>CM075199.1:2997525-5397525 GCA_037577475.1 Chaunax sp. Z400
TGTATAACACATTTGTGTGTTGCTGTTTTTTCTAGGACATGAACATGGAGGGACATGGCACTCAAACAATGTATAAAAGTGATAGAGAAATAGGTGATTGCAGAAAATAGAGGTATGATAACACTCAGGTAAACTCACCTTCACAAATGATCATCAAAGGCTCATACTGTAGCACAAAACAAAAGCCACAACATCGCTAACTTTTGTCAAAACTGTTGTTTTATTTTTGTAAAAAGAAAAGCTATAGTTTTTCTTCAACAACAATTTGTGCAGCTAATTGTGTGTGGTGAGGTATACAATAGTCGACTCCATCCAAAGCATAATGGATAAGGAGCAAATGAACTGAAATGCCATTCCATTCCTAAAATAAAACAGGACACACAGGCAGGCAACAGGTGGACACAAAGGCTGTGTGTGTGTGTGTGTGTGTGTGTGTGTGTGTGTGTGTGTGTGTGTGTGTGTGTGTTGGGGCAGGGGGTGATTCACATGTGTATAATGATTCTCAGTACTGTATGTGTTACATGTATTACATGTATTGTTCTCTGCTGAAAACAGATGCACTGATACAACTCTTTATGCTCTTAAAGTCAATGTTTATGTGCTCTCTTAGTGTCCCACAGTGTGAAGTTATTTATTACAGTAATTTACAACAATTTTTTAATTTACAATTTTTCTGTTCTTCACTGACGTATTCTTACGTGACATATTCCAGCCGACATGGAACTGCGCGGAACACTGCAGATTCTGAACGCAGCTTGTTCTGTGGTCTGATGAATATACAGTGACCTGACAGTGTTGTTGGCACTGGAGCCTTTCAGTGTGGCTCCAAACCTGACTCTACATGAGGACAGCTAGCAGCTGTTCCAGTTCATCACAAACACACACACACACACACACACACAGAACTCATGGCAGTCCCTGGCTGCGACACACGCAGACGCACAACCGTGAACAAACACACTGACAGGACCAAAAAGACCGTCACTTTACCTGTCATGGGAAACTAACCTTCAGCTTGTACCTTACCTGTGGAAAAGATTTGTCAAGAAAGACCCCTCTACAGCCAGGATGAAGATAATGGAATCTATTTCAGTCTTTCTTCTGGTTGTGGTCGCCTCAAGTTATGGGCTACAGAGAGGTATGTGAGGTTTGCATGAAGCCACAGAGCTTTTACATGTTTCTTTTGTTAGCAGAACTAGTCAAAAGTGTCTCTGGGATAAAGCAGGATAAACATCATGGCTCTACATTACAGTACATGATGCATAACGTGTGCGCATTTTTGAATAAATAGGATGAGCTCAGTTAGATGAAGGCAACAGTGGATAGTGGATTTAAAAGAAATAAAATGGAGAGAATCTTTTACTGTTTTACCTTCTGTATAAATAACTTTTCTAAAACAGAATGCAGGTGAAGTTTCCCAACATACATAACACTGAGATCACCCATTTTCCACCACATCCTGCAGGGAAAAGAAGGTATTTATAGGCCTACATAGTGTAAATGTGACTACATCGTTATCCTTCCAACACTCCGGGATATTCTCTCTATGTGGTATTGTAAATTTAGTTAGGAATTGACCATTCTCTACAGTAAGTATCTGTAATAAGACACATTTCAAACCTATATAATCATCATTCTTTTCAATCATTGTAGTTAACCTTTATGTGTATTTTCCAGTTGCTATAAGAAAGTATTGAAAGCAGGTCCAGAAATAATGAAAATAAAGACTTCTGACTGCAGCACGTTCAGCTGTGGCCTAAGGATGTCAGGACATGTGAGATGGTTGTCATATCAAATGGTGCCACAATTTTACAGACACATGCACAGCCCTGCAGAGCAAGCCATTGCCATACAATACATGTTTTATAAGCCAAGATGTACAGTACGTGGTGCAGGGTCGCTCAGAGAGACAGGTGGCGTGAATACTGTCACATTCTACCAGGGGAGATATTGTTGCTAGTTTGGGTTGCACCCTAAATGTCCTTACATGCTTTGATTACCATTTATCTTAAAATGCACAGAAGTTCCAGAGCAGAACTATTAAAAAAAAATCCACATACGAGATTGATACTGTATTTATCTTTTCAAACCATCCTATGTAAAGTGTATGTTGATACCTCCAACAATGAATGCATAACATTACTTTGTTTTTGAGGATTGAACTTGAAAAAGGCAGCAGAACAGGTTGGTTTCAATTTTTTATGTTTTAAACTATTCACTTGTGATGTCATTGAGCACAGTTTTACAAGGCGTGGCTGCAAATAAATATTTAGAAACTCTGGATTGACAAGTGTTTTAAAACTAGATTGTTATACTACTGTCAGTAGCTCTCTGTTGTGGGTTTGAGTTGTGGGTTTGTTGAGAAAAACTAAGATGGACATCACAAAAGGCTTCACTTTCTCCTGGGACTGAACGGCTGTTTATTAGCTGTATTGGATTTTACTACCTCTGCCAAGGAGAGTTAGAGGAGGTAATGTGATCAACCATGTTTGTTTGTTTGTTTGTCCACAAGATATCTTTAAAAGCTCCCATTAATTTTGATGAAATTTCGTGTAGGGGTGGATTCTTTGACCACAATGAAAGTATTAAGTACAAAACCCAAATTATGTCAAAAAACCGAAAGGATAAACTATAAATCAAAACTAAGGACTCACAGAGGTCATACCTCTGCCAACAAAACCATAACAATGAAAAAATGATTTCCAGACCATGTCAAAACAAAATCTGTTATAGTTGTTTATGCAGTACCATTTATAAACAAAAAAGACATCATACAGTTAAAAAGATTTATTATTATGAAAATAGATTTATTTACATGGCAAACATTGACAGATTCCTAACATTAACACATTTTAACATCCATGACATTGCTTTACTTGGATCGACTTTATGCCAAATTAAGCAATACCACCTCATTCCTGGACACTGGAAAACTACTCCTATAATTTGGAATCATTTATTTATCATCAGTAGTTTATGATTTATCGTCAAAAATATGATATTCCATAATCTGGATCTATGTTTTCATCTAAATATAACGTCTTACTGTTCAAAGACACCTGATATCTCTTTGAATGACTCTGAATCTGCTTTATCTCAGCTACATATTGGTGGCAGTGCCATGTATCTACCCCTCTCTCTTGTGACTCAGTACACATTGACCCCCTCCAAATATGAATTTTGATCTCGATCCAGTTGTGCATAGTGGTGGAACATCATGACTTGTCTATGCCTGAGTATTTTTATTTGGATTGATCTATTGTTGTTTCTCATGAAATTGGCACACAAAAAAAGAAGCCCTATCATGCAAAGTTGAAGAATTTGAAAAGCGATCTAGAATCCACATCTGTACTGTGTTCCATCAACTCTTCCTTGGCTGAAGATCTATCCCTACCCAAAATGTGTCAAAATCTGTCCACAACTGTTCAAAAACAGTCAAACGAACAAACATGGATGGTCAACCTCCAGCTCTTGTCGCAGGTAATAAACGTCAAAGGAACAAAGGATGATTATAATAAGTT
This sequence comes from Chaunax sp. Z400, assembly GCA_037577475.1. Taxonomy (NCBI): domain Eukaryota; kingdom Metazoa; phylum Chordata; class Actinopteri; order Lophiiformes; family Chaunacidae; genus Chaunax; species Chaunax sp. Z400. The sequence goes on from CM075199.1 coordinate 3,001,047, forward strand.
ACAGAAGGCCAACTACTATTAGAAAGACAATGAAGTTTAAAGTTTGACAAAGAACAAATGGATTCAAGAGGACATAAAACACAAAAGTTATCCAAACTACAATTGAAAGAGAAAGGTTTATTCAGTGGAAGGCATATATGGCTTATAATCGGCAGAACTACAAGTTACTAAAACTTGTACACACGATTGCTTTGACAAAATGGCTATAACATCTTAGCATTTTACAATGATGATCATTTTTAGACCTGCTGTGTACACATTAGTAAAGTGCAGCAAACAATCTGTTCTTTCAACCCAGAAAGTAGTTCTCAAAGCAATTTCACAACAAGCCAAAGTTGTTAACCTGATGTTGGCATACAGTAAAGTCAGAGGCTTCAAAGTCATCAGGGTTCATCCTCTGGGGACCACGAATGTCCACATTTCATGGCAATCTAAAGATGTTGGTGAGATATGTTGCATTCCAGTTAAGTAAGGGACTGATTAAAAGAGAGACATCCATAGAGCCATGACACTAAAAAATAAAATTTTCTAGTGATTTCACCAGACTTTGACCTCGGCTAATTTTATTCTATTTATTTGTTGGTTTATTTCTTTTTTCCCTAAATCTGTCTGCGTAAATATTTATGATTTATGCCACAACTGGTAAAAACCTTTAAAAAAAATCACATGCAGTTTGATCTTGCAGCAGTTAAGTGTTATTTCTGTGCTTGTGAAGGTAGTGCACTTTAATAAACATTGCTGTAAATGTATTAGAATTAGCGAAAAGGCTACTTTTAAAAATGCAATTCCTGGAAGAACAGACACAAAGTCTCCCTAAAAACAAACAAAAACAATCCTGGTCTTTTAAACCACGGTTTAAAGTCACGTCAGGGTTTCTGTTTGATTCACAGTAGCTTGTTTTCTGTTTCCCTTTCATGAGTCAAACAGCAGCAGTGACCTTCGGCTGGTGTTGTAGACGTGAGCTGGTTATTGTGATACCTAAAGACAAAACAAGCATATGCAATCCTTTCCTTTATTCTCTCTTTTTTTTTGCCCTTCTCTGCTCCTTCTTTTCCTTCTCTCCCCTGTTTTCTATTTGCTTTCTTCCTCTCCTCAGTTCAGAGAAAGTTTAAAACAACCTTGATGTCTCTGATCTGAATCCACGTATAAAAAGTTGCTGCCTCAGCCCTCTGCTATCTTCTTTTATCCCTTTTCCCTTTCAACATCTTCTTTCTGTTTATACTCCCACTCTCATTTTCTTCTCTCAAATATCAGACTATCTTTCTAACACAGGCTTGCATTCTCTTTTATCCCTGTCTGAAAATAATCCCCCTTTCTCCCTCTACTCCCTTTCACAAATGAAGCTGACCAAAGGGATGAAATAAAATTGAATTGTATTTTTACTCTAGTCTGATTTACCCACTTTCCTTTAAACAAAGACCATATGTTAAAAGAGGACAGCAGATAATAGTATGTGGACACTCAGTGGATGGAGCCAATCCTTGAACCTTAAATTAAAATGTCTTTCCTTTAACTTCCCCTTGAATAAAAATAAAGCTATAATAAACCTTAAACCTTACAGTTCAACTCTTTCTTTCCGTCTCGTCCAAGTATTTTTTTCTTTCCCCTTTTTTAAGATTCATATAAAGTTGCAAAATCTCTCCAGAAGTCATTACACTAATAAACAGACTTCTCCCCCCCCCCCCTTTAAGGTCACTCTTCTTCTGCCCCTCTAAGCTTAAGCTGTAGCTGTAACAATTCTTAGAACCTCTGATCTGGCCCCATTAGTCATCAGTCATATTTGGATGCAGAGTGACAGAAGCAGATGACTCCATGGAAGATAGGAATGCCAAGAATTTCAAATAATTTAGCTGAAAAGATGCAGCTGTTTACACTTCCCATTAATATCTTATTAAGAAACATTATGGCTAATTTTCAAACCTTTCTCCGCAACAAAAACTTATGAATTAGCCTTTATGTTTTGCAGGTAATTCCCTGTTAGGTAAACACATTTGTTTATTCAGGACAAAAAAGAAATAAAATCCCAGACAGTGTTCTGTCCGGCAACAGGGCTAGTTAAAAAAATATAACGGTCTTATAAATTGTTCCAAATACCGTAATTGATGTCTTGTTTTGTAACAAATGCATGTTTTCTTCCTATGTGTGCCCCCTACAGCACCTCGTATTATCACCTTACTAGAGACAATGGATGTGCTATTGGATCACAATGCCTCCCTGATCTGTGAGGTGGAGTCCCGTCCCCCTGCTGAAATCACTTGGACTAAGAATAACCACCCAATAATGTAAGTCTACACCTAAACCTCTTTCAGCTACAGCATTCAGCAACCTATCTAGAAACATGCTCTTGTAAATGTATGCATCAAGCTTTAAATGGTAATTTGTAAAAACTATATGTAGGCCTATACCTTCATTTTGGCAACATGTTTGATGTAAACATCAACGGTCATGAGGGCTATATCACAACTCTTGCCTGTAAAGCATGGCAGTGTTAGCTGCTAAACTGCTTAAAAATATAAAATATTCATAGGCCTACTGGTAAAATATATAATATTCTATAGTGATAAAAAGGCAGTAACAACAGCTGCTAAGTATGAAAAAAAAGAGCTTTAGCTTTAATTTAGATCAACACAAGGGTAGAAAATGGCCAAAAATCAGAGGTACTGGCTGCTTAAATTTTGACGGTCAAAAGGCAAACTTTAAGACAACATTTGAATGTTTATAGCACTCGCCGCTGTGACCACAGTGTGGCTTCTCTCAGTGACGGCACCACAGATGACGACATTTGGAACAGGGTTTTATTAAACACAAAATAAACTTAACTTAATGCAGCTTTTCAGCTTTACAAATAAACATAAATAAATACTTAAATAAAAGGACGCTTTTCAGCGCCAGTCCCAGACGCGTCCCTAGCATCTCCAGTATCCAGGCTGAGACTCTTCTCTTACTCTTGGTAATGCTATTGATTGGAAGGTTAACATTGAAATAAAATAATACAATGTTACTGCAGTAACAATATGGCCATAACAAGGTTAACAGGTAAAAATTATTTAATACCTTTTTCAACCATTAGCATCTTATGGCAAGGCTTCAGATGAATGAAAAAAGGTCACTCTTCAGCTCATCAAGAGTATATTTTTTTAAATGTTAATTACATAAACAGCTGGTATTGGCAAACACAAAATATATCTAACACTTGCATCATAATGCTAAAATATAAAGATTGCTAACTGCAAAGTCAAATATATTAGTACTATGGGTCCCTTCTGCTCACAACTGGACTCTTCTTTGCTTCCCACCAGGTACTATGACCCCCGGTACATTACCAGAGAACAGGGACAGATGCTAATCATCCCTCATGTAAGAGAGTCAGATAATGGAGAATACTGCTGCATCGCTAGCAACGGCATTGGAGAGCCAGCCAAGAGCTGTGGAGCTTTGCAGCTAAAGATGAGTACGTCTGCACTCTTTTAAAGGTTGCATGGCTGGAGTCTAGTCAATCTTAATGTTGAGTTGGAATTGGTACAATTGCATTAAGATGAATACACTCAGTACCTTTGAGACAATAGGCTGAACATGTCTCATCTGCCTCTCATCCAGAGCCACAGATCAAACGCCATCCTACCAATGTAACCCTTCTGGTAGAATCCAAAGCAGTGTTGCCCTGTGTTACCCTGGGCAACCCCAAACCAGATGTCACCTGGCTCAAAGATGACGAGCTTATCAAGGTGTGCACGTTTACTTCAAAACGTACAACAGCAGGAAGTGGTTGGAAGTTTTCCAGCTACATGAAGGCTTTCCCTGATATATTGTCCTGTGTCTCCCAGATCAGTGACCGTGTTACCATTCTCGACTATGGTGCATTGAAGATACATAACATACAGAAAGAGGATGCAGGCCAGTATCGCTGTGTGGCCAGAAATAGCTTTGGTTTGGCCTTTTCAAAGCCTGTCACCATAGAGGTACAGGGTATGTATTTAAATGTGTTTTTTTACCCCCTATGTTTAGTATGTATATATATTTTATGTAATTCAGTGCAGAAATATATATGTTTGGTTGCAGTATGTGAGTTTATTTGTATATGCTGTGTTTCTGTGTGCGTTAAGCTCCAGCACGAATCCTGCAGGTTCCCAAGGAGAAGAGGGTAGCATATGGCAGCCAGATTTCCCTGGAGTGCAACGCCACAGGAAATCCAATCCCCACAATCACCTGGCTGGAAAATGGGAATACCGTGAGTGCTCAAGTTCCGTGTGAAAGTCTTTGACCAATTTGAGTTAGCTGATATTCCTCTATTGAATTCACTGTATCTCTATCCTTATCGTGGTCAAAACCATCTAAACAGCTCTCCACTTTGTCAGTTCAAATCAATTGTATGAACATTGTTTAAGGTAACTCCATGCATCCTTCCACCCGTCTGTGTGCTTGCTGTCATATCGTAAATGCTTGTGTTCTCTCCAGGAATATTCCTGTCTCCTTCACAGAGGGGTTAAGTTTGGCTCAAATGTCACTCAACACAGCCAGTATCAGAGAAAAGGTATCCCGTAGCAGACATTTTGACACATTGTCAGCTGCCAAACCCTACTTAATTGGAAAGCTGTGACAATAACAGAGCAGATTACCAGGAAGGCTAACATGCATTACAGAAATATGCATATGAGGTTTTACTTATCCATCTTCACATACTGTAGCATTGATCTGAGATTAAACTTGAGAGAATATTTACTTGACTAATAGACCTTTTTCACAGCGGCCATTTTAATATGAAATAGTTGGGTCAAGACAAGAGTTACCAAGGATTTAAAGTTCCCCTCTGCTCAGGTCAGATGGAGCCAGATTGCTTCTATAGTGCATGTTGGCCCACTGGAAACATTTGAGGGAACAGAACATGAATAATTTCATAAATTAAACCTGTATTTTCCTGATAGGCCTACTTCAAGTCAATATGACTGCAGTGACAAAGGTTTATTGCTAATACCTGCAACCTGACAGTGAACAGCCATCTGGCTAGCAGACAAAGCCAAAGAGCAAACACAGAGACAAAGACACAACAATTAAATGTGAACAGGACCAAATTACAATTACCTGTTCAGTACCAGTTCTACAATAGATCCCATGTCTGGTCTTAAACATACAGTGTCTGGATTGGTGATGCAGCTGCACATTGATATTAGGTCTATAGCGACCCCTGTCTTTGACTAAATGTAAGCAAAATGTTTGTTTCTTTGCAGGATTATTCAGAAAGTTAAAAATAGATTTTGATGACATATTTTGGAGAGGTACTGTATGACCAATGAACAATCCATAAGACTTTGGTTGTGATATGGATCCCCATATGGATCCAGAATTTTATTTTTAGTCTTATTTTAAGTCTTCTTTACCACAGGTGATTAGAAGATTTTGCTTCTAACTTCATGGATAATGCCTACAATGCGTGGACAAAAACACACAATGACATGGCCATAACATCGACCACACGTCAAAGTCTGATCTGGATCCTAGTAATATTCTGCATCTGATCCAAACTGTTTCAATTTATAAGCTCATGTAAAAATGTGTTTCTGTGAGAAATCAAATAAAAATGCTACAGACTTGAACCAAGATCAAGTTCAAATTGTAGCTGAAACTGTGTTGATTCAGTTTGGTGTCAGATTTGACATATCTTCTAAAGTTACTGAGTAAAATCCTGGAGATAAAAACCATTTCTGAATCGCCAATGTGACTTCAAATTCTAGGGTTAGATTTTGATGTTCATGGAGTCATATTATGAGGGTCAAACTATATTGGGACTATTGCTGTTAGGTGCATTGACATAATGTCTTATTCAGGGTAGACTGCCACTGAATATTGGACAGTTAAAGTTTAATCTATTTGCATGCCTTGATGCCTTGATAACACTGTTTTAGTGAAATTACCATTTAAGTATAGTACCTCAAAACACATACCATCAATACATCTGTAGATGTATGAAGAGTCATTTGAGACCTGAAAATCAGATCAAATCACATCAGAGGAGAAATCAGAAACTTGAGAAATAAGAGAATCAGAGAATTTCTGCAACTTTGCCCCAGAAAATCATTTCATTATGCCACCAGGCTTTGTGGGGGGGAATCTGTGTATTTAGTAAACTGACCTCTCCTCCTCTACCAGAGGTCAGAGGTCAGGACAAGACAGAGATTCACTGTCTGAGGGTCAAACTCAATTATTTTGGCTGAGGAATATTTATTCTCTGATCAATCATCTTGAAAGCTAGAAACAAACAATATCAATACAACAGAGACGACACAAACATTTACTCTCTGTGTTTGTTTATTTCATGTTTCACACAGGGCTGCAGACGATCCATCCATCATGACAGAAATGTTTTCATATAAAAGTGTTTTTACAAAACATGCGCAGCCTGCAGGCCTTGTACATGTAGAGGAGAATGAAGTGAACAGAGTAGCATACAGTCAATAATGATTAGAAAATCAACACTTCTTGGCCGTTTTGGGATGCTGTCAGTTAGAGCACTCGTGCCTTTTCATAGGTACGAACTGCATGGATGTCTTCAAATGTCAGACAACAGTTACCATGACAGGGGATAAAATGTTCCCAGTGCTGTGGTTGACAGGCATAATCATTTATCACAATATATTCATAGCTGCATTTTGGAGCTTCACAAAAAAAAACCCTCTCTTAAATGTGTTTTGTGACTTTCCCTCACTTATTTACTAAATTGTTTGCTGGTTTTTCCACACAAATGATTCCTGAAAAATGTCTAACGAGCTGCACATTTTCCTCTCAACATGAAGAAAGCATTAATATTACATTTTCTGGATTCACCGTGATTTCTGAGATATCTGGTGTGTGTGTGTGTGTGTGTGTGTGTGTGTGTGTGTGTCTGTGTGTGTGTGTGTGTGATGTGAATGGAAAAGCTGCTGGGCAAAAAGAAATGGGAAATGAGTCAGTATTTATCAGCTGAAGAGTCACATATTTCTTCCAGAGTTGGTGGGGACCAAACTTGAGTTAAAAAGGCAGTGAATATTAATCTTTAAACACAGCTGCAAAGAAAGGCTGAAGTTTCTCTGCATCATTTTGTTTGAACTGTCTTAACAAATTACTATTACAGCAGACAGCTGTATGCAGCAGATACATGTCAAGTAGGCACTTCTCCTGCCCTGAAGAGGACAAAAGTCTTAAAACAGGACAAGTCTGTCTTTAATATTCATCTTATAAGACAACATGTTGACACATTTCTTTTGTCTTTTCTTTTTCTTTTCATGTTTTTTTTTGTCTTCCAGATCTCCGGTGCATCGGTTGATGAAACTTTGATGGGAGAGGTGATCCTGTCTATTCTCAAAGTGACGGTGAATAAACCGGGTCTGTACACATGCCTGGCCTCCAACAGACACAGCGCCGGAGCCAACACCGTCAAGGCAACTGCCAAAGTCACCGTCGCAGGTAGGGACACGTTTTCATTCTGACACGAATACATCACACATTAAAAAGTAGTTTACTTAGTGAGTTCTGTGTGTGAAGGGGGGTTGTTACCACTTTGTCTTGAGTTATGCTTACTGCCATAGTAGTTGTGTTTTGTGTGGGTTCAGCTGTCCCACACAGCCGTCCCCCATCCTCCCATTTGGCTGATACCTCAGACACAATCCCCCCCTCACACACACACATTGCCTCCCTGACCACACACGTTGTCCCTCCACCTGGTTGTCCCTCAGTCTCCTCACAGCTAGCTATGAATTGGTGACAGAAGCACCATGGCTGGCTTTCTCTCCTTACTGAGACTGATTTTTGTCCTTTTTCCTTCCTTCATCTGTCTGGCTCCTTTCTTCTGTCCGTCCCTCCTATTTGTGCTTCTTCAACCATCGTCTTCTGGACATTGCCACTTCCCCATAGAGTGGAGGTAAGGGAAACGCTCTGTGCCTTATGTCTGTATACATATGTGTTTGACAAACCTAAGTGCTGTTCCTTCCTCTGGTTCTCTAGGAGACAATATGCATTTTTGCTCTGTCATTGAACCTGCAATGTTAAGAGGGAGTTGGTCTCTCAGTCACCCATATGGTGCAGGTTGGGTGAACTTTGCTCAACCACAACTCCAGTCGTCACATCTGGACTATTTAACTGCAGAGAGAGAGAGAGGGAGAGAGAGAGGGAGAGAATGAGATAAAGGTGGGAGAGAGACAGCATGCCCTTGGGAAGCTTGATGAGATTTGCTGAGATAAAAAAAAAAATGAAATGGAGAAAGTGGATTGCAGGTCGAAGACAAAACACATCAAGCTTAATGGTTCCATCTTCCATCTGGACCGTTTATAGGATGTAGGAGCAGAAAGCCAAAGACATAAAGTTAAGAGAAGGCAGACATGGTGGGACGATAGGGTTGATAGATTTACAGGTCAGCCTCAAGTGGTATGGTGTGGCTTGAACTCTGAGGCAAACACACACAATGTGGCTCGTGTCCATATTGGACGATGAACACAGCTGAGAAACAAGCAGAGTGGGAAACAGGGCAGGTCTGTGTCCAGTATGTATGAGTGATCTGTTCAATCTAGAGGCAGCAGCAGGCAGACAGACATAATCTGATATGAACCCTCTACAACCTCTTTCATTATCAACATATGGGTGATTTTAAGGAGGATGACTTCATTTGATTCAAGTACAAGTACATGACTTATTAATTTCTTTAGTGCACACACCTCCACACAAGTTAATTAACTGACCATCGAAGCATTAAAACACTGACTTGTTGACCCACACTTTGTAAAATGCACATACACAGAAATTGCAATTGGGTCCAAGCAAGCAGTCTATTATACATGTATGTTGTCAACAAAAGTTGCCATTTTATGTAGTCAAGGGTAATTACATAACTTATCTAGAGTCCACTCATAGAGTACATACCTTTCCTGTCAGTGAGGTGTTTCCATAGTAACTGGACTTTGTCCAGGTCTTAGTTTAGATACACTAACGCTGACTTGCATATACATATTACATTATATGTCTCCTAACTCTCACCCATTGTTACCTGGGCTGGACTACTGCTCCTGTACCCCAACGGAAAAGAGATTTTACATGACAGATGGATGATCTTGTCTTTTGCATAAGAGCTGTCGTACCTGCTGATCCTCCACACAGTTAAATAAGACATTGTTGCCAGAAAATCAAATATGTGAGAATAATTATATCTGTGATTTTTTACAATGTCTTTCTCTCTGCCATCAAACACATGCCCAGGCTACTAATATGCAACATTTAGTTGCACTTGAGCAGAACCAAATATGTTTTCTTGGGATACAATTTATTACAATTTGAGCACTAAGTCAATATTAATTACTTAACTTAAACTATCATGGATGCTCATATTTGTGTTTCGGGGACTTAAAGAGGATAGCAAGGGAGATGGGATCCAAAATGCAAACTCCAGGCAGGGTATGAGTCCAGACAATGAATATTTATTGAACTAAGGGATAAAAAAGGTGACATGGGGTCTGGCTGTGGCTTGAATCTTCCGAGATGCTGGAGGTTGCAGCATTTAGGTGAAGATGACCGGGGGAGACTGTCGAGGTCATCCCACTTAGGTCTGGCAATAATCTGGTGATGAGTGGTTGCAGAGCCGGGGCACTTGTGCAGCTTGTGATGAGAGACTGGAGGCAGGTCCGGAATTTAGCTGGCAGTCAGGTGTGCATAGCTGCAGATACACACAGGCGAGGAGAGGGGGGTGTGGGGAGGCAGGAGGAGAGAGTAGGGAGAGGAGAAAACACAAAGCAAAACGTACAAAGCCGAAAAGGGAGTCATGGCTGCAGAGCAGTGGCAACATGCACATTTTGAACACCTTAAGTAAGAAGTCAAGAAATCAAGTCGTGTGTGTGTCTGTGTGTGTGTGTGTGTGTGTGTGTGTGTTTGTGTGTATATATATTCTGGTTTGTATTAATGTGCGACTTCTTCCCACAGACTCTACAAGGGTGTCACAGGTTACTGCAGTGCGTATCGCGGAGATGTGTGCCGGACCGTGCTGCGAGACGATTTGCTGGTTTTCTTTAACTCCTCCCTCTCTGACCCTGAGGAGATGCAGGAGTACCTGGTTCAGAGCTGGTGGACGGAGCTGGAGGGACTCAGTGCGCTGTGTAGCCCTGCAGTCCGCTCACTGCTCTGCCACTCCTCCTTCCCTGACTGCAACCCCTCAGGACTGGGACCGGCACCCAAACCTGTTTGCAGGTATAGCTCATGTGTCTCTTTGTCTCTTTATTTCACTTGTTGACTTTGTTGTGAAGTATGGGAATCAAATAAATGAAGTGAGGGAGTGAACTGAAAATCACTGGATGAATGAATGGCTAAAGGATTATTACCATCTGTTATTTTCTGTCTAAACAGAGAGCACTGCCTGGCTGTGAAGGAGCTCTACTGCCATAAGGAGTGGTTGTTGCTAGAGGGCAGCAGTTCTGTCCAGCCTGGCCTTTTCAGCTCTGTCACTGGATCCCACACTCCCAGTTCACTGCTGCCCAACTGTCAGGCCTTACCAAGTCTTCACACAGACCCTGATGCTTGTACACATGTCCCGTTTGTGGGTAAGATTATCTCTTATTGAGACAGCATGGAGTTATAGTAGGCTGTAACGGCAACAAACCAATGAATCCCGTTTCTAGAATCTGCTGAGTCTAACATTTGCTCATTCTGGGCTGCAGAAACGGTTTGAGTAAAGAAATGAAGCATAAAAGCAGAGAATAAATGGAGCATAATGAAAAAGAAAAGCAGGAGTTGCCCGGGTGCAGTTACTTGTACGCTGAGGGCCAAATAAGACAGTTCCTGGCCTGCACCACTGATACTGATGAGGTCATTAAGAAGGTCCTACTACTGTAGCTGAGCCAAAAGATACAGCTGTAGGTGTGTGACTTGTGTGTTTGTAATACAATCTTTGTTGTACTGAAATGACCTGCAGGCTGCATCGATTTCTCCATGACACTGTAATGTATTCATTTGTTCTTTTCTACATTTCAGACATCAAGACACATCAAATAACCAGTAAGTTGGCAGCACTTAAGTAGAGCAAAAATATATCGATATAAGTATCAGAACATAATTCAAATAAATAAAGAAAGACAATAATATTCTTATCCCGTATCCATTTTCTTTGCCATCAACAGCAACATGTTACGATGACAGAGGCCGTTTCTACCAAGGAAGCATGAATGCGACCAGGTCTGGGATACCGTGTCAGTCCTGGAGCCAACAGGTATTGTGGGTTGTGTGCAGAATATATCATTTTAAACACAACTAAAATATTCAGTGTTGATTTAAAGCACGCGTAAACAGAGGGAGGATGGACGTTTTAAATTCCAAAAAGTCCGAAAATTTGAGAGAATTTGTCAAATAATTGCAGCATCTGCTTATGTCGTCAACAAATGACCTCTTTGTCATTTAAAACTGTGGCTTCATAATGGCTTTATAAAGACCTTCCAACCACAAAATAAAGATTAAAGAAGTCAAAATAAAACAGAATTGCTGAACAGTAACATTTCTAGGCTTCATGAATCCAAGAGTTTCCTGCAGAGTTAAACCTGTAAATGATCAAAGTCTGAATGATATTTTGTGTGGATGTTCGCGTTGCCGACCTCCGACCAGAAAACCCCAGAAAAGTGCTTACAGTACAACTCAATACACAAGCAAAGACGCGGACATGCTCCCACACAAACATACACATTCCCTGTGGCCCAAAAGCCTCTTCATGTTTTTACGGCTTCACTCAGTGAGAGGGTCTGTTAGGGTGAACTGTTACTACTCTCCTGTGCAGCATGTGTGTGTTTGTTTGTGTGCATATGTGTGTGTTTTTGTGTGCCAGGTCAGCAGAGAGGGAGGGGCACTTTGTGTCACATCCTGCCTCTGGAAGCAATTAGTTTTCACACGTACATGCTGTACAGTCACACTCACATATTCTAACATGTGACACTTGCTCACACAGAAATATACGTGTCACTGAAAGAGTGTTTGTTGTCTAATGTGATTCACAGGTATGTGCACATTATTTCTTTTTTTTCTCTTTCCTGTTTACATAATGTTGGTTTTTACTCTCAGATCACATATAAATTGTATTTGTCTCTCCTTCACCCCCCCTCCAACCATATCCACATCAGAGGGGACAATACTGAGAAATATAAATACTACATCTAACGTAGTCTCTGGTACACAAAACACAAACCCTCCACTATTTGGGCAATGTATGTGTCACAAATAAGTCAATTCTAACTCCCATTGTGTCAAATATGACCTACAGTACGCCTACGCCTCTGAGTATGATGCAGTTTGTAAATAAACACAGTGGTGCATTTTTAAATCCATTGATTTCATACGAATCATTCCTGATACATGATGCTCTGTATAATTACTGACTGAAAGTAGTGTGGCTTTCGCCTGCCTATCTGGTCCAGTTGAGTCACAGGAAGGCCAGCTGTTCCTAATATTTTGCACATTTTTCTAAATTCCAAAATACGAGATTTTTGGCTTCGTCCAAAATAATCATTTACCTTCTACGCATCATACAGCAGATGTTTTTCAGCAAACCTTTTTTTTAACCTGCACATACAGTATGAATCCCACAGGAAATGAGTATAAAACTCTAATGTTCCACATTGTTCGTACTGAAAACATATGGAGATAAATGCAGCCAAACTTTGAGTCTTTTTTCACCAATTATTCAAGACTCATTAAACATTTGTTTGATTAGTCAGGATGGCAGCTGCCTCATGTCATAACAAGTCCATAAAATGTAATAAATGAAGTGGCCAGTTATTACTCAATGCCTTATATTCATTTACACAGTGATGATATTTGCAAGATATGCAACCTGAGTCACTGTTGGGATCTTATTTATCATCAGTTTATTATCAACCCTATGATGTAGAACATATGGGTTATGTAATATTGACATGTGATATTATTATGTAATATTTGTAAAGCAGATTATTCCATCAGCTCATTTTAGGATATTTACATTTATTATCATCTATTTATTAATTATCATTTATTATCTTTTTAAAATTTTTTATTCTGTTTATGGCTGTAGCTCTGTTTTAGTAAGAGCCTTTGGTGTTGGTAAAGGAACCCCTCTCAGCTAACAAAACAACACAATTGTAATTTTATTTAACTTGAAACTAAAAAATAACCTTTTAGTTACCTGTCAAATGACCTACAGATGTCGTTGACTGTTATCTCTCATAAGCAGAGGCTCGAGCAAAGCCTGACATTGTTAAAAGTGCCACACAACATCTTCAGGGAAGTGGTTGGTGGCTATTGATGAAGAGTGTTGGATATTGCTGTCTGCATCCCATCTCCCATGAACAGTTAATTTGGTGGTTTATGCTAATCATGGCCACAGTGACTGGTTAACATGACACAAGTGGTTTCAGTCAACAGTGTGGTTTTTGGATTGTTGACTGTTGTGGCAGCGCCGACAATCATTGTCATTGTGTGTGGTATCAGGAAATGCTCAAAGACAAATTACCCATCTTATCATTTAGACATTAGGACTTGTTTTTTTTAAAAACTTTTATTCCTGACACCAGTGTAAAATGTTCTTCATGCATTCAGCTACAGCAGCACATGTGAACCCAGCCTTTATAACCTCACATCTCTTGGGATTGACCGGACTGTTGCAATTTTCATGACTTAAGCTCCTGACACATGAAGATACCAGATGTTCACTGTTTATGTTGGCACTCTATGTTGCAGAAACAAACGTGCTGCAAATTCGCTTGAAACAGCTCTTGAACAATTGCGGGGGAAGAAAAAAAATACAGCAAGAAACGTATTTTTCAGATTTTACTGATCCCTCAAGAAGGGTTTGTTTCCCCTTTATCCTTCTCCAGAGCACTGGGTCAGATGCAAAACAGAACATAATGTTGTACTCGAAAACACCTCTGGACACATGTAGTGGCCAGATGTACTCACCCCTCTAGGAGGGAGAAAGAAGCAATGGCAAACTTCTGAAGCACAAGAAGTAAAGGGAACCTTTCCAAAATGCTACACTTGTTCAGAGCACTCAACCTCCCCTGTTACCCTTGCAGCTGGTTCTGTTTACTACTTTTCAACACTGCTTTCTATTTTATAGAGAAAAAAGATCAGGGTCCCTTTGGAGTTTCACCATGCCTTTGTCTCCTGTTCCATCATGCCTTGCACTGCAGGTTCCCCACCAGCACAGACTGTCTGCGGATGTGATTCCAGAGTTAAAAAACTCACACAACTACTGTAGAAACCCCGGAGGAATCAGCGACAGGCCCTGGTGTTACACGTCAAATCCCAACATACGCTGGGAGTACTGCGCTGTGCCACAGTGTGGGGAGGCGAGCATGGCATCAGGTACTGCCTTCTGTCCTTTTTCCATCTGCTTCCAATTCTCCGCTCTCTCCCTGGAAAGTCCATTCATGAAGAGAACGTGTAAAGGTGCTATTTCACCTGTAGGTGGCTAACATGCAAGACATTCATTGCAGACACTGTCCTCTCGTAGGTCTCATAGGTGTCATAGATTTACAAGAGAAGGCATAGCAGGTGATTTTGTTGCTCTGCACCTGTGTTACAGGCTGATTCTCCCCCCTTGAGGAAGGTGGCTTTGTTGGTAACCAGTGTGTGTGACGTAGTTTCACCTGGGAAGGCAGAGTGTGCATCAGAGACATACCAGCACCAGCGGTAGTTAAATTACTTGAGTCCGCTAAAGTGTCTCGATAAGCTCAGGGCGCCTCATGGTAGTCACTGAACAGCTGTGTCATGTGTTCACTACCTCAGAAGAGACAAATAAAGATGCTGCTCATGCAGTGTGACGATATGATGTCCTGCAGTCTTCACAGCAGAATTGGTCCAGACGTTGAAAATCCGGGCTAGGAGCCAGGCTCCAGTAAAGTCATATGTGAAAACCAGAGGTCTTCCATGGTTTGGAGATTCTTTTACACAGAGTCCGTCCCATTTCCTGCTGTGCCCAAAGTTGAGTTTGAACATGCAGAGAGTCTCCTCGCAGCATGACATCAATTAACATGTCCCACCCAAGTGAATGACAAAGACCCTCATACATTTGTGAAACTATACCAAGATGTTTAAGTATAGAAAAATATATGTAATTAAATAAATATATAATGGATATATAAATATAGTACATAAATGAAGTTATTAAAATGAATTATAAATGACTAATTATAAGTATATATATTTTTTTTTCCCCCTGTGACATCTGCTGTACTCCATATCATCATAAATTGTAATAAAAAACAAATGACTACATAAATACATAGTTACATAGTTATTGAAAGACTTTTCAATGCTAATAAAATAATCAGGATTTTTATGACTCCCCACTGGTAAAACCCACATCTGGAGGCCTCATGTTTTTGTCCGTTCATCTCACTGTACGTCAGGCTGAACGTCTCATTCTCTCAAACATGATATTGGCAGGAATTTCTTGAGGAATTTCACTCTAATTTGGCACAAACTTCCACTTGGACTGAAGCATGAACCGATTTGATGGTCAAATGCCGAGGTCACTCTGTCCTCAGGACACATGTTTTTAGCCATACCTCAAGATTTCATCCACTAATCATAACAAAATTCCACACAAATCTCTCACAGGATGTAATGATCTGGCCATTATTCAACTTTATATCTCGGGGACAGAAGATTGTGAACATGTATCACATTTGATTTATGATACTGGTGGTTGATGGGTGACACTTATCTTGGGTGCCCACCTTGAAACTGAGCTGCAGGGTTGAACATGAGTGTGACGCATCCATATTTTAGAGTTGTGTAGCTTCTTTGCAGCCTCATCCATATCTGAAGCAGTGTATTCCACCACAAGCTCATTGGTTTTGCTGATATTGGGCTTCAGCTGATTGACGTTACACCAAACAAAGCTGTCTATCAGTCACTCCTTCAGTATAGGAGTCCACAGAGACCTGGATATAAACTGCAACATGACTGTGGTTTGGTTTATATTAGCACAATCACATCATTGCACCTTGATTTGAACTCTCTCTAGAGATGAGGCCAGAGACACCAGGCCCTCATCAGACGGCTCACCTCCCTCCCACAACCACAGCATCGTCTCCAGCTTACTCCATGTCTGTCATCGTCATCATCCTCACCACACTCGCAGCCGTAGTCTTCCTCACCATCACCATCCTCGCCTGCCGCAGACGCAGGAAGCAGTGGAGAAACCGGAAGAGGTGAGACGCAATGCGGACAAGAGGCACAGTTCTTTATCTGCGTGTCCACCTTTCTATTCAGTCCCTCCATCTTTCCCTCCGCAGAGCGATGGACACCCCGACGCTGAGTGCTCTTCCGTCAGAGCTCCTGTTGGATCGACTCCATCCCAACCCCATGTACCAGCGGGTTCCTCTGCTGCTGAACTCAAAGCTGCTGGCCCTCGAGTATCCTCGAAATAATATCCAATATGTTAGAGATATTGGAGAGGGTGCCTTCGGACGGGTTTTCCAAGCCAGGTGAGAGGGAGATGAAGCAGAGGGAAAAGAGGAAATCATATTTAGAACTATGTACATCTATCCATTTTGGCTATATTATGAAAGGAGAAGGACAGACAATGATAGAGGAAGGGAGAGGAGAGTCTTCCACTCCTAATGGGGGACAGAGGGATCTTTCTTTCCAATATCACATTACACAGACTAATATTAAATATTGCCATGTCATCATTATAATCGCTGCCAGAGGCTAACACGATGATGTGGATATATTTCTCAGGCAGAGGAAGAGAAAGGGCTAAGAGAGAATTCAAAGAGAGAGAAAAGACTTTAAGACCCTTCAGAAGTGCCTAAAGCTTTAACAGACAACACACACGTTTATTGTCCTTCATGAAACAAACTGCAGTTGAGAATTCCTCTTCAGTTCTCTGTAGATGGTGTTGCATGGACACCACATGGAGCTTTAACGCCAATAGGCAGACCACAGAACATCAGTGGTACCCATCGACCAAGCATCAGCGTTGTTTTGTGCATAGCATAAGGGCTTATGTCCATATAGTGTTTTGTTCAGGCATTAATAACAGATAAATCAAGGTGCAGAGCATAAAATAGGACATTCAGCACCACTGTATTTTAAGTTGATGGCATTTTCACAGTAGCATCTGCAGTATGAATGACGATCTGAGAGATGTCCTTCACGATAGCTGGTAATTCCTTAATGAAAACCTGAAGGGTGACATATATAGACACCCCTGAGAAAATAACACACACACACACACACACACACACACACACACACACATGTTTGCATCGCTAAATGTGAGAGCAACTTTAATCTCAACCCAAGTGTGGGCTCTTTAAGTGCAGACAGGGACTTTTTAACCACACTCGAGCTTTGATTTAAGTCTTAAGCTCAAATTTGTTCTTAAATACATGGAAGCACAAGACGAAACCACACTCATACACACTCATGATGACGCATCATGAGAAACAGGCAACAAAAAGCAAAAGTAGGCTTTTTCCTGTGTGCACTGGCACTCAGGATTACAGATAAGCTATCATATAAATGCAGAGGCAGCAGATGGATTTGGTACCCATGTTCATCTGCACATAAGCACAGTAACACACACACACACACACACACACACACACACACACACACACACACACACACACACACACACACACACACTGTAGACCTAAATAGTCAGGAGGAGTAAATCTTCTACCTTGACAGATGGACCTCATGTGTGTTTGAATGTGTGTGTTGGTGACTGAGTGTTTCCATATGTGTGTGTAGTTTTGTGTTTACACGCTATATATATGTCTACACTGAAAAACAACATGGTGACTTTAGTTTGCCCCTCTAGTGAGTCAACACAGGAGGTGTGTGTATTTCTGTGTGATGAACACAAGTTTCCTCCCAGTGGTTGACATTTACGGTGCACTACACACATTTACACCACATCAGTACAGTCGCTCTGTTGTGCTAGACTTCTTCTTAGTGCGCTCAAAACGATACATCCAAACTATACGGTCACAGAAATCTGGTAAATCCATTATCAGTGTCGGGTAACACATTACAATTGTAATATTTTACCATAGCATTACAGTAATATGTTACTTTTAGCAGTAACAGTAATATTCAGTAATATCAATACTATTTAATTATGTGTCACTATCCAAATATTTATTTATTTAAATTCATCCACACCTCACTAGTTCTGCCAGGAAGCAGCAGAAGTTACATCACCAACCAGCACCAATGAAACGCCATGTCAAGGAATAAAAAAAAAACGACACTTACAGATTGAAATCTGAACAGACACATTACAAACAGAATTAAAAAATAACATTTGCATTTTGGAACATAAAACAGCTAAACTTAATGACACTAGTCAGTCCCGCGCTTTGGAAAATAGGAAATATCACAGGATAGGTGGTTGTTTAAATATTTAACCTAAGTTACATGGCTCCAGCTTTCAGCATGTAAAAAAAAGTCTAGGCTGTTTCATTGTTTCATATCATTTCATAATTGTTAATATAAGTGGGTGATTTTAATATGAAATAGTAACCACTGCAGGTGCAGATCTGCCATCACTGGATTTGTAATGAACTGCAATAAACTTATTCTCTATGAAACATCACCTTCCTCCATATAATAAGGCCTAGTTTCACTTCTGTAGTTAGTTTGGTGAAAGTAACTCAGATTTAGAAGAATTGATAATGCATTACTCAACATAGACAGTAATATTGTAATGTAACTTATTACATTGAAGTGATAGTAAGTAGTAATTATATTTTTGATTATATTTTATGATCATATTATTATATTTTTAAGGCAACTTGCTCGACATGATCGAAAAAAACCCCCATTAAACAATACACTAAAATAAACACTAAAATTCATAATATTGTGCATTTATATATTTTTGAATGTCTACATTCATGTTCAAGTGGCTACTAAAGAAGAAATGTTACAACCCTAAATGATCCCTCCTTCTCTGTGCTTGAATATTCCTGTACATGTCTGCTTGTTTGCAGAGCACCAGGTCTGCTGCCGATGGAGTCTTTCACGATGGTGGCTGTGAAGATGCTGAAGGAGGAAGCCTCAGCTGACATGCAGAATGACTTCCAGAGGGAGGCAGCACTCATGGCTCAATTTGACCACCCGAACATCGTTCGACTCCTAGGTTAGTGTGGTGTTTAGGTGCGGCATCGAAGAGGATGCAATCACAGCTTCATTTTAAATGATGCAGCTGCTCGGTCGGTGTGTTTACTTGAGTGGCAAGGAGAGTGTAAAAACAGATAAAAACACAGAAAGACAGAAACAAGAGAAACAATAAGAAAGGGGGGATCAGACAGAAAAAGACTTTGCAGTGTACATGATGACTCTGTTGCACTGTCATTAAATCAGACATAACCTCACAGTAGCAAAGGGCTGCTTTACCATAAACAAGACACTCTTTGAATAGTTGTATCATGGGTATTTCATCAGTAGCTAAACAACCATTTCAATCCATTCTCAGTCAACACGCTCAAGGCATCCAATTAGGTCATTGCATTATTCAGTTCTCAAGTCATCACTGTATTGCTTCCTTGTACCCATATCTGAAGCCAAATGGCATTTTAGTAACTAAATAACCTTGGAGGTGACAAAGGGTTGAATTTAGCGAGAAGAAACGATTAAAAATAATCCTCCTCTTTGCTAGTTTACTTTATTATTTCAGTGATTCATACAAAAGAAGCTAAAAGATGTTAAATTAAATGTAATAGCAAATAGTAATTTTCTTCCTTCAGGATATTTTTTTGTAAATTAAAATCCTCACATACCGCAATTCTCTTAAATGAATTATTTATGACACATCTTTTTCTTTAAAGTTGTTAAAATGCTCAAGATAGATAGAGGAGGTAAACAAGTAAACAAATGATGCTTGATAGCTAATGGGCCTTTGTTGAACTGAGTAACACAAAGGTCCTCTATTAAACTCTGGCTACACTATTCCCGCCTATCTAATCTAATACAAACAGCTCGCATCCAAATATACTTCCAGGAAGATATTTAGCGATGCAGAACACTCTACTTGTCACTGTCAGTGAGTAAACAGAGCCATCGGTCATTGACTGAGCAGGACGACGTGTCATGACTTTGATCCATTTTACTGCTCTAGTGGTTGTGAAATGTTTTAAATCATCGCTCACCACTGCAGATAAAAAAAGAGATTATTCAGTCACATATGAGAGACAGTAATATATGGTTTCTGTTCAGTTTTAAGTGACATTTATTTTGAGTGACTCATCTGGAGACAGAAGCGACACCGAGCTCCCTGATGCACATGGAACCAGAGTTGATGTAATTATCTAGTTAACCTCTAATCACCCTCATGTGTAAAAATATATATACATCATCCATAATATGCACGTTTCAAAATTAGAGCTATCATATGTCTGCATGCCATTATGTTGTCGGATGTGCGTGGACAGGACAGGGCCTCTGTGTTCCTTATTTATAGCGATGGAGTGAAACATTTTGATCCTGCCACTGACCTCCAGCCAAGACTGCTACTGTTGAACTACAGGCATGTTTGTGGACACATACACACACTCTTAAACACACACCCCAGAGAGCAGTAATCTCGGAGCTGTTCCACTCTGTGACCCACAGGACATGAACTAACACAGCATAACCTCCTTACCTCCGTTCTAAATTTCCATGTGAGCATTTTGTCGTTGCAGCTAGATGGCAAAAAACATTACGATTAAAAGCAGTGTGTGGATATGCATCTACGTGTTTATTTATGTTTGTAGATTATTGTTATAACAGATTATTGTTGAGGAAATCACCTTATTCCACACAGCCCGACTGTATTGTGTATGTTTGCATGTAAGTCTTTAAACCAAAATTGACTTACAGACAGAGGAAATGAAACTGCATGGTTCCAGTAAGGGTATTTCTTTTCTTGCTGGTAGAGTTAGTGATTTGTTGTGATTGTTTTATTTCTGCCTCATAGTCATAAAGTACTGACAATCTGTTGTGAATGCAAGCTTACATGAATAAGTGTGTAAAGTA
This sequence comes from Chaunax sp. Z400, assembly GCA_037577475.1. Lineage (NCBI taxonomy): Eukaryota > Metazoa > Chordata > Actinopteri > Lophiiformes > Chaunacidae > Chaunax > Chaunax sp. Z400. Next base: position 3,022,056 of record CM075199.1, read on the forward strand.
GGCTAAACAGTGCAAAGATTAATTCCTCTAAGCTTTGCAGATTTCAAAAAAACAAAACACAACATAGATAGATAGATAGATAAACAAGACATACTTGAAATTTTTTACCAAAATTGATTTCTTGATCTTCAGGATTTTCAGGATCAGGATCAAAACACTTTATTTTCAACTGCGTGCAAACAGGTTCAGTTGTGGAGTCTGTGTGCTTCCAAATGCACACAATATTTTCAAGTTTCCAGAAATCTAAATTAAGTTCTGTTGATGATATCTACGATTCACAAGAAGTGCAGCCACCAATCATCCCACCCCTGCATTTATAGTATTCTCTTTACATTTGCCCCGGCATGGAGAGGCTCAGGAGAACACAAGGTTAATTTAGAGATATACTATGTTTACTTCACAGGGCTGACTTGATTGGTCAGCATGTGCTCATCTCAGGTGGTTTTGTCTGTGTTTATGTCGAGCTGAATATTTATTTTCCTTTACACTGAATGAACTCATTGAATGATAGACTATTTAGTGTGTTTTATTGATGTAACCGATGTGTTTAAGTGGTCAAGTATTTGTTTGTTCTCTCAAACGTAGGGAAATGCACAGGTCTCTGTAGATTCTTTCAGATCATGAAATGAAATCGTCTATTTGCTTTTCTTTCAGGTGTGTGTGCAGTGGGCAAACCCATGTGTCTGATGTTCGAGTACATGGCCCATGGCGACCTCAATGAGTTTCTGCGTCGCAGATCTCCCACCCAATCGGTGCGCACCCTCAGCCGCGCCAGCCTGTCGGGTCGCAGCTTCTCCTCTGAGCTGGAGGCGGGACTTCTCTCTTGTGCTGAGCAGCTGTCTATTTCTAAGCAGATCGCTGCAGGGATGGCCTACCTGTCAGAGCGGAAGTTCGTACACCGTGACCTTGCAACACGGAACTGCCTGGTCGGGGAGGAGATGGTGGTTAAGATCGCGGACTTCGGCCTCTCCAGAAACATATACTCAGCTGATTACTACAAAGCCAACGAGAATGATGCCATCCCCATTCGCTGGATGCCCCCAGAATCTATTTTCTATAACCGCTACACCACTGAATCAGATGTGTGGGCCTATGGTGTGGTTCTATGGGAGATCTTCTCCCATGGGATGCAGCCGTACTACGGTATGGGTCACGAGGAAGTTATTTACTATGTGAGGGATGGTCACATCCTCTCCTGTCCTGAGAACTGTCCTTTGGAGCTGTACAATCTGATGAGGCTTTGCTGGAGCACACAGCCATCAGACAGGCCCAGCTTCAGTAGTATACATCGGATACTGGAGCGCATGCATCAAAACACGCTAAGCATGAATGCAGACACTGAGGCTGACTGCTAAACCAGGAACATTTTCACAAAACATTTTTGACCCTGTGTAGAAATAAACATGATGTATGAGGTAATGACACTGATTATACAAACACTAAAGTGATTTCAGTCATTTTAGTTGCTCGATTTTTTTTGATTCGGGATGTTTTTGCATCATAACCACCTGTACTGTAGTATTTTAATATTATTTATTATAATAATGTTGAATTGTTATGTTTTCAGCCTTTAATCTATCACTCCTAACAACTTGCCAGCACATATTCATCAGGCAGGTAATGTAGGAACAGACTCTAACCTTTGACCTCTAACATTAACATTAAAAGACTTAAAGCCACTAATAATGCAGACACACCATCAGCTACTATCAGCATTTTAAATCTAGATGCACTCAAAACATTATACTTCATCCAATGCATATGGAATTGTTGGATTTTTTTTTATTTTTTTTATTCAAACATTAGTGCCAAAAAGAGAATGGGACACGACATTTAACACTTTAAGAAACGTATCATCACCTCTAATTCCACAGTGGCACACAATCACTTTAAACCATTGCTGTTGATTGTTTTTATTGACGAGTTGCTATTCCATTTTTGGGCATTCTTGTTCACTCTTTTTTGTTCCTTTTGTCTTCATGTGGTCGATTTTTGTCTTTTTTTGGTGATTATTTTACTTGTTGACTGTGTTTGACAGAGAGGTTGAGACAACACATACGTTTTGGCTGCAGTGGTATCATTTGGTTTTGGTTTGATAATGAAATTACCCAGAAGTCTCTCACTGAAATATAGACACACATTTGCTTCATTATAACTTTGCAGAACACATTAACAGAACTCATTAACTGAATCCATTCCAGTTCCTTAAAATTGCCTTTTTAATGGGTGAAGAATGGTCAAAATATCCTGTATGTTCAAAATGATTCTCCTTTGAAAGACTAAATATTTAATTGGTTGTCACAAAGATAGAACATCTCTCTTGCAGATCAGACTTGCTCTCTGGTCTCATTCCAGCTGAGCTAAATTGAATTATGGTGTGTTCAGACACACAGTGAAGCAAATCTTTGCTTTGTGCTAATTTATGTTTAGTTCTAGCACAAGTGGGTTTTTTCACCCCAAACATCCCAGAATACTTAACTGTACATTAGTCATAACCTAACAAGCATCGGCCAAGCCAGGGTGTGTGTGCCTGTGTGTTTGAAGTCAGTTTAGTCACTACTTGATCTCAACACTCACCAGAGAGCTTCTGGTCCTCTGGCTTCTTTTTTCCTCTCTCTTCTCTCTCTACTTACATGAATTAAAGTACAGTTCTTCTCCAGTCAGCAGTCTACAGTACATAAACACTCCACAGCAGGTACGTACACGGCTCTCTGCTTCAGATAGTTTGACAAATGGAGATGAATCCACTTTTTAATCCCAAAAGTTTCAAAGTAAACTGAGCTCTCCTCCTGCCATTAACAACTTCAACTAAGAGCTGTGGGTGTTAATTCCTCCAGAGGTTCCAGCTGTGCCTCCAGCTGTCTTCTGCAGAGCGTGGCGGCTCTCGGCAGCTGAGCTGCAGCTGTGGCCCTCACTCTACAAAATCCATTACATATGCAAATATTTTGCTGAAGTTGAATATTTTCTACTCCCGCAATTGATGCAAATTTTATATTACATCAGACTTTGAAAGCTTGCTGCCCAAAAAAATGAAAAAATTTGCTTTCTGTTTGAACACACCATTAATATCATTCTAAAACTCAATTTAAGTACAGCTTTGCCAATATTTCATGTATCATTAGTTGTTTTTGTCATGTGGCTTACTCAAAGCAGTATTTATTTTCCTTTACTAAGAGATTAATATTCAAATCAGACCTGCCTGTCAGATGATTAACATGTCTTGTTTCTTTTTAAATGTGGTTTGATGTTCCTTTTTTAATTATTTGTTACAGTACACAATGATTTAAAGTTCCAGTGCGTAGGATTTCTTGGTATTTAGCATTTAGCGGCTGCGGATTTCAACCAACTGAATACCCTTCATCTCAGCATCTCTTTCCATGCACATAAAAAAAACCTAGAGTAGTCTCTAAAAATGTGAAAGGCATTTTCTGGGCTACCGTAGAAACATAGCAGTGCATCATGGATGTTCCACTCCCTATGTGAATATAGGGAACATTTTTTTCAATGTATTTATTATTTCAGATAAGGTAATACAAAACACAATGGAAGTAAAAACAAAGTAAACAAATACAAATGCGACATAAACAAATATATAAATAAAATAAATAAATATAAAGGCAGTCGCAGAAGCAGTAATAGCAACCAGTTGAACCGATTAAATGTCTCATTCTAAGGTAACAATACAAAACAAAAACATAATTCTTATGTCAGGTAATTAAAAACTGATGAAAATATAACTATGAATATTATATTCAGTATATCCTCTTGAATCCTACACACTGGACCTCAAAGTATGATATTTCTTTATATTGCTTGCAAATAAATATTTACAACAACTCATTTGAATGTGAGATCTGTACAATACCAGAGTATATTTTTTGCACAAAAGTATGCATGCGTCTCATATGCTGACATTAGATGATTTAAATATATATGACATCTTTAAAGTGTTGAAAAATGTGCATAATCATTTTACCTTAACAAAACTCCTGGACATAAATGATGTGATTTAGTTTATTTGAAGTTCCACAAATGGGGAAAGATAATGCTCTCTGTTAATTCTTCCATGAATAATCATTTATTCCGGAGCTCTCAGAACCTCATGGAATGTCCATCAGGGAATTTTCATATCCCAGAAAATATATTCTTAGCACATTTAATTGTAATCAGCCCTTTCAATTTCTATATTTTCTGTGCAACGGGTGGAACTTTGTCTTGACAGCAAACTATAAGATGTTCAAAATCATCTGGAGACAATACTCATACTTTCACATGAATCATTTGAGATGCTGATGGAAAGACTGACCAACATTACCATCCTAAGGCCCGACTTACATTGTGCCATTATCAGTCACGTCATGCATAATGGGAGGCAGCAGATGTTGTAGTTTTACTATTCACCACTAGAGGGATCAGAGGGAATAGAATGGATCCAAATGTCAAATACAACACTATGTGCATGACTTTTACAGTGACTTTGTGTTTGCATTAGAGATAACATTTTTATCTGTGATGGGTGATGTGTCCCACTTATTTTTGTGAACGTGTCAGTGTTTACTTCCCTCTGTGTGTGCGTCTGAATTTATGCAGGATGTCTGCTTGTGTGTATGTGTGTTTTGGGGATGCCAAATGTAAACTGTTTAAAGTAGGCAGCATGGAGTTTGGCCTGGACTGGTTATCCCTCTTCTCCTTCATCTAAACTGTGGATTAAACCGTCTCACTCCCTCTTTCTCCTGCCTTCTTTCCTCTCCTCACACTTCCTACAGCTTTCTCTGTCTGCACCATATTCTCTCCCGTTTCAGTGATTTCTACTCAGAAATATAGTGCAGGCTATTGGAAAGTTAATAATTCTTTATTGAAATAAGAAGATTAATGCAATTTGAAATAAATAACATTGTTGACAACAAGCCAATGCCATAGGTGATTAGATGATATACTGCAATTTTTCTAAAATAACAGTCAAATTTCAAAGGCAGCGGCTTCTATAAATGAGTTTACTAATGTTTGAGGTGTGAAGATGAACTTTTATTTTGAATTAAATTTGTAATCTGACAGAATGTGATGGGATACCAGTTAAGGAAAAGGTGACATACCTTGGGTTTATCATTTGTAAGAATGTGGAACAATGATGTAAATTAAATTTTGACCCAATTGTTGAAAAAACAGAATCAAAATTAAATCCGTGGTTAATGAGAGATATATCTCTATATGGTAGAGTCCTATTATCCAAAGCAGAGGGAATCTCTAGATCAGTTTGTGTCTCATTATCACAGAATCCCAACAAATGTAGTCAAGGAACTGGATAAGATACTAGATGATTATATACGGAGACAAACTGCTCCAGATACTGTGCAAAATAAGGCAGAAATTTAAAAGACGACTCATCAGTTTTCCTGTCCGCTCCAATTTTCACACTTTTCACTTAAGCCTTGTGCTACAGTCTTCTTTCATGCCTCCCTTTCTTTCCTCCTCACCTCCTCTCCTTGTTAATTTTCTATCCTCCTGTATCCTTTCTTTCCTCCCTCTCCATCACCACTGTCTCCTTCCATACCATTGGTTGCAATCGGTTCCTTCTGCCCTGTCTCCATTTGCTCATTCTTTGAAACGTTTTAGTTAAAACGCAGCGCAAAGCCAGCTGCAGATATGGGAAAGTAAGCCTCATTCACAGTGCATGAGTTGCTTGTCCCTTCTCCAAACAATAGGTTTATCTGAATGGACTCTAAAACCTTCCTACAACTTGCAACAACAATTCTCAATGTTTGGAGATTGACTCTGGCATGAACAAGCTCTTCCTGTTTTGTCATGATCTCCTTTGGCTCGGCACGTCTTTGCAAAGAAATCTGATAATGCTTCAGAGTAAGCTGGAGGACTTTCATGTGTTGCAATTGTCGTAATGTTTTCAGCAGAAGTCATGCGATTCCTGGACGTCTTGGCAAGGTAGCAGCTCTGCTTTTATTATCTCGTTAACTTTTCCATGCATCATACATCATAGTGAAAACAGGAATACACTCATCAGCTTAAATCTATCTGCCACACATGCGGTGGGACATTTGACCAAGGGGCCGCGTTTGTCAGTCAGCAAACCAAGCAGGGAACCATGGAAAGTGTCTTTATTGACGTTGCGATGAAGATATGACATCCCCCTCACTCAGCGACAGCACTGAGGAACTTCCTGTGTGGCTGCAGTGGCTCTGATTGGCTCATTCTAGGAGCAACAGGAAGACGGGAGACATATATCAGTCAACTGGAGGCTAACACTCTAAAGCTGTGGAACAACAAACATAAAAGACACACAGAGAGAGAGAGAGAGAGAGAGAGAGAGAGAGAGAGAGAGAGAGAGAGAGAGAGAAGGAGGGAGGACATTCTGTCCTATAAAACATAAACATCTGGCTGCTGTTGTTAGGACTGCTGCTTAATTCATGTCACACACAACACATAGAGGCCCTCACCATTCTTCTAGTATTAAACATACACATACCACACTTGTATAGTGCAGTGTTTCATGTGGTGTCTGTTTTATTTCATTGTCCACATTCTGCAATTTAAAAACGTTTTTTATTTATTTTTATTTATTGTCTTCCATGGAGGGATAATGATGCTGCATCAGACGGACATGAAAAGATATCACAATAGAAAAACACAGTAAATACATTAGATACAGTAAATAGGAGGCACACATTTGCAAAAAAAAAGCCACAAAAATTAGATAGTGAAATGTGATGTTATCTTTGAGTCTCACTACTAAACTGTTAATTGTATAAAACATATTAATTAAATCAATTCATTAAATCATTAAATCAACAATCTATTTTTAAAAACATCAACACTAAAATGTCTCCACATGTAGGCTACGTTGTGTTCCTCCCCAACAAACTGTCACGACATCGATAATGTTGGTAAAATAATTTGTTATTATGTGATTTCAGTACCTCTGAGGCTTATGGCTCTACCAGCCACTGCCAGGACATTGCATGAGTTAAACAACGTGGATGAAAGTCAACAAGAAAAAGGTTCAGGCCTTACTGAAGCCCAGGTGGGCTCAGCTTGTTTAATTGAACCCATTCTTTACAGTGTTGCCCACTGACCCCGGCCTTGTTCTGGTTATGATCATTAATGTAAAAAAAAAAGGCAAGATTGGGACTGGTCTCATTTTCATGATTCAGCATGTTCAGCAGCAGGTCGAAATAAGGTTTTGTCAAGATAAACGTATTTTTTCTTGAAAATTGTGAATCGTAAATTGTGAAAATTTTGTCTGGGACATTTTTTAATAATAATTTCAGTGTTTGATTTTGTTATTCTCATTTTGGCCACATTAGGCTGACGTACACAACCCCATGTTTTAAATATGCATAGTAATACAATTCACCTGGCAGTTTTCTGCAAGGTTCATCCATCCATTCATTTTCTGTAACCACTCATCCTGTGTGGGGTCGCGGGAGGGCTGGACCATAGCCCAGCTGACTTTGGGCAGGGGGCGGTGTTCACCCCGGACAAGTTGCCAGTTCATCACAGGGCCACATAGAAAGACAAACAACCATTCACACAAACATTCATGTCTACGGTCAATTTAGAGTCACCAAATTCACCTATACTGCATGTGTTTGGTGGTGGGAGGAAGCTGGAGAACCTGGAGAGAACCGACACAGACACGGGGAGAACATGCAAACTCCACACAGAACAGTCCCAGGTCCTCAAGGTGGATTTGAACCCAGGACCTTCTTGCTATGAGGCAACAGCCCTACCCATCACGCCTTTTCTGCCAGGTGAATTTTACTTTTTTTTCTACTACAGCTGTGCATAAAAAGTTATGTAATATTATCTTTTCTAAAGAACCTGTTTTCCCACCTGTTTCACAGATGAAAATTTTAAGGACCCAAATTTTTTTTTCACCTTTTTTAGAGTTACAATAAACTGTTCGATTCAGAAATACTCGAGAGAAAGCAATTTAGGCTTTGAAAATGAATAACTAGTTTTTTTTTGTTTTTTTCCCCGTATCTGTCTCTCAGGACTCCTTTATCTCTAGCAGCTGTATGAAGTGAGGCAGGTCCAGAAAAAACACCTCATTATAGACATATGAGTGTTGGGAGCTGATCGATGGAGACTTTTCTCATCTATAAACTTACACAACCACAAACCACAGTGTCAGAAAATATGTTCCCCCTAAAACATGGTTACACACACTTATGCTGACAGTCAAGGCTGTTTAAAACGTGTAAACAGTCTCAAGGGCTATAGATTATTATGGGCCTAACCAAAAAAAAATCCTGCATGTCATGAAGCCTATATTATCAGTCTGTGTGTGTGTGACTTTGGATGTCATAGAAACAAAACCACTGGTGGCTAACAGAGCAACAACAGAAGAGCTAAACATGTAAGATGAAGTAATACCCTTAAAAAGCTCTCCACCACTGTCATTGAAATAATGATCACCAAACTTCATTTATTTTTCTTATGTTTTTATTGTTGCTGGGTTATCAACACGATGACTCTGGGTGAACATTCATTGTGTGTTTGTGTGTGTGTCTGTGTCACAGTTACTTTCTACGAATTACTGGCGCATGTTTTTGTTTTGTTCTTGTTCCTCTAATTCAGACTTTTCCAAAAACATTTTAAAGAAAAGCTTCACTTTGGAAAAACAAACAGTTCCGAAGATTTACACATTATTATTCGATATGCACTTTAGATTGTTGCGGTTGGTACTGAATTAACATTTTCTAAAATGCAACACACACCAGCTGCGTCGTTCAGGTGAAATAAGATGGAGTCTGGATGTAATAGCTGAGACAATCTGGGGAGCCGATGCCATACCACTGAGCTCATGCACATTCGCACTGGGGAAATATGCATGATATGGGTTGAGACTGCTGGAGTGTGAACTTACAGTACAGCGCAAGCAATGGATGCAGGAGGTTTGAAATGCTGCTAGTATGTGTTGCCCTTAATATGTTTCACTTAAATAGAATGCATTTAAATTTCAATTAAAAACCCTGCATCATTATAAATATTTTGTTCAAATTACACATATAATCTGTTTTTATGGGTGTGTACCAATTCAACATTTTTTGAGGCTGTGTATCTCAATAATTCAAAGATCAAGCTCTCTTCTGAAGACTTTCTACTAAAGTGAAATATCGCTCTAACACTGACATTAATATTTGTTCTACTTTAAGGCAGTATGAACTTACAGTTACCAACACAGAAATGCAGACTGTGAAATCACTGTTGGGTGTGGCGAACGCTCTGCCTCAGTGTGGTGGTGGGTGTGGTTGGAGGTGGGACAGGCTTGAAGCTTTCAACCAGAGAGGGCGGTATAAAACACTGCTTTACAACCCCTGGGTTAATTTATTCTATAAGGGGGAGAACTCGAAGGCACTGCACACACTGATATCTAGTTCTGGGTCGCAAACAAGTTAATAAGTGTAATAATGTCTACAGGAAAAAATCATTAATTATGATCACAATACAGAAGAACTCAGGACATTACAACCATAAACAAAATACTACAGTACATTTGGACATTTGGAGTATAGCACAGTTAAATTTACATACACAGAAACACTTTCCCTTTGGTGATTAACTCTGAATAATATATTTTATATACATACACACTGTACACATATACTTACAACAGTGTACAAAGAGTTACACACTGGCAAAGAAAGACATACGACAGTTTAGTTGGTTTGCTATATGTAACCTGAATCAAGTTGGGTCCAGAGCCATAGATTGACAAAGTTTGGTCGATGGAACAATGAGTGGCGCTGCTGCTTATTACAGTAGTAAAAGTTGGATACACTAAAAGGCAAAATAATCTGTGAAACACTCTCCAAGATTGTTGCCTTAGAGTTTTGTGGAATTCTTTATTTTGACAGTGTAAAGGCACAACTATGAGATTAAAAAGCCCCAAAACAACATCTAGAAGACAAAAGAAGCCCACGCCCCACTCTTAACAGCGAGGGTACACTGAACAAAAAATAAAATAAAGCCAAACTCTGTAATCTTTGGATAAAAAAGACTTCTGTTGCCTAGTAAATATTTTGGCCACTTTGACAGGCAAAACTACCCACTGACTTAATTCTACCACTGCATCTTAATCCCCTAACACACATCTCGTTTCCTAGAAAACATTTGACTATGTGTTTGGCTGTGATCCTCACTTTTCTGGGAGCTCTGTCTATGTATTTTGGCCAAAAAGTGTTTCGATTCAAGTAAAAAAAAAAAGAAGAAGAAAAAAACACTTTCGGACGGAACTTTTGAACAACGCACATTGTCACAGCTCTCAAGTTGACAACAGAAGTCAGGGAGTGCATTTGTGGAAATAATATGAAACCATTTAACACTGCATTGGCTCAACTCTGTCGTCATCTCTCATGAAGTCACTTCATGAAGGAAAATACCCTGAAGGCGAAAACACCTTAAGAGTCTCATAAGAGTAAACTTTTAAACATCTTTATTGTCAGTACACCTGTCAGTAAAAACTGACAAAATGCTCCATAAGGTTGTTTTGGTAAACATCAACATGATCACTCCCTCTTTATGCTTGTCATCGGGTTTTGTATGAGACAAGTAAAAGCTGTATTAAAGGTCCGGTGTGTAGGATTTAGTGGTCTGACGGTGGACCCAGTGTTTGGTTTTGGACTGTAGAAACATGGCAGCGCAATGAAAACATAGGTATGAATATTATATTCAGTTTCTTTTCAATAGATCCTCCTGAATCCCACACACTGGACATTTAATTCATTGAGAAGCTGCAAACACATTTTAGGGGAGTGCCCCTCAGTTCAAGACACTTGAGGCTGGGTAACCAAACTTTAGTCAGACCTTATGGTTAGGCCTTATGGTTAGGCCTCAGTCAGACTCAAATGAAAGACATCACAAGTCACGGCCCAAATTAATATGGCAAATTACTCCGCAGTGGGGATGTGGTCACGTGGAGCAGTGCAAATAAAGAAAAAGCTCCATGGAACATGAATGGAGGAAGACAATACATTATACCTTGCTCAAATAAGTGTGGTTAAACAGTTCATGGCTGACCCCCGGGTGGAGGCTATTAAGACGAATGATATTTTAAGGAGGGACGACAAGAGACATATACACATATTCTGTATGTGCATGTAAATCATTTGATGATGATTTTGGTGATAAAAAAACATAAAAAAACAAAAAAACAAAATATGGTTTGGATGGATATCTGTATGACTTCATATCACAAATAACACTGACACAGCAAACAATATGTATAAATGTCATAAAGTTTCTTGTTAAAAGGACGCTTTTACGTTTCTTTTTTTCATTGCAAAGCAGCATTTAAGCATTTATGTCTGCTTTTGGATGACGTGTCATTACTCCCATAATCAAAATGTTTGTGCAGCACCATCATCTGCCTCAGATGTAGCCTACAGTACTTTGTGTTTGGTGTGAATTAGCAAATTGGCTTTTAAATAAGCTAAAACGACATTCTTACCAATTTTATTGTGAGCATGTTAACACGCTGACGTTGATGTTTAGCCACACTAAGTCACTGCTGTGGCTGCAGACTTATTCTAACCACTATGTTTATTTATCTGGTCAGATAGTTGGATGCCCAAACAACAGTGTCATCATTTTTGTGGTAACTGCTCTTTAACTTTTTAATTATTGCTAAAATAAACTATTTCTAATCATTTTAAAATTCTATTTGATTTCTGGAAATCATCTCCCGACCCCACCATCCGTGTCTCGTGACCCCCTTTGGGGCCCTGATCCCCACTTTGGGAACCCCTGAACTAAGCTACCATATCATTTTTTTTATTTATTTTTTTGGGCAAAATCTAGTTTGTAAACTACAAATTCAGGTATGATTTCATTAAAGTCCTTTTTTTTTTCTTCATGCTGAAAGTACGGGATGGTCACCTTTTACAATGATATGTTTCATTTATTTTTCCTAATTCTAATATTGTATGATTTACTGCACTTTCAGAGATCAAACTCGCACCACCAGGGGGCAATTTTTTACAAAAAAACACTGTTATTGTTTCACAATTCGTCAGTCAGCCTCATGGACACTTGATATATTCCTGTGAAGAGGACAACTCAGCACATTCTATGTCATGATATGGAGTCTGTTAACGCTCACCAGATATGACCTTCACGTTTGTCTCTACATAACACTGTGGCACAGAGCCTGCTCTAATGCAACAAACATCCTCCTCTGCTTTTTGGGTTGACCCCTAGAACAACTTGTCTCTCAATCCCTCAGAGGGAAACAACTCAGGATTTCTGCAGATCCTGGACACTTTGTTTATTTAAGTTGGATGACAGGAAGACACTTTTGGGATGCATTCACAACATGTTTTTTTAGTAGGAGAGGAGGATCAGTAACAAAAAATTAATCTCCACATAATTTAGATTGTAAGGCTGTTAAAAGATAAATGATGGATCTGCAGCAGAGATGAGGGGCTGGTTACTTACAGTATCTTTTGGTAAGTCACTAAACACATTTATTTATTTAAACATTAGCAGTATGTCCCACAAATGTTTTATTGTGAAGTCTATATTTTGAAATCCTGGAAAAATGTAAACACTATCATGCTTAAATCTCCACAAGGTCATTTTAAAGCATTCAGCATTCAAATGTATCTAGATTTGAACTCTGAGTGTTCTAAATCTCTAAATCTGGGTTCAGACCCAAAACGTTGCAGTTTGTCCGAATGATGCTATGAGATCTTTCTTCAGAGGAGGAGGAGGAAGAAGAGGAAAAAAGTCTACAACTACAGTATACAAAGTTTAGGGAGGACCGGAGAACGAGGATGGGTTGTACTGGCATTACCTTCATTTCACAGATTATTTTTAAATAGTTCATATCAGCGCTGTCCATAACAACACATTTAAAACAAACAGAAATTAATAAACAACTAAACAGAAATACTAACAGCCTATCGAAGTACTCATAGTTTAGATTCCACCGCTCTTCTTCCTCCACACACAGTCTTTCTTCATAGTTGCTGTCCTCTTAAGAGTGATCTCATCCAGGTCTTCATCATCTCCACTCCATCTACCTGATCTTCATTCTCCAAGTCATCCTGTCCTTAGTTCATATTACACCTGCAGTCCTTCTTGAACTTCCAATGCTTCCATTTACCTTTTCTCAGTCAGACTTCCAAAAGAGATTAACCCCCTCCAAGCACTTAGATTAATCTCTGATCTCCAGGCCTCCTTTATACCACCGAGTGTTCGTTGTGGTGGTGGTGGTGGTGCATGCCTCCACTCAGCACCGTGTGGTTGATGGACGACGCCGAACGGTCAGATCCCTCCGCCGCCGTCCCATTGACGTTCTCCTGCCTCTGACAGCACAGGATCTGGCGGAAAGTGGCACTCATCTCCTTGTCGCGGTAGGAGTAGATGATGGGGTTCATGGCTGAGTTAAACTCGGCGAGAAGCAGGAAGAACTTTTCATAGGGGAGGACACTGCAGTTGGCACAGAAGACGTCGAGGAGGAGTAAGACCAGGCCGGGGGTCCAGCAGACGATGAAGGCACCTGAGGAGGCACGAAGAAGGGGAAGTGAGTTTTTAAAATGGTTTGAATTGTGAACACAGTTCTTATTTAGAAACTCAACTCAATAGAATGCAATTATTTCTTACAAGACATAAAATGATAAATCTTATAAATATATAAAGCAACATTTGGATAAACAAAAAAAAGGTGTCCCAGTATAAATGGGAGAACGGCTATAAAGAGTTAACTAAAATGTGAAAGTTGGTGCTCTTTATTGCTTATAATGATTTTTTTAAACTCTCCAGAATCTAGTTATGTGGTTTTAATTTGAGTAAAAATTTGGTCGTGTAAATGTTGTTTGTTATTTTTGGCCTGTTCTACCATTTAGCGTCTATGTGTGTGATGCATGAAGCTTTCCTGACAAAAAGCCTTTCTAAAATGGGTTTACATTGTAGGTCAGGTAACTTCTGTGTGTGGATGAGAGATATGAAGAAAAAAAATGCAGAATTTGACGCCCAATGAGACCAGTCTGAACAAAAGTTTGTCAATTATAGCCTTTTGTTCTGCTTTTACAATGTGGTGTTTAACCCTCTGATGTCTATTTATAAAAAGAAAAGCCTGATATAATTTTATGTTTTTGTCAATTCTTAGTTAATTCTTTCAGTCAGTTTCATGTAGTACATCATGTCATTTAGGGGAACCTACCCTTTCTTCCTTGTGCAGTGAAAAATCACCATCATGCATTACTGTTGTGTGAGTTTACAATATTTTAAATGTGAAAAGTTGTATTTAGGTGTTTTGGAACCCCATGTGAAGTTTTTTTTTTATAGGTATCACAAAAATGTGACGTGAGCCTTATTTCATCCAATTTCAGTTAACACACTGTATTGCACCCAGTGAGTATTTTCTTTTAATTTCTAAGGTTTAATTTTTAAGGCCTTGACTTCCTGTATTCCTGCAGTTTAAACTTGCATGCCTCATGATGCATTTGGAAACAGATGACTTGCTTTTGACTCATGCTTGAATTATGCCGACTCCAAAAAATGATTCATTCCCCCTTAAGCAGTGATGACTAAACATGGTTACTTGGGTTTTCAGTGTCACCTTAAAATGTATATCTTATCGTGTCACACATGGGAGGCATCCTGCTGTTCCCACCTTCGCTCTGAACTGAACGTTATGCAAATGATGTTGTTAATGAGACATTCGGTGTTTCAAATCTACAGTAAAGAACAAAAACTATCCAAGATGAGGAAATAAAATGGCTGAAAATGTATCCTATAGCTCAACCACTGATCGGATGATTCAACGTTCGGGTGAAACCGTGACATCTGAGAGTCAGAGTTGTTTGTTTTTGTCTGTTCTGAAACACACAAAAATCACTCTACAACCACATCAGCATCACTTAACAGCCACACCATCATCAGTCTACTGAACAAAACAAAACAACTCTATTAGCACATGTAAAACTCCAAACACATTAAGAGGACAGAGCGGGTTTTGTTGTATAGTGTTTGTGATTGAAGGTGGTTCAATTTTATGAGTTTCCAAAGTATGAAAACTCATAAAATTAGGAATACCTCTAAAAAAAAACTGTCAAACTGTCAAAAATAAAAGGACTTAAATACATGACTTAACATGTGGACAATATCACTGCACTGCATTGTCGGACATTTGTGTAAATCAAAATGTTTTCTGCCAAAGGTCCATCAATCCATTATCTATAACCTATAACTATAATTATCTATTATCCTTTGCAGGAGGCTGCAGTCTTGCTGACACTGGTTGAGAGGTGGGCTACGACCTGGACAGGTTTTTATTCACACATTCACACTTAAGGGCAATTCAAGTCGATTCACCTATATGGCATGTTTTTGGACTGTAGGAGGAGGGAACCCACGTAGACATGGGGTGAACATGCAAACTCCACACAAACAGGCCTCAGGTAAGAATTCAAACCCAGAACCTTCTTGCTGTGAGGTCAAAGTGCTAACCACCGTGCTGCCCTTAGGTGTACTGTAAATCAAAAATATTTTCACCACACAGTATAGTCGTATTTATCATGATTTCTATATATTTAAAATATTCAAAATTCTCTATATTTAAAATATTTAATGGAGAAGGTGGGAAATATGTTTTACTTGACTAATTATAGGGATGCAATTTTTCACTTGTGGGCCTCCATACATCTGTTTGACTAAGAAAAATGTAAAAGTTTCAAAATAAAACTCCACTGTCAAAGAAATAAATCAAATGTTAGTTTAAAACAGAAGATCAAATAACCAAGAAAACATTTGAAATCAACTAAAATAAAATAAAACAATAATGTAGAAGAAACTGACTCTCAATCCAGTACTTTTCTTTTCAAACTTCTAATTCAACAACCTAGCTAAAAAGGCTGTTGTCCAAAATGCACCATATAAGCATCATCCGATCGCTTTCATTAAACATAATTTGTCAGTCATTTCCAAAGTGTTATGTATGATCATTAAAAAAAAAAACATTAAAGGAAGCAGCAATGGCTTTTTGTACAAGCTGGGACAGGAAATCTTAGGAAATCAGATCAGGCAACCAATCACAAGCAACATCCTCCATTAAGCCTCTCTTAATGTGAAACATCTACAGAAACACAAACGACTGACCTCTACTTCATTTCTGAAACATTATCTCCACTCTTCCATCATCAACTCTCTGAACTTCAAACCTCATTTGGTTTAGTACAATACATCAACACTTGTGTGTGTCTCAGTGCAGCACGGGTGTGTGTGTGTGTGTGTGTGTGTGTGTCATTAACTCATTAATCATGAATGTCAAGTTCAAGTGCTGCGAATGCACTCAACAGACGCTATTTGTCGTAACTATACGACAACTGTAGGACGTTAGTCTCTTGGGGCTGTAAAACAAAAAGTCTTGATGAGAAATTGGGCAAGCAGACGAAGAGAGAGAGAGACGAGGGATAATATTGACAGGCAGGCCTGTTATCTGTTAGTGTTTTGCAGGCGGCAGCTGCAGCGAAGGCTTGACCTCACTTCCCAGCTATGCAGGCAGACACTCCAGAGTTTGATAAATTTCTGAAATGGCTCGCACCCCAGCAGAGAAACTATCTGAAGTATTTGTCTCTCATTGAAACATCTTTCTCTGCACAGGGCGAGACTCAAGGAAACAAAACAGCATAGAGGCATTCGGAACATCAGTCAAAAAAAAAAAGAAAAGAAAAAGAAAAGTACTTCAGAGCAACCATGAGAGCAACGTTCATGACCATGTTTCCTGCCTTTAGGAACACTGTCTCTATTTGTTTTAGTGTTGATGGAAACATAGGCTAAGATAGTCATGGAACTGACCCTAATTACAGCCTATATTCATCTCCTAGTAGGCAGAAATACAACAAGTCATCTAAAATACTCCCCTATGTTCCACTAGTTATCTTCCTTTCTGCTGTTTCTTCATCATTGATACTTTTCTGTTTTAAATTGAATGTAAAACATGTATATTTACTGGATGTTTGTCCTGACTTTGCCTCAGAATGAAGAAGAAAACCGTCTTTGTGTGAAGCTATGACCTGAGTGGTTTCATTTCCTCTCTGAAACAAGGGGTATATAGTTCATCGCAAAATTGCCTCTTTGCTGCCAGGTTCTCATGAGGACGAATTTTTTATTTCATTTATTTATTTATTTTGTTCACTGAAGAAACAAATGATGTTCTGAACTAAATAACACTTTTACACAAGTTGCAACATGGAGGGAAAAAGAGAGCGGAGAAATGGAAAGTCATTGGAGGAAAATAAATAAAATAAATAAAGATCTGGAAATGTATGGAAAACTGCTGTGACACTTTCCAGTTAGGCATCTAACAAAAGCAAGAGACGTGGATGAGTGCTGTTATCTCCTGCTCATAGCAACAGATGTGACACATTGTGACGGTTTGAAGGATCATCCTCAGCTACACAGTGATTTGACCTTGTTGAAAGCCATGGTGACCCACAATACTGGATAATATGTCAGCGAATCAAAAGAAACTGAATCTATAGGACAATCATTCTTGAAAGGACAGGTTAACAACAATAAGGTCATTCAAAATCTTCACTGTGATGTTTTGGAGGAGGGGCAATAAATTACAGTGTCAAAACAGGCCTTCTCCTTCCAATTAAGTTTGGATCCAATCAGTGACCTGGAAACCAAATTATTAAAAGAAAAAATAAAATAAAAAATACTCAAGGAAAGTCATGAATATGAGATACCAAATACACATTCTGAAATAGTAAATAAAAAGTCTGATTCCATATAAAATAATTTTGATTTTATGTCTCAAAACTGTGACTTGGTATCTTTTTTTATTTATTTTCTAAAGTCAAAATCTTTAGCTTCTTATCATTAAATTTGTGTTTATATCTCATAATCATGATGATGTAAATTTAGCTAATACTTAATTTAGCTAATACTTAGACCATTGCTTAGACATTCTATCTAATATTTTTTTTGTGTAAAAAGTAATCGTTTTGATTTCAAATGTTAACTTTGTATCAATTTTTTTTTTACTTCTTTTGAGAGTTTCTCTCATTTTCATTCTTGACTTAATTAATTTTTTTTTTCATTGCGGAAATGGGCTTTCCATATGAAAAAGAACAGATGACTGTGGGAACAAAATAAAAAGGAAATAATGGGGATCAGACAACAGCAATGTCTCCACACACACACACACACACACACACACACACACACACACACACACACACACACACACACACACACACACACACACACACACACGCAGAGAGAGAGAGAGAGATGTAAAACTGAGGGTAAGCATGGCTGAACACTCACATGTGCACACACAAACACATGCAGCCATTCACTTACATAATGATGGCATAAAGGCAGATGGTGGAGCACTGAGGTACACAAACATGAAAACATTTGGGCCGTATTGAGAAACCACAATGAAAACACTGTGCATTTCAGCATACGTCTCCTTGCAATCAACAATAGAATCATTATTAACAAAAACAGAGTTTCAGTTTCAGCACTAAAGCTCTGCACTTTATACATCATCATTATGGACAATTATTTTCAGGTCTTTTTCTTTCTCTGCTCACCACCTCCTCCTCCAGCTTATAGGAAAAATGGATCTCTTTCCTAATCAGAATGACTGTTTGTATGGAAAGGCTTTGCTCTAATAGCTGACGTGTCATGTTTCATCAAGGGGAAAAGATGTCCGTCATGCTGTTTTTCTGTGTTACTGGAACATTGTCTGTAGTGGCTTGTTCTCTTGCACTTAGTCACATGTGTTGCCCTACATAATTAGATAACGGTTTCATGGATCATGCTGGTGGTTTTGCATGTTTAGCCCCTTCAACTAGAATTCTTTGACTTTCTGCATTTTACGCTGGTATCAGTCATTTGGCCGTGCTTTGAAAAACAAATATGTTATGGCTTCTGTTATGTTGAGAAATAGAAATCATGCACATACATGAGCTTTTCCATTAAAAGCAGGGGTTTTATTGGGATTTATGAGGAGGGAGAGCCCTTTATCAATGCGGTATGGGCGTTGTGTATTACTGGGGTGGTGTCCAAAGAACATCGTTTTCCTGGGGACTATTTCTCCAGTCGAACGTTGTTGAAAGGAAACTATAAACAGCGTTCTGAAATCGTAGATTATCCACAGTAACAATGACACTGCTCTCGGAGAGAGTTGTTGCTGTTGAATGTTCTAAATGCAATTTTTGGCTGGACTGCAGCAAAGTAGGGCCAGCTCTACAAGCACACGTCTGTCCCTCTCTCACCGAGTGAGTGATGACGTCAAACCATTGGTTGCTCGAGCGATGGGGCTTCCCCATTGCTTGTTGCCCTTTCAGAATGAACACATGCAAGCCATTCACCTCCACAAGTATTGCTGAAATTTCAGAGTCAGAAATATCACATTAATCCTAACAAGCCAATGACCACTAGATTGCGGGGAGAACATTTGACTTTTGATTGATTTTTAATTATACATTTTGGTACATTGGGTGCAGCAAACCTTTAAGAACATTTAGGTCACCTCCATGAAACACTGTGAAGTCCCAAATGAAAATGATAATATAGACTCACACCCAAACACCCAAAGCAAAAAAAGCAGTCATGTTCTGATGCAAACATTATATTTCCCGAAATCGAACCAAGCTTTAAACACATCACTCTCTTGCCATAAAACCTTTTCTTCTCTTGCAGTGACTTGTAACAGTTTTGGAGACCACAGACAGATGAAAAGGGTTTCAGAAACCCTTTTTGGGGCATGAAACAACACATTTTGTATCTAATTCTGAGGCCTCCTTGGACCTCGACCAATCAGCGCTTGCTTTGATTATATTTATGACGCACATCACTGGTGATAGATAGATAGGGTCATGCTTCTCATTTTGTCAGGACATTGTGAGTTATCCTTGACGCTGCATCAGTTGTCATCCACTATCACCCAATAGACAAGAAAAACAAGCAGCTGTTGCACTTAACCTAATTTTCGTTCTAAACAACAAGGCTAATATAGTTGTTAACTGTTAGGAGACAATTGTGAACTCTGGTCTACATCGCTTGCTCAGCACGCCCACAGGTCCACCCTAATCTCTTTCCTATGAGGCATTGCAGGGCTATGATAAAGTTTTGTTGTTTCCATTTCTGCTTCTGATAGAAAAAAAACAACACATCATTTGTAAGACCACAACAAGTCATTCAACAAGAAAATGATAACAGGGTGTTTTTAGTGTTTAGCCAACTAACTGCAGATAGTCTTCTGTTTGCAGCTGCAGCATAACATGATGCAAACATGAGTTATGTTTTAATCATATTACTGTACTAAAATAAAATTCACCAGAATAAATTCTCAGCATTAATGTCAGTATTTTTACACAAGTATAACATGTAATTGCAAAACCTTGCAAGCAGCCCTATAGGACTTTGATCCTTCCAATGCTGTGCCTTTCACCTCTGAGTTGCTTTACATTGCTCTGATGCATTCCACATGCTTACAAGCTTGCACACCCGTAACTTATTATAGAGCCTGAGATTGCGGTATCGGTACGGTGGCCTGCAGACCTTAACACACTGTAACTTAGGAAAACACATGGAAGTAAAAAAACAACAACCCCTCATTAATTTGACATTGCATGCACAGCACTCGGAAAACACGCCGCAAACAGACAAATGCGCCGCAAATACACACAACGCAAAAGTGCTGTAAATACACACATTGCATCCAATTACACAAGCATGCTGCAAGTACACAAAACTGACACCTAAAACACCCATGTTCAGCACTCTTTAGCATCCAGAGCCGTTTTTTGTATTTGCAGAGCGTTTTCTAAACATTGCATGTGATGAGGTTGTTTTTTTTAAAAATTTGCATGCATTTTGACTATTTGCATGTGTTTTCTAAAAGGGGCTGATTTTCAACCAGCGTTATATCATTATAATGTGGGCAGTACATGCATGTTAATCCTCTCTCCATTTAGCCTCTATCCAGAGCCCACCTGCTCTTTCCGGTAGTGAAATACTTCTTAAGTTGCAGTGTGTTGAGCTCTCTGGGATTTTCATGCCTTACACTTATTTCTCACATGTCTTCATGCCGGCTTAGGTTTCCACTAATGTGCAATTCTTCTCAAGCCATTCATAATGAATAAACGCCTAATATTACATTATGGCTCACTTTCTTCTGTATGACTCACTCCCTTACTTCCCATTAATCTTTCTCCCTGTTTTTCTCAAACCCCCACCGTCTCATGTTGTTTTGTGTCTGTCTCTCCCTCACTTATCTCTTCTGTCTTTGTCTTGGTGTGGTCATGCCTCTCTTTCTGTAACTTTTCTCCACCCCATGTCTGTCTCTCAGTTTCACCCTCCACCCCCATCTCTTAGTCTATTCTCTTTCTATCATTTTCCCAATCATCTGTGGCCACGACCATCATCCCACTGAAGTGAGTCAGTGGGCAGAAACCATTATACATATTTCTGAGACTGCTTCCCTTTTGTTGTCAGAATGATATCTTTTCCTGAGTCCTCATTCCCACATAAGCACTTCTGCTCACACACTACAGATTAGATAAAAGTTCACATTCAGTGGCTGAGTGTAAAGTTATTGATAAAGAGGCTGTGGTGTGCACACTGATTGTTGATGATGTCAGTCATCAAATAGTAGCAGAAAAATGCTTTTGAAAGGTACAGTGAGGTCTTTGAAAAGTATAGTAATTAAGGTTACAATGTGCATCATAGCTATATGGCACAGATGATGTGCTTATTAAGAATATAATCCAAGTAAAATATATCAATACATGTACTCATGATGAAGGAAAACCCTGTTTTTGCAGCTGACTGAAGTTTATTTATTCAAGTTTATTAAAAAAATTAATATGTCTTACTCTTGTAAGAGGCAGTTCTGTAAATATTTTTCTAAACCTATCAATGCCAGGCTGCAACATGCAACTTCTGATTAGCCCTGCCCAAATTCCAGTTTAAGCACCACCTACTTCTGATTTAAGCCCCGCCCAAGCCGTGCGTCTTCCCTCGTGTTCACTCATTGTCATGTTTTCACAACTGCTGATCGGAGCAGAAGCAGATAAATACCCATCAATACTGGGTCATTTCACCCAGGAATGAATACCCTTTCCACTGAGGACAAAAGCCACATTTTACTGGGCCTTTCTGAGTTTAAGGGCTGTAGGTATGTCATGAAAAGTTCTTTATTGAGCTTAGTAAATTGCAACATGAAGCCAAAACTAACCAGATCAAACGTTTACATTGTAACAAAAACCAAAAAAAAAAAAAAAAAATCCTTTTAACTATTCTGAGCTGTATTAAACTTTCCTGTCCTGCAAATTTTGGTTATACATCATTTGCGATACAGCTTTGCAAGGCTAAAATCAATGACCAATCAATAATAATCATTCATGTATCTGTCGGGTTCCACTAACATTTGCATTCCTGTCACCAATATTTATCAATTTAATGAATCCACATTTTAATAGTGTGACAACCAAAATAGTGACGTATTAATTGTGACAGGAGAAAATATATTTCAGAGGTTTTTTATGAATTTCCAAAAATATAAAAATAAGTAAATAAAATAAATAAATAATAATAATAATAAATACATTAAGTACCCCCCAAGAAACCAATTAAAGTAAACCACGAAAGTAAACCAATAAACACACACTCATGCACACACACAAACACACACACACACACACACACACACACACACACACTCATGCACACACACATTCCTTTCCCAACAGGCAGAGCTGATCTGGATAATACTCGGTTATACTTGAAATCTTTTAGCTGTTAATGCACGCTTACAAATCCAGGCTTACTGGAAAAGCCGACCAGAACAAGTAAAACATGTTAGAGTTTGCCAGAAATCATCAAATGACTCTGTTGAAACTGGACTCATAAGGACAGATGCTGCTGATCGATTAGAAATGCTGCACTCAGACACACAGAAAAACAGGTGACACAGAGCTGCACATCCCATTTCCACGCTTAGAGGATTGGAGGCTTGTGCTGAGGTCTGATTGGTTCTGCTCTCAGAGCCACATGCACTGCAGTGGATGGGACAAAAATCCTTCAGCTCCTGAGCTTAACATTGATTGGTTATAAAGTGTGATTCTGAGACAAGAGTCAGTGATATGGCATCTGTGTGCATGTGTTTGAGCGATGGTATGTCTTGGCGCTCCACACTGTCTGACGATCCAACCGCATGCAACAGCATAAGGCCATAAGATAATCAAATCATTCACAGAGGACCCCTACATGAGCCAACACCTGACACACAGGCACACACACAGTGAACAAGGGTCATGGTCAATTCGGCAGTGCTGTTGACTCATTAAAGAGTGATGGTGAGAATCTCTGTGGGTGTCATTCAAACTGTTTTTTTTTCTTCTGCAGAGAAGCACTACAGGCCAAATGGTATGCCACGATTATCTGTGACTTATAGCTGTCCAACTAGCTGCAAGACATTCATGCATTTACTCAAAAGTTAGGCACAGTGTTCAACAAAACTGGCATACAATGACTATTTCTAATGGAAGGGATGCTTCTTATAGAAAGGTTTAGGAAAGCATCTCCGCACAGACAGAAAATACAGCCCAGATGGTTCTGGATTTCTTAGTCAGGCACTGACAGTGAATCATCCAATTATGTATTTTCCTACTTAAATGCATACAATTGACAAACAGTTCTGTTAAGAGCCATATTACAGTTGATAAATCAACTTGTGAGTGCTTTCTCTTCTTTTTTTGGACAAACTATGTCATGGTGATGCTGTTTCTAAAGTATGACATCCTTTGGCTCCTCATAGGCAGAGGTGAAAGTGGACCGGAATGATCTGGAACAGCCCTGTGGTACCTTTGATGAATAAACAGATGATTCAGATTGGCGGTTTCACACTTAATAATGTCAAGCCAGATCATTTTACATTGTTAAGATTAGAGAGATATTCACAGATTCAAACTCCTGGATCAATGACTCATTATCAAAACTGTAAAAACACAAAGGGCGCCTCTTTTGTGGTCACATGTGGGTTGCCATGTCACTCTTCTTTCTTGATACAAGGTTGTCTTCAGGTGACTTCATAAAATCAGATGTCGAACATCCCTGAAGGCTCATTTAGATTTTTCTCATTTGTCATCAAAGTTCAAATCCAAACAATTTCCAACAATTACAGTAGAATGAGTATTTGCTGAATGCTTTTACATTCGCTGTGCTAAAAAGTATAGCAATGATGTCATTGATTTACCTGCAAAGGAACAGCACTATTGATGGTCATTTTCCATGTACAGACAAAGTGACCAAAACGTGATTTCATATTGTTCAATTTCACATATCTCTTGATAATAACTGCTCAGATGGGAGAAACTGGATGGGAAACTGCTGTGGAGTTCACTTTGTTGACAACTCATCGTAATCTACAAGTCAAACATAATCAGAACTCAATGGTCCCGTTGGAGGCTGAATAACTTGTGACCTCTTTTGTTTTGCTCTGGCCAGCGCAAAGAGGGATTAGTTCTTAAATTAAAGACGAGATAAGTGTTCTTAAGATGAGAATAAATGATTGTTCTGTATCAAACTGAAACAAGCAAATACCTTGGTGTATTTTATATCCTCCCTGGCGCTTTAAATGACCTCATACAAAAACAGCAGCAGATTCCAGACTTAACAAAAACACATCACACCCTAGCTCAAAAGACTTACTTTCCGAGTAAGAGTCTGGCATCATTAAAAAGAAACAAAAGTGATTTATTCAGGAATTCAAAACAACAAAGATTCAATTTAATAATGGTGAGATTGGGAAACTGTCATATATATTGTAAATGTCAGATAACTAATTAAGTTAAACATAAATTATATTTCTAGTTTAAAGGGGTTTTCAGTGTCCTTCTGCATACATTTATTCAACATAAATTGTAATCACAATGTTTTAAAGTTTCTGTATATGCTACACATTTAAACTAAGCAGGTATATTTCAGTGAAAGAACAAAGCAGGTATCCCTCTGTAATCAATTAACTACAGAGCAGCTATAGTTTACTCAGTGCGGGTGATTTAATTTCTCTTTCAGTATATAGCAGAATAATTTGTGGTTACATAAAAACCTTCTATCTCCAAATCCATTTCTAGATTAAATAAATCTTTTTTAAATTATAAGCTTCGACCATCACGTCATTGCCTTCCCTGACAGAAGAGATATTGAGAAACCCTCGAGAATGGGCGTGACGTGGCTTGTTTAATTTTAAAGGAATCCTTTGCTGTCATGTGATGAAGTCACCTCTCATCACTTGGAACATGTTTTCTATTATTTGCAGGGTGTTTTTATGGGGATGGTAGCAAGCGTTATGAAATAACTCAGACTTTTCTCCGTGGTTGTTTATAGAAAAATAACACAAAGAAGATGGGAGCAACTGCGATGACAGAAAGACTTTATAATTTTCATTCTGCCATTGTACAATAGAAAAGACAATGGAAGGGTGATAATTAGTTCTTGGAACAGGTCACAGTTTTCCTTACACAACAAACATACTATACTATTAAATGAATATATTTAATTTGGGTACATATTATCAAGGAAGAACAATACATTTAAACAGTGCTTCTTTCAGTCGTCCCAGAATAATCTTTACGAGGTGCAACCAGAAGAGATCCACTCACTTGCTCATTTACTTCATCTGTCTGCACCCTTTTGCCATAAGAGGCATGGAAACATTTGCAGTTGAGACTCTTTTCACAGCAAAACTGCTGAATCATGAGGCAGGTTAAATAAGAAGAAACATACAAAGCATCCCTGAGCAGCAGAAAATGTATGTTCACCATTGTCATAGGCTGCAGAGCACATTCTGCTGTCCACTGCTTTGAATTAGGTTTGGAGTAAAGAAAACGGGGGGGGGAACTGGATGAGATAACACATCACATAGGAGACAAATCACACGGAGTCCTTTGGTATGTTTTGTCAAGGACCAAACACATCCTGCTTCCAGACAGTCGATGTCATTTTCCCACAGTTCACACTCTAACTTAGGTTACACACAACTGAGCGAGTCTGCTACTGTGCTATTGGCAGTCCATATAAAAAAAGACCAAAGTCTCTATCTTACTATACACAATTGAAGAGGCCTGGAGACTTGCAAAGTGGGAAACATATCTCTGTCAAATGTTTAGGCATGCAATTTATTCACAGCTGAGCCTGAAAATAAAACAAGCACCGTTTCATCAGAAGAGAGTCTCGTTCATCATTTCTGTCTTTGGGTGAAGTTGCCAAGAAATATGGAAAAAATATGGCTCAAATGATGTTTAATCAGTGCATTATAGGATAGTTTCATTTGAACAGATCTGATTTGATTTGACACCAGTGAATATGATAATGACTGTATAGTATATAACTGCACATTAGACAATTTCAGTAAACTGCAGGGTAGCCTGTCATCGTTTGGAGGCTTGTATTAGGGACGTCATGAAGATGATCTCAACTTAGTCTGAACCTTTCCTGAATATTTCTGTTTTTTTTCCCATAAAATTATGAGGGCATCTGTAACATCTCCACTTTCATTTTCTTCATAAACAAGAGAGAGTACGTTTGCTTACAGTGAACAAACTGTAAAGACATTTTTTTTAAAAGCCAACAACCCAGCAATCTACTTATTCCACTTCTACACCTGAGACACCTGTAACCTCTAGACATGATAAAAACTCATTTGCACCCCTTTGGCTCAGGAACATAATAAAGCACTGTGTGCAATGTGCAGAATCACAGCACATTAACGTGATTTGTAAGGGGCAGGACTGGCTGAGATGATGTGTTTGAGGCCTACAAGTCGTGCTAGGCTGACACTGTGCTTGCACAGCCTCACAGATAGACCCAACAACAGATCCATTGTTCTGCTGGTGCTGATGACTGCCAGCAAAAGTCACACTCACTGCTACATATATACACGGTAGATGTAGCTTGCTAGAGAGATACAGCAGCATAAGTTTAGTCACTAGACAAGTGGTTCTATATCACTGTGACGACCCCGTGAGCAGAGCCTCTCTCTCCTGGGTCGTTATGGTAATTCAGCTCACTTGGTTTTGTTTCACAGCTTTATAAACTGATGGCAGTCAACCAGTCCGTCTCCCCCCCTGGCTTCCACACTGTTTGGGTTTTGTATTTAGTTTGTCTTTATCTTAAGTTACTTTTATTCATGTAAAATAAACTTACTTTTAGTTACAACTCGTCCTTTCTCCCCTCCTTTGTCCAACTTTGAGCCAGGTTGTGACAATTACCAAGATCAATATCCTGGATGGCCAGACAGACCGATCGATAGATAGATAAGATAGATAGATAATTCTTCCTTACCCAACACGATTGCAACCGTTTTCAGCAGAGACATCATGGTATCTCGGTTGCGTCGAGGTCCAGAGCTGTGCCGTGACATCCTCATGGTCCTCTGGCGCACATAAACAAAGATGTGGGCATATAGCGTCACCATGACAACAAAAGTCACAAGGTTGAACACTGCCCAGAAGACCAGGTAGGAGTTGCTGTAAAGTGGTGCCATGTTGGAGCAAGACTGAATACTACAGATACAGTTCCAGCCCACACTAGGGATGGCCCCCATGACTATGGACATGGTCCAGATTATGACAATCACCACCACCACACGCCGGTTACTCATTCGTGTGTGTAGCTGCATGCGGAAAACAGTGATGTGGCGTTCGATGGCGATGGCGAGCAGGTTAGCCACAGACGCCGTCAGGCTGGTGTCAATCAAGCCCTGGCGCAACAGCCATGTTGAAACAGTGAGACGCCTTGTGTTGGGTCCCGTGTTGAACATCAAGTAGAAGTAGGCCAGTCCAGCAAAGAAGTCAGCAGCTGCTAGGTTGGCCATCAGGTAGTAGATGGGGAAGTGGAATCTCCTGTTGACGTAGATGGCGATCATCACCAGAAGGTTGGCGAGCATGATGAAGATGCACACAGTGATGCCCAGGCCCATCACTAGCCTGCTGACGGTGTCCCAGTTGTTAGTAAGGTTCTTGCCACTGCGGTTGTAGAAGAAGGCAATGGTCTCGTTGTAGTAGCACTGTTCCTCTTCCATGATGGTAGCGGTGCTTTCTGAAAGGAGAAAATATATGAAATGTTAAAAAAACTAAAAGAAAATCAACAAATCACATGAATGTTTAATTGAACAAGGTGATGCTATCATCAATGCATTCCCTGCAATCTGTTGGAATTTATTGAAAAAGTGAAGTTTATTTCACATGCACCGATCTATAACGCTGCCCTTGATACACTTCCCACAGATGACGGAGACAAAATACCACAGAAAAGTTCAATTTAATCAGTAGATCGCATCTGGTGGTTTCTCTCTATTTGTCAACTGAACCAGGCCAAAGTAATATCTGAAAATCAAATAAGATTAATGAATGGAAAGCACGTCACCTATTTTCTGTCAAAGATTTTTAAATTCAATCTGATTGACTGTGTAAATGAATCATTAAACCCAACAAGATTGTGGAAAATTGTGTGTGTGTGTTAGATTGTGTCATGGGCCTACTGTATTTTATTATTATTTGATTAATATTAATCAAGCAACAATATTTGTGTATCTAGATTTCAAGGCGTGGCAGCCTTGTTGTGTATAGTATAGGGAGAGAGAGCTAATTATTCCAGGTGTTTTGTGCTAAGAACTGATTTCTCTCTCTTTTCAGCGCCCGTCCCAGACGTGGCCTTTTCGGCAGACTGTAACGGCGGCGCTTCCCAGGTCCATCACACTCCCATATATGAGGGGGAGAGCGAGCAATCAGTTCTTAACACAAAAACACCTGGAATAATTAGCTCTCTCTCCCCACGCTAAACACAGCCAGGCTGCCACTCAAGGATACCCCTTAAAGATCAATAATTTCCCCATGATATTGTCTATGATCAATTAGAAGACTAAAAAATGCCAACCAACCTCAAATTTTAAATTCTGATGTTTTTCAAAATAGTATCTGAACTATGCATTTTTATGGATTATGGGGAGCAAAACTAAAGCTGTCTATACAATTTTAAAATTTTAAATTTTCTGAGCATATACCGGATTCTTATGCTTCATTCAACAATGAGTTAATCTGTACTTTGTGGGAAAATTCATAAATTCCTCTTTCATAACGTTCAACACAAAGCAGAACTCTGGGAAATGTGGACTAAAGCCGATTTCTGAAACATGGGAAAACAAAAATCCCCCTTAGATTTAGACTCAACATGATTAGTGGATATTCATCTGTGTGTGTGTGGTGGCCTGACTATTTCTAATGTAGCAAACAGCATTGACATAAACAGTAGCTTTATGAGCAAAAGGTCTAAAACTGATTGTTAAAAACAAACCTTGTATTGTCGACAAATCACAGTTTACGGGAACTCTAAACAAGGCGTGTGTGTGTGTGTGTGTGGTTGCACACATGCATCTGTGTGCACTAAATAAATGCCAGCGTGATATGAAACTGAAACAGTTTTTTTTCTTCTTTCCATCTGGTGAAGTTTTACAAGGGTTCCTACTTTAAAAGAAGAAAAAAAAACATAATAGGAAACTGAAAAAAGTAACTAGAAACAGGAGCAACATGACGCTCAGGGTCGATTCACACACATGTAAACAATGCTCCCAGGAACATGTATGTGTGTGTGTGTGTGTGTAATAAGCTCCAGTACCACACAGATGCTGGCTAGTGTGTCTCATACACTCCAGACCGGAAACAGGACCTCAGGCCTCAAGCAGAATGGGGTCTGTGTGTGTTTATGAAGTTGCATACGTGTCAAGGGGGTGTAAGGGTGTAGCAACTGGGAAAAACAAGAGGGGGACGAGAAATGAAGGAGCGAGTATTTTCAAAGTTCTGGATCAAAGGCCAGTGTTTTTGCGGAAATCTTTCTGTCTTGATTTACCTTGAAGAGCGTTTAATCCTCTTAACTGAACTGCAAACATGACTGATTTTACCTCTTGGACTTATACATGCTGGGAAAAAAAACCCACCACAACCTTCACCTCTCTAAAATTCACATGAGAAATAAAGGATACTCCTGGGAAATGATGCAGCGTTGAAAGCTATGAGCTGAACTGTTTTTCGACTGCTGCACCTCAACTGCAAAGAAGAACATGATCTCACATACTGTTTTGATGTCCATGATATACAAGACATGTGACATAATGTTGACACTTAATTTTGTTGGTTGCAATAACCCATAATTTTAGTTCCTGACTCTGCTTTTGTTCCATAGAACCCCATATAGCTCATTATTACATCCTCTTGCAAGCCAAAAGCAACAGTGCCCATAAACTATACTGACACTGGCTCAGAATACCGCAGTGTAAATCATCTTTATAATCTTTCGCCAAGTTGTATTATACAGTACTAGACATGGCAGCGTATCAGTAGGAGTGTAAAGGGAGTCTTAATCAATTAAATAAACTGTTTTCCGGACTCTGTTTATATCTTCAATTTCCTGAGGTGGGCTGATAAGGGACTCATCGAGCCATGTTTGCTTGGAGTGGCTGTAAAAGGTTGTTTCACTCTCTGGAATAATAATGGTACATTCTATTAGCTCTTCCAATTCTTACTTATTAAATTACAGATGATACCCAGCTCCAGATGTGCCAGATGTATCTGCTTAATTTCTGCACGGACATGTCAAAAGAAAAAAAAAGAAAACTGGCCAGGAATCATTATAATGGGGCCACATTCTTTTCTGAACATGTTTAACTGTAGGTTTACTTCACATTGCAACTGTTTCAGAAATTTTAAAAATATTTATTTTAAATGAGAGCAGACAAAACACTGAGCCTCATTTAAAGGAAAGATTCACAGTTTTGTTTTTGTTTGCTGTGATCGTTCCTCTCGTTCATGTTGGTCATTAAAGACTTCAGAGTTGGCTAAATCAAGTTGGCATCTTCAAAAAATGTTATTCTAAGACGTTTTCTTTCCCTTATGGCCAATCCAGGAGAACACAACGAGCGCTGAAAAGCAGATAGGACGTGTTAATGGTTTGGAGCACTACGTCACACACACCACCATCACTGATTTTCATGAAACTGGATCTTATCTTATGGAGAAAATAAAATTGAAATAAAATTGAAGCACAGCCGTTAGTTCATTCTCCACATTCTGATTCTTTTTTTTTTTTGTAACTGCAACTGTGTCAAACAGAGCATTTGAATCGAGTAGTAGCTAGCATACCTCTAATTCTCTCTGTAGAATAGTCAAACTATATTGCCAACGTCTTACTATGAGTCCATATACGTCGGCATCCTCTCTGTTTTTAAACTATTTCTTCCGTAAACAAACTTCTACCTGCCTCGAAGGAGCTTTCAAATGAATCTTTATTGACAGTTGTCAATAAGCAGACCTATTTTACAAGTACAGTGTGAGCAGTCGGGTCCTGGTTTGACTATCAGACCATAAAGTGTGGACACGATCATGAGCTTTGGCTTCACATTGCAGATGATTTACTCATACAGCATGAGTTGGCATTAAACCTTTCTTACAGTGTATGCCCAGATTTAGCTGTACAAGCTACATGAGTCTCTGGGAGTGGGTGTGGAGGAGGAGGTTTTCATGTCTGGGTCGGAAGGGGATGAGGCAAAGAATGCTGGTGGGTAGCTGCACTCAAATGGGCACCAGCTGGGAGAGCGGGCAATGCAACAGGGCTCAGCAGCCTCTACGGATTCCACAGACTATCCGCCTTCAAATGTGTTAAGTATTTCATGATGGGGTCTGAAAGTATAGCACAAAGAAATCTTCCGGAAACAAACTTCTTAATTTAAGGTGATGCACAGAAAGCAACTGTTTCCTGTTTGTGATTGGTTTTGTTTTTGTTTTTTTTCTCCTTTGCTGTCAGTGTTGAATCACAATTACTTTATAAAGAAAAACGTCAAGCCAGGAAGTAATTTCCAGGCTTTTAATTGATACTTACGAGCAGACAACGAGCTAATAGAGCCATTATGACAGCAGCGAGAGGAGCAGCTGAGTGATGGCAGCATCAATAATGCAGGAGAGAGCCACAGCGTGAGGGCCTCTGTGGTACCGCCACAGATGAAAGCCCATTTATTCTATTTGTCATCTGTGGCTTATGACCATTAAACGTCTGAAGGGAGCAGTAACCGGGGCATTGGATGCCTGAGGCAAGTAGTCAGTACTAGAAAGTGGAGGAAGTGCCAGTGGCCTCTCAATACACAACCCCAACAATTTCATCAGACCCTTGGAGCCTGCAGACGGAGATCCTGTCACTGTGTGAGTGTGTGTGCGCTTATGTGTGTGTGTGTGTGTGTGTGTTTGTTGGGTGGGTTATGTAAAGGGGAAAGATTGAGCAAGAAAAATGGGATTTTAGATTTCTCTGTTCCTGCCTCTGGGTGTGTATGAGCTCCATGAAAGAGAAAGTTTGAATGACTAAGTTGTTGAAGCATTTTAATGTGTGTGTGTGTGTGTGTATGTGTGTGTGTGTGTGTGTGTGTGTGTGTGTGTGTGTGTGTGTGTGTGTGTGTGTGTGTGTGTGTTTTGAACCCGGGGTGTTAAAGACAGGGAACAAAATGCTTGCTGTTCCAGAGTGTGTGTCAACACACTCGCTTCATGCTTGTTAGTAATGTGTGATAAAGTCTGGCTATGTGGAAAGAAAGTGTGTTTTGTGCATTTGTGTGTGTGTGTGTGTGTGTGTGTGTGTGTGTGTGTGTGTGTGTGTGTGTGTGTGCGTGCGTGTGTGTGCGCGCGTGCATGTGTGTGAGTGTGTGTGTGTGTGCGCATAACAGGCTATGAAAGGACCACCCTGGAATCCATACAAGTGAGGTCATAACTCAAATATCAGTGCCAGGGTTGAATATTCATAACAAATGCTTAATTAACACACACAGACACACACACACACACACACACACACACACGGGATTATCATTATTGCTTTTCTACTGTTACAATCATAAAATCTTACAGACATATGCAAATAAATAAATACATTAACCTATTTCTAAGTAACCAAATATACAATTCTTCATGTTTTGACATCAGCTGAATGAAACACTCCCTAACAGCATGAGATATTTTGAAAACTGGAGGACCAAAGGTCCCACTTGCAGCTGCTAGTGAAGGTCATTACACGCCATAATGCACTTAAAGCAAATCTTGAAGATGAGGTGAAGAAAAAGATCATGGGCTCACTGACGTCAAAGATTTATGGTCATTTTTAATTAAATGTATTATATGAAATGCATAATGGGTGCAAACCTGACATTTTGACTTTTGGAGAGCTGGAGTGCTATCCCCTTAAGCTATCCCTCCAACCAACTATTATTAGCATTTTCAATTTTGTATATTTACTTTCACTAAAAACACTATCTTATCTTTCAAAGACTGATTACAGGTAGGTCAGAATGTCCTTTATGTTTGTAGGGTTGTATATGGTGGTAGACATTGCATACATCCTTCCCTTCTCTTTAAATGTTAAGAACTCTCCATGTAAAGTTTGGCGATGTATATTGTTGCCATTGTTATAACAGAAACTGAAAACGCTGGGACAGATGTTGAACAAGTCCTGCTCTCAGTCTCTTAACAATCCTTCATCCAACCCTCTTGCTGATATTATTAATACAGACCTGAGAGTAATAAATATTGAAGAGAAACACTGAATTTGATGTTTGACATGTTATTCCTATATGCAGAGATAGAGTTTAGTCCATGGAGAACATTCATTAATGTGTCTGCACAATCTCTGATGTGGGAGTTTAAACTGAGCTTGGTTATATCTCACAAAATGCACAATTAAAAGATGGACTTAGCTATATCTCATCATTTTCAAAGGAAAGTCCCTCTATCCCCTTTTTGAACTGATAAGACAATGATATACAACTCAGTTGGGCGTAGTCTGGATATGAATTACTTTAATCCATATCAAAATCTATATTTACGCTCCTTCATTTATTTTGGATGACTTAACGAGCTCACTGAGATTTTTACCTCAACTTTTAGATAGTTGCACACCCTTTGAAGACTTCAAGCCTGTTGCGGTCATCCCTGATAGGTTTCAACCTCAACAATCAATAAGAAAATACTGTAAACTTTCTGAAAAGAATGTCCATCTTTCTGACACAGGTGTGTGATTTTCTCTCTCTCTCCCTCCACTTTCTCCACTCTCTCCTTAGTTTATCCTCTGTGTCCTCCCTTTTCACTAAGAATCCGTTTACACGACAACCCTTTCACCCAAAAATGGAAACCTTTCGTTGGCCGTCCGTTTACACGAGAACAGCGTTTTTGGGGACTGAAAACGCAAACGCCACCCTACCCCACCCGGCAAAGTCCCGCTTTAGACATACCCATTATGGTTCCTGCCAGCCTTAATCGCGTACACAGACAGCAGATAGAACAGTAACAAAACAACAACGTCGGACTGTCTGGTTTTGTTTGTGCTGCAGGCTCTGTTGAGTTTATTATCACTCCTTTAATGTAGATTTACTGCACCACCACTGTGATCTCATTCTGTGGCGTTGATTTTGAAAAGTTACACCACCAGCTACTGCCTTGGCATGCAGACTACAGCATTTTCAACCGTCTTTTGAATCCATGTGTAAAGGGATCGTTTCAAAAACGATGCCGTGTCAGCGCAGAACTTTTTAAAAATGGAAAAAAACAAACAAACTTTTGACTGTCCTGAGACCTGTCTTCTCTTCCCTGGCTGTCTGTGACTCATTCCAGATGTTGTGGATCTTTGTCTTCCAGGAGACTCAGCCTCTCTGTGCCTTATGTGCGTGTTGTCCTCGTCTCTCTCTCCCTCTCTTTTTGTTTCCTTTGCCTTATCTGTGTGTTCCTCAGCTTTGCCTCTTGTGCGTCCGTGCAGTCTGTCCTCTTTCTAGGTCTCCATGTGGAGAGGTTGTACAGTATGCCTCAGGTCTGTCTGGAGTTGCTCAACATCCTTAGCATCAATATTCTGTTTACAACCTATCTAGAATTTTATCATGGTGATTGTCCACATCAGAATTTTACTAAGACATCTACTGCATGTTTGTCCATTCTGGGAGAGGGATTCCCCTTCTCTTCCTCATGAGGTTTCCTTCATTTTCCCCTGATTTCCTCAGTTTTTTAGGGAGTTTTCATTGTCTGATTTTGACTTGTTTTGCCATGGCTTAATGGTAGGCTATCAATCTGACGTGCAGATTTTCAATTTTTACTGAGAAAAGAATGTCTTCTGACTTTGGAACGAATAAATATATCATCACAAGAATTTGATTTCAATGTTTAGGTTCTGACAATGATTTATTGTGTGAGAAATAGTTCCTGCACTTCATCTGCGTGGCTTGACGTAAATAATTGGCTCTGTGATTCTGAAGCATCTGAGAGTGATTACGGGTATGGATAGATTGTCATACAGATTAGTTATTCCTTTGTACAAATCTGAGGCGTGACGGTGAATTTTAAATACATAAAACTATTTTTCAATGCATAAAATAAAGCATAAGCCAAATCATAGAGTTCAGAATATGATTGGACAGCTCTCTTAGACTCAGCTCTATAGTAAAACATGTACTGCCTATGTTTATTTCAGGCGTATATATGAATTAGTTACGCTAAAAATTAGCTTATTTGCCCTTTACCTAAGGTGAAAAGCATCCCATGTCGAATTCCCATTGTACATTCAAGTGTTCATTTTAAGACAGAGACTTTTCTCAGTCAGAGTAAATTGTGTTTTTGGTGTTCTATACCCATCTGTCACCATCCAGTGGGTTTCTATTGTAAACATTGTTCAGATAATTTCTACAGAGTCACTGTGATATTCTAGATATGATAGATTATACAATATGCCTGTCCTGGATCAGGGTTACCAATTTGTCTCATTTAAAAAGCCTTATTTACTTTATATTTCGATGCAGACTAAGATGATGTATGGTCTCCGATCTATTGCAAGCAGGGTATAAAGATTGTAATTTTGAATGTGAGCCTGATCCATGAATTCCTACTTGGCACCGTTGTGGCATTGTGGGTATCAAATGTATTACAGGTGAAACTGTGGGGCCTTATTCTAGCTTCTACTCCTTCTCTTTTGCCCACCTTTCGCCTCCTTTTTTTCTCCTCTCTTTACTATAGGTGCTTCTTTCTTCCTCACCTCGAACCTTTTTCCCCTCCCTCTTCCTTTCCTTTCCTTTCCTCTCCCCTTAACTCCTTCCTGCACTGCCCTGTCCTCCTGTTATGACCTCTTCTCTGCTCCTCTTCCTCTAACCTCTCTCTTCTCTTCTCTTCTCTTCTCTTCCCCGTCTTCAACTCATCTTCCGTTATTTCTCTTCTCCTTAGTTTTCCTCTCCTGTCTCCTCCTCTCCACCTCGTCCCTCCTCCTCCTCAACCTCCCCCCTCTACTCTTTGCCAGCTCTCAACACAATGTGCCCATTGTTTCCACACTCCCACCCCATAAGTAGAAAAAAAAAAAGATGTCTACAACACAGAATACACGCAAACAGACACACATTGGCTTTCATTTTCTAACTGTCCCTTAAACATCATGGGCGAGTGCTCACAACCACACACACACACACACACACACACACACACACACACACACTAATAACCCTCTGAAACAGTTGCAGCAGACCGGCAGAGCTCAGCACAAGGGTTGGATTGAGATTTGGTGTTGAGTCATGTGTGACTGCTGCCGTGACGGAGTGATTCACGGCTCCTCAGTGGTTGATATGCCTTCAACCACTTAAGCACCTCTATCTCAACACATGAAGCCCCAGACTGACACATGTTCAGTCATTATGTTTGATGGCTCCTTATAGAATAGAATAAAACAGAATAGAATAGAATACTGTTTTTCTTGTTTTCTAGAAACTAGAAAAAAATAGATATTAGATTTGAATACAATAGAATGTGTTTTGTCTGACAGACTAGACCATGGCTGCATCTGCAGTAAAAATAAAATAAAAAATGTATACCGACATGCTATTTAATAAGTTCAAACAGTGTTTGAGAATTTTTTTTAATGTCCCAAACATTAGTATGAAACCAGTCTTATGTATAATGAATACTATGAGCTGGAAAATATTTCAGTACACAAACACTTGATTCTACACCAGCATGAATATCCCACAATGCAATGCACTGGTTACTGAATCAACATAACAGACAACAGTGCACAGTACCATGGCAGTTCAGGTGTAATGTCCATACCACTCCAAGCCATGGCATAAGGTTTGACTTTACTAGGAATAGGCATATTTTTAAAGAGTTTATATGGGTTACCATGGTTACGCTTCTCTGAACAGCAGTGATGCTCTCAGGAGTTTACGTGACACAAGCACAGCAGTGCATCTGAAAAAATGCATGCTATGGTTTATCACACAAAAGTATGTTGAATGACAAACAAACAAATGTGTATACAGTGCATACTGTCGTTTGCTATTTTGCACCACACTTGACTTGAATAAAATAGAATAGAACAGAACAGAACAGAAAAGAATAGAATTAGGGAAATATCTGCCAAAATTATCATTGTAGAAAAGCCAAACAACAAAAATAAACTTGCAACCCCGTTTTTAATGTGTTCATAAGGAAATGTAATGTCTGCCTGCCTGTATTATGTTCAACGATACTGTTTATTTCCCTGAATGAAACACTACAGCACAGCAGGTGCAAGAGCGTTGTTGGGGAGGATGGCAGACATACACTGATATGTGCTGTATCAACATGTATGAGACTTGCCACATACAGTAGGTTAATTAACTACATTCCCTCATAGGTTTCCTTCATAAAGGCATTTTCTTTTGCAAATATGTTGTTGTATATGAGACTAATTTCTCTAAGACAGGGCTGCAACTCATCACGCAACATGATTAAAGACACAGCATTTCATTACACAATTTACTCTCTGACTTAATCTGACAAAAATATGTTTTATTCCCCTGACAGAAGGGAGTCACAGTAGCTTCTGGTTTGTACAATGTCACTGAAAGCAATGCTTCATTTCAAACAACCAGAGTCGTAAATTGAATATAAAAACAAACAAACAACATCTTTATCAGGCTATAAATTCTTCCTGGGATCATAACTCATGAAAGCCTGTAGAAAACTGAAAATCCAACTCATGGGTTAATATCTCCAGAGAAACAAATTACGCAGCCTTACACAGGTCTATCTAATAATCTACTTTTCTTTAAGGTCTTGCAGCTATGATCTGTTCCACATGTTTTGTAAAAGCATGTTTTCAGGCTAAATGGGCAGGAAAAAAAAAATACTACAATGAAATTAATCCTGGAGAAGCCCTCAGAAATGCAGTTTAGAGCAGCATAAGCTGTATGACGCGTACGTGGAAACCGCTTCTCACCTGAACTCTAGTTTTTGAGCAACTAGTGGTGGTAGAGAGAGAGTTTTTCATGAGCACCTCCCAGTTTTATTTGTGTTACAATACTAACACAAAAATGCAGAGACACTGCAATTGCAATTGGGTCCAACAGATGTAAACACATGGTACTGTAGAGTTGTGTGCATGTCTGCTATGAAAGGGTATATGTTGGTCTTTACACTTCTTTCATAGTAATACAAAGCACAATCCAAATGCTCTTGAAGCATTTCTGGAACATATTAGAAACACATTTTCCTGACACTCCATTGGACGTGAACATACATATGTATGCTATGATCACCAAACTTCTCCAGACATTTCACAGAGCTTGCTGCAGATAAGCAGCCTCTACCACATGTGTCAAGTTTCCCTGCAATTTATTGTTGGGTGTGTTCAGTCGTACACTCATGATATGACACTAGTGAAGACACATTCCAGTGATTACATCAGTGTAGCAGATGCAAGATGGGATTGCGTCAATGCGGTCTCCAGAGATTTCAGGGTCGGACTCAAAAGCATCCTTAACATTCATCACAGAATGCTCTGGACTGTCACAATCACTGACACTGTGCACTGACTGAAAACAAACATTTGCACACATTCACTGAAAAGTAAATTGGAAATGTTTGTGTGCAATCTCCATTACACTTAAATAATCTTGCCATGCGACGAAAATGCCCAAATGCACAAACACACTTAAAGTGTCAGTATTGATGCTGTAACACTCTATGAGTTTCGGAGATACTCTTGAGATATAGCTGGATCACCAACTTATTTCCTCATTCTTGCAGAATTTGGTTCCTCTTTCTGTCTTTCCCGTGACTGATTTGAGACATCCTTTGCATGATTTGAACCCACACCCCTCAAACACACACACACACACACACACACACACACACACACACACACACACACACACACACACACACACACAAACAAAAGAATTATGGCATATGAATGAAGAGTTGCAAGTAGGGAAGTTGATGGGAGGTCAGCAGGCAAACCAGGAGAGAACGAGGGAGGGTCAGCTGTTTTGTTCACAAGCTGATGCGGTCCAGTGCCAGCCAGCAAGAGCGTCTGAAGTTGCGTCATTTCAAACACTGCGGTCAGTCTGACTGCATGTGGCTCATTGATGCCTAGCTTGTGATGTTACTGACAGCTCAGGTCTGTTGATCAGACTGATTCATATATATATACTGTATATATATATAGCTTTGTCTAACCTCTATGGGAATATACATGTCAACAGGTGAAAATTTGGTGGTTCACTTCAGGACATATTGGACAATAGAGTCTTATTGGGCCTCTTGTATTAATGTTAATGCATTCTGATTTCACCTCATTTATCTAAGAGTGTCATAGCAACTCCTGCAAGGATGACTGCACAGCAGTATCTACAGTAGTCCTACATATAGCCGTGGACAGTGGGCATAAGTCTGCAGGGCAAATGGTCTTTCTCATCATCTTTTTTCATCTCTTAGTATCAGTCACCATTTCCAAGTCATTTGGATATGTGTAATACATCTGTGACGTGGTTCCTGCAAGGTGTTAAAAGATAACGTTTTGCTTATTTTTTTTTTGTGCTCATTCCTGCTATCTCTCACAAATGCATTTCTACACATCCCCCAAAGACAAGAAGAAATTGTCATAATGGCTTCCAACATGTAATCTTCTGAAATGTAATTTCTCTCTGCCAAACATAAAATAACCACATTGTAAGATAATCGTGTCAAAAATGTCTGCTATCCTAAAGTGCATTCTTTGTGTGTCAAACATACAGTGGCATAGTGTCCTCTTACCGATAAGAACAGCTTCCTGTCAAACGTTTTTAATTAGCTGAGATAAAAATGAAGGCTGGAGGAGTTTGAAGAGGACCCTTTCAACCACATTGACATCTTTTTGTGTGTAAGCAGAACGTGCAGCCAAACGTATGCAGGTTTAGGAGCATGTTAAGATCATCATTAAAATCATTAATCATACTATGGACATGGACTAACTGTCTGGTTACAAACTTAAACAAATGGATGACTATTTAAACATAGACTCTCTTTCTGTGACTGTGATTTAAAGATGCGGACAAGAATTGTTCCTGTTGACTATCCAGAGTTATTTGATTTCACAGAATATGATATAATATGATACGATTCACAAAAACATTAAACATTACTGGGAACAAATTTGAAGTTTGAGGTTGTTTTTTATGCTGTTTTTACTTTAGCTGAATGAATAAAGCCTGCTAGCAGACAAGTGATTTCATGTCTTACCCCAATGAGTCCCATGTCACTACAAACCAAAACTGTGATCATTGTGGTTCATCATCAAGATGTCCTGATCAGGAGTTGAAGAGGAAGTGGCGTCTGACCACATATTGCCACATTAGATAATATAGAAGCTGAAGAGGAAACATTTGCATTTTGCTTTAAATGTACACAGCAATGATGCAGAACGAGTAGATTAGAGGGGAATGGTACTGAAAGGCTACACCAGTGTGTAGAGGTGAATAAGCATAACGTATGAAATGAATAGTTACAAATCTTTGTAACTATTTGTTGAATCTTTATTCTCATATCCCTTCTCTTGAATTGTTTCCCTGTTCAAAGGCTTCGAAGGAAATTCCAATTCTCCTATAACAGTGTGCAAAATGTTACCTGCATGAATGTGGAAACAATCTGGACGTTGGGAGGAAGAATGGGTGGAATGCAGGTCCTTGGATGAGGGGGAGGAGAAATTGTGCTTTCACTAATAACAGCACAGATGGTTCAAGGACCATTTCTTCTGACGGATGTCAGAGCTCATGTGGGGAAACATAAAACAGTCATCTTCGGGGGAGACCAAAACTCTTTGCAGTGGGAGTTTTGTTTAGTTTGAACAAGAAGGTCAGAAGTCAGGAGTATCAACTCATCCCTTCAAAATTTGTTTTGCTTTTCAGCATGTCGCAAAACTTTTGGATGAATCTGTTTTTGTAATCCTGTCAAATCTATCAATCAGAGGGACTAACGGCCTGCACTGCTACCCTGCACCACTGTGCTCCCAGAAACTACCCTGCACCCATATTTGGGGCACTGCTGTGTCATATCCAGGGTGACCAATGTGATTACTCACTGAAATGACTTAAAAAACTATACTATAAGGGTCTCAGAGATGGGATGGTTGCAGCTAAATTGTTGTCAAAATGCATTTACTATTTACAGAAAAAATTACACATCTATAAAATCCCTTGTTTTCAGGAAAGAAAGTAGTTTTGCTGATCAAATCTAATCCACCTGACACACAAATTAATGAACCCAAATGATCTTCAATGACGTATAAGACTGTCTTTCAGTCTTTAAATAATTGCTAGCATTTTTACCAAATTAGTAAGGCTGTGTAAATTAAGAAATACCCAGAATCATCAAATTCAACACACCAAGTGGGCTGCAGCCTTTTTCCTGAGGAATTTCGCAATAACGTCATAATATTTCTTCATGTCCACAGTGGGAAGGTTAAAAGTCTTCTTTATTAGACATAGACTGAGATTACTGAAGACGCTATGCCCTAGTTGCCCTACCCCACCTACAGCAGTAGCTGCAGCATGTGTCTCAGACCTAAGTGTAAATGCTTCTCACTCTCCACTACAGCATCAAAGACCCCCTGAGGTCTGGGGCAGTGGGTGGTAGGTAAACAGTGTTTTCACTCTCTCCAATGAATACACAAATAAACACATAGAAAAGGGCAAAGATAGCGTATGGCTTTTTGTTTTTACAGCGGACCTTTACAATTGGCTTAACAGGATGAATTAAACCTTATTTTTGTTGCCACATTAATTGAATCCATGTTGAAAAGTAGCTGAAAAAGAAAAGCCATGGGATTGTCAAAAATGTGGAGATAATGGCTCATATAGCTATTCAGCCATTTGTTTTTAATACAGCATTATTTTCTTAAAGGCAGAAAAGTAAATGTCATAGATATATTTTATTATATTCTATAGTTACCTATTTTTTTGTAATTCGTCACATTTTTCCACAACTTGGAGAAACCAGTTCCCTGTACACTGTAGATTCTGTCACTGCCGACTATTCATAGCAAAGGTGAAGAGAGACATATATGGGATCTTCAGACAAACTTGTATGTCATCTTTGTGCCTGACTGCTGGGGTGCATTTAAAGCTGCAGTGTAAAAATTTGAACATACGCAGTGCAAAACGTATCTCCTCTACCTCAGTTAATTTATATCACTCTGCTGTAGGTGCTCTGCATACATATGAAAATAAATATATTAAATATCTCAAACGTTGCATCTGTCCAGGGCAGCATTCTTCTAGGTGACCTTTACGATGACATTGATAAATCCACAAGATGGCAGTAAAGAGTCAAAACATCCCACAACTACAAAAATAAAGAAAAATAAGATCTTTGTCATGTTTTTAAACATTTGTTGCATCTTGTTAGAATAATGGCTACACTGCCCCCAATGGTTTTCAGCGGTACTGCTCCGTTGTTTCAGAAAACGTGCACAAACACTGCTGAAATGAGCGCAGTGTACGCACGAAAGGCTCAAGGCCCATTTATGCTCCCTCTATGTTCGCAAATGGATACGTCCATCCACAAACGGTCGATCAGTCGACCCTACATACTTCCGATAATCCTCTACATTGACATTGATACAACTGCAGGAGGGTAGTTTCAAAAGGTTCGACAACAACAAATATGGCGACGGCCGTAGTATGTTGTGATAACGTACCTAGTAAATACAAAGCTGCAAAAGAGGAGGTAACGATGTACTCGGTGGTGGTCTGTGAGGTCATTAAATACATCGAGACATGAGGACAGAGAGTTTTTACAATTACTCCCTTCACTTTTTTCTTTGTCGTTGTTTACGTACATATTTGTCGTGCCTTGCTTGAATTGTAGCTACACTGCCCTCAACTATTTCCGGGGGTAAGGCTTCCATTTTGTCGGTCTCACCTGCATCCGTAAGCTCTCCGAAAACGTGTCCGATTAGAGCATAAATGGCCCTTCAGTCCGTTTCCGTATGCATCTTAAATGTGAGGCATAA
Source organism: Chaunax sp. Z400 (assembly GCA_037577475.1). Taxonomy (NCBI): domain Eukaryota; kingdom Metazoa; phylum Chordata; class Actinopteri; order Lophiiformes; family Chaunacidae; genus Chaunax; species Chaunax sp. Z400. The sequence goes on from CM075199.1 coordinate 3,065,403, forward strand.
ATGAGCCTTAAGTCCTTCCCAGGTCCTCTCACCCTGTGAGGGGAGATAGGCCCCCCTTGCTCCCGGTATGACTGCTGACCCCAGGAGCACTGTCCTAAATGTGCCCCTGCCGTGTTGTGTCGTCAGGGCGTGAACTGACTCACAGAAAAGGCGTCAGGGTTCTGCAGCGTTGTCTGCAACCCACCCAACCTGCGTTGACAACCACAGAGTTTAACACACGCGAGTCAGAGGGTGAAGCAATTAAACTAAATCGACCATCACTTGTCAGGCAGAAAAAAAAAAAAGGCTTCAGATGTCATTCAGTAAAAGCCACTATATGCACCACACAAGAGTCAGCAGAGCTTTTATGGCCTTTGAAGCACAACATCTTGGATGAGAATCAGTCTCCTGCTTTTAGGAAGTGAATTCAACGTCATGGACTTTGAAACGATGAATATGTCCTGTAGGTAAATTTTGTAGGTTAACATCTAGAATTCCTGATCCTGTTTTGGTGGAAAGACCAGGCCACATACTGTAATCATTCACATCTTTAACAGGAAAGTCCAGGACACTGCAGGGTGTATTGACTCCTGCTGGTAGTAGACAGCATCAAGATGCATACTTTGGGAGGATTCCAACACCACAAGAAATGTTTAAGTAGTATCCATCTGCTGCTGCACTGGTCATCATGTTTTAGAAGTTACATCTACAAGTATTGACACTGGTGCCAGTGTTTCCTGTTGGATGACAGCTGGATTATGGACATTTTTTTTTTTTTTTGGAAGAGAGAAGAAGAGGTCCAATGAAGAAATGTAAAAAGAAAATTCCAAGCACATTCTTTGACTGCAGATCAGCGTGGAAAATCAACACAGATGTCAAAATTTTACTCCCAGATCCAACGCCCGCTTGTTTTCCCCCAGCTCACTCCCTTCCACAAATATTGTTCCAAACCCAGATTTTGATTATGAGCCCAACTTTGGCGCAACAAGTCCTTCATTTCAGCCGCGTCCCCGCTCTTATATTGGCGCACAACCGAGCGTCTCCTATCGAAATAACGGTGCGCACAGCGGATTCAGGCAGCTGCTAATGCCATCAAATCCTTTATCTGAACCGAACGCTTTCGAGCCACGTCTACGTGGCAGGTATACTTTGATTATGTAAAGATGTCCACATCATGCATATAGGAAAGCGCTGATAGAAGCCTATTTCTAAGGATTCATTCCAGAAGCGTGCAGGATAAGCAATGAAATACTTACAGTGTCTTCTTTTCCTTTGAGAGTAGTGTGTAAGTAGTTTAGCTTACTCCCTGACTGGTTCCTGGATGTCCAAGTTTGAATCGAGTGCCTGAGATTTCTCCCACAGACAACTCCTGGAGACTTTTCCCTGCGCAACTCGTGTGTCAAAGATGCAGCAGTGTGATACAAAACTCCAAATGCAATATACAGCCAGGTAACAGTTTCATTTTATGTCCGTGTAGCGAGGCAATGTCTCCTCCGATTTATTCTGTCCCTGTGTCAGAAGTTATTCTCTTTTCTTCTTCTTTGAAATTTTGATCCCAGATGAAGTCGCCTTGATGCTCTCTCCTGCGTCTCCGTGCCTCTCTGCGCTGGCGCGGCTGCTCCGCCAAGTTCTCTCTCTCTCTCTCTCTCTCTCTCGCTCTCTCTCTCTCTCTCTGATCGACTGACTGCCACACACACTCTGCAGGAGAGGACCTTTGTCTGCACATGACGTCACTCACACGCACACAGACACACTCACAGACACACACACTGCAGAAATGGTCATGAGTGGCACTGAAAGCTGCTGGACTTTTTTCCATTTTATTTATTTCCACTTTATGTCTGCTCACTGCAAAAATCAATAGGCTAAGCCAGATATTTATTTTCTTGATTGCAGTATCTTGAAACTGCTGGATTTTAATCTCTTGACACTGAGGTTAAATTTGACTACTAACAAGTGCTTTTAAGTCAGACAATTGTCATTTTTTCCCCCTATGAAAAAAAGATATACTTTATGTGTCTTTATTTAAATTTCCTGTGACCAAAGATATTTCTTGTAGTGTTCGCAGTTGAGAGTTGTTCTTTTTCCTTCTGCACCTAATTGGAAACACATTTTTTCTCAGTAACTTGTTAAGAGAGAGACAGGAAGGGAGAGAGAGGTGGAATGGAGCAGAGAGGAAAAAAAAGAGACCAATGCTGCCACTGAGGGACTCAAAGACATATTGTATTCCTTACCAATTAACCTTCTGCATACTATGTTTGAAAAATGTTCCTCCTGTCTGCCGATGCTGGTGTCCAAGTTAAATCCAAACCTTCTCATATGAAGCTCTCAGCTTATGAGAAAGTATTTGCTAGGGACAGTTAGCTTATGTCTGCCAACTTTACACCATCTGTGAACGCTTAGCGAGGTGTTTGTAGTCACCAACCACCGTGGCTGTGGAATGAAATGAAGTGTTAAAGCCACAATACACTGAACAACATAGCAAGTCTCATTTGTCATATTATTAAGTTGAATATGTCAGTTGTATTCAATGTTATTTCTAATTTCCCAATAAAGGCACAGTAATGTTGCCTCCATGTTCCCATACACCCAACACTCATTCATAATTAAGGACAGCAGGCAATGACTTTTTTAAGAGGGGATGAGGCTACAAGATATTAGATATTAAATGTATATTGGACAGATAAGAAATCCAATGGCATCTTTTTAGGGTTTTATGAAATGTTTGACTATTTTACCTTCAAATTGATAACAAATGATAAATTTATCAAATGGGAAAAAAAAATCTGCAGATGAATAAGTAATGAAAACAACATGGTTGTTGTGGTTGTTGACATTTCTGATCCTGCATGCCTCAGCTATTCAAAACTATACAAGACTTTAATAAAAATGATTCAAATGGATCCTTTTTTTAATGATAATGATACCTTTATTAGTCCCACATGGGGAAATTCTTTCTCTGCATTTGACCCATCCCTGAGGAGCAGTGGGCTGCCACTACACGCGGCGCCCGGGGAGCAAATTGGGGTTCAGTATCTTGCTCAAGGATACTTCAACTTGTGGACTTGCAGGGGCTGAGGATCGAACCACCGACCTTTTGTTCCGTGAACGACCGCTCTACCCCCTGAGCCACAGCCGCCTGACCTGACCTGCTGCTGCAAAACTTCTGGTTAAAGTTCGGGAATAGTTGGTTTAAACAAAAAAAACAACGCTGTCTGTTGGTACAACACGGGTTACAAACAGTTGTGTCTCATGTTAGCGGCACAACGTGAACCCAACCGTCCATTTTTTTTTTCCCTTTTTCCTAAGAGGTTTGGTAAACCTTTTAAAGTCCTTGTTTGGGTCATTTTATAAATTAAAAAATGACCAACTTTGTAGTTATTCATGTCAAGACAGTCTAAGACAGGACAGTGTTCAATGTAGTCTGATGTGTTTCTTAATTGGTCAGTGTTGTGTTGGAGGTTCTCAGTAAAAAAGTTGCTGCAGTAATGTGAAACTACCTTGTCGTCATGGGTTTAACAATGTTGCACACAACATTAAAGTGTGTCAGATGATACAGAGAATATCCTGTCCTTGCAGTGCCTTTTTTTGGAGACTTTGCTTAATTATCTATTATTTATCTATTTGTTTCATGATTTATCCATTCATCCAAATGTCTTCTGTGAGTACTTATCCATTCTCCCATGTTAAACGGTTATTGTTGTAAATTCCATAATCGTTAGCATCCACTGGCAACCCCATCATGCCTTGTGTTGAGTCTGTCGACCAATGAAAGGCTGTGCTCGTCTGAGAGCCTCCATTAGGCTTTACAAGATCACCTAGCACCGGTTTGTAATGAACTGCTATAAACTGGAGCATCTGTGGTTTAATTACTCTCTATGAAACATTAACCTCTTCCATTTTATAATGCCTTGTTGTAGTGATGTGTCGCTTGTCATGTGAAAGTAAACCAAAAAGTAATCTAATCAGTAATACATTACTCTACTCAGACAGTAATATAGTAAAGTAACATCACTTTTTTTTATCACAAATGAAAGTAAATCGTAATACTTTACATTTTGAAAGTAATAAGCTATACATTCCAGTACATTTTGAAAGTATACTTGCTCAACACTGCTCTTAGTCAAGTGGCAACAAGAATGTAAAGCATTGATTATAAAGTGACCATGATATAAGATATAAATGCTGTGACACAACATCTCTGTAACAACCACAGAGTTCAGCACAACCTCAATATTTTCTTTTCTGTGCCACCGACATTGACTTCATAGCAATTGGCTCCTCTTTATCCTCGTGGTTCCTCTTATCCATTTAAAATGGAGAGCATAGAATCATAATATGGACAAAAAAAAAGGTAAATACAAAATTATGCACAAGCATACTTGAGGACGAGGGAGGGAATGAATGGAACCTCACATAACCCAGCGATGGGGAAATCTGTTTGCCTTGAGTGATTTGTCGAAATAATTGCATGATTATTACGCAACATTTGCGCTCTTGTCAGGATAGAAGCTCCTCTATTTCACACAGTCTGACCGGCCAAATTTAAACCATGGTGTCCCACAATGGAAAGCAAACATCTAGCTGTTAGCCAAAGGAGAATCCCACCCACTGTACATGAGGCTAACATTTTTTTAACATGTTTTTATGTGATGTTCCCTTCTTTTGAAGATATGGAAATTTTGCAGCTACTACCACAACATACATTTAAGTAAGATAAAACTTTTCAGGCACTACAATCATATTAAAAGTTATTCTATCATCTCATTTTCTGACATTTCTTTATGCAATGTCAGAGAAGGTGATTGGAATAGGTTAGTCTTATTAGGAGCAATGGCAATGAGATGTTTAATCATGCCGCCCATCAAAATATCTGTGTGAAGACGTCGTCAGCAAAGTTGTTGCATGTGGTTCCCATCACTATTTTGGGATGGATCCTTAAAAGCATCTCTTATGATTGGTTAGGGGTTGGTCAAATACTGTAGTATTTACTGCTGTCTAGACAGTTTTGATGTTTTTTCATCTCACTCTTCTGAATCATGTTCTTCAGAATCCCCTCCTTCATACGTCCATGTTTCTGTCCCTCCATGTGAAAACATACAGAGGGTGGATTTCTGTAATGCACTCCTTCATACTTCATGAGTCTCCAAAGCAATGCTTAGATAATATTACATTCATGTTTATTTACTGTGTACAATTATACCCAACTAGTGTTGACAGGATTTTAAGAGGAAAAACCAAAGAGCAACACTATTGACTACAGTGTGAACACAATATTTAGCTTTATACAGTATTCTTGTAAGGACCAAACTCCATAAATCTGTGCTTTGGACCATTTTTTTAAACTTTGGGTCAGACTCATATCACCTAAATAGGAAAATTAACTTATTTAAGACACATATATTCTAGTCACCAGGTAGTTCATTGAATGTCATCCACAGTTGTTTTTAATGTGACACATTCTCAGGCTTGAGCACCATCTGGTAGCATTTACTGAAGTGTTTGTAGTAAACAAAACAACATAATTGAAGGGGATGGAAGGGAAGAGCAAAGATTATAAAATATGTCTAAAAGCTTCTTCCTTGAAGCTTGCTGGGAGCCCAGACATCGCGTAATCACTTCAGCCCTTTCCTATTGTTAATAAAATGGCATTTCATCTGATCACTAGTCCAGTTTATTTCCTTTGCAGACAGTCATATGATTTTCCTCTGTCAAATAATGTGTAGATTAATGGTGTATTGTTTTGTCTAAATACTTGCAAATTAAGGACATTCCCATTAGCCTAAGCTGTACTTTGTGTTTAGTGATGTTTAGCAAATGTTTGCATGTTACCACTGCTACGAGGTCATGCAACATTCATCACTTTAACATATTTTTAGAACCATACAGCATCTCAGGGATGTGTGTGTTTTCAATTGTTGTGTTTTGTTTTGATTTGATTTTACTTTTATTTTATTCTGGATCCCAGGGAAACGCTATTTCATTCTGCTTGCACTAGAGTTGTATGTAGGCCTACAGCAAAATGGCAATAAAGTTTGATTTGATTTGTATGTTAGCTTGCTGACGTTAGCATTTACTTCTGCTACGTCCTTACTGTACAACCTCACAGAGCTGCTAGCTTGCAGAGTCTGTTTTTCAAATGTGCCAAATAAACTAATAGTAAAGTATCACAAGTAATATCATAGCATTTGTGGTCATGCATAGCAATATGGCATAGTTGTTTATTACCATAAGCCACTGGAAGGACAATGTTGTATTTGCCTAGTGCAAACTGTGTGACAAAACTTTGGTTTATCGTCTCCCTCGCCATTAAAAGACGTGGCCACATCTGGCTCCATGTGGCATTTACTTATGCATTCAAGGGAGGCTTGACACTTTAAAATTTGTGTATTTAACCAAAGGTCTCCTTGCACATAAACTGCACAATGAATCAGTCCCTGCTCTATCTCAAAAGACGTTGTAGCTTTTTACTAAATTTGAGGCATGTAGAATCACCTTTGCTATCACAAGAATTAGACAATACAGAACTGCATTGGACAGAGGGTTTCAGAGGAAAGTTACATTTCAGTAGTAGAGGCAGAGAGCAAAAAAGGGTTAGGAGGGGTGAAATAGAGGAAATGGAAGAAAAAAGGGGGGAGAAGAGAGAAAAGGCTACATAAACAGCCCGGGGGCAGGGAAATGAATTACATCAGAAAGTAAACAAAACTAATAGGCAGGAGCATGAAAGAGGTGATTATGAGATATCATTGATATGGATACAATAAGCTTGGCTATGGAGAGCAACTGCATAAAAATAAGATAGGTAGAATAGAATAAGACAAAGATTAAATGACAGTTTGGCTCATTTTTAAGGTATACTAACAGTTTATGATCCCATGCATAATCTCAAACTTAGGTTTAGAGGCAATACACAGCAGAATTTCATTGTTCTTCATTATTTGGGGACTGGAAATTGGTAATTTGGACTTATAATACCTATAATATGCAAATAATAATAATTAATAATAAATATAACAGCAACACAACAAAATAATAATAAATAAATATGATAATAATAATAATAATAATAATGAAAGTAATAAAATATTACTTTTTGCAAAATCTAGCAAACTTAACTTCCCGTTCCTCTTTCCTCTCTGTTATTTTGCTCCCCTGACTCAGATTTTATTGTCACGATTCCTATCAGACTGTCTAAACTACACAGAGCAGATGCACTTGATGACAGTGAAGTTGTAACAGTGTTTGTGTGTTCCGGTCAGCATGTCCCTCTCATTTCTCTGTTACTGTCCGAGCAGAAAAGAGTTATGAGATGGAGATGACAGATTAGCCATAGTGACTTCCTTTGTCTCAGGTGGTGATGCATGGTAATGGCTCCTCTCTGTCGATGAGTGTATCAGTGATGAAGTGTTCCCTTTGTAATGGACTCTTGTGTGCTGCTTTACAGCCTCCTGTGCCATTACTGAGTCTTTAGACCACACTGGTGTTGTCGTTATTGCCAGGATGTTATTTTAAAAGGATTTAAAAAAAATTTTTATCACGAAGTCTAGCTAGTTTAATTGAGTTGAGGAAAATTGAGAATGTTGCCGGATAAAAACATGGAACTTAAAGACACCCACGTTTTAGGCCCTTGATGTTCATCCTGCAGCTCCTATACTGCATAGGCTTTGAAATGCACTGCAGATCAGAGAGGGTTAAAGGAAAAGTTCAACATGCTCGGAAATATTAACTTTGTGGCATAAAGTAACAGAACTCTGATGTCTGTCTTTTGAACACATTGAAATCGGAAACGTCCAAGGCGTATTAATTAAAATGTCCTATATTTTTTCTGTTCTTTATTATTAATAGTTTTTGAGTAAGTAAATTAGAAGCACTAACCAGTATACACACATGCACACATACAGTACCCACAACTCTGTTACTGTCATTGCAGCATGTTCATAATGGCCCTGATTATTTTTTATCAGCAGAAAAGACAACATGACCAGATGAACAAATGTCTTTTTCTCCCACCAGTGGACCACATCTTTGACCCTCATCCATCATGTGCATGCACTCATACTCACATAAATGTTGTCATGCAAGCAGGTAAGCAAACATATGGTCGCACACAGAAGGAGGCAATCAGGCGAGTAAGCAAGTCTAAATGAACACACACACACACACAGAGAGAGAGAGAGAGAGAGAGAGAGAGAGAGAGGGAGAGAGCTGTTGTGTGACAGCTGTTTGTTATTGAGTCGATGAGGTCAGTGAGGTCTGGTGTTTGTAGTGGCTCAGACTCTCACTGTGGCTTCAGGGTCAGTGCACTGGTGAGTGTGTGTGTGTGTGTGTGTGTGTGTGTGTGTGTGTGTGTGTGTGTGTGTGTGTGTGTGTGTGTGTGTGTGTGTGTGTGTGTGTGTGTGTGTGTGTGTGTGTGAAGGAGTGAGTGAGCGTTGGAACATGTCCTCACTAATGTAAATGCATTTGAAACGATATCTTTTCCCATTTCCTTGGACCTGTATCTGCACAGAGCCCGCAGTTTACAATCTTGAAAACGTTTTTAAAGTTTGGGGAAGTGTTGTCTTTAGGTTTCTCGCTGACAAATACATGAGGAGACCAGTGTAACTTTCATATCTGTCCATTAAATATAAAGTTACAGCCAAGAGACATTAGCATAGTCACAACTTTGGAGTCTCTGCTGGTTGTTTGACAGCTTCTGCCATGCTAATCTAATTATCCCCTGGTTGTAGCTTTATATTTCACAGGCAGATATAAGAGTGGTGTGAAAATAACTTTTAACAAGAAAGTAAAATGTCCAACTATTCTTTTAATGTTCTCCTTATTAGTGTTCTTTCAAATGTAATATGATTCTTTGCTATCAGACAACATGTATTGTTTCTTCTGCAGTTAACATCCATCCATTCATCCATGTCATTAATTTCAAACAGGACTAATGGGAACATGCTGAATGCACGGGGTACTGTGTATTGTTGTGTATCGTATTTTGCTATCCTCCAATGCATTTGACTGTATTGCTGCAGAAACTCTTTCAAAACTGCCCATGACGCATGATGCTAATCAGGCTATCGCAGTAATTCAAAGCAGATCATAAGCTATGCTAGGATGCAAATGTAGCTCTCACCAGCAGTGCAGCATGGAAAAGCCATTACAGCTGACAGAAAGGCCTTTTATTTGGAGAAATAAGCTCAGGTTCACATCAGGAACCAATTATCTTCAACTGCTTTCCTCAGAAAGCAGCTGAAGAACCCCCTGCCTCTACCTTCTTCTATGTCCATCCCCCACTTCTCTCCTTCTTTCTCCCTCCATTCCCTCTCTGACCAGTGCCTACAGAACCTCTCTCTATTGCTATTTCCATCCCTTTCCTTCCTTGATTCTTCCCTCTCTTTCTCCCTCTCCCTTGCTGGCTTGTCACTCTGTAGCGAACCCTCCTTTTCCTTCCTGTCTCCCTCTCTATCTGCTTTTTTGCGTCTCTCCAATACACCCTTTCCTGTCAGCTAACCTTACTTTTATATTTTCCCTTAAGTTTCAGAATTTTTCAGTAACTCATTCCTCTCTCATCCTCTCTCTTTGCTTGCCCCTGTGTCCAGCTCTTTCCTCACCGCACTAATGTTTCTCTTCCTAATCCCTCCCCTTGCTATTATGCATTCATTCCCTGCACCTCTCACCCCACCTATCACCAAGTTCCTCCTGTATTTCTTTCTTCTTCTCTCTTGTTACTCTAAAAGCAAAAAAAGGGGAAAAAAATAGAAAGGCGCTCAGTAGAGCACTTCCCTCCACCAAAGCGCCAAATGACTGCCCTCAGGGTTCTAGCAATGTTAAAAAAAAGTGAGAGAAAATTGGATCCACCCTGTTATCTGCACATTCCCATGATATCATGCAACCATGATAAAATGTTTTCTTTATTTCATTGAATAAAGACAGAGTATGTGTATTATTTGATTTAGTAACAACTCTTCTAGTGTTACAAGTTTTACTTACGTGTTGTAGCATTGCAGTTAACTTATGTGAGATGACAACATGAACAACTAACAGCCACAATAAATAAAGATTTTAGTAAATTGCAAAGATTTTGTTTTCATTTTTCCTGTCAAACTTTATACAGACTTCATTCAGAGGGTTAAATTATGGGACAATGTTGTTACGTTGCTGTTATTCAAATTGAAATGCTATCGTTGTTGTTATTGTTCAAATGGGAATGTTATTGTCAATGTTATTGTTCAAATGGAAATGTTGTTGTTGTTGTTATTGTTCAAATGGGAACATTGTCATCATTGTTATTGTTCAAATGGGAACATTGTTGTCGTTGTTATTGTTCAAATGGAAATGTTGTTGTCGTTGTTATTGTTCAAATGGGAATGTTCTCGTCGTTGTTATTGTTCAAATGGGAATGTTCTCGTCGTTGTTATTGTTCAAATGGGAACATTGTCATCATTGTTATTGTTCAAATGGGAACATTGTTGTCGTTGTTATTGTTCAAATGGGAACATTGTCGTGGTTGTTATTGTTCAAATGGGAACATTGTTGTCGTTGTTATTGTTCAAATGGAAATGTTCTCGTCGTTGTTATTGTTCAAATGGGAACATTGTCATCATTGTTATTGTTCAAATGGGAACGTTGTTGTCGTTGTTATTGTTCAAATGGGAACATTGTCGTGGTTGTCATTGTTCAAATGGGAACATTGTTGTCGTTGTTATTGTTCAAATGGAAATGTTATTGTCAATGTTATTGTTCAAATGGAAATGTTGTTGTCGTTGTTATTGTTCAAATGGGAATGTTGTCATCGTTGTTATTGTTCAAATGGAAACATTTTCGTCGTTGTTATTGTTCCCATAGGAATGTATTAATCGTTGTTATTGTTCTAATGGGAATGTTGTTGTCGTTTTTATCGTTCAAATGGGAATGTTGTCATCGTTGTTATTGTTCCAATGGGACCGTTGTCGCCGTTGTTATTGTTCAAATGGGAATGTTGTCATCTATGGCTTTTTTTTGCTGGCATTGGTTGGTTGGGTTGTCAGCTTGTTAACAAGATAACAAAAAAGTTATTCACGGATTTTGATGAAATTTTCAGGAGTTTGGAAGTGGCCCAAGGAACAACTGATTTGATTTTGGTGGTGATCCAGATCACCGTCTGGATCCAGGAATTTTTTATAGTTTATTAGTTATACCACATGTACCGTTGTAATGTAATGATTACAATGCTCACAATATGGGGCTGTCTGCAACAAAATGACTGTAGTTTTGCTTTTGAGTAAAATGGTAACATGGGGAAAATGAGCTGCCTTGGTGAAGGTCTGCGCTCTCCGAGTGCTTTCTAGTTTTAAGATGAAATCTTCACTACAGCCAAATGTTAGCTCTCACCTAGTTAGAGGCAGGTGCACAAAATTTAACACATGTATATTGTGTATGTATATTGACACATAGTCACACATATTCTACTGTGTTGTACAAAAGTGTGTAGTGTTTGCTGAGGTAGTGGAAATTACAACCTATATTTAAGCACCATAAAATCCTGAAAACAGTAACCTTTTGAAGGGAATTTATATCTGTGTAATCCTCTACGGACTGATGCAGACATACAGGGGACTGATATTCAAATTTCACCTGTCTATGAAACAGAATTAGTCGACGATTCCTTCTAAACTAAATTTGTATCTCAAAATTACAGGTTTGGTATTGAGACATATTGAATCTCTTCCCACAGACATGCACGCGGTCAATCTTTCAGTCAATGAGAATACACATGCACACAGCTGCACAAAGACACAGACACAGACACACAGACACACACTGAGCAGTGCCATGTCTGTGGTGAAAAGCCCAGTGGTGTGGTACCATGTAAACACACCACTCAGTGGCGGGGTTGTGGTAACCCTCACACACTGTGTACTCTCTCTCTCTCCATAGCCCTCTTTCGCTCCACTCTCTGTCTTTATGTTTTGCCATTCTTCACTCACACACTGTATGTTTTCTGTCTCCCCATTCAGTTCTTTCTTACAGCTGATTTTATCTGCACATTTCTATCCGATTGTGCAGATGTCCATCAATGTATAACCTATCCTTTGCATGTTTATTTATTTCTTGCATGCTTGCATTGTACAAGGGTTAGGGTTAATCCTAATTTACCAAAATTTAGGATGTATCCAGTGTATGTTTCCACATTTTGAAATTCTAATGTGTGTGAAAAAAATCAAATATATTGATTCATATAGGAACATGACATTGACATTTTTTATGCAAAAATGTTGATTCATTTGTGAAAAAGCCAATCACTCATGAAGTTGGGTTTTAAAAAAAAATCATGGCCAAGGAGTCGTATTAGGAAGGTCAACCTATTGATTTTAGGTGCAATGACATAATGAGGAAACCGAGCAACCATGAGTGCTGTCCAGTATCCAGTCCAGCAGTTCACCTGAGGTGTAAGTCCAGGATTCACAATCTTTCCAGCTCTTTGTTGCTCTCCACCAACTCCTGAGGCAAATATCAGGTTCATGCTCCGCTGCATTCACCAGGTAGTCGCCATTAACTTTGTACACAACCTGCCCAGTGCCAAACAGCAGACAGTCAATTTGTAGAGCTTTTTTTCACAGAAAACAGCTGCCTGTTCCTGGAAAGCTGATGAGATTGGTGAGTGAACTAAAACAGTCGTTGCAGGCCAGAACAGTGAGTTGAGAGAGGCTTCGCAGGGCTCAGAGGAATAAAAGCGATCACCACAACATCAAACACGGTGGATGCATTGATCAATTGTTAATATGAAAAAAATTATTTACAGCTGCATAAATTGTTTATTTGTTTTTTATTAATTTAATGGTATACAATTGGATGTATAAATCAGTCAACATCAGACATACTGGAGATTCCATTTCAGGTGAAATGACCAGAATTACATATACAATACCAGTCAAAAATCTGGACACAGTTTCCCATTCAAGTGGATGGGAAACTGTGTCCAAACTATTGACTGGTACTGTAAATATAAGCTCTTACATCAACTCAACAACAAGGAGACACATCCATGTATCTCCTTTCTGTCTCTCTCTCTCTCTCTCTCTCTCTCTCTCTCTCTCTCTCTCTCTCTCTCTCTCATACACACACACACACACACACACACACACATCTTGGATAAAGAGCTATTTGTTTTAATGGCTGAAGGGAGGATGTGGATCTACCACCCATTGTGATGCTGTGCTGACTGCTGCGGTTCTCAGGCATTGTGTGAAGAAATTCAGACCTAAAACTCTACTTTGGAGACAATCAGCTCAAAAAGCTTCAGTTTTGAGCCGCACCAGCAGCTGGAGCTCTGTCAGTCTGCAAAAAAAGTCCAAGTTTGTTCAAACAAAAAAAAAAACCCTGTTCAGGATTTTCATAGTAATTTAAATAACAGGCAGAATATTGACTAAAACCTCAGTCAAGTTGTCAGCAAGGCTCTGGATGGCAGGAAGACAAAAATATAAGATCACATGTAGTATTTAAAATGTCCAACTTGAACAGCTGTTTTTTCTTTTTTTTTAACCAAGCTCATGTGTCTCACAGAAATGAAAAGGTTATTAAGTTCATTTTAGTATTTACACATTTTGCTGACAATCCCTGTACTGTGGTAACTGGACAAGCTGATACAGTAAAATCTATATATGGTGCAGGCTTCAGAGTCACAGGGTGGGGTGTTGACTCTTCCCAAAAGTGTTGTCATGAAAAAAATGATCCACACTCTGAGGGACAACTCTGAACACACAGAAGCAAAATCTTTAACTATTTGTATTTTTCCTTTACGCAATAGTAAATAAATGTGCTGTAACTTTGTTGCCAAAATAATGTCCCTTATATACATTAATCTGTGTCCGATATCAGAGAATTGCACCGAGATCTAGTAACTTAACTTGATCAAGAATTGATTTTAATTATGATTACATGTATCACAAATTTCAGAAAGACTGGTAGCGAATCAAACGGTGTTGACACCTTTATGGCGAGCAACAAACTGCACAAAAACAAGTATAAACTAGTATTTTTAATAATAATTTTGGAAAGGACCCAAAACCAGATGCTCTGCTGTCACAGTGTGACCTCGGGCAGGGTATCATGACAAATGGCCAATTTCTATTTAGAAAACATATTGAATGGTTGCTAGTAACAATACATATATTGAATATATATTGAAATACCATTGATTGAACTAAGCTTAAGATGCTTTGACATACTGTACTATGGCAGGGCATATTAAACTGATGTAACAGTTTTTATTCCAATTCTAAATGACTGGGTTATTGTGCAACAGGCAAGGCCTTCCAGGCAAAGGTCAGGGGTTATCCTGTAAGTGTCAAAAGCTTCACTGGAACTGGAGACTTTTGACCTCCTGACAGTAAAAAAAAAAGAAAAAAGGACTCGCTAGTTTCTGGCAGGATTTGATCCAACATGTTTGAGTTGTAGCATGTTGTATGGCAAAGCCAATTAAACAGAGATACAAAAGGAAGACAGAATATTAACCCAAAGGTAAATAAATTACAAAATGAAGGAAGAATTTAGATATTCCTAACTCCTCTTGGCCCCCACTTGCCCCAACCACCTAATCAGCATATAAATGACATGCCCTCTTCATAATACGCGCATGGTGGTACACCACTGTTTAGAACAGAACACAGTACAGAAGGCAGTCTTGGTGAGGTCATTTTTTTCTAGCTGGGGGTAGAATTTAAAGGTTTCATGCTTGTTGTTTTAATGCTCACCAGATCTTATAACCATACATGGAGTACGAACCAAAGCCTGAAGCCAGCCGTTAATGTGAAAGACATGCAGATGAATCATCTGTCACAGTAAAAAATATAATGAAAAATAAAACACAGCTCTGTTTTGTGTTTCTTTCACTACAGACAGTGATTCGGTTTTTGGTTAGTGTACACAAGCGAAATAATTTGATTCAACTGCATAGCTGTACATATAATGGGAGAAAGAATCTAGTTACAGAAATAAACTCACTTAGGGCTTGGCTGGCAACACCCTGTTTATTCTATGGCAAATTCAATGAAAGACTGGTCCTTTTCTACTGTTACTCAACTCTTTCAAATCTATCTCTGCCGAAATCTCTGCTTCATATCGTTCCAATCCACTGTGACCTTTCTTCTTCTTGTCACATTCAATTTATGTTCCTTTCTTTCCACATCTTACCTGTCTGATTTTTAAAAAAATCCAATAATCCTTTTAGTCGTCACCTGCTTCAATCTGGAGTCTTGTTCTCACATGGGAAACTCTTTAAGGATACCGACAGAATGACGCCGGAAAGACCTATCCATGTCAGACCAATCTGGTTTTCTTATGAGTCTGCTGCAAGATTCACCATTACAGATGCATGAAGACATATAGCAAAAGGCATTTTCAGCAGCTAGCCTAAAAAAGAAAAGCTAACCTTATCTATTGCGAAGCACATTTTAGCCTTTGTAATCGCTAAAAAAAACATACATCGAAATCTTTTGTCTCATCTTCAGTGGAGGAAATTACTTCCATTCCTGATGTACCATCCAGTAACTTTGGCACAGTATGAGATGAATAAATCTTTGCTCTTCACCACCATCTTGACTGTAAACCTTGCAGACATCTACACTCTACTGAGTGCACACTTTTGGTTGCATTAAGTCTAATTTTCATCTCATTGTGTCTCTCTGTGCTGGCTGTGTATACGTGTATGTGTGTTTCCCTCACAGTATGGTCAGTGTGATTTACAGGGATGTAAGCAGACTGTGGAGAAACTCTGGTTTCTGCTTGAAGTCACAGCAACGACCTCTGGCGAAAACACGCTCATAGACACAGGTACACACACACACACACACACACACACACACAGACACACACACACACACAGACATACACACAGTGAACCTGTGGATTAAACACACACCGTCAGTTCCTTTGCCAGAACTCTAAGGGGGGGTGTAACAAAGACAGCAAGCTACAGAAGGATGGCAGAAATAAGGATAGGAATGATAAAAAAAAAACTAAAAAAGAGAGATGGTGGGAGAGAAGGGGAGAGGGAGGGGAGAGGAAATGGTCCCTGCCCAACGGGTAAAAGAGCCCCTTGTCTGTTTCAACAAAGTCACATTTCAGGTCTCTTTGGTTCAGTCCAGCTTGTCACTTTCTCCAGATTCCCAGACATTCCTTATCTTTACAGGCTTCAGTTCACTTCCTTGAATATATGTACCAAGAGATATCAGTTAATGTTCACTAATGCTTATTCAAGATAAACTTTAAATATATGAAAATATGATATGAGAAATGATGTATGAAACAATACACATGAAGTTTAATGAATGTTATATGAGACACAATAGATATGAGATGATATGTAAGCCATGCAGAATGAAATTATACTAGAATGTGATTTAGATGAGAGGTTAGATATGAGATGTAAGGATGAGAAAAATGATATAGGGAAAAATGAAATCAAAAAATTAAATAATACACAAGAAACATGAGATCAGATGGTCGATATGAGGTGATTGATCCCATATGTGAGGTGATATGAGATTCAATGAGAGATGATGTGAGAAATGCATGGATAATACGAAATTAGATAATATGAGCAATAAGAGATATTTTGCATTGAGTAGTTTTTGTGTAATCCTGCTGATAAACCAACAAACAAACGGACGAGTGTGTCTGTGTTTGTCTGTGTGTTTGTGTTGTGGTAGTGGTAGAGATTTTGGGGGTTGCCTTGGCATATGGTTGACAAGGGAAGGGCCTTGTATGTCTGTGTGACATTCTTTGTGGCATGTTAAGAATGTGTGATAGCACACACAGACATACAGAGAGATAGAGAGAGAGAGAGAGAGAGAGAGAGAGAGAGAGAGAGAGAGAGAGAGAGAGTGACACACACACTGTTGTGCTTTTACATCAAAGTGATGACATTTAGCACCCGACTTCAATAAGAGGTCAAAACCACAGCAGATCACCCACTGTCAAAGCGGTGATGAGAATGTCACTCATCGTGTGTGTGTACGTGTTTGTGTGTGTGTGTGTGTGTGAGAGAGAGAGAGAGAGAGAGAGAGAGAGAGAGTTTGAGTGACAGAGAGAGAATGAAGGGAGAAATAGAGAGAGCATAAGTCTCAGTGTTTTTGTGTCACAAGGTCAAATGAGCCTGTTGGGTCTATCTGTCAATGAGCTCTCCAGACACCCTGTGAGCCGGGTCAACGGCCTTATCTGCTGACTCACCCCCATTCACACATACACTTAGAAGTGTTATTGTTTTATCACAGCATTTCAGAATCAGAATCATCTTTATTGTGATTATACGCAAATACAATGACATTCCGTGTGGCTTCTCTCCAGTACAGGTAGAACAAGATAAAAAAATCTGTGCAAAAGTTACAAAATAGATAGATAAGATAAAAAAAAAAAAATATATATATATATATCATGCAATATACTGCAAGGAAGAGAGCTTTCTCTATCTCAGAGACTTGATAGTCAGAGTAAAATCAGTAGCAGATCAAATGGCCTCAGGATTCCTATAAGAACAACTCCAGAACATCAGAAATCCCTCATATCCCAACAGCAGATCTCATTCAACAAGACTCCATACACATTTATACAGCATTTAGTGGATGGACCAAATATAAGGGGCCTCCAGATAGAGTGCAACAACAGCATCGCTGCTCTGCTTGCCGTGACTAATACAAAAAAACGAGGCATCCAGCCAGACATGGAATGCAAAATGGAAGAAAATTTCATAACATGTGTGTCTGAATTCCTGGAATTATGACATAAGTTTATGGTTACACTGAGACCTCGAGAGGACAGCCCTACTGTATCTTGGAAAGAGTTTCCTATTCAGGCAGGCATGTCAAGTATGATTAAAGAGTCAGGTTACATGTTGTTGACAGGCAATCTGTGTAAACACAGCTATGATTTAGAAAGTGTTCCCCTCTGTAGGTGATGACATATAGAGGTGTAGTTTTCATCCACAGTATTTTATTATTACAGAAAACTCATCACATTTTCTCCACTTATTTAGATCCATTCGATAACTTAAAAATGTTAAAAGCGGGGCAGGGATAGAACAGTGGTAAAAGCGTGCGCCCCATGTACAGAGGCTGCAGTCCTTCCAACTCATGGCCCCCTGCCGCATGCCCACCCTCTCATTCTCTCTCTCTCCATTTCCTGTGAGTTGTCCTATCCCATTAAAGGCAAAATGCCCAAAAAATAACTTAAAATAATGTTAAAAGCGAGACCAACACCACCTGGACCAGTGAGCAGCTCACTTTAGATGCATGTTCACCTGATCACTATTGTTGATTTGGATTATCATGATGTTATTCAGGTTTCAGTGAGAATTTTTGCTTTTTTTTCAGCTAGCTCTGACAAATTATTTGTGCCAATTTCTCATTTCATATTAGATTTTTTCATGGCATTTTTTTTTGCCTTTATTTAGATAGGACATGTGAAGGTATGACAAGAAATGGGGAGAGAAAGTCGGGGATAGACATGCGGCAAAGGGCCATGGGTGGGAATTAAACCCACAGCCACCATGGGACGCCTGAATCCTCTGTAAATGGGGCGCCAGCTAAACCACTGCACTATCTGCGCCCCCTCATTTCTTATTAAAAATATTTTTACCATTATTCCTTTAATTGTTCTAGTTATAGCAGTGTAATGCAGGAAAGGCAAGGGGGGGGAGACGAGTTGACATGCAGCAAAGGGATTCAAGCCCAGGCCTATTCCAGTAAGGAAGCCTTGATTCATGGTAAATGCTCTCCTAGGTGAGGTACCAGGGGTTTTATAAAACTCAGTTTCTGGATGTTATAAATAAAATGGCCTTTTATCCAATGAAGTGTAATGTATTTTCTCGAACATACTGAAAATGTAAATGCTGATGTATTTATGGATTCTAGCCTGCACATATCGGCTGATACAGTTTTGTTGCACTTGAAGCTTAAATGCAATTTAAGAAGCCCTGCTCTGGAAAGGTTTGTGTCTGAGTCCACACCATGTTCTCTTAATACAGTACATATGTGGAAGTAGAAAATGTCATTGCAATGGCATGCATGAAAGAAATTATGATACACAAAAGCTAGTTGGAAATTATCCTGAATTGGCTTCTCACCCACTCTGTGTCTCTGCTGTGATGTCATGTTTTTATTAAGGATTAAGGAAATCTAAGGTACAATTAAAATGTTGAAACCAAAACTGGGCTAAAACAACCCCTGGTTTTATATCAGCTGAAACACACAAATAACATCATTTGTATTATTTGTTGTTATGTTATGAGTTGTTATGTATAGTAAAGTTGTCCTGTCATCTGTCAGGTATCTTGTTGTACACAAAATGTCCTGTTTCAAATCAGTGTTCTAAAAGCACACTCATTTTTAGACTGCCTTTAAAGGGTGTACTCTTTTCATTAAATTCAGGGATTTGCTAGAGATATTAAATTAAAAAAACACACAAGTCGCAATCAAACCAACAAATACAGAGAGATCCTGATTTGGTCTAGCTTCAGCTCCAGGTTAGATCAATTTGAAGAAAATGAAAGTCTTGTGTAATCCAGGTACAGCAATAAAACAATGTCTTAATATTAAATCTAGTAAAGGCACGGATGTGTCTTCTGAAGACAGACACAAATGGATTCTCTTATGATCTTTTTGGGTTCTTTATTGCTAAACATATGACTGTGTTCTTTTACCAATGCTCCTAAAACACAAAGGTCTGACTGGTTTAATTTTTATGTTCTTCTTGAAAGAAATGTTTTGTTAGGCCCCGTTTACATGACAAGGTTTTTGCTGAAAACGGAGAATATTCCTTGCTAACTATCAGGTAAGTTTAATTAGAGGTGTAGTGTTTTAGGGTCTGCAAAGCTTTTTGTTTTTGTAAGCATATGACATGGATGACCCAAATAATTCTTTGTGGCCACAGTAATAGATTGATGCATTACTGATGTAATTATTTACAGAGGAAATAATTGTTTAAGTGTCATATTTTAGACTTTGCATGCGTCTTTGTTTGGATCGTGGATGTTTGTGTCTAGCTGTGTGTCCGTCTGAATGTGTGTGTTCTGTCTGTAGTTCTATTTAGTCAGCAGTCTCTGAATGCAGTCTCACTCAGAATTAAATCATCCTAAAAAACATATTTCTGTCACTCTTTAATGAATCAAAAACCCTCAATTACCCATGGGGGATCCATTTACAATTACTAGATTTGACATTTTAATTGGTGCACTTAACGCAAGGAAATACTGATGGTGTAAAGTATGGAATGTACAGTATGCCTTGTGAAAACATACCGCAAGTTCTTGCACACTATTGATATTGTCTGCATTGCTTGTTGTGAAATGATATGTGAATATACACAATTTAAAATAATAATAATTCATAATGCCTATGGCAAGGACCTATAGGAGGGGAAGCAATGGATTAGAAAGGTTACATGGGTTGTTAGAATGAGGAGAAAGGGATTTTAAAAAAAAACATTGTTACAGAAGAAAGTGAAAAAAATTTAGCCTGATCAAACTTGATTTCTCTACTGTGTTTATGAGTTAAGAACAGGTGGAAAAATGAACTGTCAGGATTATCTCTGTAAAGTCAATGCATTTTCTTCCATCTGTGAAACAGGTTGAGTCAAATCAGATTTAGAAAATGCATCGCCACAAAGCCTAAGGGTTTCCATAAATTGTGGCACAGATTAAGAGAGAAAGACTGGACAAAGACGCATGTGATGCACATGTGTCCACATATGGAAAAGAAAGATGAGAAAAGCAAAGAGATCCCAGAAGAACTTGTGTATCGGCCAAGGTAAACAGAAGGAGCGACGAGGGAGGAAGAGAGAGAGAGATGTGGTGATTTTCCCTCTTTAAAAACATCAACTCACTATGACCACACCATTGCACTGACAGTGGTCATCCCTGCACATTCTGAAGATAGATCCATTTCCATTCCATGTCATTACTTTACATGTGACCCAGCAGCACCAACTAGCAACACCCAGAATTAAAGCCTGCAGACAACAATAGCCTAATAAAGTGGGTGTGATTAAGACTGATAGGAGCCTCAGGTGAAAAGGTGACACACAACGATTTAACAATAACTTCCAGTGATGTCTTGCAGCTGCTAGCGTAGCATAGCTGCTCCTAGAGTAATTGGTTATGGCTTAGGTTACCATTTCCATGTATGGTGCTGTGCAATAACGCTGAGACCTTATGGGTAGATCAACATGATAATAAAATGTTCAATGTGTCAACAAGGATACCTCCCAGTTTGCACAGAATGCAAAACCAGTAAGGGATCTGGTTAGTCATGAATTTTATTCTGTACAAAGTGGAAGACAGAGAAACACCTGCTTTTGGGTGAGACAGCTACTGTGTCTCAAGGTGACAGCCCATAGATGAGCAAGCTGATGGGTTTGGATGGAAAATCCAACGCAGTATTAAGACGGTTCATTTTCACTGCAGTCATCTCATGACACACTGGCCTTCAAAATATAACGTGTATCTATTGTGTGTTGTATAGTTTGAAGAGAAGATCTTCATGTGATTGAAGAAAACAAAGATAACATTGTTCAACATCACAGTTTTGATACAGAAAAGAAGTCGTGTGTAATGTTTTGGCCCTCAGGCCCTCATCATTATTCATCACTGGTTGAATCTGAGGTCAGCAGAAAACATTGTGTTCCCTTCTGTCAAAGTCATTTCAGATTTCTTTTTCTCTTCCTGTCTTGAAGCTTCTCTCTCCCTCCATAAATGAGTATTGTCTGTATCTTTATCGTAAAAATGTTCACAATAATTCTCCACAGATTCTAACAGACTGAATATTCTGGCTAATGGCCTCCGCCCTGAAAAAGATACCTTTTTTTTTCTATTCATCTGGGAAATACACAAAAGAAACACACATGGTGACCATTTTCGTTAGCAGACTAATTGGAAAGTCATGGGCGTTATAATGGCAGATGAAGTTACACTGATATTATCCACCTTTCTCACAGTCTCAGTAAAGGCCTACTGTACTCTGAGCTCAGGCTCAGAGAAAACTGCTCTATAACACAGACACAGCCCTTTTTTGCACCAGGTTTGTTGGTATCTGAGGCTTTGTGGTGGGATTTAAAATATAAAAATATCTTATTTTGCCATCAGGTTCAGTGTAAAATTGTGAATGTCTTAGGTCTCAGTCATATGCATCAGCGTTGATTGAAAACTAGATCAGAATATTTAAACATATTAAAGGAAAACTGCAAAGAAGGTTTGGCCTATCCCTGCTCGACCCTTTAATATAATACAACCATGTTTGAAATAACGAGACAGAACCAGTATGAACAGTCAACTCCCATGGTTGATGTTGACGTGATGCTTCCGATCTAGGGTTGCAGCTTCATGTGCACATCACCACCCTCTAAACTGGAAGAGAGAGGATCCACATTGGCATGTAACCAGGGGAATCCAAGCTGGATTGCATTTAGGTTTGTGACCTGGGTAATATATGGCTTTATGTAAATTAAAATGTATTAAATCACATCTGAATTTCATCTGAAGATGCTTACAATGTGGAGTAATTAGGGCAATGTTTGTTTTAGGAAAAGATCACCACCATTGTTAAAAGTAACCAATGTTGGCTGCTCTTTTCATTTTTGGTTACCCATTTTTTGAACGCTTTGACTCACATGGCTAACGTGGCTCCTTGCTTCTCACAGACAAACAGGGTTTAAAGCATTCGCAGCCACAAAACAAAACAAAATGAATAAAAAATAAATTAAAAATCAAACATTTGCAGATGCTGGACCAGAGGGCAAACTGAAGGCAAAAACCAAACAAAGGTGTTGAAACACTGCAGTAAAAACAGAAATAATTAGATATGTATTATTATATTATTTAAGCTTTTAGAGTGCAGATCTTTTGTTTGAAGAGGGAAGATGTATTTACCAAATGGGACACAGTCATTCACTGCTACGTCATTTTTTTAAGAGATGAAAACCATTCTTTAAGCCTAGCATCTCATCTGTCTTTTAAAGTGTAGAAATAATTAACACTTGGGAATGTTGTCGTCGTTGTTATGTTTCAATGGAAATGTTGTCATTGTCATTATTGTTCAAATGGGAATGTTGTTGTCATTATATTCAAATGGGAATGTTGTTGTCGTTGTTATTATTCAAATGGGAATGTTGTCGTCGTCATTATTGTTCAAATAGGAATGTTGTCGTTTATGTTATTGTTCAAATGGGAATATTGTCGTCGTTGTTATTGTTCAAATGGGAATGTTGTCGTCGTTGTTATTACCTCTGCCATGGAAGTTATGGTTTTGGCGGCATTGGTTGGTTGGTTGGTTGGTTTGTTGATTTGTTAGTTTGTTAACAAGATAACACAAAAAGTTAATGATGGATTTTGATGACATTTTCAGGAGAGTTCGGAAGTGGCCCAAAGAAAAACAACTGATTAGATTTTGGTAGTGATCCGGATCACCGTCTGGATCTAGTTTATTAGTTATACCACATGTACCGTTGTAATGTAATGATTACAAGGCTCCACAAGATGGGGCTGTCTGCAACAAGATGACTGTAGTTTTGCTTTGGAGTGAAACGGCAACATGGGGAAACTGAGCTGCCTTGGCGGAGGTCTGCGCTCTCTGAGTGCTTTCTAGTTTCCTTATTGTTTTTTTATCTTTGTTTTTTCCATGTTCGGAATAAATTACGGTAAGTAAGATGTAAGAGGAGAAAGTCTTTCGGCAGATTAACAAAGAATAGATTAAGTTGTTGTTATTTATTCATTATTTTGATTACACGAGTAACCGTGCGCAACTACAGTATTTTTGCAATCATGCAACAATATTAGTACCATTTCAAACATCAGCCTTGCCAATCCTTTTACTGTCCTATCAGATCAGCTGACCAATAATAGGATTGCATAGGATTTACCTGTATAGTTGCTAAATCCAAACTCTTCTATGATGGCAAATGTCAATTAATGTAATAATTAATAATTTAATTTATTATTTATTTCTTAATTTAACATTTAAGGGTCAGGAAGACTGATTAACAGGGATGGGAGGAATCATAACAAGCTGAATGGAAAGCTGAATTTTTCTCCTTTTTTTCTGCTGCCATCTGCCTTCTCTCACTCACAGCCCTTCACATACAGAGAAAACACTTCCTCTGTTTGAATCACCAGTATACCACAGTAACCAAATATTACCCAAGTACGGTTGTGATATATTAACCATCCGTTATGTGTAGCAGTGATTGCAGGACTGGCTACACACACAACAGAGATCTGGGATTTTTCAACTATAAACTAGAATGGCACTCATTAAAGGGCAAATCATTCTACAAATGTCTGTCTAGCTCTTACCGTAATGGCTAGATAAAGCTCACCTATCAAAAATGCATATATCCAGCATATCTGGATCATTATCTGGCTCTGCAACACACCATATACACACATACACAACCTTTGTTTGATTGTTTTATATCATGATTTATGGATTTTTTCCTGCGAGAGGTAGACAGAGGTTTGTCTTGTGCAAGTGTGCAAATCAGCCACATCAGCACTTTGGTGTGTGAGTTTGTGCAGGCAGATTTGTGTGCTTTTTGTCCCAGGCTGCAATCTGTATTTATCATTATGTTCATCATATCAGTTACTTTCCTCTCTCTTCCATCTTCCTCCTCCTGCATTTCCCCTAACTCCTCACTTTCCTTCCTTCATCTCTTTCTCCACATTCTATTTATCTGGACTAACAATTAAATCCAGACAGAGATTAAATTAGATTAGTAATACTCTCTAACTGGTTAATTTTCATTCTGATTGGATTTCAGGATGGGGTGAATGAGTGGCTTGATGAATATTCTTCTCCAGAAATGGGCTATCGTTCCCATCAGCGATGACATCATTGTACACAGTTATACTCACCCTGTCTCTGTTTTCCAAGATCTCATTTGTTACACTGGTGAGTACAACGTTACGGTAAGGGAATGTGACGATGGCCAAAACAATGAAAATAAGATCCAGCTTGTTAAGCATAAACCACAATTTCCCTTTAACTCATCAGTCATAGGCCCTCATGTAAAAACGACATGACCTCACCCTTTGCTGGTGGGAGCAACAGCACTGAAGGACATAATTAAACTGATTTAGTTCCCTTCTGCCACTCGGTAGTGTTGTGTGTGGGACAGAGAGACATAAAGAGAGAAGTGAGTTGTGTATTAGGTAGGCTACAGAGTGGAAAACCAGGGTTTTGGAAACATGATTTCCTGTGGAAACAGTGATGTCATGATGGTCTGTCTCTCACAGTCTCATGCACACACACACACACACACACACACACACACACACACACACACACACACACACACACACACACACACACACACACACACACAGACATTGTTGGTGTAAACTAAGTCTCTGTTACACTCTGTTAATGTCATTAACATAGCTGTCAAATGTGCTGCACACTGCATTGAGTTTTGTGGATTTTACCAGAGTGGTTGTGAAACAAAGACAGTCAACACAATTCACCTTAGACTGTTGAATCGCAGCAGACAAATTTCACCATAATTGTATCAAATAAACTAAACTTGATCACCTGCCCAGGGACTGCAGATGGAAATTTGCTAGTAGCTAAATCATGGTGCAAAGCATCTTCTCTCTTCCTTGAGACTAATGTATTTGTACATGGTCCCTGATGTAAATAAACTTAAAAACAACAGCAACAACAACAACAACTAAAAAACAAGCTCATTGTTCTTGTTCTTGTTAAATAATGTGTGATAACTTGCTAACTAACTTTGCTGAAAACATGCATTGCGATGGCCTGCCATCATAGCTGGCTGTTAAACTGCTAATTAGCTAGTAAGCTCAGTTGCCAAATAGACAATAAATAAATGATGCTGGATCTCCTAAATGTAATTACTTTTAAGGTGCAATGCTAATATGTTTGTAATTATATGTTTTAAATAATGGTGTCAATGTAAGCCGTCTTTATGATTGCATAGTTGAAGTAGACATAAAAAGTACAGAATGCTCACTGAGCCATATGATTGAATCAACAGGGATCTTGACTGATGTTATTTACTATGGAAAGCTATAAAAATATGAAAAACCATCGGAAAAGATGACACCATTTCAATGATTTAAGAGATATTTTGAGATAAAGAGACATGACTGAACAAAATCTCCCTTAAAAAGAATGACATCATACAAATATCCTCTCTGTCTGCACAAGAGCAAAGCTGATGGGGGAAATGAGATTTTTAGACTTTAATTTTCTCTCTGCAACCTTTAAGCAGCGACTTAATGCTTGGAGGAGAATTCCCTCAATGCAAGTCTCAGGTGCCAATGTAGTGATGAATGCAATGCCATCATATTTAAGGCTGTAGGGGCCACAGTTTACACAGACAATGACAACAATCCGGACACTTGGTGCATGTTCTCGGTCAGGAAGGCAGCCTCACTCAACCAGTTATCCTGCCTCCTGGACAGGGTTGGAAAAGTGGTGACATTTTTCCTTAAAAGCCCCACAGCTGCTCATTTAGTGACGACAACGAGTGGAGACCAGATACAGCACATCAACATGTTACTCTGGATGGTTTACATAAAGGATAAGGCTGGTGTTCTGTTATTATAAGATAGAATAAATCCCATGAAATGACCAAAACCACTGTGTTGGTGGATTCTTTCGGACTTCCCTACCTTGTCTGACATTCTGCCCCAAGCTCGTTTTTCACTCCTGAAGGTGTACGTCTTTAAAAACTGATGCATTTAATTTTTTAAAACTGTGGTACATTATATGTTACCCAGACATGAGTTTATAAAGCATTTGTTGACTACTTTCAGCAGTGGATAAGAATACATTTGGTGAGCAACTGAGTGATTACAACATGAATGTATACCTGTGCTCAATGAGAGCACAGTGCTCACCCTGTGCAACAGGGTGGCTCAGGGGCTTTTAGAATTTTGGTGGACAAATTTGGGTAATTTAATTTTTTTATTTAACTGTTTATTTGAAGCTTTTTTTAAGGGGATTAACAAGAACAAAATACAGATATACTGTATATAGCATGCATTGCAGCATCAATATATGTAGCTCAGGATAGAACCCAAAGATAGTGAGAACATGCAAACTCTACACTGAAAGGCCCTGGGTTGCAATTGTTGCTTTGAGGTGACATTGCAAACCGCTACGCCACCATGCCGCCCATGTTGGCATGGTTAGCTGATGCTGGTTGGAATTGCAGTGGTGCTGATTCCAACATAAACTGATGGAGAGGAAGCCTGAAAACCAGCTCCCAACCACATATAAAAATATAAAGGAACAAAAGGCAACAAAGAAATCTCAATATGTTCTAGACACACCAGTTTCTCGCTAACAATATTGCATAAGTTGAGGTCTGCAGCACAACAAGGAAGGATCAGAATGTCCGTATCATCCCCCACTTCTCTGGAGCCTTTGAGAAAGCGTGTTATCACACCCTGATTGGTAAAGAGGGGAATACACCAATGTGCTCTCAGTCATTAGTTTGGAGCCAGTCTGAAAAGCCTAGTTAGCAAAAGTATGAAACATGTGATCTGAAAGTGGCTTTTGATATTCAGCTAAAATGAATAGGGAAGTAGAAATAAGAGCAAGTACCAAAAGTAATGACTGGCAACGACACATTTTTCAGGTATTTGTTCACAAACGTAGACACTGACCTGATAACCTGTAGCAAAATTTCCTGCCCATTCAGTTGAGCTATTTCAGTGTGGATCAAAGTAGTTGAATGACCAACCAGCTGACATTGCCATCCCTACAGCAACGGCACCAAAACTCCATCTGGTATCACTCTGCACTGCATTTGGTCAAGAAGGCTGCTGAGTTCTTTTTTCTTTTTTCTTTTTTTTTTTTTACTCCAATGAAACCGCAGTTGCTACTGCTGGAAATATGTCCACTGTCTGTGTGTGAAAAGATTTTTCTTGGAAAGATATTTGCTCGTGAGAACACCTGATGTAATTCTTTTTATGACTTTGTTAGAGCTTTCAGAAACGCCGCTGATCCCTCTGCTTCAAGGTTAAAGAAAATGTTTGGCCAGAACTGGCCCCCAGGTAGCTGTTTGTGGCCACGATTTATTGATATCCTGTTTCGATATGTTTGATTTCATATTTAAACTGATTTATGTGTTTGAATTTCAGTTGAACTCTACGTTTTATTGCTTGTGTTGTGTTGTGTGTAACTTGCCAACACATTACCAGTGAGGCCACATTGTACTGCTGCTGTCTATATTTTAAATCCCTTGTTTTTTATTCATGCCTGATTCTTATTCAGATGAATTTTTTTTTAAATATTACATTTTGATGATAGTGTCTCTGTGTGTGGTTTTAAATCTGCCCCTCCACCTGTAGCACTTACTGAAACTGGCTCTAGTGTTCCATTCTGTCTTGCTGGCATAAATTCAGCGTGCAGTCCATGACCTCCTCGTCTAACCATTTTGTTTTTGATCTGATCTGATGTCTCTGTGCTCTTCGCTCAGTTCATTTCGTTCTTTTGATTCAATTTGTCTTGCTTTATTTCAAATTCATTTGTCTTGATTTGTCTCTCTCACTGTATTTAATCTTCATTTAAAACACATATTTCTCTTTACACTCTCATCCTATGTTTTTCAATGCAGTTCTCATATTCCTTCTGTCTTCATATTCTCTCTCTGGTCTGTCTCTCTCCTCTGACTTTTACCTAAGCTGCCCGTCGAAACTTTTATTTTCTTGACGTCTCACATTCACACAAAGAAAGTACTCAGCATCTCCCATCTGAGACCAGATCTTTTTTGCCACATATGCACACATTCTTTACCTTTTAAAGCACCTATGGAATTATGTTTATTCCAGTGTGACACATGATAATAATACAGAGGCTTTAAAAATCAAACAAATAAAAAAAAGTCTGTTAATTAGTGTGTACACATCACTGAAATGCATGAGGCATGGATTAATGGGTTGAAAACAGCGTAACACTTTCACCTCATCTGACAACAACACACACTGACTGCTTTGTGAAAGTGTGTGTTGCAAGTCCTTTCCATTCCTCAAAGTATCTGTGAGCAAGTGTTTTATGTGTGTTTATAGCTCGCTTGCTGACCCTAGTGTGTGTGCATGTGCTCGGAGGGTACAGACTACGATTGTTCTCGCTGGGTGTTAACTTTCGGAGCAGGAAGTGCACGTTCAGGTCAGGAGGGGATCTAGGCACGCTCAGTCTGCCCACATCTGTTCAAATACCAGAGACCCTCAAAATCACACAGGAAATGTGTGTGAGTACGCGCGTGTGTGTGTGCATGCTACAGAAGCTGCCCTTTGTGAGCACGATTTATAAAAATATTTGACCTTTTCGCTGCATATAAC
Organism: Chaunax sp. Z400; assembly: GCA_037577475.1. Taxonomy (NCBI): domain Eukaryota; kingdom Metazoa; phylum Chordata; class Actinopteri; order Lophiiformes; family Chaunacidae; genus Chaunax; species Chaunax sp. Z400. The sequence continues at coordinate 3,094,702 of CM075199.1, forward strand.
ACATTCCCACAATAAGAAAGCCATGTACCTGCGGTGATGTTATTCCTAAAGGGCGCAGACGCTGAAATAAACACACCAACTGAACAACAAGGTTATTCTTTGTCCGCAGCATATTGTTACTGACAGTCAAAAATAATACATTACATTCAAAGATCCATGATACTGTTAGCCTTCTAATATAGGGTTATCACAACTTTATAAGTGGTAGTCCAGTGAATTCATTTTATTATATATTGCACGGACATGAAGTGAGAGACTCACAGGGGTGGAAAAAAAAGAAGAAAAAAAAGGAGGGCCATATCCCAGACTGTCTTCACATGATAAGAAATTTGCTCATGCCAGGAAGGGTGCAAGACTCTATTTTTATGCAGGAATAAATCTGAATTTCTATGTAAAGTCATGATGGAAATTACAGTTGCTAAGCCAACATTTTCTGGTCACAATCTGTTTTTTTCTTGTGATATAACTTTAGCTCACTAGCATTGGATAGGTAGTGCTTTGCCTCTTTCAGCGCCACCATTCCCCCATAGAAAAACAATGGGACAGTGCTGCAGTTCTACCGCTGATCATGTGTAATATGTGTAGTCCCTATACAGTATGGGCAAAGCTCCAAAAACACTGGATCCTACTTTTTCCATAATGCAACTTGAAAGTAAAACATTTATGTTGCGTGCCATACAAAAGTAAACTCCTTAATTCCCATTGCTCCTATGAAAAAAAATAAGTACATAATCAACACTGTAAACAGGATGGATGCCCTGATGATTAGCCATATCAATAGTCAATCATGTTCATATCAATAAAGCAGTAGACTAGTGGGTTAATATTAATTATAACAGATTTGTTTACAAAAACAGCTTCACTAATATATTAAGAATGCAATTATATTGTACAGTATGCAGTAGTGAGTGACTTGTTAAAATCAGTTGAATTGAGTTTGTGATATCATAGATAGATCATGCATACAAATCCTTTTGTCCAAGTCGTAGCTTGTATTTTCCCAATTTCCAATGTGTCATGAATGCAGCGTTAGAACATCTCTGGCCAGGACAGCACTTACATAGGACTGTAGTTTTCAACCCAAGCTAACACTAATGACATCATTTTAACATCACCAGTGTTACTTTCTAAGACTCTAGAAAGCTCCCTCACATTATTCAGCTGTTTTCATGAGCTGAGTTGTTCTCCCATAACGAATAAACTAAACTTCCTGTATAAAGAATAAAGTGTTTACAAGCTAAGTGTTCCTTTTGAACACTTAGCTTGCAAAATGATGGCAAAAGGAAATAAAACAAAATACAAAATGCAACACAATATACAGTGGTACCAATGGAGAAGCTTGTATTTCAACAACATTTTTATCATTGACATAGCACTGTCTATAATATACCCTGACATCTTTATTTGATGTGATGCTTGTTGTCTAATGGGAAAGAACAGGCGTCAGGGGTTGAGTGTTTGTGTTTTCTTGCATGCTTTCACAAAGTTTAGGCACAATCCGACCTCTGTAAATGTAAAAATCAGCAAAACAGTAAGTGTTTCAAGTGTGCAATGCTGATTTTACCAATGCACAGTTTTCCGTATCAGATTTGGTGAGGCACCATATTGCATTTACTACATCCTTTTAACATAAACAGATCCAGACAGCCACACACATACACGTACACACACACAGGACTGACTCACAGCCTTTTGTAATGGCAATAAAAACCGTCTGCTTCAAACACACCCTGTTGATTAAAAGTCAGTTAAAGTGTCTGAGACGACGCGGAAATGAGAGGAAGGGTTAGGAGGGGGGGAAACGTGGAGGGGGAGAGCGTGGGGATGAGAGCGAGTTGAAGATGGAGAGAGTAAAGAGTGAGATTTCAGGCAAGAAGGATGATAGGATGATGGGGGAAATCAGCCTGGCCGACAGAAGGGATAAAGGAGTCAGTAAATGTTCCCATGTGTTGTCGGCACTCAGCATCTCGCAGGAGAAATGAGGAGATGAAAGCAAAGGTCAGTGAGCAAAGGGGATGTGAAGGCAACTCCCAACCTAATTGTCACAGAGTGAGTGGAGGGGATGGAGAGGACAGGAAAGGAGGAGATGCAAGTGGAATTAGGAAAGTGAAGACTGAAGAGAAGAAATGATAGAATGGGATAGCGGATGAAGGCGACCAGTGAAGATCCAGTGAAGAAGAAATCTGTCAACACTTCCCTGAAAAACAAAGTGCAGCCCTATAAATAGAGAATAAAACAAAAGCTGAGTGAGCTTTTTTCCTCCTCCACCCCGGTGCTGCCACGTTTACCAGCCAATCCATCTATTCTTGGGAAAGAAAAGCCAGACGGGAGCCAGGCAGGGACCGAGCACCCATTGTAATTTCTGACATTAACATGTAAATAACATAGGCAAAGAAAAAGGATAAAAAATGGATGGCAAAGGTCATTATTGCTGTTTCACTGCACAATGTTAGTGCCTAATATTGTGTTGTTACTCAATGATGAGGAGTGATGGGAGTCCCAGGAGAGTTTAAGTGTATTTCCATACTCTATTCACGCAAAGACTCATTATTGTCTGTCTGATTGGCTGATTTGATTTTTTTTTTTTTACAATTTGACAAATTCAAACGATTGTAGGTGTGGAAAAAAAAAGAAAAAAGAGATCATTGTGACGGCCCCTGGGCCTCAAGTGCTGTTTCCTGTTAGGAGACATCATCTACATCACACATCCACACACTACACACATTAATGATTAACCAACTTCACATTTGATTTGCTTTTTCTTAAATAAATTCATTATGCTTTAAAGAGTCATGTGTGGTCTCCACATTGTGTCCTTCCTTTGAGCCATGACATCATCATGATTACCTCTGATAATTAAAAGCACATCTTTAACCCAAAATCAAAAAGATAGAAAATGTTGCACACTTTCTACTCATCATTATAATCATAAATCATGATTTCTTCTTCATGCACAGTATTCACAGTATCACTTTTTGGAGTATCCTGTCATAACTGCATTCTATAGACAATTTATGATATTACTTATCATCTAGAGGGCTAAAATTTTACAGATGTTAAAAATCATGAAGTGCTTCATTAAAGAGAGGAGCTTCAACATCCATTGCCCTGTTGTAACTTGATCATTTATGTTAGGATTTTTCATAGTGTCTATATGGACACAATGACAGTTTAATGTTTCCATGACAGTGACTGTCTGTGCTGTTTGCTGGCCTACATATGACATCTAGTGGATGTTAACTGACTGCTACACGCGTCACTATTTGAGTCTAATGAGACAATCCACAGCGTATTGTGGTCATAAACACATTAACTCTGCAATGAATAAAGAGAAATTCCCTTTTTATTTTATCTATACTGTGAATTACAATTATTCTCATATTTATCTCAAGATTGCCAGAAAATATTGTAATATTTGATGATGACACAGATCCAGTAAAAATTAAGCACTGGGGCATAAAGCCAGTTCTTCACTTATTATACTGTCATGACTAAAATGAGCTTTGTGCTTTTTTTAGCCACAGAATTAATATTATTGTAAAAAAAAAAAAGAAGAAAGCCAATAGGATAACTTTTAATAAATTTATTTATTAAGTCAGTTGTTAACATACAAATCCATATATCATAAAAGACATATTTAAAATACATTGTTCATTGAGTCCCTGTTTTAATGGTTGTCCTGTGTGCTGTTGTGTGTCTCTGTGCTGCTGCCTTCTCTCTCTGAACACACACTCTGCTGTGTGTTCTCCTCAGAGCTCCTCTTGATAGCCAGCTCTCTCTCAGCCTCCTCCACATGTGGAGCTTTAGCCGCCTGGATGTGGAGCTTCCCGTCTGGATCCAGGTAGCAGGTGACGGCTTCGGGGTTCATCCCTTCAGGCAGATCAAACTCCCGTCTGAACTCCTGGAGTCTGTAAGAGTAGGAGCCTTCCTCATCCTCCTGCTTCTTCTCTGTCTTCCCGCTGACTCTCAGCTTCCGGCCCACCTGCCTGACAGACAGCTCCTCTGGAGAGAAGCCTCGAGTGTCCAGGGTCAGCCCAAAGAGCTGTCCCTCTTTCTCCAGCTGCTGGAAGACCGGTTGCACTGTCGCACTGGTTTGGAAAGGCTCCGTCTCCTTTAGGATCTCGTGTTGAAGTTTGTGCATCAGCTCCAGACTGCTGCGGAGCTCCTGTAGGTGTCTGTGCTGGTAGAGCAGAGGTTTGACCTCTGGCCACAGACTGCGTACAGGCCAGGAGAAGCTCATGACTGGACTGAGGGCAGACTGGAATCCATGAGAGCACAGCATCTTCACTGTGTTTAGTGTGGAGTCCTCTTGTTGTCAGATGAAACACTGTTCAGATGTTCTCTTCTGTGTTGTTTGTGTTGCTTTCTGTCTCAGCAGTGGGACTGACTCAGTTTATATATTGGAACTGGAGGAGCTCCAGAATCTTCAGGAACTTTCCAGTCGTTACCACAGCTCTCCACTGGGTGGAGCTGGAGCGCTGATGTCTCCTGAATATTCCTGTTGGATCAGGAAGTTTTCTAACTACGTTTTATGCCAAATTTAGATATTAGTCAGACAGACTCATAGTTGAAGTATTTTATATTTTACATACATTATTTTCTCAACAAATGTGATGTAATTGTGTGTCATGATTTCTGATTAAATCTGACTGATTTTTCAAATGATTATTAAAGACAGTAAATTTAGATATAGTTGGGGCCAAATTATGTTTCTTCAACACATTAAGACAAGTATTACTGGTGTATGTATGTGTTTTCACTTGTTCCTCTAATGTTTCATCGAGAACTTGAGCCAATATCTAAAATATGAATAACTAATAGGGAAAGAATGACATCAAATACCCCAAAAAGTCTGTCAGTAAATAAGATGTTCATTTAATCCTTGTTGATGAAATGTTTTACAATGATCATGTCTATTTTATCAGAAATCTTTTAAAGTGACTGACTAAAATTCAAGAGAAAAGCCATTTATTATTAAGTGGACTCTATTATTATAAGTTTTGTTTTTCAGCCCTGCAGAAATATCCTAAATTTTAAAAGTGTAACTTTATAAACAGAAAAATTAGTTAACTTTTATAAATGTATTTTCTCTTCTTGTCAGGAACGTTTCTGTCATTACCACAACTCTCCACTGAGTGGTGATGTTACTAAGGTTACTCTTACTAAACATTATAAACATGCATAGACAATTTACATTTTAAAAGGTTGAAAAACACCTCTCAAAGTATCTCGGCTGTGTTGTATTATGTGTGATGAATGGAATGAAGTGTACAGGGGTGCACAGTTAGGAGAGGCAAACTTAGGAGGCATCCAAACAGCTGAACTCCAAAAGGCTCATTTATGGGCAACATCAATACGGATGTGGACGGAGCCGTATTAGTATCCATAGAATAACAGTGAATTGAAAAAGTAAAAAAGAACTCATACACCACCATTGAGTACATCACTGTATCTGCTTTTGCCACTTTTTAGTTACTTGATACTTTGTACAATATCATAACCTCCTCTGGCATTTTTATTGTCGAAACTTTTGACTCTTCACTGCCCTCTTGTGGATGCATCCATATGTAGATGTGGTATAAATGAGCCTTTAAACCTCCCATGAGGTACTATCTATACAGTGCACTGTCAACACTCCAAAACTCCCTAAAACCCTTCAAGCTACCATATGACAGCTAGATATTGTTAGTTTGGATGCATTTAAATGTTGCACTTCCTTTGTTTTATATTCAGATGTGTGTGGCGTTGTTATTTTTAAATATTTGAGAATTGATTTAATCTATTTTTCATTGGGGAAGGGGTGGGGGTGGTGGGGCGATGAGACCCCCAAGAGTCTAAGACTCTGTAAGTGCAGTTTCTAGCACTGAACTGTCATTCAGTCTAATTTATGTAAACTGAGTAAAAATTTTGACAGTAATACAAACTGTAGCTTTTTTTTTTCCAGGGAATCAACAATCAGAACAAATCCCATCAAACGTAGGTTTATTACAGTACTATCAGTGGGATGAATAAAGCAGTATGAAAGTCTGAGAGCAAAAACAAGATCATTTCCCTTTTTGTGAATGAATGCTGAGTCCTCGTGATCGAACCAGCCAATGAGCAGCTCGCACCTGCACCCCTTTGCGGCTCTGCAGCAACAAGAGGTCACTACACTTGAAAACGTGGAGGGAAGAGCGGCGTCCACAGCCGCACAGCCCGCCTCAGTCGGAACACTCGGATCAGTCAGGCCTCCACACGCGCACAAGAGACATTACAGGTCGGCTTCCACAGCAGATCGCGATGCCGCTGAAAAACACCGTGGCCGCGGAGAGGCGCGTGGATCTGGCTTCGCTCTTCTGCATGATCGGGCGACACGGTCCCGCCGTGGCTCTGGCTGTCATAGCGATGGTGTCCGTGCTGGCGGGTTTCATCATCTACCGGACTGTGAAGGGGAAGCGGAGGAAGGCCGCAGCCGCAGCCGCAGCCGCCGCCGTCGGTGACGGCAGGACCGGAGCGAGCGCGGAGGAATCATACAGCTCCGTGGAGTCAACAGGTCAGTTCCGCATATGAGCAGTAACAGGCTGTAGATTACTGTGATCTACAGGGGAAATCACGGTGCTGGAATATTAGCCAGGAAGTGATCGGGATTCGATTTATAACACAGCACTGAGGAATATCATAGAAATATGACCCACACAAGGACCGTAGATTTCAATATAGTCCACAATAGAATACTGCAGATAAAGTATAGCCTGGTGGTGATTGTCGAGAATACAGTGAAATTGACTAAAAACAAAACTGAACAGAGGCGGGGGCGGGGGGGGGGGGGGTGAACTTATTTTCACTTTACTTAATTTACACATAAATTGTTAATTTTTCCAATAAAGGCCACGTGATTGCCTTGAATTTGTGCTTGTAATTAATCTAATACAATTTCGTGGAACCTGTTATCAAAATAAATCAGTTTTGTTCTGTGTAGATATACTGCTATATCTTGTGGGCCATAGAAGACGATCTCTAATTCATCCGGATAGACATTTACAGGTTATATGTGTTGTCATGTAATTTATAGAAGGTATATTAAATGCAGCTGGTGCTCACTTAAGTATTTCAATGCTACTTCAGAGGGAAATGGTGTAATTATACTATGTTTTACTGATAAGGTAAGGTTTTACAATCATTTAGCTCATAAAATAATCATACTTAAATAATAAGTTTAATAATAGCTTTATTTGTATAGCACCTTTAAAAATAAACGTTTACAAAGTGCTTTAACAGATATGGCAAAGAGGGAACTCAGGGGGTAACAACAAAATGCCCAAAGCTCTAAGGCCAAACAAATGCTAGACAGAGATGATACATTTGAAAATAAGTGGATAAAAAGACTCAAGATACACAGTAGATGATAAGAACAAGAAGATAGACACAAAGTCAAAATCACGATTGATAAGAAAATCAGAATACATTTTTAAAAAATGAGGGAATGAAGACAGTAAAGCAATAATAAAATTCAAATAACAACAATAAGTTGGCTCAATCACATCCAATCACATGATGCTGAGTTCACATGAATGCATGGTAATAACCCAGTAATGCAATGTGCAATAAAATGGCTCTCACAGGGCATTTCCTGCCATTATGACTTGTTTTACCTTTGATACTTCAGCACATGTGGCAAATATACACTGGATCAGCAGACATGGAGAGATATAATGGACTTCTGTGGGTACACATGTACACTTGAGATATTGAGGCCAGGTCAAATAATGCCTTCGGTGGAGGAGGCATTCAATAAACACACAGTGACTGTTGTTGATTGCATTGGTTACTTATTATGTGATTAGATCTTCTGCTGTCCTGTTATATACAAAGGTGGAAAAGACAAAGTGCAAATTTCAAAGAAAAATCGTACCTGCTTTTTATGCCCGCCTTGTGAATACACTCGTCTCATCAAATACTGATTTATTATTTTAATTCAATTAATGAAAATGTGCACTTTCCGCTTATTGTACCTATTGTACTTCTCATTTAATTAAGTCAGATTTAGATAAAAAGGAGTAGAAATCAATCTTAAATAAACTCGATACAGGCTTAGGCATACAAAAAAATATGTCTCAGTATTTAAGTGGTTTTATTTCTTAACATATGGACTTTTTTTTTTGCTTATATCTTCTTATAGATGTAAGTGATGAAGGTTCATCAGATGTGAAGGAGGATGCCGATGTGATTCCGAGTGATTTCATAGTTAGACACCGCCCGGCTGCAGCTGTTGCTGCTGCTGCTGCTGCTGAGAAAAAACCTCCACCGTGTTCTCCTCTTAATCCTGACATCCAAGCACCAGAAAACAAGCAGCAGCTCCCTTCAGATGCCACAGGGGAAAAGAAAGTTGTGTTGGAAGTAACAGAGACATATGCAGAGGAGGCAAAACAGGGCCTGCCAAGTGATACCTCCACCATGGCTGAAATGGAAGTGGAGCATGCTGTTGATTGTCACCAGGGTGCAGCAGGTGGCATTTCTAAGGATGTAGAAGAGCTCCGTGATAATGATAGCTGCTTGAAGGAGCCTGAGCTGATTAATGATGAGAACCACAAGGAGGGTGAGGAGGTAAGAATGCATTTGTATCTGTGTGAGGTTATGGAAACTAAGAGAAAATAAATTTAATCCATCACAGTTTAACTTTTAGAGTAGAGGCCACAATACCAGCTCAGAGGCATGGACAAACATTCTAAATTTACTAGTCTTTTCTTTCAATCTATCTGAATCTGTGAAATTTAAACCCCCGCGGTGCCATCCTGTTGACGTGCCACATGTTCTCAAAAGATTTCAAAAAGCTTATGTAGGGGATCAGATGACTTAGGACAAGATTCTCATGTTCTTGTGACCTTTCACATGCGGTTCAAAGCGTAAGATAGCCAAGGACTGTCTCGGCCAGAAGAAGATGAAGTATTTCTGCTGTCACAAAGCTGATAAAGACGGTACAGGAAGCTGGATCAGGACCATCGAATGATCGATTGAGCAAGAATACAAGAGGGAACATTAATTTCCACCTTAGGTAGCCTCAGAATGATCCATTTTCACTTCAAATTTTCAAAAGGTCCGCACCACGCCCTCATACTCTTGTTTTTTTTTTTTTTGTTTTTTAGAAAAATCCCTGAAATGGCCGACACACAACCAGCAAATAGCTGTCAAGGAAAGGGGGACATTTAAAGTTAGAGACTTAAAGAGTCGGATATTTATCTGAGATATATTTATCTGATATTGGGCCTTTATTTATCAGGTGGCCAAAAAAACAAATTCAAAATGAATCCTTATATTTTTTCATGACTTTTGGATCTGTAAATAGGAAACTATTTGCTAATATGTTATAGCTACTTTTTTAAAGGTTATAATATCTCGGAGGTGTGTATGTTGGCTTGTTTTGGACTTCTTCTGCCCAGTGAAAGCAGCTTTAATCGAATAGTTTGTCAGTATGCCTCCTCCATTTCGTATGAGAGTTACATTCGAATATCTTACTAAACATGCCTCTCAGCTGCACGTTAAAGTACAACCAAGAGAAGATTAGCCAAGATAATCAAAGTCTAGGAAGCAGGGAAAACGGCTCCAGCTAGCGGTTACGAAATCCACCTACTGCCACCTCTAAAGCTCACTAATAACCACATTATAACTTGTTTGTTTAATCTGTAAAAATTAAAATGAAGAGGAAGAAGCATTTGTAAAGTATAGTAGCATAGTAGTAATCCAACACACAAAAACAGTGGGTTGTTTTTGCAAAATAAGTTATTTATTGCACTGTCGAGGCACCTGTATGTGGTTTCTGTTACCATTGGACGGATCCAGGTTGTGTTTCCACCATTTTTCATGCCAAGCAGGTGTGTGACTGTAACTATATTGAGAAGACACACATGAGAGAGTTGCCTACGTTCTCATCTAACGCTTGGCAAATAAGGAAGCAAATAAGCATATTTCCCAATTTGTCTGAACTAGTTCTTTAAGGATTTGGAGCACCAACCTAAGGGGAATATTTCTCTCTCGCTTACATATCTATTTTCCTTTGACCTCATTCTCTCTCTGGTTTCAGACCAGCAGTCAGAGTAAGAGATCAGACATAGGCAGTTTTTTTTTTCTTCTGCTCTACACTTGTGTATGTTGTATTATGTCTTGTGTATATTTTTATCTTCAGTATTTGTTTTCATGTGTATAGGTGTTAAAAGCAGAATGCCAGGAAGAGGAGGATGTGACCACAGACAAGGATGTGTGTTCTTTTAACAATCCCATGGAGACAAGCAGTGAGTCCAACTCGGAAGAGCCTGTCATTCATATCGAAGATGTACCTGCCCCTTCCATCCGTCATGGCAAATCTGAGGAGGAGAATCCAGATAGTATTGATTCCACAAGCTATTCCAATAATAATCGCCTCTCCCCAGAGGAGGAAAATGAAAATGACGGAGAGATGGTAGAAAAGGAGTGTGTAGGCGACCAGTTAATTACTCAAGAGGCAGAGATATCGTCCTCAACATTTGAACAAGAACCAAAGCTGACATCTACACACCAGGATCAGGGCTATCAAGTGACGGACAAAGCAATGCCAGCCTCTCAGGATAGTGTTTGGGATGAAGACGATAGTCTAGATGGTGAGGTGATTGACGAAGTTGTAGATGGAGATCGCTTGAACACACTTACGGCTGGAGAATTTGGCACTCACTCGCCACAGCCCAACAAGAGAGAAGAGGAGATTGAACAAAAGGAGGAAAGTTGTCTCGAGTGTAGTCAAGAGGATGGTGGTCTTTACGATGGTGCTGATCAAGTGAATGAGAAAATCCTGACTACTGACAGCAGTAGTCAAGAATGTGATGGTCTCAGCGTCAGTGTCAAACTGCCCTGTTTGAGCGAGCCCATGAAGGTTGATATTCATGACGATAGTCTGTCAGATGATGCAGAAGCTCAAATCTCAAGCATAGCAGATTTCCCTGACCTCTCAGTGGGTTGTCAGTCACAGATTGAAGATAAAACAGCTCCACCTCTGGATGAAGACACTGATTCTACTGTTCTTGGCCCACAAATACCATCACATGAGACAGAAGTACTGCCTGAAAGCAACAGAAATGGCAGCACCATGGTGTTGACTGAGGAATGTGATAACCAAGTGAATGACCCTCAAGTTCAATCTTGCTACGAAGACCAAAAAAGTTTCCAAATGATCAATAATGAAGATTTTGACAAGATGACCGTTGCTCCTTATCCTGACACAGCTTCTGTAATAGTTGAAGAAACATGTCATTCTCCATCCGTCTGTGAAGACCAACGAAATGACGACATGGAAAGTGATGAAACGGGAGTCAGTTTGGCCACTGATGCAGTTAATTGCAATCATGCTAGTCTTAGTGCACCTTTAATGTCTGAAGATTTATCTCAACCTGACTCCCAAGACCAACAAAGCAACCTCATTGAAAATAATCAAGAATTTTCTGAAGTTACCGCCAGTGCTGCACCTGTCTTGTCTAAAGACATTAGCCCACCCATGTGTCAGATTTACTTGCCATCTTTTGAGCAGAGTGAGCAGAGAGATAATGACATATCATCTCCTGATGTTGGTGAAGAGAGTGGGATTTCAAGCTTGGCTGTTAGCCCTGATTTGCAGGATGCTAGTAATGTGTTTGGCGTGGCCGTTAGGAACATGGTGGTTCCAGCAATAGATTGTGATCAACCGTCTGAGGGACAGACAGAGGCTCAAAACATCCTCTTTGCTGATGATGTAGCTTCATCCGTCATTAATGAAGACACAGCAGGTATGGTGTTTGGGCCTTACCCATCACTTTGCTTCCGGACACCTCACAGTGAGCACACAGATTGGAATGTGTTTGAATCCTTTGCAGCTAATCAGGACATGTTTGGCCATGAGATTGAGGATGGTTACCACAGGGTGATGGATCAGTTTACAGCACAGTTTTCAGCCAGCGTTACTCACTTCACTGATGACCTGACAATACAGACAGGCATGAAGGCTGTTATTGAGGTTGTAGAAATTAAAGAGGAGAAGGCAGGAGGAAGCGTTAAACAGAAAGAGGACATAAAAGCAGAGGAGAAAGAGGAGGACTATGAAAAGACTGAAATCAGCATTATGGAGGCAACTATGGACTATAATGAATGGATCACAGAAAGTAACTATCAAGTCCTTCCCTGGTTGAGTTTCTCTGCCCCTACTTTTGGCCAAGACCACACCGAAACCAGCCAGCTTCCCAGTGAAATATGCCAGGATAGTCCACCTTCTACTGAAGTCAAACAAACCAGCACTCTCTCTCTTGTTGATGAAAACACAGAAAATAACAAAAAGGTGGTGGCAGTCCAGCCCATGCCCCAGAATGTCAATGTGACCTTCCGAGTCCATTATTTCACCCAGTCGCCATACCAGACGGTGGCTGTCACAGGGAACCAGCAGGAGCTGGGGAACTGGAAAAGATTCATCCCACTGGAGAGGGCCAAGGATGGGCACTGGGCCACGGTGATCAGCCTGCCTGCAGAGAGCCGTTTGGAGTGGAAGTTTGTGTTGCTGGACAAGGGCGAGGTGTGTCGCTGGGAGGAATGTGGCAACCGCCTCCTTGACACGGGCTACGGAGATGACCTGCTCGTGCACAAGTGGTGGGGGCTCTTGGAAGACGTTTGAGAGAGATTTAGACCTGGATACTGGACCAGTAAAGGTTTATTTGTACTGCATGTCACAATACACACATGATGATACAAGTTATTCAAATGACACCTATTTGTACTGTATCACAATATCATAAATACATCCTAGCAAGAGTTGGTTAGTCAAAAGACATCTGGAGATCTAGAATGAAGGTTTAACCATTATTTTAGTGGCCATTTAATAACTAAATAACATCCGGTGCTGAACTGATTTGTCTAATGTCAGACTATTAATTGTAAATCCCAGTAACAACACCATTGTTACTGGGATAAAACAGTAATCTCGTGGGACTTTTAGGGGACCGCCCTCTAGTAAGAATAGATTGCCATCAAAAGACAGAAGCATTACATAAAACATCTTTATTTTTTTGTAGCAGTATCTGCGATTATGCAAACATCACTTCTTCAAAAGTGAGTGATTTAATGCAAGTGCTTAATTTGCATAAATGGAGATTTTAATGACACTGTCACTATGCTGCTTGAATGCTCCCCAGTAATATATGAGAATAAATGCACATAGTTCACTTTTACTACAGCAATAATCAAAGCAATATTTGATGTGAGTATTTGATATGATTGGTGTTCTATCAGGTATTCTAATGTGTTTACCACTAAACTGTGATCTAGCTGTAACTTTGATGCTGCTTTTATCTTGTGGGACACTGTGCATGCAAGATTGTCCCATTGTTATTCTATAAATGTGCCTTTTAAACATGATTTTTTTCTATAATGTGTTAAAATGCTTCAAAGCAGTGTAGCTCTTCATTTTAAAATATTAATGCTCATCTTCTTTTGTTGCAGTACAACTTTAACTGAATCACTGATATTAATTATTTTCTCAAAACTGATGTCAGTTTTTGCCAAGTTTAAGCTCTTTAATCAGTGAAAATCATAGCATCTATATCTGAGATCATATCAGAGTATCTTATTATTATGCAATACTGTCATGATTATGTTACTGGTGAATGTCATTAAACTGGAATTGGTTACCAAATAAATACATTTTGTCATATCTGGGAATATATGATTATTATTTCTGTTAATTTCCTGAAAGACCAGATCATTGGAGCTAAAAGACTTTTATCCGGGTATGAATAATCCTATTTTGGGGGAAAATAAGTGTCTCACTCACCAAGTAACAGGTAACATGGACATTTTCCATGATCTTATTGAGACTACTTGAATTACATCAGTACACTGGATCATTTTATACAAGTAAAACCAGATTTTTCCTAAGAATTGTATCAATCAAAGTATATGAGGAAATATCAACCCAACTGTATCTGTTTTTTCTCTGTGGAGTAAGTTGATCCTGCCTTCCAGCCCCTTGCTGCCTATAGTGCAGCTTGTTTTTGACAGTATTTGTCTGCTTTAAAGTACTATTGCATTACATCTTAAGGCAAAGATACTATTTTCAACATGTCTCTAAAAAGGAAGTTATGTTTTGTGAAGAGAGACATTTGCAGATCTCAATTCCAAATTAGTTTTGAAAATGAATGATTAACAAATCAACATGGAAGATCCACTCTATTATTTTTCAACCAAGCACCAACATGTACAAGTGATGTGCAGTTGCTGTCAAAAATTTTTATGAATCATTGATCACTGTTGCAACAAACACAGATTTAGTCATGCAGGGCCTTCTGAGTTCTCTGATGATGCCCTAAATTGTCTTTATTTAAAAGTCTGGGATTCAAACCAAAAGCCAAGGCTGTGACCTTATTCTTGGTCCAGCTGGCTCAGAGGTGGCTCATGCAGATAAATTATCAGCGGACATATTTCTGTGCCAAATTGTCAGCTCTATGCCGAAGGTGAGGGTGCTCTTCATCTTCCAGTCCAAGCACTCTGTGAAAGGTGAATAGCACACATTCATACGTGTGCAGGCACAAATGCAATGTCTTGCCACTCCTGTAAATGATTAATTTTCTCTGCAGGGAGCAGGAAGATTTTTGCGAGGTTATTTCAGGGGATAAAACCAGAGCAAAAGCAGTAATGAAAGAGGAAGAGGAGAGGCATAAAGGGGAGAAATATGTGGGGGTTTTTTCATCTGTAGGTTAGATGTTCATCGGTGGTGCAACAAATAAAAGAATTCAGAGGAAGTCATGCACTGACTTCAGTTTATTGAAGTTAATATCTCACTTTACAAATTATTTATTGTCCAAACCAAAACCATCAATGACTCCTGCACTGCATAAGGCAAACCTGCTTTTACTTAAATGAGTTTTGTATCCTCAATCTCTCAATCATTCACAAAGGCAAATAAAACACTGTGTTTATTCAGAATGAAAGAACACTTAGGATGAATGAAACAAACACACGACTTTCCATAAATTAAAAACTTTATTGAATTGTTAAAAAACAACATTTTCCAAGCCCAGTTAGAATCAGAAGGACTAACATGGTGCCCGTGTTGACCTGCTTCTGAAGGCCATCTACATGTAAATGTGACATGTGAAAGGTGATCCCTGCTGTGGTTCCACATTTGGGAGACCCCTACGTCTGAAGTGACCAACACTTATGAGCCTCCCCTCGGGTATCAAACCCCAAACCTTCGTCAGAAACCTTTGAAGGATTAGCAACAGGTACCTTTTAGCCAAACAAGGCCTCTAGGACTAAATGGGGTCAACATAACTCTACCCTGCTGTAAGCTACGTGATCTCTGGTTAAATAGAGGAGTTCAGGGAACTTTTGACTGTTTGCCTTAATGCAAGATAGAAAATAGAGCCAAAAATAACAACATATGTGTTTGATATAGAGGCTCTGTTTACACTGAAACCCTCAGATGTCAGGAACATTTCCTACTGTCGTGTCGTATTCTGATCAACTAAATTGGTAACTTAATATAGAATTGCCTAAATACACACACACACACAAAAAGATCATTTATAACCAGAAATAGCAGCCTTTGGGAAAAGTCTTGATGAAACACCTTAATGGAGAGCCAGCACATGCTGTAACGTGACATGCTGGGTCATGTTGGTTTTTTGGAGTGTAAAAGCAGCACACTCCCACACAAATGCTAATGTTGTAGCCTTTATTTAGACACCACAACTGACACCACACTCCACTTATAGATAACTCTCTTTGTATGTCTCTTTCTCATTGACACTCATACAACCACACACACACACACACACACACACACACACACACAGACACACACACACACACACACACACACAACCACACACACACACACACACACACACACACACACACACAGACACACACACACACTGTAAGTCACTGTTGGGCTAATGTTTGATCTCTGCTAAGACAAAAGGTTAAACACTGAGTCATCTGACTAATTCAGAAACAGCCTTCTGTCAGGCTCAGTTATGTTGTGAACAAAGCTTTTAAATCAACAACCAAAAATACTTTTTTTTTTTTTAATTCTTCGATGGAGGTTATGCTGAAGAATTTTTATCTGCTTAAATATTAAAGATATAAATTATATTTACCTGCACGTCATAAACTTTTATCCTGTGATTGTTTTCACAGCCGGAACAGACAGTAACTGATCAGATTTCCTTCCTTCCATCTTAAATACCAGCCATAACCCTTGTGTTTCGGTGTTGTGACCTCTTGTCACATCTCTTCTTAAATGCTTTGTGACCTTCTGACCATTTTCATGCCTTTTCTGGTGTCCATTTGCCGAAAGGTTGTCCATCAAACAGATACTAAATGTCTAAGGTGCCTTAAATAGCCCCTCGGCTGCTGTGGTCACAGCATAATTTAAGATGTTGACATTAAAGCAGCTGTAATATCACACATATCAAACGTGACAGTGTGAAAGGGGTTGCTCATGGTGATGAACCTACACTACAGAGAAATATCAGCTGAATTTGCAGCACTTGTCTTTACAGAGGTTCATAGGATGTTTTAGCTCATTGTATCTGTCTGGCTGCAGCTTTACTGTTTTGGTTCAATCTCACTGCTCTCATAGTGTCATTTCTAGCAGCTGTCTCCAGCAAAAAAACAACAACTGTACACTATCTGCTCAGCAGTAAATAGACAGCAGGATATTATGCTGATATTAGTCAATTGACCAGAAACATGACTCTGAATGAACTATAATGGCCTGTAAGTCCTTGATGTGCAGCTTGCTAACAAGTTCCCAGTATTGACTTAAAAGTTAGTAGGATATTATGTCATTATTGGTTGAACAATGTGTTACTGCTGCTCTCAAGTGGCCAGAAAAAAAGCAGTATGTGACTCAAAGTACAGGTTTACGAAACATGAATGTGCCGAGATTTTATCCACCAATTAGAGTCTTATATTGATTGTATACTGTTTGTAAAAAAAAAAAATTAATGTTTTATTTTGTCTGAAAAAAAGAGGAAAAAGAAGTTTTATCCTCAGCGATCACGGCACACCCAGTTATTGAAAATCTGGCAACGAAGTGCTGGTCAAGGGAACATTTTGACAAGAGTCCATTTGAACTGATAAGGAAATTTGGCAGGGAGTTATCAAGATTATTCTCTGGATCAGAGTGCCGCATGTCACCTTCCAAGTTACCTAGCCGTATAAAGCATGAATCAGCATTAATGTCCTCGCTGTGATTATTATCTGTTTCCTCTATACGAGCTCAGAAACATCTTAAGGTTGCTTTCTCCGCAGAGCTGGTGATTGGTATACTGGAACACACAGGGATCCTCTGTGCAAGTTGGACCACCAAGTGTGAAATTCTCTTAAAGTTGAGTCTCCCGTCTCCTCTTACACAAGCCGACCAGACAGGCCAGGCTGCAGCTTTCAACTTGAACTTTGACCCAGCGAGATTTTATGACAACATCAGGATGAGTGCATGTATCTCTGTGTGTCCGTGTGCTGCTGCAACATGTGTGTGCATGTCTAATTAGTAGTCCCAGTTTCGAATCAAACTGATTTTTATTCCTGGCACAATAAAAGTCAGTGTCCATTAATAGCATGTCAGATTTCTCTTTTGTCGCTGCACCATCACTGCCTTCATTTCTCAATGATATGTGCCGAAAGGTAGCTTGTGGAAAACATGAAAATCTGGAGTATAATATTCATGGTCTTCAGAAATAAATTGTAGTTTGCTTCAAAGTGATAAAAAAATACATGATTGTGGTTTGGGTTGTGCCACACAGGCAGGCTAATTATAAGGCATACCAGTCCTCATTCCTGTTCTGTACAGTGAGATCATTCAGTGACCTTCACTGGGAACGGTGGAGTCTGCTGACTGTGCTGCATGGCCATAAGGGGAGGAGGAGCAGAGCGAGGGTTTAAACTGGAGGGGAAGGAGTTTTCTTTTTTAACCCTTATAGCTGAATTATAGCCTGCGTTCAGGTGCATAATGCCAAGTATATGTGCATATCCTGCGATAGTGAGATATATATCTATGACTATGATACAATTTATCATATCTTTTGGGTAATTTTTACCAGGGGTTTTATCATCCTTCCTTTATCAGTCATTAGCTTTTTATCAAACCTGTTGTTGGCCTTTGGAATTGTTTGTGAACTTCATATCCGACTGCTTTGTTTGCAGCAGTCTCTTAAGCTTTAATATAAACCAACGTGCGTCTTTTTTTTTCTTTTTTTATTTGCGGATCAGAAAGCAAACTTAAAGCTTTTCTGGATCCCTGCCATGCTGGGACAGCCCTCCAACCACACCAGTGATGTCATTGCTCGCCAGCCCCAGAGGACACTGCAGCTATGGGCTGAATGCATTATGTGTGTCTCTGCAGATGTGACAATATGTATGTAAGGGAGGCGTGAGTGAGAAGAGAGAGCGTGAGGCAGACGGACAGAAAAGAGAGTGCATACATAATGCAAACAAATCTGGAAGATGTTTGGGTAGAGGCTTCCTAAAAGAGGTCAAGTCATAAAAAATTTATAATAATCAGACATTTTTGTCCTTCGTGCATGAATGTTTCTATGAATCAAACAAAAATATCTGAAATACCTTGTTTTTAAAGACGCAGCATTATAAACTTGCAAATTATCCAAATTGACATGGTCACTTGGAGCTTAAAATAAAGCTAACATCCAAACAAACCATGTATATATAGGCAATATCTTGTATTTACATGTATTTGCTTCCTGTATTGATTTATCCCCAGTTTTGTATCAGTAGATGGTGGATGGTTTCTATTTATGAAGTGGACCTCGGAAACTACAATGTTTAATTTTACCACATTTTCATGACAGAAAGAGCAGATATGACCTGAGATTACCTTCACATTTGCTCTTATGTTACTTGAGTGACGGAAACAACAAAATTTCTCCATATGGTGTTTTTGTATTTTAGCATTCAAAACATTAGATCCATTAGAAAAAGAAACTTATTTACCCTGTGCATCCTCTCATGAGTGTGAGCTAGCCTCCAAAATAAAAACCTAATATCTTGGTCCCACACTCCCTCCAGTGTTCCTGTACACCTCATGTCTGAGGGTTCTGGGACCCCTCCGGCTCTTCTGTGATGGTGCGGTAGTACTGTGGCTGATTCTGAACCAGAGGAGAGTCTGTGTGTGTGAACAGGACCGGTCGACTCCTCAGGGGTCTCAGCAGGAACTTCCGAGACGTGACCAGATCACCGTAGCCCTTGGCGTGTGAGAAGGCGTAGCCAGACCGACGGGTGCTGATACGCCTGGTAGGTGGGCGACGAGGTGCAGGAGCTGGCAGTGCCTCCTTCCGCACCTTATGTCTCACCTAGTCGGTGGACAGAGGGAATATTAATGTTGTGTTCTTCATGTGGGTATATTTCTTTTATACACAATAAGTTCAGTCATGTTTAGTTACATTTCTTCAGGATGCTGATATTCAAATAAGGATAGATTCTAGCAATTCACACTATATGCAATCTCCTGGCTTCATACAACATATAAAGCTCTTTATATGAAAATCAAAATTGATAATGAAAATAATTATGAATGATATTGTTGCAAATAACAACTAATATAACAACTATAGATTATTTTCGTTCCTTTTTTGAAGTTGAAATACTGATTTTTACTTGCTTGCTAATGTTAATTACATAGCTCATGCCCATGACTTAAAGTTATTGTCACTAACGCACTAACTGACTTCTGTATAGCAGCAATAGCAAATCAAAGCACAGATAATAATAGTGCATATAATTCCATTTAAAATCTTTTTTCAGTGTATTCTTTCAAGTTATAATGTGGGAACAATCTCGACAATGCAATATTTAGAAAAATTACCATATTAATAAATTATATTTTTGAAAAAAAACTTACAACCAAATGTACATGCACATGATATTCAATATGTGATTTAATAAAGCCATCAACTAAACATTTTATTTCATCTGCCATGTTTCTGCGCCTATGCCGTCAAAGTTATGTCACAAAATTTGCACGATTTCTGAGTTGTTCTTCCGACTTGAGGTGGCGTTCACATGAATTTTCACAGGCAGGAACTCTTTTTACAACAACATATGAATGCACTATAAATGAAAACATATCAAAGACTGTCTTTTGCTGCTTCGATCATATCCCTTTAATGAATTTAACATTAGAAGGCCAAACTGTAACCTGAATGGTAATATGGGAAGGCCGAGTTCAAATGATGTATTACCATATAACATATTTTATCATTCAGATCCAACTAGTAGACCAAAATGCATAAAGACACGGACACGGACAGCTTTATTTCCTGTGCCTTGTGTTCTCTCACCTTGTCGTTGATGGTGGGACGAAGCTGAATGAGCATGAAGCGGAAAGCCACCACAGGCAGACTACAGAGGAGGGCAGTGAGGAAGATGGTCAGCCACACGCTAGGCTGGTTCAAAGAGTTTCTTGCTGTACCTGGAGTTTCAAACGCATCAAACCAGCAGGTAAGATCACAATGTAAAAATTATAGAATCCTACTTTACTACTTCTTTTTTGGGTTTGAGTTAAGATTAAATGCCAAAACTATAAAAAAAAATGATAACTCTGGGTACAGCAGGATCATCAACAACCCTATTCTCACTATTTTTTTTATTACTGCTGACTTGTAGGCTATGCTGGCTTTTTGAGGACTATAATTTAAAGACCTGACCACAGACACCCTTGTCATAAATGAGCTGAATCTACTCACCGATGAAGGGGAAGATGGAGGTGAAGATGTGAAACATGCCGTTGCTGTATATGGTGAAGGTGACGGCAAAGTAAACAGCCAGGCTGCTCCATACAAAGAACTGGTTCACTGCTGTCCAGTAATGGGTGTCCAGACACAGCTGAAATGTGTCATTTTTAGTATTTTTCTTCTAGTCTTGTGCACAAATTCATTCATAATGTGTGTTTTAAGGGTGGGTGAAACAAATACAATCTATCACAGTACAGGTAATTTTATTTAGATAGTATAGATGGTAGTTTGATAGATATTTCTAGATAAATTAGCCAAATGAGACCTGTTTTATCCAGTGTATTAAATACTGTACTCTCACCTGTGTGTTCACCACGACCAGCAGACAGGTCTGTGCCAGTAAAGCAAAGGACTGGTAGTCGGCAATGTCTTTGCCGTCATCTCTGACCGTGTTGTACATGGCCGCCCAAGGGATGAAGAAGAGGATGAGGGAGCTGTAGCAGCTGTGAATCATACAGAGCACAAAGGCTTTCTTACTGAAGTAGAGGTTCAGCTGGCCCGGAGTGTAAAGCTGAGGATACTGGAAGCTCCAGCGGTCATTCACATCCTACAGAAAACACCATACAAAAGTTGAATTTGAGTTTCGAGCTATTTTTAAACTGATGACTAATTTTCCGAGTTTACCTGGTCGAAAAGGCTCATGCCAAGGACAGGAAGTGCTGTGTAAACCAGGTTGTACAAGGTGATGAACCACTGGTCAAACACCGTCTATGAACAAGAACAACAAACTGTGATGGCCCTGGGCCACTTTTCAGTTCCTGGTTGGCCTGCCTCTGTTTTCTCTTTCAGGTCCTCCCTGCCAGCCAGCCCTCCCACATCGTTGAGTGATTCACCTCACCTGTTTACAGTTTATATAAACTGGGCCATTTCCAAGATGGCCCTCTCTCTCACCCTCCTGGAAGGTTGGTGCCTCCTAGGCACCCAACATGGCTTTGTTTGGTTTGTTTGTGTTAGAGTAGCCTTTTGTTCTCTTTATGGATTTGTTTGAAGACATACCTTTCATGCACTTTCATGCACCTGCACTTCATCACTGATGACTGAGCTGCACATTATAGTAGTTTCTGTTGAATTATCTTTAATAAATGTACTGATAATTTAAATGGTTACTGTGTGGACCTCCCTTCTTTGTTATGCTCTTGGATGAGCTGGGCATAACACAAACAAACAACATTAAAACATGAAAATGCAGCATTTAAAAAAACTCTATGTCTCTGCCTTCATAGATTACATGTTTGTTTTTTTTTCAAATTTTGTAATGCATTAAATCATCTCACATGATTCCATTCCATGTCCCTCACCTGTGCAGAGAAGCCGCAGAAGAAAGCATACCAAAACTGCACGAAGGTGAAGGTGAAGTTCTTGTAAAAGAAATATCGTAGGAACTTGCACATGCGCAGGTAGGACCAGCGACCGTGGACCAGCAGGAGGCGCTGAAGGTAACGGAACTGGGCGAAGGAGAAGTCGCTGGAGAGAACTGCCTGCATGCCCTCCTGACCACTGATGCCGACACCGATATGAGCAGCTGTAGGACAAACAGAAGAGTAAGAGACAGAATTAACTTTGTGAGGAGCTATGTTCCAGATGTTTGGGTCTAATTTAAATCTCTGGTCCTTGAGCTCACTCTTGATCATGCTGACATCATTGGCTCCATCCCCAATGGCCAAAGTGACAGCCTGCTTGTATTTCTTGACCAGCTGAACCACCTGGGCCTTCTGCAGTGGGGTGACCCTGCAACAAATTACTGACTGACACATACATGCTGTCCTCAGAAGCTCCAGCTGTAAGTTCTTCTCCAGAGCAAAGGCCTGAGAACGAAAGGAAAGAAGTGATACTGAGGTCATGAATCAAGTCCCCCAATGCCAGACACCAAAATATTATGAATTCTTCTTTAACTAAAGGTACTTAGAACTAAATATATTTAGTTTAAAAAATACTGTTATCATCCTGTAAAATACCTATATGTATGTATTTCTCTGTAAATGTTGAAATGCTACCCCGACCAGTGTGGTGATTTTTTTAGCAAGGACATCCAGCATCAGTTTTTTTTTGTTTTGTTTTTTGTTTTTTTCTGGATCGAGGACAAGCAGTGACATATGGTTCCATATTTCTTGCTAATTCAGCTACTACTGGAAGTACTTAGTAATGCACTTGAAGAATTGTTCTTACCAGACTGTGTCCATTTATAATTAGTCCATATTCTCCATCCACTTTGTCATCCTGCACAGTTTCAGTCTTCTGAAGCCAAAACAGGCCTGCACGGGCCTTGATCACAGATGGCTCATCCTCAGCTTCTGGACACATTTTCCTTCTTGCATTCCTGGAAAGTACGTGAAGATTTGCGTCCTTTTATGAAACTCATTCAAAAGACAAAGAATCATGAGCTCGGAATAGAGATAAAAATTTTACACAGTCTCATTACCTGCCAAAATAATTGGCAACAATTAAAACATGATACCACAGTTTATTAAGCTTAATGATTTAATAGGCCACTACTATCCTTCATGGCTGTTTGACGTAATGCTTCATTCAGAGGACTTCTTTATGTGGGAGTGTCAGTAATGTAGAAAATCTTTATCCACTGAAAGGATAACACAGAGATAAACTCTCTCTCCTCATTTGATTGCCTTATCAAGTGAGCAGCTAAGTTGGTTAACATGAGTTATTGTATTATTATATTTTATTTTATATTAAAGGTCAACTGATTATTTGCTGCACCCTGCCCCAAAGCGATCGTTCAGTCACAGTAGATCAACTGCAATAGGAAAGGCAGACCTGTCAACAAGAGGATTTTCCTAAATTCTGCAGTAATAATTGATGCTTGGTTTTGAGAGTCATATTACTGTTACTCAGAGGTTTGATACAAAGCTGAACATAACTTTTCCAAAACCAAAAATAGAGGAGCAGAAGTGTAGCAATGAAACTTCATCTGCTGTCATATAAGCTGCAATGGTTAACATGTATAGCTAACAAACTTAATGCTGCCTACATTACTAAGCAGTGCAGCTTATGCTTAAATTAGAAACATATATGTCAGGAATAGCATATTTACTGTGTGTGACAGGATGCTTTTATATCTAAGCGATTAGCTTGGACTGTATTAGATTGTTAGTGTAAGGATAGCACTCCTGTCCTGCTATTTGTTTGTCCAGCAACTCCGGCCAAACCTGTTGTAAAGCAGTCCTCAACTATTTTTGTAAAAGTGACGCATAATGTTTCACAAATGCAATTACACGAGCAATGCTCTTTGTTTATTCCTATGACTTCTGCATGAATCATGCGCTAAAAAGGATGCAGATATCTTGCACAGGAAGTTTAGCCTCGCTTTAGCTTTGGTATTTAAGCATGATATCATGTATGCAGCCGTGATGTGCATATTTAAGACTCACAGGGTTTTTGTTGTAATATGATTCACTTAGAAACATTAGAAGTCAGAGTTTAAGCTTTCAGCCAAATTTTAGAATTAATAATAGCGTACTATAGCTTGTTTTTGCAGATATAATGAGCAGCAGCAGTTGTAAGTTTAGCTGATCCTATAAAAAAAAAAACACTAGAAATGAGAAACCTGATTTGTGTACTTCTTTTCAATCACTGTCATTGAGAGCTGCCAACTTTGAACAGATTCTATAAAACAATAAGGCACCAAAAAGCATCAAATGTATGTCAAATTGTGTCAAAAACATTCCTGGTCATTTTTTCCTCATTATTTTTAGTTGCAAAATTACTACCTAAATGATACATGGTTAAAGTCAGCATGCTTCTGACTAACTCACTCTAGCTCCTCTTTGACTTCTTCAGCCGTGTTTGCTGCCACGACGAAAATCTCTTTCATCTCCTCTCTCAGCATGTTGCAGGAATAGCCGATGTTCTCCGCCGTCTCTGTTTAAAACATCGATATTATACAATCAACGTGATGCAATTCATCTGTCAATCATGCCAACCATTGACTCTATGTCTCTGAGCTCATTTACAGGTGACACAGGATGTAAGGTGTGTAATGTGAGCCTAGGTTCTTGACACAGAATATAACAATTAACATCATTATATTATTTCACCCAGATTGAAATGTGTGATTTGAATGGGAATATAAAATATGTGACACGCACCCTGTTTATCCCCAGTCAACACCCAGATTTTGATGTCAGCTTTAGCCAGTTGCTCTATGGTTTGTGGTACGCCATCCTGCAGCTTGTCCTCCACAGCTGTCGCTCCCAACAGCTAAAAACCACAGAGTACAGAGAAGTAATGTGCATCATTCGGTGATAAATATTTCCAACGATTTCTTTTCAATTCTTCCAATACTGTAGGCTAAATTTTGAAAGCCATGTTTAAGATCTTTGTCTTGCAGAATTAACATAATAATAATAATAACTAGAAAATTTCACAAGAAATTTTAATGGTGCATATAAACCAATATTAAACCAATATATCATACCAATATTGCCAATGCTAATCTACCTTTTTTAATTTCTTCCATTCATGATAAATCACAGCTCTAGAAACTAGATGTCTTTGGCTCTGTCTTTACTGCATGTTCTAAAAATAGATTCATGACGTCACGAGACCCAGCTGAGAGCTGCAGCATACACACAGTAAATTGAACAACCAACCTCCAAACAATTGAGGCTCTGGCTGGAACCATAGGTCGTATCACTGAAACAATGACACGATGGCGATCTCAAGAAGTTGCTGAAAACATTTGTATATAATTTGTCCAGATTAAGTTAATAAATATAACTTTAGAGTGAGTTAAAAAGCCTGGAGATTCTGAGATTTTATGAAAGTCATCACTCAAGTTTACAATGGAAGTCAACGGAGCAGTTTGGTGGACCACCTGGCGCTCTAGGTCCTCTGCAGCCCAAACGATAGAGTGGAGTCAGAATTGTGGGATTTATGGCGAGTTGTTCGGAAAATTTCCAGATGACTTTTGCAGTTGCTCACACTCTAGGAGATGATGTCATCTCACTCCCAACGGTAAGATTTCTGAAAATCTCACCGTGTTTAAGGTCCAATCGAGGACAAACTATAAATGATACAGAACTAGCTCAATGGCCATGTTAAAGATGAAGGCTGTGTGAACGTTTTAAAGGGTTAATGGTGTATCTAGCTGGAAGTATGAAAGATCTGTGAATCGTTGAAAATCAGTGGGGGGGTTTATCTTTTCATGGCGATTTCCCATTATTTTTAATGGGAAAACTCTTCACAGTTTTTTGCGATTTTTGCGAAACTGTTTTGGCAATCATTACTAAAAGTCATTCCACACCATTCACGATTGAGACGCACATTTTGATACATGTCTTGCATATGTGTACCTGGAATAATAATAATAAGTCGGAATAAGTATGACGAAGAATAGTCAGTGTGTTACTGTGCTTTGCACATCAGGCACACAAAATAATAATTTTTAAAAATCCCACATGGTGATTCAGCAATGTTGGTTTAACTGGCATTTAAATCTGCACATTAAATCTTTGTGTTTGTCTGAGGCAGTGTCTCATTTAATTTAATATGTTATGGAGCAATATGTACAGTATATGTCTATGTGATGTATATTATGTGCTGGCAAGCTGATACTAGTTACGCACCAGAAAACCTGGAATAATAGTAATAAGGCGGAATAAGTATGACGAAGAATAGTATACAGTATATTACATTATTAAACCACCATTCATAAGTAAATCAGCCAACTGTTGAATCAATCAAACTATCTATTATGTGTCAAAGCATTTAGCAGGTGACTAACCATCAGGTCTTTCTCTATCTCTTCATAAAGTTCATCAAGCCTCTCCTCTCGTCCGTCTAAGACCGTGCTGGCCTCATGGTGGCGTTGTTTCCAGTCCTCCATGTACATCTCATCCAAGTCCTTGTAGGCCAGCACCAGCGTACGGAGGCCTTCGCCTGCATACTCCTATTTGGGTTGAACAGTTCCAAAGAATTTCTGAATGTGCATTAGATTTATATACTAAGCACACAAATCACAAAAATCCAACTGCATCACTCACATTGAGGTGTCCGGTGCTAACTTCTTTTAGTTTGTTACAGGATGGGTGGAGTCTTTCAAAGATGATGGTGTCTGCTCCTTTACAGTATAGAGTCAGCTTCCCTTCAGGGCTACGCACTGTAAATCATAGCAGGAGTTGCTTAGAGAGGACTCATGAGGTCTGACATATAAACTTATTGCTCGGATCATTTTCATGGCAGATTTCATAAATGTAAATGTGTACTACACAGGATTTTTCAGTTTCTGTTTATAATCGTACACCTATCAAAATTGGCCCCTCCTCCTCAGTTAAATGACAGAGAGAGAAAGAGAGAGAGAGAGAGAGCAGCTGTGGTCGAGAAAAGGGAGATGATAAAGAGAGGGAGCGGTGTTAGCACAGCTAAGCAGTGAATCAGAAACATCATTTGACTGTCTCATGCCCAAATCTCCACACACCCTTCCAGATTTTTTTTTCTTTTTGTGAATGCAGCTGAAGCACAGGCTTCATCCAGTCCACCGTTTGCCTCTCTGCTTAGCAGGTGCGTATGTGAGATGCTCAGCCCCACCCTCGGTCACACAGACCTGCAGCTCTTAATACATCCATGACACACCAGGAGCAGAGGAGAGAGACAGAGACAGTGATGTCATCTGGCCATTACATTTTTATAGAATCATGACCTCACATCCTGCTCTCTGTTATTGGATGGAGGCTACACACCCACTGCCAAATGTTTGATGCTCAGAAACATCTGGACCACAGCCAAATACTAGGAAAGTACAGGCAGAGGGCAGACTCTGCCTGGGGTGGCTGTGGCTCAGTGGTAGTGGTAGAGGTGTTGGTCCACTTATCAGAAGGTCAGTTGTTCGATCCCCAACCCCTGCGGTCTACATGTTGAAGTGTCCTTGGGCAAGATACTGAACCCCAAATTGCTCCCAATGGCTGGTCCATTGGTGTGTGAGTGTTTGTGTGAATGGTTACTGCTGCTAATGAGCAGGTGGAGCCTTGCATGGTATGAACGTTGTATGAATGTTGGTGTGAATGGGTGAATGCTGGCTTGTGTCGTAAAGCACCTTGAGTGGTCAGTCAGACTAGAAAGGTGCTATATAAGTACAGTCCATTTACCATTTACTTCTAGTGGATCATATGTGATGTTTGAGAAGGGATTACTTTTGTATGAGTCTATACATTGTTTTTTTGGGTTGTTTTTTTAAGAAAATCCTACATAGTGTATCTTTAATTTACCTCCTAATCTGAATTTGGTCATTTCCCAAATTTACAAGGATGCTCTTGAGCATATACTATCATGGATTTTTTTTTTTGAAATTGTGACTATTTGACAATTTCAATTTGATGTAATAATTATTATTTATTTAAAAACTTAATTATAACCTCTTTCAACATTCAACATAAAAATAAAAAACTGTGCCATTACATCCTCTCACCTATGACTGACATTCTCTTGCGCACATTGTTGAAATCAAGAACAGCCAGAAGTTCATAGATGACTTGTCTTCCCATCTCCACAACTGTGATGGTCTCTGGTGTTCGGGAGCGGAACACAAACCCAAAGTTTCTTGCTGCGGTCACCAGAGCGCCCTCATCAGGAGACTGAGCCTGGTAGTGGAGGTCCCCTGCCAGGCGATACATATGATGAGAGAGGAAAGGAAGAGGAAAAGTTGAGACTACCACTAGAGGGCACCAAACTAAGATCATCATCCTCGAATTGCTTACTGATAATTATGAAGAGGGAAAGAGAATTTAAACACTGAATGCTCACCTTCTTTCTTTTCCTCAGGCATGACAGTGTGGCACAGAGCCAGCAGGCGGAAGAAGGCTTGAGCCTGCAGGTTTCCTTCTCTCACCGTTTCCACCAGACTGTGGTCATGAAAGAAGAACTTTGGATCAGCCATCTGGTTCCAGGAGAAGTCCACTTTGTCTGTTTTCTGAAGAAACAGAGAAAAGAAACACAAACGTGTATATGTCACAAGATAATTGAGACAAAATATACAATCGTGTATCAATATTCTCCTCTCACCTCTGTTATTTCCACCCTTTGTCCGGCAAAGTCAAACAGCTCCCCTGAATGACGGAGAAATACATTTCAAAACCATTCAGTCCATACTGGTGTATTCTGTAGTTTTCATATAAGCAGTGATGCCCACCATAAGCTTTCCCATTGATGGTGCACTTGTTGAAAGTCATAATGTTCTGCGTCAGGGTGCCTGTCTTGTCGCTGAAGATGTATTTGATCTGGCCCAGCTCCTCGTTGAGCATGGTGGTCCTCGCCTTGGCAGGAGTGTCACTCTTGGGGTAATACATCTTCCTGTCCCAGTCTATGTAGAAGCTGTTCCCCAGACGGATGATCTCCACACTGACATTGACACACATTGATGGACAAAGATGCAACAACTTTCATCCTGAACTTATCTGATGTTGTTGAAGGATTAGCAGTTTATGCAATTGTTTTATTTGTTTTGTTTGAATTATCCTACATATTTAACCCCGTGTGGAAGGACAATCTTTAAAGAACTGCCTGGAAAGACAGAGCAGTTCTTACGACCTGGTTGACTCCTATGAAAAACAAAGCCTAAAAAGACCAAAAACAAAAACATAAGAAGGAGAGCCTCCAAAATAAAGTGAAGTAAGTTTAACCCTATCACATGGGGTACACTAAAGTAAGGCAAAAGGTCAAAGGTTAAGAGTCTAAAAGGTTTAAAATAGACAAACCCAAAGTGACGAGAACCAAATATGCTAAAAACATCACCCTACATAAATGTATAAGATATAATGGGTCACACTAAAAATAGAATATGCAGACAGTATGAAGGGCATCAGAAGTGTAAATTCTTCAGGATTCAAAACACTTCATCGTTAACACACGTCTTGAGAAAAGGCATTTGCTGTTTTTATGAGCATAGACATTCTAGATATTGTAGCAAGCACAAAAGAATATTGTACTCACAACATTTGGATAACTAAAATACAGGTAAGCTCAATTTAGAAGAGAAATGCATAAAAATGCAAGCTATCATCATTGGTCAGACGATTTATTTCCGTCGGTACTTTTTGGAGGTTCTCCTCCTTATGTTTTTGTTTTTGGTCTTTTTAGGCTTTGTTTTTCATAGGAGTCAACCAGGTCGTAAGACCTGCTCTGTCTTTCTAGGCAGTTCTTTAAAGATTGTCCCTCCAGACGGGGTTAAATATGTAGGACAATTTAAACAAAACAAATAAAACAATTGCATAAACTGCTCTCTTGCAATTAGTAAAATTTGTTTTGTCAGATAAAATGGAAACAAATTGCATAAACTCAAACAATGTCGCTATCTTTATGGGCTAGAACGCACCTGACGTAGAGAGACATGGGTACCATTGTGTTGAGGAGGATGACGTAGGACCAGAAGGAGAGGAAGGCTGAGAGAGCAGTATTGATCCCCGGTTCACGAGGGAGGAACACGGTGAAGACTGAGCCCTCCCTCACCTCCCAGATTGCATTGCCGATGGCCAGAACGGTGCACATTGACGCCAGGAAACCAAATATCTGATCAATAAAGGATACAGCACATGTGAAAATTTCAAAAAGTATTTCAGTGATGATCTCAATCAGCTGAAAAAAATCAATCTGAATTACAAAAATGGATGCTTTTCTGAAGGTAATTTATGAGTGAACTCAAGGACATGAAGTAATCAGTGTTATTGACTCATAGTGTATCGGGAACAAGTAGGAAAAAGAACAACACTGTTATGTTCCTTCTGGCAGTTTTGTAAATTCATCTTATAACTTTAGGAAATGTTAAATTTTCAGCTCAGAAACAAGTCAAGTGGAGCAGAAACGAGTGCAAAATGTGGCGATGCAATGTCCTGAAATACTGATTCAGTTTTTGTTTGTTTTTTCTCATGAGAGCAGAAAATTTACAAATTATTTCAAAAAAATGTAAATTAAAAAATTGTAAATTTAAAAAATTTAAAATAAATTTAAATGTTCTTTTTAATATCATGTTTATTTCAAAACCGAGATTAATAATACATGATAATGATTAAAAAAAAATCAGCTCAGTGTTTGTAGATTATTTTTAATCAAACTGTGTTTAATGTCCCAGTCTATGGTGATTCATTCATATGTGTGTTTATAGATCTAAAGATGCATTTTAAGTAACAAATTACTCTGATATGAGTTATGCGTAACATATCTAAAGGGTGTACATGCGAGTTTGCGTGTGTTTGTGTGTACATGGACATTAAACTCACACACAACACCAGGACATTCATCAGGTGATCAATGCTGGTCCGTTTGAATGTTGTCTTTCCACTGTTCTGCATCAGCTTGGTGTCAGGGCCTGGACAGATTCAATATTTGTTCAGTTACACTGACAGCTTCACAGAAATGAGGCACGTTGACAGCATTTGCAGACAACTCTTTATTCTAATGGTTTGTATTTATTTAGTACTGTGGTTTACTTTCTTTGAGCAATGTTTTTCTCATGCTCACATGTATGTTTGTATTCCAGTTAGTGACTTTCTAACGAACATAAATGAATGTCTTTTTAACATTAAACTATCAGCTCCGACACATTAGCTCCTCTCAAAATGTCGCTACTGTTTGGTTTTGTTTAGGTGCAATATTTTTCCTTCATGTTTGAAAATTATATATATGATATCTTTAATATGAATATAGTATAAAGCAACTATTGCTATTGTACTGTTTAAAGCTATGGCAGAGTAATGGCATCCTAAACAGAGAATGAGTATATTGTATCCTAATCTGAGTTTCTCAGTCCCTTGTTTTGATAACCGGGATGGACATGCAAGCATGTCCTTCTCCTGTAACTGTTTTCAACATGGTGGCCTGGTGAGAAACTTTCTCATATTACAGCTAAGCAACTAAAATATGATTCTGAAAACAGTTTAAGCAAGAAATAGGCTACGTAGTAACGACATCTTGATTAATATTTGATCAGCCCTGCCTAATTATACAGTTTTATCTGAGTTTTGTGAGAAACATACAGTCTTATTTTTTCCAACTTTATTGAGAGAACAATTTGCACCTTTGTTTTGACATTTGTCTGCCATGCTAGTGCTCTAATGTAATGTGATATCTAGTGGCAGCGAATGTTGGATATTTAACCTTTATATTAAGTGACCAATAAATTCTTCACAGTTGAGCCTAGATTAAAACATAAAATGCTAACATTAACTGAATGCATTTCAAGCAATTTACCAATGATTAAGATTACCATTACTCACCTTTATCACTGGAAATATTGTTTATTTTTATTGACTGTTGTGTTTTACTTTATTTATATTGTTTTTTGGTCTAGAATAAAACATTTTGTTGTATGAGGCTGTGAGCACCCTCTGCAGGGCCACTGCAGACTTGCTCTACAATGTGTCTTGTGTTTTTGGACCATTCTGTTGTCACCAGAATTTCCAGCTTGGAGCCAGGAAGGCCTCATTCATAACACAACCGCCAGGAGCTGCTGAGAGTTTACCTCCAAACAAGACCAGACCGAAGCACCACTCAGTGTTCCTCAGGGTACATCCTCTGAGCAGCACCCTGTCATTGTCCAAAGCGTAAGTCTGTCCATCCAGATTCAGGGTCCCTTTGAACTTGTCTAGACGGTTGTTGGGAGGCTCACATCGCACTTCACCTGAGACATACAGAGGGTGGTGTCAGCTACATATCCAATGTCACATGTTTCGGGCAAAATATCAAATATAGAGAGTTACAGACTAACTTTCAGTTATGAAAATCTATACTGATAGTTAGTAGTGAGTATAAGCCGGTAAAAAACAAACCAATTTCCACATCAATTATCGCTGTTTCAGCTGTCAAAGTTAGGGACTTCGCTGGACCCTGTTCACGGGGGGCACATGCCCTCAAATTTACCTTTCAAGTTTTAAACAAGCTCCTCCTGTATATTTGGCAGTGGATTCACTTAGATTGATGAAATTAGGTAAAGAATGATTTATTTCTCTCATCCGCAATGTCACAGCATCTCAGCTGTACACAAAATACAAGCTCTGAGGTAAGCGTCTTGCTGTCCGGGTCCGAACAACACAGCATGAATGTTTATGCTCTGCAATATGCATTTCGTAGCTTGTGCATTGTTGCACACACCCAGCAATCCATGTGTCAGTGCAAAACAAGAATCAGGATTGAGGTATGATTAACTTGATGGAACTAAAGAAAGTTTTTGAGTTATACAGATGATTTTATTTTGGTGATAAAACAAGCTAGCTAGTATACTATTTGCAGGTCTGGCAAATGTAAAGGCCCAGCTGCTTGAAAACACCCAAACTGTTGTTTTTAACCCAATCCTTTTCCTAAAATGGTCTTAGTCCTAATCTTAGTAAGCCTATTGCACATCTAGAATGGATGTTGATGTCTGTCTAATATTATTTCAGCTCCCCACCATTAAAGGCAGCCAGTGCATCGATGCTGTCTCCCATCTCTCCAGTCACAGTTAGGGCCTGTTTCACCTTCAGATTGGTTTCACTGGGGGACACCAAGAGGACATGAGAAGGACATGGCTGAGGGGAAATCCAAGACAGTGTGAGACATCATACGTCAGCCATGCACACACACAGTACCGCACACTCACCCATCTAATTCAGCTGTTTCTACATAAACCAGATTCAGAGGCTCACTGCTGGACAGCAGCAGAAGGTCTGCCTAAAAAATAAAGCATTAAATACAGAACAGACAACTGAAAGGATGGAAGATAATAAGATGAGATTAACTTGTGAGGACTTTGTCCTGGACTCCTGTTATCACTGAAAGCACCGTAATTTAGAGAACAGCAATATGCTATAAAATGCACACACCCAGTTGTACACATATTCTACTAAATTAATCATTTTTCAATCTCCACACTTACTGTGACAAACTGGTTATTCTCCAGTTTGATTATGTCTCCAACCTGAACATTCATCCATTTTTCATTTCTCAGTCTGCCAGAAAATTGAAACAGAAAACATATCATGAAATCACAACACAGAACATGACTCTTTAAAACTCACAACTGATTTACAGCCATATATTTGTATTAAAAAATGTAACATTTGTATCTGGAATGACTCACTGTCCATCGATGAGGACATTCACGTTTCGGTTGTTCACTTGTTTGTCGCTTTTGTGTCTGTTCTACTCAAACGATATAGAATAAAGAGAAAACAGTGCGTGTATTTCATAGGATATTTTGATTCAATTGCAGGTTTGAGTTTAGCTCCTTATTTTCTGTCCTGATATTTGATGAGGTTCGTCTTTTAGCTATTTAACAAAGTGATGTGCGTCAGTTTTTCTCCTGAACTTCAGCTTACTATGTCATCGTTGGCATCCTTCACTGCCGTCATAGAGAGCACCAAAATCAGAGTGACAGCCGTGGTAAACCAGGCGAGAGAGGAGATTTGTGGAATTAGCTATCAACAAAACACACAAATACATTTAAAATTATTAAATGCCTGATTTCTGGTGGATTCATTACTGCATTTTGAAGAAATCAAATATTCTGGAAGCTAAATAAATTCATTCTCTGAATATTATTGCAGATAAAAAATGAAAAAAACATCTATCTATGCAAATATCAGTTGCCATAAATGGATATATTTATGAAAAATGTGGAAAGCATAAGACCCAATATATATGTAGTCCATGTTGACATGCAACACTGCTCAAAAGCGATTGCTGAAAGAATATCAAAGCTGCAAGCAGCGTTGAATGGGCCCCCACACCCTGGCACCCATCGCGGCGTGTGTCCGTCGCGGCATGTGCCCGTTGGGCCAAGCGCCATCGTCGGCCTCACTACTGCACACCTGGATAAATGCAAGGCTCTGTATTTGCATGCATTATGGATACCTTATTTTGTCCACTGTGTGGCGCTAGACACCACCTATTATGTTTAACTCATCTTTGATTATATCATGTGAAGGCTAGACCATACAAAATTTAAGAAAATCAAACTAACATTGTCACACAAGACATTTTTGCATTTGCCAGCAGGTGGCGCTATCACTGTTACTCAATATTGTCGTGTAGATGTCTTCAGGATGGGACTTTAATCCAACATGTCAAGTTTGGGCCAGATTGGACAATTGACAGTGGAGTTATTAAACTTCTTTCATGAAGAATGTAGAAATTCGCCATGCCGCTGTGGCCACACGTTTCGATTAATCAAAAAACCTTTGACATCTTTTCATCACTCACATGTTGTAATATTACTGACCAAATTTCAAATCATTGGAACAAAATGCCTAGGAGAAGTTCATTAAAGTATAACACCTGCAAATCGCAGAAACATTAAAGCCAAATTCAACATGGCAGACTTCCTGTTTAGTTTACATCATGGTTTCAAGAGGTTTTTTCGTAGATCTTGATGTGGTTAAATGTAGGTTAAACACAGACTTGGGGATGCTTATTTGAAGTTTTCCAGTGGATGCTGTGGATCCAATTAGGCACAACCAGTCCTATAACCTATATGAGATCGTAAGTATTACCACCTTTGATGAGTGTGTCAACTTTGGTGAGCATCTGAGCTTCCCTGGCCCCTCAACACCAACTTCCTGTTTGATGGTGAACATCAAACGTTGCGCCGCCACCATGTGACCCAAACTCACAATATTTAAAATAATGCTTCATCAAGGCCTTATGGCTTTTACTGACTTCACTCGGTGGCGCTGTGACTATTATCAAATTGATCTATATAGATGTGTTCAGGGTGGGACTCTTATCAAATGTGTGAAGTTTGGGGCAGATTGGACCATTGACAGCAGAGTTACAACAATTTCCTGCTTCACGGAGAAACATCAACATTCGCCACACAGCCAAACCTATATATTTGTACGAAAACACACCAGCTTCAGAATCCTGCATTACCAACTTGTTATAGCTGTTCTCACTGAATTTGAAGGCAATATGCTCAGCGGCCAAGTAGTAGTGTATCAAAACGTGAAGTATATCATTTTCTAATACCACTAGGTGGCGCTATGACTACAGCTAAATTTTCTCATGTGGATGTCTTTAGGGCGGGACTCTTAACCAGCATGTGAAGTTTTGTAGAGATTGGACCTTAGACAACGGAGTTATGACAACTTTCTCTTTCATGGCTAAACATAAAAATTGGATGAAATTTTATGCCTGGCCACGCCCACACCATTCAACGAAACAAGGTGTGTGATTTTCCAACAATGGCAAAAAAAATGGCCAACTTCCTGTCTGTTTGAAGGCATTGCTCCAAGAGACTTTTTTGTCTTTCTCGGTCACTTAAATATGTGTACCGAGTTCCTTACATGTACGTTAAACTAGAAGCAGGGATTGCACTTTAGGGGGCGCTAGCCAGCCATCTTGCCAGGGCCAGAGTTTTTGAGTATGGGACAGTCCCCAAAAAGGCAATTCATTTGGCAGAAGAAGAATAATGATTCCTTGCAGAACAATAGGGTCCTCGCGCACTTCGTACTTGGGCCCTAAAAGTTGTCTACCTGAAGGACCATGAGGAAGAGGAAGTAGGCATTGGCAAGCCTCTGGAACTGTTCAAAAAGGTTAAGTGGCAGGAAGGTGAAAATGTTGTATTTGGAGGTCTTGATGGCGTTATTCTGAAGTAGAGGACAGAGACAGATGAATGAGACAAATGAAGATGACCGCTACATAGTGATGTATATTCCAAGACAAGGCAACATGACTCAATCAATCAATCAATCAATCAATCAATCAATCAATCTATGCAAGAATAATTTCACACTGACACTAAATTCTAAATCCTCCCTCCCCATCCAATCTTATCTATTGAAATCACACAGACAGTTTCTGTTTCTATACTTACAGCATATTTGTAAGTCAGGTTGAAAGGTCTGTCATTAGCTCGCAAGTGTCTCTCCTCCTCTGTGAAAAGAAATAATAAATTCAGGACATAAGAGGGATGAAGAAGCTGCAACAGCATTGGGAAAAAGAGTCTCTTTAATTGTCTAGTACAACATGCAGCATGCAAAAGTGTTAGTGCTTTTAATTCACTACAAATATAGTGACATGACATCTAAATATATAATCAATATTTAATGTACAATTTATAAACATAAGATCTCACCTTTCGTTCTCTTTTGGCCACACAACTGGCCAAAATATGACAATATGGACCCCATGTTTAACTCAATTTCTCCATATTTCACACCTAGAGAAAGAGCATGTGCATAGAGTGACATTTAGCCGGTGGAGCAAAGAGCCTTTACTTTCTAATTAGTCTGTAGCAAATGACAGGGGAAACTCAGGCAAAAGGGGGAACAAGTTTATTTATGGAGGGTAGTGTATGTGACAATTGTGGTCCAGTATAAAAATCATTATAGATATTCAGTTATTCATGGGAGAAATGTGTTATTACTTTAAAAAAACAACAACACAGATTTGCAAAATACAGTCAACATTTCTTTGAATGCAGTGATGAAGAAGAGATGCAAAAGATGATTGAACCTAAACAAAGGAAGATATTTTTGAGCCTTGATGAGGCTGTGAAACTGCAAACATTTGCCTACTTGCTCCCTTTGCATCAACATATTGAGATGTAATTGCTAAATATGAATGGCTAACTGACTGCAGGAGATGATCATTAGAATTCTTACTGTCAAGTGCAGACTAAATAAAAATAAGTAAAAAAAACACCAGAGACAACACCACATCCAAACAGATATAATGTGATTACTGATGTTTTTCTGATTTAAGAAATTAGAGCCATAGTTTTTAGCCTGTGTTTAAAAGTCTCACGAGTCTTTCTTTAAACTGATATCTAGAAACATCCACCAGGCTTTATCTATACTGAAGAACTGTAAAGACATCAAGCCACTCCTTTCTCAACCCTTTGTCCCAAACAGAGATCCATAGCAGATAATCTATAAACAATGATTAACGTAATGGTACGACCATGAACATTTGAAAATCAAGAATTCTGAGATTACAAACACACGATAGGAAATCCTTCATAATTTTTTGTTTTTCAGTTCTTCCTGCATCCTGGAACAACAGATACTTTCCAAAATGGAAAAGGAAGAATACGAAATGTCCACAGTGACATCTACAACAATAAAAAAAGACTAGTGGCTGATCCTTGTCTTGAATACATAGCAAGGAAATACTATTATACTTCTTGCCACAGAAAGAAAACAAAGATCCTCTTTGAGATGAATTAATGATCTTTTCTCACCACTACTCTGTGCTGCTTAACAATATTGTGATTGTATTCATGTAAAGTTTCGAAAGCCAGATCAAACCACCAGCTTTGGACTTTGATTAGTCATGTATTTCAAATGTTTTTCAAATTTTGAAAGGTTTCAAATCTTATTCTTTACAGTAAATGTGCTGTACATCCCATGTCCCAATCTCTAAAAGCAAATGAGCCACATACCTCAAACAAAAACGTGCTTTCTTTTGTCCTTTAAGTCCTGCACACACATAGACACAGGAACACAGGGCCCAAAAAAGTAGAGGGGGAAAAAACAAACTACAAGTTTCACTTCCCTTTTTGCTTCAGCCTCAGATAAAGTGAATCCAGGCACTCGTCTGTGCTCTCTTTGGATGTCCAGGCACCAACCCTGTCCCACACAGAGAACGAGGTTTGACTGGGGCCTCCGGCTGGATGACAGACATGCAGGATGCACAACGGGTGACGTGGTGCAGTGGGGAAACCTTAGACCTGGATGGTGAGACGTCAGTAAAACAACAGTACAGGTGAAGGGCTGCAGCCAATCAGGGCCAGCATTATGGTTGTGATCTGGGCGGTCAGGTATGTAATACACACTGTGACAGATGCGCATGCTCAGACTTATCTTTCTCACATATCCAATATCAGCTCACATGGTGGTATCTGACTTTACAGCCCTTTAAGTTCAAAGTAATCCATAAGGCCGGGGGCTCGGATGGCTGTGGCTAATTTCCTCTCTCGCTCTGGTGTGGGAGTGGGCTAGGCCGGATGTATCCCCAAAATTGTTGCACTGAACTCTAAATTTACATTTAATTATACTGCTTTAACAATGACCAATACATAACAGCACATGATGCTGTACATCAACTATACTAACCTTGTTCTTCACAGCCACTTTCACTGCATCAGCAGACATCTCCACAACTGGTGTTGCTGCCACCTGGGTAAAAAAGACAAAAAAGCATTTCTGCATTAACTTACAATTACTAAACAGCAACATCTACTAACATTTCATCGACTGAAACTCTACAACAAATACATCCACAAATCTTAAATATTTCAAAACGATGACAAACCTCTGCCCATGTCCTCTTGAAGGAAGCAGCTTCCAGCTGATGTTCCACATTGGGTCTCTGAAAAGAGAAAAATGACTTTTAAGGCAAATTTAGGTCATATGTCATTTCAAAGAATATGGTCCAGAAGAAAGATACACATTCAAATATGGACTATGACACAATTTCCATGCAAATTACCTTTTTGGTTTGTGGAACACGTGTGGAAAGAACTGATGGAACAAGCTTGTCCATTGCATCGAACATAGCACTGGTGAAGCGAACAGGATTCAATGGGATGAAACAGTCCTTAAGCGCGACTGGTTTTCCAATCACCTGTTAATACAATTACACATAGAATATTGCTTATAATGTGTCCTGTCAAAACAACTACAACACACACACACACAAAAAACAATTAACATGACATGATTATTTAAATTCAGACATAGGAAAAACAGAACAAACCAGATAAGGACGAACCCTCTGCCTCTTGAGTGCACCTGGAAACATCTCAGGTTCCTCAGAAGGCTTCCTCTGCTCAGATTATATCATCTTTCACTTCCCAACCACATATTTACAGTATATCAACCATTACTTTCTTGCCTGCTCCAACACGTGTCCACTCATAAGGGTTTGGTCGAAGTGGCACAACGACCTTCCCCTTCACGACAATATTTGGAGTCAATCTGGGTGGTGGTGCTCTGGAACGAGCCTGCGCCTTTGGTATGGCTGTGTGCAATTGCTAAAGATAAAAACAAAATACATAAAAATGTTACACAGTGCTTCACACACACAATAAAATACACAAACTTAAGTATACATGGTTGCTAACTTACATAAATACACATTATCCATAGAACAAAATTAAAGAAAGCCCAATAAATTATTTATAAAGAACTGTAAAAGAAGCAATCCACAGTCTGTGCGCTAGGATCTCCATCCCAAAATTGTCATTGAGGTGAACATGGATGCCTTTCCCTAGAGGCCGAGATCAACAGTTTAAGTACAGATCATACAACAGAACTGCTCCTGAAATCCAGATACACCTATTACGAGCACGGGGACAAGACCAGCAAATTGCTCGCTTATCAACTACAACAGACATCATCATCTCATCAAATTACCCAAATTCAAACATCTTCAGGAGTAACAGTTGATCCTAAGAAAATTAATGATGAGTTCCGAGACTTTTACACATATCTGTATACTTCAGATTTGGACAGTTTCTTCAATTCACTTGATATTCCTACAATTCAACCTGATTTTGTCAATGATTTGGAAAGAAACATCACTGTTGAAGAACTCACCACAGCAGCTAAAACCTTACAATGTGGAAAATGTCCAGGACCAGAGGGTTTTACAGCTGAGTTCTATAAGAAGTTTTTAAATAAATGAGCCCCCATCTTAATTAATATGTTTAATGAATCTTTTAAATCTCATAAATTGACTCAGACTCTCTCTCAGGCCTCAATTTCCCTCATCTTAAAAAAGAATAAGGACCCTCTGTCCTGTAACTCATTTTGTCCCATCAGCCTGCTGACTAAACTCTTAGACTCGTCTCAAGTCTACACTCCCATCTATCATCTCCTGTGATCAAACGGGGTTCATCAGAAATAGACATTCATTTTTTAAGACGGTTATTTAAATATGATTTATAATCCATCTACCTCCACTGTTGCTGAAGTATTAATATCACTGGATGCGAGAAAGCCTTTGATCCCATTGAGTGGAACTATCTCTTTAAAACTCCAGAAAAATTCGGCTTTGACAAAACATTTATTACCTGGATAAAACTTCTCTATACCTCCCCTCAAGCCTCAGTCAGATCAGATAACAATCAGTCAGAATACTTTCCTTTTCATAAGTCTACCAGACAGGGTTGCCCTTTGAGTCCCCTGCTTTTCGCCATCGCTATTGAGCCCCTTGCTATCGCACTTCGCTCCAATTCCAGCATCACTGGGATAACCAGGAATGGTACAGTACAGGTTGTCTCTCTTTATGCGGATGACCTTCTTCTGTACATCTTGGACTTATCTGTATCTGTCCCTGCCACACTTTGGAATCATTCATTTTTATAAAAGGATTTAAAAATGTAACTTAGATAAAAGTGAAATATTTCCTCTAAACACAACTGCACGTAAATATCCACTGAATAATTTCCCATTTAGAATATCTTTGCATAGTTTTACATATCTTGGAATTCAAGTTACAAGCAAATTCAAAAATCTCTTCAACGGCAATTTTACACCTTGTTTAGCACGTATGCAACAAGACGTTGATCGCTGGTCACTGCTCCCACTAAATTTAGCTGCAAGGATCTACGCTATAAAAATGAACATTCTCTCAAATATTTCCTATCTTTTCCAGTGCATACCTATTTTCCTCCCTCTAGCATTTTTTTTGGAAAATTGACAGTCTAATTTTGGAGTTTATTTGGAACAGAAAACCTCCAAGACTACTAAAGAAATTCTTACAGAAATTTTTTAATGTAATAAAAGCCGATAATGAAGTAACTTGCCAATAACGTAATAAACTTTCTGAACCAATAACGTAAAAACTTTTTGCCCATAATGTATTATGTATGTATTATTGACTGGTTGTTACATTATTGGCTGGGTTTTGAAAAAACATTTAAAAATGTAATAACTGCAGCCGATAATGTAATACTATAGCCTACTTATATCACTTTATCTAAGTTTGATTTATTGGCTATAAAGTATCACACTTCCATGACACTTACCCTTACTATTGCCTCTTTCAAATACCTGCTGAAAGACCTGACCACACAAACACCCCTGCTCTCGCTCTCTCTCTCTCTCTCTCTCTCTCTCTCTCTCTCTCCCTCTCTCTCTACCTGGGAATTAAGACTATTTATTTGTTTGTGTAACATGATGATGAGAATTATCTCCAGCCCTGCCTTCTGCTCCTTAGTCAACACTCCTTCACCATCACCGTCACCACCTCAGCATCTGTCACATCTGCAAACATGACCACAAATATACAACACATTAATTGTAACAATGTCTTTTTCAAAAACAAAATCTTTGGTCACACAATCAAAAACAACAGCTGTCACCATTTTCCAAATAGCCCTTCAGATTCACACACTCACTGTGCTGAAATGTGGGGTGATAATTAGAAAGATAATCACTTAAAACTCCAACAAGTGACACCATTGCTTTGTCTGACTGTCTGTCAGCTGGATAACTGAATATGACCAGATTTAGATGACCATGATGACCATTTTACGAGAGGTAGGGTATGGTCCAAATACCATCCATTATACTTTAAAAGTGATCTCCATCACCACAGACCACAGGTGCCCTCTTCAGTACTGGTTGCCAGCTCAACATGTTTATCTGTGAGATGAAGTAAGCAGCCAAGAGCCGCACCTACAGTTCCCCTATCACAAAAGGAGCCAAGTTCCACATAGTGGGATAAATAAGTTACATCACAACCTATCCATGAGTATCCATAATGCATGCAAATATGGAGCCTTGCATTTATCCAAATATGCAGTACTGAATCTAACAATGTAACACAACCCAACAAGCACACATCCCAGCAAGCACAGGGGTGCGAGGGCCCGTTCAATGCTGCTTGCAGCTTTAATGCATTTTAGCATTGTGTTGAATTCTCTTGTAAAATCTAACTGGATATTAATATGTTGAATCGTTCCTACATTTTTCCATTCTTCTATTACATCATCCTTATTCGCCCACATCATTATCAGTTTGCCTGAAACGACTTATAAAAAATAGCTGTACAAACCAAGTTATATGTTTTATTCAGATGATCTCTCATGTACAAACTTCACCGATCATCCCGATCAAATTTCTATCAGTTGACAAATATCTCATCAGGTGTGAGTTTGAGGATCCTGATGTAATAAAATGAAAGATACAATGGCAAAATGTGTTATTTTGCTACAAACACAGTTACAAAGACAACACTGACCCATCGCTGTACTTTGAAAATACTGTGACTCTGTGGTATTGAATACATCTCTTCATAAATGAACAAACAGATTATTAACAGAGTAGGAAAATACTACAAAAATCTCCATGTAAATAATTATGTAAACAACAGTGAAAATAGCTTTAATTGAAATCATTCTTTCTCATGATGACACAGAGCATTGACTGTTCACTTAAAGAAAACAAAAAAATACAAAATGCAACTTCACATTGCTGGCAGTTAATCCAGATCAGCTAATGGCAACGTTCACACTTTTTAAAAACTTTACAAAAAATGAATCGGCATGGCATAAAGTTAATCTCATTGCAGTTTCTGGTTTTAGCCCATTAAATATAAAATGCATGCAGTTTTTTTCTTTCTATTTCCATCTTAGAATGACAGGATCATGTTTCACTGTGTCAAATAAAACCATGATGCATGTTGTGAAATAAATCTAATCTCTCCTTTTTGCAACAAAAATTGTTTGAATCTCATATTGCAGTGATTGAAGTTTACACGTATAAAGATTCTACAGCATGTTCCTCATAGAAACTGTTTTACCACATGATATTACAAAGCAGATAATTGTTACCATGCTATGACTGATAAAAGCCTTAGGTATGATTTAGAATGTGATCAGCAGTAACTGCACAATATGAAAGTCATACTTATTAAGGCTGAAACATGCAAAAGGACCAGAGTGGCTTTTTAACGTTATTTTTGCTGCCAAGTCTACATTATCACAGTGATACCAACAATCATTGATTAGAAAAAAAACCTTATTTACTCTGTGCATCCTCTCATGAGTGTGAGCTAGCCTCCAAAATAAAAACCTAATATCTTGGTCCCACACTCCCTCCAGTGTTCCTGTACACCTCATGTCTGAGGGTTCTGGGACCCCTCCCGCTCTTCTGTGATGGTGCGGTAGTACTGTGGCTGATTCTGAACCAGAGGAGAGTCTGTGTGTGTAAACAGGACCGGTCGACTCCTCAGGGGTCTCAGCAGGAACTTCCGAGACGTGATAAGATCACCGTAGCCCTTGGAGTGTGAGAAGGCGTAGCCAGACCGACGGGTGCTGATACGCCTGGTAGGTGGGCGACGAGGTGCAGGAGCTGGCAGTGCCTCCTTCCGCACCTTATGTCTCACCTAGGTGGACAGAGGGAATATTAATGTTGTGTTCTTCATGTGGGTATATTTCTTTCATACACAACAAGTTCAGTCATGCACTATAAATGAAAACATATGTTGCTAAAATGTTTGCCCAAATATCTATGACTCCCTTCAGTTAAACTTGTGCATGACAACAAAGACTGTCTTTTGCTGCTTCGATCATATCCCTTTAATGAATTCAACATCAGAAGGCCAAACTGTAACCTGAATGGTAATATGGGAAGGCCGAGTTCAAATGATGTATTACCATATAACATATTTTATCATTCAGATCCAACTAGTAGACCAAAATGCATAAA
The DNA here is from genome assembly GCA_037577475.1 of Chaunax sp. Z400. Lineage (NCBI taxonomy): Eukaryota > Metazoa > Chordata > Actinopteri > Lophiiformes > Chaunacidae > Chaunax > Chaunax sp. Z400. Next base: position 3,139,115 of record CM075199.1, read on the forward strand.
GACACGGACACGGACAGCTTTATTTCCTGTGCCTTGTGTTCTCTCACCTTGTCGTTGATGGTGGGACGAAGCTGAATGAGGATGAAGCGGAAAGCCACCACAGGCAGACTACAGAGGAGGGCAGTGAGGAAGATGGTCAGCCACACGCTAGGCTGGTTCAAAGAGTTTCTTGCTGTACCTGGAGTTTCAAACGCATCAAACCAGCAGGTAAGATCACAATGTAAAAATTATAGAATCCTACTTTACTACTTCTTTTTTGGGTTAGAGTTAAGATTAAATGCCAAAACTACAAAAAATGATAACTCTGGGTACAGCAGGATCATCAACAACCCTATTCTCACTTACTATCTTTTTTATTACTGCTGACTTGTAGGCTATGCTGGCTTTTTGAGGACTAAAATTTAAAAACGTGACCACAGACACCCTTGTCATAAATGAGCTGAATCTACTCACCGATGAAGGGGAAGATGGAGGTGAAGATGAGAAACATGCCGTTGCTGTATATGGTGAAGGTGACGGCAAAGTAAACAGCCAGGCTGCCCCATATAAAGAACTGGTTCACTGCTGTCCAGTAATGGGTGTCCAGACACAGCTGAAATGTGTCATATTAAGTATTTTTCTTTTATTCTTGTGCATAAATTCATTCATAATGTGTGTTTTAAGGATGGGTGAAACAAATAAAATCTATCACATATAGTTTGATAGATAATTCTAGTTAAATTAGCCAAATGAGACCTGTTTTATCCAGTGTATTAAATACTGTACTCTCACCTGTGTGTTCACCACGACCAGCAGACAGGTCTGTGCCAGTAAAGCAAAGGACTGGTAGTCGGCGATGTCTTTGCCGTCATCTCTGACCGTGTTGTACATGGCCGCCCAAGGGATGAAGAAGAGGATGAGGGAGCTGTAGCAGCTATGAATCATACAGCGCACAAAGGCTTTCTTACTGAAGTAGAGGTTCAGCTGGCCTGGAGTGTAAAGCTGAGGATACTGGAAGCTCCAGCGGTCATTCACATCCTACAGAAAACACCATACAAAAGTTGAATTTGAGTTTCTGAGCTACAGTACCAGTCAATAGTTTGGACACAGTTTCCCATCCACTTGAATGGAAAACTGTGTCCAAATTTTTGACTGGTAGTGTATTTTTAAACTGATGACTAATTTTCCTTGTTTACCTGGTCGAAAAGGCTCATGCCAAGGACAGGAAGTGCTGTGTAAATCAGGTTGTACAAGGTGATGAACCACTCGTCATACACCGTCTATGAACAAGAACAACAAACAAACAGCATTAAAACATGTAAATACAGCATTTAAAAAAACTCTACGTATATACACCTCTACTGGAATATTTGGTATAAAAGTTAAAGTCCTTGCAATAAAGGGAATTATACTTTGCCTCTGACTGTTTTACCTGTAAAGGGTGCTCATTTGACTTTGGAGCAGTACGGGACATATCTTGGGGTAGGATCACAACAGTATACTGGTTTCATAGTCATCCACGGTACTAAAATTGATGGTTGTCATTCCCACTTAGCATCTGTAGGGTCATGGGGGGCTGGGGCTTATCCCAGCTGACTTGGGGCAGGAGGCAGGGTACACCTTGAACAAGTTGCCAGTTCATCGCAGGAAACTCCACAATGAAAAGTCCCAGGTCCGCAGGTGGATTTGAACCCAGGACCCTCTTGCTGTGAGGCCACAGCGCTACCTACTACACAACCATGCTGCCTTTAATGTGTATCATCTGATTAGAATACTTCAGTTGCTTATGGCGCATACTAAAGGAGAAGATGGGAACAAACACGTTGTTTTACTGTTACGTGAAAAATACAGTTTTAAAGATGATACCATAGTACTTTCTGAGACTGGTTATTGTACCATGAAAATCTAAATAGGTTTGTGGGTGTTGTTTCAACACCATGGTAATCCTTGGGACGGTAATTTTCAGTATTGCGGTGCATGTATCATGTTCATTTTATATTGACTATCCCCAGAACATTTATAATTTGGAACGCTTAATATGAACATACTGCACTTTCTATGTCAGTCTTAATCACCTCTTCATCCACATCACTTCTACATCATCTGATATGTCATAAATGAAGTATTTTGTGAACAGTCATTATGCACTATATAGCTAGTACTGTACACGTGCCTTCATAGATTACATGTTTTTTTTCAAATTTTGTAATGCATTAAATCATCTCACATGATTCCATTCCATGTCCCTCACCTGTGCAGAGAAGCCGCAGAAGAAAGCATACCAAAAATGCACGAAGGTGAAGGTGAAGTTCTTGTAAAAGAAATATCGTAGGAACTTGCACATGCGCAGGTAGGACCAGCGACCGTGGACCAGCAGGAGGCGCTGAAGGTAACGGAACTGGGCGAAGGAGAAGTCGCTGGAGAGAACTGCCTGCATGCCCTCCTGACCACTGATGCCGACACCGATATGAGCAGCTGCAGGACAAACAGAAGAGTAAGAGACAGAATTAACTTTGTGAGGAGCTATGTTCCAGATGTTTGGGTCTAATTTAAATCTCTGGTCCTTGAGCTCACTCTTGATCATGCTGACATCATTGGCTCCATCCCCAATGGCCAAAGTGACAGCCTGCTTGTATTTCTTGACCAGCTGAACCACCTGGGCCTTCTGCAGTGGGGTGACCCTGCAACAAATTACTGACTGACACATACATGCTGTCCTCAGAAGCTCCAGCTGTAAGTTCTTCTCCAGAGCAAAGGCCTGAGAACGAAAGGAAAGAAGTGATACTGAGGTCATGAATCAAGTCCCCCAATGCCAGACACATTATGAATTCTTCTTTAAGTAAAGGTACTTAGAACTAAATATATTTAGTTTAAAAATACTGTTATCATCCTGTAAAATGCCTATATGTATGTATTTCTCTGTAAATTTCTAAATGATACCCCGACCAGTGTGGTGATTTTTTAGCAAGGACATCCAGCATCAATTTTTTTTTTTTTTTTTTTCCGGATCGAGGACATGCAGTGACATATGGTTCCATATTTCTTGCTAATTCAGCTACTACTGGAAGTACGTAGTAATGCACTTGAAGAATTCTTCTTACCAGACTGTGTCCATTTATAATTAGTCCATATTCTCCATCCACTTTGTCATCCTGCACAGTTTCAGTCTTCTGAAGCCAAAACAGGCCTGCACGGGCCTTGATCACAGATGGCTCATCCTCAGCTTCTGGACACATTTTCCTTCTTGCATTCCTGGAAAGTACGTGAAGATTTGCGTCCTTTTATGAAACTCATTCAAAAGACAAAGAATCATGAGCTAAGAATAAAGATGATTACCTGCCAAAATAATTGGCTACAATTAAAACATGACACCAGAAAGGCTAAATTATTAAAATTCCATAACAGTTTATTAAGCATAATGATTTAATAGGCCACTACTATCCTTCATTCAGAGGACTTCTTTATGTGGTAGTGTCAGTAATGTAGAAAATCTTTATCCACTTCTTATATTATATCTAAAAGGTCAACTGATTATTTGCTGCACCCTACCCCCAAAGCAACCATTCAGTGACAGCAAATCAACTGTAATAGGAAAGGCAGACCTGTCAACATGAGGAACAATGCCCTTTGTTTATTTCTATGACTTATGCATGAATCATGAGCTAAAAAGGATGCTGATATCATGCCTGAGACGTTTAGGCTTGCTTTAGCTTTGGTATTTAAGCATGATATCATGTATGCAGCCATGACGTGCATATTTAAGACTCACAGGGTTTTTGTTGTAATATGTGTAGTGAGAACAAATCTGTTTTCACTCACGCATGGAGAAGATGAGAGTTTCATCCTCACCCATCTTTTACGACATTTGAACTATGACCTTTCACAGAGACATTCTCTCCTCTCACCAACTCAGGAAAATAAAAGCTTTGTCACAAGGTTTAGAACGAAAACAGAACTTTCTCTGCAATCATCCCAGGATGAAGACCCAAATGGCCCAGTTGACAAACTAAGCAAACACACATACATGCTTTACAGCCCAAGAACCAAATGGTCTACTGATAACAACCTCAATCACACAAGACTGGACTTTGTTAACTAAGGTCTCAACTTCTCCCTTTGTGACCCCTCCATACCAAACTCCAGAAGACATCTCATAAGAACAATTCCTAAACTCCTCAAAGATAATGAAAAACTCTCTTATTAAAACTAATGTAATTTCATAACTTTGTGCTATACAGGGGTTTTGTGTTTTAATTTGTTATATTGAATATATTATCATGTTAACCATAAATCCTCCTCCACTCTAGCTCTAGCTCTGCTGTCTCTGGACCGTGATTTGATGGCATTCCAAAGGTGTTATAAATCCTCCTGCTATCTTGGGTCTGACCTAAACTATCAGACTCAGAAACAACTCCTCTGCGAGAAAAAACCCAAAATTGCATATAAAACAATGCTTAAGTCAATCAGAATTCACATAATATTACTCAGTAAGTGATTTGAATTGTTTTAGTCTTGGCTTGATATCTGTGTGATTAAAATTGTCCAGATAACCAAATTTCATTTTAATTGACAGTTTTGCCATCGACCAACATTGCCATCTATTGGTTTTGAAGTAAAAAGATTCCATTACGTGACATGAATTCAAAATTACAATAAACGGTTAAAATGTATTAAACTACAAGTTGTGTTTAGGATGTATTCACCAGTTCACCCAATGTGATATTATTCAATGTCGTAATAATCATTTGTATGCTGAAAGTAGCCAAGATATGTGTGAAATCTATATTTATAAACGTTTAGTATAATTTTGCTTTCTGTTTCATTTTTCTTTTTATGTCATACTTATATTGAAACCATAAGTAATGTTTATTAACTGTTGTGACAAAGACGTATTTTATGCTTGTTTTAATACTTTTAGATATATAGAGAACTTAATTCTGCCAACAAAATTAACCCTATCTGAAACTTGATCCGTGGCTCACCGGAATTCAGTCACGCAGTCATTGTTCTTTGTTCGAATTTGACTGCAGCAAATTAGATCCGCTCAGCTTTTTGCTGTTCTAAATGCTCTGAAACTACTACTACTACTACTGAAGTCTGTCATTTTTTTTCATTTAACATTCTTTAACTCTTGGTTCCAAGTTTTTCCTCAACTGTCCCAAGTTTGTTCCTGATTTTCAACTCATCATTCTTTAAATTCAAATCAAGCGCCAAAGCCTTGACAAGCTTTTGTTTAATAGCATTGTAACTAACAGCGACTGGCCATCGTCAATTTTTGCAAGACTTTTTAACAAGTTAGTCGAGACAAGTGAACTGTTCACATTCAGCTCCGAATATCAACATCCCAGCCATAACCGAATCGGCAGTGAGTCTGATCACCAGCCGACTTACCAAGCCTCAGCGCCAGGTTTCGCTCTTCAACCAGGTCAGCTAAGTGACCCCAGGCGTCCTGTCCTAACGACGCTGCCGAGAATCTCCCTTCGCTTTTCGCAACCCTCCTCCGCTGCGTCGGACGGTGTGCCCCAGGGAGAATCTGGGATTCTGATTTGAGGGGTAGGGTGGGTACCCATCAAAAATTTTGGGTACCCCCCAAAAATTGCTACCTAAATGATACATGGTTAAAGTCAGCATGCTTCTGATTAACTCACTCTAGCTCCTCTTTCACTTCTTCAGCCGTGTTTGCTGCCACAACGAAAATCTCTTTCATCTCCTCTCTCAGCATGTTGCAGGAATAGCCGATGTTCTCCGCCGTCTCTGTTTAAAACATCGATATTATACAATTAACGTGATGCAATTCATCTGTCAATCATGCCAACCATTGACTCTATGTCTCTGAGCTCATTTACAGGTGACACAGGATGTAAGGTGTGTAATGTGAGCCTAGGTTCTTGACACAGAATATAACAATTAACATCACTGTATTATTTCACCCAGATTAAAAAGTGTGATTTGAATGGGAACATAAAATATGTGACACACACCCTGTTTATCCCCAGTCAACACCCAGATTTTGATGTCAGCTTTAGCCAGTTGCTCTATGGTTTGTGGTACGCCATCCTGCAGCTTGTCCTCCACAGCTGTTGCTCCCAACAGCTAAAAACCACAGAGTACAGAGAAGTAATGTGCATCATTGAAAGCCACATTTAATTGAATATGTTATGGAGCAATATGTACAGTATATGTATATGTGATGTATATGATGTATATTACATTATTAAACCACCATTCATAAGTTAATCAGCCAACTGTTGAATCAATCAAACTATCTAGTATGTGTCAAAGCATTTAGCAGGTGGACTAACCATCAGGTCTTTCTCTATCTCTTCATAAAGTTCATCAAGCCTCTCCTCTCGTCCGTCTAAGACCGTGCTGGCCTCATGGTGGCGCTGTTTCCAGTCCTCCATGTACATCTCATCCAAGTCCTTGTAGGCCAGCACCAGCGTACGGAGGCCTTCGCCTGCATACTCCTATTTGGGTTGAACAGTTCCAAAGAATTTCTGAATGTGCATTAGATTTATATACTTAGCACACAAATCACAAAAATCCAACTGCATCACTCACATTGAGGTGTACGTTGCTAACTTCTTTTAGTTTGTTACAGGATGGGTGGAGTCTTTCAAAGATGATGGTGTCTGCTCCTTTACAGTATAGAGTCAGCTTCCCTTCAGGGCTACGCACTGTAAATCATAGCAGGAGTTGCTTAGAGAGGACTCATGAGGTCTGACATATAAACTTATTGCTCGGATCATTTTCATGGCAGATTTCATAAATGTAAATACATTTACATTTAAATGTAAATACACAGGATTTTTCAGTTTCTGTTTATAATCGTACACCTATCAAAATTGGCCCCTCCTCCTCAGTTAAATGACAGAGAGAGAAAGAGAGAGAGAGCAGCTGTGGTCGAGAAAAGGGAGATGATAAAGAGAGGGAGCGGTGTTAGCACAGCCAAGCAGTGAATCAGAAAAATTATTTGACTGTCTCATGCCCAAATCTCCACACACCCTTCCAGATTTTTTTTTCTTTTTGTGAATGCAGCTGAAGCACAGGCTTCATCCAGTCCACCGTTTGCCTCTCTGCTTAGCAGGTGCGTATGTGAGATGCTCAGCCCCACCCTCGGTCATACAGATATGCAGCTCTTAATACATCCATGACACACCAAGAGCAGAGGAGAGAGACAGAGACAGTGATGTCATCTGGCCATTAAATTTTTATAGAATCGTGACCTCACATCCTGCTCTCTGTTATTGGATGGAGGCTACACACCCACTGCCCAATGTTTGATGCTCAGAAACATCTGGACCACAGCAAAATATGAAGAAAATACAGGCAGAGGGCTACGGAAGCGTATTGCATTCACCAAATTAAAATTTTTTTTAGACAATTTATCTCTTAATTACGAGATCCGGATCTCGTAATTATGAGATCCTGAACAGTCCTTTGTGCTATATTGTTGCTCAGTAGGACAACTGCACGGCCACGGAACATAAATGTTCATCTTTATTAGCTTGATGTAATGTGGAGACTAATGGTCTTTTCATTTCTAGTCGGCATAACATTGTTTGCTGTCTGTTCACGACTGTGCTTTGTGTCATACTGTCCAACTTGGCGTCATTACTATGGTAACGAAAGTGCAGGAAAAGAGCGACTTCCAGCGCGTCAGACTGGCTGATCCGCCGGGACAATCCAGCAATTTGAATTGGATCCTTAATTTTACGAGATCTTTTCTCGTAATTATGAGATAAGTTGTCAAAAAAAAAATTATTTGGTGAATGCAATACACTTCGATAGAGGGCACGGTCTCTGCAGATCAGACTTCTAGTGGATCATATGTGATGATTGAGAAGGGATTACTTTTGTATGAGTCTATACATAGTGTATCTTTCATTTACAAGGATGCTCTTGAGCATATACTATCATGGATTTTTTTTTTTAAATTGATGGATTAATAATCTGAAGAAAAAATGAATTATGACCTCTTTAATTCTTTTCATTCATTCTTTGTCATTACATCCTCTCACCTATGACCGACATTCTCTTGCGCACATTGTTGAAATCAAGAACAGCCAGAAGTTCATAGATGACTTGTCTTCCCATCTCCACAACTGTGATGGTCTCTGGTGTTCGGGAGCGGAACACAAACCCAAAGTTTCTTGCTGCGGTCACCAGAGCGCCCTCATCAGGAGACTGAGCCTGGTAGTGGAGGTCCCCTGCCAGGCGATACATATGATGAGAGAGGAAAGGAAGAAGAAAAGTTGAGACTACCACTAGAGGGCACCAAACTAAGATCATCATCCTCGAATTGCTTACTGATAATTATGAAGAGGGAAAGAGAATTTAAACACTGAATGCTCACCTTCTTTCTTTTCCTCAGGCATGACAGTGTGGCACAGAGCCAGCAGGCGGAAGAAGGCCTGAGCCTGCAGGTTTCCTTCTCTCACCGTTTCCACCAGACTGTGGTCATGAAAGAAGAACTTTGGATCAGCCATCTGGTTCCAGGAGAAGTCCACTTTGTCTGTTTTCTGAAGAAACAGAGAAAAGAAACACAAACGTGTATATGTCACAAGATAATTGAGACAAAATATACAATCGTGTATCAATATTCTCCTCTCACCTCTGTTATTTCCACCGTTTGTCCGGCAAAGTCAAACAGCTCCCCTGAATGACGGAGAAACACATTTCAAAACCATTCAGTCCATACTGGTGTATTCTGTAGTTTTCATATAAGCAGTGATGCCCACCATAAGCTTTCCCATTGATGGTGCACTTGTTGAAAGTCATAATGTTCTGCGTCAGGGTGCCTGTCTTGTCACTGAAGATGTATTTGATCTGGCCCAGCTCCTCGTTGAGCGTGGTGGTCCTCGCCTTGGCAGGAGTGTCACTCTTGGGGTAATACATCTTCCTGTCCCAGTCTATGTAGAAGCTGTTCCCCAGACGAATGATCTCCACACTGACATTGATACACATTGATGGACAAAGATGCAACAACTTTCATCCTGAACTTTTCCAGATAACTGTCTGATGTTGTTATCTTTATGGGCTAGAACTCACCTGACGTAGAGAGAAATGGGCACAACCGTGTTGAGGATGATGACGTAGGACCAGAAGGAGAGGAAGGCTGAGAGAGCAGTATTGACCCCCTGGTCACGAGGGAGGAACACGGTGAAGACTGAGCCCTCCCTCACCTCCCAGATTGCATTGCCGATGGCCAGAACGGTGCACATTGACGCCAGGAAACCAAATATCTGATCAATAAAAGATACAGCACACGTGAATATTTCAAAAAGTTTTTCAGTGATGATCTCAATCAGATGAAAAAAATTCATCTGAATTACAAAACTGGATGCTTTTCTGAAGGTAATTTATGAGTGAACTCAAAGGACATGAAGTAATCAGTGTTATTGACTCATAGTGTATCGGGAACAAGTAGGAAAAAGAACAACACTGTTAAGTTCTTTCTGGCGGTTTTGTAAATTCATCTTATAACTTTAGGAAATGTTAAATCTTCAGCTCAGAAACAAGTCAAGTAGAGCAGAAACAAATGCAAAGTGTGGCGATGCAATATCCTGAAATACTGATTCAGTTGTTTTTTTGTCATGAGAGCAGAAAATTTACAAATTATTTTTAAAAAATTTAAAAAAAATGTTTTGTGGAAAAAATTTAATTTTCTTTTTATTATCATGTTTATTTCAAAACAAGGATTAATCTTGAATAATGATTAAAAAAAATCAGCTCAGAGTTTGTAGATTATTATTAAATCCTTTTTTGTAAAGATACAATACAAAATGTGTTTAATGTCCCAGTCGATGGTGATTCATTCATATGTGTGTTTATATATCCAAAGATGCATTTTAAGTAACAAATTACTCTGATATGAGTTATGCTATGAGTTATGTTATATCTAAAGGGTGTAGATGCGAGTTTGCGTGTGTTTGTGTGTACATGGACATTAAACTCACACACAACACCAGGACATTCATCAGGTGATCAATGCTGGTCCGTTTGAATGTTGTCTTTCCACTGTTCTGCATCAGCTTGGTGTCAGGGCCTGGACAGATTCAATATTTGTTCAGTTACACTGACAGCTTCACAGAAATGAGACACGTTGACAGCATTTGCAAGACAACGCTTTATTCTAATGGTTTGTATTTATTTAGTACCGTGGTTTACTTTCTTGGAGCAATGTTTTTCTCATGCTCACATGTATGTTTGTATTCCAGTTAGTGACTTTCTAACGAACATAAATGCAGTAGAAATACATGTTAGAGGCAGGCTTAAACTTTTTCTCTCTCTTTTTAAAATTTTAACTATCAACTCCGACACATTAGCTCTTCTCAAAGTCGCTCCTACTGTTTGGTTTTGTTTAGGTTAGAAAATGTATTTAAACTTTATTTATATTGCTTTTTGGTCTAGAATAAAAAATGTTGTTGCATGAGTGCCCTCTGCGGGAGGCCACTGCAGACTTGCTTTTTTTTTTCGACCATTCTGTTGTCACCAGAATTTCCATCTTGGAGCCAGGAAGGCCTCATTCATAACACAACCACTAAGAGCTGGTGAGAGTTTACCTCCGAATATGACCAGACCGAAGCACCACTCAGTGTTCCTCAGAGTACATCCTCTGAGCAGCACCTTGTCATTGTCCAAAGCGTAAGTCTGTCCATCCAGATTCAGGGTCCCTTTGTACTTGTCTAGACGGTTGTTGGGAGGCTCGCATCGCACTTCACCTGAGACATACAGAGGGTGGTGTCAGCTACATGTTGTTTTTAACCCAATTCTTTTCCTCAAATGGTCTTAGTCCTAATCTTAGTAAGCCTATTGCACATCTAGAATGGATGTTGATGTCTGTCTAATATTATTTCAGCTCCCCACCATTAAAGGCAGCCAGTGCATCGATGCTGTCTCCCATCTCTCCAGTCACAGTTAGGGCCTGTTTCACCTTCAGATTGGTTTCACTGGGGGACACCAAGAGGACATGAGAAGGACATGGCTGAGGGGAAATCCAAGACAGTGTGAGACATCATACGTCAGCCATGCAAACACACAGTACCGCACACTCACCCATCTAATTCAGCTGTTTCTACATAAACCAGATTCAGAGGCTCACTGCTGGACAGCAGCAGAAGGTCTGCCTAAAAAATAAAGCATTAAATACAGAACAGACAACTGAAAGGATGGAAGATAATAAGATGAGATTAACTTGTGAGGACTTTGTCCTGGACTCCTGTTATCACTGAAAGCACCGTAATTTAGAGAACAGCAATATGCTATAAAATGCACACACCCAGTTGTACACATATTCTACAAAATTAATCATTTTTCAATCTCCACACTTACTGTGACAAACTGGTTATTCTCCAGTTTGATTATGTCTCCAACCTGAACATTCATCCATTTTTCATTTCTCAGTCTGCCAGAAAATTGAAACAGAAAACATATCATGAAATCACAACACAGAACATGACTCTTTAAAACTCACAACTGATTTACAGCCATATATTTGTATTAAAAAATGTAACATTTGTATCTGGAATGACTCACTGTCCATCGATGAGGACATTCACGTTTCGGTTGTTCACTTGTTTGTCGCTTTTGTGTCTGTTCTACTCAAACGATATAGAATAAAGAGAAAACAGTGCGTGTATTTCATAGGATATTTTGATTCAATTGCAGGTTTGAGTTTAGCTCCTTATTTTCTGTCCTGATATTTGATGAGATTCGTCTTTTAGCTATTTAACAAAGTGATGTGCGTCAGTTTTTCTCCTGAACTTCAGCTTACTATGTCATCGTTGGCATCCTTCACTGCCGTCATAGAGAGCACCAAAATCAGAGGGACAGCCGTGGTAAACCAGGCGAGAGAGGAGATTTGTGGAATTAGCTATCAACAAAACACACAAATACATTTAAAATTATTAAATGCCTGATTTCTGGTGGATTCATTGCTGCATTTTGCAGAAATCAAATATTCTGGAAGCTAAATAAATTCATTCTCTGAATATTTTTGCAGATAAAAAAAAGAAAAAAATCTGTCTATGCAAATATCAGCTGCCATAAATGGATAAATTTGTGAAAAATGTGTAAAGCATAAGACCCAATATATATTTAGTCCATGTTGACATGCAACACAGCACAAAAGAAAAGAAAACTGTCTACCTGAAGGACCATGAGGAAGAGGAAGTAGGCATTGGCAAGCCTCCGGAACTGTTCAAAAAGGTTAAGTGGCAGGAAGGTGAAAATGTTGTATTTGGAGGTCTTGATGGCGTTATTCTGAAGTAGAGGACAGAGACAGATGAATGAGACAAATGAAGATGACCGCTACATAGTGATGTATATTCCAAGACAAGGCAACATGGCTCAATCAATCAATCTATGCAAGAATAAGCTCACACAGACACTAAATTCTAAATCCTCCCTCCCAATCCAATCTTATCTATTGAAATCACACAGACAGTTTCTGTTTCTATACTTACAGCATATTTGTAAGTCAGGTTGAAAGGTCTGTCATTAGCTCGCAAGTGTCTCTCCTCCTCTGTGAAAAGAAATAATAAATTCAGGACATAAGAGGGATGAAGAAGCTGCAACAGCATTGGGAAAAAGTGTCTCTTTAATTGTCTAGTACAACATGCAGCATGCAAAAGTGTTAGTGCTTTTAATTCACTACAAATATAGTGACATGACATCTAAATATATAATCAATATTTAATGTACAATTTATAAACATAAGATCTCACCTTTCGTTCTCTTTTGGCCACACAACTGGCCAAAATATGACAATATGGACCCCATGTTTAACTCAATTTCTCCATATTTCACACCTAGAGAAAGAGCATGTGCATAGAGTGACATTTAGCCGGTGGAGCAAAGAGCCTTTACTTTCTAATTAGTCTGAAGCAAATGACAGGGGAAACTCAGGCAAAAGGGGGAACAAGTTTATTTATGGAGGGTAGTGTATGTGACAATTGTGGTCCAGTATAAAAATCATTATAGAAAATCATTCAGTTATTCATGGGAGAAATTTGTTATTACTTTTTAAAAAATACAGATTTGCAAAATACAGCAAACATTTTTTTAAATGCAGTGATGAAGAAGAGATGCAAAAGATGAAAGAACCTAAACGAAGGAAGATATTTTTGAGCCTTGATAAGGCTGTGCAAACATTTGCCTACTTGGTCCCTTTGCATCAACATTTTGAGGTGTAATTGCTAAATATGAATGGCTAACTGATGCAGGAGATGATCATTAGAATTCTTCAATCACCACATTTCTTTGTATGTGGATGACGTTGTCCTTTTTGTGTCCCAGCCTGAGCAGTCTGTCCCCATTTTGCTGGACCTTATAAGATCTTTTGGTGCAGTTTCAGGATATGTTGGGGATGATGTTTGGAAGTAGGGCCTCGGCAGGATCTGATCTTGCTCTGTTAATGCCAGGCACCAATTAATCCACTTTAAGGTAATACAAAGACTTCATTATTCAAAAACAAAGTTGCATAGATTTTTTTCCTAATATCTCTTCATTATGTGATAGGTGCAGATCTGCGGAAGGTTTTTTGACCCACCTTTTTTGGACATGCCCAAAACTGTATAATTTTTGGTGTGATATATTCAAATGGTTCTCTGAAGTGTATGGTTGTGTGATTTATCCAGATCCAGAGATTGCATTATTTGGGTTTTCTCTTTCCCTATTGAAACACAAGTGTCTCTATGCAATCCGCCATTATGTACAGAATGATAATTGCTAAGAAAGCAATTCTAAGGCTTTGGAAGTCAGACGCCGTGTCCCTGTTTAAGACTTGGTTAACTGATCTCACTGGTATCTTACACATGGAGAAAGTTTTATGATATTATTATTACATTACAGATATTGTATTGTGTTATATTATTTATATATATTTTACATAGTGTGCCAGCCACCTTTCTCTACGAGTTTGTTGATACATGTAGTGATGCAGGAGTGTAATTCAAAAAAAAATGATGAAAGAAAATGTGTATATATATATATATATATATATATATTCTTTTTTTGTTTGTTTGTTTCTTTTTCTTTTTTTTCGCTCTCTTTTTGTTTTTGGATATTTCTGAGAAGTTGCACACAAAAAATTAATTTATAAAAAATATGCTTGACTGTAATGTCTTGAAAACTGCTGTGAACCATTTATTTACCAATATATCTGGCAGCTCTTTTTGTTTAATTTAGAAGAATATCAAGTTTAATATCAAGACATTAGAGCCATAGTTTTCAGCCTGTGTTTGAAAGTCTCAATGAAATAACATAAGCTATGGCTCAGGTCATAACTCAAATTATTTCTATACATTTCAGTCAACATTTGAAGGTAACAAGAGAATAAAATATCCAACAATGCACGAGTCTTTCTTTAAGCTGATATCTAGAAACATCCACCAGGCTTTATCTATACTGCAGAACTGTAAAGACATCAAGCCACTCCTTTGTCAACCCTTTGTCCCAAACAGAGATCCATAGCAGATAATCCATAACCAATGATTAACAGATAATTTCCAAAATGGAAAAGGAAGAATATGAAATGGCCACAGTGAAATCCATAACAATAAAAAAAGACCAGAAATCAGTGGCTGATCCTTGTCTTGAATACATAGCAAGGAAATACTATCATACTTCTTGCCACAGAAAGAAAACAAAGATCCTCTTTGAGATGAATTAATGATCTCTTCTCACCACTACTCTGTGCTGCTTAAGAATATTGTGATTGTATTCATGTAAAGTTTAGAAAGCCAGATCAATCCACCAGCTTTGGACTTTGATTAGTCATGTATTTCAAATGTTTTTCAGATTTTGAAAGGTTTCAAATGTGATCTTATTCTTTACAGTAAATGTGCTGTACATCCCATGTCCCAATCTCCAAAAGCAAATGAGTCACATACCTCAAACAAAAACGTGCTTTCTTTTGTCCTTTAAGTCCTGCACACACATAGACACAGGAACACAGGGCCCAAAAACGTAGAGGGGGAAAACAAACTACAAGTTTCACTCTTCACGCTTCCGCCTCAGATAAAGTGAATCCAGCTCTGTTTGGATGTCCAGGCGCCAACCCTGTCCTACACAGAGAACGAGGTTTGACTGGGGCCTCCGGCTGGATGACAGACACGCAGGATGGACAACAGGTGACGTGGTGCAGTGGTGAGAGAGGCACTGACAGCAGAGGTTTCAGGTTCATGGAGGAAGAGCTGGTATCCCCCTGCGCCTAACAGCTCAGAGCTTGAGCAAACAGTGAAGCGACCTTTGGACCTGGATGGTGAGATAGGGCAGTAAAACAACAGTACAGGTGAAGGGCTGGAGCCAATCAGGGCCAGCGTTATGGTTGGGATCTGGGCGGTCAGGTATGAAACAAACACTGTGACAGGTGCGCATGCTCAGACTTATCTTTCTCACTTATCCTTCTTCCAGTATCAACTCCATTAGTCCAACTCACATTTAACGTCAAGAAAAACAAGGCATTTGTTGAATTATTGAAGTAAATAACTAAAATAGAGTTATAACATCTCTGGATATTGTGACTGTAGAAAACATACAGGCGCTTTCAGAAATGAAATATAATACCTGGGCTCCTACACAAAGGAATACTGTGTCATCTGGGGGACCTCAACATGAACCTCTTGCTAAATTAGTTATTGTGTGTATGCGTGTCTGCCTGCAAGCACAAAGACATTAAGGTCTAGCGGCCTGTATGCACAGATGTGCATCTACGAAGAGACATACACATTTTCAAAGTGGTTGTCTTTGGGAAGATCAAAGTCTGACCTCAACAGGAAATACTTAAGTGTGTCGTGTGGATCAAATTCCAGTCAATCAATTAGATTAAAAAAAATACATCTAATAGTATTCCTGGGATGTAAACAACAAAACGCATGGCATGTCATTGCAGCATATAGTGTTGTGATGCAAAATTCCTCTGCATGTAAGTAAGAGCAGGGCCTAATTCCTGGATAGGCCCTCTGGGGGCCCATCTATAGTGCTGAGTCTGGTATGAAAGTGCTCTGAGGTCCATCTACTGGGCATTGGGAAGACTTTACTTTCTGCTTTGTTGAGTATCTCAATGGCACCCGCTGGAAGAAATGGCAGGCTGCTGCTGCAGCACATGAAAAATGAATGAGAGTGTGAAACTGATGATCAGATTTATTTATTTAAGGTGCTTGAACGCCGTTCCGGATTGTTCCGGCCTGTTTCAATCTCTGCTGCTACCAGCAATATTCATAGTGGCTTTTTGGAAGTTTGGTGCAATGATTTATTTTGGTAGGATTTGTACTACAAATTAAACCATGCAATAAAAAATATGTTGATCCAAGCGTGTCTGTATAAAGCCAACGTTCCAGGAAAAAGTCAAAGTAAGACCGAGTTGTCTGATACTGAGAGAGATTGAGTTCTCTTCATCTAGTTTTTTTTTCTTCTTCCTTTTTTAAAGGCAGCACCATGTTAGTGTGGTTTAAAGTTATGTAAAAGCACCCTGTGGTCAGATGAAGTTTTATCTCAGCATGGTTAAATTAATGAGACGACTCCCCTCCGGTGTAACCTTCATGTCTCAGTAATCATGATCAAAACTTTAAGAAACTCATGGCAGATTCAATACTTATTAACTAGTCAGCTAGTCATTCAACTACCTGAATGACTAGCTCATGAATTCAATCACTATTCACGTTGATGAGGCAGGAAACTAAACGTAGAGTCTCTGTTAAAAAAAAAAAAAGGTCAGGTCGACATATTGAGATATTCTCAAATACTTTATACAAAATTCATCACACAGAATGTTTACATGGTGACAACAACATTTCAGAGTAGTGACAATACAAAGAAAACAGCACAAAAATGCAGGTACTGTGACTCACACACTGTCCTTGTTAACTATTGCAGTGATTTAGAAGTAATAGTGCAAGGGTTAAAAAATTAGAAAACATAAATAAAAAATTGAACGTTTGCAACTTGGCGCGAGGAACATGTATATTACAGAATGGCTATGGAACATTTGCCCTCATAAACCATTAACATGAATTATTCACAAAGGACAATGAGCTTTAACAAAGAGGAATGTGAATTTGTGGTTTCTACAGACTGACTGGTTTAAAAATGTGCACACACTGAGGTTTTTAGAGCAATATCCATCCTTCATTAAGAGTAGCATTTTAATATTTACATATTATACTGGCACACATCTCACTGTAGGACTACTGTAAAACTGAAACATATCTTACAATACAGTGATTGACATCATTCCAAACGATTGAAGAGGATTAACATTTACAGAACACCAGAAGGAACGGAACACAAAATATAAGACTGTAAAGAAAACCCAGCCTAGATAAAGTTACAATGTTATATCATTATCATTAAAGATAAAAGTGACAAAATGATAAGGAACGTCACTTTTTGACATCATTAAGGGCAAAGAAGTAGAAGATCCTCATTGCTGGGAACCAAAGGAAAGACAAGGATAAAAAAGAAAAGATATTTTGTTTTTTCACTAAAGTAAGGCCACTCATAGGAAGAGTAGAACAGGAGGAAGATGTATGTAAACCATTAGTAATTCTATACTCCTTAGCGGCTGAGGAGCTCGTGTTCAAATGTTCCTTTTTGGAAGAAAAAGTTTTTACCTGAAAGTTCTGCAAGTTCTTTCAGGGTAAATGAAATACTCTAAAAGACAGCCATCACAATTGTCAGTCAAACAAGTTGCCAGCTTTGTTAGTGATGTGATAAACACTACTTTATTCTGAGGGTGTGTATTTCATCATGTAAAGATAGTCTTCAGGTGAGCTACAGTTTAAATGAACAACAACCAGACTAACCACTGTGCAAATTCTCAAACACACTGCTGTGGCAGACGCGTCTGTTCCCAGCAGTAAACAGCATTTAAAATCACGGCCTTTGAAAAGCATTGACACAAATAAATATGTATAAAAATAAATAAAATGGCTGCACCAGTGGCGCTTATATAGATAAACAGAGGGAATGTTCACACTCATTTTTTCATGAGGTTTTGATTTAAATCACATGATTTCATCATTTATTGATTGATCATATCACTGCTGCCTTTCCTGGGGAAACAGGAATGGAAACATAACATGGCAAGGCACACATTTCACTGACAATCCTTTAAATTAAGGGGTCAGATTAATTGTTTCATCAACTTTACTTCCACCACTTTCAATAATCGACGGACCTTAAACACAAGGGCCGCCTCCTAGCTTCCTTTCATCCATTCATCAAACAAAAGACCCCTACATGAGATAAATCATACCTCATTTTCACATTTACTCAAATCACCACAGTGGAGATACAGAACAGGGCATTCTAAAGACTCTTTTTTTTGTACTTCACACATTCACATTTTGCAGACTGTAAGGCATCAATCACACAGTTTGGTGGGTTTTAGTGGGGTTATTGCACAACAACACTGGGGAGGTGTGGTTGGGGCCTCCAGCGGTGCCTGGCATCCCCTGTTCATTTGAGGCTATGGCGTGTGCTCTGATGAGGAGAGGGGTAAAAGAAAAAGTGGTTAACTGGTAAGTGGTCATTGCCTAATGGAGCAGCTGGTGGGTGTGAAGGTTAAGTGAACCAGGGGCTATATGGTTCTGTGCTGCACAGTAGATCAGTAAATAACGTGAGTGTTTGAGGAACATGGAGAGTAAGTGTTTGTCCAAATTACACACAGTGTGAATGTGTCTCTTGGCAAGTCGTCATCAAACAGTCAAGAGCAGCTAAGACACATCAAAGATCTAAGAAAGAGTCTACATGGCCATTCATGGAAAATAATTCCATGTTTTTTTGACAGTGTCACATGAGATCATTCTCTTATTGTGAAATTCAGACACCTCCCATCAGTCACGTCTCTTCCCCTCCCTGTCCAGCTTTCCTCATCTGCCCTCCTCGGCTGAACGAGTCTCTGATTTCAGCCTCACAAACTCCTTGGCCACATCGTCATTGGAGCGCTGGGAGAGGATCCGCATGGCGGTGAGGCCCGTGTCATCCATATGGACACGTTGGCCCAGAGGGCACCAGCATGCGCAGTTGCCCCTTCCCGTGATGTCTTTTAATTGTATCACGGCCAAGCCGACCACTCTGTCGGCACGGCCGAAACAGTAGTCTTTGACGCACATGTGCAGTTCATAGCACTCAAAGCCATCCTGGTTACCAAGAGCACTGTGGGGAGAAAACATAAGACGTCTGAGCATTCAGTCATTCGACAAGAACAGCAGGTTAGACATCTCAAAGCTGCACGAAGCACAAAGTTTCACTGAAAATACAAGCTTTAGGTAGATGAACAACTCAACTACTGTAGATGCCCTAGATTTGACAGGAGCTAACAGTTATTTAAATCGTCATTTAACCTGCAAATCATTTTCCTGTTTAGTCTCTAAAAGAAAAAAAAAAGAATAAAATACTCAATTCTCAGATATGTAATTCTTGTTAATTGCATATTTCAGAAAAAGTCATTTAAATTGAATGAATGAATGAATGCTTAAAATTCCCTTAATATCAAAATGCACTTCTGAAGTACATGGGAGATGTGGACATAAAGTTTTGTGAAAAATATTGAACAGCTTTTTTAAATAATGCCCTGGAAACCCTCATCTGAGACAAATCCCACTCACAGAATGAGCAAAAGTTCAACTTGTAACCATGGAAATGGAAAAAAAATATAAAGGATGAAAGTCCCTAAATAGCAAAAGGTACCAGTTCATGTAATGATTCATGTTTCCTGAAAAAATGAAATTGATTTTGAGTTACGGTCCGGAAATGAAACTTGACAAAGTGTCACACATTAGCCAGGTTGGTAAACATTAACATACTGGTAAACATATGTCACATTACATCATTCTGCAATCAAATTATTCACATATCTGTCTCTTATAGCCTGTGTGAAAGTTACCAAGTTTCTTCTTGTAGCTGTAAATCTGGAAACCATAAAATAAATGTAAAATGTTAACAGAAATGAAGACAACTAGGTCAGCTACTGATGCTGTTGGATAGGCAAACAATTAATGATGAAAAAATTAACATCTTCAACATCTCTAAAACTGAAACTGAAAATATTTCTGTGGCTGTTTTTTTCTTCATTCATAAAAACATACAAAAGCAGGTGCAGCTGCTGCAGTACTTACAAATGGAAGGTCTCGTTGAACTTGGGAGACCAGCTGTTATTCTTGGATTTGGTCTGGAATTTGCGTTTCTTGTCGCTAAGGTGAGGCCCGATTATGGTGATCTCCACGAAGGGTCGGAACATGCCGGAAGTCTGCCACTTTAAATCACCGGCTCCCACAACTTAATGTGCCAAAATGGACACGCACAGAGGAAGAGGATGGTGTAATCAGATAAGAACACTTGACTACAGATGCTACGTATTTAGCATCATATTATGAAATTTGAAACAGACCTTTGACGGACACTTTCCGCTCCTCATTCCCAGGATGAGTGTGCAGCTCAATCTGGACAGACACCTCACCTATTGGCTTGACCACACCTGAACCTAGTGTGAAATGCATTCAGATGCAACAGTGATGTGACATTTGCAACAACAAAGACAAAAAGCAACTTCCTAATATAGTGTCAGGATGAGGAAGGGGATATAGGCGTCAGAGGTTAGGTTAAGGTTAGACCTACCCCACCTTAGTGGTGCAGACTGAAAACAAAGGAAGTGTACAAAAGGAAGGAGAGGAGGGGAGTGCTGGCAAATCAATGAAACCTACCCCTGCAGGGCTGTATTTTTTCATTGGGAGTTAACCTAATACCCTTTCCATTGTGCACTGGCACAGAGGCAGCACAGGAGATAAAGAGAAGACAGCAATAACATGTCAACAAATCAAAACATTAAAAACACTTAAAATACACAAAACACAGGAGAAAATCTGGAGGAGGGAACATTAACCTCATTTATCAAACACACAGTGCCCTCTCCTGGTCTACCATGGGAAATGTTTTCTTCCTTTGCCCTTTCTGATGTATTATTATTAGGCAGTGGACTGAGCTACCTTGTGCATGCTGGGTGGTCACAAAGGTCTTGATGAGTGTGTCTGTTGTCTGAGTGTAGAGGGACAGAGCGTGGCGAAGTGAGGACAGCTCAGGACTCTTCTCCAGAAACACCTTCTTCAGCCCGTTGCCTCCTGCATGAAAGTATTGCTGCAAAGGAAACAGGAAGTGAGACAGCACATACATATCAGGATGAACAACCAGGGTTGAATTATTTTCTAAAATATCAAAAATGAATTCAATACTAAAATTAGATTGACTTCATGCTCCGTGGAAGTTTTGATGGATGCATGTTCACTGTTATATGAGCCACAGACACCAGCAGCTACTCAAGCAAACAAGGTGGGTTTTTTTTTTGCTCCATGAATGTAGACCTTTAATTTAACAGTAATTCCAGGGGTGGGGGGCCTTCTCCTCCACACACTCTTCCTGGCTTGTCAAATCAGGTAGGTTATGCCCACAAGATGTAAGGCTTGATGAGGCCACTTTTACCTGTGCACCCTGCAACCTGATGAAACCAAAACCAAGAGCATAAACTAACCTTGATAGTGTCCAGTGCCACATCCATCACAGCACATTGCCTGGGAGACAGGCTTTTAGCCTCCCCTGCCATGTGATCCTGCAATGATGAGTTAAGAGATGAGTCAGAATTTTGTTATAAATTGAGCATCAGCAAGAATATAATAATGTGTAAAAAAAAAAATATGAAGGCATTGTGACACCTTGAGTTTGGAGAGTTGACCCAGTTCTTTTGCAGCTGAGAGAATCTGTGCACCCTGAAAAAAAAGGGGGGGAACACTTTCGCTGTTTCATTTCTGCACTTAAAAGTCAGGCAAAATTAAGCAGATGATGTTGAATGTTGTTGAGCTTACAAAGGTATCATTGCCCTGCGGCAGGACAATAGTCTTCTCCAGGCTGCTCATTACGATCCTCCACAGCTCCTTGAGCACACGCTTTAACACAGTCTTTTCACATACGGTGGCAAACAGCGTCAGTCTGCAAAACACACATAAACACACATATGCACAAGCTGATGAGACACATGGCGCACAGACAGTGCTGGATTGTGTTAACCTTAATTAGTGCTTGTATAGTTGGAAATTTTTATTCTGATTCTAAAATTCTAATTCATGTTTTTTTGCCAAATGATTTTTGCAAGGGCAAATTCAGGACAGAGTTTTAAGGTGCAGAAAAAGAAAAGAAAACAAACAGGAGAGAATTGAATAAATATAGAGTATATACAGTTGGGCCGTGAGAGTGGATAACACCTGACAAATTGGATAAAGATCTGGTAATATCATAAAACAGACCCAAATCTGAGTAAATCCACTCACCTTCCATCCAGGAAATCCATGAGCGGCCGCAGCATGTTGTCAGAGTCGGCCTCGACGTGGTTCTTATTGTTTTCGTTGAGCGGCCCTTTGATCTGGTACAGCAGAGTCGCCATCTGTCGCATGCAATCATTGATACGGCTGTGGAAACTGAAAAGAAAATGATCAATCAGCACAAATGTGTGGTTACTGCTTTAAGTGTAAATGTGTGTGTGTGTATCTATTTAGGGATCAGGATTGGGCTACCTGTTCCCAAAGGTGCTGCTGAGCTCATCCAGCACGCTGTTCAGCCTCACTTGCAGGTCGTTCAGTAAGTCACTGGCCTCAGAGTCCATCTGCAGAGATCAATGAGGGCATCAACATTTGATTGAGGGGTTTTTCAAGAATTAAATAAGTCAAAATATGACAACTTAAAAACACTTTGCAGAGTTTTCACAAAACTGCAAAAGGCCGGGAAAATAATTAGAAAGAGGAAGTTTGTGCGTTTTATGGAGAAGGCATAGCGGCACAAACAATCAGTCATGGTTCTTAACACGTTAACAACTCTCTCTGTAATGTAATGTTTGCATTCTACAACCCCTATTCCAAAAAATATTGGGACGCTGTGTAAAACATAAATTACACAGAATGTGACAGTTGCTATTCCTTTATGATATAAAACACATTTAAAACAGAGGACAATATATTTAATGTTTCATCAAGCTGCTTATTCTGATTTTGATGGCAGCAACACGTGTCAAACAAGTTGGGACAGGAGCAATAAAAGACTGGGAAGATTGTGGAAGGCTGACAAACAACTGTTTAAAGCCTTCCTCAGGTAAACTGGTTAACTGGTAATAGGAGATAGCATCATGTTCGAACATGAAAGGGTCATCCTTGAAAGTCATTCACTTTCAAGGAAGGGGTGAGGTTCACCACACTGTGAAACACATACTACTACATACTACATGGGCTTGGGAACACTTCAAAAAACAAAATTGTGAGAGTGAACAGGTGTTTCTTTGCAGATGATTCAATTCTGTCTTTTGTTAACAGTCACACTGCATCCAAATTGTTTTTGGAATAAGGATCATATGTGCCTGTAGCAGGAAAAATGTCCATCACAAATACCAAGCTAGTATTTTCTAAAAAGCAATTTTATTTTGGTAGAGAAAAAGGTCAAATTTAACGTATACAGCTGAACAAACCCACCTTTTTACCAGTAGTCTCCAACTTGCATAGGGAGCACAATGAAGGAAAAATTTAAACATTTAATACTGCGAGAGATTGGTGCCTTACAAGGAGTTTCACAAGCATGGGGCAAGGGAACAAGTAGGGAAGTGAGAGATGCATGAACTACCTCCAGTATACCTATACCAGGTATACTGTGACATCATCTAAATAAGCACAGCCTGCAGGGGAGCCAAGCCTTATGGATGAGGCTGTGGTGTGGCTCATTAGGTCAATGATCCAATGGCCCTTTGATTCATGGACTGCCAGAGCTGAATGGCACCATTAAGGAGGAGAGACTGAGGCGTCTCTGTTCTGCAGCATAAGGTAAGGCTACAGGGGAGAAAAGGCAGCTAGAAATGGATGATGGTCTGCTTGTAATGTGCTGTATGTGTTTTGTCTTGCCTGGGACTATTTCTGTGTGCAACAGGATATTAATAAGCATGATTCTTCAAATGCACAACAGCAAAGACAGTCACAGGGTAATACAGGGCAACTTAAATTAAATCAATTTTGGAATTTGTTCTCCATTTTTATTGAGCGTGAGACTACAGAGGATTGATGGTTGTAACCTACCTTTTCGACCGGTTCATCCAACTTTACGTGGTGGGAATGTTTTGCGATTTGTTAAAAGAGAAATAAGAATGGATAAAAGTAAAAAAAAAAAAAAATCCTGTTCTGTTTGAAACAACACTGAAAGAACTTCATGATCACCAACCAGGGAAAATGAATCTCCAACATCAGGTTTTATGTGAGCCACAAAGAGTTGCAAAGAAAATGCAAAACAAAGAATGGCTGCAACCTAAAGTTGAGGATTAACCATTTCTGGGGATGTGAGGGACCAGTTTTGAGGAAAGGCCAGGGAAAATACCACAGACAGAAGGTGAAAACTCAAGGTGGAAATCACCACAGATAACAATAAACACTGCACAACATCAACTCCACCAGGGATGTCTCTTTCTAGTAGGACTGAGTCTCACTGTGTTGTCGTGGAGACTAGCAGGAGCGATGGACGAGAATAAATAAAACCAATACAACAAACCTCAACCTCAATTTTCTCCCGTTCCTCCCCTACTTCCTCCTCCTCCTCCTCACTCTCCTCAAACTAGTCAGGACAGTGAAAAGACAACACAAAATATTAAAGTTTGTGAGTTGTTGCTGCAAATATCACAACCATGCTCAAAGTTTGTCCTTTCAAGCTACTTGCAGTGCCGCTCTTTAAAAAAAAATTACAATGAATTTTCCAAAGCAGTGAAATATATGCAGTCATGTATTATAAAACATGCATGCATATACAGTGAACTTGCCTGCCATGCTAGTATTCTATTGTTGCGCTAGAAAAGAGATAAAAAAAAAACATACAGTAATTGTGACTTAACTCACCGCAAACATACATTTTTGTTAATTATCTTCTTTCTATTATCAAAAAAGGAGGGGAAGAAACATCTGTTGCTGAAGCTAATTGGCTCAGTATATCACAGTAACAGAGATACATTTAATTTGTACAAACTATGATTGTAAAATAACAAATATTTTCTTAAAAAAATAATTAAAATGGACAAGAGAGCTGAAAGATCATACTTTGGTGGTAACCCTACATTTTCCACTTTCATTGCATGAAGAATATCCAAGAGAAAGGGCATTATCTGCATTTTTGAAGGTTGTATGTAAAAAACAAACAGTACATCAATAAACAATCAATGGAAGCATTCAGCCTTAAGAACATTAAATGAAGACATTACAATATTTCTATCGGTTATTGGTTGTTATCTGTTAGTTCTTCAGTTCAACTGTAAGTAAGAGGTAACTTTTTGATGATAAAGTAGATAAATGAAGTGAAAGAGCAGATTTTCAGTTGTTATATTCATTTTCATCTGGTGAACAATGAAATCATTAGAATGATTTAAAGGGCTTCCTAAGTCTTCTTGCTGTCAGAGAGAAATTTAAGGAGAAAACAAAAACCTAACTTGTTAATTAGATAATACTATAATCTGATCCTCGACCACTGAATCAATTTCTTTCTCATGATTTTCTTCTATTTGAACAAGCCACTCATTTCTCAGACACAAAGTCTGTTAATCTCTCAAAGGAGAACACATGTAACATCCTGTCACCTCCACCACATCATGAAATGATACTCAACCAATCATCTGACTGATGTGATTTCTCCAAACCATGAGCCCCAATGATACAGGTTCAAATCAACCAAGTTCAAGAAAATAATATATAAGAATATAGTCCAATTATTGCATGTACAATTTGCTATTAAAGGCAAATTCCATCATGATTTCCCACATCTTATTGTTTTTCACCTGACTTCCAGCATTAAGATATAAGTCCTATTATGTAGGGATAATACCAAAGGAGTGAAACGTTTTCCCTTTGCAGAAACGCATAAGCTCTGCCCTTCTACACAAAATGAAACATATTGTCTGCCATGTATTCTGGTCCAATGAGGCTACTTTGAGTTTGAGTTTTAAAAAAATAAAATAAAATAAAATAAAATACAAAGATATAAAACAAAACTACAAAGAAAAAACAACAACAAACAAGCTATTGAAACTAAAGACGGGTGTACAGATGTTGGGAATCACTACAGAGCAGAAGAATCTTGAAAACAACATGTTGAATTTTATAATGGTATTTCTCATTTCTCTGGCCCCATCCTGGTCATGAGCTCTATCATCATAACCAACATCCACGTCCATGATTCATCATATAAAGATCATATACACCCATCCAAAAGCATGTTACATTCCCAAAAGCAGTGTAGAAGTGTTCTGATATAGCAATGTTACATTTAAAGCATGTATCTGGAGTATTGGGACTGATGTCATGTAGTTTTGATGGCGTTAAGTTGCGTGTTAATTCTTGGTGACTGAGCCTTCAGACATGCCTCAAACCATTCTCTTTCTGAAATTTCCTCCAGTAAATGTAGCCTCCAGCATTTTGAATTTATCTTCTGATGACTCAGATGTTTTATCTACAAACCATTTATACCTGCAATGATCTTCCAGCAATGAGGCGTCTTGCCGAGTAAAAGTTTTTGAGAGACAGAAATAAAATTTCTCATAAAAACTTGAAGAAGTAAATTGTGATGTCATGCTTTTCTTGTAGATCTGTGAATGACATTATCCTTTGTTATTAAGATCCATTGAACTGTTTAATCCTTTGTCAGCCCATGTCTTAAAAGCAGCATCTTTTCTACCAGGTATAAATGTACTATTGCCCCGTATGGGTGTGAAGCATGCCAATGGCTGTGTTTGTCCTAAATATATATTGATATATTTATATCATAGCAATCACAAAAAGGGGATCAGGACCAAACACCTGCGCAACTTAAGACGTACCCATTAAACCACTACTTTGTCTTTAGTGCTTATCAGTATTAAAGACAATAAGAAAGTACTGAACTGTCTAAAATTCAGTTCAAACAGCTACTAATCAATCTAATCTGCTACCATCTACAGTACCCACCACAGCTTTTGCTTTCTCATCCTCAGTTACGGGCTGCTGTTAAAGTCAGAGGAAGAGGAGAAAGAATCAATACGGTGGTGTAAACTGCACACCATTGAACTGATTAAACAACTGACAGATGTACTTTTATATAGACAAATGTCTGTTTTAGCCCTGCTCATGATGGAAACCTACCTCCTCCACTCTCGCCTCCTCCTCCTCCTCCTCCACCACTTCTTCATCTTGCTTTAATCATAAAGTAAACACACTGATTGAATCTCTAGCTACATTGTCCAACAGCTGCAATACTACAACTGAGCAAGAATTACAAAAAAACAAAAACAAAATACACTACAGCCACACTGAGTATTACAAAGCACTACATGCAAAAGCCTTGTAGGGATTCAAAGCAGAGCGAGGTCACAGCTGACAGAAGATATTGATCATCCTGACTGTAGCTATACTAACAATGCTAATACAGAGGACATGATTTAATTATGTCTCTGCTTCAATTTTCTCTATCCTATTAGGCAACACTGCATCTAATCTCAGTCATTGCTGATCTATGGGTTCAGCATCACATCAAACACAGCAGGACAACATATAGATTTCTCTAACAGCCAGAATGTAACATAAATTAACATTCACAGCATAAACAACTTCTGCTATGGCCTTGAAATGTCCTAATCAGTGTTGGGCAAACTACTTGGAAAGTGTAATCGGCTAAGCTACCAGTTACGATATATGAAGCTTCACTACACTGAATATAGCCCCAAGGGAACGGAGCAAATGAAGCTATAGTAAAATGGAAAAAGTAGTTTACTACATTAAATAGATTAAAGTTGTTTTTTTTTACATTAAATCAACTTCATTCCAAGTCAGCGCTATCTTGGTGAATAATAAAACTATGAGTCAAACACAAAGAGAGGCAAAAGTAAATACATAATAATTGAATAAATACAATCCTAATATCAGAAAGCTATGTTTGTGTGATTGTGTGGATGTGCTCCATCTAGAATGTGACACTTGGAAGACAAACGGGAAGTTAACTCTCAAAATTAAATGCATCAAATTAAACCAATGCAGCAAAAATAATAAAGAATTTGTCTCCCTCTGGATCCATTCCTCTCCATCTTCACCCTCTGCCATATTTCAATCAAATTCAAGCCCAGCAAGTCTGTATTTCCCTGCAATCAGGGATGTCTGAGACAACACATTGGTACGTAATATCACCATGTGAAAGAGATTCTGTTGGCTACACACACACACACACACACACGTCCATGTATGCATGAATGTAAATGTAGCTTAACCACGCAACTCATTCAGAAAAGAGAGGCTCAACCATACTGCTGAGAAACTAAAAACTGGTAAACACCCTTACTTGGAGCACAATTACTGGCCAACACTAGTGCTAATCTAGCATCATAATCATTGCCGATCTACTTCACATGGTCTGAACTACTACTACTGGACTGTACTGGACATACCTGCACTTCCTCTGTTGCAATCTGAAAAACGATGCACACAAATGTAACTGTTCTCCAAGTAAAAACCCTACAATATCAACTTTCATGCTAACGGAAGAAATATTTAGTTAGAAGTTTCTTCCAGCGCTTTACACACTAACAGCCTCAAACTGGACGTCATCCATCCAGTATGACGCCATTGTACATTTAATTTGTCTTCTCATCCACACCTTTGTCTTGAGTCTTACCTGTTTGGCACCCATGGACTCGAACATCTTCTCCAGCTGGATTCTTAACTGCTGCACATTATTCATCAGGACACATGGCTGCAGGAGACGTGGAGGACAGACATATAAAAAGTGACTGCAATGACTGCTGGGAAGAAATATCTTTCAAAGACAGAGCACATATTTGTTTGTACTTCCATAATTATTCAGCTCTAGGAATGATATCATTTTAAAATACATTTTAAGAGACATTAATGTGATGATGGACACACCAGAGGATCTGTCAATTCCCAAAAACAATCCCCCATATTTGACTGGATTATATGTTATGTGGGTTGTAGAGCAGGAAAAATACATCAATACGTCCAGCTGTGCCTTTAAATTAGCCTGTTATTGAATATAAAGCATAAAATAAGGGATCACAAAATGATGACTTGCAATAAAGCGCTGAAACTTACAATCTTCTCTTTGTCGATATATGAAGGAAAACTCTTGGTCAGAATGGCACTGTACTGCAGAAGGACTTTGGCAATGGTCTGTAAAGATGAAGAAATACATTAAGACTGTGGATCGAACAAAATTTTGATTTCAGACATTTCAATCGATGAAACTCTCACAACGTTGATAGGAGGGATAAATTTACACCAAAAGATCATCTCTTCCAAATACAGTGTTAGAAAGAGTCCCAAATGGCAAGCAAGAAGGCAAACCCCAAAACACAAAACTGTGCTGTCCCTTTGTCCCCCAGGAGGGGAGTAAACCAATGAGGAAATATCAAATCCTTTTACAATATGATGCACTTGAATGAAGGTTTTGGGGTTCAAACATCCAGTGAAGTGGGTTTACCTTGGAGAAGCGGCGGCTGTAATGAGCCATGACGTTTGGGTCGGGACATTCCAGTTTCCTGATGATCTCAAAACTCTGGTTGAGCTGGGTGAAGATGTCCACCACAGAGCAGGAGAACAGAGCATGCTCAGACGTCTGCTGGAACTGAGACATTGTTGGGTGGGCAAGGGGAAAAACAAACATAAACAATACTTCGTGATTATCAATACTCATTATTCTGTATCGAGTTATAAAGTAACTACATGCTACAAAACAACGTTCTGAAGCACATATATACTGATACCGTCTGTGTCTTCATGAATTCTGATTCTAACACTTTTTATGATGACATAAACTCCTATGGGAACAACAAGATCAACTTACTCCATCTTTTTTGTCTCTCTCTAGGGCTCCATGCATAAACTCCATGGAGACATCCTCATTTTCATCCAACCACTGCAGCACAAATTGTAGGAACCATCTGCAGGGAAAACAAAGACGAGTCAAACAGATTCTTTTTTTTTTTTCCTTTCCACAAACACAAACCTGGAGTGCAGGACTTTTGTTTTCTTTAACATGTACAAACATCCGCAACATTCAAGCCCTTGACAAATTAGTTGTCAAAAAAGCTGATTAAGCCTGTCATCGCCATATTAAATCTCTGTGCATATTGCAGTATGCCTGTATTTTTAAATATTGAATCTGTGACGACTTTCCCAAACTGCCACAATGGGTTTTACGTCAACCAGCAAAAATTGGTTTGCCAGGGCTGCAGCAGGTAGAAGCCATAGTGAGCGAGTAAACCACAGTAAATAGGAGCAAGGTGGAGCCAATCGCATCATAAGTAGGTTACTCTCGCTGCCAGAAAGGAGAAACAAAAGCTGCACACGTCAGATTAAAATTAAGAGTATAGTCAAAGCCACTTACGATGGGTAGTCAGGAACAACACCCTTAAAGTTTGGCAGCTCCTTGACATATTCATTGTAGAGCCACTTGACCTTAAAGTGCAGGTTCATGTAGTCGGTGCTCTTACACAATCTGTGCTTCTCGTGCTCTGCAGATACAAATACATTAAGAGGAGTCTGTGAATATTGTGGTGTGCCACAGAGTGGGAGAGATTCAAGCCATCAAGTTGCATTATGGGAAGGGTAAGATCACAGGTATTTGGGCCGTGATACTGTGGATTACGTGTATTTTTGGGAAGTTTGACCATAACTTTAATAATGATTCTAACATGCATCCAAGTACACCTTTATTAAGAACACGTCTAAAATGATGTGCATTGAAAGTCTCGTCTTTGCTGGGTGCAAAATTAATGACTTTGAGGGTTAAGTAGACGATAATAAGAGGCTTCTACAGTTTCCATACTTCTGCTACACTGTTCTTCTTGCAATTAATCAATCAATGTCCCCATGATTTTTCACTGTAATTGCTTTAGAAGAAACCAATTAAAGGCCAGTATGGACAGGAGGAAGCATTTAAGTGACCCATCGGTGCTTTTAATGTACATTTTTAGAATGTTAGTATTGTTCTGAGATAGGCTAACCTATCCTTAAACCACAAAATGAAAACTAAATTGGTATCTATGCTTAGTTTTTCCTAATTCGAATCTAAACTATTGAGACATGGTGTATTTAAAAGAAAAATTCCTCTGGATAAATGTCCTTTAATGGTCTTATATTTAAATAAATACAGAGGAAGACAGTGACACTAGCCAGTAACTCATTTATGACAAATGTTTACTCATACTTTCAAGTTTTAATTGCACTGACTGCGAAGAGATCATATATGTGCTGGTCAAAATTAATCGGCTGCATTTTGCATAAGCAATAGTCATGAATAGCTCAAATGTAATCAGATAATTAACTATCTTTCTTCGACTACTTGTCTTAAATTTGAAGAATTCTTTGGTATTGCATCTGGAACGAAACCTCTCAAGACTGGTTTAATCTCCATCTCTGAGAATTTTCCATCACTTTCTATATTAAGGCATGATTGAAAATGAAAGGGCCATCACTTCTGTACCATAGTATGTGAAACAGATATTTCACAGTGATAGCCTCTGTAGGGGGATTCATCTTGAGAGCAGTGGATGGGATAAGAGCTGACTGCATTAGGGGACTGGCGGTGCTGTACAGTACAGTACAGTACAGTACAGGGAAGGAAAATCACAGAGAAGCCCCTGAGAGACATAAGCAGCTTTCAGGCCCTGCAGTTATTATTTCGCTCTTGCAGTTCTTCCATGCCGCTGTATCATTTCTGTCCAAGAACTTATCTTCTTTTTTTGCCATTTAAGGTTTCAGATCAAGTCTATGGTATGGTCTACAGGCTACTCTAGAAACATTTAAGTACTATCATATATTATTTAATAAGACAGGAGCTGAGAGCCAAAGACACATTAAAATAGTGCAGTATGAATTCTTCATCAAGACAAAATGTTTTATTATATTATGACACGAGTGGAGCTGATGGACTGTATAAGCATAAACTGCCTGGCTAAATAATGATGGTATTAGGAGTTTTAATAAGAAAGGACTTGAGGTTTGAGCATTAATGTGTCAAATTGAAGGTTTTCATAGTAAAAACATATATTCCTTTTAGGAAAGAGTGAAAACTCATCTTCTGGCATTACTGACAGCAGAATTTTGTAAAAATTAATTATGCAGAAATTACGATAATGGCTTGTATGTCATTGATGCAACAAAGTAGCCTAGAATTATGATGGCAATCTGACTGGGACTTACCCTCCATTGCATACTTCATGTCTTGTGCAAACAGGGTCCACATGACCTCTGCTGACACCTTCCCTACATTCAGTTCTTGTGGGAATCTGAGAGATGACATGAGTATTATTATTTAAGCATCCAAATCAAGCATTTGGAAAATTTCAGAAGAAAAAATGTCATTCTACATTCATTGTAGCAGAAACTGCCAAGGGGAAAACTGATACTTACTGGTTGAGCACGGGTGTGTAGGAGTTCCTATCCTCCTCAATGATGGAGACAATGAGCATGATGAGTTTGGGCCAGAAGTCTAAGTTCTTGATGCTCGGACCCTGCTCCTCCAGAGGGAGCTCCTCCTTGTTCTGGGTTAGAACACAACACGATCACACACTTGATAGAGTGTAACGCATCTTATGTCTGCTTTAGTAGACATGTAGTCAATGCAATGCCTGGCAGTCATGCTAATGGAAGTTTACATGACACAGTGGGATAATTAGTGTGTGACTCACTGTGTCGACAGGCTGGTACTGTCTGCTGTACAGCTCGTGGCAGTTATTGAAGATGTAGTCGTATGTAGAGTTGAGGCAGGCCTTGACACAGTCCCTCACCACTTGACTGGCTCTAGGAGGAGACTGTAGCTCCTGGACCTGAACACCAGATGGAAATGGCAACACCGACTTTGAATGACTGCACATAATATTTATCACACTACCTGCCAACAAGGGTTGTTTGCAGCAAACAAGTTAAAAATGAAATAATGTGGATCTAATTCATCTGGTGGTGATTTCATAGCCATTCTATGCCATATTTGCCCATTTGGTCAAATCTTATGTAGACCGACTGCAGTAACAAAAAGATGCAATACATGAAACGCTGTTAGCTACCTTCATCCTGAAGAAGGTGATGCTGGTTAGAAGGTCCACGGTGGATTTCAAATCCTGCAGGCGATCCCTGCTGCTGGCAGGAAAGTGGTTCTACAGAAGAAAAACAAGTTTAATCAATTTTTCATTTACGCAATTTTACATAATTCTATTAGATTTTTATTTATGTATTAGATACATAAATAAAATGTCATTACCAACACCGCTAAAGCAATATTTCAATGAAGCAATAAAATAAGTTTTGAGAACAATAGAAATTAGGAAAAAAATTTGTGCTATCAAAATCTTACCCGGTAGGTTGAGAGGTCAATGCGCAAGGAATTGTGTAGCTGGTCCAAAAGCTTGACAAAGCGTTCTTTCTGCATAGTGAACAGAAGAAAAGAGAAATGATGAGAGATCGTACATACACACGAGTTTTAAGTGGAAGGAAAAAGACATATGTACACAAGAACGCAAGGAAGAAGACATATGCTGTATATGAGCATATGTAACTCGTAGAGAGAGGAGAGGGACAAAAATACATGGCAAGACATTTATTTATTTGTGTGTGTGTGTGTGTGTGTCATAATAATACAAACCCCAAAATTGGAGGCAGCAAAGCGGTCAGAGGCGGACACATTGGTGGAGGCAGTTGTGTGGGCGTAGAAGGCATTTATGTTGGCCAGCAGGGTGCTCATCACTGCAGGAACCCCGGGACACATGTACTTAGATGACAGACAGGCAAAGTGCCTGGAAAGAGAAGGACGTGGAAAGCTTGATCCAGAAGCGACGTTTTATTCATTGCTGTGCCTTTATTTGGTCAGCCTGTTTCCTCTCAGGGGGTCTTGTTTTCACTTAATTATCCCTATAATGCATGGCCATGTCATCTGCCCATCAGCTTGCTGACAAATTGAGGCTGAAGGATGGCCCATGGGAGTGCTGTTCTCTGTGAGTGATGGGCCCAGCTAACAGGGCTCTGCATGGAGCATGACATTTCACAGAGACAAATCGATTTTAAACCCATTCATAATTGATTTTTTATTTCTTTTTTTGGGATTTGGAGGCCAACAGGGAACAACAACAGCACTGAGAGACACTTCAATATGAGAGCAAAAAGACAGAAAGAGTAGATGAGGGACTAGGGAGGGTGATGAGGAGGTGACAAACCCATGGACAGGTAAAAGTAGAGAGAGTTGTAATGTCCACTGTGATATTTCAGACTCACGTCATGGCCTGGTAGATTGACTCAATCCCATAGCGCATGGCAAACTCATCCACTATTTCCTGGGCCACATCGTCAAAGTAGACCTTCCACGCATCGTCTCCACGAGCTTCGGGGATTTTCACCACACCTTGACCGAGCACATCGGTAAAGTGGTGGAACAGGTTCTGTAATGGACAGAAACATTTAAATGAATCACATTCAACATTGATTTGGATGAGGCTTTTCAAGGGAGAGGTTGAATTATGTCATTGTTAAATCTTTGTGATTTTTGATCCTGAACATTTGTTTGTTCATCTTTGTTAAATGCCCAGTAAAATTAATACTATTACGTTCCAATAATTCTGTCAGATTTTTGACCACTTCAAAAAGGCAATTAAAAAAAAGTAACCTCTTCAAGTACTTACATGAGTGGTTAATTGATTAAATGATTACAGAGGCTTCTTGTTATATTAGTCATTCAAATGACATATATTATGTGGTAGCTGGGAATTAAATACCTCATGCAAACAGGTGTACTGCACATGATACGGAGCCACTTTCTCCTCTCCTTTGATCTCCACGTTGATTTGAAGGCGAATGGCACCTGACACGGCTGACTTGTCAGTCCTTTTCTCTGTAATGAAACACAAATACACACACTCTTGATTCATAACTCCAATCCAGATCTGTGACAGGGACACACATTACAGACTATTAACATGGCAGCACTATAGCAGGGGGTTCTGTTTCTGCAGTTTGACGGCAACGCGGAGCCGGCAACACTAATAGAAGTCCTCCAGCTGATAGTGAGGCAGGCAATTGCAGTGGGCTGTGCGGATCTGTGCCTGATCGCCAAAGACACTTGAGCAGGAGCTTCTCTCAGGGTGGAGTGCTTAGTGGCTCACCCCTACTATTTGCCCTGACAGGCACATCATTAGGGGTAATTTGTACATGTTGGCGGAGTGGTCGATTTCCGACTGGAGTGCTGCTACTTGATAATCACACACCAGGAAGAAAAAGGGGGAGCATACTGGAAGGGAGGTTTGCATTGGAGCACAAGAAGATGTAGATGTGGAAGGGAAAATGGCAGGGCACGTTGCATGAGTGTTTTGCTCATGTGTATATCAGTGGGATAATAAATGTCTCTTAGTTTAAAAGAAACAACAGGAGATTTACAGGCGCCTTCATATTCATTGTCATGTTTCAGCAGACGATTTATTGTTGCCAGGATGAAGTCAGCATTTTAATCATGTAGAAAGAAAAGACACTTTAGATAGAGGGCAAAACATTATGATATAATGTCAAAGAAGGGTAAATACAGAAATTTAATTCTGAGGATGGAAGAAAGACAGGAGACAGATCTTAAAAGGAAACAGACAGATCAGAAGTATAACTCCAAGACATATGGAATGGTTTACCTGCAGGATGAAGAAGACAAAGAGGTATACGATCTACCTTAATTTGTGCAGTTGCACCAGTGAACATATAAAATAGCACAAGGGACTGATAAATTAGCTCCTGAATGCTTGTGAACTCTATTTGGGCCTCATCCTAATGAAATGAGAGCACTTGTCAGAACGCACAATGGGATTTCATAGAATCAGCTTGCTAGGGAAAGCCAGTGCTTTTTCACACAGGGCCTCGGGGCCACGCACTGCCTGTGTTAAACAAAAAAAAAAAAAAAAAAGGAAATGAGCTGCAGGCAAAGAGGACGTGGGTAATGAAGTTCAAACAAGTCACTGACTGGATTTAGTGAAAATAGCACGTTTAGCATCAAACAGAAACACACAAGACTGTACGCCTCATCAGAAGCAAATCAATCCCTCATCACGAGAAAGTAATGTACAATCAAATCCAGGTTGTTGCTGATTCCCTTGGAGGCAGAGGAGAAAACACTCGAGGTGAGCAAAACAGACGGGGTAAATAGGAAGCAGCATGCAGTACCTCATTCTCTAACAGTAGCAGCTATTTGAGTTATAACCTATTTCCATTAAGTCCTTAACATCCAAAAATACACCATGTTCCATTGCTCTCCTGGTAAACACTGTTTAGAGTCTATACCTTATGTCCATAAATAAGACAGCATACTAACCTAAGTTGTACCAGACATCCATTTCTCCACTCAGTGTTCGGACTTCAATTATACTCTGGCCAAGGAAATCATCAGATTCCCTCTTGAGACGCTGCTTCACCCTCGACTTGATGTCATCATCCTCGTCCCACACACGCACTTTAATTCGGTCTGAGGAATTGTGGCACTCGCTAATGAAAAAAAAAGGAAATTCAAATCATGACAAACATAACAGTTGATACAATTTCATAATAAAGTTGGTACCGTGACGAACAAGCATTAAGCAACGTTTGATTTGTTTTTTTCAGACTGATGAAGCCTACTTTGCTCAAAGCTATGTAGGCTTGCTATTATATACTAAAGGCACTTAAATTATAAGAAAGAACCTTAAACAAGAAATGTTTTACATCCAAACACACATTTAATAATCAATACATTCCGTTGACTTACAAATGGTACTTTTCCTCCCAGACAGGATTGAGATTGCCATAAATGGTCTTGGTTCTCTTCTTGGTCTTGCCCACCTGAACAGTGACATATGGGTCACTGGATCCTGTCTTGTCCTTTGCCTGAAGTCCTTGGGCACAAACAACTATCACGATGATGGAGAAATAAAGACATAAGGAACCAGCATTAGTATTAATAGGAATTGAATAAGACTGAGGGGACTTTAAATCCTGGTTGAATTAATCCATTTCCTGTCAGTTTTGATCAGTGGGATACCTGTGATGGTGATCTTGGCCGACCACTTTGATGTGCCGTCCAGTACGCTCTGCTTGATGGTCTTCATCTGCTGAGCATGGATGGCTTTACTGATGACATATACTTCCCTGATAAGTTCAAAGATTTCCGGTTTGTTCCTTTCCCTAATCTTCATCCTGTCCTTCATGGCCATGATAATATTCTGAGTGCGGTCTTCAGCTCCATGCTTAGAACTTTTCTCCGCAGCACCTAAGCATTTGATTTAAAAAAGTATACAGTTAAAATCGATCTCATGAGAACTTTTTAAAATGTTTTCTTGGCAGTACTCACGCTGTAGACAGTCAGCATTCAGCAGCTCTTGGCACTTCTCATGGCACTTGACCCCACACTCAGAGCAACGCATGCCTTGTCGGGCTATTCCCCACAGCAGCCCCTCACACTCATAGCAGTACGTGGGCGTAGTAGCAGTCCACACCTCAAAGTTATGTGGTGTAGTGCAGGATATGGGGTAGATGAGAGCCTGCAGGGTCTTCTTGTACACATGGTTTTTCTAAGAGAGGGAAGAGTTGTTGTTTTTTTTTAAACTTCTTCACACTGAACACCATAAGTTGAAAAATTGTGATATTTTTTGTTCAACAGATGATACTATTCCATATTGAAAGCCGAGAACATTTAAGGTGTTACTCACCAGCTCCTCATCCTTAATTGAGGACCGTGCAGCCATAGCAGATGCAATCCCCGCCTTCCTAGCTTGGACAAGGGACTGGACGACAGATGGTGAAAGAAAGTTTGGCTAAGTTAGCATTTGTTAAACTTACAACAACCCAAAACCAAGCTCACCTGAAAATGTTAGTACAACAATGAATGTCACCATGGTTAAAAAGGTGACATAATTGACAGTAAGGGTGGTGAGTAGGGTTAGTTTTTACCACATCATAAAACCCATGTTAGTGTTACCTGTTTTAAACTACTAGTAGCAACTAGAGGAGATTAGAGGAGGTTACTAAAAGGATAAAGCTATACCCGTATCAACACATTAAACCAATAGTAAAACCAGTTAGTTGTGCTTTCAACCCTTGCGCTTTTTATTATTTGTCCATACATGATGCAGGTGAAAAAAACAACAACAAAAAAACAAAAGATGGGGAAATGATTTGTTGATTTTGTATTTCAATAATAATATCAAGTAGGAAGAAAAGCTACCCATAACCAAAAGAATGCATGCAGATG
This sequence comes from Chaunax sp. Z400, assembly GCA_037577475.1. Taxonomy (NCBI): domain Eukaryota; kingdom Metazoa; phylum Chordata; class Actinopteri; order Lophiiformes; family Chaunacidae; genus Chaunax; species Chaunax sp. Z400. Next base: position 3,177,389 of record CM075199.1, read on the forward strand.
TTTTAATTTGTATTAAACAAGTTTTGTGATGAAGAGATCAACACGCTATGAACATAAATGTTTGTGACTCCCACTTGATATTTTGCTCTTAAGAAGAGAAGGGAGTGGCAGCTGGGATCTATTAACTTACCATAGCCTGACCAAGGAGAGTGAATGCATTCAAGAGAGTTGTGGGGAATAGTTTTGGGTTTAAGAGAGGAGGGAGAGAGAAATTAGAAGACTTGTTTCATATTTGCCTCCATTTGTTGATAATCATCTCAAATTCAGCTCAAAGTTATAAAGCGTGACCTCTGTGGTGTTCTCAAAAAAGACATATATGCGGTCAAAAAGACAGATCAAGACAAACAGAATGACATATGACATAGGAGTGAGGTTAGTACTGACCACATCGCTGACCAAGGCAATAGGCTTCTTTTTACGCAGGTCTGGCATGCTGTCAATTCCATACAAACTAGATCCACCACTTAAGAACCAACAAAAATAGTATCAATTAATAGTTCATTTAAAAGAAATCCTGACATACATTAACACAGCAGTGCACAGGACACTTTCTCTGTAATCAAAACATGGCACATGAATAGTCACATAGTGAATAGTCTTTCATTAGTACTTAGTTATTAATTTCCAAAAATGATACTTAAAATGTTGTCAAGTAAATAAAATGTAGGTGTTAATTTTATGTGACTTACCCTGGTTTGGCCCAGGCCTGTCTAGCATTGGGTTCTTCATCTCGAACCTGAGATTTCAAATGTGAGAAATTAGACTGACCACTTGAAAAAGGCTGACACACAGTAGTATATTCTGAGAAGAGGGAGGCAATGGAAAGTTGCAGTTGGTTGAGTTTCACCTCTCTGATGTTAGAAAACATGCAAAGTAAAAAAAAAAAAAGAGGGATGATGCTTTCAAAAGACATAATCAAATAAATGTTGACAAATTCCTTAATTGGAAAATATAGTATATGAAATGCAATGATAGACCAACATTATGGAGATATAAAACCACAGAACAAGTTGTATTTTCACAGACCAAGTTTCTTGCACATCTGTCTCTCAGATGACTGAATTATAAAATAGACATCTCTGTGGTTCACAAAAAATTCTGGGGAAAGAATACACAACTGTGGACTCGTACTCTAAAGCGACAACATGAAACCAAAGGATAAACTGCATTCTATGTTACTGAATCCGAATTTGCTCATTGGCTGTGTGAGTGAATGTGTGAACGGTTAGAACTCCTGGTGAGCAGGTGGAACTTTGCAAGGTAGCCTCTGCACCTCTGTATGAATGTGTGTAAGAATGGATGAATGCTGGATTATGATGTGAAGTGGTCAGTCAGACAAGGAGGACACTATATAACTACAGTGCATTTACTAATGTGTTTTCACAGAATTGCAGGATGAAGCTTGCACTACATATTACATATCTGGACAAATGATAATTCATCTCTATCATTTGCATCGTATCATGCTTTGGATTGCAGCCAAACACTTCCTTTGACAAAGACAAGTAATGGAGAAAATAAATCAAAACATATGGAGCTAATGTCATCTGAGTAACCTGATTATCTTCTCTCCCACACTCTGCAAAGAAAAGAAAAAAAATCAAACAAGAATTAGAAATTTGATTGATTTTCAAATCAAAAAGTGTTTATAAACAATACAACCCTAGAAAGACAAAATCTCAAAATTTAATCAGATACAGATAACATACTTTAAGGTTTCTTTTTGCCGTTTAATGGGCCTGCCAGTGATTACAATCAGACGGAATATCTTTAAATATACCTGGAATTAACTCATCTTGAGATTGGGATCCCTGAGACCCCTGAGAGCCATTGGAACCCTGGGACCCCTGAGCAGATTTGGACAGTCTATGACGGGTTTGCCTCTTTTCCCTCAGAATGCGTTGGAAATTAGCTATCCGCTCTCTGTGGCTGGCATCAGTGGGCTTTCCATGATTTACCTCATTAAAAATGGGGTTTTCCTTAATTGGACTTAATCGTACCTCATCTGCACTGGGCACTGTACCCAGTGTACTCTCATCCTGTTTTACTGGACACTGGTCTGGTGTTAAGTCAATGTTGGACAGTTCCCCATCTGTTGGACTTTCTTTTTTGTCCTGCAAAATCTCTACTGAGTGACACTCTGTTGGGGTGCAGGAAAAATGGATTGGTTCATTGGAGGTTGCTTGAAGGGAGCATGGAAGGTTCTCTTGTGTTTCCCTGAAATCCATGTAGACGGAAACCTCACTGACCTCCTTCGGAGTGTTAAACTGACTATGATTTTTTGTCAGACTAACTTCTCCCTCCGTATATTCTGAACTGCTCTGCTCTTGGACACTGGCCTGTCTGACAGGGGATGGAGATGACTCTGACCCATTTTCGTCTTTCACATCTTCAGATTTGGACCCTTCCAGCTTATTAAGAGCTCCTTTTAAAGCAGACCTGAAAGTGAGTACAGCCTTGCTAAACGTAGTTACATCAAAACCTATATTGGGGGTCTTGGTGCTATCAGGATCCATTTCAGAAGACTCCTGTGAAAAAGATTCTGCTGCTTCATCTCTGGAGATGCTGTGATCTGTCCACTCCCTGTCCAAACTGTCAGCAGATCCAAGATCAAGAGTGTCACCAGATGATGGACAGTCATCACATGGTGAATGTGGCTCCAGGTATGCATCATCACAATCTGTCAACAGCACTGTGGAGCAACTGAGACTCCTGGAGGGTCCACTACCCAGTTCATCAGCACACACATCCATTGTATGGTAACCAGAACTACGTGAATATGGGCAGTTTGCAGAACAGTCACACTCCAAGTTTTCTTCATCGGTTTGCAGTCTGGGGGGCCTCCAGTCCACCACTCTGGAAGAACTTGAAGGAGAGCTGTAATGATGTCCAAAGAGCAATGAGAGATGTTCAGAGCTGGTGTGTGAAGAATGACCTGGTGTGCTGCTTTGTGTCTCCTCTGTGGTACATGTGTCCCAAACACCAAGACAATTCTCTAGCTCTTCTGCACTGTTTGTACAAGAGCAGATGTCTTCCTCACTCCAACCTCCTTCTCCACTTATACTGAGCTGTATATCACCAGAAGGCCACCTGTCATATTCTGTGTCACCAGAGACAAAGCTTGTTTCTGGACAGTTGGAACTCTGACATGATGAGCTGGTGCTTTGGTAGCCATGGCTATGATGAAGTTCCAGGAAGCCAGGTTCAGGTTTTGTAGGGTCTAACACATGCATGTTTGAACTCTCCTGCTTAGTTTGCTGGTCTGACTCGAGTGTGACTCCTCCAACATGCCACTGTTTGTGTGCTCTTTGAGATGGTATACATCCTGAATGTAGAGATGTTATGGCGTTCTGCCTTCCCAGGCTTCCTCGCCTGATGCGGGGTGTTTGAGAGACAGGACTAGGATGAGGTGCGGCAGAAGCCCCAGAGTACAGCTCACCTATTTCGCTGAGCACAGCATCAACACAATAAGAAACCTCATCCACCGAACCTCGCACAGATGTTAAATACTGCCTTAGGTCAGAAATTTCCTCCTGAATCTTGTTGATGCCTTTCAGCTCTTTTAGGATATGCTCCACTATGTTACTAGAGGCTTGTTCTACATCCTCAGACACCATCTCCTCCTTCTCTTCATTTCTGACCCTTTCAATGAGCCTGGGAACAGTATCCATCACAACCTGAATGCCTTGGCAATCAGAACTGCTGTTTTCGTCAGATGGCGTGAGATCAGCTTTGGTGTCCACTGATGAAAGATCATGAAAGGAATTATCCTCTGGCCCCTGCAGGCACTTCTGCAGGTCTCTACACAGGGTTTGCTCCACTTTGGGGCTCTGTGATCGCCTCTGGTGCAGGTCTCCCATTTTGGGTGAGAGAGGAAGTTGCTCTGATTTGTAGGGTTCATCCTGTCCACTGTAACGTCCTCTGGAGAACATCCCTAACAAGTGGCACTCTGGATCAGCTGTTCCCACACATGGACAAATCACTGCCTCAGTGACTCCTCCTCAGTGTGGTGTAAGCATAGGCAAACATTTTAAAGTGTGCCTGCACCATGACTGACAAGAGAAAATATTAAGTTATTTTGTTGACAAAGCAGTGAAAACTCTACGCACTGATGTACATTTCTTGTACGTAAAATAAATTTACTACAAGATTCTGATTTGGCTGGTATTTCTGCTGTGCCTTCATTTAGCTAATGTCTGTGTCATAGTCATATTTACAAAGAAGAAATGCATTTTTTCAGTAGCCACATTCCCATTTCCCATTTTAACCTCACTCATGGAAGTGGAATGAAAACACAGATAATCAAATAAACAGTTTCATCATTAATTCTATTTTAGGATCAACAGTTCAGACAATTAAGAGAGAAAATGTTCTGACTCAATACATATAAGCACATATGTAACCTCTCTGATATTTAAGGTCACCATGTGAGGGACTAAAGTATTGAAATAGTACAGACAGTGTTGCTTTAACTGACCTCCTTTCTAAGTAGCAACTTGCAGAATGAACACCGTGCAGCTGCATAGATCTCAGTAATTAGGATGCTTTAGAAAGGCAGCTCGGTAATTAGACAGGTCAATTCTTTCCTCTAGGGGCATTCTTTCACTCCCATACCAGCTGCATGACTTGATAGCTTTGACCCAATGCCTATAGAGTACACACTAAAAGGATGGTTGAATGGCCCGAAAATGTTTTTAAAAAATTATAGCGGCTGTGCAGCAGTGAGTCGGTGCTGGGCATTTTGAGGAGGAAGATGAAAAAAGGAAGAGCAGGAAGACAAATAATAAATTGTGGACGGCCCATATGCAAAGCCGTTTGGACCAAAAGTATCATTAAATCTCGAGGTCACTGTCTCTAAATCACACAGCACAATGCCTGAGTGGATAGAAAATGTTCATTGTGCATCAACTGGGTGTTGAAGTCACAACCTTCGCGATTAATGTTATGTCAATGGTACACATGGTTGACAATTACATTAGAGTGTGTCAGCAATTGCCAGGGCCCAGTCTCTACTTAGCTAATGACATTACATAATATAGTAAAGTGTGTAGTCTGATCTAATCTTTCCTTTTTTTTGTTTTTTGTTTTATGGCTTTATCTAAAAAATGGCTATACCAAGATGTCGTAAAATTGTTTGCAGATGAGGTAACATTATAACAAGTTTCACACAGGACACCAACCCTGAGGCGCCTGAGTGAAAGTCATGTGGTTGACCCACTCATCCACTATTACCTGCTCTCAATGAGGACTTTGACTTTTTATATAATATGCCACCTGGCTTCCCAAAGCCTTCTGTCAGAAATCTTTCTGGTAAAATGCCATGAAGACTAACTTCTCCCGTCTGCTACTGCAGTCTTAATATTAATGTTATTAGAGCCTCACAGTATGGTTGGGTGCTGTTTGCAATAATAAAATCCCATAAGAGCAGTTTAAAGAGCTTAATACAACAGATACTTTTCTACAACGATATAAAATTCTACTTAGAATTAAATGACTATTTCAGTCTCAAAATGATTCAACCTCCTGAATATCATCCCTCATAAAAGCATACATTTAAAAATCAGATGTTGTTAAAACACTTTGCCAAACTTCATAGACTCTAGCAGTAGAGTCCCAAAGATTTTTTTATGTTAGGCCTACATGTTTAATAGGTGCTCCATGCCTGAACTCTAAGACAGAAACCAGTGCTGACCAAAAAGCACAAGAAAAGGCTCTAATATGCTCAAAACCACCAAGACAAGCAGATGTTTTGGGGTGCTGTTGTACGGAGTAACAAAACTGTAACTTGCCGGGCCTCTGGATCGGCGTCACATCTGGAGGCGGAAGAATGACGCACATCCTGAAAAGAACACCTACAGTGAAGCATGGCAGTGGCTTGAAACGTGCAGTGTGTAGAGGGTAAGATGCACTCCATCAAGCATCAGGAAATCCTACAAGAAAACGTCTTTCCATCTGTGGGGAGGCTGAAGCTTTGGCTTCATTGGATATTCCAAAAGGACAATGACCCCAAGCATACTGCAAAGTCCACCAAGGCTTGATTTCAGACAAATAGAGTGGTCATCATAGTCACCTGATGCAAATCTGATACAAAACCTCTGATGGGATTAGAAGAAAGCAGTTGCAGCATGTAAACCCCGGAATATTATAGAATTGGAGGCCTTTGCCCATGAGGAATGGGCTAATATTCCTCAGGAACACGGCCAGAAGCTGGTGTCTGGCTCTGCATCATATTTGCTGCAGGCCATAGCAGCAAAAGGGTCTCTACAAAGTACTAGAGACATTTATTAAGTGTTGAATAAGTTTGAGTTTGCAGTAGTCAGTAAAACAAGCATTTTGTGTTAAATTTGGGAAAACAGTTGTAATATCTGTTGTATTGAGCTATTTAAAGTATTCTTGATTTGGTGATAAATAGTATATTTTGCCAATAAACCTAATGAAATGGAGTGAATAATTTTGCTTGCTACTGTAACTATGCCTTAGCATTCGTCTTGGAAAGTACATTCCCTTTTCCATTGAGTAAATATTCAACAGTGTGTAGTTGCAAACTACATTAATCCACCCCTTCACTGGTGGTCTCTAATGAGCGGCTGTGTTCTGAAGGTGTATGTTATAGCCTGATGAAGGGCTTGGTGGGTTAAAAGGGATCTATGTAAAACTATCTAAAAGTAACTGGGAGCATTATGATTCAAAATTGAAATATCATCTATAAATATTCTGTCATTTCTGCTAAAAATAATTGTATGTACAGGTGACATTGGTTTTAAATACATTTGGTGCTTAACAAATTTGGCATTACATCATAATAACAACAACAGCAATAATACTAATAATACTACTACAGCTTACACTACTTACTAATAATAATAATAATAGCATTTAGCTACTATTCTGAGGGCCATTGGCTCTTTTCACAGACTGCCATAATCTACTATGTGTGCACTTCTAATCTTTAGTGGTTTAGGCCCATCATAGTAATATCCTCCAGCAATCAATGTTTCTCTTCATACAGTGGTCTGGATTTAAAAAAAAGACACCTTCCTTTTAAGTCTTAAAGTTGATATCTTATTAAAAAAATTAGGTTTGTTATGGAAATTTAGAAAGTAAGTATTGAGACAAAACAAAATTCAGTCACCTCTGTACTAAGTACTAAAACACATAGGGCATAATACCTCTTCTATGTACATTACTCAAACATAAGTTTGTATTACCATGCGGTATTTCATAAAAGTTTACAAAAAACTAAAAGTTAGTGCATAAAAGGACAGAAATATAGAATATTAAATTGTATGCCTTACCTTATTGGAAAAAATTGAATCATCAACAACCTCTAGATAATATTTTTGCAAGATCCATTAAAGCTGCTGCAGGGTGGCTCAACAAAAGCAATGGTAATTTCCCAGTCTTCTTCAAGCTGAGATAGAGAAAGCCCTCATTTTTACCACTTGAACAGTAAGCATGACTGTGGTGGACCACGATCACATAGCAGTTCACTCTCCGTTAAATAGCCGTCTCTACTTCCCTCCCACCCTATTGTATGCGTTCTTGGCTCTCTCTCTTTTTGCCCTGTAGCAATGCATTCCAGGCACAAAGCCTATCTGAGGCTGTGAGACTGCCACCTCTCAGTCTTGGTCTCTTTTTCTCATTCCACATCTACCAGCTGCTGATATTTGTGATTTTTCTTGTTAAAATATAACATCAGTACCACTGGTTTCCCTCCATTAAGTGATTTCCTTACCTTGTTAACTGTAACGTGTAAAGAGAAAGTGATTTGTCTCTAGATATTGCAGCTCACTTAAATCAAATATGGGTATTAACACTGATAGTGTCTGGCAGCCAATTCCATTTCCAGCTCTAAATTTGCCGGCGTGTCAATAAAACAAGCCATGCATCTCATTTCATTCTATTTGATTTTAAGCATGCATTTGAAGATGTTTTACGGCTTTAACAGTGTACAACCCTAGCTTTCATAACATGCCAGTCACTGCTGTTTTTACTATCACAATGCTAGACAGATTAATGACCACTGTAATTCATTGCAGGCTTCTCAGCATTTAGACTTGTAATCGAAGTGTTTCTCTTCATCCTGTAATAAATGGCACTTACAGGTGACAGCTTTCACTTCGCTTTTCATTTATATTCATGTCTTATTTGGCCATCGTTTAAAGCATATGCTCATCTAAACCAGTCCATGCAAACTAATCATTATAATGGAACCAAGCGAGGTTCTATATGAGCTACTCCTTTACTTGTGTGCCATAAAAAGCTGAATCCAGGGTATGAACCCCAGTCAGTGCTAAGATATTGGGATGTTTTCATTATGATCACTAGGGGTTAAAGTGGGCTGGAACAGCATTCAGGCAATCTGATTGGCAGTTTCAGACTTAATAATGTCACGCCAGTTCATTTTTTTTTTGGGCAAAATTGCAGTTTACCAGGAGCACGGATGCATGCGTTGACGACATAATATGTACTGTTATTCGTGTTGGCTAACTATGTGAAGTATTATGGTGTAATGGGTGCCTTTGATGAGACAGAAACCGAAGTACTGTATTTCCACAACAATTCACTTGAATGAATCTGTTAACCGCAAGGGCGCAGACATGAAAACAAATTTGCAGTAAAAAGTAACTACTGCAGTTATATTATTCATATATAATACATTTTCGTACGTATCTTGAACAAAACCAAAGAGGTTAAACTCAACCAATTTCAAAGAGTTGCAAGGGATTGTATATGTCTCAGTATGTATGCAATATGTGTGGTATTTCTACACAGTACGAAAGAAGAGGGTGAGAAAGCAATACTTCATAGGTGATGAGAGATCAGATATTGGTAGAAGATCTGAAGAAAAACTCGGCCTACCTCCCGGAGTTGAACCCTGACTTTATTAATGGCCTTCAACCAACGAACTCTGGATGGGGTAAAGGGTAATGGTGGCCCGTCATCATGGAACCTGGGTTATGTGAATTTAAGAGTAGATCAGCAGAAAAAGCAATCTCTCAGTTCCCTTGCATCTTCATTATTTAACATAAAAATTAATTGAATTCTGAACAAAATCATACCTCTGGAGTTTAGACACTCTCTCTGTTGTAGTGTCATTTTTCAGGCCCTGTCCTACTTCAGTGGAGAGCCTATGTATCTCCTTCTCATTGACAGTAGAGTGTCCATTAGTGGGAAGATATCCATTGGTGCGTGGCTGCCCAGTGGCAGAGGGGTGAAAACCAGTGCTGTGGTAGGAGTGGAAGGACTCCTCCAGTTCTGACCCTCCAGTGCTCTCTTGTCCAGTCTCACTAAGCTGGGAACTGGCCTGGCTCAGGTTTCCTGATGACCCAAAGCGACTGCTATCCACAGGACTACAATGGTGAGAGAGCAATGAGGAAAATATTCAATTTCAGAATACCTTTTTTTTGTTCTTAGAACAGAACTGATTAAAACATTATTTTTCCCCTGGCCAAGGCTCGATAAGTGGGGCTACAAAGAACACATTTCTAGAAATCGTTTCATTGATTTATTTATAGTACTGAAACAAGCAACCCAATCGAATGTCTTTAGGTTGTAACCTAACCCCACACATCTACTTAGAACTGTGCACAAATGCTACTTAACCATTTACCAAATGTCTACTATTATTAATATCATCTCTAAATATTCAACTGGCACAGCTACACACGCCACATAATGCCCTAGAAAATACCCAACCTTGCAGGGAAGCTGTTGCATGTTGGAAAATAATGAAAGTGTAAATTATATTAAAGGGTTAGCAGGTGCATTGTACATGCTTTTTCAACATTAGAGTTATATTTTGAAATAGAAATGGCACACATAACAGTATGCTCTATTTCAAGTATGCAGTATGATTTTCACTGTACCTGCTAACCTCACTAAAAAGGGCGTATTTCTGCACACAATTGAATCTGCATATTTTACTGTCAATGTTCTCCTTTCACTTGTCCATCAAGTGATGGTGGACAATAGTTAGTAAGTTAATAGAGATGCAGGGTTGAAGTACAGATAGATTAATTAAATATGCAGAGCTGACGTGTGCTTGATATTTTACCGTTTATAAAGTGGCATGTATGTAGTGAGTTGCAAAATTTGATTTACATAAATTGATTATTAATAAATCTAAAATAATTTTCACCATATAAAAATAATACACAACACAGAAATTATATTATGACATAATTCCATTCTCAAACAAAATTTACATTATGTATAACTTACAGACAGTCATCCTTATATTTGTTACAGTAAATATTTATTTTGTTTCTATTCAATAAAGTACTGAATGATCAGGTAAATTCTCTTGAAATTGCACATGACTATGGCAATATGTAAGTTTTGTTTTGGAATTATGTTGATGATATGAAACACAACGTAGATGCTATAAGAAACTAGGTCAAAGAATAAGCATAAACACACAAAGACACACATACACACACATACTGTGTATATTATATATATACACAGTGTATATATATATATATATATATACACATATAAAGCTAAAATATTAAATTAAACTAGTGAGGACAGATGGACTGCAGAGCTGGACAGGGAATACATTTTTTTTTAATTGATGTAAATGCATTATAAATGGTGAAGGGGAATGCCATTTATTATGCTTCTACTAGCCTTTTTGCATTCAATAGATCCTTCTTAGTCTGGTTGTCCAGCTGCACTCCAGAGGTAGGACCTGCAGAGGGGTATGTTTCTACAAGCCTTTCCTTCTCCTTTGGGGTCAGGGGTGCTGAAGGATCTACTTCAGGAGTGGAGATGCAAATCTGGGGGTTTGTGATGTCATCTGTGAAACCTACCGATTCATTTTTTTGGGCATCAGAAGTTGCAACTTTTTGTAAAGTATGTGTTTGATCACTTGTTGGCTTGTTAGTTTGGGGTTGAGATGTTATAACTGGTGGAGATTGTGGCTTAGGTGGCTCTGACTGCCAAGGAAAACTTATTTTTGTCCCAAATAATGAAGTGGTGGGTGGCTCCTGTTTCCCAGGAACAGGTTTTTCCTCTTGAAATAGGCCTCCAGAAAGGGTCTTTAATCCTGACAGCAGACCACTGCTTCCTTCTGTTTGAGGCATTGATAGACCACCAGATGGCATATGTGGTGAAAATAGAGATCCAAGAGATTTTCCTGCATCACTCGGTGTTGATATAAAACCAAACAGAGACTTCGCTTGAGGTGGCTCAGTATTTTTGGGCAACTGATTAACTGGAGTTATATTAGTATGTAATTCGTGTGTATCAGGTGAGACTGATTTGTCACTTTGTTTACTCTCAGGGTCTCCTTTAATGACCATGGGCTTCTTGTGGATCATATTTCCATCAGTAACCAACTTTTCTTTTTCAGTATTATCTACCTTATGAGCGAGGTCACATGTAGTGCTTATTGAAACACCTGTGACAGTAGATGTTTCTGGACAAAGTGCCTCAGATGCCATGGCACTACCACTTGCTAGGCTGCTTGATTCCTCTTGATCGTTATGTGGTAGGGTTGAGTCAACCACTTTATTTGTGCTAGTCTCAGTGCCAGATGGAGATACTTTAGGTGTCACACTTTCATTCTTAATTGGTGGCTGTGGAGTAGTACCAGGTGTTGGCTTGGGCTCCGTTGGAATTGGTTCAGATGACTTAGGTGGTTGTCCCATACCTCCAAATAAAGATGCACCTATACCCCCAAGTATTGATGCTCCAGTCTTTGGTCCTGCACTCTGAGTAGTAACTGCTTCAAACATTCCTCCAAGTAAAGAGCCACCAGGCTGTGCTGTTGATGCAGATCCACCAAACATACCACCTAGTAATGATCCACCAGTCTGGGGACCACCAGACTTCACAGTGGATCCTCCTCCAAAAATCCCACCTAATATTGACCCTTCAGTGGTGGAGGCTGAACTTTGAGGATCGGACTGACATGCAGACCCCTTGAATAAACCTCCCAGTAATGATACCCCTGTTTGTGGAGCTCCTGTCTCTGTGTTAGAGCCACCAAAAATACCTCCTAATAGAGAGGCTTCTGCCTGACTAGCAGCGACTTGGGGTGCTGTTCCACCCAGTCCAAAAAGTGTACTCTTCTGCTGCTGCTGAGAACTTTCATTGGGTGCAACTGTTGGTTTGAAAAGGGAGGACATAAAGTTTGTGACTTTATCTGCTGATGAGTCCCGAATTGGTTTCTCTGGCTCTGGAGGTTCATGTTGTCCCTGGACCATAGCACTTGCAGATGGAATGGCTGGTGTTTCCTCTTTTACTTCAGGTGGTATTGTGTCTCGACTAACCGGACCGCTCACAAGCTCTGGTCTTGCAGGTTTTTGTGTTTGTACACAGTTTTCAGACTCTTTAGACTGACTATCTATGTACTGGCAACAAACATCTTCGGTGACACTGTCACCAGTTTTGGCTAAGCTTGCCCTGAGAGAACAAACTTTACTGTCAGGTTGTAGTGCTTCTCCATGGTCTTTGCTTCTGGCAGCAACATCAATTACAGAAGTTTCAGGACTGGTTAGAGATGGAACAGTTTTACTGTCATCACTGGGTTTTGGAAGAAGAGTTACACCTGAAGTAGTATCAGTTAGACCTGAAGCTGAGATTTTCTTGTCATCATCAGATTTTAGTGTGGCTGTTGAAGTGGGTGTCTCAGGTAGAAAAGATCCTCCAAGCACTGAAAGCAATTTTTTATCAGTGACTCCATTAGCAACAGAAGCTCCAGGTAAAATGCCACCCAGAAGAGATGCACCAGTCTGGTCAGTGGCTGTTTGAGAAGATGATTCCCCAAAAATACCTGCCAATGTAGAGGTAGTATTTGGAGATGTTGAAGTTTGTTTAGAAGTCTCACCAAATTTTCCAGCAGAGGGCCCACTAGTCTGAGGTCCAGTAGCTGAAGTGCCAGAACTTCCAAAAATCCCACTCAAAATGGACCCTCCAGTCTGAGATCCAGCAGTCTGGGGAGCAGACCCTCCAAATAAACCACCTAGTAATGATCCACCTGTTTGAGAGGCTGTTGTTTGGGGCGAAGAGCCACCAAACATTGACCCCAACAGAGAACTTCCCGGCTGGAAAGAGGGCTGAGGAGCAGAACCTCCAAACAAAGAGAACACACCTTTGGCTGGTGCGTCCTTGGGGCCCGATGATCCAGGTGCAGACCCTGTATGTGAATCTCCTAAAGTGCTTGGCCCAGAAAATAATGAAAGCAAACCTTTTGCTGAACTGTCTGAAATGAATCCAGCTTGTGAGGATGGTGTCTGTGGGCCTGATCCAGTAAACATAGACAGAATGCCAGAAGATGGTGGTTCTTTAGACGTAGCAGGATCCTGGGATTGACCTCCTGTGCTCATTTCCTTTCCCACAGTGACACATTCTGTTTTTGGTTTTGTAGATGCTATATCAATGCCTTTCATTGCAAGACCCTGTGTAGTATCTACAGTAGCATCAATGGAAGGGCTAATTTGCACTTCACTTGATATTTTACTGGTAGCTGCTGCCACTGGGAGACGGCTAGTGGAAACAGATGATATTTGGGATGAATCTTGTTGTAAAGAAGCAGTTGGTGGCTCTTTATTAACAGTAACAACTGAAGATAATGAATTCTGAGTTTGTTGAGGAGATGGCACAACATCATTAAAAACAGAGAGTATATTCTTTGCAGGTTCTTTGGGTGCTGCGGTCCCTGGGGAAGTAGACAAATTTGTACTTCCACCAGCACTGGGACTACTAAACATTGAGAACAAAGCATTTTTTGGACTTTCACCAGAGGTAGACAAGCCACCAAATATTCCCCCAAGAACTGAAGTGGCTGACTGTGCTTGTGCTTCAGGCTGTGTTTGCGGTTTAGATTGTGTCTGAGGTCCCCCTTGTTGTTGAGCTTTTGACTGATGTACTCTTTGTTGAGATAAAGATGTTGGTGGCTGAGGTTGTGCAGGGCTGGGATCACTAAACATTGAGAACAGTCCCTTCATTGGGCTTTCAGTTGAACTTGATGACCCAGGTAGAATTCCCCCTAGAAGAGATCCTGTTTGGGCTTGAGACTGTTGGGTGCTGGGACCACTAAACATTGAAAGGAATCCTGTATTTGGAGGGTCCTTTGGAGGAACAGTCCCCTCTTGTGGTACATCAGCAGGTTTAGCTTGAGGAGGAGGCTGGGGAGGACTTGATCCTCCAAACATTGATAATAAACTTTTACCAAGAGATTCCTGTTGAGGAGGTTGGGGAGTTGCATGTGGTGGATATGCTTGATGCAAGGGCCCGGTTTCAGGTGAAGCCTGTGGAGGATTTGGCACACTAAACATTGATAATATACTTTTACCAAGTGATTCTTCTTGTGGAGCTGTAGCTGATGCAGGTGTTTGAGGTGTGGTTCCTGATTGGGCAGCTGAACCTGCTAGCATTTCTCCAATTGAAAATCCAAATAACCCACCAGATGGTTTAGTTCCTTCATTGTGTTTTGTTTGTTCTGTAGATGGTATGGTTTTTGATTGACTAATAGCAGGGCCTGTGGAAGAATTGGGAGAGAATGATTGGGATACACTTTTGTTTGGGGGTTGGCTCTGTGTGGGTCGAGATGTACCACTTTGGTCCAGTGTTTGTTGTCTCTGTATACCCTTTGGTCTAGATGCTGTTGTAAGTGAACCCTCAGTCACACTAGGTTTCATTTGCTGTTTCTGTAGTGGAGAGGGCTCAGCATTAAATAGGCTGCTAATTGAGCCAAAGAGATTTGAAACACCAGTAGCCTCTCTATTTGAAGGAGCACTGCCTTGTGAGGAAGCAGTGCTATCAGCTTTGCTCTGCTGATTGTGAGATGTTGGAGAACATTTCTGGGGTTCTGGTTTTTGTTCTTCTATCCCTACGGCAGATTTCAGGAAGTTCATGAAGCCCGTCTGTGGTTCCTCAGAGGTTTTTTCCACTGGTATATCAACTGGCTTATCAGCTTTAAGCTGTCCAGGTGGTCCAGGTTCAATAAGAGATTGTTTTGATTGTAAAGGCACTGTGACATTGGGCTGTGGTGGTGGGGTTGCTTGTTGTACCATGGTAGTCTGACGTGAAAGTCTTGGTTTCGGTGTGTGTGATTGTACTGAGTGGTGAGGCACTTGAGAAGTTGTTGGTATTGTGGGCAAAATTCTTCCCTGTGTGGTAGCTGGTTTCTGCGTTTGTTGTTTAACACTTTCCAGCTGAGTCACAACAGCAGTAGGTTCCTCTTTAATGATCTTTGACTTTAAACTTTGGAAACCTGATGAAATAATGTTCTTTGAATTTTTATCAGGAGCTTGATCACCAGATATACTAGTTTTATTTGATTCTACCTGTGATGCTTTGCTTACAAATGAAGATATGAGAGAAGAAATCTTTTTGACTTGACGATTAGGTTGTTCTTCTGCTGGAGACACCCTTTTCCTCCATTCTTCCTCCAATACATCATCTACATGCTTCACTGTAACCCCAGTGGATGAACATCGCCGTTGGCTAGGTTGGTAACAGTTGTAAAGTGGCTGATGATTAGAATACGTTGTAGGAGTAGAGTTCAGGGAAACAGAAACCTTTTGAGCAAGGAATGTCTTAATTTCTTGATTGTTCCAATAAGGGCCAATCTGGTCTTTACTGGGACAAGAAAGATCAATAACATCTTTGCATTGGTCTTCATAGACATAACTGGGCTGTCTTGGATCCATCCTGACTTTGTTTAATGTGTAAGAGGTGAAATCTACACCTTGTTGTTTCTGTGACAGAAATGAATTTTCAAACATTTGAGAGAACTGCTCAAGATTTAAGTTCATAATCTGATTTCCTTTTCTATAGGCAGCAGACAAATCTAGGGGGGCATTAAGAAGTTGAGAATCACAGTTATCTTGACCAGGTAGCCAAAGAAGCTCATCCTCATTGTAAAGTGGAATTTTAAAGCCACAGACACAAACCATTTCATTGTGCAGCCATGCACTGGGGAAACTATCTAATACCTGTGCATCCCCCAAAGACTCTCCTTCAGGTGCACATGCATACACATATTGACCTGCTGCATCTGTAAGCAAGGCATAAATGTACTCATGATCTGTATAAACAAAGTAGCCACAGTCACCATCTTCTGCTGGCCACCACATTCCTTGCTCCAGAAGTGTGAGCCACTGTTGATACCATTCAGTGTCTTCAAGGTACAGGGAATCTTCTGTGTCGGTTTTGGCACTTAGAGTGCAGTTTGAATGTACTGGTCTATTCAAATTAAACAGACTCTCATGAATCATGCCATCACTATGAAAATTTGGTGGGACTGTATGGTCCATTCCATATAGCCAGTTAGCAGAATAAGATAAGCTTGGTGCAGTCTCTTCATAATAGCCTTCATGATATGAAACCCCATTCAAGCTATAAGTGCTACTATCTTTTTTTGTAGTTAAGTTCAACACACCCTCCTCATTGGATGAATATTGTTGGTGCCCCAAGTCTTCATAACTGTTCCATAGTTTTGTCTTGGGGCATAGATCATCATTCCTTTGTCCTTCCAACTGATATGGTCCTATTTGCGCTTGGTGGCAAACAGCTTGCCATGTTGTAGAAGAGTTAAATGGCTGATATATATTTGAGGAGCAATAGCGAAGAGCAGATGCCTGTAATGACCCACCTTCACAGTGTTGTTTATTCACTTGATTCTCTCCATGGAACTGACAATTTAGTGATTCATTCTGACACTGCTGCCAGAGAGCACTTTCCTGGATCCATTGGTTTTCATCATTGGAGGAACTCATTCCATAAGGAGACAACTGTCCTTGGTTAATATTTTGCCTTGTTCCATAAAATGGGGAATTGCTTCCACCAATACATGGCTGTGTGGTGGTCATTACTGAGGAAGTTGTATGGCTTTGTAAAAGGGAATTAATATTTCCTGTGCTATAAGCCATTGCGTGAACTGATTGAATTGAGCCAGAATTATATAACTGAGATAAATTTTCTGTGCTGATTGAAGAGTATCTATCCTGAGTCCGAAGAGATCGTGCAAATGTAGCAGACGTTCTTAAGTCTAAACTCTCATTATCAATTGTGACAGGTGCACCAATTAGTGCATGTCTGCTGTGTCCTGGATTGACAGAATTTTGCACAATTCTTTGACAGCTGTCCCTTCCAAAGTCTGAGGAAGCACTTTTCAAAACATTCAAAGGAAACTCTGTCAACTTAGATGAGGTTGTCTGCTGTTCAGTATTCTGACCTGAGATTTCTACTTGTTTAGGAGTAGAAGGGTCCTCAGTTACATTTTTGTTAAACATTCCTGATAAAAACCCTTGCTGGGCAGTTCGTGGAACCGTTTTCTCTTTTGCTGCAAGTTCTTGTGAGGACTGTTGTATTACATTAGTGTGTAGCTGTGTTTGCAGTGGGGTCTTCGTTGTGACTGTATAATTATCGGTTTTCTGATAGAGTGATTGTCCTGTTGTTGTCTGGCATGTTGTGGCAATATTTTCAGATGACTTTGTTAACTTGTTAAACAATCCTGAGAGCACTCCTGATTGACTTGCTGTTTCCAAATGTATTGCAGCAGTCTGGGTGCTTGGCACTTTGATTTCTTGTTGGGTCTCATGTATTGTTCTGGGCTGCTGTTGCTGCACCACATTTTCTGAGGAGGATTTGAACAGTCCAGAAAGTAAACCACTTGTTTTTTGTGCTGAGCCGGTCTGTGGTTGATCTTCCTTTGACATCGGTTTATTCCTTGCTCTTGTTTGTTCATGGCTTGACTTACTTGGGGTGACTCTGTGCTGTTGAGATGATTGGTGCTGCTGTGTGTTTATGTTGTCTGCAGAAGCAAATTTAAAAAGACCAGATAAAAGGCCACCTTGTTGGGATGGTGGTTGCTGGAGTGGAAAAGTTTGTTGTCTCATAAAGCCTGGTTTACTCATCTCCTGTTGGGCAACTTGCTGACTTGATGCTCTAGCACTGAGATGAGGTCCTCGGTTTGCACCTTGAGTATTCTGGATAAAATCTTCTTGATTATGTTGAACACTGTTTTGTTGGTGCTGGACTGTTTGGCTGCTTGAAAATTTCTCAGAGGATGCAAATTTGAGAAAACTAGACAACAGCCCCTTTTGTGGAGGTTGTGTTTGAGATTCATCTGAAGCCTGCTGCTGATGCGAGTAATTGCCAGGGATGTTCCTCTGTTTTTCAGCTTCAGAGGAAGCATCAGGGTGTTGTTGTGTGGCAGTGTGTTGAGGGAACTGTGAGGAATTACTGCTCCTGGGAGGGTGACTGTTATGGGAAGTCTCCTGTGGCAAACTGCTTGATAGATCACTTGTAGAGGCAAATTTAAGAATACCAGATAGCAGTCCTTGTTTTGGTTGATTAGCGCCCATATGGGAGATGTCCTCAGTAGAGCTCCCTTTAAAAAGACCTGTCAAAAAACTTTGTGATTCAGGCTGATTCTGAGTTTGATGCTGCATCCCATGATTGGCTATTATTGGTTTCTGATTTGATATATGTTGCACATGCTGGCTGGATGGCAAATTGCTATTCTTAAATTGCTGATTACTAGTAAAATTCTGGTTTGAACCAGAGGGAGCAGAGGTAGGGTGAAACATGCTTGAAAACCATCCTTTCTCAGGGTTTTCCTGGGGCACAGCAGAATTCTGTGTTACTGTTGTAGAGGTTGCTGAAGTTGAATCATGATGTGACTCTACAGGATGCTGTGTGCTCATGGAGGCACTAACATTCTCACTGGATGTAAACTTCAAAAAACCAGAGAACAGGCCTCCCTCTGCTTTGGGACATTGCTGAGTGGAGACATTGTCAGAGGAGAGGAAAGGCAATTTAGGTTTACTACTCAACGATGGGTCCTCCACAGGTTTCTCTAGTTGAGGATCCTCTGATGATCTAAAGACAGGATAAACTGCCAAAGGTGGAGCTTCCTGAGGTCGAACAGGTACAACAGGTGTGATCAATGAACTTAATTTCTTTAAAGGGCTGAAGAAACTAGTGTTTGCTGATTGATTTATTTTAGTTGGCCTTGCTGTCCCTGGAACAGGTACATAATTCTGTCTGTCATTTATATTTTCATCTTGCCTTGGTCCAAAATGTCTCTCTTGTGATATACTTCCTTGTTTTTCTGATTCCCTGCCTCTTTCAGCAGTCATTGCCTGTTTACTTCCATGATTATGTTTGTCATCCCATTGTGTATGGCCTTGAGAATGTTCGGTGTCTGGTTCTTGTTTGTATTCAGCCAAGTTCCCATTATTTCCAGCTGAAAAAAGCTTTAAAGGATTCAATTTTTCCATGACTATGTTTCCTGGAGCACTTGGAGGTTTGGTTACATACTCGGGTACATACTCTTTTATACTTGTTTGAGTCTGATTCCTTGTGTGAGATTTGTCTTCTTGATTATATCCATGCATTTGGGCATTACATGGTTGGTGAGAGGCCAAAGAAGTGAATGATTTTTCATGAGCATTTTCTACAGGAGACACAACAGCTACAGGAGCAGAGCTATTTGATTTAGGAATGAAAGACAACAGTTTTGTTAGTCCAGATTGTGAGGGATGTGCAGATGATGCTTGTTGAGATGAGACAGGATGTTTGGTGCCTCCTCCAACTCTTTCAGTAAGAGAACTAAATAATGAGCTCATGGCATTTTTTACTCCTGATATGCCGTGATCAGTATGTGATTGGGTTTCTCCTCTTGGATCTTTTGATGAACTATTTTGGTCCTCTCCAAAAGAATTGGTTCTATTGCTACCCTGAGATGAGAGCCTAGATTTGCTTGATTTAGGAAGGGAACCATACTTGCTTATTTCCTCCTCTTTTTCAGCAAGGTATTCAGAAACTGTTTCAACTAGACATTGTAGCTCATCCATGGGGTCGACATATTCATCACTTGGTTCCTCCACAGGAGAAAGCATTGCCTCTGTAGCCCATCCTCCAATTTTAGCTCTTCCACACTTCTTTTCTCGAAGACCCTGACCATTTTCTATGTGTTCATCATAGGAGAGTGAATATCTGTCTTTGTAATGTCTTGTGTTCTCTGGGTGAAAGTCTGCTATCGAGGTAATGTCATCAATATCCTCCTCTGCTCCTATGGAGTATTGCAGATCGTCAGCACTCTCTAAATCGAAATCAAACCGTGCCCTCATTCTAGCATCTTGCTCTTTTTTGTATGCTACATAATTCTCCAAAGTGCTGTCCAGCTCATTTTTAGCCCACATCCTTGTCTTGTAGAGAAGTCCATTTTTGTATGGCCTGAGGCATGATGTCATACGTTCCTCCTCTTCTTGCATCTCTACTACCTGACGCATAAACAGCTCTCCTCTCTTCTCACGGAGCAGTGCAAGGTCAGAGGGAAAAGCCTCTTCTCTCATTTTGTCTGCCTCTGTACTCAGCAACCCTCCTGGGTCTCTTATCTTTTTTTTACGCCGCCGATCAATAGTGTCATAGCCCTCAGGGTAGGTGGCAGGCAAAAAAACACTATGTTGAGTATTCTGATGGATAGAGGTGTGTGATGGCTCAGGGTAAGGTCTTCTCATTTGAAGGATAACGTTATCTTCCTCATCATCCAAGAAGTCACTTAGTTGAGGCTTGCTCGGCCTTTTGTATTTGTTTTCCCAATCTTCAACTCCCATGCCCGAATCTACAGGTATAATTCTGACCCTTCCTTTCTGGTTTAATGATCTAATTCAGTTAAATGTACATATTTAACAAAGGGGTGGGAATGGATAGAAGGAAAAGAAGAGAAGAAGCAAACAAACAAGAAGAAAAAATGCAAACAAGTTAAGCAGTATGATAAATGGAGAAATTAAAATGATTTCAGTTTCATGCAACTGTGAAGAGACAATTGTCCTTTTCAGTTTAGTAATCAATGTTGTAATAACATTACAACATTCTTAACAAATTGCAAATCAGAAATCATCAGAAAGCTACGATACACTGAAAACAAATAGCAAATCACAGAAAAAGCCTTTTAGAAAATTTAAAGTGCATGTTTAATAAAACTGCTTATGTATGCAAGCATGAGTGTGTGTGAGCCCCTATGTCTGCATGTGTCTCTGCGAATTTAGTTCTTTGCAAATCCCTGACGCAACAGTCGTGCTTATCAGCACTTCAACACGGCTGCAACAGTGTTCATGAGAAATGCATGCTAAATCCCCACCATATGGCGTAAAGTGAACAAATTTCTAATCACCAAAGAAATGTGTGTGTATGCCACTGACCCACTCCCTAAATGTGTGTCAGAGGGATTTCCTCGGTTAAACCAAGTTTAAAGCCTTTCAAACTACCAGGAACTTTGACCAACCCAACACATGAACAAAAAGACACATTGGCAATGAGTGAGCCATTTATCTCTCTGATCTGGATGTAATTGGATCAACTCTCTATCAGTCAACACAGGCTGATTTGCAGCACTCTCAGTGATATGCATGCATTCCACAATAATACAAGAATGCACAAAAGTAGATTCCACACACTGAGAGTCTTAGTCCTGTGGACCAAAAGTGGCCTAAAACAGCTGTGTGGCAGTAAAAAGAATAATAGTAATAATAATAATAGCTACAATATATTGTTAGTTTTATAGTTGTAATATTACAGATATTGTCTTTTCCTCCAATATTCTTATTATCTCAATGTACAATGTATTTGAATTAAGTTTTTACTATGGCACGAAAGAAAGCCTGGTTCCTGACCCAAAAATAAAAAGAGAGCTACAGCCATATTGGATTCTTGGTCAGAACAAAATAATAATAAATGAAGAAGCTTAATAAATAATCACTATAAATCAGAACGTGGATGTCTGGCTATGAATTTTATAGAGCGAGGAATTAAAAGAGAAAAAAAAAAGATAATATAATAATATACACAGAGAATAAATGTTATTACTGAGGGTGCACCTGTTTGTTCTGCTGCACTGGATATGATTCTACAGCCGTACCAAATACAGTCATCGCTCAAAAGTGATCGAGTACAACACTGTCAGAGTACAGTGAAAGTTCCATCTAGCAAAAGTGATTGAGTGAGTGATGATGAGTATAAGTGACTTTTAGGATACTCTGTCTACCTGGTTCCTCTCTGCTCCCTGTAGTCCAGCTCAAAACTGTGGACGGAATCTGCGCAGGAATCTGGGTGGTGCTGCTGCCGAGGCCCCATGGGATACTGGTGGAGAGAAGAGTTGGGCTGAGCCGTTGTGTGGTAACGTGGAGGCAGGCTGTTACTTGTCTCACTGCGGTAGTCACTATCCCGGTCATCTACGGCGCTGTCTTGGTCATCCAGGGCTGCAACAGGCAACAGGATGTGAAAATGATCTGATCTGAACTGAAAGCTTATTAACATATGTCAAAGCTGAGAATTCATCCTAGAACTTTTTATGGATTTTGAATATCTGGACTAGACTCTCAAGAGCTGAAGAAATGAAGCAGCGGATGCTTGGTTTATTATGGGGAGTTTTTAGAGGGCAAAGGTCATGCGTTTTTAAAAGACTATATCCTTTCATACATGCATGTTCTCCTGCTTCATGGAAGACACTGAGCTGTTCATTATCGGTTTTATGCTGTAGATACTGCGGTATCATCAATGCATGGAGAGATGCAAAATGTATAAATACAGTTGCAAGTGTAAATAATTTAATAAATTTTGGTCTTCTACAAGAAAAATAGAGACAAAGAATGTACAGCAGAAATAAATGCTGTTGTTCCCACAGTTCAGCTTATAATACTAATCAGTATCACTCATAAAAACAACACCTACATGAAAAAGGTTTTGTCAGTGACCTTGCCAACCCCAGTAATGACCCTTAGGAAACTCCTTTCAACAGCTAACCATGAGTGAAGTGTCTGCTGGAGGGGACAGCTGAGCTGGAGTTTTTCTTATCTAAGCAATAAAGAGAGAAGGTGAAGGAGAAACTGATTCTGTTGATATCTCTTAGATGGGAGGACAACGAGACATCAAGGTGAGATATATAAATATAGCTTAGTAAAGCCTGCCACCTATCAGTTTAATGATGCAGCTACAACTTACAACTCTTCAAGATATGATAAGTCGTGTAGCAGATACATATACACTACATACAGTGTGTGTGTGTGTACAAATGTGTTTCATGTGTTAATATTATTAGTGAATGCAAATAAAGTCTTTCTAAAACAATTTCAGGGCAAGAGAATAAAACATATGTTTTTTTACGAGTTGTCCTCACTCTTAACCAACACATTATGAATACAGTATAAAGGAGTTATGAATATTATATGAAATTGCAGAGAAAATAGTATAACACCAAAAGCAGGAAAGGAAGTACATTTTTTTTTTTTAAAAGCCAAAGGAGATTCAGGAAAACATTAAAGGAACTCAGTGAAATAATGAGAATAAAATGCATGGAAACGTTATGGATTACATGTTATTGGGGAATATGGAGCATTAGGACATGCAGAGGGCACTGAGGATTTGTCAGGGGGAGAATTTCATCAAAGTGTGTTTTACATACTCAGTGGATCAGTCCATCCGAAATAGTTGCCTGGTGAAAGTGCAGACATTACAAGTGAGATGTACAGTCAGAAGACGGAGGGTTTGTGTCGTTTTGTAGTAATGTAATGTAATGTAATGATGGGAAAACAAACTGACAGCCACAACAGTGAGAAAAGTGTGTGAAAATAAACACAGACTGAAGCTGAAATGTACTGTCCATTTCAGTGATTGCTACATTATGGAGACAAGGAAGTGAGAGGAAATAATAGTAAGCCTGAGAGTTAAAAGGTATAGAACTAGCTCCATCTTGAGGCCAAGCACAGTATGGGCAGGCACACTCACAGCACTGGGAAGCCGCAAATGGCAGTGGGCGACTCTGAACGTCATCCTGAAGAGGAAACTAAAGAGGAGAGAGAGAGTGGAAAAACAGCAGGCATCAAGTATGTTTTTCATTCTGTAATATGGTTATATTTCAACAGCACAAGCACCACTTCATAACAAAAAGAAAATCTATCATCTATAAATCTATAATCTGTAAATAGTTCTGCATCATTAGCGTAAGATGTGCAGTAAACAGGAACAAACAAGCACATTTTTGTTAGAAAACAAAAGAGTACATCTGCTCTTTTGACTGTGACGCAGGACAACATGTAGCATTGTTTATCATCACGACACACTAGTATTGCTTCATGCAAATAAAGTAGTGAAGTGTTGGTAATTTCCATTTTACCTCATCATCGATTCCCATGGTGTTGATGCGTTCCAGCTTGCCTGTCCAGTACTGTGCCTCGTCATCTGGGATGTCTGGTAATGAACCACGCCCACAAACAAACAAACAAAGAAGTGAACCTGTGTTCAAAGTAAACATCCAGCTCCCACGGATTTCAAGCATCGTATTCCATTGTGGCATCATGATGCATTTATGCCTATTTAATTTCTCATGAGCCTCTTAGGAGAGATTCAATGAAAATAGTTAGTGGGCAATGGCCACAAGCTGTTGGGGGAGCAAAAACTATTTTTCACCACAGTGACAGAGATCAAGCATCCAAAGATTAGTCTTTATTGTCACAAACCAAAACACAGCAGGTATTAAAAGTTAAAGGTCCAAACGCAAATTTAAAAAAATGAGAGCAGCAAGGGGAGACAAGAAATTAAAAAAAACGGTATTACTGGCGGCATGTATGTACTTATTATTATTATTATTGCTGTCCTGCCCAGCTACCCCTGGCATAATGATGTCATTACCATCGATGTTAATGAATGAACACTGTCCCATATTATAAATATGTACTAAATTAAGAAGTCTCACCATTCCCACTTTTCAGGGGGATTAGCTCTGCTCTGTAGACAGATGCACATTAAAGGCCACACACACACACACACACACACACACACACACACACACACACACACACACACACACACACACACACACACACACACACACACACACACACACACACACACACACACACACACACAAAGGCCTGGGCTTCAAAGACACACCGACCCACAGCTTCAATGAATAGTGGCACAGAGAGAGAGAGTCATGATGGCCTCCTGCAACCTTGAAAGGTCTTTTAAAACAGAGAAAGACGTTCTATCTCCCTCAGTGGACAGACACCCTGCTTTAACTTTGATGCCTTTTGATCACAAAGCTTGAGCCCTGCATGCAGTGTTGGCAACAGACACACAACAGGTGAAAATACAGGAGCAGCACAGCCCTCTCATCTCAAAGAGCTTTGAATTTGATCTCTGGGTAAAAAATAAAAACTCAAAACTGTTAGTTATCAATGTAATGTCAAATGTCAAATTCTTTTAATCATGTTAATCAAGCAATTTCTAAGGCCTCGCATATCGGCTGATCATTAGAATTGAACAAGGTGTAGAGAATAGCACATGGCTATTGCTATGGAAAACAATGACTTTTTTGTTTTGGATAAAAATC
Organism: Chaunax sp. Z400; assembly: GCA_037577475.1. Classification (NCBI taxonomy): domain Eukaryota; kingdom Metazoa; phylum Chordata; class Actinopteri; order Lophiiformes; family Chaunacidae; genus Chaunax; species Chaunax sp. Z400. The sequence goes on from CM075199.1 coordinate 3,202,743, forward strand.
TTTACCAAAGAATAAAATAGGACAATTATTGTGAAAGAGGACACTGCTGATGAGTATCATTGAACTCTTACAAACTTTTAGTCTTGTTTAACTCATTGTTTGTTGTTTTGTTTTTGCACATTAACTGTTTGAAGGGTTTTCAACAAAACAGCTCCGATAAACACGCTGGCGTACGCAGCCTGCTCTACACCAAACGGCAGACAAAAGTTAGAGACTAGCTGATGAGGAAAGTGGAACTTCTACAGAACAAGACATTTTTTTCTCAGGAGACTAAATAGGAGAGTATGTACAGAAATACAACTCCAAATGAATACTACTGATGATGGATGGGTAAACATGTTGGAACTTTATAAGACGATGACATGTCAGGGTTATTTGTTTGGCAGCTAGACTTATGTTCAAGACAAATATCTAACAATAATCAAAGAGTGTACTGTTTCTAGTCATTAGCTGCTCAACATCACCACACCTTCTTCACTTCACACAATAAGATGATGTTATCTACTCAGGTAAATGTGAGCTCATACTCTAATCATGTAGAGTATGTGGTTTATATGGTCTTTATACTGACTCTTAGAGTTGAGATGACAGATCAATGTAAGTTAAGCTTGCGTAAGGCCACAGGGCATGAGGACGTCATCAATTTGCTACACGGTGCCCCAGGCAGGATCATTTTTCCCATGTGGCCTCAAGAAGAGACTTCTGACATTTTAGCAGTAAGCATGGGTGACCTTTGCGGAACTCAGTGGCTCAGGGTTCGATTTGCTCTGAGGTAATGCCGATGACGGCATTGGAAAATGTCTTAACTTTTCAAAAGTGCAAGTCATCTTTCTTGAACATTAATATGTCCAAGACAAAGGAGATGATTATTGACTTTAGGAAAAATCCCATCACCATCTCCCCAGTGTCCATTGGCAACCAGGCTGTAGAGGTAGTTGAGCATTATAGATATCTTGGCACTATTATCGACAGCAAGCTGGATTTTGAACCCCAGGTGGAAAGTCCATCAGCGGATGCAGTTTTATTGGAAATTGCACAGTTTTACCTTGGATAATATTTTAAACAACTCAATGCAATCATTTTATTCTTTTAACGAAGCCCATACACTATATATTATTTATTATTTTTATAGCCCCTTTTATTTGTGCCCATTGTTTTATATTTATTTGTAACTATTTTCACATTGTTTTTATCTTACATCCGTTTTATTGACTGTTGTTTTATCCGTTGCATTGTTGGTGTCTGCTTGTTAATTAAATGTATTATTGTTGTCAGTTTTATGTTGTTTTATGTTCTGCTGGCTGCACAACAATTTGCCCTTCGGGAATCAATAAGGTTATAAATAAATCCTCGATCCTAAAAGTGTGGTTCATTGCCTCATTCTGGAACTTTAACATGCAGTTAGAATATAGAGAAAATAAAAAAAAGGGATTGAAAACTATCTGAAACATATCTCACCAAAAGGCAGCTCGAAGCGGGTATCCAGTTGGACTCGATGAGGCGTTGGGTTCTTGGTGCCATATATCTCATCCGCCTTCATCAGAACCTCTGCATCCAGAAAGATCCAATCGCCTGAGCCCTCCTGCAATCACATTCATAGAGTGATATTTACCTTTGTTGACAAATGGACACGTGTGTCTATTCTATACATGCTCCATGTGAAGACTAATATATCTCAGGTTGTCTTATAACAGGACTGCAGAACTTGAATTGTATTATTTCTAAGCTGTATCTGAATTGAGGTAAATAAGCATTGTACTGTACGTTTTTACAAATAAAAAACATATGTATGTAGTTCATTTTTATGGACTACAAGATGTGTGTGTGTAGGTGCATATTCCAACCTCCTCTGATTGTTGGATACTCTTTAAAGGAATCCAAGCTGTCCCCACCATGGTGTCCCAGATGAGGCCTTTGTTCCACACTTCAACAATGAGGCCGAGGTCCAGCCGGTTGATCTCACTGAGGAAAAGGGCAATATTCAAGTTATGTCAATAAGAATATCAATTAGAATTCTTTCCTGATAAACAGTGCGGAAAATGTCAGTGGACAATAGTGCAAGACAACACATGTATAGTGTTGAGAAAGTGAGAAAACTTTCATGTATGACATTCAAATCACACAGACTGAACCAGAACGTTCTACATAATTATTGCCAGACATGACCGCTGGCTAATAACAAAGGCTACTTCCTGTTTTTGTCGTGTGTTAGTTGTCATAATCCATTCAAGCCGTGTTTTTTCATTCAACACGGTATTCAAAAGGCTCAAAAAACAGCTTGATGGCAGCAATAAAATGGCATATCAAATTTGAAAGGAGTCGCATGACAAGGGCATTTGCATATTCTCATCTGTGGCAGTTTACAACTATAAACAGGACGAACAAAAGGGAGATGAGAGGAAAGATAATGAAAGAGAGCAGCTAGCTGAGAGAAGGGCCGGGGAGGGTGATGAGTATCGAGGGCATGCAGGTGCAGAGATACAGGCTTTCTAAATCATGTGCTCATTCAAAATGGAAGGAACAAATGAATACAGCAAGGGATTCAAATCAAACTGTTTTCAACAGAGAGACTTTTGCTGTTTAGGATGCTTATTATCCAAACAAACACATTTTTATATTATCATTGTTTCATCCATTCATGTTTTCATGAAACGTAAATAAAATATGACAAAATTCACTTCTGTTGTCTCACTGACTGGAATCAACTTGCAAATGGCCATCTGAAAGAAAGTGCTTATCTTGTCATGATGTGGCGAGTCTCTCCCTGAATACGTTTCAATTCCACTTTAAGCAACTCAGAAATGCAAGATACTATGCAAGATAAATACTCTTATTCTAGTACAAACCAACATGAACACTTTCAGTGCAACAGAAACATGGTGGATTTTTATAAAAATAACAAATATTGTTTGTTTGTTTAATCGATCCAATAAAATGTCCAAACAAGTTCGGGTTTATAAGTTACTCAGCTGGTGAACTGGCAGAAGTCACTGCTACTTAATCAGTTATGATTATATGGATTTAGTTGTTAGGATTTTAACTTGTATTTGAATAATCTAATGGTTTTAGCTTCATTGTCACACAGAAAATGTATAAAGAAATATGCGCAAAAGAAGAACAAAGAAAGAAAAAAGAAATCACACGCAGCACCGCCGTCCACTCGGCCCCGGTGACCAATCTCCCTGAAAAAAGGCCTAGCAGTTGGGTGGTATTTGCAACAAGAACAATGACGAAAACAGTCCCGTTTGAACATAACAACGACGACAACATTTCTGTTTGAACAATAACAATGACAACAACCTTCCCATTCGAACAATAACAACGACGACAACATTTCTGTTTGAACAAATAACAATGACGACAACCTTCCCATTCGAACAATAACAACAACCTTCCCATTTGAATAATAACATCGATGACAACATTCCCATTTGAACAATAACAACGACAATTTCTGATTTAGAACCACGTATGGAAGTGGCCCAAATCGCAATTGGAAAGATCAAATTCCACGTGGTTTGTGCTGTTCACACTGCCATGGAAAAGTCACATATGAGGAAAAAAAATCAGACCTGGGCTACGTTCACATCCTGCAGTGTGAACGTAGCCTTTGATGAACTTTTGCCTATTAACAGGTGGTGCTGAGCGTTTGCTGGAAAACGCTGGTGCTTTGTGTTGAATTAGACCAAGTTGACACATCATTAATGGACAGTAGAAGGATGAAGGTCTGGAAAAACAAACAGTGTTGCAATGAAGGAGTTCACAAAAGACAAACAATGACACACATGCAACAACGTGTAGGCCCTCTCGTCACCATAGATACCTTTGACGGGAAAGTAAAATCAGGAAATTAAACCAATGAATTCCAAGAAGGAAATGAACAGCAGCTGTTCATCAAGATGGGGAGTGGGGGTGGGGTGGGGGGTGGAGGGGCATAAAAATCAATATAAATAACAACAAAAAGTATAACTCGTTTGGGGTTAGAGAGCTCCAAGACCATTTCTTTTTAGGTTTGTTTGACAATCTGCCTTTATTGGATTGTAAGTAATTTATTGAACTGTGACAACACAGAGTGGCATAGATGAATATCTTTTGTCGGACACTAGGAGGTTCAAGTATCATGCTCTACAATGAACTTGACATTTATTATAGTTGGGGATCAAAGTAATAAATACTTAGTAAGTAATAAATCTTTAAGGATGACACCACTGTGTGTGTGTTTAAAACTTACAACATGAAATCCTGTTCCCAGCAGGGCTGGTCCCCCCGCACGGTGATAGTTGTGCTTTTGACATTCTGCACCTTCAGTGTCACATAGGTGTTGAACTTGTCTGAAACAAAAGGAAAAGGGAGATTATAGAGGAGATCATAGTGGAGAGAGAATGACTGACTGAATGAATGACTGAATGACTGAATGAATGAATAAATAAAGGATATCAACAGAACACAACACTTTCAACATTGTGAAATGTAATACTTCAAATAAACAGGAAGCAGGTCAGATGTTCAGCTGATAAAAGTAATACTAACCAGTCCAGTTTGGCTTTGTGTGGGTGAAAAAGACAACAGGCGCTCTTCAGAGAGTGAAAGCAGATAAGTCTCCTCCCCCCAATATGTCATGGCCAGCCAGGCCGGGGCAGGGCCACAGACTGACCCTGTTAATCTCCAGAGAGAGCCTGCTTGTTATGTCTCTCCTACACTGTCACTTACAGCTGCTCTATGAAGTACTCTTTGTAATGTTTCCCTAAAACGTACAGTATACAACAGAGGAAGCAAGTCTGCTGATGATGTAATGAAGAGGACCTCACTCCTGACCCATTACTGCGACTCAAAACGTCTCCGTCAGTCCTGATACAATCAGAACTGAAATTGAATTCAGTTAGGGTCAAAGATGAAGGCAGCTTTTTAAGCCTTTTTTTTTTTTGGTGGGAATCAATCCCTGCTTGAACTCTTTTGAAAGTGGTGCAGGTTTGAATGCACCCAAGAGCGTTGAGATCATATTGGAGATCTGATCACTCAGACCACGAACACAGAGGTCTGTACAGGAAAAGTCAGAGTGTCACCTGTGTTTTCTCAAGAGTCTGAGATCTTTTAACATCTGCAGAACCATGTCGCAAATGTTTTATCACTAGTTGGTGGCCAGTGTCATCTATGCTGTAGTGTGCTGGGTAGCAGGGTATTCACTTTGTAACAGCATACGATATTATTTTTATACCAGTATGATGGACAATTTGAATCTATTATTATGTGCAATATTACTCCCTACTTTGTTAGTTTACATGTTTTGCAAAATACCATGGGACATATTGCATTTTTTTCTCTCTTATCCTAATCAAAAACACACAATTTGAGAGCTTGTAGGAGGAGAATGTTAATAGGTTTTGGTAAATGGCTGCAAATTCTAAATCATTCATGCCATCTTGTAAATATTGCATTAAATGCAATATTCCTTTTAGAACGTGTCTGTTGCACCATCACTGCACCAGCCCATCTACTCGGTGTCTGGAGTGTGTTTTGCCCTGCCAACATTTAGCACACACTGTGTTGAGTAATTTCACTATTTAGACCAAAATTATGAAGGAAGGTATTTTGCTGACAGTAAACATGTTAAAATGTTTTCAAATACGGTAAACGGTAGCTAACGTAGGCTGCTTCTTTGCACCCAGACTCCCTAAAAAAAGTTAATGTTATAGGCCTAAATTAAATTAAAAACATTGCGTTGTTTTGTCCCAGTTGTGTGCGTTTTTCTTTGCATATACAAGGGGTGATTGATAATGGAAAAAAAACGGACTCATGGACTCGGACTCATGTTATGAGTCCAAGTCCAAATGAAATAACATCTGTCAATTTGTGATTGGTTTTACCCAGGACTGGTGTTAATACAGGCATGAACAAGCAATGTGACAATCTGTGCAGACAACTTCCACACACGGTGAAATCCATCCGCCTCCTCTCCACTGTAGTGCTGGACAGCAGAGCCACAGCAACCGTCTGCATCAGCTGTCAGCATTGGGTGGGGGTGAGGGGCGATTGGAGAGAGGAGGGGGATTAGACGGCCCGTGACACCACCACCATCACTTCCCGCAGTAGGTCGAGAGAGCGTCAAAACACGTGCCTGATGATGTGCTCAGTGTCATTCTGGCGGTTATCCGGTCCTCTCTGTGACTCCACATACATACAACCCCCCACCAGTACACAACAGCAGCCGGTGGAACAACTTGGATTGAAGTGCTGATCTTGAGTGTGGGTTGTATGGCCAACTGTGGCCCCGTGTACACGGCAATGTTTTAGCTTGAAAACAGAGAAGTTTATTCTCTGCCTTTTAAAAAAAACCTTCTGCGTTCACACGGGATCGTCTCTGAAACGATCCCCGTGCACAAGGATCAACAAACACGTCTGTATGCCTTTTGTTAAAGTGACAAAATGTTATACCTGAGGACCAACAAATGTGTGTTAGCCTCTATGAATGTAGTGTGCACACACACACACACACACACACACACACACACACACACACACACACACACACACACACACACACACACACACACACACACACACACACACACACACACACACACACACACACACACACACACACAGCTTGGTCTATGGGAAATCAAAACAAGGCATCAGCTGCTCCTTTGTTGACTGGTCAGCTGACCACACTAAACAAAGATTGTCCTGGTTACCCTGGCAACATATTGAAACATTTACTCTGCACATAGCCGTTAACGCAGCAGCCAGATAAGTAAATGCAACTCGTGACGCGATGAGACAATATACAGTTGACACAGGTGGATTCTTGCAGCATTTCACTGACACAACGTAAATAAAGATTCCATTCGATCCAAAAAAAAAGAAAAAAATATGTAATGAAAGCACACAGTGGTCCCTGCCAGCCTGACACTGTCTGAAAGCACCGTCCATCCTACAGGCAGCATGAATGACAGGACACAGACCTCATTAGTGTCTGGAGAGGGCAGGAGAAAAAAAAAATGGCATTATTACAAAGAAGCCTGAGGGATGCTCAAGCCTTTCCTAATTAGTCAATGCCTTGTGCCTCATTTAGGTCAGCTCCCATGAATAGAAGAAGATAAGATAAGGGAAGAGGATGTATGGATTAGATAAGAGCCACTCAGCGGCTGTGAGTTCTTTGCAGCAGGTGGAAGAAGAGGGCTGACACAATTTGTTCTGTTGAGGAGGAAGCAGTAATAAGTACCAGGAAAAAACACAAAGACTACGCACACTTACCAACACTAGACACACCTTTATGATACCAATATTGACTTTTTAAAAATTTTATCAATCATAACAGACCACAGAAACATTTTTGGGTAGTTTTACAAAGAGTTATGATAGAGGTCTTATTACCGATCATGACAGTAATGGTTTATTGCCATTTGGAGTTAAAGCCCCGCAGCTCTGGAGCTCCCTGTCCGAGGAGCTGAGGCTCGCAGAATCGCTAACATCTTTTAAATCGCTTCTAAAATTAAGATGAAATGACAGAAACTTTTGGAACAGAGGGCACTCTAAAAGTTAGCTTTGTAAAAAAATACATGCCTGTGTGTGTATCTCACACTCTATCAGTCAGTGTGTTTTAAAGGATCAGTTCAGTGGGAACATGTAATAATGTGGGCTTCTTATCATATACGTGGTTAAAGTAAGTCGTCACTTTCCTTCCTGTGAATCGCCCACTGTCCTCTAAGCTCCTCTATCAAAGGGTTTTCATTTATTATTGATTGATGACGTTGTTGTTGTTTTGTTTTTCTTCAATAAATTAGTTAGGGGGGGGGAAGCAAGCAGTTGGAAGGCTGGCATTTCAAATTCAGACCACTCATCAATATTGCATGCAACAAAGGAAAACCCACCAGACCAGAATGAAACCACTGGATGACTTTTCTACCATTGCTGACACCGACCTCATGGGATCTTTCTCCGTCGACGGTACGCAGAGTTCTGAGCGTCATAGGAAGAGTACAACTCAGATGTGTGTCCTGGAGACTTACACATTGTTTTAAGACTTTAACAGAGTAACGTTGGGGGAAAAAAAAAAAAAAAAAAAAGCACGTTTGGAAACAAAATGTGCAGGCAGGCATACACTCAGAGAGTGAACACACACACACACATTCACAATTCCAGCAACACACAGACCTTATCAAGTCCTCAGTTTCCTGTGGCAATCAGTGGAAAGTCAGACATCTAGCCTCTGGCCCTATAAGGTCACCTTCATTTCTGACGTGTACAGTGTTCTCCATGAACACATAGTTCCAAAGTATGGACTCAAAGACACCCATCTGAAGGCGTGGTGAAAGCACAATGCAAAAACACACATCCTGGGCCAGCCTTCTGTAAACTTTGAGGGCTCTTCCAACTAGTATGGTACTCAGTAGAGCGCATATCTGCCAAGGCCGAACAATCCCACACATGCATGCATAATTAGGGAGAGGGGAAAAAAACATTCTTGATCTGTCTTTAATCATTTTTCATTGCCATATGCAATCCTGCTAACAGACAGACAGACAGACCAATGCCAGCTAACACATTACCTCCTCACATGCCTTCCTATGCAGAGCAAGTTACAGTTATGATGAGCAAATAGGAAAAAAGTCTGTTTTTAATAAAGGGAGTTCCTTCCCAGAATTCCAACAAGAATGAGAACTGACATGATGTAATGGCAAAAAAAAAAATGACAGGAATCAGACAAAATCAACTAAACTTTCCTCAGTAAAAGATGAAGTGAAGAATCTTTAATTCATAGAGAGGTATTTTAAGGACCCAAAGGTCCATTTAAGAAAGACAGTAATCTGTCGCCTCCAGACACAATGTGGCCTAAGGATTAGACGATATAGGAAAGCCAAAATCAATAAGTAATGCTGGAGAAACGCCTCACTGAAGTGTAACATGTCATGCCAAACTTACTTCTCTCGCAAATTTAAGACATTACGTGAAAAAAAACATTTACATTTACCTTTACTTTTACTTTTCCATCGGGTGTTTATCAGAAAGACTCATGTTTCGAAGAAGAGATTAAAGCCTCCTTGAAAGACTTGATTGAGCAGGTCGTTACTACTTTGGCTCCAACATCAATATCACAACATCAATAAACAAATATTTGTGATATGAATGAATGTGACGATATAGCAGAAGAATGTTCTACATACCAGCAACAACAGAAGTTTGTAAAACTATAACGTCAAACTAAATCGGATTAGATTCTGCTGATTTCTGAGTACCAGACAGAAGCCGTGTGAACAGCGTGTTTCCTTATTAATAAATTCTCTACAAACTTTTACATTAAAGCATATTAATGTCCCGGGACTGCCTTCTCACACACATGGCGCTCGTTCCACTCCGCTCAACTGTGAAAAAATTAATGAATTCACAGTACGAACATAACCTGGAGTGTTCTAAATTTCATGCAGGACTGTGCATGACAAATCCGTCTTTGCCCTGTAGCAAACAAAAGTGACTGATGTTTACATTTCGCCTGAGGGAGAGATGACGGGATTAAGTGAATTATCCCTGATGTTTGCTCTGGGACAGGTGTCACATGTGGTGTGGCTCAGGGAAGGGAGGAGGGCACAGACAGACAAGCAGTAACACATCGCAGACACCTAAAACAAATCCTAAAGGTGAGGGAGATGCACTAAGAATAACGCACACTGAACAAATTCAGAGACCTGCTGGCTAATTACTTTTAGCAATTATCCTAAATGCACACGGGGTCAATCGGGGTCAGAGAGTCAAATGTCACCGGCAGATCCAAAGCTGCAGTGACTCGCTGCCCATCACGCCTCCTGCCCTTACGCAAACGTCACAGGGTTTAAAGGAGGGCGTGAGGCTGAACACTGGAGGGATTTGTTCAGGTGGAGGTGGTGGGGATTTGGACTTATAGCCACTGATCTAAGTCCACCTGGCACTGAAGGACACAGGATTACATCATGCAAAATCAACTCGAGCTTTCAGTGACTGGCCAGAATTTTTGGCTTATTTAAGCTACATGAGAAAGCTACATACGTGTAGCATGTCACATTACCAACAAGAAGGCACAGTCATCAACACCCCCCCCCCCTCACATGATGCTTTTTTCTTCTGTGCATAGCTTTGTAAAAAAAAAGAAAAGAAGAGAAACTACAATTATTGGTTGAAGTGAAACGATGATGATAGATTCTTAAAATGAAAAAGCGTGAAAAAAACAACACACACACACACACACACACACACACACACACACACACACACACACACACACACACACACACACACACACACACACACACACACACAGATGAATGGAACCCATTCCTATATTACCCATCCACTTTGTGCTGGGGGATAGAAAAGCTATGCGAGACAGTTGCAGATTATGTCACTGAGCGTTGGCCTTAAAACCACGCTGATAATGCCTTATAGGACCCACAGGATAATATGCTCTGAACTCCCAATACATGAGAGTATGACCTGCAGCTTCCTGTTAAGTCTCCATACTGTCAAACATTTGGATGCTGGGAGGGTGAGAGACCAGACTGAAGAAACACAGGAGATGTAGAAAGAAAAAAAAAGGTTTGCGACGCTAAAGCACTCACCTGGTGGTCCTTGGAGCTTGGCTTTTTTCACTGTGAGACAAAACAAAAACAACGATTAGGCTAGTTGGAATAGCGATTCAAATTTAAATGGCAATCTACTGAAATGTGACGCAACGAAAAGCGGACAGGATCTCATGTTATTGAGGGCTGACAAATTCATTCATATGCAGAACCGTGAGTCAATGACTCGTGACGGCTGAATAACAGACGCACAAAGGCCTAACTATGTTGTCGTCTGCAAGAGCCGGAACACTTGATGTGCAGCTCGAACCAAAACAGATGAGCTCTTTTGTTTTGGTGGGTGAAAATGTTATTAACAAACACAAAACTTTCACGTCACCTGTGTGACTGTATGGTTTTACCAAAACACAAACGTCATCGCTCTGGATACAATCATATCGAGTGTCTTGTTTCCATTTCCCCCGCATTATATCATCTCCCGATAGATAACCTGTCCTTATACAAATGCATCCATTGAGAAAACCTCTGGAATGATAATCCTGACCTCTACCAGCTTAGAAGTGAACTACTTAGATTTCCATGGCCGTCATTCGTTATCAAATATCACATCTCCCTTGAAGGGCTTTGGGAAGCTCGGAACCTGAGATAGAGACACGTGTGACAACTAAAAAAAAAAAATCACACAAAAAAGGGTAGGCATTGAAATCATTTTGATCATGTTAAAAGCTAACAAGTACTTTTAATTGAATTCAGAATAACAACTTAAATACATGTAAAAGCATACGACTAGAGAGCTGTATAACAAAACACAACACACAGTATAATAGCACAAGTGGACTGGGTAATAAGATTTTTTTTTTTTTTTAAATAAGACGATTTTTTAAGAAAGAAAGAAAAAGAAGAAAAGCGTCTGGCACCAGGAACCATTTCTGAAAACATTAATCAAATATTTAAGGGGGAAAACACGTGCTGGCGTATTTTGTTTTATTTTTAGACCCGACATCTCTAACCCCTTGATGCAACGACAATAAAGTTTATGGGGATTGTGAAGCGCTTTGGAGGGGATTAATTGTGATTGCTGCGGGAGGGTTATGTGTTCAGGCATGTATCCCACTAAACCTCTGCAGCCTGAGATGAGCAGATGGGCCGGACGGGATGATGGAGCAACAAATGTTGCTTTCATATTTCCATGGGACGTCTCTCCTGTCCTCTTTCTGTGCAATGTTAAAACGACTCAGTGGGACAAAGAGGTATTCATTTCCCCTGAATCTGTCGGAAACGTCACTCTTGATAATATGAATTAAACCACAACAATGACTCTCCCAGTATATTTAGCCACTAACATTCACAAAAAGTACAACTCAGAAAACCAAAGGAGTTTTTTCTTCCTTTTTTTGGCCCCCAAATGTTGACTTTCAGAATATCTTGGAAGGAAAAAAATGCCACTACTCCTGAACTATTTCCTGTTTTGAAAGGAAGCAGTGGAAATGTGTGTGAGTGTGTGTGTGTGTATGTGTGTGTGTGTGTGTGTATGTGTGTGTGTGTGTGTGTGTGTGTGTGTATGTGTGTATGTGTGTGTGTGTGGGGGGGGGGGGGGGGGGGGGGCAGCGTGATCTATTTGCCTTTCCCTTAATGTTCTGACACTGGGGCAAACAAGCTGGCCCAGTGACCTACACTGTATTAGTTTGCATAATGTTATTTAGGGATGTGGTACACTCAGCTAAGGGACATAAACCAGGAGGCCATTATGGTGGAAAGTGATGCTTATCATTTTCTGTCCTGGCCCCTCCATGGCTTGAGGGGCCATTTAGCTCACAATTTGTCAGGGCTAGCTGAACCAGTATCCTATCAAACTACTGCTTTTTGTTCCTTTATTCTTTGCCTATAGTTTTTTTTTTTATAGTTTCTTCTGAACTGTCTGCTGCAAATTGTTTCAAGTGTATTTGAACAGGTGCATGCTTTGGTCAGTTGAATCTCAGGCACTCTTTCATGGTTCAACGTCACACATGGAGGAAATAAGGTCAGGTCAAACAAAAACAACATGAGCAGCGGTCTGAGAAAAGAGAATTAAACTGTCAGATCTTCTATTATAGAGAAGGAAAAGCAAACATGTGATCAAACCAATGGCTGAGTTCCAGCTGCTGCTGCAGCTTTGGTTGCCGAGTCATGGAGCTGTGTCTGCTGGCTAACTGTCATGATTTACGATGACACTTAAATGAATTATTATGGAATCATTATAATCATTAATGTTAACAGTAACATCTGTACTTTTGTTGGCGAAAAAGCCGATTGGGATTAAACATACCGTGGAGTCCCAAAAAAGGAGACTAATCCACCAAGAAGGACAAAATCAAAATCTGTATAATATAACAAAAAGGTCTACTTCCATTGTTTGACAGCAAAGGAAAGGGGAAAAAATAGAGTCATCAGGAGATGCATATTCCTCCGGAGTGTATGGAGAACACAACTCTTTCAGTTTAGCAGTCAGTTAGAAATAATTATTAAAATCATGATAATGAAAACTAAAAAAAAAATTAATTTTGCATCATTCTTGCTGTACATGTACAATTTGTCAAAGAAAGTATGGAGAGTTCACTCAAAAAATAAACATTTCAAAAATATGTGAATAGCAAAAAGGCCCCAGTCCAGTATATGGTTGATGTTTATGCACAATTTGTTGAAGATACTGTAGGAGAATCATATTTTAAGTTAGGTTCTGGATAAAAACTCAACACTAAAATTGGTCACCTTGAATATTTTTACCCCAAAATGAGAAAAATGAAAATGTTAAAGGCCAAAAAAAAAGGCACCACTCTTGCATATGTTTGATGTTTTATTCAAGTTTCATGAAAAATATTGAATGTTTTTTTTTTTTTTTTTGGTTATGCCCTGGAACAAAAAATGATTAAAGATGTAGGAATGAAAGCAGAGACAGACAGAGCAACAACTACATGCCCACATTATATAATGGGGAAAGGAATTTAGCCATTTTCTCTATAACTACTCGTGTCTTTTGTCTTTGTGAGTTTGTCACCTGACAACTTAAACAAACTGTCTGGCTTTTACCTTTTTAAGAGGGATTAGATCATTTATATCCATGAAACGTGTCGAATGAAACAGTCGAGAGCCTTTTTTCATTCTTCTAATTAAAAATGCACTTTTTTACTGATCATTAGTCACTGAACTTTGAATAATTGAGCCCTTGTGTTCCATGTAGACAACATGTTCATGACTAATTAAGCAAGAAATACTGTTAGAATTCAGAAAAAAACATCTTTTATATATTTTAAAGAAAGTCATACATTTTGTCAATGTTCCACAGGATTGTGTGATACGTCTGTCAACTCAGTGTTTCAAATATTCTTAAATCCTAAACTCCCTAAAGTCACGTGTTGATGTGGGACTCCAGTCGTTCATGTTAAGGGAAGAGGTTTCCTGGGTTTTTAAAGAAATGGAACGATGAGTGTGGACATTCCAGGATAAGAGGAAGTCATCAGTGGAAGGTCTGACAGGAGGCAGGAAAGTAGAAACAGGACGTGACGTGTGCTTCCGCTTTGTGCTGGCTGTTGGTCGTGATCGGGGGGGGAGGCAGCGAGGGTCAGGGGGGGAGAGAGAGAGAGAGGGAAGGAGAGAGCAACAGATGGCCAGGGGATTACTCCCTCAATCTCTAAGCGCTCTCTCTCTCTCCATCTCTGCCTCTTCCCCTCATAATTCCACTGCTGTTCTGCTCACTACATTCAGCCAGTCTGCCTGCACTTCTGTTGCTCTTAGTCCTGCAGGGCCTCCGTTTCTCATCCTTTATCAAATCATTTTCTTGTACCATCTCCTAATCTACTTAGTCGACTGAGGAGAGACGAGGAAGCACGACAAAAGGTTCAGCGATGCATGAACACAAACTCAGAACCCTGTGTGTTGAGTTGGCTATAAAACCCCTGGACCAACATGGGGAAGCACAGAGCATATTCACCAGCGCCAGACCATTACAATGTGATGGAGCTGAGAGACTTTCCACGGCCACTAACGCGTAGCATTACAACGACTGATTGATTCATTGGTTTGATGAGGAAAAAGCAGAGCTGCTATAGGCAAAATGTGTAGATGTTGGCAGATCTGCTGTGGAGAAAAAGTTAGTCCAGATTCTTGATATTTAGACTGGCGGCTTTTGGCCGTATATCGTCTAATATCAGGTATCAGTCAAATGTATTACTTACAGATTCAAGACTTACAAGCATCTACAAACTGTTTAGGATATCTAATTGCTCAAATGTCCCACATCCTCCCACCTTCTATAGTTATTTTTTGGGCGGCGTTTTCCATCCTTTATTGGAGACAGGACAGCTGGAGGTGCTGACAGGAAATGTGAGAGAGCGAAGGGTAAGGCATCGGGCAAGGGGCCTCTGCTGGAGGACTTTCAGCCTCGGTACATGGGGCGACCGCTCCACCTACTGAGCTAAACGCACCCCATCCTCCACCTTCAAGCAAAGTTTGTTCAAACGCCACCTGCTCATATTCCAACAACACAACAACCTCCAGGATGTTGCCTAATCTGAGGACATCATCATCGCCTGTCCACCATCAATGGACAATAGGAGAACTGTCATCTACTCTGTCCACAACCACTTCCCGCAAAAACGTGCAAGACACCACACGAGTTACTTTAGACCGAGACTGACCGCCACCACAAAAGCTTAACACTTAGCCTGAAGACTCCTCTTTCAAATGAGAAGAAAAAAAAATCTGTTTTCTAGCTTGTTTTCCGCATGCTTCTCTCCAGTGTCAGAAAATACCACGTTTTGTGCCACTGAAGCGATCATGTGTCTGCATGTGTACGCCTCTAATCCTGCAGCATCAAAGGGTCCATGTGAGCCGGGTTTCCAGTCAGCCCTGCCCTAATCCACAGCAGGAGTCTCCCCCACATGTCCACTTTGTCAGGGCAACCACTCATCTGTTGTAAAGACATCACCATGGAGATGAAGCATCTCAACTAGCAATAAATAAGCAACAGCGTCAAGCTGAGCTATCAGGGGAAGACTCACAACATTAGCTAATCACACGGCGCCCTTATTATTCTCTAATCTGCGGGATGCTCAGCTGTTCTGCTTATTCACTGTAATGGTAATTAATAAATGAAGAGTGAGCAAGCTCTATAGTGAAATGCCCCATTTAGCACAATAACTCTTCATTACCAGAGAACATTAGGCTGAACTTTCTGAAGTGAGTGAGGTCAAACTGACTCGCTTTTCTGGCCGTTTCCCTCCCAGGAGCTGTTCTCTTTCCAAGGTTTGTGTATCAATCCTTGATCACCACAGTTTCCCATTTTCTGTTAGACAGGGATTTAAGGGCGATCTGAAATTGCCTATCTAATAGGGAATATCTGCAGTGATTTTTGAACGGGCTGATGTATAGCATATCTTCATAAAACAATAAAGTTCATATTAATACCAAGGTTTTTATAGTGGAGGCACCCCACCTATAGCCTAAAAATAAAGAGCACTGTCTTTAAGGTGGTAAGAAATTATTACATTTTCCAAAAGTATAATATTCTATGAATTAAACTTCAGGGAACACAAGGCATTGCACTACATCACTCATCAATGACCGCACGTTTATCAAGAGCGCTTGGAGACTGCAGACCTCCGACAAGGCTGAGCATTCCCTCCTCCCCACTAGTTACATTCCTGTTTCTATGCAACGCCTGCATTTAGATTCTTTGTCCATGACAACATGCACCCGGAACTTTGATCCATACATTAACATTTGTCGTAGGGAAAACAGCTGTCCCAGAGGAGTCCGCACCAAGACTGATTTGCCTGTTCCAATCCCCGATGCCTATCTGTGATATAAGTTTGATGCAAATGTGTCTATAACTTTTTTTTAAAGTTAAATGGCAGCCCCCAAGGTTCACACAATTTTAAAGAATGTGAAGAAGAAATGAAAATCATGGATCCGCCCTTTTATCTGACTCAACATCAAAATTCAAGGGTTCCCTCTATAGTTTAAGCATGGTTGACAAAAACAGCCCCAAAAAAAGCCTTAAATTGCAATATTCAAAAGAAAAGTAGCAAAAACATTCCTGTCTCCGCCCCTTCATCTGGACCCACACCAGTTTTTAATGGGTTCTTAGCTGCTACATACTCAACCCTTCCACCACGTTTCATGAATATCCATAAAGCAATTTTCATTCATGTAATCCTGCTAACAGACAGATAAACAGACAGACAAAACCCAACTCAATCACTCAACCCCCTTGGCAGAGGCTCATGTTTAAAAAGTCACTGAGCACTCAACATCTGGATCCGTCTGATTCAGCTAAGCAGGTGATCGTATGACACTCTCAACAACCTCCCCTGGGGAAACCCTGACATTTGTACGAGTCCTGAGTAGCAGTTTAACCAGCAAGCTATGAAGTTTGATCTAATAGAAACACACCACGGGGCTGCAGAATAGGTTCCTGCTACTGCTGAATATCTGCGTATCTGTGAGGTGAGGGTTAACGGCAGAGACCTGAACAATATTTGCAAAGGCATTTAAGAAACTTAAGATCATGACAGAAGGTGTTTGCTTGATTGCATAAGCATGCATGAGGGGAGGTGTCTGACGGAAGAGTAGTTAACATTGTTATTTGAGTATTAGTTACGTCTGTCTGTGAGGAGAAATGTGGCCTGAAGTGCCCATACTTGAGATAACAACACATAGACTATACATAGAATTTATCCTGTTATACACACTTTCTGTTTGTTCCCAAATTTTCAAACACTAAAACACTGGAAAAAAAAAATTTGTTGAATTGGCATCTTGAAGGTGGTAGAGAGACGGTCTAATCTAAAAAAAATAAATAAAAAAAATGCTGGATGTTAACAAGACTTAATTAACATATCTAAATAAACATTGTCCTAGGAAAAGATTTCAAGAAAAAGAAATTGTTTTTCCTATAATTGAAAATATGTTTTTTGGGGGTTTTTTTTATAAAAAAAAATATTCAACTTTATATAAAACACTGTAATGACATTACAAGTAATTTGGCAGATGAGGCTCTGTCATCACAGATGAGAATGGTTGAAAACAATGACGCCTGCAGCACCACTTTAAGCTTTTTTGCATGAATTTCCGCCTTTTTCCCCCACCTCCTGGAAGCACTGGACCAAAGTGTTGGTAATCGGACACAGGGTATTATTGCATAATGTGCTTTGCTGCAGTAAATGATGCTTGAGCAGGCGAGAATTGTCCTCCAACTTTTTTTGTGTGTTAACTGACCCATGCCTGATTTGCTTCTATCTTGTTTTGGCTGACAAATATTTCCATGTAAAGAAAAATGTAACCTTGTTTTGAAAGATGCTGTAAACATAAAGATGATTATTGCCCTGTTGTTATTATCATTTGGACCCATTAAAGTTTTTTGGCATTATTTATTTAATTTTTTGGTGAAGACCCTTATAATAGACCTATTTTTTCCAATATGGATATAAATCCATACACTACTAATGTTGTTTGGAGGATGACATTCAGCAGATAGTTCAATCCTCGCTATTTACGCATCCATTGAATTAAACAATGTGAATCCAGCATCACTAACCCTTAGTTCTATTAACATTGCTGCATGTGGTTTAGTTGTGATTAATAACACTTTTCATCATCCATAAAGCATTTGATTTGTCTCACAATCTTCAGCACTTGGTACTATCCTATCCTGTTTTATATGGCTACGTCATGGCTACGTCTAATTTTTGGAGGTACCTCAGCGTCAGTGTGCACCACGGGTCAGAAACAGCTGGTACGGCAGACAATGGAAGGCTCAGTGTCAACACTTTGTGTCCTGGTTCAGACAACAACCTCAAACATCATTACTGCTGTTCATTATACTTATGAAGAGTTTGGGCTTTCAAAAAAAATCACGACAGGACAAATGTTGCTGCCACTTTTCTGGAAAATGTTACTCCCTCAGGGAAGATGCCTACTGCCAGAAAACCTGCTCATTAATATATCAAATGGAATTCCACAAACTCGTTTTTACGTGTAAAATCTAACACTCTTGTTTCTAACAAGCATGAAGAAATTAAAATTAAACTAAAACTCACCTCTGACACACAGTAACGACATGGCAAAGGGACAATCCAGTAGTTTGACACTGTTTGTAGAGTAAGCTGTAAGCGGAGATTTACTCTGTCATTGTTACATCCGTTCAGTAATTTTTCACACTGCTGTTAGGCTGAGACTCGATGTTTACAGGTGGTTCTCTTCCGCTGGACTGGGGCAGAGAGCGGCAGCCCCCCACCACAACCACGCCATTATTAAAAGTCTCATCACAGCTTGTCAGACTGACGAACAACCTCAGAGGGCACAGAGAGAGAGGGTGAAGGCGGAGTAGAGGCACCTGTTACAGGCGTCTGACGTGTCCAATGACAATTACAGTACAGCTCTGAAGGGCGGGGCTTTTTAAATACAAGATCTGACCAATCGCTGAGAGCGACAGGTTGGAGGAAGAAACAGGTGACGCAGACACCTGTAACCCTTTGGCGCAATGAGAATATGAGCTTTTTAATTGCTTTTTTGAGATTTGTTATTTCTGTTTATTTTACTTACTAGTGGTTGTAAAATTACTTGGACTATATTCATTAATATATGATTTTCACACTTTGTTGTGAATGTGAATGACTTCTTCTATTGTATCTACAACACACTTCATTTCTTGGATTCTCGTTTTTCTTTAATTTACCAATTTGTTCTTGGTTCATCAATACAGTATTTCCACATGTTTGATTGTTTTTTTTCCCTCCTCTTTAATTCTTTTTAAATTAGCATACCATTTTCACGTTTGTTGCCATTATAATTTGGATGTTCATCTGTAAAGGGTTTAGTCGGGTCAAGCTTAATAACTCCTCATCGCAAATTGCTGTACAAAAAAAGCAGCCCACTTAATAATCAATAATAAATAAAAAGACATACCGCATTTGTGTACAGCCTAATCCCCAGCTGTTCACTATCTATTTTGTTCTCATGATTACATTTCCCAGTGGGAAATGTCCCAGTGGGTTTTGGACACAATGGGAATGGGACACATGACGCTCACACGTCATGTCAAATGTGTCTCTTGAACAGCCACAACGTAAGACACGAGAATCCAAACAAGAACAAGAACTTAAAGAATTTAGTAAATCACGGCAGGATCTATCGTCAAGGGACCTCCACTATACAGCAAGTCCAACAGCACCACCCTGTGTATGAAGTATGTCATTACATTGAGCTCTGAAGCATTTATTCAGTAATTTAATGGTAGCAATCGATAAAAGACAATACATATGTATGTATGACAAAGTAGTTGTAAATAAATAAGTAGTATCTGTAGACGCTGTGCTCCTATTATGGCGGTAGTGGAACCATTGTCGTTCGCTCTTGTACCACCCGGAATTTCCACTGTTGCACCCACTGATGTAACTTTCAGTTCCTGAATAGGGTCACACATGAGTGAAGAGTTTAGTTGGAGTCCCGTGTACTAAGCTGAATATTCGTTTTACAATCAATTTTCTTTGTTTAAACGATGCTACGGACGCTGTGTCGTACCGGCGGGGCTCTCCTGCAGGTAAATGAAAGTGTTAGCATCATATCCTGCGTGTTAATTCGTGCTAATCCATTGGCTGAATATTTAGCGCCGTTGCTAATGCTGGTATCATTCAGTGAGCGTCCATGTATTAACAATCGAGGAAATGACTCGCTTCATCTGTACATCATTACTAAGTTAACAATAGAGGCCCTGACGAAGCGTCTATTCATTCTAGGCAGTAAATGTAGCTTACTTTGAGGCTACGCGAAACCTATTCATTGTTCACCAATACGGAATATATTAATATTTTAAGTTGCATTTTATATGAAGCCGGCTAAATCTACTACTGAAATGTTATTACATAATGTGTCTTGCCTAGCTTTAGGTTGTGTTTTATGTCTTTCAAAGCTGCAGTGATTAGTTTTATTAAGAAACGATGCCAAATACCAGCTGGTTCCAGTTCTCCAGTGTTGCCCATTTCAATAAATATCATTTTTGGGTTTGCGACTGTTGATGTTGTCAAAAATATCATTTGTAGCTGTCAGCTTGGATTCTTGGAAATTGTTCATTGCATTTTGCAGCTTTCTACATCTTGTACTATTAATGTCATGATATAAGAATAATAATGACTGTAATAGTTGCAGCCCTCTGTATTTATAAATAAGTCATATAATCGCAGGACTTGTGGATTGTGAAGTATGTTTTAAGGATGGATTTGAAAATATGCACCCATCAAGTTGAAATGCTACAGTCTGATGGTGTGTTGTTGTAACCGTGTGTCCCTCTGGCAAACCCAGAGGACCGTGCCGAGATTGTGGGTCGCACCAGCCCGGCAGCGATGGGCGTCGAGTCTGCCCATGAACACTGTGGTCCTGTTTGTGCCCCAACAGGAGGCCTGGGTGGTGGAGAGAATGGGCCGCTTCTACCGAATCTTAGAGCCGGTATCACCTCATAATTTTGGAAGATTCCTGATCCAAGAGCACTATTGTCAAACGTTACAGGGGGAAATTATCAAAAGCTCAATAACCTTTTTATGTCTTTTAGGGTTTAAACTTCCTCATACCTGTACTTGACAGAATTCGCTATGTGCAAAGTCTCAAAGAGATTGTCATTGATGTCCCAGAGCAGTCTGCAGTATCTCTAGGTGAGGTGTCACTAAGATGCCAAATTCTCAATGAATAATATGTTACCAAGCTTGTTTGTCAGTCAATTTTAAATGAGTGAACGGTGTGTTACAGATAACGTAACGCTACAGATTGATGGGGTGCTTTACTTAAGGATCCTCGACCCTTATAAGGTATGCCGTTAAAAATTGCCTCAAATGCAGGACATACTGTGTGCACCACTCTGTTGTTATAATCTGTTCAAAGAGATAGAATTGTCAATTTTATTTCGTGACAAACTGTGTTTGTTCCCAGGCCAGTTATGGTGTTGAGGATCCAGAATATGCTGTCACACAGTTGGCACAGACCACCATGCGCTCAGAACTGGGCAAACTCACATTGGACAAAGTGTTCAGGGTAATGACAATTCACTGCTCTTTCTCACATTGTTCTCAAGGGTTTAAATGAAAGGTGTGGTTACAACTTCTGATGTTAATTTATTTTTATTTTTTTTAAAGGAAAGAGAGTCCCTCAATTCCAACATTGTCCACTCCATCAACCAAGCTTCAGACGACTGGGGAATCCGTTGCCTCCGCTATGAAATCAAAGATATACATGTTCCACCTCGTGTTAAAGAATCCATGCAGATGCAGGTAGGGCATGAATCTATTGCTGGTTTGATTTAGATCAATGCAGACATCATCCTTTCTCACTCATGCTAACAGATTAATCACATTAGTAAGCGTAATTAAGGAGTTTTAAAACCATTATGTGCCTTAGCATATAACTGGTTTGCCTGTGAGTCAGACATAAATATTCGTAAAACTCACCACTTTACTGGGGAGGCTCTGGGCAAGCTAATGAGACGTATTAATCACAAAAACAATTATTAATACAAGTTTTTATTCACTGTTTAGGTGGAGGCTGAACGCAAGAAGAGAGCCACAGTGCTAGAGTCCGAGGGGACAAGGGAAGCAGCCATTAACGTCGCCGAGGGTTGTAAACAAGCTCAGATTCTGGCCTCGGAGGGTCAAAGAGAAGAGCAGATCAATAAAGCGGCTGGTTGGTGCACTTAAAGAGCGAGTTTAGTTGTTTTATCTCTGTAGTATTAATGCAGTTTCTGTGCTTTTAGGGACAATTGTTGTTTTCTCTTATTTCTGAGGCTTTTAGTTGTGTTTTGAGTTGAGGTAAATTTAAAAAAAAAGAAACTCTTTACTGCTAAATTTCAAATGGTTGCACAAGTTAAAATTCACCAAGTCATGATTTTCCTTCAGGTGAGGCCAATGCAGTGTTGGCCAAAGCAGAGGCAAAATCAAAGGCTATCCGCCTTTTGTCAGGGGCTCTGACCGAGCAGGTGAGGCCATGTTTTTGTTTTTTAATGAGACAATTTAATGTTTAGAGATTTTTCAGTTCATTCTGATCATTTTTATTGTGCATTGTACAGAATGGAGATGCAGCAGCCTCGCTAACTGTGGCAGAGCAGTACGTGTCTGCTTTCTCCAACCTTGCCAAAGAGTCCAACACCATTCTTCTGCCCACCAATACCGGTGACATGAGCGGAATGGTCTCTCAGGTATTTCTTCATTGAATCTATATTTGAAAAGTCACCAGATAAAGCATCTCTGTGGCTTTTGTTGTCTTCAACCACCACTCTAATGGTTCCATTTCCTGTTTTCTTACTCAGGCTATGGCCATTTACAGCACGCTGGCAAAGACGAGCCCAAAAAAGGCACCAGAAGTGGTGGGGGAGACGAGCGAAGAGCTTGCGAAACAATCATCATCATCATCTTAAGGACACAGGACTTAGTGAAAGAACTTGAAGAAGAAAATGAAACAGAAGACGCAGTTTATGTTTCAGTTAGCGAGCCTCCAAGGCACTGCTCTGTGAGCAGAGTTCAAGAATCTTCTACAAGCAGGACAAAAGGAAAACTTTCTTCTATTCTGCTCTGCCTTGGAGTTCTCTGAAAATCACATATTTTGTAAGATGATTTTTAATCTTTGATGACTATTGTTTACTCTCAGTTATTGTCACCTGACTTCAGCCAGAAATAGAGAAATTGAAGGCAGGTTTTTGGGATTTGTTACAGGGTAGTCTCTGTTGCCATTAATTGGATGCAGAAATAAACCCTGGGTATTGTGCAGTATATGATTTATCAGTATAATTCTTTATTTGTGTCCATCAGATCTGTTAAGTCATGTATTATTGCATAAACCCAAATAGAACTGAATTTTTTGGTTTTGAATTTCACTGCTCTACTTCAAAATTTAATTAATTTAATTTTTTTCCTATAACTAGTACTGTAAGTATACAAAGTCAGCCACTGTAGGGAAAAATCTTCCTTTCCTCTTTATACTCATATTCACCCCTTATGATTTATGGCATATATTTATTGCATTTTAAAGTTTTCTGCAAAGACAGCAAGTTTTTCCTTTCATAGACTAATGATGCTATAAGTCAATGAAAAGTTAATTGGTAATTATTTCTTTAAAACTGTCACACAGTAAAAGACTTCAATATGTAAATGACATGGTGTAATGGGTGATGTGAAGCACTTGTTAAATAATATACGATTATGTTGAAAATTATGTTTTTTTGAGACATGGCTGGACTTCTTCAAAAATAAAGACTTTATTGTTGAAGGAAAAAAAGACACAATGATTTGAAAATGGATGTAAAAGCTGACCTCAGTGTTTAGGGTCACTGTTTGGGTTCTGACATTACATTACCATAAACTAAAATAAAAAGTATATAAATGTTGAACATGTTCTGTGTGAATAAATATTTTCAAAATATGCCAGTGGGATTTTAATGTCAGTAGAACTATGGTACAAACATATCAGAGGTGAAGCCATCGGGCATGGAAACTAAGTTCAAAAGTGTATTGAGTTACCACCTTTCAGTCCTTCATGGCTCAAGCAGATAGTAAATAATGATCATTCCCTCTGGCGACCGGCCCCACTCCCTATGAGACACACAAAGTACTGGTAAGGATCCATGAGGGTGGGATGGGCCACAAGTGGACAGAGAATAATGACTATCATGAACAATAAATATTAGCATACAACTTTATCTTTGATTGACTGAAAGTAAACATAATTAGACAAAATCAAGCAATCAGCAGCCGCAAGAAACACCCAGAAGTTATTAAAACCGATTGTTCCTCAAGAATGAAAATCCTGACCAATCGAGGTAAACTCAGTTGGTGATCGACATTGTTTCCATTTGGAATTTTAATCCAAAGCCTATCCAGAGCAGCAGGAACAAATACCAGTGACTTCTCCAGTATTTATCTTATTTTTTGTTTTGTTTTTTGTCTTTTAAAAAAAAATCAAACACTTTAAAAGGGTTGGATATTCAAAGGAGTGTGTGTTTGTGTGTGTAATGAATCCAGTCTTCAATTAGTTATTGTATTACATTTATTTTATATCTTTATATATATATATATATATATATATATATATATATATATATATATATATATATATATATATATATTATGTACAGTTTATATACAGTGAATATACATATCATTGGGAAAACGTCTGACTCATAAATAGTTTATAATTAGGTCATTAATTGGATGTAAACACTTTATAAATCATTCATAAACAATCATAAACAATTAATGCAGGATATTCCTAAAAAATCCTTGTAGGTGTAAACTTAGTAGGTAACGAAAATCGTTTCAGATTTTTTTAATTCTGAAAGGGTGTACAGAGCTTGTTGAGATTTAGTAGTTTTCGCCGGTGTCTGGTTTGCGCATGTGCCTGAAAGTCCTAGCTCAGGGAAAACGTTTTAAACTGTGGTGTTACATAGAAAAAGTCCGCCGCACACTTCCGCCGGGTTGTACGCACGGTTCCTGCTCGTCACCACCCATCTAATAACATTGTACCGGTGTCCCAAATGAAGGTGAGCGTGGTGTGGCGTTGTTCTCTGCTTACCTGAGACAGGTACTGTACCCGTGTTGGTAACGCACGCCCACCTGTCGAGAGGTGACGAAAACTCGACTGCTACAAGGTCAGTGACAACAGCGAGGCGAGCTAGCCGCGGCTAACAGCGTTAGTTTTCTATACTTGTCCGTCACCTCGTTATATTCGCTAATTAATGTTACCTTTCTGGTCTCAAGAGCATCCGCCATTTTTATTGGTTATAGATGAACTTTTGCCAAGTTACACTTTACTAGCATTAGCAGCTTGTGTAGCAGGTATTGCCCTCTCCATCTGACTTTTTTACCATAGTGTGAAACAGGTGTGCTTGAATTATTTTCTGCCTTTAACATTACTGCTGTCGTGTCTTTGTGACTGTGTAGGATGAATGGGCGACGTATGCTGTCCCTGCTCCTTTGGCTGTGTTCGGTTTACTATGTGGGTATCTACTTGTTCGTGGGTGGATTCCTGTTGGTGAGGGTGGAAGTGAACAGGACCAGCACCTGCGGAGACGTGCTGCAGCCCGGAGAGGAGCCACGGGACTTCTGCCGCCCCCAGCCGAGATTCCGCCGGGCTGTTCTCCTCATCATCGACGCCCTCAGGATCGACTTCGCCCGGTTTGACCAAAACAACACGGCGCCCCTACCTTATGAGAACAAGCTGCCTGTGCTGGAGGAGATGGTCTCATTCAGGCCTTCCCACAGCCGCCTGTACCCTTTTCGTGCTGACCCGCCTACGACCACCATGCAGAGGATTAAGGGCTTCACCACTGGCTCCTTGCCTACCTTTGTGGATGTAGGTAACAACTTTGCATCGAGTGCCATCTTGGAGGACAACCTCATCCATCAGTTTGGGCAAGCTGGTGAGTACATACCACAGTTGTATGCAGTGTGCTACATTACTCTCATTTACAATACATGACATTATCTGTAGGAGTGAAGAGGGAAATATACCCCAAAAATGGGTTGTCCAAGCGCAAACGTGTGCAGTGGCAGACTCAGACTGTCTGAGGGACAGGGGTGGAAAAGAAGGGAACCAACTGCGTAGGGTGCAATCATTTTTTTCTTACTGGAAGGACACCTTGGAGGGCATTTTATCATGTTTTCTTGCACATTGCCCCACCATAGAGGCCATTTAATCAAATTTTATAAACATTAAGAGAGCACCTTTGTGGATATTGCTGATCCTGATAAGAGAGCAATGTGCCAGCAAGTGTAAAAGTCTGATATATCATAACAATGAAAAAGAGAAACAAAAAGTGAGGAAATACAGTCTGCTTACATCCTCCTCAGTCACACCCCAAAATCTTTCAAGGCCTCCTCTTAAACTAAGAAAATGTGTAGGAATGAACTAATGATATTATCTGAATGATCTCCTTTTAAACTTGCTTGTCCCCTCACAGGCAAACGAGTGGTGTTCATGGGCGATGACACGTGGGAGAGTCTTTTTCCTAAGAGGTTCCACCGCTCCCTGCCCTTCCCTTCTTTCAATGTCAAGGATCTGCACACTGTGGACAATGGGATCCTCCAGCACCTCTACACAACTAGTATGTATTTACTTAATGTTTATTTTACTCTGTGTTAATGGCATGTAAAGCAGAGTTACCCAAGGGGCCACATTACTCTATTTTGTGCTCCTCTTGTGTTGCACTTGCACTTCATGACTCTTGTCTGTCACTTGCTGTTGGTTTTGACAGTGGTGGGGGGTGACTGGGATGTCCTAGTTGCGCATTTCCTCGGAGTGGATCACTGTGGTCACAGATTCGGGTCAGACCACCCGGCCATGGCTGAAAAGCTCGCCCAGATGGATGGAGTCATCAGGTCAGACAACAGCACAGCTGATACGAGGATGTTTCATAGGATCCTCCAGCTGCAGTCACCATCATGTCCTGTCAGAGTACACATGTATTACTGTATATGGCATACCAGTCAGTAATACTGTTCATGGAAAAATGCTCAGACAATCAGGAAAAGCTAATTAGCATACTATTCCAGATTGGGAAAGAATGTACAGGTGCTTAAAACAACAATGTCCTGAGTCGTTTCAAGGTATTTTTTTAAGGAGTAAAACTGCTTAAAAGTACTTGAGACGGTCTAGATTTTTAATGATAATAATAATTACCATTAGAACTGAAGATTCCACATGTGAAAAATCCTGGATTTTAATCATGGGATCCTCATTAATGTCGTCTCAAAACCCTTCTGTCCATATTTATCATTTTCCTCCAGGTCGGTCATTGACCGTCTGCAGAACGACACCCTCTTGGTGGTGATGGGAGATCATGGGATGACGGACAACGGAGATCATGGTGGAGAAAGTCAGAAGGAGACCGATGCGGCTATCTTCCTCTACAGTCCCTCACCTCTTTTTTCTGCACTGCCGTCCCAGGTTAGTAAGGCTAGCGGCCGTTTACACAGCCAGTGTTAACATGAGATGATTGAAATAGTCATGCAAAGGAAGTGTTCAGATGTCAAGACTTATACCAAATGAATATACAGTATACAAAACCTACATTATGTAAGACACAGATGAACAGAGTGTTAATCTAACATAATGTGCTTTTATTTTCTCATGTTTGTAGAGTGAACCGAACGTGGTGCCTCAGACAGACCTAGTGCCCACCCTGGCTCTGCTGCTGGGAGTTCCCATCCCATACAGCAATTTAGGACAGGTTCTGTTGCCTTTATTCCCTTCTCATGGACAGACAGAAGGTGCAGTTGGAAGTCTCAGCCAGTTGGAGGCACTATGGATCAATGCAAAACAGGTACTATGCTCAGTCAGGAGCTGTTGACGACCATTTTTAATCCCTCATAGAAATCTCTTCAGACATTCCATATCCTGGAGCATGTTCACTAATTTTGTGTATTTAATTTCATCTAAAGTGACCATTCTGTTTCTGCAGGTCAACCGTTTCCTAGAGACTTACTCTGGCATCGCCAAAGACATCCCACCAGAGAGCCTCTCTCAGCTGAAGGGTGAATTCTCCCGCCTCTCCTCTGAGTACCACACCACAATTGGAGAGACTCGAACACCCTCACCACAGCTGGCCGCCTCCCTGCAGGCCTACCTCACCTCTGTCAGAGACACCTGCCGAGCCACCTGGGCTCGATTCAACCCCCTCAAGATGGCAGCAGGTTTGGCCATCCTTGCATTGGCCTGCTTGAAGTGTTTCACCCTGTCTGAGATGTCCCATGTGCTGATTAGGGAGAACGGTCCCGTAATGAAAGCCCCAGTTATCACGGCACTAACGGTGGGGGTTTGTGTGGCTGCTGGTCAGCTGCTCACACAAGGCTACATTGAGGTAGCGTGGTGCCTGGCAGCTGCTACCCTTAGCTCTGAACTTCTTTTTCTCTGGAGAGCTTGTCAGTCCAGAACTATTGCTGTATCTAAAAATGGATGTAAAGCTCCAAAGTACGCTAGCTGGCTGACCCCACGCTGCCTCCTTGTTCCCCATCTCTTGGTGCCACTCCTCCGCTGTGCCTCCCTGCTCTCAGACAGCTATGTGATCGCAGAAGGCCGTGCCGTGACCTTTCTGATGTTCTCTCTGGCTCTCTATATTCCCATCTGTCTCAACTGGGATGGCCTGCTTTTACCCCCCAGCCATGACCCTCTGAAGGCTGCAGGGCTCCTGCCTTCTGCATCCTTGTCCCCATCGATTGTGAGAAAAGAAAGCAGCACCCTCCTAGCCTGCTTAGGGCTTCTTGTTGGCAGCCTCTACCTCTCCCTCTCCTTCCATGGCTGTCGGGAAGAACAAGGCTCCTGCCAGCCATCGCCGTTCCTCTCACCTCTTTCCCGGCTGCAGGACAACCAGCTGAAGAACCTCCATTATGTCCTCTCTGTCTGCTCTCTGGGCTTGTGGACATATCTGCTGAGGCGCTGCCTTCGTCACTATGGTAACCTCAACTCCTCAGGGGGGGCCGTGTTCACAGCCCGATGGATTCTACCACTGCTCTCTGTCTGTCTGGGCCTCTACTGGGCTGTTAGTGCCACTCCAGAGGACAGCTTTAGGAATCTGGCTGAACTGATCAGCCTGGCCCAGCTGGCCCTCCCGAGGAGCGCCTTCTTTCTCCTGGGACTGGGGCTGCTCCTGATCTGGCTAGACCCTCTCACTGTGTTTGTGAAGACCAGGGCTGCAGCTACAGCCAGAGGTTCATCCCTACCCCCGCCCAGCTACCGAGCCAGCACAGGCATCAGTCCCCAAGCCGAGCTGCGTCACCTCATCCCACAGATTTACCAGCGCATGCGTCGTTCCCTGGATGACGGAGAGCTGAGTGAGGGCAGTGAGGTGGGCAGCAGGCCCGCTGTGGAGGCCTATGGCCTTGGAACTGTCTACTCTGCGCCTTTGCTGCTGTTTTGTGGCTTGCTTGGAACTGGTCTGTTGCTGCTGCACCCAGAGGGCATGGCGCTGTCTTTCCTCCTGATGCTGCTTGAAATGGGAGCTCTGTTGCATATTCACGCCGCCTCCACTACCCTCAGTAGCCTGCATGGAACAGATACTGGTGAGATTCTCAGAATTGCACATCTTTTTTTTTGTGTGTGAGTGTGTTTTTGTGTCCCTTATGACTCCCTTATAGTCTATCTCACACACCTCTAATTCTGTCCCTCAGGTGGTTTTAATGTGCCTTGGACTCCAGTAGTGCTGTGGTCTCTGGCTGCCATCCAGTTCTTCCATGCTACAGGTCACCTCCCCACTTTCCCCTCCATCCAGTGGAACGCTGCCTTTGTGGGATTCCCTGATGGACACACAGGCAACATGCTGCCCGCCTCACTGGTTACCCTCAACACTTTTGCCTCACACATCTTGTTCGCAGGTAGTTATTGACACAGGAACAATAAGTGGATTAGTGAGTTTAATGGGATTTTTAAAAAATCATGATCCTTTGGGGAATTAGGCTGTTGCATCTGTACAAGTAAAATTTTTCAGCTGAGACAAAAGACAAGGTACGTTATAAACAAAGAATAAGAACAAATAATAAGTAACAGAAAAATCTTTATGAAAGTAATTTAAATAAATTTGAATTGAATAAAAAAACACAAAATACAAGGTTCTAGCAGTGAACAGTAGTGATTACTGTTGGACCACTTTGTCACCGTTAAATCTATTAAACCCCCAAATTATGGCACACTGCATTTGTTATTTGCAGAAAGATAATGTAATCAAATTAAAGCCATATAAATATAACATTGTGAACTATATTATTATCATCAACCATCATGAGAATATTAAAAAAAAATTAAAAAAGGTGCACATTTTTCCAGGGTTCTATCATGGCAAGTATCATAATAAATAATGTGCTATTAATGTTTAAAATCTATTAAAAGGAAAATGACAATAAGGAGTTAGTTTTTATGTACAGTATGTACAGTTAGTCAGTCTAATGCTTAAAGGATACAGAGTATGCTATCACACAACAGCTATATAAAACCTCAGTGAAGCATTACTTGATTTGTGGTTGGTTGGTAAAGCAGATATTTCTCACACCAGAGATCTCAGTGCCAAGGCTGTTTGTAATTGATTAATGTTAAGTTATAACAGTAAAACACAAACAAGTCAATGTTGTGCAGGGGACGTATGAAAAGTGAACAGAATGAATCTAAAAAAGAAATCCAACAAAGAAGCTAACTGTGATTCTGTATTTGTGTCCATGTGCCGTCGCCCTCAGTGGGTTGTCCGCTGCTGCTCTTCTGGCCTCTGGTGTGTGAAGTGCGTGGCAGCAGGGGAGGAAGAGTTTGTGGGGAAGAAGGAGAGGACGCTGTGATGGAGATGAGACTGAGAGAAAACCCCCTGCAGTTCAGCACTGCTCTTCTGCAACTCTCAACACGCTACCTCTTCATTCTCGGAGCGCAGGTACAACCAACACGTTCAGTTTGTATGGATTCACAGACTAGATGAATTATCTTTTACTAATTACCTTCAGTTTGTTTGTTTTTTGTTTGGTCAAGAATCTAAAAATATTTTTCATGTTAGGAATCTATGAAGTGGGATTAAGTCCCCCATTGTTGTGATATTCATTTTCGTCTTTTGTTCATTTCCTCTGTTCCATGTCTGTCAGTATCACATTACTCCGGTCTGTATCTGTGCATCTCTTCACAGGTCTTTGCTTCAGTTTGTGCAGCTGCTATCCTCAGGAGACACCTAATGGTGTGGAAGGTTTTCGCACCCAAGTAAGTGCAAGTGAATGGATTTCCCAGCTCACACAACCCCCACTAACAGTAAAGGCTTTTTGAGGTTATGCAGCTGTCGACCATCTACTCTTACCTTGGCTGTTCAGTTAATGCACATAAATGAAGGTATGCTTTTCTGTAGACGACCACTGCAGGAGATATTTATGGATGTTTACATATCCATCCACTTTCTTCCACTTATCCGGGGTCAGATCACTTTGGCAGCTGGCTAGTCAGTGTATTCTGGACATCCCTTTCCTAAGGCAGTGTTTTCCAGCTCCTCCTGGGGGATCCTGGGGCATTCAAGGGCAAGACGAGATATGTTATCCCTCCAGCAAATCATACCCCTACACAGGGTCTCCTTCCAGTTGGATGTGCCCGGAAAACCTGTAAAAGAAGGTGGCCAGGAGGCATCTTGATCAGTTTCTGCTGGATCTGGTCTGTCTGAGGCCACCCTACGGAGAAAACTCATTTTAGCTGTTTGTGTTTGTGATTTCAATCTTTTGGTCACCACAGTTTTGGATGCAACCCCCGCATTACCACCGCCTGTCCATCTCTTGCTTCATATTCCCATCACTCGCAAACAAGACTCATTATGAATACATTATGAAAATGTTCAAATTAATGAGCTCTATAAAATTCAGCACACCACAGACTGTATGGACCAGTCACACGTACATGAAATCGAAGAATGCATGCGGCTGTGAGCGTAATCATACAAATAGTCTTCTTTCTTCTTTTTTTCTTGATCTGGGCACTAAAAAGATCAAATGCAGGTCTTATTTGACAGGAGATGATAGGATATGTTTTTAACTTGTAGTCAATATTTTAAGGTTTGGAAAAGACAGACTTTTGTTTGTTTTAATGTTGATCTGCCACCCATCACTACAGAAGCCTATCTTCTCCTTCCAGGTTGATGTTCGAGGCCTCAGGGTTCCTGGTGAGCAGTGTGTCCCTGCTGATCGGGGTCACGCTGGTGCTGAGAATAGACGTGGCCGTGGGCCGCTGGTTTAAGAGACTCATCCCAGACGCATCCAGGTAGCGACGGTACAAGTGCTGCTGCTTTACTACAGAAGACCCTCAAAGCTATGTGCTACAGTGAAAATGGACATCGTGGTCACTGTAAACTTTTTATATGGACCTCTCACCAAAAAAAACAAAAAACAAAATCCATAAGGATCCCCACAAAGCAAGCCACTTGTGGTTACTTCTGACTGTAACTACGTTGGCCCACAGCCAGAGGGATCAAATCTCAGAGTGACCGAACTCTGAGCGTCTGGACTCGCGCTGAAGTTCGTTTTGAGAGCGAGGAGAAAATGTACTTGGAAACCGCTTCACTCAGCTGGTGAAGTTGAAGGCTTTTTGGGATTCAGAGTTGTATCTATTTTGAGGGAGAGCAGCCGCGTCTGAATGTTTCTGCTGTTATTTTCTAACTGACAGCATGGATGGAGCCTTCTATTCTCTCCAAAGGCTGACAGGCAAAAAGCTTCACCAAAAAAAACAACATACAGTAAACAGTTGACACTAAAGCTACACACCTGTCACAGAAGGTTAGCTGCTTCAGTGTTCAAACTTCATCTGCCTTTGAGGGGGTTTTTCCCCCCCCACAATGGCTGATTTAACTCTAATGTCATGGGATAGAAAGAAATTAAAACAAACCTGACTGTGAAATATACACGTCGACCATCAAGCTGATCCTTTCCCATAGTAAATTACAGCATGTGAGTCATCAGCTGCAGGATGACCACTTTAAAGTCAGTCTACCACCTCATGTGTGGAACTACTTTATGATCAAAGTGTAAAGGAGGTTTCCATTAGGTGAAATCCATCCAAGTGCATTACAGCATGCCATCTAAGGGTCTGCTGGAGAGACTTGTCCAGTTTTTTTTTGTGTATGTTTTGTATTTTCAAAATGTCGAAATAACCAGTGCATCTGGTTTCTGCCAATTCACATTTCATATTTTGTAACACAATTTTAGGTTCTTAATCTTTTTAGTTGATTTGATTTGATTATTATTTTTTTTAGGGTTCTGATTCCTAACTCTAGTGCTGATTCATAATTTTGTCTGATTTAGTCAAAATCACTGATTAGTTTTTTAATCTCAAATGACACTTTCATCTTGATTAGACTCGGTACATCTTTTGCTCCAGAATAGGTGCCCTGCTTTAAGTAATGCATTTTGTGTTTGTTTGTTTTTTGTCAATGATGTCAGCAGGTTGACAGGGACATTAAATCCATGACATCCAGAAAAGCTGTTGATTTATTTCTGCAAGACGACTGAGTCAGTGTCCGGGATAAGATCTGTTGCTGCTCTGCAGCTGAGGCTCATTAGCTAATGCATGATATAGAAAGGATGTTGAGCTCAGGTTGAATTAGCTACAATGCAGCAGTGCTGCATTTCTCAGGCTGTTCTATGGGAGTGACTGGTCTTTTGCTGGCAGCTGCTGACATAAGCTCAAGTGATGGTTTGACTAGGTTGAGTGATGAGGTCACTTTTGTTTCTGTTCGAAAATGTTTAATATATACGTAACAAATTAATGATTTTACATTCTGTGAAAACATGTAATAAAACTTTTTTACATGACATAATAATTTCCATATAATATCCAGATTCCTGTCATGATTTATGGTGTATCCATGTCAACCATTTCCCATGTTATTGCTGCGGGGCAAACTATTATATGGTTGATAAAAAATTGTATTTAATGTTTAGCTTATTGATTCGAGAACTTGATGGAGGATATGGGTGCCGCCATAAGTTTTTACGAACCTCCAGTCGAGGTACTTCATTCATTATTGACCTAGGCTTTCCACATTTCCACTTCCCATAACTCTTAAGTCGTCAAACGTCTCACTTGTAGAAACGGACAAAGGAAAATGTATATTCAGGATTCATTATATTCTGTTCTTGGTGCAGCCTCCCTACACAAGGAACAGCCTAAGTTACTGTATATTCTTCATAAATATTTAGATTTAAAGAAACTGCAAAGAAAAGCTTCACTTCAGGTCCAACAGGAGTTCATGTGCCTTCAAATCAGTTACAAATGATGGGTTGTGATCTCAGCGGCTCATTGTCATTATCTCCTGTTTTCATGTGGGTAACTTCTAACTATAACACTTTTTGATTACAGAGAAGACCTGCAGCATTAACAGGTCTACTGGCAAATTCAACAACTGAAAGTTGAAAAATTTAAATCACATTCTCAGTGCTAGAAATCTTGACACCTGGACAACTAACAACTAACATCAATGAGCATTTCAAGCTACCGCGTCTGTATTATGTATTGTCCTTGAATAGAATACAATGAGATTAGGAGTGCTACTCCTGGTCAGTGCATTTAAGAACATAACATATAGACTATAAAGTAAAAATAACCACAAACAACAACAAAGAGCGTAAAATAAAAACAGCCAAGACAACCTGAACATATGCTACCATCCACAGGTGGGCATTTGCTACCTATATTGTACTTATTGCACTTCAGTCACAATAAATAAATACCAACAGCTTGCACAAAATAAATTATTGCACTGTTCGGAACCAATATTGTGCTCAGATTATTGTTTGTTAGTGTTTAGTGATCTTATGACCCAGAGAAAGAAACTGTTCTTAAATGGGGGTGTGGAAATCTCCACTCCTATCTCTCACCCATCACAGACAAGCCCACTAGGATCAAGGGTTCAGGTAGTTTGTTTATCTGTCTGTTAGCAGGATAACTCAAAAAGTGAGGAACTGATTTTTTTTTATTTATTTTTTTTGGAGTGGAAGGGCACATCCCAGAGAACAATCCATTCGATTCTTGTGATCCTAATCATTACAGGCTCTCAGTGTTCAGGATTCGCTGTGTGCTCATGGTGTTCATCAGGGAGATGAGTGAAGAAGAGCTGCACCTGTAGCTCCTCTACCAGGAGAGGGCACCAGCTCCATTACAGATTTGTTTAGAAAATGAAGGTGTGCCACAGGGAGATAGAGGCGCAGCCACAGATTGCAATAAGTGAACTGCACAGGGGAAACTGAGCAGCCTGACGGAGTTGTGCGTTCTCTTTAGTGCAAGTCAAATATCTTGGTAAAATCTTCTTGTTTTTTTGTCATCATTACTTAGTAATTAGTTAGTGCATGAATTCAAGAAATCAATATTTAAACAGGTTCGTTTTCATATATTTAAGTTATTGTTTGCACTAGAACAGGTTATCAGCGATGATATGAATGACCTTTAAAATGGTGTCACAACCTGGCTCAGAGTTGGACAAAGGAGGGGAGAAAACACAAGTTGTAACTAAAAGTAAGTTTATTTTACAGAAATAAAAGTAACTTAAAGATAAAGTCAAACTAAAGGAAGCCAGGGAGGAGAGACAGACTGGTTGACTGCCATCAGTTTATATAGCTGTGAAACAAGACCAGGCGATCTGAATCAACCTGACGACCCAGGAAAGAGAGGCTCTGCTCACGGGGTCGTCACAATGGCTACGATGTTACTGCCACATAAAACTGTTATTTGAACAAAAATTCATATCAAACTTTTTTTTTTAAATGTTTTATTTACACTTGATTTCACTCTTTCGCTGCTTGTTAACTTAATGTTAAAATGAAGGTCCACTGGGTATGTTGCATTGAGTTTTCTTTTTTCTTTTTTCCTGCTCTAATGTGGTGCGTTTGGATATTTGATTCATGTGAATAGTGGCTTGCTCCATAATTATATACCGATAAGTGGTTCTAGCCTTAAAGTAACATGGAAGCGTTGGATCTATTCTATTTTGGATGTGAAACACCATTATGACTGTGTAGCTGTAGAGCAGAGCTTCCATTCAGTGCATCAGCACTCCTCTAATTGCTCATCATTATCCAAAGAGCAGCCCTTTGGACAAACAAGGAGTTTCTCAGATGGAATTAATGGGTAGGCCTATATCATTTTCAGCCATTAGACCACTAACCAAGGCTCACAGTTACTGGAACTTTGAAGGAAACTTTTTTTCAGAGGAGTCTGTGAATTCAATCAGGTTATCTTAGGTAAATTGAGCAACCTGTGTCATAAAAAGAGGAGTATGACCTTTATGATTTTCTTCTTCTTTTTTTTCACCACCAGTCTCTTGACACAGAATGAGATTTAGGAAAAGACCATCATTTCTTCTTATTTAATGGCAGAACATTTCACAGCAAAAAAAGTCAAATGTTTGTCACTTAGAAATTGAAGTGAAAGCCAAAGTGGCCGAATCTCTTAAATGATCTTTTATTTTCTTGCGTACAAACAGATTCCAAGATGAAACCTTACCATTACAAGTAAAAGAAATTAAGTTGTCCAATTGTCCTTAAAGCTCATATATATAATATTAAATAATAATATATAATATAAGTTCTGTAATAAAGAAATAACATGTCTTCCTCTTAAAACACACTCTGGCCTAATTCAGTATACTACCATTATGCCTTGCTGATAATTGGTGTTGCTAATCATTGAAACTGATATTAGTGCCTCATAAGCATAAAATAACTCCCTCTGAGGAAATTGCTAGTCCTACAAATTAGAGATATTGGTACCTCAGACTTGTAGCCTACCCTTGCCTCACCCTCCCCTTCCAAGATTGTTAGAGGGGGAAAAATATGAACTGCCTCTAGAGCCAGTATTTAATTTAGTGGTACAACATTATGTTTTCATTAGTTTATCACTTGACCCTGGGAATTGTTGTGTTTTCATTACGTTAGAATGAGTCTTTTATATCGACAGAGTCTCAGAGGGAGTGGGTCATCTTCAACGGAGTCAACCATGTCTCTACACAGAATGGACAAATCAAACAGTGGCTCTCACAGCCTGAGGAAAGTAACCTGATCTGTGCTCTGCTGGTGAATAAGAAGGCTTGAAATGCACAGTGCTAACCCACATTTGTTTACTCGTATGTAAGATTGTCTGCAAGATGTCTAAGAAAGTCATAAACAGATGGGTGGATGTTGGTCCAGGGAAGAGCTGATTCAATTTTAAATTAAGAGTTGGCAAAATTTTGAAATGGATCTAGGTACAGATGGGTATTTTTTGAAACATTTATTAAAAAGAATTTTCCACTAAAAATAAAAAAATACCCTGGTATGAACAACTCATGATGTTCCTACATTTTGCACATACAGTAGGTCTGGATCAAAATGTGGATCTGGGAGATTAAAATATGTATTTGGAGGGCGGCAATATGCATTGCATCACAGTCTGGTAACGGAGAGGGGTAGAGACATGGCATCTCCACTAATATGACACTGAGACAGACACATAGCATGAAACAAACTGCATATATTCCAGTAGAGGGTTAGTGGTCTTTACTTTCACAAAACTGTTACCTGACATTGAGTGAGACTGAAAGTATTAGGCTTGAAGTGATTTGTAGCAGCAGGCTGGAACCTCAGCTGAGTCACTGGGACTATACACAATAACAGCTGGAAGACATACACAGAGGTACTACCAGACAGTGTGTTTTCACACGGCTGCTCCTCTGCTGGCTTCAGATCAGCCTCAGTGAGCTGCATCCTGGTGGAAATGTACATTTTTAAAATTCAACATGTGTATATCCACGGACAGAAACAATTTGTTGCTTGAATACTCTGAGTTAGCAGAGTTACCTTTTCTGAGACAGTTAATTCCCTGCTTCAAAAGGAGATAACTTTACAATGAAATTCTGGCAGTTTAGGATAAAAGATATAGGATTCAAGATAAATCCCCTCATGGAGTCCAGACACTGGCGGTGGTCGTGGCTGATGACTGCTGAGACTGATGAGGCTGATGATGTGATTAAGTTGCTGAACCAGCAAAGACTGGGCGGTGATGGGGCAGGGAATGGACCCACATAACAGCAGCATGAATTTAACTAAAGGTATAATCGTATCTAAAAAAGACAGCGGCAAGATCATAAGCTAACATTAGTGAAAATATGTCGCTGTGCTACTGGACGCGACGAAGAAACTTCAGAAGAAAACAAAAGGAGACTGGAGTTTCGATGCTGATGCAGTGTGACCTTGATGTTGCAGATGGCAAACACAGATGGGCAGGATAACACACTCTTTTGCCCAGATGAGACCAAACAAATACAAGGCCAGCGACAACTGCCTGAAAACCAACAGTAAGAAGTTCTTCAAATTTGGGTGAGGACATATGACATGCAGCATCACGGGGGCACGGCAAGAAAGCTCCCACTGGGAGAGTCAAAGTCAGCAGTTTGTGTCTGTCATGTGACAAATGATCACCTCTGTGACCAGTCAAATCTATGGTATCTCCTCATATGTATATTTATACATTTTCACAGGTCTATTTTTGCATCATCGTTATCAGGATGAATCCAAAAACAGACACACAATAGACAAAAGGTTTAAGACAGGGGTGAGTGGTTATGTTTCAGTCGAGGAGACATTGCTAGGAGACGTTTTGAAGTGTGAAATAGAAGTATTGGCTGTGATAAGACAGTAAGACAGTGATCTCATCCAACATTTTGGAATAAATATGAAAAGATTTCATTCCTGCTTTTGAACGCTGGCAAAGGTTTCTGTGCTTGTGGGAAAACTCAGCTTATCTTCGGTCTGTGCCCTACTTTTTAAAGGTCACAGAGCCGAGAGAAGATCTTACAAAGAACGCTTGAATAGCGGCTAAATGAACTGCTGAAGCAATTCTACCTCGCCATTGACCAGACCAGATAGATTTTGGAAATAAGAGCGACCTACTGATTTTCTATTTATCCTGTCGAGGAGAAAAAGTCAAAGGCCAAGTTGCTGGGGTTTGAGTCACCATGCATCATGTAACAACATGATGCATAACTGGGTTTACTGCAGAGGGTCAAATTGGATCCAGTCATACACTTAGAGCAAGAATTGATGCAGTAAAGCTGACCTAATAACTTCTTCAGCAAATAAAATAATTTATCAGCAATCCAGCTGTTTTTAATAATTTTTAATGTAACATTAAGGGGCTATTTTTTTTTACCTCCGCCAAGGGAGAAGGTTATGTTTTTGCCGGCGTTGGTTTTCATGTTGAGAGGAAAATGTGCAGCTTGTTAGACATTTTTCAGGAATCATTCGTGTGGAAAAACTGGCAAACAATTTAGTAAATAGGTGAGGGAAAGTCACAAAACATATTTAAGAGAGGTTTTTTTTTTGTGAAGCTCCAAAATGCAGCTATGAATATATTGTGATAAATGATTATGCCTGTCAACCACAGCACTGGCAACATTTTATTCCCTGTCACTGTCCCACAGTGTTTTCCCCACTGTGGGACTAATAAAGGGATATCTTATCTTAACTGTTGTCTCTCCCCTGCAGAATCTGACATTTGAAGACATCCATGCAGTTCGTACCTATGAAAAGGCACGAGTGCTCTAACTGACAGCATCCCAAACCGGCCAAGAAGTGTTGACTTTCTAATCATTATTGACTGTATGCTACTCTGTTCACTTCATTCTCCTCTACATGTACAAGGCCTGCAGGCTGCGCATGTTTTGTAAAAACACTTTTATATGAAAACATTTCTGTCATGATGGATCGTCTGCAGCCCTGTGTGAAACATGAAATAAACAAACAAAGAGAGTAAATGTTTGCGTCGTCTCTGTTGTATTGATATTGTTTGTTTCTAGCTTTCAAGATGATTGATCAGAGAATAAATATTCCTCAGCCAAAATAATTGAGTTTGACCCTCAGACAGTGAATCCCTGTCTTGTCCTGACCTCTGACCTCTGGTAGAGGAGGACAGGTCAGTTTACTAAATACACAGATTCCCCCCCACAAAGCCTGGTGGCATAATGAAATGATTTTCTGAGGCAAAGTTGCAGAAATTCTCTGATTCTCTTATTTCTCAAGTTTCTGATTTCTCCACTGATGTGATTTGATCTGATTTTCAGGTCTCAAATGACTCTTCATACATCTACAGATGTATTGATGGTATGTGTTTTGAGGTACTATACTTAAATGGTAGTTTCACTCAAACACAGTGTTATCAAGGAATAATAGATATAATAAATAAATAGAATAAATAGATTTAACTTTAACTGTCCAATATTTGAGATATTCAGTGGCAGTCTTCCCTGAATAAGACATTATGTCAATGCACCTAACAGCAATAGTCCCAATATAGTTTGACCCTCATAATATTGACTCCATGGCGTCCGTCTTGTTTTCCGACTCGTCAACTCGGGTGTGACGTCATTCCCAGTGTCGCGTTCGACTTCCGAGGTAAATGGGACCCACTTTTTTTGTAGTTCATATGTAGACTGTGTAACACTCTGTAATGTCGGACATTACAATTATTAATGTTGGACATTAGGTAAAGCAACCCAAACAAATGTGTTATTATTATGTTTTACAATGCTTTTATCTATAAAAATATGTTTTAAGGTCTAATATCCCGTATAATAGTGTATAGAAGTGTTTATTGAGTTACACATTTAGTTAGCTGAGGTTGTGCTGAAACTGAATCTGTGTAGTACTTGATGATACTGTAAAAAAAAAAAAAGACGACTTTATGAAGCAAAACACAAAAGGATGCAAAAACAGAAACCCTAATGTGGGTCTCACAGGGTTTTTAATTGACTGTCTTCCATGACATAAGGTTGAATGATAACTGGATCTTCAAAGGCTTTAAAAATGTGTATGGATTTTAACCAGATTATGCAAATTACGATTATTTTATGTCCTCACTTAAAAAAAAAAGTGACATACCATCCTTCTGGTGAGCTATGGCAGTCAAATAGATTCAGTATCCTTGAGTTGCTCCAAACACACGCTGGTTAGACAAAATTCTATGGGTGATATCAAAGCACTTCCATCTTAAACAGAATATACAATTTGACTCGGATGATTAAAAAAGCTCTAAGAATATCCCTTACTTCTCACATTTGACATCGAAGTATTGAGCTCCTTGTTTGCTTGCTTCCTTCAGGGCACATAGAAAGGTCTAAATTTAAATAAGCATTGAGCTACAGCCAGATTACCGGAAATTAGAAAGCTGACTGTGGTTTTATGGAGAAAAAATATCATTACATCAGTGCCTTACGCCAATCGGTGCTGATCTCTCAGTCAGTCATCATTGATTCGGGAAAAATTAAAATAGTAGACTATCTAGGAAATGTTTCCTAAGTGCCATCAATTAGCTACAGTTAGAAATAGGAAGGTTACAGTTAGAAACCAGCATGATTTGCACTACAAGGATGGAATTTGATTGGTTGTCAGTAATTCTATTGTTGGCGAAATTGCTTTTAAATCTATCACAGCTATATTTTTCTCCACTGTTCTTGTCGTTATGGTTATGGTGGGAACTCAACCATCCACTTGAGTTAGAATGATTTTTAAACAACTTGCTGATTCCAGCTTGCTTTTCGTTTTTATCCCTTAATGTTGTGTGAAATAAATGTCAGCAGTCCAAGGACTAACGGTAGATAAACATCCCCAGTCTTTTTGCAAATGCAGTATATGTTATGCATTTATGATGAAAAAGAATATCATACAATGTTGTAATGTTACATGAGTAAACTCTGCTTGCATTTGATGATACGCATGGTTTCATATTAGATGACTGAGTTTGAGTCAGACTGAAGAAGGTCTATTGATTGCAATACTAACCGAATGAATGGACAACATAATAGCCCTCCTGGATATTAAAGTACCCCTTTTACCAATCAGACTGAATGCCTCTTACTGACTGACTGCTTTGCCATTCCTGAAATGATCATGAATGAGATGCGGCCAGCCTGTATCTACATTAACACTTATGTTGCTGGGAGTTTTGCTTCCCCAAAAGTGTTTTCTACACCAGCCTTCCCATTGTATTTGCTCTAGTATGATGTAGTGTTCTAAATTAAAACTTCATTAAAACTTTTAAAGAAGAGTATGAGTGTATGGCGAATGCTTGTGGCAAGAGATATGGACTTATTCTGGGATGTATGCAGAAACCGTCTTAAGAAGCGCAGACAGAGAGAGATGGAAGAACAAAAAAAGGATCACACATGTAGTAATAAACACCTGTAGATGCACATATACTTATTCAGTATTGTTGCAGCGACCAGCCTTAAGTGCCATGTGACCGGACGAATAAATGAGCTGACACAGGATATTATAATAGTGGGCGTTGACGCTGATACGTTTCCTAAATTAATCAAAGTGGTTAGAGCCGACTTCAATTTCCATCAGTTATTATAATAACATTAGAGGCAGTGTTCAGTAGGTGTATAACTAATGTAATATTGTGGATGTGTATGCATGCTCATCCAGGGACAAAATGTCAAATCATATGCATTGGATTGTTCAGTACATGCAGTTCAAGAAAGAGCACTCCAGATTGTTTGAATCCACTAAGCTCATAATGTGCCATTAATACAACATCCAGTCATGCTGGAGGAGACCAGACAATCAATGACCAATTTGTCCTGTGGTTACAGGAATGAACAAGCGCAACCAGAACTGTGAGGAAGAAGCAACCAGCATACCAGTCTATGAGATGTTGCATTATGGTGGGCTGAGTTTTTTTTAAAAATGACACTATTTAAGGCTTAAATGTTGACATTTAAGGGCGGCACGGTGGCGCAGTGGTTCGCGCTGTTGCCTCACAGAAAGAAGGTCCTGGGACTTTTTTGTGTGGAGTTTCCATGTTCTCCCTGTGTCTGTGTGGGTTCCCTCCGGGTTCTCCAGCTTCCTCCCACCACCAAAAACATGCAATATAGGTGGATTGGTGACTCTAAATTGACCATAGGTATAAATGTGGGTGTGAATGTCTTTGTCTTTCTATGTGACCCTGAGATGAACTGGCGTCTTATCCAGTAGTGAATCAAAATACAGTTTTTGTGGTCCAGTGCATTGATAAGATCTCGCAATTCAACAATCAACAATCCTGCGAGGCCAAAGATCTTTAATTCTAAACCTTGAAACTTTGTTTGTCATGTTCTGTGGGCTTGGTGAGTTGTATTTTCTGCCAAAGTCTCACTTTACTTAACCATGTCTGACCCTTGACTTGTTACTGTGCTTTTACTCTCAGTTGACGACAAAGTTTTGCAGGTGACTTAGACTGCCGCGACATGATGTCTACTCAAAGGTGATGTAAAATTGAATGTCCTGCCCGAGAATTTCACTTCTGTCTTTCAACTTTTGCAAACTGCCATGTTTTCCTCACTCCATGTAGAGAACTTCTTATAACCAAAATGTTGCTACAAAGTCTGGTAAAGTCCTTTGTCGCCATTTTATGCAGAAATGCATCACTTCAGGAGGAATTACAGAAGTTACAGAGTCTGAATAAAGATTTCCAAAAGTAACAGTTTTCGTAAAACGTAAATGTTTTCACTCGTGCATCATAAGAGTGAATACGTGAAAACAAAGTTTTATCACGCTCCTCTAATCAGAATCAGAATCAGCTTTATTGGCCAAGTATGTGTACACACACATGGAATTTGACTCCGGATTTTGCTTGCGCTCAAGGTACTGGATAATAACATAAACATAAATATATATATATATATATATATATATATATACACTACCAGTCCAAAATTTGGACACAGTTTCCCATCCACTTGAATGGGAAACTGTGTCCAAATTTTGGACACAGTTTCCCATTCAAGTGGATGGGAAACTGTGTCCAAACTGGTGTCCGGATTTTGCTTGCGCTCAAGGTACTGGACAATAACATAAACATAAATATATACACATATATATATATATATATATATATACACTACCAGTCCAAAATTTGGACACAGTTTCCCATTCAAGTGGATGGGAAACTGTGTCCAAACTATTGACTGGTACTGTATATATATATATATATATGTATATATATATATATATATATATATATATATATATATGGAGTGTCAGTAGAATTTGCAGGACATTAAAATGTACAAGACAGAAAATATACAGGATCAAGAAAATATACACTAGTATATGCTAGACTTATGTACATTTTGCAGAATTGTGTTAAAGTGAGGAGTGCAGAAAGTGAGGAGTGCAGATGGGATGAACATTCTACATGGCAACTGGTGCCAAATCACTGAATGTGTGTTTATCAGAGGGATGGCCTGTGGGAAGAAACTGTTTTTATGTCTGGTTGTTTTGGCGTACAGTGCTCTGTAACGCCTACCGGAGGGGAGGAAATCAAACAGTTTGTGGCCGGGGTGAGATGGATCT
The DNA here is from genome assembly GCA_037577475.1 of Chaunax sp. Z400. Taxonomy (NCBI): domain Eukaryota; kingdom Metazoa; phylum Chordata; class Actinopteri; order Lophiiformes; family Chaunacidae; genus Chaunax; species Chaunax sp. Z400. The sequence goes on from CM075199.1 coordinate 3,247,162, forward strand.
GCAGCGTACACAAATCCAGCAAGTTCTTACAAATGGATGTTTTACTAAAACTGTGCTTTCGTCAAGTTGATAGCGACAAAATTCAGATCAGCTCATTGGTGGTGTTGCTGACCATCATATTGCATTTGTTTGTGTGTTTTAAAACCATTCTCAGCCAGATTTGACAGTATATCCTGTTGTAAGAAGATATCGTCCATCACACTGTGTACTTAAAGAATAAAGAAAATGAGTTTCGGATTTTGCACAAGAATTCCTTCAATTTCCATATGTTTCAAAACATCTTCTTTTTTGCTTTGAAGAGTCCAATCAGTCCTTGGAAGACTATGTCATGAATCTCCCCTGGGCAACAGAAATGACCGTGGTGCATGCTGTTGAATTGGCTCGCTTTGACTGTCTATCTATCACTCTGGCAGAGTTATACAAAGTGAAGACACATGCTCTGAAAGAAAGGTAGTCTTGCTTTTGCAATCAAATACACAGTCCAACACACACACACACACATGAATTGCAAATGAAATCAACTACACAGCAAAACTCTTGGGTTATTTGCCGTGTTACTTTTCCCCAGCAGCCAGGTAATCCGACAAATTAGTCTCAGCTGTTCCTCCTTCTTCTCTTGGGGAATATTTTTCTCCCCCCCCATAGCTCCTGAGATCCCTAGCTTCTTCCTCACATACACACATGTAAATACACTTCACATATTTCTCCACTGCCTAGGGCACATAAGGCAGCAAATCTCCTGTAAAGGCCAGTTCAACAGACCAAATCAAAATATCATTGATTTAGATATGAAAAACCAATGAGTACAGAGAGAGGGAGAGGTAGCAGTTATCAGACAAAAATATACCTATTTAGCATCATGCTAAATAGGTACACTAAAATAGATAGTGGTGGTATGTCCCAGTTTAACATAACAGGAAGATTACCCTGATTCTATACATCTGCCTACAGCTGCATAACAATCTTTGATGCTGAGCCAATAAAAAATCTTCGGTTTCAGAGGTGGCCTACTGAGAAGGTATTTATCATACAAATAACATAACAATTGTCTATATTATATTTTGAACAACAGCAACAACATTAAAAATGATTGATTAATCCCTAATTAATGTTTCAGGGAGAAGGGAGGGTGTATTTTTTTTTTAGGTTTTTACGCCTCTTGTTTATGGAGAAAAAACATCCACTACCACATAATGTCCTATTTTGCCAAAGACATAAAAACATAAGAGTCATAATAATTTGAATTTGTTTTATTTAAACTGAAAATAGAAATATTCAGCAATTCGGAGTTTTATTATAACCATTTGCTACAACCATTAAACATTGTCCTCACTGTTATTCATTCATAATGCATAATAATTCATAATTCAATGGACAGATAGACATTTCCATCCTTAAAGCCATGATGCTAAGAATGTAACGATTTATGGTTAATTCTAAACATAACACATTCAGTATAAAATGAGGTTTTTGTTGAAGTGATCATAAAAACTCTAAGTAATAATAGTGACAACATTTAAGATTCCTCAGAAGAGAATGCATGAAATTGAGTTTCATTGCCAGGTTTAAAACCTCCGATGGAAGGAAATGGTTGTGATCAAATTGCCTTTTTGTGTTCTCAGTTCCTTTTCACAGTATGTTGTCTGTCATATTATTTTGGCAAGTGGGATTCCATGTTTTCCATTGAAGTGAGATTTTAATAACATTCCTGGAGAGTCAGGGTTCTCTCACTTCTCACTAACATTTGTGATGTCTCTCCCTTGCATCACTAATCATCACACGTTTGCACATTGAAACCTGGAGCAGTGAGTGAGCTCAGGAGTCTCAGCAGCACTGACAGCTGTGTGACATATGTTGTAAAGGCTGTGGCAGATGCCAGCAAACCCATCTGCTGGATACTGTTAGATGGTTAAGACAGAACTACTGCCAAAGAGACAAATGCAGAATCAGAATCGGGGCGGTTTCCTCATCTCAGATGGGACATACAGATACTACATTTGTCACTAAAAAGTTGTCCGTGCAACAAATAATTAACAGCATTAAGATTATAATTATCCAGGCTTATTTAACATTTTTCTATCATCAATTACACATTCATTTGGGTTATATGGCAAATCTTTTTCTCATTTTCTCAATTTCTTTTAATGGCTTCAACCATGTTTGGGGAAAAAAAAAAAAGATCAAACCAGTGAGTGTGGAAAGGTATATTTGTGGTGCAAGTTAGATAATAAATGCATAGAGTTAAACCTGCACAATATATGATGGCAACAATGACACAGCCAGCTTTAGCATCTTATTCTTGAGTACCTTCAGGGCATGGAGAAAGGAAATGATATAAGAGAATATGACGCCTGGCTCTTTTAGGAGGCATAACTCCATAACACACTCCAATATTTTCATCTTCCCAAACACAACAGAGAGGTGAAAAGAGGAGCACATGACGAAGCAGTCATTGGGGCATTGCAGGGATTGGCTACTGAGTGGAAAAGAACACATTAAGCTAATGGATGAAGCCAATGGGCTGCTCCTTCAACCCCCACAGCCTCCAAACCCCATCCATAACCCGTGAGCACTAATGCATCTAGCCAAGACGCACTGGACGATCGCTGTCTTCCTTTAAAGGCTATGCAGGATGCTTTTTTGGGTCTGAGGTCTGAGAGATTTAAAGCATTAGTAGAAAAATCAAATGATGTTGATTGAAACTGATGTGATCAGGAAACGCAATGATAAAAAAAAAAAAATCTACTTGCACTTTGGTAAACAATTGCTTGAATCCCAACAGTGTATTCCTGTGCTCTTTTCAAGGAATACCACACCACAAATTGATGTTTTGAGTCTCAAGCACTCAGCGCCTTTAGGCCTGACAGGTGGTTCAGAGAAGCTTAGCTCTTCACGAAGGACAGGGGCTGCATTCATGGTCATAATACACATCACAACATCCATAGAAATATCTCAAACTACTAGAGTATCTTGTTTTTTGATCATTTTATGTATTTTATGTATTAAACTTCTCATGTATTTCCATTACACTGGAGTCACATTAAAAAAAATCTCGTTTTCTTTAGCTGGACATGACATATCTCTTTCTAAGTTTGTACAATGTTAACCAAATGTTATTATCAGTTCTATTGCTAAATGTGTCTATCTAACATTTTATATATAACAAAATCATATTCTAATTTTTTCCTTGTAATATACAACATGATCAAGAAGTTATTTCAGGCTTCTAATTCCTACTAATGGATATTCTTGTAAGTGAATGTTCAGTCCACTCAAACGTAAGGATGTTGAATTACGCTATTGCTTCGCTAATGAATTGCTAAAGATGCTAGATTCAAAGCTCTTAAAGAGACAATAGAGCACTATTGGTGAGTGTTTGGAACAGTGGATCAATAGCAGAGAAATGGGTTGAGGATTTGCTTCAGAAGTTTCTACTGATGTTTTGTTGCTTTCATTGGAATCCGTTATAACTATTGTGAAGCTCCTGACATCCATCCATCCATCCAATTTCTTCCGCTTTCAGGTTGCAGTGGCAGCAGCCTAAGAAGGGTACTCCAAACGTCCCTCTCACCGGCAGCACCTGAGGCTTTTCTATTTTATGTTCGGGGGTATTTAAGGCAGAGGAAACCTTCCTCTCAGTAAAGACAAAGTCAAAGACAGCATCATGAGACATCACATTATTTTAGAGTTGCATCGTGACAGCCAAGACCTGATGGGATTCTGTAAAGCGAGCAGAATTATTGACGTGTGGCTAGTTTTAGTGACAGACCCACAGGGAAGGTAAATTCTCCTTGATTCGAGGTGGGCTGACAGCAAGTTGTGCGACAGATACTCTGCTGAAGCACTTTCTCTCAAAAAGCTGTTGATTTAACCATGAAAGTGACTTGTGGGTCCATGGAACAACGTTTACAGGCAGACTTTGATGTGAGTTTTGTGTTGAGCTCATTTTATGACAGCTTCTTACATACTATAATAACCTCTTTTGCTTCCAGTGGCTAATGTGAAAAGGATAACATCCAGACGGGCACGCTGGAACAGGATGATAACAGGCAGGGAGCTCGTATGTGCCACAAATGATGTAAATAATGAGTAAATTCACGTTTGGAATAGGCAGCTTTTGTTGCTCAGAGTAATTAGGTGTTGGTGACCCTTTTGTCAACCTTTAAATAGCACTTTTGTCATACAGCTGGCTTGTTGTTAGCAGCCAGGCTTGTTGGCTTTTAGAGTGACACACCTATTTTCTTATGACTAAATGCATTCTACATAAGAGTCTAGAGGTTATCGGGGGTAGTGGGCCGTATATGTTTTATGTTACAGCTGGTATTGGAATTATTTTAACAACAAGAGATTCTAGAGAGCTCAAAGCAAAATTGAGCACAACAGCGAGTCGAGCTTTGGAAACTACCGCAAAGGCACCGTTTTGTAAAAGGAATCTTGTAATTGCATTTGAGGCAGGAGCAGAGTTATCTCATGTTCTGGATGATCAAAAGCTGCTCTCACTCACTTCACCTCTGCAGTCTGAATCTTCTCAGTGCAAACTCAAACTTAGCAGTATACGAGCACAGTCCCACTGTCCGCACTCACAGTCTTTGAGGCGTATTCTATCCCTCAGTCAAACTGTCAGGTACAGGAGAGCTTTCTTGCAGACTGCAATTCTGCAGATTTTGCCTGAAGGAATACCCCACAGCTTATAGCAATATGATGTTAAACACTGGGTTACTAGAAGAAGCAATTACAAGAATAAAAGAAAGAGTATAATGCTGTTTTGACAAAAATTTGACGATCACCTCATGTTCACTCTGTGTGGGAAGAGTCACTTAAGGGACTGACTGGTTATAAGTGCCTTGGCTGTGAAGAAAGTAAACTATTAAGTAAGTAATTTCTACAACAAATGCATCAGTATATGGACATAGAGTATCCTCCATTACTTTGGTGAGCCTTGAGTAGTGTATCTTGTTTTAGATATATGCCATAGAGAAGGTGAGCAACCTTCAGAATCACCTTAAAATATTCGTTTTTTTTAATCATTCAAAAAATAAAATTTGTAGAAAAATCACAACTACTTATTGTGATTAATTTATGTGTAAAGGCTGGTGAATGTAAAGTTTGTGAGATATGCTTTGGAGGAAATGACCACCGTTCAGAGTCACCTGAAACAACGTATTTCCATGGAAACCAAACAAAATAAAATGAGTATAATATTCTAAGTATCCAAAGGCACAGCTGTGTCATATGGTTAATACATGTGGAAGGTTTGGTGGAGCTAATATGTGTAGTTTGTGAGTTATGCTTCGGGAAAAAAAAATTGATTACGCACGGACGGACAGTTGGATGGAGAGAAAAACGTAAAATAAAATGTCACCTTACATGATCAGCTGGATTGCCTGAAGTTGACTCATCAGCGCAGATCCAAGTGCCCACAATAAATGAAATTATATGCTAAAAGATAAGGCTTATAGGCATAAAATATGTAAATGACATGTTGTCCTATCATATGGTCACCTATCCCCTCTTATGGAGGTAACATATGTACAAAAGCTGAGTTTTTTCCTTGTGTACTTTGACATTTAATAATACATGACAACTTTTTAAGTTAAAAATTGCAGGTGTGACCTACTGGGAATCAGAATCTATCAAAACAGCTAGAGAAAACTGAGAGACCATCATCCATACTTGGACCATGCAAAGTCTAATCTATCAAAGGTTGAAGTACAGACTGATGAGCACTCTGAATTAGTTTTGTACTCTCTTAGATAATTTGTCATCAATTTATGTACCTCCATAACTGGATGATCTAAGCTTAATCTCACACTCCGTGAGCTATAATCAGCCCCCAGTCCATGCTTTGGGTGTGGAGGGCCAACATGGCCAGAAGGTGTCAATCACATTCATGATAACACTGCAACTGTAGGCTGTCAACGTACAACACAGACGGATGTGGGAGCAAAAGACACATAGACGAGGCGTCTGCACCTCAGCCACTTACTTGTAGATGGAGGGAAGATCAATGCAGTTAGTGAGGTTTACTACAGCGAGGAGAAGACACATTATTTGCTCTGAGAGACACCGTGTTTAGGTTGGTTTTTTTCTCTCCTGTCGCTCAGTCTTTTTTCTACCACTGAAAATCTCTCTTTCTTCGATCAGAGACAACTTTCATCAATTACCACTAATGACTGAATTATTTTTGTTAGTAATATTGTCAGGAGTGACGTCTTTTGAGTTATAAAATATCAACTTATTGGATATAGGGGTACAAGATTCACCAAAAAGCAATACATGAAGAGATTTTAGTAATTGTACATTTGTTTTTGTTGTCTTGAGGCAGGGCTAGATATCTGGAACTGACCAGCTTTAAGATATATATATGATTTAGTTTTAGTCTTAGCCTTCTGACAAAAATGTAAGATGGAAAATTGCCGCAAAAGGCTCAACTCCCTTTCCTTGCATAATGCAGTTGGTCTGTGATTGGTTGTTGGAGCCGCTGATTCTCTGTTGTTCTTGCTGACTTAATTTACAGCCATGCGTGCTCCTCTCTGCAACGTGATCATTGAGAAGCAATTCACCCACTGGTGCACTACAGCACTGTTCACTCTCTGAGTTTACCCCAGGGGCAAGCAGGTAATTTCAAATAACACTAATGCTTAACATGAACTGTTCTTGTAGCAATCATGTAGATGAAGATTTAGATGGTTTACAGCCTGTTAACCCTGTACTGATCCATACCAATAACCATATTTAAATATATAATAATAATATATAATAATAACCATATATAATAATAATATTGAAATTACCTCCACACCTGACCTGAATGCATCTTTGACAATGAGTAAGTAAGAAAAACTCACCAGATTTAACAAGCATGCACTCAAACACAGATGTTGCAGGACTGAACAGTATTGTTACTGTCTGAACAGCTTGTTTAAGGTGCTCTACAATGTGGGGCAGAGAAACAGTGCTTTTAAATTTTTATTGTTAACATGGCTGAACAAGTCCCACAACCACCTCTGTCTGTCCTGAGTGCATTTACACCTTTTGGTGAGGTGGTTTCTGGTCACAATCCAGTCAGGTAAACGGGGTCACATTTGGAGTGCACTCCTTGGCTAATGGTTTAAGACAGAAATATTTATTTGAAGAGAAACCTTTAAAGCTTTTAAGTAGTAAACTTCTCTCTGAGGATGGGCTGCATTTAAAAAGGACATGATTATAAAACTAGGCTGGATCAAATATATTTCATGGTTTCTAACCTTAGGCCTACTAACCTTTCTTGTGTGATACTCTCCTACTGTTGAGCTATAAGCTCATTTAAAAGAAAAAAGACTACATATATGATAGTTTGCCATACATGAATCAGTTGGAGATGGTATGTAAAATGAAAAAAAAAAGTTGAGGGTGTCATGGATCTGATCCTAGTTTGTTGGCTCCTCTTATTTTGTAGGTTCTGTGTTTTCTGTTTCCTGTTTTATTTTGGTAGTTTTATTCCCATGCTATGTTATTTGTTTTACACTTTCTGTCTTTGCTGTTTCAAGTATTTTACCAGTATTTTACCCTGTTTAACCCTCTGTTCTTGTTTCATGTTCATTGTTTGTGTTTTTGTTCTTCCTCTTGTGTCTTTGGGGTTTATGTTCTCTGTGTTCTTTACCTGTCTGCCCCTTTAGTTTTCTCTGCTTGTTCCCCTTTACTATTTTCCCTCCAGCCTGTGATTGTCTGATTATCTCCACCTGTGGTTGTCTCCTCCTCCCTGTACCACCTGTTTGTCATTCCCTCTTATCCCAGTGTTTTTAGTCTGTATGATTCCCTCTGTTAGTTGCCAGTTCGTCGTTGATGTTTTCTACACGAGTTCCAGCCATTTCTCTAGTGTTCCCCAGTGTTCTTAGTGTTCTATGTAAGTTTTCTTGGATTATGCTTCTGCCTTTTGATTTGGATCCGTTGTTTTTGGATTTTTGGATTACCTCTGTTCCGATTACCTACCTGCCTGTATTTGGATTCTGGACCTGCTGTTTCATGTTTTTGGACCTGGACTGTTTATTGACTTTTGAATATTAAATCTCTGAATGCTCCAGTGTCTCTCTGTCATATGTCTGCACTTGGGTCCTCACATTTGTGGCTGAAACCCTGACAGTGGGTGAACATAGAGAACTAATTCACAATCCCTTCTGCTTGGTTTTGTTGTGGAAATCTTAGCATTGTGAATGACCCAAAGAAGAAGCTCCGTTCCATCTGGGACATCCGCCCATCTGCTTGTTTGGATTTGAGTTGTTGGATCATTTGTTCACTAATGGCACTGGGACAGCTTTAAATCCAAACACTCGACAAAATGCAAATTAATTGTTTCAGTCTCTATTGTAGCATAGCTCCTGAAGCAGTTAAGACATGTGCTGAACAAGGAAACAAGCTCATCAAATCAAATTACCCCTAATTAATTGACACGTCGCGAACGTGGGTTGGATACTCCAGCAAGGGATTATTGGTGGTTTCTGATGCAGAATGAAAATGAGCTGACACATTTGAAGTCTCAGGGAATCTCTATAAACAGATATCTGCATGTGAATAGGAAAACACTTATCAGGTCTCTGGTTTCTGTTTGTAGCATGAGTTGTATTGGCCAATCACATGTCAGAGTATGCTCTGGCTGCATGCAGGTAAACGGTCCATGCATTCATATGCAGATAGATAAAGTCATCTCTTAACTCCAGTTCCATTCTTGTGTCTCTAGACTCTAAACAGTGACCAGTGGATGGAAGAGGCCCACGTGTTAATCATCCGGATATCCACTGGTGGCCCCATAGCATTAGCTAGATGCTAAATCATTGTTAGACGGTAACGGATAGGCTTTGAGATTGTAGTTTTGGGTTGATTTTGTTACTAAGGCCTTTTGGAACAATGTCATCTGCCATTGTAGTCGGATAAGAGAAGGTCTGACTTGACAAACTGTAACCAACAGTTTCTAATGTTGAGAGTTTTATTCAAACAGCTGTCTGTCTCATTTAATTCCACACTCTTTTTAGAGCATTATACAGACAGAAGGAGAGGAGCTGGTGGACAGAGAAGATGACAAATTACACTGAGTAGCAATAAATCGGCTTCAATGAAATATTAAACGAAATTTTCAGCATGAAGCAGAGGGAGATGAACAGTTATGTGCTGCTGTGTGAAGCATTACCTTTATATATATATAAAAAAAAGAAAAAAGAATTTCTCTGACAACCAAGATATGACCCAATTAAAGTAAATGGATCACATTCATATAGCACTTTTTCCAGATCATTCAAAGCACTTTACTACACCCGTTCATTCACATACTAGTGGCAGAGGCAAACTGCGCATCAGGAGAACACACTACTGGGAAACAAAATCATGCCCAGTGACACTTTAATATACAGTCTGAGCCAGCAATCAAACTAGTAACTTTCTGATTCGTTTACAACCCACTCCACAGAAAGATAGACTCTTCTGTTTCTGCTGTCATTAGGTGACATAAATGTCTGCTCATAAGCTTTTAATCAGACATGCATGTGCAGGACTCAAACAGCTACCTGTATGTTGCTATGTATAAATTCCTATAATTTATTGATGACTGCTGTAATGAGACAAAAAGTGGAAAATAGAGAAAATGCTGCATTTAATGACAATATGTAAACCTGGAGAAGTAACCTCCAAAACATTCTTCTTGTCTTTGTTTCCTTTAATTTGACATTTTAAAGGTCAGTGATCTGGGACATACTTTGACGGAATGGCTAATGATGCACAACCAAATTCAAATTCAAGACCTTGCAACATTATAGTGCCTCACCCAGTGAGCACTCTCCTTAATCAAATAAGTGCTTCCATCTTTTACATATGACTTGACATGCAGTTCTAATTATAAACTCCCTCTTTACCTTTTGACCATCATGTATCCATTTTGCATCTAGAGCATCTTCGGCCATGGAGCAAGACATCCATAACCATGCATCTGCCATAAGTGGCAGTCCATTTCCTTTCACATTAGGGCCCGGCCAAAAGGAAACAATTTTTTTTTCTTTCCGCTTCTCATTGTGCACAACAGCATATCCGTCTTTCATCTAAGCCAGTGACTTGATCAATTATGCATGCAAGCTAAGCTCGCCTTTCTAACTAAAGTACATGAGAGCATCACGGCTGATCCAGTGAGGCGCCAAGGTGTTTGTGTATAATGATAGTGTGTCGTCATTATCCTTTATTTGTCTTTTGCTTTGTGGTAAGACCTTCCTCTCACATTACAAGTGGCAAAAGGAAACTTCATTCACTCTTTATGTCCATGATATTTTGATCAGATGTGTGGCTGAACATCAGTCGGCCAATGTGTCCTTTAATAGATTCTAGTGATCGTCCTTGCATCTTTACGAGCTATTCCCATTGAGGCTGAAAGGACTGCTACAAAGAGATCTGTAAGCCACAGTATATCCCAGCATTAATATTGATGTTAATGATGTTAAAGGCCTTAAAACCTACTTTCTAAATCAGCTTTTTATTATCAGTGATGTTTTTTCTCTATTGAACCATTTTCTTATTTAGTATGAAAGATGACTGCAATTATATATTTTTTCCCCGTGGTCCTTTCATCACTTGGATGGAGGTCAGTTTGTACTTTATTTTGCAAGGTTGCTGTCAATCAAATCTAACCAAACCACATCCACACACATGGTCCTGATGGGGAAAATTATGTTTCATGGATATTTCGCCTCGTGTTATCGTGAAATTTTCTTTAATCAGGTTTAAAAGACTTCAATTACCTAGACTTCAAAGGATATGAGAACAAATGAGAATAAGTACTGAGAACAATACATTTAGGTGCTGCTCCTTTTATTCCTTGGTTATTTAATTCTCTTTATTTTTTAGCTAGCAACATGGCTTTGAGAAGCACCCTGTCAGATTGGCATTATAGTTTTTATTAAAATATCTGAATAACTGTTGGATGGATGGATTACCATGCAATTTGACTCTTCCTTTAGCACCACCATCTCCTCAAAAGTTCAGTTTGTGCAGTGTTTTGAGCAAATATCAGCAAAGCTAACAAAGATTCCCATCAGCCTCTGTGACGCTTTGTGTTCTCTGGTGATTAGCATAGTTTGCTACCATGCAAAGCTAAGAGGGTGAAAATGGTAAACATACCTGCTTACCATCATCATATTAGCATTGGCATTGTGTGCATGTTAGGATGCTCGCTCAATTCACTGCTGTGCCTAAGTACAAGCTCACAGGGTCACTAACATGGTTATAATTCTAGCTTTGCACCACACAAGTGTTGACACCATCCTCCTTCCATATATAATTGTTGAACATCCAAACTAATTGGTTATGAAATGCTGCTACACCAGCCTCCACATAAGTATTGCTGTCATTGATGTTGTACAATTGGCCTGGCTCTCGAATGGTATTTTACGCCAACACCAAAGTTTTTCCACACAAAACAGTGAAAATGATTGTAAAAAATATTATTTCATGCTATAGCATTAAGATGTTCCTTATTTGGAACTAAGTAGGATTTTATAATGTAGCATCTCGCTAACATTACCTAGTTGGAGCATGAAACATATCTAAACTGAATGTCTGATAAATTGAATTCAATACGTCATATGGAGCTCCAGTCAGCCCGCCTGCTCAGTCAGGGACTTCCTTGTTTGTTTCCATGTGACAGAGTTGTAAGCATGAGATATTTTACTTAGTAACATATCCTGTGATTTGGGGAGGCAGCTGTACAGTAATTGTGCAGGATGTGCGGAAGAAAGTAATTAGATCATCGCAACGCTGTGTATTGCCTGCAGCTGTCTGTTTTTCATCAGTTTTTTTCTAAATGGGTTCGTCACAGCCCTTCTCCACCCATAGTCCAATTACATTTTTATTCGCATATCATAATTCTTTGAGCAATGAGTGATGGCTGTTTTAATATGCCCTGATGTGACAATGTATTCTACACAATGCCCATAGGGTGCTTTTGACTTGAATAAAAATTAAGGTGAGAAAAGTGAGTCCAAGCGAAGGAGAACCTGTCTGTCCATAAGACGTGACTCATTACAGCTGAGCTTCCCCCACCAGAACCCTCCACAAATGTGTGTTGACTCTAGAGGATAATTGGTTATTTTGGTGCTTCTGAAACATGGGGTTTCCATTACAGGAAGGGTTTCTATCGAATATTAAAATGCGATGGAAATATGGACTGTCATTTATACTCTAGACATTATCTACTTCTGAATCTCTGAGATGTGGATCACAATAGAGGCTCTTATGAGCACATCTAAATGGCTTTTTCCTTTCATTACTGCCTTCCTCTGACCTAACAGCGCTTAACCTCCGTATGTTAAAAGATGAAGATGTGTGGAAACTATTATGTTAGTTTCTGTAAATAAACAGGGGAAGTAAACCTTCCAGGTTCTCTGTGATGAGTTGAAATTAGGCAGCTGAACCTGACTCTCCCCGTCGTCGGTGGTGGTCTGAGATGTTGTCTCTGTTTCTGTCACTTCATGTCTTATTAATTAAGCCGGCCAAGTCTTTTCAGAGCTCTCTGTAGCAGGGACAGGTTACCGTGGTAGCCATATCACACTACATCTCCATGTGAGTGCTGGTGTGAGCAGAAAATATTCCACGGCGAGGGTGGAGCAGATAAAAATCTCTTCTTTATCAAGGTATTTATAGTCATTCCAACATTTCTATTTCTGCTGATAAGCACAATTAAGATGCAGAATCTATATTTATGTGCAGATTATTCTTTTAATAAATACAATGATGTTGAGATTAAATGCACATTTTTCTTATCTGCATTGTCAGTGCAGAGACATAGTGTGTATTTTATTATCACAAATAAAAAAAGAAGTCTCACATCAGACCTTAATGCAGTTGATGACAGCGCCATCTCCTTTCTTGTATCTGATCGTGACAAAACTGAATCAACAAGCTTTTAATTAAAACTTTGATTAAACTACACAACCTGCCAGTACAAATCCAGGCTAAATTAGAGGTTGAGGATGCGAGGAGGAAGATTTTTGTCTAAACATGCAGGAGTAAAAACTCCCAACTCCTAAAGTCAGGAAGGTTAAAACAATGGATTAAAAAAGCAGACAAGTGTGCGTACATCCAACAATAATACAGGTGCAAGACAAAAAAAACTAGAACTGCAAGAAAGACAGAGGTCTGCACAGAAACAATCTTTAATCTCACTTGTAACAAAAGCAAAGTTTCGATCTGGTAGATCTTCTTTCATCCTGAAGAAGATTGTTTCTGGGAGCTTAACAGTGTGCAGAACTCTGCCTTTTTTTAAACAATAGATTAAGCATGACCTATTTTTCTATCAAATCACACTAAGATATAAAACAAGACTTGAGTGATTTTCAGTCCTTAATGTATGCCTTAGAACAGATCAATTTTTCTTATTTTTTTATCAGAGACAAAACTATACTCTGCTTCTGAATCTCAAAGTATCACCATAGATTGATCATCGCTGCCAGACAATCAAGTTCACTTCATTGCAAATGCACTAACTAATCGAGTATGGATCCAGAAAGTCTCCCTACAATTCATTATTGCTTGAGCAGTTTCTAGTATAATTTGAAACCATCACAAACAAACGCGTGACATGGTGCTGTGGAGTAATAGTTGGTTTTTTTTCTTCACAAATACTGGCTGTGAAGTTCTGTTTTAAAGGAATGTGAAGGACAAGGTTGCATTTCTTTTAGAATTACGTTGTGCTCAGGAGCTGACAGGCAATATTTATCCCTTAAAATACGTTCTAACTTTCCCTGTAACTTCATTTTATTTCACAAGTCTACTATCTTGGTGAATCTAAAGCTCCAAATACTAACATTTTGACAATATATACCTCTGTATTCGCAGTGGGAGACAAATGAGGTACGTTATCTTGCTGTGCTCGCAGAAGTTACAGCCTGTCCCTATTACTTCCATCCAGGCTATAAATAGGCAGAAACCTGTGACACATTTAATTAAACTCAAAGGCTGAAGCTGTCAGACTTTGTGTTTGGCGCTACCCTCTTTTGGTCTTAATGGATGCTTGCGGTCCATCATGCCTCAGTGCTAGATCCCCTGCGTCAGCTGTGGGGAGTGTTGCTGAATAATAGGGCTCTGTCAGATCTGGTAATAAATATGCATCATCAGATGAAGATGTCAAATTGTCCGAGGAAAAGAAAACATTTCTTAGTCATTAATCAGCCAAGGATTGAGGAAATGACCATGCACATGCACATTTTAAATTCAATTTAGAAAATGATGAAATTGTGTAACGTGCTAAACCAAGAGGTAAACAATTCTCTGTCAGAGTGCATTCTCTGATCTGGTTTGACGAGCAGGAGGAAGGGCAGTGTTTGGATAAAGCCTTGATTTAATGGGAATGTATAGCATCTGGATGAGTAGTCAGGAGGTAAAGCCACATGTTGGCTGAATGAGCTCCACAATGTGACAAAGAGCAGCTTTGCTCCAGACTTGATGGAGTTCTTCATCTCTGCTTTGTCATACTGTTCTGCACTGATGGACAGGTAGATAAGAGATTAGAATTTTGCAGCAGTCTTTCATATTTCAGCGTGAGGATGGCAATCCAGTTACCACTTCATCTATCATATCATGCAGGGAAGAAGCTACTCCAGAGGGAAGGCGCTAGAAATATTGTTAAAGGGAACAAAAATGTATTTACTATGTGCTGTCATTTTACATTTGATCAAGAATCAAGATATAATGGAGCATCTTTAGCTTCTGCTATGGGATGTATCTCTGGGTGAAACAAATGCATGAGCAGCATGACTTGGCAAATGTGGAGTCCCTGGACAACCACAGTGATTGCATGAATACCAGCCATCCTTTGCTACTGTTGCTATGCCACACAATTTTTGGACAGCCATTTGGTGATGTCTGTATTGTTTAACCACCTACTGTAGTGAGAGCTTGTTCAATTTTGTAGACGATAGACAAATGAAAGTGAAAGCGATCTAAGTTGTTAAAGTTTGTGCTCTGCTGTTGGTAAAGCTTAGGATCATCCCTTATAGAGGCCTGTTCATGTCCACAGAACGGGGGTGTTAACAACGATGACAACATTCCCATTTGAACAATAACAACAACAACATTCCCATTTGAACACTAACAACGACAACAACATTCCCGTTTGAACAATAACGACGGCAACATTCCCATTTGAACACTAACAACGACGACAACATTCCCATTTGAACAATAATGATGGCAACATTCCCATTTGAACACTAACAACGACGACAACATTCCCATTTGAACAATAATGATGGCAACATTCCCATTTGAACCATAACGACGATGACAACATTCCCATTTGAACAATAACAACGACGACAACATTCCCATTTGAACAATAATGATGACAACATTCCCATTTGAACAATAACGACGGCAACATTCCCATTTGAACACTAACAACGACGACAACATTCCCATTTGAACAATAACGACGGCAACATTCCCATTTGAACAATAATGATGGCAACATTCCCATTTGAACAATAGCGACGATGACAACATTTCCATTTGAATAACAACAACGCCGACAACATTCCCATTTGAACAATAATGACGGCAACATTCCCCTTTGACCACTAACAATGATGACAACATTCCCATTTGAACAATAACAACGGCAACATTCCCATTTGAACAATATCAACGACGACAACATTCCCATTTGAAAAATAATGATGGCAACATTCCCATTTGAACAATAATGATGACAACATTCCCATTTGAACGATAGCGACGATGACAACATTTCCATTTGAACAATAACAACGACGACAACATTTCCATTTGAACAGTAACAATGACGACAACATTCCCTTTTGAACAATAACAACAACGACAACATTTCCATTTGAACAATAACAATGCCGACAACATCTCCATTTGAATAACAACAACGACGACAACAGTGTCCCATGATTTAACCCTCTGAATGAAGTCACACAGTTTGAGAGGAAAAATGAAAACAAAATCTTTGCAATTTACTAACTTCCTCCCTTGGAGGAGGTAATGACAGGCCATAAGTCTGTTATATCACAATAAACTGTATCCTGGATCAGTACCTCTAGGGATATGAGATATTCATTAAACACATGGTGAAAGCAGTTTTCTCACCTGCATGATATTCACAACCTCCCCCTCACTTATATGAGTACCTGTGCCAACACTTGCTACAACATTGTTGATGAGCTGTTTACTTTGAAGAGGCTTTTAGTTTCACTAGACATTCAAAGAGAATCTGGGCATAGAAAATAATTTCAAAAATGTAAAATGCACAAGTTAACAATAGGAAAGTTTAATCAACACACACACTTGCATAAGTCAAGTTGTTGTTTGACATAATGATTGTGCAGCTTCTAAAAATCCTGAACTCACTCTTTAAACATTGGAAGAGGAATTTGGACTGAATCTAAATCAGATGCAAGACTGATCAGTTGCATGGCAACAGTGTTGGTATTGGCATCAACAGGTTTCTCCAGCCTACAGCCTTTAAAGCCATGCTTAGTGAGGCTACAAGTGGAAATATGGGTACATCATAGATTTCTGAATTAGAAATAAATATCCCTTATTATTCTGAAGTTATTATCACACACGTAATAATAAAAGTTATAATTCTTTCCAAAAGTTACAGTACATGAAAAACAACATAATCTAGAAACACTGAGCAAGTCAAGTGTATTTAGATGTCTGAAACCTCCTTCCATGTCTTTCCTCATCCACACTGTGTTCAGATAAGGCTGAGTCATCTTCCAGCTAATCTGATCATGTTGGAACAACAAACAAAGTAGTTTTTATCCAGAGCCCTCACTCTAAACTCCCCCTCATCCTAAACTCCTGCAGCAAATATCTTTCCATCAAACTTTGAATAAATGCTCAGATAATATGGCTTAAAAGATCCCATCTCATTTCCTACAATGATTTTGCATTCACAGCTGTTACTACAGTTGCTTTGGGCAATGAGCATGTTTGACCTCTGTATCTATCTTTGCTTGGTGATTTATTTCGGCCATGTGAACTGAATAAAGAAATTTGACTTCCAGAAGTAAAAAAAAAAAAAAAAAAAAAAAAAAATCCAAATGCCCCACACAGGAATAAACATCACTGTCTAACAGTTTAAGTTGATCAACACCAGAGGAAAGAAGAGCAGAGGAGAAAAAGCTGCCAGGATGTTATTGATAATTGATTGTTAAGCCCCGCCCCTACCTGCTGCTATGCCTTTCAAGCTATTATAACTCATATGGCACATATGCAGTTTACAATTTTAACTGGGGCATTTTTATCGTTAAGATTTGTGGCAATGTTTTCACGTTAATTTCAAGCAGAGTTAGACAAAGCAAACCTCTCACCATTAGCCGGTGACAATTTCTTTTTTATTGTTATCAGCTGTAGTTAGCAAACAAGCTAATTAAGCCAATATTACAAGGTACAAGGTTAATTATTTTTTGCTCTACAGTAAAGGTTTCTACAATAAAATGTTACTTGCGGCCCCTTTTATGCTTCTCATGAAACAAAAACAATATAAATGGCAAGTGCTGCGTTTGAGCACCAAACATCATTGATGCTGCAAACACAGAGTCTTTCTCCCTTCATCTTGCCAGTCTTTTGTTCTGTTTTGCTCTCGACACGGTCCGCACAGGAATTGCAATAGCCTGATCAGGAAAGATGTGATGCAGCCAGGTTTTTGCAACGCTTGAATCTTACTTAATCCATTATAGTTTTATGCAACAGTAGATTTACCAGAGGTATTCTGGGAGGTGGGACAGCGTTCCTATTATATCGATCCTATTCCCCTTCATCCTGGGTCGATCTTATTGCTCGTGGTTGCGTTTGGTCCATCTGCTCTGGAATGGTGAAAAAGATGCAAATGGGTGCTGATTAATCCAACATAATCCAATCCCTGCACTTCCTTTTCCAACAATGATGAGTGTATTACTGTCATGACTAATACATGTTTCAGTAAAAATGATAAAAAACATATCAAATAAAACAAAAATGTAGTGAAGTTCAAGGGAGCCACTGCTGCATCTGCATGCAATGGCATCACCATGGTAATACTGTAATACTGATGTTGTTTCCAGCTCACTTGTTTCAAATGGAGAACCCTATAAGTGGGTAAATGAGCACGTGGTTGTTATACATTATATTGTGAGACAAGGCTGAGGATAAAGTTGCATGTATTAGTTAAAAAGACAACATCCTCACCAACTGTTGATGTGTCATAGGAGACATGAAAGTAAAGAAAAAACAGAGCAGCCACAAACAGCTAATGCTATGATGCTTGTAGTTTCAAACTATATGTTTTAGGCTAAAATGATGTAAGGATTTGGATAAACCAATGTTATTGATGAATCCAATGGTGCATGGCATTATTCTGGCAGCCCATTATTTCAGAACTCCAATAGTCTGGAAAACGTCCCATTGGACCAAAGCCAATTTGTCTGACAGCATGTTGTTCAGAAAACAAACAGCCTTCCCTATGAAAAGACTCCCTCTCCCTGCAGTGACTGCTGGCCCTTTGCACGGTGCTGATTCAGCAGAGCTTTTATTAGGCTGTCTTTCTGGCCTTACAACCCTAAACCTGACCTGACAAGAAATTAAGTACAAAAAGAGTCAGGACAGGCCGGGGGTGCCTACTTAGAGTTACTGAGCTATGATTGGACGATCAGTGCTCAGGAGATGAGTTTAGGAGGCAGTCAATCTTGCGTTTGCAACAGTAGATAATGAAGATTTCATTTCATAAGTTTATATGCAAGGTTTCATAGTCTTTTATCAAAGACTACATAAGTGATATATATTAAAAAAATGTAATAATCACAATAACCGGCTGTGATTAATCACAATTAATCTCAAGTTTAAAATGCTAGTACTAAGGGAGTTTAAACAAACGCATGTCTGCTGTTGGAGAATAAAGAAGCACACGACAGATTGGTTTTAGGGATCAGCTTAGTTTTGATTATTTTTTCATTAGATGTCGAATTGGCTCAGTTAAATGTCTCGTGGAGCGCTTGTCACTGTCAGAGGACAGGGATATCAGCATACCTGCATGGCTCCAGCAGTGTCTCTAACCTTGCCAGCCTGTCATATTCATATGAGGTTCGCATGGTTAAGTTGTGCTTCTGCTGTGCCAGCGTTGCCTTCAGCGAGTCGAGACTTTAATTCCAACTCGCGGGTACATCCTGGACGAGTGACTCCTCCGCTTGATCGTGAGAGGCTTGCTGAACTTTCAGCTCTGCCATGTTTGCAGGGGTGTGTTTGAATAATAAACCTGCTGTCATGGAGAGTCACTGTGATTACCCTCTGTATGATGTGCACTACACAGGGCATCTGCTCCAGTTCTAGCCTTCTTGCCGCCTCAATCATATTGTGAGCGCTATAGAAGATGATACTTCAGACTTGCTGTGCTTTGGTTGAAAGACAGCTCATGACTCCAAAATATGCACATAACTTCTGTTTTATCTTAACTTCCATCTGGGAGCTTTGTTAGGCAAAATTTGCCACTCAATACATTTGTTATCTGAATTTAATATGCCCCGGTGAAATTCCACACTGGAACTACAAGAAGAAATTGGGGTGATTTCATTACTTTGAATTAAATAAAGACGAATGCATTAAGGCTTCCAGATTAGCACTGCAGAGTTTTATTACTATTTAGATATAGATGCTCACGCTATTGCTGCTCCACACTATTACTGTAACTTGCAATGGATGGGGAAGATCAATACTGCGGACACTGTGTCCAGAACTGCACGAAAAAGATTATGAAAGAGAGCTTCCTGTATTTATTCTCTTTAAGTGTCCAACCAAAAGGAATACAACAGTGTTTGATCCTTTCAGTAATATATTCAGCCTCTCATGTGAAAGCGCAGGATCCAAGAGAACATGTGAGGACTGAGCAACACGTGGTGTAGATAACAAGTAACAATGAGTAAGGTAAAGGGAGCGGGAACAGGTGTCATGTTGAAGTGAAGGTTTTTCCACAAAAGAAATAAGGCAGCCTCCTGAATGCAGCATGACACCTGTAATGATGTGAGGAAACCGAACCACTATACAGGAAGTAAACAGGGAGGAAGTTTTCACCCGTGTCGGTTTGTTTTTTGGTTGGTTTGTGAGCAGGATAAAGCAAAAACTAAACCTTCATTAACCTTGGTGTGAGGATGGATCCTGGGCATGGATAGACCCCATTACATTTTGGTGCAGATCCAGCTAAAGAGGTAAATCCAGGATTTTTTTTTCACTTTCTTTAACACTGCAAGAAACAAGGGCATTTTTCAATATTTTCTTTAATTTCTCAGGGATTAATGCATGGATCTTGATTAAAAAATGTCATATTTAAGGTTTTTTGTGCAATTTGGTGCAGATCCGATTAAAAATCCAATTCCACCAGATTTAAATGGTTGGCTGGTACAGATCCAGTAACCTTAAATTATGCTTACAGGGCCACGAGTTTGATTTTGGATAAGGCTTGATTGAATTAAAGGGGACTGTTAGGCCTTGGTGGAGGCATACGCTCTACTGAGTGCCATTCTAGTTCATTAATATTTCATGAGATAACACAACATAAAGTATATTTGGGAGG
This sequence comes from Chaunax sp. Z400, assembly GCA_037577475.1. Classification (NCBI taxonomy): domain Eukaryota; kingdom Metazoa; phylum Chordata; class Actinopteri; order Lophiiformes; family Chaunacidae; genus Chaunax; species Chaunax sp. Z400. The sequence goes on from CM075199.1 coordinate 3,267,746, forward strand.
AAATATGAGAATTGTGTATGAGGAAAGAATGACTGTAAGATGTACACTTAAGATATATTGAGACCTTACATTATTGTGGTCTTATGTGCATTTTGTGACTTTGTAGAAGTGTCGCCTGTGGTAAATGTCTAAATATTCATGTGCTCGGTAAGAATAGATCAATAGGGAGCTAATTTTATCCCATGAAGAGAATTAATCCTAAATATGTCAAAAGTGGAGCACAGCTCAGTCCCAGGGGGCCTTTCTCTACAGTACCTTGGCTTTCTGCTGTAGTGGCATTTATTGAAGTGAATCTGTGACTCCTGTACAATCAGATCAGTGTTTCTACAAAGGGTAATAACTTTAATGAGCAATGCTGAGGTGCTGATTCTGATTATGGTACCCCCCCTGTGACTTCATTATGTTGCTGGTTCAAACAGTTTGACTTGTTTCGCTGCAAAACGAAGCTTATAAAATCACTCTTGATCGTGTTAAACAATTTGATAAACATGCTTATTCACTTTCTCGCTGAGATTTAGATGAGACTATTGATACCTCTCTCATATTGGTCTGGTAAATATGCGACAGCCATGAGGCTTCAGGTGATTAGCGCATCTTAGCACATGAGGAAACAGCAATCATGTCCAAAGGTAACAGATCCTTAACTAGCAACCCTAAGGCACCAATCATGTGGCATTAAGTGAGTTGTTCCCAGTCCACAGAGACTGCTGAGAAGGCAGTGAGTGCAGTGCTCCAAGTCTAAAATCTGTGGGAATGAAACTGGACCGTGAGTAGACTGTTAAATGGTGACAACCTGCTTCTCTAAGACCATTATTCTGAGAGAGGTACTTGGGCCTTTGCTATTTACTTTGCCAGCCTTATTCGTCTTTTGAAAGGGATCCAAGCTTGGCTTGGCTCCATTTTCATTTAGAGCCCATTTCTGTGAAATCAAAATAAAAAGTGACGTGAAATAAATGTTTTAATCAGCTTTAACGGGTGTCCTTCTTCTTAGTGTATAACGTTTTTGGACAAGAAATGTGTTTGTAGCCTTGCACAATCAAGCCAATGTGTAAAAAAAAACAAAAAAACCCATATCCTATTTGTGTTGTTAAGTGCAGAGGTGACTGCAGGGAAAACGTGTCACAGGCAGGTATGTGAGGGGTCAGGTTCCCTCTATGACATACCATAGCTGACCATTTCATTCTTTTCCCTCCCCGCGGAGAAAAGAGGCCAAGCACCTCATGACCAATAGACCCGTGTGCACTTATGCTTTCATTAAAAATGTATGGATTTCCATTTGAACCAGCAGGCTGTGGAACAACATAGTGAGACATGGTGCATGCAGTTGTTCATACATTAAGCATATATCCTGCTGGACAGGCCCTGGAGAACCTGCCTTTCAAACTGCTGTAATGATACTGACTCAGCTTGCCATATACAAATGGATTTGCAGTATTTAGTAATATATGTGTGGACTCTCCTTGTACTTGATGATATATTATTTTCCCACAAATCAATTCAATGCCCAAAATAAAAAGTAATTGCAGTCCTACATATGCTTATGAGAGATATTAAGCCTATTACAAAGTGACAATGTTGCTTAATGTCGACAAAGTTATGAAAAAGGCAATTTCAAGATACTGCCTGAGTTATGAGCTCATACTTTTGTTCGAAAAGTTGTTGGTTTTTTTGGCCTTAGATTCAAAGTACTATTGTAATAAAAGTCACATTAATTATGTCAAATCAATAATTATCCAATTGTTTACTGGACAACAACTGCAAACAATTGCAGGGCGGAACCTGACATACAATAGTCACATAATTGGAGGATGGTATTTAATATACTAGATATTTCATTCTGCTTAAAGAGAACAGCATACATTGTTTTCAAAACTCATAGATTGTAATTTGTTTTTCTTTGTGAGGATTTCTCTCCAATTAAAAAAAAATTGGTTTAAGTTAGAATTTTAAGATTTTTTAACCCTAACCCTTTTTTTAAATTAATTTTGCAGCTTTGCATGCACGATATGCTAAATTCTAACTCCAGGCTTCACTATAATGCGACTCCAATGTGACTGAAACCTCCCAACTGCATTCTCCACATGACCTATATGTAGGTGAAACACTTGGGCTGCAGACGAATCCTCTTTCTTCACTTATTTTGGAAACTGCAGAGTCCTGGTGGTCCAGCCAATCAAGACGCTCCAGGTTAACGACTGACGAGCCAGCAAGTATTAACCTAGATGATGACCAGCTCCGCAGGGGCTGCTCAAATCTGATGGTTAATAATGCGTGATTTAACTTCAGTGGACGTCAGAGAGCCTGCACCGAGCTCTCCCCCTGCCTCCAATGGTAGCAGGGCTGCTGTGTCTCCTCAAATGCTGAGGGAGTAGCTCAGGAAGGAGGAGGGTGGGGAGAAACAACAACAAGACAAAAAAAAAAAAGAAAAAGATTTCAGCACCGGAGCTGTCCGCGGATCCTGCAGAAGTCTCTGTTCCTCTCTGGTGGGAAGCTGCTTCCGACTGTAAATTTTCTCTGTGGGACTGTGAGGGGGACGGATTAATATACTGCCGTGCCATTTATCTCCCTGCTGGGCTGCCGACCTGCGCGTAAAGGAGCACTTACTTCATTCGAGCAAAGTCTTGCCATGCTGGACGGCCGGGCTTGAGGCACGCACAGAGAAGACAAAGTCAGATCAGCAGCCTTTCAGTCTTTACGGTGAGTCCACTTGCAGCCTGCTTTTTCGAACTGCTCTCTATGTTACATAAACTGTGCCGTGCTTTCTGTCTTTTTAAAAAAAAATTTTGATCAGGCAAATTTGGATGTGCTGGGAATCCTCATTACAGATGGCTCTGCATGGGATGCATATTTAGGTCATGATTCACATGGGTGTGGGTGGTTGTTGTCAAACTACAGGCTATCCTAGCTGGCTTTAGCTGCTTCCCTCGTATTATAAGACCAAAGAACTGGAAAAAATCTGCAGAAATGATCAGTGGATGCACGTCATTCTTGGAAATATTCAAGCCAGAGGCTTTTTTTCTATGACTTCCAAAGCAAGTTGTGTCACTCAGAGATCCTGCAACTCATGGCATGGTTGGATAATTGTTGTGAATTGATGCTGCACTCTGCATTAGACATACTGTGTGGTTTTCTGTCCCCAGCTGCTCCGTCCACTTTTTTTCTTCTTCTCAGTGCTGTCCCACAGAGGGGAGTGCTACCATCCATTAAACCCTCTATCAGCCTCTGTTTTCAGCCAGACTGTTGTTCTACTCCGGCCCAAATACATCCACAAACAAGGACATTTCTGTGTTTTCCTTGGAGTGAGTCCTGCTCTTCACTCTGTGACAGATCCCTGCAGCCCCAGCTGCTTCACTGCTGCCTGCTCAGTGGTTATTGTCAGATTCTCTCACAGTGTTTAGCTGGCATAGGCTCTCTGCCTGGCAGCGCCTGATGTCTCCAGCCTAACGATGCATTGAGATTTAAATTCCTCCTCCATTTAGGCACTTTATTTTTTTCGGGGTCTGTCCACAAGCTGAATTTGAATCACTCATATGCATTTGTTGTGCCGTGAGCACATTATCTTTTGGTTTGAGAGTGCTGTTGTATTCAGGCAGTGGAAGAGGATATGAAATGCCAGAGAGAGAGAGAGAGAGGTGTGATGCATATAGCAGCATGTTTCTCTCACTATAGTGCAGACCAGGCAGGAAGAAGCAAGAGAGCCATATACTCTTGTGTTGCACTCTGTGTGGGTACAACTGCATGTACATGCATGGCTTAAATGGCTGTTAGTGATTCCACTCACTCACCATTACAGGCTCAGGGTGAACTCGTTAGTGTAATTAGTTCCAGGTCTTTGCTTCCCTGGTCCGTGGGTGAAATTTTTGTCTGAAGGGGGGGTTCTTTCCCATGAAAAGGGATGCTTTGTGGAGCTTCCATTCAAAAGAAAAAAAAAAAATTCCGCCCCCCTCCCCTCCCCTGCCTCTGAAACAAGGACTGAAAAGCAGGGCTGGTTGGGATTCTAATCAGCACATTACAGTGACATCCAAAAGCTTTTGGGGAAGGAATTAAACACATAGCATGTGTGTGAATCCAGATACAGATTACCATCCTTTTAATGCCTTTATGATATACTGTATGTCTTCTTTGTCTATTGTCTAGTAGGGTAAAACAAACTGAAAACTGCAGAATCAACGTATTACACAGCTATTCTTAATTCAAGGGGTCCAAAGCAAAGTTAAAGTGACACAAAAGCTTTAAAGGAACCAAGAACAATTTGAGTTACACTTTTTTTTCCCCACACTGGGAGCAACATGCTATACTCTAAGTGTTGTGTTGACACAGATTATTGAAAATACGACCCTGAAAAAAGCAACCCCGTCTCCTAAAATACTTCTTTTTTTCGGATGTTTTGCCAAATAAATGATGGGCATCATTTTATGTTGTTTTTTTTTCATTCTTATGAAAACACACAGGATTAAGGGTTTTCTTTTTTTGGAGAACATTTGCTTTTGCCATTATTCTATCTTAAAAGCTAAAGCAACGGAATGGTTTAACATGGCATACCGTCACATAAGCATTGTGATCTTGTGTGGCATCTAAAATCAATATGCTCTCTGGCTTTCTCAGTGGCACCTGGCCAGCCAAACATACCTGCCACAATTCTACCTGAAAGAATGATATGTCTCTGCAAAGGAATTTGACTCCAGACTGGTTGAATGTCTACACCGATATTTCTTAGTAATGGGAGTAAGACTTTTTTTTCCATAAGCTGAGAAATGGCTGTTATATGATCTCCTGTAGATCTCAATAACATCCCCACACTTGTGCAGCAGGGACTGAATACTAATATTCACCTTAGGGTGTCCCTTTTGGCCTCTAATACACAGCTGCCTACAGGAGTAAATGGATCCAATTCAAACTAAAGATTAATTTCCTGTTTCAGCATAAGACTCACCTCTTGCCACCAGTCTATGTGACAAAAACAGATCCAGCAGCGTTTTTTTTTTCCTCATCTGTCTAAGATGTATAACATTCAGAAAATGACTTCAGGTGGAATTGATGCTTCATAAAAGCATCGGTTTTGGGGAGTCAGTCCATAGTGAACTCGTCTGCCGTTGTCGGGTGTTGTTAAATAAATGAGTGGATCGTCGATGGATTACTCGGAGTGGCAGAAAAAAAATCATAAGGATTTGAAGAGCACTTTGGTGCCACCTGCCTCACAAATGATCAATATTTAATTGAACCAAGATGCTCCTCGGAGCGTCATGATCTGAGAGCTCGTCATAATCTAGTGCTGACACGAAATCTGAGCTTAAATGTAGATTGAATCTTATATGTTTGTTGAATCATTTGGAAAATGTATATAAAGTGTCAGAGGAAAGAGCAAAATAAAATGAAGGGGATGACTTCTTTGTTATATGGATGGATGTTGGAAAATTCTAGATCTTGTCACATAACATAAGACATGAAAATGAGCGACTCGCTGATCTACTTTTCCATCTTGGGAATATTCTGTTGCAGCTTGAGAGAATTATGTTTTCCAAGCCACATATGGTAGGTTCTGCCCCAAGGAGTGGCCCTGTTTTCCTTCTCTTGGTCCAGATCTTTTTTTATCCAGCGGCATTTAAATCATTCAGAGGGGTCTGGAAAAGAGAGCAGAGCTGGAGAGGCAGCTGCTCATGCAGGAGGCTAGTAAAACGTCAAGCCAGAGGGAGTTTTATCCCATCTTCGTCAAATTTCATTGCTCTAAAATTTAATATGAAGGGTGAATTTGGGTTCTTGTCAAGCCTCAGTGGCATCACTTTTTAATACATCTGGCAATTGAAGAATCATGTTCCATTTGTCACAACATATGTCTGGATTTTGCCATTTATCATGACATCATATTATATTACATTGTGCTCAAGAAATTGTTGAGATCTGGGAGTCTGGCTAAATCGCTGCTGTCAATTCAAAGAGGCTGTACTGTCGTTACAAGCAGATAGGTCATCTATTAACAAAATAGCAGTAATAATTTATTATTGCTCAAAAAATTGCAAACACAAGTCTATCAGGCTTCATTTTAAGGTCTTTTTTTATGTTGGGCATGTAGCAAAGAGGAACCCATTAAATTTTGGAGTGGATCTGGATAAATGGGTGTATAACTTTTTTTGCAAACATTGCAATATAAGGCTTTTTGGGGGGGGGGGGGGGGGGGGTCTATTACACACTAACTACTTTACAGATTGAAACTTGGTGGAAGGGTGGGGCATGTGCCAAGGAAGAAATCATCAAATGTTGGAACAAGATCCTGAAGAAAGATGTCATTATTAAGGAAATGTTGTTTTTCTTCATAACTATCAAACTAATAATGATATCAATGTCATTCCAAACACTCGAGGTAGCTTTTCATGATCAAAGAGTCATATTATAAGGGTCAAACTATCATGGGACTGTTGCTTTTAGGTGCAATGACATACTGAGGTAATTGAGCTGCCTTGGCAGAGGTTAGACTCTCTCAGCGAGGGCTAGTTTCAAACTGTAATCCCCTAGACTAATTACTACACTACACTACTGGTGTACTACTGTTATGTAAACATATATTTAAATTGTGATGGATGCTTACAACAGACATTTTGGATAGTACCTTAACAGTTAATTTTGTCCTCCAAATAATAAGTAATGATGACCAAAATGACAAAAATAAGACTCAAGTTCTAATAAACTGTTTGATCAATGTGGATTTATGCATAATAACATGTCTTTGCTGAAGATGCTCACCAGAGTGCAGTTATGGATGAAAAACAAACACATCACCTGTCTCTGTGGTGAGCATGAGTGCACACAGACATTGAGCTGCACAAATATTGCTGCCAGTCATGGCAGGAAAAAGGCTGAGCAGTTTGACAGCCTTTCGGTCAAAAACTGTTGGATCTCAGACTTGCAAGGCAACCAAGTGGCAGGTTACTCCACGCTATCTAATAAACTGAAGTATCAAAGCCAGGCACTGACCCATTTGTGTCTGATTCAACTTGTGCAGAGAGAAAAAAGCAACATAACACCCTTATTTAAAATTGGTAAGCTAACCTGGAAATGACAAGGTTGTCTGAGTGCTCAGATATGTTCTCATCAGCAGCGGCTTCACTTCCTGCTCCCTGTTTTCTTGATCTATGTATAGATGTTTTTGTTCTATATTTGAGAAATTAGATTGTAACTTAAGTTATGAGCACTTTTTGGGGATATTGAAATTTATGCTTTTGCTGGCATCGATTTGATAGATTGTACGAAGACATTCAGGCTTGTAATAGCTCTTAGTTTATTGTTATTATTGCTGAATCCCCCCCACCCCTGCAGTTTATGAAGCCTATTCACTTTTCCGGCCATTAAAGTACAATTTGTTTATTGTTGATCATCTCATTTAAAATTGTATGGTCCATTATCTGCACTGCACAGTTTAGGATCCAGCTGTGGCAACTATTAGTTTGAGTCTTGCCTTTAGGCATGCAAAAAGCATGCAAACTGCTAGAAGATGGCTGTGCACAAGCAGGTCCTTGAAGGCATCTCTGGCATCTTAAAAGCTGCCACTTTCTGTGTGCCAGCATTCCACTGAGCCAGAATGGGAAGGTCAGCTATAAAGGCCAAGATAATGATTGTGCCATCCTGTATTGTGATGGCTACATAACCTGTATTATTTTTCAGTGCATTTGTCAGCTGTTTCAGAGCCTCTGCTAACAGATTTTTATATATTCAGCAGGTTTAAACAATATCCAAGCTAGTGCTAACTTGTCTTTTTACTCCATAGCAGTCAAGCCTCCCTGTCTACCACTTTGATCCAGATGGATGAAGCACTTGAAATGCTGTGCAGACATAAATGTTTCCTTGAGGAGGACTTTGGTGATGTCCTGACATTTCCTCTATAGTGCAACCATGAGGCTGACATTTGTGATTTTGAGTGAAATGTTGGATGAACTGCCATAATATTTGTGGATGCAGTCAATTTTCTCAATAGTATGCTGTCCATCATAGGTTTCCAGTGTTTTTGGCTTTTCTTGTGATGGTTTTGTGATGGGTGCCTTTTCATGTTAACTCACATTGACAGCATTAAACTCGCAGCAGCTTCACTGGCATATTACTCTACCTTTTACTGTCTCTTACTGTATTTTAGTGAGACCTAAGAGAGCGTATGCTCACAAATGTCACGTTGTCTTAAGCGCTTAATAGCTCTGTGATAGTTTGAGATAGAATCAAGCTGGGTTTTTTTCCCTTGTAAACTAGAGAATTTTGAATGAGCCTCTGTTTGTGTGGGTCGTGAACTTCCATCGATGAACGTTGTAAAAGATTTGCATCGTCTCACCTTCTGCCTTTGTGTATCATCAACCAAAACTGTGCATATATCCATCAATTTTTAGTCACCATGTTTGCTGGTGATGTCTAGAGTCCCATGTCTGAATTGAGCACTCCTATTGGCTCTAGTGGTTGTCATCACAGCCAATCAGAGTGTCTGATTCAGATGTTTAACTGTGTTGATTGGATACGGGGAAAGTGGAGGAACAAAGGCCTCAAAATAGAGAAGTCTCTGCTTTAAGACGCACCAGATACCCCTGTGTGTAATTATGGTAGAAAGTGTGTTATGGTAGAAACTTCAAAACACTCCTACCTCAACCCAAACAAATGTGTGCGACTTTCTGTGTTGACATTTTCCTTCGTTATTATGGTTTAAAGTGATTTTATCAATAAAATAAGTAAAAATGGATGGTGTGTTTTTAGTTTCTTTTTGCTTTATGGTCTAATATCCCCGATAATAGTGTTTCGAAGTGTTTATTGAGTGACACATATGGGCTGAGGTTGTGCTGAAACTGAATCTGTGTATTACTTGATGATACTGTAAAAAAAAAAGAAGCCAGCTTTATGAGGCAAAACAACAGAAAGGTCCTTATATAGGAGTCCTTATATATATATTACTTGAGAAAAATACAGATCATTCCTGTATTGTTGTAAATTTTCAATAGACTGAACAGAGTTTTGTCAGTAAATTACTGCATATTTACAGAATGTTAACTGTATTTAAATCTGAATTTCATGATTAAATGTTACTGTTTTATTACTAAAATGAACTGTACTCAATTAGCGCCATTGTAACTCAAGCCAGCATTCACCCATTCACATACAGAGGTTACCATGCAAGGCAATGGTCAGAATGGATTGAACCATCGATCTTCCAATAAGTGGATGACTGCTCTACCAGATATTTACCAAATTTTTAAAATGATTTTCCAATGCTTCTAACCTATAAAGGATGCCATTTTACCATCATCTGCTAATTTTCCACTTTTTATCCAACTCTGAGCTTCTCTCCCATTCCCATTTTGCACTATGGAACAATACAGTCCATCAACAACACACTTGAACCATTTCAGTAAGCATGTTTGCATTGTCTTTTATTCAGTGTAGACATGTGGCATACCCAAAACATGGCAAAAAAATAGTTTTTATTATGAATTCCTACATGCTGCTGGAGTGCTACGCTCTGACTGACATTACCTTTAACCTCATTCTAGAGAGACTCCGGATGGATATTCAGTGCGGAAATCAATAAAAACTAGAGCAATGACATTAAGGAGCTTCTTAGTTTTGATTTGTTTTAACTGTAATGTCATTTCAGCCATTTTGCATCTCTTTTCTTTTTTTTGGGGGATCGTGTAAATGCTTGAAACCAGAGACAGTGCGGCCTTGTGTTGAAGTCTGTGTGTTTCAAATGAGTGTTGTATCCTCCCCAGTCTATGAAGCATGAGTCCACCAGCAGCCTGACAACATAAGGCCTGGTGGACTATTACAGCCTGGGAGGAGGAGAGTGGGAATGAGTCCCATTTCACTTCAGATAAATGGGATAGAATTTCACACAAGCACTTATGAGGAGCATGGATGGATGGGGTTGCATTTTAGAGCCAAGACACATGTCCCATAAGTACCATGTAATCAACTTGAATCCATCATACACGCCTTTTTTCAATAATGGAATTCACGCCTGTGTCTCACTTAAGTGAAAAATGAGAACAAAGTCAATTTTTGCATATTTTGTTTTTTCAAAGTGTAGTGTATAATGCACCACATTGAACGGTGTTAGATTTCACGTAATGCATTTTGGATGGGAGTTCCTTATAAAGTCAAGAGCTGTCACATTATTCACGAAAATTCTACCAATCGAATTAACAACCCTATTGTCAAAATCAAATAGTTTTGAAGACAAATGTGAAGCAATCAGTTAAGAAAAATCACTGAAAATATGCAGCAGGATAGAAGTTACCTCTATCCAAAAATGCTGATCTTACCTTATCTTATCTCGAGTCATTTCATTTGCTCAACAGTCGGAATAGAAGAGAGGTGTTATCGGATACCCACGTCTGGCTGAGCTCAGCGACTTGTGGTGATGGATGCTGTGTATGAGTACTCTACTGTGGAATTAAAATGAGGCACATGTTTCATATGCACACACAGCAAATACCAACTCTTTAGGGGTTCTCTGATCTCTGAGCAAAATCTGGCCATCCTGACATCATCATAGAGGTTAATTTAACAGCCAGATAGGAGGTGATGTTTCCCGTTGGCCCACTGGTTGACAAGGGTGACCTTTGGAATAGGAGGTCACACCAGAGTGAATCCCTGACCAATTCAGGAAATTTAGTAGGGGAAATTGGAACAATTGGAAACATGGGCTTATAGAAATGTTGTGGACACCATGATGTCTCATCTCTGCTACTCAAAGCCCTGACAATTTGATAATAGTCAACAGATTTCACACTATTTCTGTGGTAAAATTTGGTTCCAAAAGAAAAGAAAAGTAACCGGGACATTCTTCCTGAAGACAGACTGCTGGTTTTGTCACTGCCGTGAGCAGCACACACACACACACACACACACACACACACACACACACACACACACACACACACACACACACACACACACACACACACACGCACACACACACACGCGCACACACACACACACACACAAAATTCCATTCAGCCACACTGTATTAGAATGAAGGCAGGGATCTCAGAAACAGATATCTTAAAATCTAGACAAACAAGCATGAAACTCTCAGGATCCCCCACCATTACAGTGCATGTCAGTGAAGACATTCAAAAGCCCATCACTGATTGATAATGACTTGAGGGATATGATCCCATGTGCCTGGAGCCTCTTGCATGAAGTGACTTAGGAGTTTACCAGTATTAAGCAACGCTGTCTTTAATCAAGTCCTATCATGAAAAAACAAAAGCCTGCTCCATACAAGCATGAAATATTCATATCCCTGCCTAAGGTGTGTTTGTCATATTGTAGAAAGCTAATTTAAAGCTTTAAGACTTGGAGATGTGGAAGTGATTAGTGAAATATTTAAAAGTGCAAACATCCAGTCGTAATGGAAATATTTAGTGTCTTACTGTCTCGGAGCTGTGACTATCAGTTGCATCAAAATATATCAAATGGAAGCTACCAGAGTTCACAAGAGTTCAGTCTGGGTATATAGTCAATAACATTTGTCAAATGTTGGCAAATTTAATTAGTTAGCAAATAACTATGGAGATTAATGACTATATCGCCAAATATTGCTCAGAGTAATATCAGAGCTATTAGAGAAGTAACAGAGCATCTACATCTGATGATGTCAGTAGTAGACTGGTATCACTACTGTCTCTTCAAGTCACTGGTCCAACTGTACTGTAGATCCAAGTGCAACGAAGAAGTGCAGTCTGAGTAATAGACAGGCCAATGAAATGAAACAGTGAGCGAAACGAGGGACAGATCGACGGCACCGATGGATGGAACCCGTTCCTATATCCCCCTCCACTTTTTGTTCCTGGTGGGGATAACAAACCCAAATCTATAAGTATGGACACATGCTACTATACAAAGGTTAAGAGGTCAGCAGCTATGGTGCTATGTGTGTGTGCTGTAATCTGAACAGCTTGGAGAGACACACAATATATAAACTAAATAGTACAATACATTAGTAGTCCAATGCCATTAGCATTAAAATGGAGAAACCCTTTATCCCTTTATCGATATGTCAGGATGATGGGGATAAAAGACCATCCAATCCTTCACAAACCATAATGATTTTTATTTGGTAGTGTTGCTGTTTGATGAGCAGCGATTTATTGGCATTTGGACACATCTCTCATATGATGAGTCATTGGAATCCACTGGCACATAAGAGAAAATGTTAGATTTAATAGATTGATTTGAACAGTATCCCTTTCTCATGACAGAAGGAAAAGGACAATTTGGATGTGAAGGCAGCATAGAATAGCTTGTTCTCTTATTATCCATCATTGCAGGGGTTCTAAGGTCATATTTGGGATTCTGAATCTCCTACCAGGTTTATAAAAATAAAAATAAAAAAGAATGCAATGTTGTTGTTTTTTGTGCTGCCAGTTGTTGAACCCACTTCTTTAGTTTGTGTCTTTATAGATCATCCAAACAAAGGCCTTAAACTCAATCAATATTAGTATTGCAATGCAGACTGAGTAGACTAAGAACTGTGGGAACAGGAGCAGATGAGCCTCAGGAGAGGAGTTCAGGGATAAAGCTGCTGATAGAAGGAGATTTGGGCGTTTTGAAAGGGACCGAGCTGTTCGATGAGTATAGAAAGAGGAAGACGAAGTAGCACCAAAGATAATGTGCGAAGAGAGGAAATACTTTCATAGACCGCAAGAGGAAAACATGATTTCCACAGGAATATTTTCAGCTATGGTACCATCCATGCAACGTACCTCTGTACCTGTTTCATTTCTATCTTTAAATGACTGATGTGGTCCAGTGCCTGTGCTTTAGATTTGAGGTGTCATGCGTATACACTGTTTATTTATTGACCATGGGAGGTGTTTCTACTCACCTTGGATACAAGGTTAGTAAAAGGCCCTGAGACCCTGTTTTTTTTTCTTTCAATCAGCCTCTTTCTAGAGACGTGCTCCTGCATGACAACACAATCACAAAATGTCAAAGCGGAGTTTTTGTGTCACCTGAGAGAGTTCTGTTATGATGTTTTTCTCTATGCTCGTCTCACTGGTTTGAGAGGTGATGTTTGAATCACCGTCTGATCATAGCTTTTTGTTTGCCTGTGTTGCAGCACTGTCATTTAAATCTTTTGATTTGGATCTGGCTGACTTTTTGAGTGTTTATCTCTCAAAAATGATACTCAGGGATGTTTTTGATTTACTTTTACTTACATTGTTTACTTAGTCATAAATATTTAACACTATTGAAAGGCTTAAAATTTGGAAAACAAGTTTTCAAGGACTTTCATCTTGGATAATAACGATGCTGTTGTTAGTCTGGGTTATGATGAGTTTAAATGCAGCATACGAGCGTGACTATTCTCTGCTTCTTTCTCTCTCCATCTGTCTGTAGCCATGGGAGTGCTCATGTCAAAGAAACAGCAGGTGGAGAAGGTGCAGAAATGCACCGCCGTCGTCTCTGCCTTCCAGGCGGGCATTAAAGAACGCCAACCCCCAGCCAAACAGGCAGACGGAGAAGTGGAGGAAGGTGAAGGCCCTACCAAGGTGTCGGCCAATCTTGATGAAAAGAACACGGAGGAGGCGGAGAAAGACGAGGCGAACAATGGCGCAAGTCCATCGACCTCCCAGCAGGCCTCAGCGCCAGCCAGGGTTGAGTGTAAGGTCAACCAGGAGGCTTGGTCCAGATTACGAGACGGGAAAGGAGTAGAGCCTGAGGATCTTGACAAGAGCCATCAGCTCACGCCACCAGCATTTGTGCGGCCCAAAAGGGAAGCCGATGATGATCAGCCTGTAGAGGTGGAGCTGGATAAGAAAGAGCAGGTATTAAGCAAAATGGAGTGGTGGCTAATGATCCGAGTATATGCCATTTAGGATTCGTGGCCAGGATGTTATTTCAATGCGGAATATATAAAAAATACCCTTTACTTTGAAAAAAACACACACCATAAATCCTCAAGTCCAAGAATTAAAGAGTGACTCAGGCATGTCAACAATCTCCATGGCAACAGCAGCGCATTATCTCTTTTCCCCCTCAGGTTAGGCATAATGATAAAGCATTGCAGCCAGGCTGTAAAGGGACTGTTCAGCTGTATCTAAACACCCTTGTTGAAGGTGAGAAAGTATGAGTTTGAAGCAGTTTTCTGTTTTTATCTCCTCGCTAGCTGTGAGATGTGTTGTTGTAGCGCACAAGGACTCTTCACAGCGTGGAACCTGTGGGCGGGCTGCTTTGGCTGGCTCAGAGAGGTGGCCATATCCAGGGCCACACTGACGAACAGGGGTTGGAGCTAACAGGAGCACTGACACCATCAGGTTTTCCATTTTGCACAGAGTAAACATCGTCTCACAGTTTGCTGTGCTGCCGTATAGTTACACTTTACCGACAGGTGCAGGAATGAAAGCATCCATCATATTTAAAAAAGGCACTTAATGAAAATCATATCCATACAACAACAAATAAAGATATGTTATGGGATAGTTTTGCCAGCATGATACCTCTGTTAGTCTATTTTGTATACAGTGTTGTCATCTGTCTCACTCAAAGTACTTTAACTCCATGAGTATCTGACTCTTCAACTCCATACCAAGTATGGTAAGCCTCAGGGGTCTCATCATAGATGCTTCTTCAACCATAAATATCCATACAGTAGATATGTTGTCGATTTCCATTACATCATTGCCTTTAGTTGCGTTGAGAAACGTGCAGCACCTTAACATTAAAACAAGGACACAAAAATCTGAAATCCTTACATCATCCTGGGTTGAATAGAGTTGTCTATTTCATTGCAGTAGATTTTGTTGAATTCCTATTGTATATTATCTTATATCTGTTTCTAAGCAGTTTATTCGTTGCATTTTTTTCATTGCGTTTTTTTGTTTTCAATTTTAATAGTGTTTAATAGTGTTTTTTGTTTTTTAATCTTAACACTTTTCAAATATTTGCAAGAAAATATCTAAATCTAAGTTTGCTACAAAATAGATTTTTTGCTTTAAAGAGACAGACAAAGAGACAGGGAATTGCAGAGCTCACACATGGTCCCAAGGGGATGAACCCTCTGGATGTTATTGGCCCCATGGCTTTTTATTTAGTACAATATCTGTTCTCTCGCTATGTCTAAGAGTAGTTAGAGTGAGCATGTTGTTAATTACACCCATACAATTAAGATTCAAGCTTGTAGGGTCACTTAATTTATCAGTCTTGTCTCTATCATGTCACTGCATCTTAGAAATTGATGGCCTTTGCCACGAATTGTAATCCGTGTGGCAAAGCCTAGATCTTATTTTGACTTTGACAATGATGTATGACTCTTGCTGATGTACTATAGATGGAGTCACAAGAGGTGGGTTATGGCTATAAGATGAGCTGTGATTGAGGGGATTTGTGTGTTATACAGCATGTGTCTGCTGACCTCAGGCCGGTGCTACAGCACTGACATAGACATAAAAAGAGCAAGGATGGTAACGGAGAATGTCTTTCCATGGTTTAGCAGTCAAGCATTCTGCAGTCATTTTTCCTGGTTTGACAGCTGAGTGTATCCTGGTTGTAAATGGAGCACACAAGGAGAAAGTAAGACCGACAATGTGGTTGGACAAGGGCACCGATATTAGTTTCCATGCAACTGTTGTATCTGCAGCTTTAAGACCCTGAGCAAAGAACACTGATACATTATAAAATAGCCATCCCACCACACCATCCAACCACACTCCTACCACTAATGGTATGTTTCCCCCTTAACTGTGTATTAGAGCTCTGACGGACATCCGTGTTTGTAATCCTCATATCTGCCCAATGTAATGATTGCAACAAAGATATGAATATAAATGATGCAACCTTACTGACGTACATTTTTGTCTCAGCCGCCGAGTGATGAGATGTGTGACGTGTGTGAGGTGTGGACGGCCGACGACCTGTACCCCTGCAGGATCTGCACTCGTGTGTTCCACGATGGCTGCCTGAGGGAGCTGGGCTACCTGCGCGCCGAGGCCCTGCAGGAGATGCGAGATGCAGCCCACACTGTTACCGGCTGGAGCTGCTACTATTGTGTAAGTCTGCACGGCTAAACCTCCACCTCTGCTTGCTGGAAAAAAAAAATATGTAGGTTTAAGAAATGTAAATAATTTAAAGAGACCATACACTCTGTAGGTTTCAGTGTTGTTCCAGTGGTTTGTGTTTTCTCTCTTTTCTTGATTTTACTATATTCTTTGTCACATTTCATCCCTTTTCTCACTCAAGACGACAAGATCACATCTGTTCTGGGAACATTTGTCGCCACGTTTATTCAAGATCAAAGATCATGAGACTTTATTCTACTTTATACTGTTCCTTAGTATAAACACATCTGCTTTCTTGGTGATTCCATGACATGATTTAGCATCATGACTTCGCTGAGGACATCCAAAAGCTACAGAGAAGTTTATTGCATCAGCTCAGTGTGAGAATGCTGCGGTGGTCCCAAATGGACAAATTAAGAACCAGGTAATGAACTTTGGTAAATAAACCGGAATTTTAATAAAAAAGATCAAAAGTTGTTCTGATTGTTAAAAAACTACTCTAGTGCTGAACAGTTTGATGAAAATATCTATTTGAGATTTTTATGACCAATATTGTGATTATTCTCTATAAATGAATGCATGTTAGTAATCTGCACAGTATTTACCAAAATATGCCCGACCATTCATAATCACACACTTATCATGATAAAACAAACAACTTTCATTTCCCCCGTGATGTTTTGTTATTGCAGTAACTTAATTTGATAAGATGAAACATCCATTATGAGACTGAAAAGTGGCATCATAAGACTTGTTTACCAGTGATGGTCAGAGAGACAAATTGATGTGTAATCACAGACCATGAGTCCGAATTCAGAGCTTTGAAGGTTTTAAGCATTAAAACTATGATGTGTAAAAGGTTCACTGGTGGATTCGGACACCCTGTTTACCAAATATTGACCATTTACACTGTAGAGCTGCAGGGCTACTTATCAGACAGAGCCCAAACTGTCTTTCTTTGACAAACATCAAAAAGTGATACAGATAGGAGTTCATTCTTTCACAAAAACATGCAAAGACACTGACATGAAGAGGACATAATAACCAGACAGACCAAACACAGCAGACATCCTGAAGTCATTGCAGGAAAAGCACAGGTGGAACTAATATCACAAACAATGGTTCTGTTTCCTTTAAGTGTCAGTCCATGTTTCCATGTATGACGGCAGCTATTGTACTGCACAACTGTGATGCCTGTTGTCTTTATTGCAACAAACAAACACTCAGCTTCTCATCAGGAATTCAAGACCATTGCCAAAGCTGATGACTCTCTGGTGATCACCGCCCCGTTAGAGGCCTAATGCAGTCTGTTTTAATCGAGGCATAAACAGCTGAAGGGGGCTTTTGCTTGAGGACCCTTCAGAGTGGAGCAGGGGCTTTGCTGTCTTTCTGCAGACTCCAGAAGTGAATCACTTGTCAAAGTTGCACTTGGAGGGTGGCGTCATCACATAATCGGAGAGAGGAGGCCATGAGGTCTTTTTTCTTCGGCTGGCTTTTTCAATGCGTATGTGTGCATGTGGGTGGAGGAAGACAATTCAGAGATAGAGAGAGAGAGAGAGAGGGAGAGAGATGTTTTATTTAAATTGTGAATTCTAAGTTTATTTGTCAGCACACATCATTCAGCTGTTACAAATCCCCCCCTTCTGTTGCATCTGACATCTAATTTCACACAGGCACTGGAGAACTGCTGCATGGCAGATGGACTAAGTTTCCTCGAAAGTGGATTTACAGTCAGCCTTCAAAGCAGATTGCTGCATGAATGGCTCAGTGGAAGCCAATCAGATGCAAGGGGGGGTCTGGAAGTCAACTGCCCTCATGACTTCTGCTTGATCTTGGGGTGACATTTCCGCACACGTTGACGAGTGCCTGTGAGAAGGTGCATTTAAAGCAGACTTGCTGCAATGTGTAAATGACATGGAGCAAAATAGGAATTAATTTTCCACTCCTGTGAAATTATGTTCACTGTAATGAATAAAAGATCAGCATTCACTTTTCTTTTGGCTCTGCTTCATCTCCACCAACTTCTGAGAAAAATATGTAACTATTATCTGCAAGATGTTTCTGGGAAGCTAGTATGCCGGCTTATCAGAGTGTTTTCTGCAGCTGTAAAAGGTCAATGAGAGTGGAGTTTGCCAAACAGCTAGCTAAAAGGGATTAAAAGGCTCCACAGACAGAAGGGATACAGCATCATTGGGTGCTAATTCTCTTAGTTGCATAATGTTGTGGTTATGTCACTACAAGTGGCATCTTTCTCATCATAGTCATTTGATTTATTGTTCACGTAGACACGTTGATTCTTGCTGCTTTGAAAGCAATATGAATATGTATTTTGTTTGACTTTAATGCTATGACACGAGGCATAAATAAATAAATGTGAATTATTTGAAGACATTTGAATATGCTATTACCGGTGTCATGTATTTTTTTAAACATTATTTCCCCTCCTCCTGCTGTGTTTTTTGTGCACTGTGCTGCTGCAATGCTGTAAATTTCCCCACTGTGGGACTAATAAAGGGATATCTTATCTTATCTTATCTTATCTTATCTTATGTTTCTGAACAGGACAGTCTCAAATAAGTATTTATGCAAGCTGCCAGAATAAGATTAGAATGTGTTGTTATTATTACATTTTCTTCCCTCTGGGACATTTTTTTTCTTTTTTTGTCTCTGAAAACCTATTTTTCAATGCTGTCATGAGGTGCTGCATAAGTCCTTGAATCACTTGTAAGGTTGCTATTTTTTGACATAGCAATTTAATTATAGCATCAATAGCAGACAGTTGGTATGAGTAGGGGTAACGCCAAGTCTGGTATAGACAAAAACAAAGGAAGCAGTTTCCTCATGGCATGATCATTTATTCGTTCTTGTTAATCCTCATCTCATTTTTTGAATGATAGACGCAGATAAGTGGGTGCTTACTTTAAATCAGATGTCATAAATTCCTGTGGGAATCATAAGCACACTGAATCCATGTTCACTGGCCTTTGTTGTTGTACAAACACTCCAGAATGGCAGAGAGCAGCCGCCAGAGGATGAAACCATGTCGAAGGGACCATGGAGGCTTTTTTTTCAGTTTGGCACAAACAGCCCTGTAACTCTTACTTAGCTAAGACACTAATAGATCCAGTCTTTTGCAATGACATATTAAAATGTAAAAACAAGGGCATGGTGTCCCAGACTGCATCCCCACAATAAATCAGAGAGTTACAGACAGGACGTGAGTCTATTATCCCTGGTTGAGGATCATGGCCTGCAGGGCGAATCTGTATTAATATGAATAGGTTAATCCTGAATGAATGAGTGTATGAATGGAGGAAAAAAAGAAAATGCAGTGCAGGAAATACATTAAATATTAACCTACACATACAGTATGAACCCTTGATCTATAGTGTTAACAGTTACAGTGATCTTGATGACAGGTTGAAGAAATGCAGGAGGACATCACACAGCTTGTTGGAGCCTGGATGCTTTAATGAGGTCATGTGGCCTTCTTTGATTCTAGGTGAATTACACTTTTATGCTAGAGGCTGAGGAAAGGCGCAGAGTCCAGACAGGGTCAGTATGTGGACGGGTGCAAACTATGTTTGATCATGTTTTAATCAGCTCCCTGAACTTCTCATCTTATTTATTTCATACTTCAAGAAAGAGAACGTCCAGCATTTAGAGTTAGTTTCATGTTTTTGTCAATGATGGTCATGTACTCACATCCTCTGTTGTAGATATTTGGGAAATGAAACCTCATCACATCGTCTTAAACAGTTGTCTTGGAGTGCGACTGAAAGTACACACATTTTTATTAGTGCTTCAATCCATGCCGTTTCTAATAAATGTAGCTTTTTTATCAACTTCTCTTTTATCACGTGTCCCATTTTTGATTTTGCAGTTACTTGTTGAGCTTGAGGTTGTTGTTTTTTTACATTCATTTTTTTAATGGTTGGTGGTTGCACATATTCATTTAGATTTCACAACAGGGATTTTATGAAGTCCTGACAGATTGTAAACCATGATTAAGGACTATGCAAAACAAACTGGAATTGACTGACCTCAACAGTCCCAAAGAGATCATTAAAGTTTCATCAAGCCACTTATCTGATTAATAATGTATACAAAAATACAAATATTCAAATCAATATCTCCTGTGATTTTCCTCGCCTGCGGATTTGCTGATGTCCACACCAGGCTGGGAAGAAATATCAAGTACGCACATCCCATCAGACTGATGTTGTCAGATGTGTTTCAGCTCCCATAGTTCTGACACAGTTTACCATTTTGACATGACCACATATATAAATAAAATTGATGTTTTGTGCATTTTAAGTTAAGCAAATCAAAAAAAAAGAAGAACTTGATATGCTTTAGCATATACTAGCAAAGCACATGGCAAATTTTTGCAATTATATATTTTCATTACATGAAAACTGTGAGATATAACAATGTGATATCAGGGCAATATGATATGAAACTATATGATCCATGTGCCAATAGATGAATGTCCAATTTTTTCATGACAGCATGAGTTAAAGATGGAAAGTGTGTCCATGTGCACGAATCACCACGATGAAATGTGAGTGAAAAGGTGAAAAGATCTTTTCCTAACCTTTTCCGAAGTGCTTTTGTTGCTTAAACTTAACCACAGTTGGGATTCAAACCCTGGATTCTGTAAGACTTTTGGACTCCAGTGCAGTTTATTATTCACAGAAATGTGCTGCATTCATGAAAGATATGATATCATGTGATTGATGAACATCTGTGTCCATGTACACTAAATGTTTAGATTACATATTGTGACTATTTGATGAACTGCTGTGAGGTTATGTTGAATATAAAGCCTCATAACACACTTAAACCTTAATTGAAATGAACTGAAAACCATCTTGTGAATCACACGGGGAACATAATAATTGCTGAAATAGATTCATAATCCAACACTTTGTGTGCTCACAACTAATTGCAGGAAGCACATCTGGGGCTGACTACATAATTAGAGCACGTTCACTTATTAAAGATTATGTAATGTACCACCTGACTACAAAATAAATGATGTCATCATCTTTTCTTTTTCTTTTCTCTTCGTCTCACCCTTCCCTGCAGGATAATCTGAATTTACTCCTAACAGAGGAGGAGATGTACAGCCTTATGGAGACCTTCAAGCAGTGCAAGATCATCCCAGGTGAGTCACTGAATTAAGGTTAGAGAACAGACTTTGTTAAATCGTGGTAACACAACCAATTTCATTAAACATTTGGCGTTGTTATCGTGTCTTTATGGATGGCAGTTTTGGTTGACTCACCACTTCAATCCAGACTGAAAGTCAACACTTTGAAGTTTAGTGCCAGTTAGTGATTAGTAGTCTTCTAGCATCTTAAACTGAGATGATAAACTTGATACGCATGATACCTGCCAAAGAGCATCATCATGCATGTTAGCATGTTAGCTCGCTGGTGTTAGCTCAAAGCACTGCTGTACCTATATGTACAGCCTCACAGAGCAGCAAGCACTGGTAGCTACTACCTCTTTTCATTTTCCAGCAGTTTCACATACATAAATGGTAATAGCATTTAGCACACAGACAAAAATTAAATTCAATAAGAGACATAATATACAATATATGCAAACAGTATATGCTCATGCATATAATAAGATAAATGCATGCATAGAGAAGTGCATTTGTTTCGTTTTTTATCATCAGACCATGTGTCTTAAAGGAGCCCTCTGCTCATGTATAATTTATTTTATGTACTTCTGTTGTTGTTGTTTTTTTTATCACATATTAAGTATAGTTATTACAATATCAAAATACATAAAATAGCTGCTACTCCTCCCTCCAGATTATATGAATCTAACAATACTATTTTCATTTCACATGTTAAACACAAGATTGAACCAATATTGGCTTCCAAGCCATTTGAGGCCTGCTTATTAAAATCAGATTTTTAATGAGCACAGAGAAACTTTACGCTTTCATTAAGGAACGTGAAAACAGTCTTATTGTATCAGACTCACACATTCAACTGTTGGAACAAGAAGAAAAACTCATTCACTAGAGGGAAAAAATTTGTGAAGGAAACATCAAATCTAACCTTCTTACATTCTCCTGTCAATTGCTGTACCGCTGTTGCCACTAAAAGAATTTGTGATGAGGGCCCTGTTCTCTTACATTGCATCCTTTGCATGTTCACTGAACACTTGCTTACTTCTGCCATCTCTGCACACCCCTGCATCGTCTGTCAGTCCTGATGATCTTCAGCCTTCCGTTTAGCAGAAGAAACAAGTTCACTGGTGAACATTGGTAACAAATATTTGACCTGTACACTGTTTTGTACCCTTGAGTTTTTAATTGGGTTGTCAGAGTTAAACATTCTTTTTCCTCATATGTACCTATCTTCTTCTCAATGTGTGGTAATGTTCCACAGCTTGGGTTGAGGGCAATCAGTGAGAGGTGGCCTTGCCTTTGTGGAGAATGAGTCACCATAAGGTAATTATTTCTGGAAGACTGCACAGCGACTAATTAGATCTGATGTGATGTATCGTTCCTTGCTGATGTAGAGTCGTGCCTGGTGTCAGATGAGCTGCTCCAGTACCGCCACTTTGCATCCAAGCAGCAGTTTGATAAGGACCTGACTGATGAGCAAGAGGAAGAAGTCCTGGCCCAGTTCGCAGCGCTGGATCCTGAGAAGAAGGGTCATATTGAATGGCCGGACTTCCTCTACTTTGAGACCCTAGCAGTGTTGAGGAAGTTTCGCACAGAGGTAAAACATCATCCTGTGTGTATAGACTGCAAGCTTGTGCCACTTTCATGTCTCACGCGACAGAATCATTCTTATGTTCATACATGCAGCTGTCTAACTCCCTACAGAGTCACGTTTCAGCTGCATCTCGTGCAAAGCTGTGACCTTGTTTACGCTTCAAGTCTAATTTCTAGACAATACGTGAATATATGCCAGATTGATGCCCAATAAAAAGGCACTGAATAAATAGTTTTGTACATTTTGCAGCCTGGCCTAGAGTACTGCTGATTGTATTTCCCTTAGCTGAGAATAAGACACAGGAACTTCTTGAATATTGAGGAGCTGGAGTGTTTATGCATTGACTGCCAATAGACAACTTCTCTGCGACCCTTTCCCTCTGCTGCGATTGCTGTCACTCTCTCTTACGCTCCACCACACACCCAACGTGAACCTTAGTAGTAATCTTGTACTACAATCTATGCATGGAAAAAAAACAGATCAGGATTACTCACACATGTCAAAGGAAAACTGCACACTGCACGGAATTTTTAATGCTCCTTTGCTTGTAAATCGGTCAGATTTGTCCATAACACAACAGACGGGTTAAGTTAAATTGTTTATATTGTTTCATTTACTGTTGCAGACATAGTGGAGAATTAATGACATGAAATGTATTGTGATATTGAAAAAGACAGGATTTGTGAGCCTTAAATTTGCTTGATGTTTCTACACTATAATATCACACAATGTAAATAATCTAAATTCAGTTTCACAAATTGATAAGAATTGATCATTGATATCTTCAAGCCTTGCGGGCAGAGTGTCTGCAAAGTTTAACCTTCCTCTGCTCATCTAGGACACGGTCAAGGTTGAAGTAGACATTATGTTGAGGACAGCTTGATAGAAAGGTTCAACAAGGATGCTACAAAAAACAAATTCTTGCATCTCCCTGCCTGAATTACTCACTGTTATTGTCATTTGATACCCACACAGCAGATTAAATACTGTGTGTTTTTGGTTTGGGAGATTGAATTTGCAATTTATGAACTGCATTGCTTGCAGGTTGTGTCAGACAGTCATAATGTGATTGAGAAAGATTTAGGCTAAAGATATCACAAATAAAAATACTTTTTTCATGCCCCTTAATTACAGCAATAAAATGCATATGAAGAAAATTAAATTAATATGAGTGATTTAAAGGAGGAAATCCAGGCCACTTTATCTCAAACGCTGTAATAATGTTGTTTTTTTGTTTGTTTTTTTCCCTAGAACTCACTGATGCGTCTATTAACTGCCAAGGAGAGAGACAACGCACGGTCAGTGTTCCTGAGTCTGGGCCTGGATAAAGACGGTATGATCACAAGAGCAGAATGGCGCCAGGCCCAGCAGTCCTGGTTCCATAAGCTCAATAAAGACTCGCAGTCTTGCAATGTGAGGTGAGCACAACAGTCAGTAAATCCAGCCAGTTCTCTCCCACCTAAAAACCTAGAACATTATTTTGAATACTTGAATACAAACAAATGTATTCCATGTTCAGACTGACATGAAATGTCTGCAAATAAGTCCTGCAGAAGTTTGGGGAGTTATGATCTCATCTGTATGCAAATTGCAATTGGCAGTGGGGGGAAAAAAGGGTTTGGCTGATTAGGGAATAGAGACAATTAGAGGCAAGATAACAAGCTGTCTTCTTTTCTCATTTCTTATGCATGTGGCGGACAAAATCCACAGTATCAGTCCACCTTTTTCGTTACTTTGCAGATGACACAACACTTTAATCGCCAGGGATACCAAATTATTGTCTTGTTTTGTTTCAACATCAATGTTGGACAACAAAAAACCTTTACTGGAGTAAGTAATTTACCTACACCTGTGTTTCCTCATCAAAAATATTTAGAACTTTGCTGCTGCCTTTGAGACACAACCTAATAGTGTTTGCAGGCCCACCTTTTAAGCGATAATCACGCTGGTGTTAGTTCAAAATGTCTTCTAACCTTAACTTAGATCTATGGTAACATGACAGTCTGAATATATTTAACTGCAGCTTGGAGTCAGTTCTTGTTCACTTAAAGGTCTTCAGGGGAGTTAATTCTACTGTATGGACTTTCTTAGAACTCCACTCATATTATTTACATTTGTGCATGCATCTGCATTGACATTCATTTCTGTATTTTAAAATACTATTGTTAGTATTATTACTTTCAAGGAACTCTAAAAGGAATAATTAGACTAATTAATAATTCATGTAATTATATTTGTTGTCATTCTTACAAAGCATCATTTTCATTTTATCAACCTTCTATATTTTCTAACTGTATCATGCAAGTATCAAGTAGCATGTATTAGCCATGTCCAGCCATGTATTAATGACAATGTAAAAACAATGTGACAGTGTGGGAGAGGTCTGTTTTACCTTTTTAATGAGAGTCACTACATTTTCTCGCTGTCTGGCCCCTAACTTCATTGTTCTGTCTCACAGTCATACTGTAGTTTTCAGCTGCAGGAAGGAGCTGTTTTCTGGGGGGGGGGGGAAGTCTTGAAAACCCTGTTATGAATGAAAATGTTGCTCCATAACTGCTGGATATAAATAAGCAACTGTTATCTAACATGTTCAATAGGATATATAAATTTAAGTTGATAATATGTTGGTTTTTCAACTTTCCACAAGTTATTGCAGGATTTTTATTGTAAAATGGTATGTTAATAGACTTCAATGCCATTTATTCATAATGCAATAAGACAAATTCCCTTTAAGGAGGAACACCTTTAGTCACAACCTGAACTAATTCACTAATTATATTTCACCAATGTGATGACTGATGAAGACTATGATATACAGTATATCAATGAGGCCTCCAGTAGTTTCTGTATTTTTATCATAATGAAGTAAATCTCATCTACACCGGCATGAATTAATTATAAAAAGGGATCTCAAAACCTCACAAGGTTGCAGGGCTCAGTTGTTACAGCTGTTGAAGTTGCTGTCAACAAAATGTTTTTTTTTTGTATGCAAATCAGCAAACTGTATGCTAGCTTAAGAGATAGAGGAGGAAAACAAAACTAAAACAGGCATGCCATTCCTTGATGACACCATTTACATTCCATCACATTTTGCATGCAGGATGATGAAAAGGAAAATTAATATCAATAAGTTGAATTAGTTAAAAAATATAAATACCACCATCACCATCTCCGTCCCACCTTCGCACCATCTCTTTTTGTGCACCGCCCTCTCATGACGTGACACTGAAAATGTTTGATGTGCACTATAAGACTGGGGTATAACAACACTGTTAACTGTCTTACTGCAGAGGAGCTTTTAGCTGATTAGTCACAGGTATTGTTTCTGACTGGCAAAATGAACAGTGTAGAATTCAATAGAGGCAACATGGATTAATGATGAGTAATAGAATATTTGCTTCTTCTAAACATAGCGCCTATTGAAATTATCAAAACATGTACAAATTCAAGAGAAGATTCAACCAGATCTTCTCATATTAAAGACACTATATTAATATGTTTCAATCAATAATGTATTTTGCACTGCTACTCAGGTTGTTAGCAAGCACTTAATGCCCTCCATTTGGATGCAGAGTACAAATGAATTCCTGCTATTAATAGATTCTCATTTATTGGGTTGATAAAATACTTTTCTTTTTCTTTGAACTCACCTTAAAAGTGTTTTTGAAGACTCTTTAGGCAGACTCAGTACAGAGCTCTTGTTTGGTCTGAGATCAGTTAATGTTCAGCATCTGAAATAGCTACAAGGCTTGGACAAAACTACTTGAACATGAGTACAGTATCGGGCATTCCAGTCCAACCCTGCAACAAATAGACAGATTTAATTTTACAATCCAGTGCAACTTGAAAATAACCATGGAGATGAATCAACACCTCTCTAACAAAGTCTTAACAAAAATTGAACATCACAGTCTTTACTGCATGGCTATTGTACTGGATTGCATTATGTACAGTAGCTGTTGTTTTTACACTGTCCATCCCATGTAATCTATACCTGTTGGACAATATTATTTTTATCCAAAAATAAATCATACTTAATGCACAATACATTTGGATATTTTGGACAAATCTCTACAGTTATAGCACTTTTAAAATCACAGACAGATCTCATTAGAAGAAAAATGAAAGAAAAATGATCTCTATCGACTCCTATAATCCTATACTGATGTAAAAGTAGCATATGTAGAATATTATACTCCATTAAATTAGATTCTATATTAAGGAGAAGTAAATATTTAAAGCCCCCTCTGAGCGTGTTTCATTAGTTTTTTTTAGACTCTTATCACTCTGACTACTTGTTACGTACTTACGTACAACTATATCATATTTTATAAACTCGCCATGTGTTTTGTATGCAATATCAGAACCTGTATTATAAGTAGCAACTACAAATACAGTTGTGATTAAAAGTTTACATACACTTGTATAGAGCATGTATTATCATGGCAGTCTTCAGTCTCCAATGATTCCTTTAACTCTTAATTTTCTATGATGGAATGATTGAAACATAAACATCTTTGTCACAAACCAGCAGATTTTGCCATATTTCTAGAAAACCTGTAATAAGTTTATGAAAGAACCAAAATGCATGGTTGATTTTTGTCATAAAGATGTATGTGTTTCAATCATTCCATCATAGAAAATTAAGAGTTATAGGAATCATTGGAAACTCAAGACTGCCATGATAATACATGCTCTTTACAAGTGTATGTAAACTTTTAAACTCAACTGTAAATATGGTAAAGTAAATGGCACATTTGCCCTTGAATGCAGTGGAGCACCAAAGTATGAAGTAAATGAAAAGTACAAGTATTTCAGATTTGTGTGGCTTTTCCACCACCTCAGTGTGTTTCCTATATGTGACTGCATGCATGTGAATGTGTTTGTAACTACTCATAACCTCTTGTGCTGACACATCTCCTGTGCTGTGCCATCTCATCACTCTCACCCATGCGACGCGCAGCATTCCCCACAGACTCATGGGACTCTGCTCTCCTATGAATTGTGGGTGAGTGTGACTCAGCGCTGCATGGCTTGTATCCTTTTTCCTCACTTCAACACCCTTGGGTACCCTGCAAACCTCAAGTATTCTCAGACAACCCCGCGATTCAGATTTCATTCGTAATTTAGCCCTCAGTCTCCACATTCTCCATACGCTCTGTATCGGAACTCTCTCTGAACAAACAGCAATCAAAGATGCGTGCATCCTTGAATGAAGCGTAACGAGCTGAATGTGAGCCCTTCATCTGATTAGGTCTTGTTATACGGAGGCATGGATAAGAATTACACTGGCCTCTGATTATAGGGATCAAAAAGTGGGCCTTTTGTTCTCTCTAGGAGAGCTTTGCTTTAAAAGCCTCACTTATCAGTGTAAGAGGACACTGCACATCAGGTCCATACAGAACACTAAAAGCCAACCATGCTCATTAAAAAGGAACTATCGAATGAGCCACAAGACTCTGCTCCCTTTGATCGATGGATTATAGTCATTCTCAAACGACAGTGTGAGAGTGTGAGACTTTTTCCAAGCAGTCGTCAGTCAGAAGATTCCTCAGAAAAATTCTCCCTGATTCTGAGAGATAAAAATGGAAGACAGTCATTTTGGTTCGCACTGAAATGCTGACTACAGAAACATGTAGTTTAAACTCCACCTGCTAGCTTTCATGAGCTCAAACAGAGCAACGACTGTCTGCTGAGGAAGTCCATGAGAGGTGGTTGAAATGCAAAAATGGCCTTCTTCAGAATGTACATTGTGCAAACCCACTGATCAATATCTTCAACCAGTTTCTTCCTAAGGTGGAAAATATAGCATCTCTTATGATGCTGAGATGATTTATTTGATCAGAAGATTTACCACCAGTAATTTTCATTATCAATTAATGGTGTCAGCCGGTCATGAAATACTGTTCTCTGTTTTATAATGCAGTGAGATGATCTTATCTTTTAGTGTTGGATTTGGCGGAGAAAAAAAAAAAAGGTAATGTGATGTCACCTCATAACTTCTAATACACTGTAATGGTAATTTCTAAAGATTAACTAACAATTAAAATCGTTTTGTTTCAGTGCTGATTTGAGACTTGAAATGATTTCATCATACTGCACTTTGTGGACCATAACAAATCCAGTGGCTGATTTATGCGTTAAATTTTCAACATTTAACAGGTTCTAAAGGATCCCTGTGACACATGTCTTTGCAAAAGCACTTAGAAAGATACATTAGTGGTATATGTGGGTTTACATGTGAGTAGCTGCAGTGGTAACTAGTTTGCCTCCATCTTCAACTCAGATTTGTTTTACAATGGAATACTGACTGGCTTTGTAGGCTTACCAATATTCCATCCAATTAAATATAAGATGTGGATCGATGCATGGTTAAAGCCCCACCTTCGTTCAGAAAGCTAAAGAAATAATTTAGAATGCAATTTCATTAAAAAGAAATAAAAAAAAGACTTGAAGGTCTTGTCCTTTCTTTGACTGCTAACCTTCTATCTAACTTGCACTTTTCTGTTTTTATTATTCTTCGTTCTTTGGTACAGTATAAGTCATGTTGGACCCATTTGTGAGAGCAGTCCAACCAGCTCTGGCAGTGAAAGGAGCAAGACTGATGAAAACAGGTTAGTCTGACTTGTGTTTTTAGTGAGTGTGTTTGAGACAGGGGCAAAAATATTTAAAAAAAAAACACCTTACAGTATAACAACCTTGCTGAAAATACCAATTCGATGAAGCTCTCTTCTTGCAGGCTCTCACATCTGACGGGCTTTAAGTACTGCACGCTCCGCTCAGCAGTGACATTTACATACACTTGTTCACCTTGTCAGCCTCGACTTCCCCCACTGGACCAGCCTACAAATGCTCTTGTGAACTTGCAGTGGTCCCTGTGCAAAGGGAATAAGTTTTTCATGGCAGCAAAAGTGGGATTAATTTTAGTGAAAATGATGGAACTCAAACAACTGCAGCGTGCACTGCATCAAGCTTCCTGCTCCAGGCTGTGCTGCCCCTACACCGGTCCTCAAACTCACTTCCTGTCACCAGACTTATGTAGATATAATAACTTATGTCACGCTGCAACATTTTGAAATCATTTTAGATAATTCATGAGCACTTGGTCTACTGGGAACTACACATACAAAGAGAGCTACACAAGAGAGTACTTTTAAGTTGAATACTCATTCGCAGAAGAAGTCTGCTTTTATAACTGAACTTTTAAATCAGCACGAGGCAAATTACAGTGGAGCACATGCCAGATACTCCCTCTAATGATACCACCCAATTATGTGTTCTGCATGGTATTCTATATTATTATATTCCACATATTCTCTTATAACTTGTCAAACAGCACATTTGTTCTTGTATGTTTAATAAAAATCAGTCGCAAATATTAACTTTTATTTTGAAAAGGCCTGTAGAATTCCTTAAAAACATTCAACCTTAGTAAGAAATGTAAAAAAAAAAATTATATGCACACAGATGCACATTTGACACACTATAGGGAGGATTTGAGGTACAAGTGGTAATTGTAATGTAATATTGACTAAACAAAACGACATTGTATGTGTTCATTGTTTTGAAGGAATATGTCACGCTGTGCAGCAGATAGATGTATTTAGATTTTTGGACAACAATGATGCTCAATGTTGCAGAGGAATAACATATTGATTGACAGTAAGAAAAATATGTCCCTGTTGTCCTTTATTTCTTAAATGTTTCATGGTTCATTAACTTAACCTTGCTCCACAGCAACCATACCCCTGATGTTAGACATGCATTGAAAAGAAATATTGATTTTTCACTAACAAATATACACCTCTGTTTCTTCAACAGACCGATGACCTGGGCAGACTTTTTAAAGGAGAGTGCCATCTATATTTTGGCTGCGCGCCCCAATAGCTCTGCCATGCACATCCGTTTGCCTCTATAGTCCAGGATGGTCCACTGCAGCCCAGCAGAGAGAGGGAGCGAGAGAGATAGAAGGTGTACCCTGTAGTATACAGACGAGCGGAGCAAGACGGACATGATGACACGGTGATGTGGGGAAATCAACTGAGAGGACTGGAAGAGGCACCTGAGAAAGAGTAGATGAAGCCATCGACAGAATCTCTCCTCCTCTGTGTCACCCCCAACCCACAAAACTGACAACACACACGCTGACTGACAACGAAAACGCAAGTGACAGCAGCTGTCACAGGTCCCAACTCGAAAACCTGATGGCTTTCAACAAAAGTGAGATGTAGGATGAGGATATACAGGGATGTTTCTGAAACTTTGAAGTGTAGACATGCACAAAATCAGGCAAGCTCCTAGGACTCACACTCTGTATTAAATAGCAAACTCTAGACTACAATGTACGGCTTTCCAACTACATAACACACCTCTCCATGTGGGTACATCAGTGTGACAGGCTGTTACTCTTTGTTATTCACCATCAACATAATTAATCACACTACACAGAGGCACATGCAGATTCCTTATTGGTACTCTTGTACTCGTGGATGGGCGTATGGGAGGGGGTTGACCCTGCAGCTGCCATTATCAGAACATATACCAAACAGGAATGAAAGCTATCTGCATACATAATATTATATGAGAACTGCTATTCATACCAGTATAAATTATTGTTATGCATTAAAACGTTGTATTTATTCCTGTATCCACCGATATATCCTCTGTTTTCCCCATTAACATCCAAGAATCTATGTTTTCTGAAGTGCTAACTGTGAAAAGGGATGCGAAGTGAACATTAATGAAAGCTAACCCTAGTAAGTGACATGTATATACTGCCATATAGTACATTATGTTCCTGTTGTGCCCAGAGCTGCACTTTGACAAGGTGGAAAAGTCTGCCCCTGCTGTTCAAGCGTCATTATTTGGACTGTGGGAATGAGATGTAGATGGACTACTGTGTGACATCACTGTAATGAAATACTGAAAGAAAATGGGAGATGTGGTGCAAGCATTTGTGATTTGTTAATATGCATAAAACGTGGTTGGAAGTGTATAACGTTACAGGTTTCATAACAGTTTTAAACGCACATGAAACTGCCCTTAGAATCACTGGAAACATGCTGTAACAAGGAGAACATCATGTAGTGTTCATGCCATGTAGTGAAGGGTCAATACCAGGTTGTATTAGTGAATAAAATATGCTTATGACATGAATCTTGATCGTCTGAAGGATATGTCACTGTGCTGAAATAAATGCATGGCATTTACTCTTCTCCGTCTTGAGAATATTGATTTTGTGTCTTCTTTTTTTTTTTTATTTCAGCATAAATGCCAAAAAGGAAAAAAAACAAACAAACAAACAAACAAAACAGGAACTATAAGGTGGATAATGAAGTTGCAATCAATACCACAACATTATTAAAAAATATTTTCTCATTACAAAATACGAAAAATCTGGAAAATTAGGTGTAAAATAATCCAAATTACTGTTCAATTAAAAAAATAATTCCGGTTATTTGGACAACAGAACTTTATAAAATTATACCATAAAACGCTAACATTTGTTTCAAATGAAAATTGATCTCTAATAATGAATTGAATGATTTCTATACCCTAATTGACCAGTGGTATTTACAAGACACTACACTTTTCTGCTTTTATCACCAATTTTTCATGAGAAACATGTCTTCTTCGTTATTTGCATTAATACCAAAGTAGACTTACATTGTCCACTACTGCTAAAAGAGGCTCAGCGTGAGTTCAATCCAAGAGACTGTCTTTATGCTCATTCATTAGTCACAATGGACCTTTTTCACAGCAGCCAAATTGACATGAAATAGTAGGGTGTAACCTCCATCCATCCAAATCACATCTGAAAAGATCAGGTTCCATTTGATTTGTGTTGCTCACACTCTGAAAAAAACACAAAAAAAACCCCCACATCTGAGTCACATTTGAGCAAAAAACAAAAATCTGATTTGGGTCACTTTTTCCTGCAGTGTGAACATACTGTAGCCTTAGTGTCACCAATTCACCTATAATGCGTGTTTTTGGAGGGACGCTATCGGAAAACATGCAAACATCAAACAGAAATGCCACAGTCTGACTCTGCTACATGGAACAGAACCTTAATACATTTAATTAAAAACATGTTTTCTTGCCAATAAGTCATTCTTAAGGTAAATTCTCTTGCTCTCTCTGCTTCTTCTCAATCAGCTGACTATGGGAGTTTACTGTTAAACTGTTCAGTTAAACCAACCTGACTTTGGAATGATTTCAATCAGCCAATGATGTCAGATTTTAAATCGGTTCTCCCCTCTGCTTCTGTCAGCTATCATTTCAGTGTCAAATGTTTGTGTTTATTGTATTATTATTAGTTTTTTATATCCAATAGCCAGGTTGAGCTCCACTCTTCATCACATCCAGATCTTCAGCCGCTCTCAGTCTAGGCTCTATCAAAGGATTACCTATAATACACATGGCTTCACCAGGCTGCTTAAAATAGGATGACATTTCAATGAGGCTCAATTGCCGGAGACTCAAAGATGTTTCTCATCTTCATGACGCATATGGTAACAAAAAAAAAAAAACCCCATTGAAATTAATCTTTTAATTATTTTACATTGCAGTGGTAAATAAACTGCATTAAACTGACACTTTAAAAAAAATAATTGTGCTAATTATCAGATCTCCCACTGTGATTGCCATCTGGCCAGTATTCCAATTTACTGGAGCATCAAGAGGACAGAAGCCCAGGTCTCACAGCATCATGCCACTGGACTTTTCACCTGCCTACAGTAGAAATGAAAAGGATTACCACTCTTACCATAAAGAGATTCTCGTTAAAGGGTTTCCAAGAGAAAAGGTTGAACAGAGACTGTGGTTCAAGCGGTCATTTGTCTTGAAGGCCTATCAAGTACAAAGTCAAACTGGCCAAAATAAAGAAGGAAAAAAATATGTGAAGTGTTGAAGTCAATGTAAACCTCTGCTGCCCTGAAGCTATAAGTTATTATTTTATCTGTCAGTAACAGAAAGAGACCAGCAGCAGCATCTCCCCAAATGCAGAACAGAAGGTCAAACTGTGAGATTTGGAGAAAGACATGCAGTAGAGGGAGACAGAAAGATGAAAACACACAGAGACTAAACAGGAAATAGAGATAAAAAGATAAAAAGAGTGTGTGTGTGGTAGAGAAATCGCTTTGAGGAGGATGTTATGCAACTGCTCCATAATGATTCAATGATGAGGTTCTTCACCGGGTTAATTGCCACATTAAAAGCTGAGTCAAATGTGAAACTTGAGCTTTGAATTAGTCCAAGGTTATCCCTCCCAAATAGCCTTGCAAATTTACCAGACTGACGAGAAAGATTGTTTTAAACCTTGTGATGCAGCTGTCATGTCATTTGGGATATGAGGCTTTTGATTAAGTCCTTATGTCCACAAATAAAGGCCTAGTACACTTAACACTTTACAGCATTGAAAGGAAAAGTTGAAAATTGCTGAAAATTAAGCAGACTTGCCAAGTAGCAGCACATAAACCAGTAAAAGGCATAAAAATGTGCCTATGTTTATTTTCTTATTTCCAATTTTTAAATTAATTTCCGATAAATGATGACGATAAAGACTGAATAACAATGTGAATAAATTAAAATGTGACCAATCCAAATCAACTTCTTTCAAGTATTTCATGGAATCAAGTGCCAATATTGGCAATAGATAGTGACATTTTTAAAACTTCTAAAACATTTCTGTCATGCTGCTTTAAGCCAAATAGTTTTCCTTTGCACAACCCATTTCTAATTTTTTGTAAATGTTGTGTCAAGGCTTAAAGAAGACTCTGTAGTTCAAAAATAAATAAATTTAATCTTGGACAGCACAATCAATGGATATTGATTTTATAAAGAGCAGACACTTGTATTCTGTACAACAGAAATCTAAATCTAATTATGTTGAAGTGGTGTTTATGAATCAGTGTGATGGACGGTGTCGACCAAAACAAATCATGACAAGATGTAAGTTTAACTGACCAATCAAGCTTTCAAACAAGTAGAGTCAAAGTCACAGACATAATAAGCCAGCATGCCCTGAATTTCCAGCTGGTTTCAGGATTTAAATAAAGGCTTTCCTGTTAAATGATAAGGCTTGCAGTATTCTTCATTGTTCTTACAGTCAAGTAATCCCATTAAAAGATAAAACCCAACAATTAATTTATCCTACTAACAAATGTAGCCAATTCTATTTCTCTCCATAGACCATAAACACCCAAATATCATACAGTGCATGCAGCCACAATGCTGCACTGTATGACATTTTCCTTCATTAGGATAAATGTCTTCAGTCTTAAATATATTGATACACCATTTTTCTGCTAATTTTTGGCCCAATATAGTGAAGAGACAAAAAAGACTGACAATGAGAAATGGGCTAACATTCAGCATTGTTGTTTTTTTTGGTTTTCATGTGATTTGTTAATAAGAAAAATGCTAATATTTAGCAGTTAGTTTTCATTTTCAGTGTTTCACAAAGGAGCACATGCATTAGCACTGGTGTGCCAGCTGTGTTGCACGCACAGATGTTAGCCTATAGACTGCCAAGGTTAGTGTGAGTCATCATCCTCCATGTGCAATGCAGAGGAGCGCAGTCCAAAGGATATCTGGCTTGTCCTGCAGTGAGTGTATGAGGGCCAGGTGCTGTGGTGTGGCTATAGCTGCTGTTTTGTGATGGCCTCACTCAGCAGGGACGAGCATTGGTAAACAACAGTGACAGTGTGGCCATGTCTCAGGGGATGCAGTGCCAGACTGGAGCCACAGTGAAATGCCAGGACATCACAGAGTTCATCAGCAGGTCTGTGAGCCAATACAAAATTTCTAATGAGCTTGTGAGAGCTCTGCCAGTTTTAGCTTTAGCTTTGGGGTTTTTTGGCACAAGAAAAGACACTCCCACTTCAGTCCTTGTTCTAGCATTGCCAAGTGACACATCAAAACTAACAAAATGTCATAGCCGTAGATCCATGGCCATACCATCCAACTCTCCAAACCATTTTTAAATTCACCTCCAGATGCATGCAAAAGCATCACATCCGACCTCCACCAGTCATGCCAAAAAAGTCTCTTAAACTGGTGTGAACCAATTACAGCAGTCAGGTTCAAGGATAGCTAACATGTCTGGCTATTAGATATTTTGACACTTGGCTGTGAAAAAAATATTGAAGCGCCCTGGTTTAAAGCATGCATGCATTTCCCTACTACTTTTATCTACACAAATAAACATGCTCGTATAAATTGTTGCATCATGCAATAACAGTCTTATTGTTTCCACATTTATTGAGGATATTGTCTCAGAGATGAGAAGCCATCTGAGGAGAAAACAACAATATACACTGTTTATTACAAGGCATAAAGGCTTTGAAGGGAAAAATTTAATTGAATTTGTAATTGAACACCCAGTGTGGACCGACATCTGTGTACTACAATCAATTGTGCCCATGCCCATAATTTGGGGGCAGTGCCTGCTGTGACACTGAAGATAATAGGGCATTGTGAAATTTAGATTATTGTGTTTTTAAATGATCCAGTGAAAGCTAACCTCACTTCGGTTCAAACATCTCTGCTGGATACATGTTTATTTAGCTCTTGATATGTGCCAAATCCTCCTGCATTTGCTGCCCCCCCATGTCTGAGATGTTGGAGTGCTCTTTGGGGGTGCACATCATTAGTTCTATTAAATCTGTGTTGACATTTGAGGAAATGAGAACTGACATACGGTAGTTTAGAAATTGTGATGGAGGGACAAAACAAAGATGAAGAGACGCCTTTGCAGCTTCTGCTGCAGCTCAACTTGACTCTGCTAACGGAGATACCGTTGAATAGATAGAATGGAACTATATAGGGCGGCTGTGGCTCAGGAGGTAGAGCAGGTGTTCACGGAGCGAAAGGTTGGTGGTTTGATCCCGAGCCCTACAAGTCGAAGTATCCTTGAGCAAGATACTGAACCCCAATTTGCTCTCCCGGCGCCGCAACGTATATTGGCAGCCAACTGCTCCTCAGGGATGGGCCAAATGCATAGAAAGAATTTCCCTCTGTGAGATGAATACAGTATCTAAAATATGTATATATATAGAGAGAGATATCATGGGGATTAAAGGTCTAAATTCATAAGTCAAAGCCTTTGATTATGTCTACACTCCATTAGGTGTGTCACTTACAGTGCACAGCATGGTGGTCTATGGTACTCTTAAATTGGAGCATCATTAATATTACTGATGACCCCTGTGTCTTCTCCACCAAGTCAAAATATCTGCTTCATCTGTTGGCAGGTGCACTGGCACCTATGATCATGGCTTGGGCACTGCTCAGGGAAAATGTGGCCACAGCAGCTGTCTACTGTCCTAGGGTCAAATTGGGCAGCCTCTCTGAATGATTGGCATATTTGCTGTATAATTTTGTCTATAATGACTGTGATATTTGAGACCTTACATAACTCACAGTAAACAAAGTTTTCAAGGTAATCTTGTTAGGCAATGACAGCTTATTCACTGCACATGCCACATTGAACAAACCTGCAGTGAATGTCAAGAATGGCTGTTGAAAAGAAAAGCTGTACTCATTTTTTTTCATCAGTAGTCTAAATATTACATTAAATAGTGTAGATGAAATAAATCATTAATCAGTGGGAAGACATTAAGAATGTTAGATCTATATTGGACTGTTTTCACATTACAAATGGACCATGGTGTAATATATGTTATATGAAGACAGACACAATCTAATCTAATCTTCTGTCAATTGTCGTCAATTTGATATGGCAGTCACTGCAGTTGATTCACGCTTCCATCTAGTGTAAAGTACATAAAATTACATCTCTCATTACAGGGGACTATACAACATGATCATGATTACAAGACACTAACTAGTTTCCACATATACCTTTTATACAATAGTGTGTACATGTGAAGAAATAATACATTGTGTGATTATTCACTAATTTTTAAACAAGTGCACACAATACTATAAGGAGGCTGCAGGAGGCTGCATTGCGCTTGCGCACACCAGTGGGCGTGTTTGTTTCGTAGTTATGTTATGCTTCTAGCGATGATCTGACACATCCAACTACGACGGCAAACATTTCTCAGGTAAACAGTTACACGAATATTTGTATTTATTGTCAGAGTATTCATTGTTTATATTTTTAGCATTTCTATGTAGCGAGCAGTGCTATTTGGGTCCAAGGCTCTCCAGCCGGCTACACAACACACTGATGCTAACTGCTAGCATACGTTAGCTTTAGCATACACTGTAGCTAGTTAGTAATTCCAAACAAGCACTATTGGCAGAAACGAAATTAAGGTTACCAAGAGTCCAGTCAATATACGGGGCTCATTATTTTAATCTTATAAGAAGTAACAATAGGTGTTATTTTCATGCACATCAGGGTTTAAGGTGAGCTAACGTAACATTAGCCTTGACGTGGGGGGGCTCACTCACCACCCTAGTTGGCTAATGTCAACATTAAATTGTCAGTGCAGAGTTTGCATGAAATCGACCGTGACAAAGCTTAGTGCTTAACTCCGTTAATCAAGGTTAATATTTCAGCCTTATCTACATCTACTATAGGAGAAATATTAACTTCAATTCAAAATTTTACTACTCTTACACTGTAGAAGTACACGAACTATGTCATCGATAGCAATGCAGAAAAATCGGGGAATAAAAAACGCTGCTTTTAAACAACTTAGGCTTTTCAAAGTCACCTGATGTACAGTAGTTTTCATTTTATTTGGCAGCGATCTGAAAGTCAACTGTGCACTGATTTGAAAACATCCTGCAAATAGTTAGTCCATTACTGAAGTCTGCTTTATTTTGTAGAGGTTATTTTACTAAAGGGTAATTATGCAGTTTCCCGTGCAGATTGATTTCATATACAGTAAGAAAACACGAGTAAATCAGAAGAGAGTCAAACCATGCTTGAATTCGATATATTTTATATTGTATTGTAACAGAGGCAATTAAAACACAGTCATATTTTGCAAATGGTTAGTGGTATTTTAACAAATATATACTATATATATATCTATATCTATATATATCTATATCTATATATATCTAGATAGATATCTATAGATATATATCTAGATATATCTATATAGATATATATAGATATACTGTACATCGAAGTATAATGTTGAAATAAGTGTTATGTAAAGATAATTTAAAGCCTAACCTAACAAAATGTTTGTAACTGCAGGCACTCAGGTGGTGCATTAAAAATGTTTCTACATTGCGATTCACTTTCCAGTCATAGGGTTAGCTTTACGATCATACCATATGTTTTGTTTATGAAACTGTATGATGCAAAGAATTGGTAAATTCTGCAGTGAGATGTGGAGCAGAAGCCTGTCAAGTCCTTCTACCATTAGAGTTAACTGTTGCAGTCATTCTAGACAGGACCTTGGTGCTATCCTAATTCTCTTTCTCATTTGAGTCATGTGGTCTTAAAAGCAACTTTTGTTGCCAGAATTCTACCTGCATCTATTAATGATTGATTGCCTAATAATAATTTTTTTTAAATGAAGTCAAATCTTGTACAATCTTCCATGAGTTGCTGGTTTGCATTATAACTCCTCAGTGACCTTGTGCCAGTCAACAAGAAGACAAAGTCATGGGAAACACAAGCAGTGAGAGGGCTGCCATGGGCCAGGGGGAGAAGGCCCAGCGAAGGGACAGCCGAGGTACCAAGGAGGGAGAGAGGCCAAAAATCCTGATGGACAGTCCAGAGGATGCAGACATTTTTCATGGTGAAGACATAAAAGTAAGTTGTGCTACCAGTCTGCTTCAGTGACATTTAATCTGTTGCCAGTTTGGTGTTCCCCATAGACTTTTGGACATCAGGTAAATTAATAGTGGATGTTTGATGGGTATTTTAGGCTCCTTTAGAGAAAGAAGAGTTCCTTGCATGGCAGCAAGACCTAGAAGCAGACGACAAAGGGCCAACGTTAGACCGACCCACAGTCTTTCGTTGGACTGGAGATGGAAAGGAGGTCTACCTCTCCGGTTCCTTCAACAACTGGGCCAACAAGATTCCTCTTATTAGAAGGTGAGGGGTGTCCTAAAATCTATGGGATAGTTTGTTTTTCTAGTGTATCCTGAAATTATTTCAGTCATAATTCTTCACACATTATTTTCATATGAAAAGGTTTACCATGTTTCATTTAAACTAACAACACTCAAATACAACTGCTAAGCTTGTTTTGTATGAAACAGCTGGTTGCTATAAGAATGAAAGCTCCAAAGTTTCACTATAACTCTTATATATGGCCGTAAGAATACTTTTCTGGTCTCGGTTCAATAACTTCTTGTAATTCAGCACACTAACTAGAGGGCATGCATACTGATGAGGTTAAAGATTAACTCTCCTTTTGTGTCCAATGCTCTCTCTTTTCATTTGTCAAAGTCAGAACACCTTTGTGGCCATTGTTGATCTACCTGAAGGGGAGCATCAGTACAAGTTTTATGTTGATGGCCAGTGGACCCACGACCCAGCTGAGGTCAGCAGTTGTTCTTACACTCCAATATGACTATTTATTCTGACCGATTTTACTATATTGTGTAAATAACAAGCGTTATCCTCTTTATCTGTCAACATACAGCAACAAATGTGAAAGGAATTTCAAATGAGGGGCATTTTTAGGGACGAAGTTGAAGGTCTTGCCTTTTTTTTTTTTCTACCTGCAGTTTGCTTCAGTTGTTTGTTTTATCAAAAATCATTGATCAAACATTGACTATTTATCATAGAGCTGCTTAATTATTGCAAAATGGTGATCTATTATATTTGTATTAATTCTATTCAGGACTAATAGGGTAAAACTTGTTCAGCTCTCATTCATGCATGCAATGTCCCTTGCTTGGCATACTTTAGTGGAATAAAGCCTGCCCTTTTTCCTCAGTTATATGCTCAATGCTGCCCTCTTGTGGGAATGCAGCACAATTAGTCAATACTGAGACCATGATTATTTAACAAGATTATTTATTGACTTTGGAAACATCATGAATTTATTTAACTTTTTGTAAAAAAAACAAAAACAAAAGACAAAAAAACAAAATTAAATATTGTTCACAAACAATAATATCAAGCCAGTTCAATTTTTGGCTAGACTGCAGTTTACCATAAGAAGGGCTGCCCATTGCCTTGGTAATACAAAAGGTTATTCTAGTCTCTGACAATGTCAAGTACACTAGTGTAGTGTTTATGACAGTCAGCTCTCATGCAGACAACCTGTGTTCGATTCTTGCCATCATCTTTTTAAAAAAAAAACCTTTTAATGTATTTCATAATTTAATAAATTCCTGCTATTTTTAGGTTTATGATTGCGGTAAAATATAAATTCATTAAATTACATATAGTCTCTGTACCTAGTCTGACTGTCGCTGTTATTCTAGGATTTGGGGTTCCCCCACCTGCCAAATCCCAGTTTAACCACTGAATGTGGCAATAATGCAGAATTATCGTTTTATCTCTTCGTTTTGTAATCATTGGAGGTCAAAATTGTAATTGGACATAAAAATCTGATTACCCTGCTTAAGTATATGATAGAAATTCTATTGCGTCTTTCATCTTTATCCTACTACTTTATTTTGAATATGTTTGTCTCGTGTTCCTTAACAGCCAGTTATAACGAGTCAGCTCGGGACAGTCAACAATGTCATCCAGGTGAAGAAAACTGACTTTGAGGTGTTTGATGCTCTAATGGTAGACTCGCAGAAATGTTCCGACATGTCAGGTAAGTGCTGACAAACCCTTATTGTCTCTGCACCTGTAGATTAAAGTTAGTCTTTGTTAAAAAGGTTATGATTTCTTAACAGGTGTGTGGAAATGTTTGAAAGATATTGTGTCTTACTCATACTGTTCCACCCTCGGTCTGCTTCTCCTCCTCTCCCTAATCAGACCTCTCCAGCTCTCCTCCTGGCCCGTATCATCAGGATGCCTATGTTCCTAAACAGGAAGAGAAGTTTAAGTCTCCACCCATACTCCCACCTCACCTGCTGCAGGTCATTCTTAACAAAGACACAGGAATTTCAGTAAGTAGCTCAAAAATATTTTTCCCATTATAGATATTCTGGAAAATAATGGAATTCTCATTCTCTGTTTTGTTCCGTAGCCTCAAATGAATTACTGAATATTTTCAGACTAACTTTTTTCCTCTATATTCGACCTACAGGCTGCAATAACCAATCAAATAATAGAAATAGTCAGATCAACTCCTGCAATTTATCAGATATCACTAATTGATTTAGGTGAATACATAAAAGACAAGGAAAGCATCTAAGATGTACTGAATTCAGCTGAAACATGAGACATAACATGTTTGTTTTTTTGTGTTTTTCTTTGTAAAATCCAGTGTGACCCTGCATTACTCCCAGAACCCAACCATGTCATGCTCAACCACCTCTACGCTCTTTCCATTAAGGTAAGGCATTACCTTAATGTTTGTTGCCTATCAGCACCATGTGACTGCTGAGAAGTGGGAACTTTCTGTGGTGACACTTGAGAAATGACCAGCTTTTGTTAGCATTTTGAATGCAAACCGTGAGTTTCTGCAGCTGCTAGCAAGCTTGCACTGCAGTCTGTATCTATGAAGTGCCAACCATGATAACAAGCTGCTAATAAGGGGAGCTGAAGAACAGATAATTGCTCTTTTCCCTCCACTGTGACAGGAAAAACAAACAAATATGCACGTCAGGCTATAAATAGCCGCAGCAGCAGTATCACGCTAAATCAGGACAAAACCAGAAAAAATAGAACACACAAGTTCAGGCTATTCTGTTCTTTGATTCCCATGTGAAACATACACAGTGTGTTTTAGACGTCTGTTGACAGCATTTGTCTGTCGTTGAAATGGTTGATTTTGTTTATAAATCGCTCTCTTTAAAGTGACTCTTGTGTCAAGAGCTTTGCAACTGTAATCGAATAATAATGCATAGATAACAATGCTGCACTGTATGCATGGGATTGTCCACATTAGCATGAACTGAGTTTTTCCAGTAGCGACGCCATCTGTGTCCTTGGACACACATGTTCTAGTTTTTTTCTTTGAAGCTGGTAAATGAGATCGTGTCTTT
Source organism: Chaunax sp. Z400 (assembly GCA_037577475.1). Classification (NCBI taxonomy): domain Eukaryota; kingdom Metazoa; phylum Chordata; class Actinopteri; order Lophiiformes; family Chaunacidae; genus Chaunax; species Chaunax sp. Z400. The sequence goes on from CM075199.1 coordinate 3,310,575, forward strand.
GTTCGTGTCCAAATTTTTCATAGAGGCTGCGTCTGTTGGGAAACAGCAGATCATGCCCCACTGGAGCTCTGTTGTCCCTTGTTACTCTGGAAAATTCCAAAACCAACATGCTGACTGTCCATTCGCTTCGTTATCCTAATCAGTAAGCTGTCTGGTGTACTTATTAGGATAATTACAAGGATAATTTGATTGTTACTGCCTACTAGATAACCACATTTAGCGTGATAAGAGCTCATAATGAGTGCTTTATGCCTCCATACTGGCAGTGGCTGAAGATAAGATAAGATAAGATATCCCTTTATTAGTCCCACAGTGGGGAAATTTACAAGGCGTTATGTTACATCTGTCCCATTCTTGTCAATGCAGTATCTCAAAAACACCTTAAAGAATCTTCTTTTTTTTAAAGTCTACTTAGACTAAACTAAACTGATTAGATTTTGATGATCGAGGTCCCGGTGACCTCACATCCATCCTTCCCATTCCTGTGAACATGTTTTCCCAGTAAAACTCGCAGGGAATTTCAGTTTAATATAAACATCCACTTGAACTCGAGGATGAGCAGCGATTATGTTTTGGTAGTGAAAGATCACATAAGGTCACTGTGACCTTTTATACTCCTTTTATGACTCAAGAATGTGTACAATAATTATGGCACATTTTTGTTTCTAATATCTCACAGGATCAAATGAAGTGAAGGCATTTTAATTGCAGGTTGACCTCACAGCAAAAACTGAAACTGATGCATCATAACTGAGGAACGGAAGGGGAGATTGTGGCCGTTCTTCACATTTGTTTGGAGACTGAATTGGTGACACTAATTTTGGGTGCTTCACATGGAGACTCTGGTTACTGTCTAGATCTTTTGTGTGAAGCATCCATGTTTCTGAATTCGTAGCTTATTTGCAGCAACGTCCATATTCGAAAGCATTGTAGTCCATCACAAGCTCCTTGGTTTTGCTGATATTGAGTTTCAGATGAAGGTCTTTACGAACATCTTATGAGTGAGACTTGAATGCTACGCCCAAGGCTAACAACAGCAAGGCATTGACACCTTGCTAAAGGTGAAGCTTATCTTACTGACGTGTACCTGAAGCTCTCAATAAAATCATTTCAAACGCAACAGTTACGTGATCCATTAACTCTTAACCTCCCATCAGCAAGGCTTCACCTTTTGTAGCTCTTCAACAATATGAGCCCTCAAGTGGGTCACTGCTAGTTGTTTAACAGCAGTAGACGGGAACATAATAGTGGTAGACTTTATATGGTCTCATTGTTGACGGGGATCAGTGAGTGGAGCGGCTCATAGAGATTAGTGGGTGGCCCTCCCATTAATCTGGTGATGCTGCACATGGTATGAGTGATGGCATTGTTCCCATCGGCCCACTTCTTTCAAAGCTGTAACCATGCATTTAATTGTTTTAAAAGTGTTGGCCTCTGAAGTCAATTCTCCCTCCATGTTCTGTTTTCTTTCTGCCACAGGATGGAGTGATGGTGCTTAGTGCGACACATCGCTACAAGAAGAAGTATGTCACCACCTTACTGTATAAACCCATTTGATTGAGTGTGTTCAAAATCTAAACTCCATCTTCATTCCATAACAGTCAGTCATAAGGTGAATAAGAATGTTTTTTGTTTTTTTTACCCAAACTTGAGAAGGGAGGCCAACTGGGAATGAGAATCTTAGAATAGCTAATAAGAGGTGAACAGATCTGAGGTTATATCTTGTACACTTACTGTACATCCAGTTCTTTCCCACAGCTGTGCATGTTGATATCTGTCCCTCAGTCTCTCCAGTCCAACATAACCTACCTTTATTTGTTCACCGATTGCCCTCTGTAGTTAATCACCACTGTCTTTGCTTAGTAGACATAGCGAGGCAATAATGATGAGGTAGGGCACCCTGACATGTCCGATCAAAATGTAATGAGGAGGATCGGTAACTGCTGGGAAATCTGACTGAAAGTTTCCGTGGTTGTGAAGACAACAGCTGTACAATCAATACTGAATATCACTGTTAAGAAGGAAAAAATGCACTGCAGTTGTTCTTTAATGATACCCATGCAAAGCACAATTGATATTTTCTATATCGTAAAGGATTTTTGTGACGTTTTCATTTCCTACTTTGGCTGATGATGTGATTTTGGTTGTTTTGTTGTCCAAAAAAAAAGGAGAAAAAAAGAAGCTTTTTCTATAGTTCATTGCAGTGTTGCGGTCCAGATCATTCCAGTTGAGACAAGTTGAGACCAAAACCAACAATATGTTATTATTTTTTAGAAATGAATTTGATCTAAACCTCAGACTACTTGTGTTAGTTTTGCACTTTGGTGACACATATTTATTTTCAAAGTAGAATATGCATACAGTGTATGTACACTTACAGCACAGCTATTTATCAAACGAATATTGCTTATCGCCGTTTTGAACATCTTAGACAGATGTAATGGTCTTCACACTGACACATCTTAGCACAAGCTACATGATCATGTAAATGCATTCCAGGTCAGATAGTGTCTCCCTGCTTGCTTTGTGAATATGGCATCACTGGTTTGTGCCATGGAACTCAATCTATCAGTCTCCAGTAGCAATGTTAGTTTCTATAAAATGATTTTCGTGATTGATTCGCAAAAATGTAATATAGGAAACAAAGTAATGAAGATATGTAACAAAGTTGAAAGAAGACGGTAAAGCAGGGTGGAAGACCAACACTGACTCAGCCGCAATGCTGAGGAAGGGATGGGAGTAGGGTCATATGACGGAGTCGTACCGTTACTGAATTTTTTTTATTTTTTATAGTGGGGCCACTTTGAGAAAAAAAACATAGGAGATTTCAAGAATTAAGTCAAAATATTACTAAATTATAGTTGAAATTTTAGGAGAATAAAGTGAAAATAGCACCCTGATGCAGCCAACGATAGCCCTGCAGTGGACCGCTGACGGCTGTCTCCTCCTCCACAGAAGAGGCAATTTCCTCCAAGTGTGTCTGCTTCTTTCTTCAGAACAGACCCAGGTTCTGACACCATCTTTTCAAAGTCCTGATACCGATAATGACGTGGTGTTGATGTGCAAAAAGATTCAATAATTCTTTATTTTTGAAACCTACCCACGTCTTGTCAAATACAGCTTGACAAGATGCTCTACGTTCCTCATTTGGGTTGCTGCTGACACTCCTGTGATATTTCCCTTCTAATACGTAGTCTGAAATTACAGCTGTATGAGTGTTCTCGTAACATGATGACTTGATTCTTGCAATATTAAGACTTTTTCTGAATTATTTTTTTCTCCAATTATTTCAACATTGTTCTCAAAATCTTATTTTTTTATTAGTTCTCTATGTGGCCCAATACTATGTTGTATAACAACACTTATTTCAATGGCATCTGAAAGATTAGATTGTAAGTTAAAAGTGTAACTTAAAATATCTAATTACATCACTGTATCATTATCATAAATGGTATCTTGGTATAATTGCCACTAACATATGATGATTATGTTGGTTCTGTGCTAAAGGCCAATAGAGGCTGACAGTCTCGCTGTGAAGGTCTCATGTGTTTGTGTTACTTCTGCTGTTGTGTTACAACATGGTAATGATTGATTGATGTGAAAATGCTACTAAATGCTAGAATAAATTTCATCATCATTAAACATGTTGTCACTTGGAACCATGCTGGTGTGAAGACATTTTCCATTTTGTATTAAAGATGAACTCACAAATTCATATGCAGTCTGTTTCATTTCTGATTGTACTGTAATGCTTTGTGTTAAAAATAATTTAGTGACTCTTGTTTTTTTTTTACATTTGCCTATCACCACCCTGATTCAGACCCTCGGGGGTCCATCAGTAGAAGGCTATTTAATCTACACAGCTGCTTTTTAAATTTTTTTTTTATGAATTGATCATTATATTTTATACAATCGAAGCTTCTATTTACAATAAGCTTGTGCAACAATTAAAATTGAAATATAAAGACCTATAGTATATTAAACAATCCCAAAGCCCAAAATAAAAACAGAAATATACAAATTCACAGAGGTGCTGGGAAACGGTGAAACATTCTCCCCCATAGCTAAGGCACAGTACGTGCTCATCATATCGTCAACTTTCATATCACCACCACTCTTCAAGTCTGGGATTTTCCATGTCTCTGTGCATGTGGTGGCATTTGGTTTGTGTCTAGGTTGTGCTTGTTTTCCTAACTCAACATGGGTGTTACATAATTCATAAGTGACTAAGTATTTTCAGAGTGATCCAGTCTGCGTCTGGTTATCTTTCCTCTGTGTTGGTGGCAATATCTCTGCACTTAAGACAAGGCATTAAATGACATCTTGATGTGTCATGCACAGTCCTACACTGGCAAGGCTTTCTCAGCCTTTTCTGACCTATCAGCCCATTTAATGGACCAAAACAACTGTGCCTTTAAACACTGCACACATTCACATTTTCAAGAGCATGGAGGCAGCTCTAGAAGAGAGAGCTTGTCCCTCAACCACAGTGACTTCATGCGCTACATTAGTCATTTTGATCCCAGAAAATGTCTTATTGGGAAACATTTATTGCCTTCTGATTCTCATTGGCATCAAAATACACATGATACTTTGTGATTGACAACCACATTTGACATGTTCCAGATTTTTGTAATTTACCAGTAACGAGTAAATGCTTCAGGAAAACAGTCGTGGATATAAACGTCGCTAATAGAGATTATTGAACACATCATGTAAAAACCATCAGCACTGGTACGCTGCTAGAATCCACTCCTCTGAGACTTTCTTCCGTTCGATGCCACAAGAGCATTTGAGAGGTCAGCCATTGATGGATGATGAAGCCTCATTCAGAGTTTGTGTTCCAGTTTATTCCAAAAAAAACCCTCCTGCACCAAACCCAGACAATAAATAAGAAGGACATGGATCTGAGAACAACTTTTCTGATGGGTCTCACACATAAATTGTAGGCCTGTTTGTATTTTTAGTTCCCCACATCTTAGATGGATCCTTAATTCCAAGGCTGGGCAGCTCTATCAACAGTAAGGTTTAGGGTTCAGAAACTTTAAAAGAGAGAGTGTGAGAAGTGTGTGAACCTGTTCAGTATGAACAGGTGACAGGTGCAGGGCTCAAGGTCCAGTACTTGGTATATAAACAGGGCCTGATGTCTGAGTCATACCTGCTCTGTGTCTGGTCTCAGGATGAATCCCCTCCAGGCTCTGTTTCTCTTGGCTGCAAGCCTCTCTCTTGGTGAGTGCAACTTGACCAAAGCCGTTCATCTCTGCTCACGGTGGTTGTGAATGTGTACATTATGTAGACGAGTATGAATAGAATCCTGATCATGCCTGCTTGTCGTACTTCAGCCCAGTCCTTGGACTACATGGCACTCAACCAGTTTAGGCAGATGATCCTGTGTTTGATGCCCGATAGCTGGCCTATTTTTGACTATGCCGACTATGGCTGCTACTGTGGAAAAGGAGGCTCCGGCACACCTGTGGATGATCTGGACAGGTGACGATTCGGTCACTCCGCTTCATACACAAACGTAAGAAGAAAAAAAAAAAAAGATAAACTAATCCGATGTGCTTTCTTTGACCTGTAGGTGTTGTCAAGTGCATGACCAGTGTTACAGCGATGCTTTGCAACACCCTGAGTGTTGGCCCATCGTGGATAATCCTTACACTGAGTTCTATGCCTACAGCTGTGATGAGCAAAACAGAAAGGTCACCTGTGGCAGTGAGTAAAACCGAAACCACTTGATCTTATATACTTAAGATTATATGCATTTTCTTTCAACAGACATAGAGGCGATTTATTTGAGGAGATGACTTATTATTCGATAGCAATGTTTGTTGTCCTTTTGGTAATGGAAGCGCGCTCTCCTTTATCCTCTACAGGCAGCAACAACGAATGTGAGATGTTCATCTGTGAGTGTGACAGGAAGGCCGCGGAATGTTTTTCCAGATCACACTGGAACCCCGATCACGAGCACCTGCCCAGCGAGAGCTGCCAGTGAAGACCAACTGCGTCAAATAAGGGAAGAGCGACAGTGCAAATTTCTTTTTTTTTTTAATCCATGGTTTAAATATTCACAAAGACACATTCATGTAGGGAAGTATCCTGATATATGAATGAGGATACTCTGTAGTTATGGTGACATATAACCATCCACCATTGTAGCTTTCAAGTGTGAAATTCTCCTTATAATAAATACATTTAGATCTGCATCTCTCATTTTACCTCACATACTGTTTACTGATATTTAGTTTACTATAGAGGGCACTATGGTCCACCTTTTTTTTTGAGCTAACAGGATGAGATCAGTAGTGCAGTGTAGTGTAGACTTAGCAGAGTCATTTCTATGATTTCTTCCTCTTCTCAGTTTTCACACACAGCTCTCAAGTCACCAGACTGTTGCAAGTATAATTTTTGGATTCCTTTGAGATTCCTTGGCAACAGAATAAAACAAATCTGGTCAGTGACTTGGCTTCATCTATAAACCACTGTTAGGTCCCAGCAGCTCACTCTTTGTGATCACAGCTGTGTCTGCAGCCACTGGATCAGTCTTCAGGCTATTGTTGGGACGACACTTAACATCTGCACTAAGCACCAGCAGCTTGTAGCTGACTGCTTGCCACCAGCGGCTGCCACTGGTTTAAGGATACGATGAGAGAAACCACAAATGCAATATATCCTGGTGTCTGAAGCAACATGATGCCAAAACAATTGTTTTCAGTAAAATCACTTTAGAAGATCTCCAAACAAAAGACTAAATCTGGTTAGTGATGGACCCCTGTGATCATTAAAAAAAAAAATCTGGCACCACTGTTAGCAGGATGGCATCATTAATCAGTTCCATTTTTAAAATATTCATAATCAGCATGATCTGATTTAGTAGAACAAGAATATCAGGTTTCTTCTGCACTTCCTTTGCTCTGTGTGTGTGATTCTGAAGTTAAACTCCAAATTCTATGTTATATGTTAATTAAAAAACATATCAAAGACAAATCATTTTTTTTCTTTTTGATTTTGTTGTCTTCATATTTTTGTGACTCGGATTTCTTCTGGTTCTATTTTCAAAATTAATCTCAAAACTCAAATCATCTAATTATCTGTATGCTCCTGACATTGAATGTGGTTGAATCATGTGGATCATATATTTTCTTAATGTCCTGCTCACTTTAGAATGACAGAAAAACAAACAAAAACTTGGTTAATAATTAAAATCATCATGCGGACATCATTTACCACAATGCCACTCAGTTATTACCCAAGATCTCACTTCCTGTGTCACTTTGATGTGGCGAAGACTGGTTTCTGCTTTAATTTACTTAACTCTGGAATAACCATAAATGTTAGAGGCACTCATCTCTCTGACTTTAATGACCTACCTACTGAGAGAATTGTTTAGTGTTTTTAACCTTTATTAGAAACAAAGGAAGATAGTGAGGGGTACGACATGCCACACACGTCCTGGGCTGGAATCAAGCCATGCACATTACAGTTATGCACACGCCTTAACTGTCAGTCTCTCAGGACACACCTGTAACTGCTTTGTGCTCAGTGTGATGACTGCTTTGTGTGACTGGACTGTCTTGTTGTGATGTTGTTGTTCACAGGTATGTGTGACTTGTTCTCAGGTCTCACTTTGGCTGCAGCTCCTCATGAAGTACACACTTGTTTGGACCAAACTGTTCATTAAGAATAATGATCGATAATAATTCATTAACTGAAATATTGCATAATTTAAAAATATTCCTTGTATTTTAGGATGAAAAACTAGATAGAATAAACCAGTTCACCATTGTTCTAATATTCTAAGATGCTGCTTTTGCTCAGTGATTGTTAAGAGGGCAGAGCTCCAACACATGACACCTAACCTACACTGCTGAATCTCATGAATAAAAAGTGCTTTTGGCTACACTGTGTTCAAACTTTCGTCACGTGCGCACTGCTCACATTCCATGGTCTTTTACATAGGCTGTGGTGCTGGTGCTAGCCTTCATAAAACGAGTCTAACAGAAAAATTACTAAGCAGAAGTGGAACAAGAGAAGAAGAGGAGAGAGCCTCACAACCGGGGCTGCCACAGTGTCTAATGATCACCCCACCCCTGCATGTGGACACAGGCCCAAGCATCTAAATTATGTGCTGGCCTTGGTGCTGCCAGGGTTATTCAATATTTACCACACCAACAGAGGTGTAGTGCAGGATGTGAAGGAATTCTTTAGTTAGGTCAACCCAGGTGAAGACGGAGGCTCAGCGGACTTGATGTCTTATACTGAAGCTTTTAATTCAGTCTGATAGGGGAGGTCTATTTATTATATTTCTGAAAACAGCGTCTCTAATAAGAGTAATTGTTAAAGAAAACACACATACTGAATGCCAGGGACTAATTTTAGTCAGATCTCACCTTCCCATTGAAGTTTACTTACTGAAGTCACTTATTGTCTATTTTGGAGTTTTAAAATATGACTTAAAAAGAGAGACAGAGAGAATTAGAGGAGCCAGGTCACGCAGTAACACCTACCCTGTTTGAGTTTTGTTCATGTCACATGAGCTATATGTTGGCATGTGGTTAGATACTTTTTTCTATACTCTTAAGAAAGAGGGATTTTGGGCTGTGAAGCGGTGAAATGAATTAGCCACTGTGTGTAGCTGCAGTGCCGTCCACAGTACTGAAATAGAGGAGACTGATCGACAGGGTTCAGTTTCTTAGCCTGCTTTCATCTTGTGGTTGTGATAAGTTTAGATTCCAGAGTAGAAATCCAAAGATAGAAGGGGAACCACTAGAGAGAGAGAGAGATGCAAACAAATGTTGAGAGAGAGAGAGATTTTTCATTTTCATTTAGTTTTTAGTAGCATCTAGGTCATATCGAAGGAGCTCCGGGCACTATGGAATCATGATGCATTCTGGGACTTTTTCTCTCCCTCTGACCTACAGGAAAAGCACAGATCTGTTTGTTTTTGACCCCTCTGGTTTATATGAAGCACTTACTCATACTGCATACCCATGCAACAGATAATCAAGACATCTCCTGGAAAGCTCAGTTCCATGTAATGTAAAGGGAACAGAGGAGGTGAAGTTAAAGGTCCATGTAGGTGTAGGTCTCTGAACCAGAAAAAAATAATTTGTTAGGGTGGGTGGTGGGTGAACAAAAAAAATAGGTGCAGATTTTCAACTGGATGACACACTTAATATATGGAACAGTGTATATATAGTGTTGCTCTGGTATGCTCTGGCAGACCTATATATGTGAGGCTCTCCCTTGCAAACTATGTGTGCCAGTTTGCCCTGAAGATGTTTCACTTGTTGAATTCTTCTGTCTGTCATACATGACGTGCCAAATGAAAAGACAATCTGAGCCCGGGCCATGGGACACAATGTCCCCTGACGTGACAGAACATCATGAGTGTGATCATCTAGCCTAAACTTGTGTTTGGAGAACATGGGTTAGTAGCTCTAAGTTCAAAAGGTTTTTGGAATAAAATAATGTCTTTCAGTACCGATACATATGTTTTCTCTCAGACAAATAAAGGTCTCATGTTTTCTCTTAGCTTTTCCCTTCAGGACTGCTGTGTCATACCTTTATATCTCATGCTACAATGCACAAATACACATCATAGTGCAGTCAACTTTAAAACGCATTTGTAAATGCGTGATGTGATCATGTGTTAAATTATTGAACATCTACAGAGGGAAGAAAAGAGACAGAATAGCTTCTTTTAAAAAAAAATAGATTTAATGGGAACATTAATGCGTTATGCATTATTCACATTACAGCAGGGTTGAGCTAAGCTGTTGGCTATTTCAGAGAGTCCATACATCCCAAATGGCTCTCACCCTCTCTTAAATATTACATTATTTACATTTTCTCATAGTTCTAGGCTAAATTTGCTAGTTTTATTTAGTTGAACAGAGAGTTTTCCACTCTGCTCCGACTCTTTTTGATAAACTCCTCAGATGACACTGAAGCTCAGCAGCAGAGTCCTGAGACATATGCAGAGGCCATGCTGGTGGCCGATGGTGTGAAAGCATGGGGTAACAACGGTTAGCAGCATTTGATCCATCTTCTCCAATGCAAAGCCTGTAATTCTGCCCCCTGTTGTCATCCCAGTGTGGCGTTGCGCCAAGTCCAGGCCTGAAGTACACACAAAACTCAACTCGCTCCTTTGGATCCAGGTTTTTTGGTAAGCTTAAGCCAAAGGCAAAGACATCCATATCAGAACCTCCATATGGCACCTGCTGCAGGAATGTGCAGAGAATGTCATGATGGCTCCACCAAGAGTTGAAGGTCACCCTTACATGCACAGCCTTTTCATTGCTGACATGGGAGACACACACTTTTCCAATCAAGGTGTTCTCTGAAATGTTGCAGCTTTGCAGCTGCACACACTGTTCTCTCAGACGGGTGAGGAAGGCTTTAAAGTCAAGCGTTGGCTGAGGAAAACCTAGCCTCATCTTGTAGCGTCGCTGTGTGTTTGACTGTTGGTCTTGTAGTTCGGCTGGTGAGGGTTTCATGACCACAGTAGAATCAGGGGAAGAGGGCTCGGGGATAAACAGACGCACCGCAGTGAGAGCCAATCCTTTGGCGTCTGCAAATACCACATGCTTCTTGTTAAGACCTGTGCCGTCCCTGTGGAAACAGCTCCGAAATACTTGTGGCAAAGGAGAGGAGGGCGGCGATGACGATGGAGGGTAGGGGGAAGAAGAGGTTAAATGCGGGGAGCGAAGGCTGACCCTTGCTGGACCCTCAGCTGGCTGGCAGTGTGGCTTTGTGGTGGCATGGACAGCAGCTGATTGACGCTCAGACCCATGGCAAGATCGACTGGTATCCAAGCTGGCTGGGGGTGACCGCCAAAGGCATGGAGAACATTAATAAGGAAGACATGACGGTGTCAAAATGAGCTTAATGACATATAATGTGAATAGCAACAACACAGTGTGATTTCACCAAAAAGGAGTTCATGAAAGCAGGCAGTAGCTTACCTTGTGCAATTCATTTGGAGACTTTAAATGTTACGCTGTAAGTCTGTTGTCTTCGCCAGAGGGCTGCTGCAAAGTCAGACTTATCTATAAGCAAAAACAAATAAATACAGTTTATAATAATTACAATAACTCACTGAATTTATCACCAATTAGTACAAATATGAGCTGTGTACATGACTGCAAGCAGCTCCTAAAATACAAAAGGAATTATTTTTCCAATAAAAACATACTTACAGACTGCAAACCACCATGTGTTTCATCAAACCAGCGCCCAAGAAACAGAGAGTTTTGTGGCTCTATGGCATTTCTGCTTGCTGTGAAGCTTATGTGTTGAGTTTATAAATGAGGCTGAACCTTCTGCTACACCACATTTGCATGTGGGTGGAGTTCAGTGAATGACGGGAAGCTCCTTCCCCCTTAAACTGCTGCATGAAAGCCTTTAGGTGGAAATGCTTAATGTTTCATTTACTGCAGTTCAGACTCACAACATGTATAGTTCATGGTTGATCTCCTGATAAAGGATCAAATGAAACATGCAGACAATTATCCATACACATTCATTTTGCAAACGTGCTATAAGCCAAGGTCCAAATCCAAAATTAAAAACATAAATGCATAACATTTTCTATTTCTACAGGTTGCTCCTTTAACCAGTTTCTGATAAAGGGAGGCTGAAAGCCTAAAATCTAATTAACCATCAAATTCAAAAGTCATTAAATGTGTGTTTGAGTTGAAGTTAAAATGACATGTTACCTGTTAAATTCTGTCTTCTCCAACAGTTTAATTTGTAGAGATGTGTGAAGGGATGGACGTCAAGATAAATTTATAAGGCATAAAAAGAAATGTCCTAACATCAAACCTTTTTTGTTGTTAAAGAGGAAAAAAAGCACGTTAACAGCTTCATACTTTACTTTATACAATATTTTGTTCATCATTTATTTTGTTTATTTCTACATTTTGATTAAATCTAACTGGTTGTTCAGCTTTTCTACTGGAGTTTCACAAAAGCACTATTAAGTTTCCCCCCAGTCTTCAGTGCAATTAATAATGCAAAACATTCATCTATGTTTTTAGTTAAAAAAATACACGATTAAAAAAACGATATTGAATGTGGAACTGTAGTTAAGTAAGTAAAGCAAGAAAGCTAATTAGTGTACTCTCTAAAATGTCAATTTATTCATTTCCCACATTAATCACAGCTCAAGTAAAGCACTGCAAGCATCACAAGTTAAAAACTGTTTGTATGAATGTCTTATAACAGTAATATGAGAGATCATTAGTTTGATGTGATGAATAGTGATATTCCACACATTATCAACACAGGCCTGGTTACATAATTTCAAAATGTTGCATTTGTTAGGAATAATTTCCTGGAAAATGTAAAACAGGTTCAGCATACAGTAACACCGGGAATTTCCCTCACACTGCCCCCGGCAGCTATTAAAGAACACCGACATAGACCATAGGCAATATTTTAAAAGGATAAAATAAAATAAAACACTGTCTTTCCTTATGCCATATCTCTTGTACAGACTGCATCTGAATGCCAACAGCCTGAGTCTGCCTGTCATGCAGACATATTCCAGTGAGGTGAGGTCACACGATAAAGCGATGACTAAAGTTTTACACACACTTTCCTTCCACTGCTGCCACCGTATCTATTCTTCAGCCTCATGTAATCAGTGTGTTTGCTGTCCTCCATTTCTGGTGGTAGAACATGCCAGCCAGCTCCTGATGATGTCACAGGGATTATCAATGAACTGATCGATGAAAATCAATTTTTTGTGTGTTCAGTTTCAGCTTTTAATGATTTTCATTATGTTTTTTTCTTTTTTTTCTTATTTTCTTGTATGTTATTAATTTTTAATATGTGATTTGATACCTGTTTTTTTTAGTTGTTTTCTTTTTGCCTGTAAAGTGACTTTGAGAATCTTGAAAAACACTCTTTTATAAATAAAATGTATTATTATTACTATTATTACTTGTATGTAAATTTATATTAACACTTTTTTAAACCACATAAGGTGTCAATCAATCTAATGGAAAAATGTAGTTTATATTAACCTGTATGGGCTATTTGCACACTGTGTTACAAGGAGAACCCGTGATGAAGTGTTTCACACTTGGTATTTGATTAGGAATCCAACAAAACATGCCAGAAATGTAAAAGCAGACCATTTACTGTCAGTTTCTTAAATGATATGAGGTCATGAATTATGAATCTTATGAGAAGAAGTTAGAAGTTTGTTTGCTCAGTACAGGTCTATTACTGTTTCAGAATTGGTTGATACAGGTTGGCACATTAATTAAGAGCAAATATGAAACTTTTATACAGTTGATGACAACTATTGAATCAAGATGCCTCCAGTTTCAGGGTCATTCTCTGTATTGCTTATTCTTGTTTAAATAATGTATTTCCTTGTATCATATTAACCAATAATTCCTCTGGAGTCATATTACTTATGCAGTATTTAAGAAGTGCTGATACTTGAGTATCAGATGACACACTTTCTGTATATTATGCCTCCAAACACCAGTCACGTTGCAGTGAAATCCATATCTGTCCAGACTCATATGATACTGTACTGTATATGTAGTGAAGGCTTTGAAGGATAATAAGGAAGAATGAAAGAAAGGAAGGAAAGAATGGAGGCACATGGAGTACAGGGCACTGATGGAGAGCTTCATTACATTGTGCAATGACAATCACCTCATTTGCACCAGATTTGAAGGAATTCCCTGAAGGTATTCCTGACATATTATCACCTTGGGACAGATGGATGGATGGATAGACATCTGGAAAACACAACGCTGTGCATGATATGCACTGCTCATGAAAACCAGGATAGCACTTTATTTAATCTGTGAGAAAGTGCTGAGAAAGTGCTGCCAAAACTCATGATGCATGTTCACTGGTGACTGCTGCATACAGATGTTCAATGAGCTCATATTGACTCATACGGCAGGTTATCGTAAATCATCAGTTTGCACTGCGTCTGTCTCTGTGTGCATCACCGGTCTGTCTGTCTGTCTGTCTGTCTGGATTCCTCCTGGTGACATGTGTCATTAATGTGGGATCAAGAGGATTTAAAGAGATTTTAACCAGTGGTTCTGTATTTTCACAGCAGCATAAGCACAGTGCAGCCTCCTTTAGCTCATAATAACACCTCCTGTTAATTGCCAGTAATGTCTTTATGACACATTATGAGCGCATGTAAGCTGATCTGTTTGTTCTAATACAACAGGGAGCTGTCTGAGGTTAGCTAATTATACTTGTGACAAAACAAATTAGAGCCCTATTTGCATGCTTTGAAAGATGTTACAGTATGCACCAGTATGGCCATTCAGCCATGTCTTTGGACTTACTGACTTTTCCTTTGCATATCTTTGTGTACTGATTTAGTGTTACAAAGTTACAACTCTTTACCAGTTAAGCACACCTTTCATTAAATCATACAAGCGAATCACCAGGAACCAGTGAGATGCATAAATGGAGTTTTCAGACTTTCACTGATGACCTCAATGCAATGTCACCACCAGTAACTACGGGTTTATAGCTCGCGCTGATGTTTCTTTACCGCCACCAAGAAGGTTATGGTTTCACCCATGTCTGTTGGTTTAATTGTCAGCAGGAGTAGGTAAAAACTGCTGGATGGATTTTCACCAAACTCGGTGAAAAGATGGGACATGGATCAGAGGAGAAGCTAATTGTTGGTGCAGATCAGGGTAAAGGGGTGGATCCAGACATTTTTATTAACTTTCCTTAACCCTGCTATTTTATTTTGTTTCTTGATAGTGTTCCTGGTCAAAAGTGACCACCTCTTTCTAGCTGATTATAAATCCATAATCCATATATTATCACCTAATGACTTAAATCTTTTTATCAACTCAAGTTCTTGTGAACATTACAGGTTTAGAAGTTTCATTTGCTATTTATGGCCTGCAGGCCTCATTGACCTGAGCTCATGTTGCTTGTTTTTTTAGAAAAAAACAAAAAAGGTAAATAAGTATTATTTTAAACATAACAAATACTCAGATGATACTGTACTGTTTATCACAGAGTACCTAGTTTTAATGTTAAACAAGGACATTTTTTTTGAAACATTTGAAAGTTTTAAATAGTGGCACAAAATAACATCTTTTGTGTTCCTGGTTAAAACTGATCAGCATGATTTATTTAATATAGAGAGGACAAAAGCCCAAATCTACACATGGAAACTTAATCATATTAAAAAAGTAACGTCTGAACAAAGTCCAGAACAACAATAACATTACTCTCTTCACTGTCTATTTCCAAGTTTCTCTCCTCTGTCTCATTGTCGAAGATGTGATCCAGAATGCCCCACTTGGCCATCATGCTGCCACTGAATCAACTATGAGCAAAGCCTGAAAAACGTTTTACATAAAAGACCTGTGAGAAAGTTGTTTTTCATTGAAACAATGTTGTGTCTGTTTTTGACAATTGCCAACAGGTGTGGCTCCCATGGGGTAAAAGTTCTATTGGGGGATACGTTTCCATGGGGGTTGCCATGGAAGCCAAAAAGGTATGTGTGGGATTGTGTTTGAGCTCCATTTTATACACTCATTGTAATCTCACCCATTCATTTCTAACGATTGGACATTTTTGACCGGGAACACCGAGGGTGTACACAAGCTCAATAAAACACTATAATAAGAAAATAAATAATAATAATAATAATAATAATAATAATAATAAATAAAATATAGAAAATAATAACAATTCCCAAAACTTATTTTGTGTGTTCAGATGCCATGTGTGAACAAAGTCATGGAACTTTATGACAAACAGATGAAATTAACTAAATTTTTTTGAGAAAAAACTTGGTCAGGTTTGATCGTTCCACAACAGAAACGTTAACATTGCAAGACGGAGCTATTTACAACATTTTCTCAACTGCAATGCAATCAATTTCCACAAAATTTTGCAGAGGGGTGGGGCATGGATCAGGATAGATAACCAGACATGCGTAGGGGGTGTTGGCTTTGGAGGAGGTATGATAGCTATTGTAGTTCCTTATTGGTTTCTTTATTTGTGTTTGATGAACTCATTTTCCAGGAATCAGATTCCTCCATTCTGCCCTTCAAGCCTTAACACGAATGTGAAAAGTTGCTGACGTAACAACAAAATTATATATCTCACAGTTGTTTCACAACACTGATATTGGCACTATAAACCAAACCAAGTGGCTAACAATGACGGACATTGTACACCAACTGATTTGGTATGTCTCGGTTACATAATTCCATTACATAAACGTGTCGCCGTTATTAACCTTTTGTGTTCTCTTAAGTTTATGGAGGGTGAGGCATGAATCAGACAAGCTAAACAGACATGTACGGGGTTGTTCAGCCTTGGCAGAGATACAGGTATGAGCTCTACAGAGTGACATTCTAACTGGAGTCATAACCACAGGCAATAGATTATTTCAAGCAATGAAAAGATATGGACCATGGGATAAAATGAGAACATTATGAATTAATCATAATATGTAATGCAGAGAAATCTCCCTTATCAGACATGCATACTACAAACTACATTTGTGTTACTTATGCCTATGGATCCTTAAAGTTAAGTTGAGGCTTCTAGAAAGTTTTCACCATTAAAATTCATCTTGCATGTTCCATATGCGGTTTTGACTTATACCAGACAAGTAATGAAATGATAAAATAACCCAGTTTGTCATCTTTCTGTGGTTTGAATTAGTTGCTAACTCCTTAAATAAACTGCTGCAAACCAATTTGTCAGATATGCTGCTCTAAACTTTTTGAATTTGAAATTCAAAACGCCTCAAACTATTTTTAAGACTCAACTCAATTCTGGGACAAAAAAAAAAGAAAAAAGAAAAAAGAAAAAGAAATATAGCTGCAATAATAGGATCTTCAAAGTCAAAACTTTATTTCTTTTGGGGGTAAAAAATAGCATCTTCAAAGCCGACGCTGAATTTCTGCTGGCAGAACGATTAGGATTCAGCATTTAAGGAGAATGATGAGGGAGGCTGATGTAAGCTTACAGGGGTAGAGCAGCAAATTGCACACTGTAACCCCATTACCACCCCTGCTTGACTGAAGATAGTGCCCTACAGGACTTCCATTATCATTTTGTGCTGACTCCCTATACAGCCAGAGGGGTTAGGAGAGGAGCACCCTCCTGTGGGAAGAAAAGGCAGCACTCCTCTCCACTGTAAGAGGCAGACTCTCAAGATGATGTACGCATCCAGAGTCTGATTCATTTTCTTGAATAGAACATTTTCTGTCTCTTTTTAAACAAACCCATTCGTCCAACACAATCATCCAGTCAGATGTACTCAGTTATTATGAACATGTGGGTACAACTTTATTATATAAGTATTATATATAGTCTTATGTTTTTAAATAGAGCAAAAATGTATTTTCAATCCTCCAGTCTTTTCAACCAAAAGCTCTTACAGACAGTTTTTGTATTTGAATACCTCTACCTATATAATCTAACTATACTACAGTATAGTTAGATTATGTCAGGATGTTCCCACTTAAAATATCCCACACAAGAATAGGTCTGTAATATACTGCTCTGTGTCCTTTAGAGGCTGATTTGAAATGACTGATATTACTATACAGTGTACATCTTATACATTTACGCTGGCTCTCTAACAGTCTTGTTGTTCTATAATGCTCTAGTGTTTCACTATTCTAAATAGATTCTTGTTTTTATTTTATACTTAATGATTAATGATGCTCTGTGGTATATTTGGTTGTAATATATTCTTGCAAGGACCCCAGGAAGACTAGCGGTCATTAACTTGGCAGCTAATGGGGATCCTAATAAAACAATCAACAAAACAATAAATGGCATAGTAGCTGTCTACATATACCGGAGTGTCTGGCCTCATGTGACTTGCGTGTAAATGCGAAAAAAGCTGTGGTCCTATTAAACAGCTATGCATCTATCTATCTATCTATCTTCTTTTGAATTGGTTTGAAGCTTCTCATGGGAGCAATAATGGTCCAATAACTGTCTCATGTAATGAGCAACATGACAAGTTCTGTTACAAAATCCAAAAGACGCTCTCTGAGATCACTTCTATATACATAACTTTTGAATTTAGTAGTTTTCCACAAGCATTAATGCACCAACAAGGACAAGTCTCAGATCATCCCTGACATACTTACGTATTGTCATGTGTCACCAATGTCAAGTGGGTTTTAAATCTTTTGGAGGCTGAATTTAACATCGTACTGACATGAAATGTAACCAATGTCTCCCTGGAGTGGAGAAGATCTTAAATCTAAGGAGAAGCTGTTGTCTTGAAAATGTAAAGCTTAGTGGTAATCATTACGATCTGACAGATTTATTCTGTGTATGACAGGTTGCATTCAGCAGACACTGAGCGCCAGCACATCACTTTTAGCTGAAGGATGTCTGGGTAAGATCTGCACTGCTGCCTTACCACAACTTCTGAGTGGCTTGTTCTTCGCTATTAATAAAATCAAGATCTGGGATATTTAATGTATTTTGCAGCTGACTTCATGGGGTGCCATATTTACCCTTGTAGGCTGCAGTCCAAGGCTTAGGAAGGAGTGCAGCAGAGATAAGAACAGCCATGGATTTAACTCGTGGCTCTTGCCAGTGATCCTCAGAATGGATAGGCAGCCGCTGGGAGGCCCAAGTCTAAATCTGCTGTTGTAGAAGTCACAGCAGGACGTAATGGCAGGACCTGGAAGCTGGTTGCTTAAACTGGTACTGTAGTTTCTGATCTAGCTGTTTCATCATCTTTATGCTGCATGCAGGGCCAAAGTTAGACTCCATCTGATACAATAGCCTATCTATCAATGGCAGCCCCCTATATGACATCAAGCATTGTGTACAGTGCTGTATGGCAAAGGATAATTCACCATCGACTGCATGTTCAAACAAACCAGCTTGCAGAAAATGTTGCTTTTTCCAAGGTTGACACAATATAGAAATCGCTGACCATTATTTCTCTGTGTTTGTCTTGCATTAAATCAATTCTTTATTTGAAATAAGGAAAATGCTGCAATGGTTGGGCCAACATCCACAGATATTATCTGTGACATTCCACCAGGAGCTTCTTATTTGCACGGAACAGAGAGAAAAAAGAAAAAGAAAAAAAATGCTCAGTGTTGAAATATTGCAAAAAAACAATGTATCGTTATTGTTTGGATCATGTGGCATTCATGCCAGATGGAATATATTTGACACAAGTCAGAATGCTGTCACTGTTGCTGTTCATAACAGCTGGAATATTATGGGCCTATAAAAAATAAAGTCGGTCGAGCACAATGGAGAGATGACAGATGGGTTGCCTGACAGCTGTTCTCCAAAAAAAACAAAAAACTATGATGTTCCTTTTTGAGGTGATTTAAAATCATCACAAGAAAACTGATGGGGCTCTTACCCTACGAACACAGACACTCTAAGTGATTCTATCATGATGATTGTGATGTTAACATATGAAATGTTTAAGGTTTAATGATTTTACGCAGGTTCCTCTCTGCTACATCATCAGCCTGTCATCAGTCTGCCGCTGCCTCACACAGATGTGTGATCATGATCTGTGCCTCCTCTCCTCGGGGACTCCTCTGTGGATCATCGCTGACTTATGTTTTACCGTCTACCGTCATCTGTATTTCTGTCAACAAAATCTGTTTATATTTAGATACTTTTGCTGGTTTGGACAGTCATGGTGGACAACAGTGGTAAAAGGATCATCAATACATGATACTACTGTAGCATTGCTATACAGTGTATTAGTTTTTTCAGATTATGTGCTCACTTACTGTACCTGACTGACCTCATCGTTATCTGAGGGAACTGAAATAGAGCATGGACACTTGGACACATGTAAGTCTCCTGTCACACTGAACGGTTAATAATTATATGAAAGACAATGCAGAGTGCAAAATAGCAGCCATTCGAAAGCTGACTCCCTCACACATCCCTGAAAGCCTTCCTCCTTTCTAACAGTAAGTTAAAGTGTAAGAGTTGCACATTTTGTGAACTGACTCTGTGTTTTATTCGGAGGTCAGTGATATTCCAAAACCAGATGTGTCCTAATTTAAAGACTGTGGGAGCATTTTGATCAACAGCTGTGAGCAATGAAACCTTTTCTTTTGGGTGTGCTTTCACAGCTGGGGAGGAAATGGACCGGTCAGGTGAATCCAGCTGAAAGCTATACCAACCTTTACAGCTTTTACCTATCAAATCCAAACGAATCGGGATGGAAGGTATTTGAACAACAGGGAGGGGCAGATCGAAATGATCATCACAATAAATAAAAAACAAACAAATTAAAAAATACAGTATAGGTTACTGGTCATTTGAACATGTATTGAAAGGAAAGGAGAATTTGAAAGGGAAATATGATTATTCAGTGAGGCTGTAATGTGACGACACTCTTCTTTTTGTAGGATGCCAGTAGGCGAAAAAGTTGGAAACCAAATCTTCAACAATATGATTTTATATCAAAAGCTTGTTACTGTATCGATTGTTTAAAATCTTCATTTAAAAAAAAAAAGTATCTTGTAAATACAACTCTCAGATAAATGTAGTTGAGTAGAAAGTAATAATATTGCCTTCTAAAATATTGTGGGGTGGAAGTATGAAATAGCACAAAACAGAAATACTCAAATACAAGTACCTCAAAATTGTACTTAGGTAGGCCTACTGTACTTTTATTTTTTTCCCCCCACCACCAATGAATAGCCCTGATTTTGGTTGATTAAGGAATATTATTTCATCTGATCAGTCACTCCTGATTTATTTTGCCAAACACAAATTTCATTATACAACATCTTTTCTCCCCCCGTATCTGATTTACCACTTGTTTCAGTGTTTACTTGGATGCAGTCTCATATAGGTCCACCAGAGGGCAGTGTAGCATCAGCCATAGCAGTTACAAAACCCCTCTCCTTCATTCGACATCATCAAGTTCCTACAGAAAACATAAGCTCAACAAAAGCTGCACTGTACCTTCTTCAGTATGAATAGCAACAACAGCACTGTCCCGTAGCCCACAGGTGTGCTCGTGGCTTCGGCTCTGGCTATGTCAGCCTGATAGAACCTCATGAAAGGTTTTCCACAAACACAAACACTTCTGTAACCTTGGATAGAATATCAGCAAATAATGTTGGTTGTTGAGAACTTCAACAGCTGGTCCTCTGACAGGTACTTACTGCACTTTGGGACAGTAGTCTGGCTCTGAGGCCGTTCACATAATCAGTGTTGTGTTGTTCTTTTTCCTTTCATTTTTCTTTAATGAACCTATAGATATTCTTGTGTTGGCTGCACCATATTAGAAAATAAATAAATAAAGCAAAACATTAATATCTTATGCAAATAAGGTCTCGTATGTCTCGGAGCATGTCTCATAGTTAGCATGAGACATAGCCCCTGGTGCTGGGGTAGAATACATAGTCTCAAGTGCATTAGTATTGCACTCCACTGCTGCTACAGTGCATAGGTGGAAAGCACATGCAATATTTAATGCATGAAAGAAAGTTCCCATGTGGAACGGTTGTAAGTAAATAATGAATTCTAAACCTGCAGAACACCAGGAGGAATGCAAACTCTGAAGCACCATTGTTCATTTCAGCCCATTTTGCAGTTGCATGATGCATTATGTTGACCTTGAAGAGGGCAAATTGGGATAGCTTATTTCCTATAATGCAAGTCATGATCCCATAGGCATTGTGTGGTGGAGTCTTGCTGTAAATTTGTGCATTATTTAAAGGCCTTACATCAACAGAAACCCAGTCTGAGGGAAAGTGAACACTGATAATTAAACAGCGCATAAACTCTGAGGAGTTATGTACGATGGGATGCGAGATAAGAAATGTAAATGTCATGTTTAAATGAAGTATTATGTAAATATTTGTTTGTCTATAATCTCTCTCATGATAATATTTCAGAATCCTTGAAGTAAAAAGTCTTGCAATCATGTCAATACTAAACGTTTTAACATAGGAGTGAAGGATGCTGCAGAAAGATGTGAGCTGTTGGGCACAATATGTTCTGAGCAAGTAATGTAATCTGTAGAATTAATATATCTGATGCTGCTGTGAGTAAGTCATCCTCCTTCATCTTGAAAAGATACAGTCAGATCTGAGCTGCTCTCACTTGAAACATGATGACTGAATAAACCGCACAGTAGGCAGGAAGTGTTAAACATTCTTCTTTATGTCCTCCCCTGCAATGGCATTTGGTCTCAAACTTTTCTACTTCGTTCACCTCATCACTCTCTGATTTTCTCCTAAAAACAAGTCTTGAATCTCATACAATTATGATGCACTTTGAGAGTCGAGACTCACCCCTGAGTGGTGGATTTGAATAATTTTTAGACTCCTTTTGTTTGGTAATAGACAGACAGGTGATTCATTCTTTGGATGAGAAGAGAAAAATGTCATTTCATTCTTGCCAGGCCTTTAAAAATTCACGAAAGTAGTGAAGACCAACAACAGTAGCATGGTGTTTAATCATTTGCAAGAACTTCCAGTATATCTAGTTGGTTTTTATTTTTGAAGTTAAAGTCTGACTCAAAAACTTTAATTTTAATTATCAAACACTATCAATCTGGCAGCTATTAGTCACTTTTGTAAAAGTACTGATGAGGAAAATAAAAAAAATGCATTATTCAGTTTTCATAATCATTAACATCAGCCCTTGTCTTTCCTTTATTTATTTCAAATTCTGACCACCATAACTACCATACAAGTGAAAAATCAGTTCTTGCAAACTCCTCTCAGAGGTTTTTCTATAATTGTTATTTATCAATAAACTGTAGACTTTGTCTCTGACTCAGGTGTAGGTAGGTAGCAATTATTTTCGAACAATCTTTTTTGTACTTATCCTCATATCCACTCAATCCAAACACATTTACTTTGACCCTCTGCACTTGTTTCCATCAAAGGATGAGTCCTCTTGAAAACTACTGAATGTGTCTGACTTTTAACAACCCATATGCAATTATAAGGAAGCTAAATTTGAGCCAAAAACATGTTGCTGAGGTTTTAAGTGTGAGTCCTAAACCTTATCTATGCTTTCAATAACATTATGAGCTTCATCTGTTTGAGTTTATGCTTTGAACCACACCTCTTCACTCTCTCTCACCGAGAGTTAGATGAAAGGATTCCTGCCATTCTCATGTCTGCACAACTTCCTAAATTTGACGCTACAGGACTACACATATCTTAGCGTAGCATAAAGAAACTGAGCGACGGTTAGCTGTGTAAATGAAACAAAATCCTCTCACTAAACGTTAATGTAACCGGGTGCTGTACAGACATGACAGTGGTTTGAACTGATCTTGTCATCTAACTTTATCAAAGAAGCAAATTATGATCATATTTTCGGAAATTCCAAACTTTTTCTTTAATGTGCCACAGAGAACAGCTTATATATTCTGATTAAATTAAGTGTTTTACTCAAGAGCAGCTTTGGTGTGGAGAGAAACACCAATTTAATAATAATAGTACTAAGTTTACCCAATCTTAAATAATTACAGCAATGTTGAAAATAACGTAGACGTCTACTGGGACAATACGAGACCCTCAAGAATCAAACATTCTCTGCCTTTCAGCTTTATTCAAATATTCTCTGCCTTTCTATCTTGGAAATTTTAAAAGCTATTCAAAGCCTTTGTATAATATTGAAATACAAACTCAACTCATATATTCTCATTTGTGATGAATGTCACCTTTATCTAAGCAGCCCAGTGATAATACCCAACATATTGCTAACAGACTATATGGGATAAGGTGTCATGTCCTGAGGTGCATATCGTTGTTCTGGGGTCAGGTTGGGGTTATCCTGAGGTCAGTGATAGAGGTTACAGAAAATAGTGAAATGAGGTGAAGCTCAATAATTAATACTTTATTATCATCACTGGGATGTAATGAATGGGCTCTGTTTGTTTTTTTCAGCAATGTATTTTGCAGCAATTTATTCCATTTATTTATCTGATAAGGACTCATAAATAATAATTATATACACTACCAGTCAAAAATTTGGACACAGTTTCCCATTGAAGTGGATGGGAAACTGTGTCCAAACTATTGACTGGTACTGTATATATATATATATATATATATATATATATATATAGATATTAATGCATATGTGCTTCATATTGTGTTACAGTATGCAGCAAACTAGCTTGATGTAGCAGAAAAGGGCAAGCCCTCAACCTACATGGGGCTTTCCCTGGATCACAGAATCAAATCTTATCTCATATTAATTTTTTCCAAGGCATATCGCATAAGTTAATTCCATGCCTCCTTCCTATCTACAACTGAATTTCATTGTGTCTGCCTAATCAGCCAGAAGCAGAAATGATCTGCTAACATTTCATTTCTCCATGAATATTTGATTGTGAAAAATTGCCCCGAGGGAATGAACTGGGCCCAAGGTTCGGTTTTGATTTGCGATTAAACTATCAAGAAATCAATTTCGCCTGCTTTGAATAATTCAGGATTTAATGCAATGAGAAATGGCAAAAGGGGGCATGGGCTATGAGGTGGTTTGATGGGTGTGTATGAGTACATGTGTGTGCTGGTGGGGTGGTGGGTAATGTGGGGGTTACACAGAGTCCTGCACAGCAGCTGAGGAGCGACTGTCACTTTACCTGTACTGCTGGTGCGGCATGTCAATAAGGTGTCTGTGTCAGTGATTTTATTATTTACTCGGACAGTGTTACTCTGCTACTGATTCATTCCCTCTTCATCTAGGAATCTTGGGTAAAACACAGAGGGAACATTTTGCTTTAAATTTGTGCTGTAATTGGTCTCTGAAAAGCTTTCATGTTCATTTTACTCCTCTTGCTGAATCTTACCTTGGCCCTCTTAGCCTCAATAGCCTCAAGTTAGTACCCTAATAATAAAAACAGGAATGACAGACATAAGCGAGCAAAAGATGGAAACAAAGGAGCTGAGTTACCTCAGGGATTGAAAGAGATTACTCACAGAGCGAGGGCTCATTTTGCTCATCTCCCAATCGAGCACCTAATGGCATAGGTTCAAAAATACTTTTTGATGTTGCCCAAGAACTGTCCCACGGTGACGTTCACCAACATGTCATCATCTGCTCTTGTCAGTTCAAAGAGAATGACGGCGCTGGTGTTTCTTGACAAGACACAAATAAATGGGCTCAGTGACTGCATTCAGCCCAACCTGAGAGTTGTTGAATTAGAGTAAAAGGGCTTATTGTCAAAAGACTAAGACAGCTGGTACCAAACTGGAGCCAGCAATCTTATCAAAATGTTCTGCGTTTTATTTGAAAAAGATAGCTAACTTTCAGCGCTGTTCGTCAGTCATCTTTACATTTGTCTGATCATTGTGCTCATCTTTATTTCTGGATCTTATTCCTGAATCTTTTTATCCAGAGGACCAAGAAAAGGAGAAGAAGGGCACTTTGAAAGAAAGATTTCCCAAAGCAGGCTATTTTGGGGCTAATCACTTGCTAGTGGCTAGATAGCATGTCAACAGAAGTTGCAACATCCTCCTGAAATATTTTGGAAATGTCATCATAAGTGAGAAGTACAAGAGTCCTCCTTAAGTTTCCGAGCTAGAGTTGACTAGACAAGGCGGAAAGCAGGTCACAGTGAATATGTGTCTTTTCTTATGTGGGAAAGTGGTGGCCCGCTGCAGTGAGGAATGGGTTTATAAAACTTTTTTTTTTTTATAAAGACCTGTTTTTATATGACTTTGTCATTGAGATGTCACTGAGGGGGAGCGGCCGAGAAAAGAAGAATATGCTGTGGACTCAAAATGTTCTTTAATATGGTCAAGAAGCCCAGAAGAAGGGGACCAGTGTGGAAAGGAAGACATTCTCACCAGTAGATTTTAACTCAGTGTTTCAACCACTGATGACAAGTAAATATATTTGCAGCCCAGGGAACAAGATACAATATTGAGCGTCTACAGTTACTCTCTGTGAAGCTGTGAACACAGTAGTGCATTGAGCTAAAATGCTCACAATGGAGAATGTGTTGACCAAAGCAGATTCACCACGTTCACCAAACAGCTGTGGCTCAGGAGCCGGTTGTCAACCAAACAGAACGTTGGTGATTTGATCAAGGATACCTCCAGCGTGCATGTTGAAGCCTTCTTATTGGGCGAAGATACTGAACCCTGATTGGCGTTCCATCAGTGTGTGCCATGGGGTAAAGTGTTGTTTTGCGTCTACCATCAGTGCGATTGGATTTCGGCTTGTCTTGTAAAGCACTTTAAATGGTTCGTAGACAAGAAAATGACTATAAAATTATACAACGCTGTCCATTTACCATCTTAGTTTAGCACTAAACCACCATCCTCGTAGTTTACAACTAAAAGCATACCATAGCTGAGGTAGGTGGAATTGTAATGTAAATATAACTTGGTTATGAATCAAGAATTAGAAAAAACATTAATGTCAACCTGCTGGTGTTGCTACACATGAGACAGGGAACCCCAAAGTCATTAGGATTCATAGTTAGGGATCCATAGCTGCACCCAGGGGTTAAAGTAGGATTTGTGAGATGGAGGAACCCTAAATGTCAGAGGAGCAGCAAGGGCCTGACTACGTGTACAGAAAACATGTAATTTATTGAATTATAATACCCCTAACCATCAGTCAAAACCTGAACCCAAGGAGCTGACCTTTATAACCATTACATACTGTAATGCTTGACACAGTCAGCTGATTGGAACAACATTTTGTGTTATGCCATCAAAGAGAGAGGCCCCTGCTCCTAGCTGGTAACCTGCAATCTAGCCAAAAAATGAAGTGGCATTATTAAGTGTCGAACAACCAATCAGATTTGTTTATTTATGTATTGACAGTGCCTCTACGCTGTTCAAGGCCGTTCCTGCCCACTTTAACCCATGGTGCAAGATGAAAAGCCAAGTAATCACCATCACTTGCGGAGTTGTGCTGGTAAAAACAAGAAAAATATTAGAATGCTCCGCTTGCTCAAAATCTATTTTCCCATAAAACTCCCTTTGATCGGTTCTGCTGACTTTTGATGTGTCCTTGAGCAACACACTGAATACTTATCTGCTGACAGCTCTGCTACTCTACAGCTGACCTCTGATCTCAATCTTGTATAGAAAGGAAAAGAAAAAAAGTGGGATTTTTTTTTCTTCCTGTAAGTATCCAAAAAGCTCCTAAACCAGGTATTAACCCACAGGTTGCTTTTCTTTAGTGACTTCACTTAAAAGACTTTTGAGGTTCAAAGCTGACGCTAATAAATTTGAAAGTTTCTGTGTACTTTACATGTTAAGTGGTTGTGGGGAAGCTTCATAAACCAAACAAATCTGATGCTCTCTCAGCAGCTTTTGCATAATTTGGAAAAAAAACAAATAAAAAAAGTAAAAAGATATTACATCTATTTTGAAAATTATTTTTCTGATTGTCAGGTACCTTACTCTATGTCACCTATAGGCTATTTCCTTATTCCAAGGTCTTATCTACATTTATTTTTGTCTCTCGAAATTTCTACCCTGCTTTTAAATTGCTCTGCCTCCTCACATTATGCAGCTAAGTAGTCCATTTTGGACATTTACTGTGGGAGGATAACTGGAAGAGTGTCTCATTTAAATTCACACTTTTGTAATATTTCATAACTCGACTTCTAACCTCTTGTCAACAGTTTCCTCGCTCTTGATTGCCGAGACTACAATGATTAAAATTGAGGAGAGAGTGCCAGCTTTTATGGATGCTGTGTATGAATACAAAATTAGTGATGCAGCTCAAGAACAGTTTGGGAAATAGGATCGACAAGGAGTGTTGACACATCATCAAACTGAGACTGATTGCTTGAATAATTGGTTTGTACCTAATTATATTAGTGTGCCCTCTTGGGTCTCTGCATGATTATGTGTGCAGAGCATTCTGTGCTCCTTTAGCTTCCTGTGTACTGGGATAGGGGCTGGCCAAGCACAGATTTGCTCCAAGGAAACTGGGGGATTTGCTTTCTAGTGGGGGCTTCGATCAAATTCACAGAGCAATTCTCTAGAACCACAATTAAATTTTAGAAGTTTACAATCACGTTAGGGAGCTGTAGAGAAAGGGGGAAGCGCTGGAAGGACGACCTGGTGTTTTTTTTTCTCTCTGAGTCTGTGATAAGAAGGCAGCCACTAAGTGAATTAAATGAGAAATAGCATTGGCACAGCTGTTGATCCATTAAACGCCCCCTGAGGAGGCTTTAGAGGGGGTCCAAGAGGATCCGCTACAGGCAGTGTGCTAGCAGGTCTCTGACACAGGCATCTGTTACCGATTCTTCCTTTGGTGAAAGATTCTCTCATTTTGAGTGTGACCATGACCTATTTGCATACAAAATTGTAAACTTCCTAAGGTCATTCACCTGTCTGTGTGGCACGACGCGATCACACCGATTTATAAATCGGAGCATTCATTCATTTTGTTCTGCCCTGGTCTCAGCTCTTAGTTTTCCACCAGACATAAAACCCAAATAAGTAAGCAAGAGAAGTCATGGAACTTTGTAGAGGAAATCAAAGATTTCTATCTGGCATTTGTTGCATTAGATTACAGGTGAATCCTGTAGGAAACTGTTGATCCCACGTTAGAGGAAGCTCCTGCAGGAAAGTGGGGAGCTTTGCATTGCTCAGACGAGAGCTACAGTGCAGACTGTGGCCTGAATAGGAATGTTTTATGTCTATTTGCAACACGTATAATGTTGAATACTTAAATTTGCTAAATTCCTTGTTCCCATGATATATAATGACTACTTGTAAGGTGAAAGGAGTAGCTTAAATACATATAGTTCAATGAAAAACTGTATGTCCAATCATTGTTTATTATTATTGGCAATTGAATGTATATTTGCAGAGAAAGCTGAGTTCTCCTGCTACAATCTAGTTTTCATCAGCAGTGAAGTAAACTTGTTCTCTTTGCTTGTAAAAGAGCCACACTTCCAACAATGAAAATTACGTCCTAACATATTAGAACAGAGGATGTTATGGATGAGGATACATTTTTACAGTTTTGTCTGACTCAGATTCACCCAGTTAATTCACTTTATTTGAATGGAAATGTGATGTAAATGTCCCCACCCCCCACTGCTTTTTGATCGGCGGACAGAAATGGTACAAGCTCAGTAGCTCGATACCAGCTGTGCTTGACTGGACTTGGTAGGTTTTGCTGTGTTTCACGTTGTTAATTTTGCCCGTGCCCCACAAGGACTGGTAGATGATTTTCCAGCTGTCATTATGACCAGCCCCCGCCCCCGTGACCCTGCACAGGATAAGTGGTTACAGAAAATGGAAAAAAAAACATGATGAGTGGATTGAAGATGCAGTGTCTACTGACTAAGTGTTTTGTTTTGAAATGGATCAACTGTTTAAGCTGCAGAGGTTTCCCATCTATCCTTCTGCTTTGTAAATGCCTCAGCTGCCCTGTGTGCATATTGCTGCCTGTGCTTTCAGCCCCACCACCATCCAGTATCCACCTGTAGGCTCTGGTTAAGTGTGTTCAAGATGTTTGCTTATCACTCCCCAATATTTCTATGTAAACATTTTTGCAGGGAGTGCTGAGGTTGGAGCCTAGACACCAAACTATGCTCTGGTGCTATATGAATGAAATGACTGTTGACAGCTAGATTTCTGCTCTCTTCCATTTGGCTGAAATATGTTGCAGACTATAGATTTTCATGTTAAAATTATTTTTTTGATGTTGTGCCCATTCTTTTGCTTTTATAGTGTTGTACTTTTCTGCATCACACAGCTGTTTTTGATGACTAGAACAGTTGGTATTTCCTTACCCCAGGTAATATACTGACAGTTCATATAGAAAGCATGTATTTAGGAGTGTGCCTGTGTTTTTTGTGTTCAGCTCAGCCTCTGACTGAACTCAGAACTCATCAGAAACTCTGGTTGGTTGTTGCTGTTATTGCCCTTCAAGTGTATCTCCTTTGTCAGCTCCTAGATAAAACAAAACAACAAACAGAGCTTAAAGGAGAGTGAATATCAGACATTAATCAAAAGGCTATGGCGTCAAATAAATGCTAATATTGCTTATTATCTGCTGGATGTGTAGACAGCCATCTTTTTGCAAACAAGGTCTCAGTGTAAAAGATGAAAATCAGTGGTTTGCTTACTTCTTGTCTCTATTTCCTCTAGTAGCAAAAAACATGTCGTCTTCTTTCTTTCTTTCTTTGAGTAGTCCAACAAAGCACTACCGATTAATAATATAGTTGCTTAAAATTAAATTAGACTAAATCCAAATCCATGATTTTTTTCTCTCTCTCTTTTTTTTGTTGTTGTAAAAATCAATAATAATGAGCCCTATGAATACTATAGTCTGTGAAAAAACAGAGACTGCAGAGATGTTTTGAGAAGTAAGTAATGTCTACTTATGTTCTATTCTCATGCACAGCATTCTCCCCTGGGGTCCACCGCACAGAGAAAGCCTTAAATCCAACTCTTAGTAAGACTGCTAGAGATGTCTATGTCAGCAGACACATTTATTTCTCCACACATTCATATCTTGAGTGCCTATGACCATAAAACTATTCCGCTATGTAACAGGAATCTCTCCTTATGAGTAACATCTTTGTGGCCTGCTTATCTTGATTTCCTCACATGTCTGAAAAAACAAACACCCCCCCCCCCCCCCCCCCAAAAAAAAAAAAAACAACAACATTGAACCTAGTGTATCCTAATTGTAAAAATGATATTTGACTTTCCTGCCTGAACGCAACGCATTGCCCTATTATGCCATATAAGCCCTAAATTGAGTGCAGTTTTTTTGCCTGGCTTGCGTGCAATGATCATTTGTTTCCCAGCAACAGCATAGCCTTTGAGAACACCACAGCAAATATATATTTTGTGCAAATATTGCATCCTTTCATCTGCAGACTTGTTTTCAATGTCAACAATTCCGCATTTCTAGGTTTACAGTCACATTCTTGTCATACATACTGTATTTTTATTTCAGTCACACTTTTTTATACCAAGACAGAGCCATTTAGATATACAGTACCTGGAAGAAAAACATTGGATTGGCCCCATCACTCTTTTTTCCCGATTTGAAAACAGAATAACTTTGACCATCTAAAGAATTGTCATTATAATGTTTGTCCTCTGTACGTTTTGATCACTGTTACACTAGCTTATAACACATGGTGTCACATATGGCATCCTGCTGTTCCATAAACCCCCCAAAACAAGCAAAACAAGCTTCTTGTTGTTGTCCCTGGTGGAAACTGTCATTTAAGGCCATGTGTAAGCTCAAAAATGGAGAGCAAAGACTCAATCTATGCTCAGAAATATTTGACACAAGGAATATTTGCATAGGTTCGGTGGAAATTAAATTACTCAGACTAACCGTAATGCCTCCCTGAGCGGGGAGTGTAGAGTGTGCACGGCTGGGGATTAGAGTCTGTAATGGGGTTTTGCGGATCGTCAGGATTTCAGATCTGGAGCGATATGGTGCCAGGGGTAAACACCAGGCAGCAGACTGGAGGATTTAGCCAGTAAAGGCTTCCCCCTCCACGTGGGCCGAGTATCACTGTGTTCTAAAGCACACCCATTTCCCACGGTCATTTACTCAAGCCTGTCCAGTGGGGATTTGGTTATCCTCTCTGAAAGGGCACTGTAGTCTTATAATACTGCCCCTGCACAAGCTGGGAAGAGAGACAGAGATAGATAATGAGTCATTGGAAGGGAGACATGAATAGAGTCACTGAGAGACCTAGAAAGAAAAAGATAGAAGAAGTGTTAAATATTGAACTTCCCTTTAATAGTGGTTTTTCATCTATTCATGTCACCTCCATGAATATGAAGGACTCACATTTAGGTCCTTAGTTCCTGAATACTTGAACAACTTTATACAGCTAGTGTCAGGTGAAACAAATGCCTTTAATTTTTAGTTAAAATTTCGTAGGGAGTTGACAACCACTTTTGTGTCATGGAGGAACCTCTTGATCTCAGGAACCTAAAGGGGACCGGCATGGACATTTGTGATCGCAGCAGTCACAAATGTCTTTTAACTGGGACTGCCCTGCAACAAGCTGTGTGGGATAACAATGGATGGAGCTCCAGCAATGGCTGGTGAACAGAATGGGATAGCTCTATAGTATGCAGGGAACTTGATGACAGTGGTGGTGAGGCTATTTAAATGCACCGTATTATGAATGAAGAGGCAAGTGCAGCTCGGTGGTGTGATGAACACTGTGGTGAAAGCTATCAATCAAATTTGAGCTTGAGCACAGCATGCAATTCTAGGAAACCTTTTTGACAGGAAGATTATAGGTACTCAGGTGAGGTATTATGAAGTACTCACATAAGGTGGAGGTCATGGTGGATGGATGGGTTAAAAACAGGGTGTTGGTGCCACCCCAATCCTGGCAGTTTCACCTCTATGTCACATCTCTTCATGGGAAGATGGGACCTTTTGCACACAAGATCATTTGTGCAAATTTTTTTTTCTATATACTGGGACTGACATTGGCTACATGCCCTGGAGGGAAGAGACAACCCCTTCCACATTGGTTATTTTTACTTAAAGGGCCAGAGTAATTCCTCCATGATTGTTTTAAATTGTATATTTTAACTCACTTAACACTGATCACTTTCGTTTCCACAGCGGCACGGTCCTACCCCTCACCCTGCAGGGTGCTGATGATGCGTTTTATCCTCTGATTGGCTCCCTCCACAAAGCGCTGGAGAAATACAGCGTCTCACCAAGCAGACATGTTTAGAGACAGATGGAGTCAGAGAGCGTGTCGAGACTGTCTGAGATGAGTTTCACATCTGCCGCTCACAAAGAATCGGACCACAGACAGTCGAGGATTACACGGTGGAAAAGAGTGAGTCACTCAGAATGTGAGCTCAACTTTAACCTCTCTGACCCGGAGGTAAAAGATAGCCGGGCAGCAGGCCAGAAAAGCCAGAGAGACAGGTCAGGTTGTGAAATGAATAGATGCAACCATGCAAGAAAGGTGAGATGAGATTTGTGCTGGTCGACCTAGATGCAGATTACTTTACTCCATCACTGAGTGAGCTATCTTTCAAACATATCTAAGGCACTGCGCTCGATTAACTGAGAGGTTTATGGTTTTGTAAAGTGGGTAAGCAAACACATGTGTGCACATTGTTTAGAATGTAGTCATCAATATAACAGTGGTGTTAGGCAGAGGCAAGGACAGCACACTTTCACATTTTTGGACTTTGATGTACAATAAATACGTTACCCACACGTGTATGTTACACATGAGGTGAGTTCAATAAGCAGCATCTATTTTTATGAAGCATAGTGATGGAATGTTGGTAAATAAAACAGCCGATTTGCTGCCACTTCAAGTCAGGCATCACTGTAGATAGTTACTACATAATAGGAAAAATTATTTAGAGACTAAGGGATGTTTAAATAGCAAAGAGGAGCTCTTACCTCATGGATGTGGGAGCCCAGGGGAGAGGTTTGATGCACAGACAGAAAAGTGTCTTATATTCTTTGGGTGATTTTTTTTAATGATCATTTCAGCCTTGTTGTTTGCAGTCACACTTGTTTTTTATAGAGGTTTTCAAAAATTGCTTTGCAAAGATGAAGGCAAGAAGAAAAGAAAAAAAGACAAGACAGAAGTAAATAAGGTATAAATTAATATATTACTATATATTCTATATATTTGTACAGTAAAATAGGGAGATTTGACACTGTTTCACTCTGCAACATCGAATGTAATGCATGCCTGAGTTATGAAGATTAGATTTGGGGCATCTGTGATCAAAAATGATGAGAAATAGTTGTTGTTTTTTTCTCTCCTTTTGAGAAAACAATGTTTTGTTGGTGTGCAACAGAATGTGAATTATTTCAGTCTGAATTCAAAATTGACCCACATGCTGAGCTTTTCCTCAAAGCTATTTATGGCAAGCAGTTGGGAAAGTCAATACAGCGGCAAAAGAAGTTGTTTGAAGAATGAAGAAAACATCACTGCAGGTTTTCACACCTAAACACATCTGGTCAGTTGCTGCTGTACGTATAGGCAAAGGCTGGATTTTTGGGACTACCTAAAATCACCGTCGAACCAGGGACGTTGGGATCAGATCCCCAATATTGTTCCCCAGCTTCTCCCTGTCGCAGCCTTCAGACACCTCAGCTATGGATATCGCTCATCTGATTAGCTGGAACACAAGCTCCCATTGTGCATTTAGGCAAGAGATGGTGACAGAGTTGCACAGCAGCCGAAAGAAATCGTGACACAGAAACACAGTTGCATGAAATAAGACAGGGCAGTTTCAGGCCAATTGTGCATACCAACAGAAAAGGGCTCATGACATCATTGTATGGTCAGACCTCAAAAATTAAAATGACACATTACTCCATAGACAACTGCAAACTGTAATGCTAAAGTGAAACCTTTAGCGTGCACTTCAATGTTCAGCCATGAATGTTTTCATTTATCTCACGTCCACCCTCTTAATGTAGTTTTAAGTTTAGCTGACAATATATTTATTGGCGTTTTTAAAACTGTTTCCTTTTTTTCTTTTTTCTTTAACAAATAACATTTGTCTTAATTCAAAATAAAACTGCAGTTACGGTTATTTTTTTTAGGTGGCTAGACGGACTGTGTAGCCTCTTAAGACTTAAGCTACATTAAGCTTTAAAACAGATGTTGGTCTCAACGGAGTTCTCTCTTAAGACTAACGCATAGTGAGCAAGGTGAAGGTCATCTTTGATCATCTCACCAGTGGCAGAAATGAATAATAAGAAATAAGCAAAATAAGCTGCCAGTTGTAGCCAGCTGCCAACACTTCCGAGCTCTGCATCCATATATCTTAACCTTAGGACAATGACCCTCATTAGTGGATTTGAGAGATCCTGATGGTTCAATAACAACAGCATTAATAAGTAGTTTTTAGGTCAAGTGTTTGATACACTTCTTTGATTTGTTGAGCCAAAAATCTCAGGCTTTCACACACCGTTGTGGCACATATGGACTGGCACATCGCCAGAAGAGCAAGATCAGGACAACGAGCTACGCTGTGACCCCTCACCCTAAAGCTCCCAGACCAGAGCCCTCTAACTGGCTGCTATTCCCCATAGACTGCGTTACCCATTCCAGTTACAGCCTTGTGTTTGCATGTTGATCACAGTGGAGAGCTGCAAACAGGAAGAAACTGAGGGAGGTCACAATGGAGCAAAGACATTTGAGTACATTTACTCAAGGGGTCTACTTAAGTATCATGACTTCATTTATGTAATCATGTATGGGACATACATTGGAAATGCATCAATCACAAAACAATAGCCCAGCCATGGTGAAAATACAACATATATGATCTAAACAAAGGAATACTATTCTTCACCAAGGAATTTAGTTTACAAATAAGGTTTCATTTATCTAATTTTATGTATTTTTTTCTTAAATCTTGTGATTGTAATAGCAAGATTAGTTTAATGGGTGAATGAAACAATACTTAAGCAGAAACATGATACTTAAATCTCCCAAATGAATGCAAATGAATATTATTACAAAGGTTGCAAATCCTCTCATTTCCATCCAGCACTTTACATCTTCCAGTAACCTTGGGAATACTAATGTTGTTCATTCTAAAATTACAAATAGCGCACCTGTACCTTTGGTTGTCATACTTCTCCAGTTTAATCTCCTGTTTAAATTCTACAAAGGCATCGTGATCTGATACTTCTAAGCTCACTCTGCTGCTTCTGCATGGATTGATCTTTCAACCTCTGATCAACAGTTGGTTTCAAACAGTTGTTGCTGTTACACAGAGATAAGGCAAACCACACTCATCCAATATCTGCTTAACCTGCAACTACGTTGTTGGCTATTCTATTTTTAACCATTCCTCATTAGTGATGTTATCATCATGTATACGGAACACACAGGAATGTATATATGGTTCCATTTATGGAATTTTTACAAGCATTTATAGATTTTTTAATTCATATAATTCATTTTTATAATGCACTTTTTTTACACAAACTCTACTATAACTTCATATAAACACAAATAATAGTTATTTATTTTCTGTCACTGCAACATTGTTGTTTGCACAGATCAGATAAGCCCCTTTAATAAAAAAAATCATTAGCTAATAGCAATTCTAGACATCAGCAAATGCTTCAGCATATCCATGATGCAATTTTGATTAGTCTGATTTAATATATCTATAATGAATTCATCACTAGTCTATATGTTAATCCTTGATATCAACATTTAATTTCTCAAAAGTGGAAATTTTTGTTGTATGTAAGTGTAACCTAAATAAGATTATCCAAATTCTATCATTGAGTTCTATCCAAACCCAATTACATATATCTACAACTAAATTTGTACATATAATAAGTCATCATATCAATATTATCATTTTAGTAGTAAAGAAATGTTAGCTCTTAATATCAACAATTCAATTCTAACTACAACAAAATGTAATTTGTTAATCTCCAGTGCAGATATCTACAATTCTTCTTACTTTACAGATACCATAAATGGAATGAAAGCTGTTTAAAATTCACTTCTGACTAGGAAAAATTAAATTATTGATATGTTAGCGTGTCTCCACCTATTTGATGACCAAACATCTACATTTGCAACTTGAAGACAGTCAATATTCAATCTGATCTTCCATACAAGTTCTAAATGCATATGGGAATTACTTTTAATACGTATGGGGAAGTACATTTTACCAATATTTTTTTTACTACTTTTACTTTGAAATCATGACTGTTACTTGCAACGCATTGCATTGCTGTATTTCTCTTTTTACTGTGGTAAAATATGTGGATACCTCCCACACCATGGGAGAGAGGGATGGGTGACACATGAGGGAATGAAGTGAAACAGAGAGGAAACAGCAGGCTTCAAGGCAAAGCTAGGCAACATCTGTCACCCCTAAAAAAATTGGGCTTATAGAGAAATGAAGGATGAAGGTGGACGGGAGGGAAACGGAGAGCACCACAGGACAAACAGAGAGAGAGAGTGCAAACAAGAAATTTTAACATAGAAAGAGAAAGATGGGAGTGAAATGAATACATGCAGCCAGTCAGAGAGTCGCCTGATCAGAGGGATGGGGTCCTATCCCACACATGCTGTCAGTGCAGGAAGGAGACAGGCCTGATGGATTTGTATGATAGATGTGTGGACGCACGGAACCACGGCCCCAGCTGCTGGGCTTAATGAAATGTGTCCCACTACAAGATAGAGCGCCCTGATTTAAACACATCCTGCCACGCTATTTCTCTTCTCCCTAATACAGCCAGAAAGAGCCGACGTCACCATCAGCCCCTCTCTCTGTTTGTCTTCCTATTTGAAAGTCAGCTTTTTCATTTGGAACCAATCCACTGTCTCTCCTCTCGCCCTGAAATGAATCATGCTTCTGTCCTGTGCCCCTGTAGATCATTGGCGAGTCAAACTTGATCTAAAATGTGCTTTGTTGTTTTTGTTTAAAGCCTGAACCTCATCATCTGCTCCGGTGCATCCTCAGCATGTGTCAGGTTTAAAATTGTTTACTCTCAATCAGCATTTCACATAAATGTAAAAAAAACAAAATGCAAAATAGAGTGCAGGGCTCTATGTGAGATTAGACTTTTTATTGTACAAAGAAAAAAAAAGATTTTCTTCATTTATTACATGCTTCTACCTTGTGGTATCCATTTTCTTCTCTATTACCTCTTCTCCTTTGCTTCTCATGTGCCTCTCTGTCACATCGCCCTCACTCCTCCTTCCTCTTTTTCTCTTTGTGTATCATGTCCCTTGGGCCTGAGCAGTCAGGTTTTTTTCCTGTACGAGTTCAGAGGGCCAAGGAGAGTCCTCGTCAGCTAAGTGTTTATAAAGCTTTCTGCCATGTCAACAAGGACGGATGGTTCCTGTCTCTTAATTCGCAGATCCCAAATTCCAATGTCACTGTTCAGCTTTTTACTTGAAGGCCAGTCTACATCTCTACATATAGTGTCCTTTGCCGCCTCATCTGTGTGTACACCTCCGTGTGTGCCAGGGCTTGTGTGCTGCATGTGTGTTTGTGTGGATGGGCTCGCTTAAAGCCCTGCTTTCTCCCGGAATAATTGATTTAACAAATCGCCGGCCATGTTTCATTCTGAGGAAGTGACAGGAGCAAAGCGGGAAGAGGGAGCCAGGAGATTAATTAGGAAACAAAGTCATCTTTATGGAAATTAAATGCATCCTCTGATGATAGCCTTCCTTTCCCATCAGTCTGCCGGGTTTCATCCCTTGTGCATGATAAAGGACTGGGAGGCCTCCAAAACATTGCAGAGTTGTCTGTCTGCACAAGAGCCCAGTGCCTACACAGCACCCTATAGCGATGCCAACTCCAGCTCCCACTTTCATGGGTGATGTGTTTCGGGCTACATCATTGAAAAGCACTGAACCCAGAAAAAACATCTGCTCCTGAAAACAATGCAGTAACCTCTTCCGGAGGAAAAAAAAAATCAGTAAAACAGAAGCCTGCATAAATTCAAGCTCATATCTTTCATTGCCAGTCCCTGCATATGTGCATGGCTCTTTACATACAGCATTTAGTATAACAAGCTCCCAAGAGACAGCCCATCAACTGCATGAGTGCACATGATAAAGCTGGTATCCATAAAGTTTAGTGCATACCTTCATGTGACACTGTGCCCTTATGATTATAGGTTTAGGATTAACTGCTTAGTACACAGCCCTTCAACAACCAGTCCTAATACTTGCTTGCAGCTGCACATGCAATGTGATTCTTTGCTCTTGATTTGGACAATTCTGAATATGCATGTAATGCCTGTCTCCTGATTATGATGTCAGTCTTAGAAAAGATTTTATTTTATTTATCAGACATGGAGAGTTAAGCTGCAACATAAACAGAGGCCAGTATGGATCTGTCTGAATCGATCTGCAGTATGTTTTTCCCTTTCTTTCTTATTGTTACAACATGTTTTGATAACAGCAGACATCCTCCTCCTCTCCGATTTCCAAAACAGATGACTTGAAGAAGGCCATTACAACAGGCAAAATCGATGGACAACGGGGCAAATTCAGGCTTGCCTGCAAGTGTGTCATCAAGCTTTATCTGACAAGGAGGCCATTTTGCACCGTGCAGTGCACACAACGTCCTAAATTCAACAGATTACAGATACAGCAACACTTCATCCTTACACTTTGACTAATAATCAGGGCTGAAAAATCAAACATTAGCATAATTGGCTGGAAGCGTCTGCAAAAAGCTGCACATAGAAAAACATTCTGCAGCATTTTCCTTCATGCAAAACGTGTTCAAATCAAATGAAAATGAAAGATGGAAATCATAGATGCCTATTTAGTTTCATTAGTCTTCCCCAGAGAAACAATTTCCTAACAATGCACTATGATATCTTGAACATAAGAATGTGGGTTTGCATGAGGATTGTTGTAGCAAAATGTTTTCTTATGTGCATAAGTTATTGTTCTAGGAGCTCATATGATCATGTGAAACTGGAGAAGCAAAGGGCCAATTAGTATAACTATCATTACATCCCAATCATCTGGGGTTGCACACCGAGAAATGAAAATTAGGATGGTGCAGAGTTTCCTCATCCCCAGGGGTCCTGGAGCGTCTCCGCTGCATTGCATCCCAAGCTGTTTTTGTTTCTCACTGTGCCATTTCTCCTACTGCTTTCTCCTCCCCAACCTGCCACCTGTTCCATCGCATTTTTTCCTCCTCTTTTTATTCACCCAAGCCACCCATGAGCTGGGAAGATCTTTCAGGTGCAATTTTTTCCCCCTGGTATGTAAGTGTTGTGACAGGAGAAATGCTGGAACAACGCTCAAATCCGAAGAGATGGGTAAAACACCTTAGAATTCCTCCTGTGGCCGTCTCCTAAGGCTCAATTTCCTCTTTGTCTCTGTCTGTCTGTACCTGTTTCAATGTGTGTGTCTCACTGTCTGTGCAACAGTCAAAGAGCAAAATGCAGGGAATTAATATAACGTGAGTAATCACTTAAAAATAATTAAATGAATCTAATCTAATCTACTGGATGGCTATTGTTCTTATGACTCTCACATAATTAGAAAGTGGACACAGAGAACAAAGGTCAAAGGAGATAATGGACACATGGACAAATCTATTTATAAGGAGCATGAGGAGGCATCTGGCATCTGGTATAGTGTAATTGTTCTTTCATGTCCACATAACACAGGCAAAATCAAAGGCAGTTTCGTATTTTAGAGCGATTGTTACACTATAAATTGCCAATCGGACACAAGCTGGGGAGAGCAGGACAACGTACCACATTTAGGTTTTTCCCTTGTGATCAGAAAAAGGATGTCTGAGTTAGATGATTTTATTAAGCAACACGCACATCTCTGCAACAAATGAACACTCAAAGTTTTTTTCTAAGAGCTATGCCGTTCTTGTGAAATTACACTGAAAGTGGCAGAAGGTAAATTTCAAAAGCTTCCCCTATAACAGACAATATTATTTGTAACACACTAATTCAGTACAATTCTCTCTACAATATATACTACAGGTGTATATTAGATTATTTATGATGCACACATGTGGATGGAAAGATCAATATGTAGACTGATTTATGTGTGGATATCTATCTGTCTTTCCATTTGTTACATGGATGGATGGATAGGTATCCATACAGTTATCTATTCTATAATTGATGGATATTCAAACGGACGGATCGATGGATGCAGATAGATGAAGTCTATTCACATGTCAATAGATTACTGAGCTACATGTCAGAATATAACTTATATGAATGCTGATGTGATATTTTCTGTCAAACATTGGCATTATTTTTGTCCACAAGGTAAGCAGTAATTGAAAACTGTTTTAAAGTCAACATACAGTACAGTATGTAATAAAAAAAAAAGACTCATCTGCCGATCATATTCACTGACAAAACCTTTTACTAACAGAATAGTTTGACTTTCCTAAAATACCCATCATTCAATTTACTTACATGCTGCCTCAACAGGCGAGTCTGTGCCATAGAGCTCGACAATATTCAGCCGCAGATACAATTGCATATTCAGCCATACTCTAAATAAGCAGAAGCCATGTCTGCTAACAATGTGTTTAACTAACCAGAGGCATGTTGCTTCATACAGGCTATATTAAATGTCCATGATACAGTGTAATAAACCCTGCATTTTGTGAACCCCATGCACCCATATTCTTTATGGCTATGGTATATGTGTGATACAATAGTGAAGGATGAAGCAACCTCACCCTATAAACACCGGTGTCTTTCTGTTTTTCTAAAATAATTTTGGTCCTTCAAGGTTAATTCTGGTATTTTAAAACCTGCAACATATTTTAAAATTTTTTTTCTTGTTCAAATGTGTAATAGGTATAAATAATTTTGGAATTTGTACGATTCATCGCCCTCAGCCAGCAGCCACAAGACAGGCCCTAATCGCTGTAACATAAAAATATGTCCATTAATAGTGCTTGTTTTCTTGCCACTGATAGGATCAGGTTGTTAGTGCTTGAAAGCAATAGACAGGATATCTAAAGAGATAGACCTTTCTGCGAAAGATTGGAATAATAATTTAGTTTCACAGAACACAGAAGTTGCTGGTCTAAAGCTGCATTAATCATTGAAGCTGACTTTCATATTTTAAAGGGTTATTCTGTTAAAATGTTAAGATAATAACACAAACAAACTAACTCATCATGGCAGCGGTTGGCCAAGTTAAAATGCTGCCACCTGCGTGAATCTCCACACAAAGCCTGTTTAAGCCAGACTAATCATTCTCTCTCCCAGGCTCAGCACTTCTGGGTTTGGTCTGTTCTCCGTTTGTCTGACATAGACAGCATCTACAGTACATATGTGACATCTTCACTCAACTGTTCACCTCTGACACCACTTATATGGTGATACCTGGCACATCATGCTTTTCTCTTGCTATTGTTTACCATTATATTTACTTTCATAATAAAATTCATAAAATTTGGCATGCAAACGTGTCTCGGTTCACCTCTTTCATCACTGGCTTTGAGCTGACTTGTGACAATTGGGGGTTCAACTGGGATCAAATTAACCTCTTTGATAACATGTTCTGCAAGATCAAATTTCAGCTGTTTCTTGTATGTAGTAGTAGTGTAGATAAGTATATTTTAAATTATAATGAACTTCAATTGAATGCAATTTTAAATCGTCAAAAGTGCAGTTAACGAACAGAAATCACACTGAAATATAGTTCCTAAAAATAATTACTTTTTTTTTAATAGCATTCGTAAAAATCGGATTTACTGAAGTAAATCAATGCTTAATTTCCTGTATCTATAAAGCAAGTACTGTAAAGTTTATTTTAAAAAACCTATAACAATATAGTGCCTCAACGTGTCACATCAAACTTTTGAATATAATGAAAATTAATGTTGGTATGATTAAAATACATCAGACACATCTTTTAATTAAAGCTACACTTCAAGTATGTCTAAAGTACATAAAGGTTACGTGCATTCACAGAATGATACAACCAAATTAAATATTTCAATCGGCAGGAGATAATATTCAAAACAGTAAATTATTTGCTTTGACATTAGTGAGTCATTATAAGACCAATTGGTCCCTTTCAGGCACAGTGAGTACGTCAACACGCACTTCATCCATAGCCTCTGAAACATGTAGCAGTACTCCATAGTTCATAAGAACCAGTTACTGACCTACATTCTCATCTTTCTGCTGTTGCAGGTATGGGCTGTTTGACTGTTGCTGATGAGTGATCTAATACACTCAAATCATTCTGTGTGTTCATTAGGAAGTATGATACATTCTGGTTGTACTTAAAAAGCACTCACTGACAGCCCATTCTATAGGTGTTAGGTTAAAAGCTACAAGATGTAAAAAGACTTGATCTGAGTCTACGTGGAAAATCCTAGGAAGAGATCCTTTGACACAAATTCAAAGTTAAGATCCGAAGCTTGGTCTCAATTTAGGAGTCAAAAAGGAAACATTTCACCAGGGAGGGACAAGCATCTGAACAACATTGAATTTCCAGAACACAACAGGGGTGGAATGAATAACAAGAAGACTAAATGAGAGACAATTCTTGATGAATAACAGTCGCTCCAGTGCACACGCTCAAACTTGCAATCGAACGAGAGGTAAAGAGAGACGGAGATGGACAGATGCTGAACCACAAACAAGCTAAATAAGTGATGAAATGGTCTGCTCTCACAAAAGAGATGAAATGGAAAATGTGTACAGCAG
This sequence comes from Chaunax sp. Z400, assembly GCA_037577475.1. Classification (NCBI taxonomy): domain Eukaryota; kingdom Metazoa; phylum Chordata; class Actinopteri; order Lophiiformes; family Chaunacidae; genus Chaunax; species Chaunax sp. Z400. The sequence continues at coordinate 3,353,718 of CM075199.1, forward strand.
TAGGCTCCTGACCACACTGCAAAAACAATGTCCTGTTCAATACGGTCCCTTTTCATTTACAGCCAAATTTCCCTGAAAGCCAATTCAGTCTTTTGCTGGTTAGCTTGTGTATACAGGATACTCACACACACTCATTCATAACCATTGCATTAGCACAAAACAGGCCTGAAAGAGGGGGATGTCACTTTCCATGCAAAAGTATTGATCTATAAAAACTTGACAGGAGATTGTGCTCGCCTGATAACTCTAACCCTATGTGACTGAACGCTTGGGAAACTGGTGATGCAAATACACCTTTCATTTTAAGCCAACTCAAATCTTAAAGTCTGCTCAATATTTCATCATTTCATCATCATCATTCGTCTTTTACATTCCTTGCCCTTTCACTGCAGAGAAAAGGGAGGTGAATGTATGGTAATTATCAGATGAAATGATCATCAGCTGTTATAGAAAGCCAAGGTAATATCAAATGGCATTAAAGAATCTCAGAACAGCGCAAATACTGTGCATAAACTATGCAGGTGCGTTGCACTGGAGATATCCACGACTGAAATCTTAGGAGTTTCAATTTTAACTGAGACACCATAACCAAAACATAAAGTAACTAGAAAGTATTCGGATAGCGCAGACCTCCGCCAAGGCAGCTCAGTTTCCCTGTGTTGCCTTTTCACTACAAAGCAAAACTACAGTAATTTTGTTGCAGACAGCTCTATCTTGTGGAGCCTTGTAATCATTATATTACAATGGTACATATGGTACAATTAATAAACTATAAAAAATTCCTGGATCCAGACGGTGATCTGGATCACCACCAAAATCTAATGGGCCTCTTTCGACATCTTCTGAAAATTTCATCAAAATCTGTCCATTACTTTAAAAAAAATCCTGTTAACAAACCAACAAACAAACTAACCAAGCAACGCTGGCAAAAACTTAACCACCTCCCTTGGCGGAGGTTGCTACAAGTAGATATTTGTGTTTGGATATTATGAGAATAGAAAAAATAACGATAAAAGGAAGACTAAGGCCATGGCCATGATTAGCAAAACACTGGAGCTCATTCATCAATATCTTCCCAAGTCTTTTCTTAAATCTGCTTGAAGTAAGACCCGAAGTAAAGTTTGCCAGCTGTATGAGGTGCTTTTAAATCTGTTATTCCTACTAATTAATACAGGTAAATGTCCCACCAATCTCCGCCAAAGGGCACAAGATGCAGGGCCTTGTGCACACATCAACAAATAAAACATGAAAGAGAAGTCAATAACTCCCTACCCCTAAAAAAATGAAAAGATGAAAAGGCAGTGGAGTGGAGTCCTAATGTGAGAAAAACTTCAGTAGTTCTGAAGTGGAGGTACTGCTGCAGAAAGTAGGGTGCTGTTACTCATTCACTGAATGCTGTATCACGAGAAGTGCTCACAAGTGACAAAAGGAAGGAAAAATGGTTTGATTTGAAATATCAAGCCACACACAGTAGAGAAGGGAAGACTTTTACAGCATTATCTGGGCTGAACCAGCATATAGGGGCTACTCAATCTAAGGTGTGTTATTTGTTAAGCAATTGGACACAAACCTGGGCCCCATGTCAGTGGTCTCATCTCCTATTTCAGCATGAAAAGGTAAGCTGTTTTTTTTTTCAGAATTAACTAAATTTGATGGCATATTTTATGCTGTAGCTGTCAAACCATGTCACATGTGCCTCACCAAGGTATGAAACCTAAAATGAAAATGAAAATGAAACCAGGTGATTATTTTTGTAAAATAGGTGTGCAAATGTTTAAAAAAATGTTACCCAAGTGCTTTGTTTGTATTCAAAATTTGAACATTTGCTTTTGCAGTAATCCCCAACCATTGCATATTTTAAATCCGCCAAAATAAAAGGTCTCTGCAAATGACTGATTTTATCTTGAACTCCCACTAAGACAAGCCACCCTTTGAGGCTCAACCTGGCACCTTCATGCAGTACCTCCACATAGGCACTCAGGTCCAACTAAAATAAAACCATTCAGACATTTAGTGCATAACAAAAAGGTGACTGTCCTCTCGACAACCTTCCCAAAAGCAGCATAACTGTATAACCTCATCTTTTTCTGCACAGAGGTCACTTATTTGGAAGGTGTAAACAATATTCTAATACGTATTTGAAACAACTTCATGCTGTCGTTTCTTACAGGTGAGGACGATCTCAAAGCAAAGTTAAAAAGCAGAGAAATATTTTCTATTGAGGTCATTTCTAGACTGAAAACGTCTTTCAGAATGGCACAAATTCAATCACCATATGCACAATGTGTAAGCCGGTCATCCTCAGTGCTCTGAAATTCAGTCCCTATTATAGTGGTACCTTATAGCTGACAAGCTCACTGTGAGACAGATTACTTTACCCGTGTCAAGATAATGCAAAGGACAGATTCAGGTAGAGCAACTATAATATTTAAAAGAAAGAGAGAAATAATAAATTGTGAGCTACAATGAAATGCAGTGCGATTAGAGTAAAAACCTCTTGAACACTTTTCCCTTCCTCTCCTTTGCTAATGAAAAATCTCAAATATCTGGCTGACAGACTCTCCTCTATTAATTTCATCCTGCTACCTCTATATTGGCCCTCCCACAGACCCAAATGAAATAACCCTGTCAGGTCTAATTCTAGTAAGACATTGCTTTCCCAGAACAAAGGACGCACACCTGCTACCAAGGTGTCTCTCACCAATAACCACTGAGGATTGATGCTGAGCATTTCTGCAATATTTCACAATTTAAACCATAATCGTTAGAAAACACTGCGACTACACATTTTGTGCTTGTTAATTAACTCACGTGCTATATATATATATATAAATATATATATATATATTTATATATTTATATATATATATAAATATATAAATATATATAAATATATTTATATATATATATATATATATATATATATATATTTATATATATATATATATATATATATATTTATATATATATATATATATATATATATTTATATATATATATATATATATATATATTTATATATATATATAAATATATAAATATATATAAATATATTTATATATATATATATATATATATATATATATATATATATATATATATATTTATATATATATATATATATATATATATATATATTTATATATATATATATATACTGAGCAACAGTAGAAACGCATAATTTAAAAACCCAATATGTTCTTTTCACTACTCCTAATCTACTGAAACAAACAAACGTGATTCACTGAATAGACTTTTTTAAGTACCCACAACCAAAACATGTTAAATCATGAATAACCATCATTTAGTCATAACATGGCCATAACAGTCATTGGTGCATTTCAGAGAAACCATGTGTTTCTGCATGATTGAAAAGACCTGGCCAAGGCAATAAAATCCTGGGTCTAATTAATGTCCTACAGAAACTACTGATGATGCCATGGATTCCGCAAAACCTACATGAATGGACAGTTGGGATGCTGATGGTCATAATATGGCAGACATGTGCAGCACAGATGTTACAGATGGGGCATTGCGCAGTGGAGGCAGATCACATTTAGTGACAAGCCCAGATTTAACTTGCACAGAGCTGATGGTTGTTGGCGTTTGTATCGTCATCATGCGGACTGCTATCCTGCCGCATACATCCAGGAAGTGGACCATTTTGGTAGTGGTGTCATGATGTGGGGGGCCACTGCCAATGGATGATGATAAGACCTTGTCCACATCCACGGTATACTGACAGCTATCCGTTACCAAGATATGGTCCTAGGTCCACATGTCATTCCCAGGATACAGCAATCAGGCATCACCTTCATGCATGACAATGCCAGACCACATGTGGCTCATGTCTGTCAAGAGTAGCCTACCTGGACCAGAACAATGTCGCTGTCCTTCCTTGACCAGCATATTCACAGATCTCAATCCAATAGAGCATCTGTGGGATGTTGTGGATCACCGGGTGAGACGGAGAGATCCTGCTCCAGCAACACGTGAACAACTTGTCACAGCACTGCAGGAAGAATTGCATGTCATCCTACAAGTCCAGATTAACGTCTTATCCATTCAGGAGGTGAAAAGTAGTGATAAATGCTGGAGGTGGTCACGCGCGGTACTGACTGTTGTTCTCTGTCTCACCATCCACACTTGTTAACTTGTAAACACTAAGGCAGCAAACAATAATTTGTATAAAAATGATTTTTCTGTATGGCTAAAGGGTGAATAAAGTTGTGCGAACCATAATTTGCCTTCATATTTAATATGAACAAGATGGCATGACAAAAAAAGCATTTCCACTGTTGCTCAGTGTATATATACATGCTAAAAATACTGATACGGTGGATCAAAATAAGTGACAATATACTGTATGTTCGTGAGTGTACAGTATATGCTATATTCGGCTTGTACAGCATGCTTATTAACCACAGTTCATAAATGGCATATTGTACATTTATTTTAATATTTCAAAATGTCTCTTCCCTCCACTCTATCACCCTGTCAGTTTCTTTGTGTTGCAGCTGCACTTAAGCTCTGATCACATGTGACTACATTGATGGAGCTGAAGTGTGCAGCACCACAGCACCATGAGCTTCGCAATAACCAGATGACTGTAGCCTGTAACATCCTCTACCTCTCGCCTCCTGAGTCTTTTAACTGGAATGAGGGCAATCTTTTTATTTTTTTGTATGTTAAGTGCCACCTCCTTTTCTAAAACCCAGGGGTGGGTGAAAATCTCCTTTAGGCGGCCCTTGTTGTGGCAGAAATGACAGGAAGGTAAGTAGTGAGAAAAACTGGGTCAGATTGGCTTCTGGAAAAATCTTCGTAAAGTGATTTTTCTTGAGCAGGATGATATTGGTGTAATGTCACTTGGACCTCCTTGAGTAAGGTTTGTTTGATTGATTTTTAGCACAGTATCCTTCAATGCATTCTTGTAATTTTCAATTTATAAAAAGAAACAATTCCATTATTTTTTAAAATTAATTAATTTTTTTCTAAATGTATGCATTTAAAGGGTCACCCATTGTGAGCGAGAACCAACAACACACCAGCTTGTTTTGCTTCACCAGTCTGTATTTACTGTATGGATGCCTCCCAGAGGCTCCCGCCATCTTGTTTATATGAATTGCAGACAGCTAAGCTCAAACAAACCATCAGTGCCTTTCCTGCTACACTGACTGCCCAGCATGAAATTGGCAGTGAACATCCACAGACGACTGGTGGCGGAAGTCAACCATTTTTAGTAGAACTAAAAAATTAGAAATTGTTGGAGACATCTTTGTCAGGCAAACAAAAAGATCTTCACGTGGAAGAGCTCCATGGTGCTCCAGTTCTACTATATGTGGCAGAATTAATGTTGTTCATTAATAATGTGTGTGCATTTGTGCACAGTCAGAAACTGGCTGGCAATGGAGTGCGTCCCCCTGAGTCTTGAGTTTCTGGGGGATTCAAAATGTGCTTTTTTTTTTTTTGCATTACTTATAAACTCTATAACTTGCTGCTGTGAGAGGGGAGCTTGGAATTATAAGCACAGAGCACTCAGGTTGTTACTTGGCAGCCACCTGACAAAGAGGCTGGCAAAGCTGTTTCGAACTCTAACAGTTTTTAATGGCTGTGAAATGACAGCGCTATAAAATATAACCTTCACTTTAAAAAAATACTTAATGTAGACACTGTGTAATGGCAAAAACCTCTGTCACACTTCAGGAGCTGGGACCTGAGCAGGATACGGCCCTCGAAGAACCGGAAGGCCAAGTTCAGCTCTATGCCTCTTTCACAAAGTGGATAGTCTAGACTCAAAGATGCTGAGTTCTGAGTTCTTGAGCAATCAAGAAAACGATTAAGGAAATTGAAAAAAATATATTAAAACTTTTTGTATGACATTTTATTTTGTGAAAAAGAATATTACTTGATGTAATTTATTATTTCATTCTTTATTTCAAGATGCACTATATTTTTTCCAATAACATATTTCAAGTTTCATTTCATTTCATTCATAAAGTCACTTGTCTCTCAACACTTACCAAACTCACAGTTAGCTTACTAGAGCAATGTCAAGGTTGTTGCACATCTATTCATTTATTAATATTGATTTACACACTTGAAGCTTACAGTACACCCATATAAATGAGATATATCAGACATGCTGATATAACAACCTTGTGGCTTTTTAAAAAATTAGGGCAGATCATTGTGATACATTCATCATTTGCAGACATCTGAATGCACACATTTCCTGCTTTGTAAGTTAACAGGGCCACCTCATTTAAACAACTGATTGGCACATCATGTATTATGGAATGAAGTTAGCTACAAAGAAGACGCCAGCGCTGGCTTGATGTGTCAGATGCATTTGAAGCAGCCTTTGAAATGGGACACACTGGCCTTTTTGGGACACATTTGGTCTAGAAATGCAGACTTTAGAGGATCTAGAAACTGAATTGGGACACAGTTTCTGTCTGAAACATTTAGACACAGTCTGTCTCTATCTCTCTATCTCTGCTAAAACATTGAAGCCAATCGATGTGGTGTCCTAATTCCTTACCACATACTAACTGTGCACAGTTTGTACTAAAAACTAATCCTTCTGGTTCTAGTTTTCTATTAGTATGCAAGAAATGCAAATAATTTTACATTTTACATTAACAGAAAATTAAAAAAGATGTATCACATCTTTGTCAGGCTGTAATTTTATACTGCATTGCCAATAAAATATCCCAAATTCAGCTACGTGTTTTGTCCAAATTTGATTGGTTTCCTGGCAACATCCATTCCTGTTTGAGTGTCCATCGGCTGTTTTGAGTCTATTTTGTCACTTTTCTATAATGAACACAACATATTCAAACCCTGCTTGGAATCTGAGTATAGTGCATGATCAAACAAATGTCTCCTCTCATGCCTCTCTCCATGGCACTGAAGTCAATGCTTCCTCTTTCTTATTCTGTCACTGTTTTCCATTTGTCTCTTGCTATTTTTATTAAAGCTGAAGCATGCATTATGTAGAACACAACTTTTTTAGTACTACCTCTGCACTTAATGAAACACTAGGAGCTACCAATCATCCAAAGATGAAAAATTAGTTTGTTACTATAAGTTATGAGGTGTAGTGAGCATTATAACCTGAAAGTTCTTTGATTTGTTGAATTTTCACACAACTTCAATGCACAGCAGCTAAACAGGCTTAAAATTGTCTTACTATTCTGGCTTTTTCCTCATTTGCTACTTCTTTTTTTCCTGATGTTTCGTTTGCTGAACCCACTGGAACCAATATTATCTCATAAGACTACCTTTCTATCCACTTGGACAAATACACAGGGTGGGCATTTGAGATGTGCTACTAAATTGACCCTGTATTCCACAATGAAAGGTTTTCAAAAAAAGAAAAGAAAAAAGACCCTCCCACCCAAAAAACAAAACAAACAAAAAAACTACAATCTATGTCTCGGTGCATTTTACTGAATGAAAATATAGATAATTGCGTGATCACTGGGAGTTGTTTCAGCTTCTTTGTGTCGCTTTGTTTTTTTTTAATAGCTGTTGCATTTGCATTCATTTGCAAAAGGAATTGTATTTTTTAAAATTGATTTATATATTTTTATCACGAGAGCCACATGATAAGCCCTCTGGGTTTCACAGCTCTGTTAACACTCACACTGGTTCTTAACATACTGTATACTTTATCACCACAGTGAAATACATTAGCAAAAGGGAGGCTTGTCATATTGATGGATGAGTGGGTACATTATTTTTTTTAAATTATATGTATATTATTAACTGTAGCTGTTATATTAACTACAGTTGATATTACATTGGTGACTCACATTAGATGTTTCTTAGGACAAGGGCAAGAACAGAAAGGTTATACAGTATGTTGTTTGTTTCGCTGAATGAAGACGATTGTTTGAATTCATTATAGAATCTTTCACTTTTTGTGAAATGCAGCTTAAAGTGAAAACAGTTAAAAAGAATAGCCTTTTGTAAATCTGGAAATGTTTTGGCTCAGGCTGTAACAGAGATTAAACTGACGGAGGCCAAAGAAAAAAGAAGAAAAAAACATATCTGCCTCTCTATGATGTAAGCCTGCTCCATCATGCTGTAGGTAGTTTTCACCTGCAGAGTCCTATTGCCCTCAGTTAAAGCATCAGATCATGCTCCAATCATCCCAGATGGCTGCAGACGTCCATGGACCAGGAGGGCTCTGTTTTGCATTCTGCTCATGTGCACTGCCCCTCTGAACTGCCACTTGCAACTTGATAAATCATTCAGCACAGACATTGCTGAAACTGTTACTTTGAGCACCAGGTAGAAATTACTTGCTGTGAGTTGGCTCCTCTGAAAAGTAATGTGGATTTGCTCCTTGGCCAGTTGTGAGTAATACAATTTTTTTCTTTTTTAATCTGAACTGTGTGGTAGCTCAAAACATTTCAAGAGCTCAGGGGAAATTTTGTCTGGTGAGTTGTCTTTAAGCTTCCGGAGAATGGAGACAAATGTGTACCTGTACCATACTGGGATATCCATAACCTGCAACAGGTAAATCATGTGGGAACACCATAAAATCTTTTAATCTATCAGAGCTCTGGTGTGCCATTACAGTAACTGAGTATACGTAGCCTTTGTGACAGACTCTTTTTAATTTTGTCTGCTCCACTGGAAAATGTACTGAAAATAGATTTCTTTCAGCATCTATCCCTGCCTGTGCATGTATAGAATATTTTTTATCTCATGAGCAGTAAAACCTCTGAAACTGTGAGTGAACATTGCCAAATCAGGTCTCTGCCCTTTCTTGTCTCTTAGCTACATACACACAAACAATACATATCCAACATGGCATCCAAATAAAGTGTAAATAAACTGATATTTGTTAATATTTAGTTCTTTAGAACTAAATGCAAAGAGAAAAAAAAACTTCTCATTGATGGGCTCAAATAAAACTTTATGAGTTTCTGGAGGAAACCGTCTCAACGTGAATCTTTTCACAGCTTCTTCTAAAATGTGTAAAGTGTTTAATGATCATAATCATAAATGAATTGGCTTCCTGTGTGTGTGGATATGGCATTGTTGTGTCAGACTACTTTACACAGAACTGTAGCTTTATTTTGCTTACAACGCTTTACAACCTTTTTGGCATTGACATCAAAGTCAGCATCACTGAGCTGCAAGTAAGGTAATCAAGCAGACAGCTGTGCTGGTGCTTTTCTTTTTCCAGTGGGGAAATAAACAAATGCTTGTCATTCAAAATCTCAGCAAAGTTGTTTTCATTTATTGCAATTGCAATGTTATGCAGTGCCTCTCTTCTGCTCCCCTTCTCGTACTTGAGAGGTGGTCAGACCTGTGTACAGATAAGTGTCTCTCATCGTAGGTCAATTTACAAGCAAAAAACATCTCCACACGACTCCAAAAGGTTTGTAAATTACCTCGGGACCTTAATGGTTCAAACCTGTTTTCACATTAGCATGACTATGATTATGAAGATGATGCCATTGTGCTGTCTGTAAGGTTTCCTCTGTATGTGTTGAGCATTTTCCCTTTCATTATAGCAAATAGGTTTTGTGTCCTTGCTTTTGGCCTTGGGGTTGCTGTACAGTGGCTATCAGAGACAGTATTGAGAGAGCACAACACACTGTAGCTGAAGAAAACGTATACAACTCAAGAAAACATCTTCATTGATTTGAAAACACATGCACAGCATTTTGAAAAGACTCATGAAGCTATTGAAGTCATCAATCATAGTTTTCTACCTCAATCATGGAGATTATCAGTTTGGTTTGTTTGAACCCATGAAATCTTGGAGTGGATCTGGTGGATCCAGGGTTTTTTTAAAAACTTTCCTTAACATTAAAAAATAGGGCTTCTTTCACCATTTTCGACTATTACGCTTAAACTACCAGAGAGATTTTGATGAAACTTGGTAGAAGGATTGGGCATGAATTTACATTTTGAGTGGATCCGGATAAAGGGGTCAGTTCTTTAACATTGACGTTTTTTTTAATTGTCACGTTTTGTCAAATAAATTAAAACTACTTAATGCACAGTATTACCATGAAGCTCGGTGGCAGAGTGGGTGTTGTCCCAAAGACGGAACCATTGAATTTTGGAATAAATCCGGATGAAGGCGTAGATCCATTTTCTTTTTCCGCTTTCTGTAACATTGCAAGAACTGTGAGTTAAGCCATTTAACTATAACAGTAATGGGCGGATTTGGAATCCAAATAGCCAACAGGAAATGTAGCTGTCTTCCCTGCGATAAACGTTTTGAATGTATATGTTTTCACCATGAAAGAATGAAAATAGGGTGTTACATATAAACAGGAATGTAACTTGCGGGGAGAAGGAACACATTGGAGGGAATAGTCATGGTGGAGGTTTAATGTCTCTTTAATGTTTTTTATGTACTCTCTTTTCACCTTGGACATGCACAGTGTGCACTGATCATAATGGAGCATGCAGATTAAAAATCAATCGAACAGAAATAAGTACAAACTACTGTTTTTCCTTTATAATTTCAAAATATCAACATTAGAGAAATAGCCTTTTCTACAGTGTGCAGGTTTCTCCATAAACCCACTGATGTTATTTTTATCCTAAATGCTGTGCTTTTAAGAATAAATTTTAGACAGTTGATGCACTTTGAGAAGACATTAGAGCTCTTTGATTTGACATGCTGCGTGACATACTGAGAGAATAGAGTGATCAACCCGGGGCACCTTCCCAAAACATAGACCGTCGATATCAAACAAAGCATCTGTTTTGCATTTGCAATGCTTGGCCTTCTGTTGGATATTTATGCTCTCATAATCTCTATATTATTAACGTGAAAGCTAAAGACCGTCTGTCAACACAGGTGGCAGGACGGTTAATATGTGTCATAAACACTAAATCTCCTCACTTGTCGTCAAAATGACAGAATGATAAAATTCCCTTTTCTAATCAACAACATTACCATTCATGCTGTGTCCAGCACTTTTTTTTTGTTTCCTCTGGGAAACACTTGTCATGTGTATTTGCAGCAGGTTTTCTTAAAGCTGTACATATTATGTCAAACTGGTGTTGATGCTTTCTTAATTCGCTCGTATTTTATCTGTTTGCATGCGTTTTCTTAGGCTGCAGCCTATTGAGGTCTCTCAGCCATGACATCACTGTGCGTGCAAAAGTCAACTCTTTTTTTTTTTTATAAGATCATACATGGCCAAACTGAGGATGGCAGTTTTAAAGGCCAAAATGTTTACAACAATTTGTACTGCATATTTTGCAATCCTGATAGCAAATTCTCTCCGTGGTCAAAAAACAAACAAAAAACAGGCTTTTCATTATCTTTGAAAAGGTACCAATATCTTATTGGGCAGTTTATCTGTTTGAGTTCTTAATCTGATGGCAAGACAAACATTCGGTTCAGATTTTTAATGATTTTCTAAAGCCCCTAAATCTGGGTCTCAAATCCTCAGCATTTCCCTTTGAGGAAATAATCAAAATAATTCAAGTTAAATCACTGGACTAAAGGCTTAACACCTTTGCTATTCCAATTAATCAGGACTGTGTGGCTTTGGTTTGATGAGATTTGATTGATAATGCTGCCTATGTCAAGCCAGTGAGAAAGGCAAGAAAGAACATGGCGTAGTACTGTAAGCTCCATCACTCACAGTGTAAATCAGATTGAGAGAAAACTGCTTCTCTGGGCCCTCATTACAACACTCAGAAGTCTAACGAACACTGAAAACATTTCTGGCCACTGAAATAATCCCCACCTCTTTACACTGGCCCTGGGATCAGTTCTCTGACTCCAGTGTGACTCCAAAAGGAAGAGATTTGGGACAAAATCCACAGTCTGAAAATCCACGTTTTGTGTTCTTTCTTTCACTGCAGCTCCAGAAGGAAACATGTTACAACTGCAATAATATCAGGACACAATGTGTAAATTCCATAATACAAATACTGCACATTTGAAAGATAATCTGTTCATAGATTACGCCTGAGTTTAAGCCTCATTGTAGCTGTGAAAGAGGAAAAAAATGTGTTACAATGGAGACAAATATATGACTCCAGGGTCAGAATGGGAGCAAGAATGATTAGAGGAATGATTAACATTACCTACAGTATGTACACATAGGAATGACAATATTGTATTAAAAAGACTTGCTCACTGGATGTTTCATCAGTAGCCAAACATCAATTTCATTGTATGGAATATTTATTTTCTTTTGAGTTGTATTAATTTTATTTGACAGTAAAGCAACTCAATCAACAATGCCCTAAACGTCCGTACATCAAGCCCCTTAAAAGCAGCATTATGCAACCATATTACCTTAATGTAAGCGTGATAGTACACTGAATCATAATAGGGTGAATGATCTCAGTTTTCTCCACTTGGCCCCTCTAAGCCTTGTTTTTGCACTAACTTCAGTGGGCGAGCAGAAACTGTGGGTAACTTTACTGCACAACATCATAAAACCCCCAAACTAACCACACTTTATTTAGTTGTCCGTTGATGATGCTTTTGTGTTTTTATGGACTCAAAAGAACTTACTTACAATGCATGCGAATGTGAGCTAAACTGATTTCTTCATGCAAAAAGCATGAGCCCATATTTTCAGGCATCCAAAGCTGCATTTCCTCGACGTGGTACCGGCTCCACTTGACTTGACTCGATTCGTCTGAGCCTTGGCATCAGGTATTTTTTCCGGAGGTGATTCCATTAGACGATAGCACTGCCTCAGTGTAGCTGGTCGTCATGGCGAAGCCATGCAAGGTGTGTGTCGCGTTGAAGACTATGCCATCCACCTCTGGTGATCCTCTCGTCAGCTATCAAAAACAGAAATGTCTGCAGCTCCTCAATATAGCAGACACAGTAAAAAAAAAAAAAAGTTACGGCCGCTAAAGCAGATTGGCTGTTTGAAAATGGCGCCCACTGATTTGTGCTGTACAGCATATTCCGTGCATGCCAAAACCAAACCACCCACAATGAGCTGGTACGACGCAGTGGAAATGCAACTTAACTGTTCAGACCTCAGCAGAGGAGGGGGGTTGATTTACTGGATTTCTTGCAATTTTAATTGAAGACCCCTGCTTTATACAGTAAACATTCCTCAGTAGGCCTACTGGCTACACATGGTGCATTTCGGGTTCCCCCTTTTACAAATGGTTTTGTACTCTCCCACATCCAATTTGACAATCAGACCGGAAAAAGCTGCATGATGGTGATGAATGAAGGCAGACATGTGGTATCTCAAGAATACTTAAATAAATAAGCTAGAAGTTCAACTTTATGTTGACAATATATCAAACAAGTGATTGTGATTACTGCTAATATGTACAGTACAGCAACTGGAAATGAGTTAATGTTAGCCATTTTTAGATAACACTGCTAATATTGTTACTGCAGATGTTAGCCTTAAAGACTGGCATGTAGTACTGACTGTAAAGTAGTGCAACAGGAGTGTTAGCTTAGCACAACACAAGACACAACAATCCTATCAGCTGGCAAACTGGAATTAAGGTGAGTCTATATAGGAGCTGTGTACTTATTAGAAAGCATGGGCTATCCCATGGCAATATATTTATTAATAATTATTATTATATTATATAATATTCTATTTAATAGTATATTTTCTCCTGTTATGTCAAAAGATGCGTTCCGGATTTGGCCCGCTGCCCACTAATTGTTGACCCCTGATCGAGAAGGTTGAAATAAATTAAATGGAGATAAAATAATTAATGCAGGAATTCTCCACAGAAACACAAAATTAATTGATTCAAGCAGAGGGATTTTTTACTCTAATTGCTTTAAATGACAAGACACACTGTATGCCTTTCATTACCATAATGACACAAACATATTTAATCTTTGAGCATAGAATTCAAATCTGTCTGCATGTGCAAAGGGTTTCAAAGAGAGTGTGTGTGAGTATGTGTGTGTGTTTAGGTGTGTGAGTCTCTTTGTGTGTGTTTATATGTGTGTGTGCTGAGGTGTGCGTATAATAGTAGGCTATGTGTGTTGGCAGTAGGGGGTTGGGGTGTTAAACCAGCATCAGTCAGAGCAGCGAAACAGACATACACTGTATTTACATGAAAATGTTGCGGATTATGGAAACACTAATCCTGTCGGTTCTTAAATCATTCACATGCTAGCAGTTGTTGTTAGTTGATAAATACTCTTAACATACATTTCTTTTCATAATCTGATTGATGTATCAATGGTAAATTCTATGAAAACAAAAGGAAACAGATTATTAGATGAATCTTAATTGTACCACAATAACAAACTCACACACTACACTCTCACAGCAAATGAGGACAAGTTATTTTTAAACGATACATACAGTATGCACAAGTTACTTCTCTATAGATGTATGATAAAAAAGGTCTGACAACACAAATGGCAGGCGCCACGCAGACGGGATATAGGGATATTTCTGACGTGCATCAGCAGCACGTCTGGATGAAAGCAGCTTCGTCTCGTATGTCTCATCTGAGGAAAGTAACCATGTCAGCTAAGTTTGCCAACTCTGATCAAAACCCTTAGTGCGAGGATGAAAGAGACACAGAAGAGTTGGGGGAGTGTTGGTGCAAGGGGAGGATGTGAGAGCCTCCCCCATTCTGAGCTGTAGAGTGTCAGACACTAATGCCTCTGGATAGAAGCTCTACTCTAGGGTATTAACTCAAACATGGACGACTAATGCCATGGGATAAAGCGTTCAGCCTCACTTACAGGGGCACAGCCACTCCCGCAGGATCATAGGGCATGGGCGGCAAGCATTAAATTACAACAGACTTGCTTGTGCCTCCGCCAAGGGATAGACTGGAGGCAGAGGTGCACAGCCCGAAATCGTATCCAACAGCTTGGAGAATTTGATTTCTGATATGTGGTACGGGCAAGGTGCCAATACAAATATATAACAGAGGAGAGAGAATACATTGAGTTTGTGATGATGGTGAGATCTGCAGATTTAGTAGGGAGCCAGTTAATCACAAATTAATCTTTACACATACAACTATGCAAGCCACACTGAGCTGTGTCCCTTTGGCCTTTTTTAGCACAATACCAGTTGGCATGTTTAATATGAAATTAATAAAACATATTTTTTTTACTGTTCAAGACAGCCATTGGTTTCCATTCATATTCTTTTGGTATGAAAAATCACGTAGACTTGACATATTTGGATGAGTCATGTCAGTGGTAAATTGTCATTGTTTGCTAATGCAGTTAAAAAGACAAGTTTTTTTTTAATGTGATCTTGTAGGATGGTGTATAAACATTTGCAGTTTTTAAAAACACTTTACGTGTCATTTCACACATCTTAACACCATCTGCATTTCATGGGTTTTGGACGTGCAGGAAGGAAAGATGTCTGGTGATTTTTCGTCATTTCAGTTATTTTTAGGCAACAAAATCATATTGGTTAACACTGAGGGATCATCACCATGTTTAAAATAATAAAAAAAAAAGATGAAATAGTTCATGTTAATGTTGGGAAATAATCATGACCATGATTAAAAGAAAGAAAGAACATTTTCTGTTGATGGAGATGGGAAGGAAACCTTTCATTTCAATACAATTTAATTAGTTTTACAGCTAATAACACTCATTTTGTGTAAGAAGCAGACTCTGCCCATTTCACGAAGTTGTTGATATCAATCTTGTATTTTATTTATAGGACCAAGAATTTTAGTCTATCACCTTGGCAAAATGTGACTTCCCATCTTATAGTGTATTTTATCCCCTGAAGGATACGCATCCTTGCAGACATGACATTATGATGGAGAACAAGTCACATGACGTAGGACCAAAGTCTGCAAGGCTCAGTCCGCAGTTCCTGATGCTGCACATTTATTCAGTCATAAATACTACAGCCACTGGGGGATTTGTCACTTCAACATAAACATGTTGTTTAGGGGATCATGATGAAATGGCTCATGCTTTTTTTTTTTTTTTGAAGTGTGCAAGCCAGTACTGGGCTGCATTTGAAGGAATCTTACTCTTAAGATTTTTAAAGATAATTTTTGATAATATCTTTATATATATATATATATATATATATATATTAAAATATAAAAAAATGACTAGAACTATGTTATATTTTTTTGTTGAGTTGTGAACTGACATCCCAAATTTTCCAACAATTTTGATACCCAGAGAAAACCTAAATTTTATTCAACGTAACAGTCCATTTCATTTGGTCACCTGCTGCTGTAACTTCCAGGAAAGAGTCAGAGTGAGGAAAGAAAACATCCAAAGAAACTAGGCATAAAGTGAAAAAAAAACGTTTAAACATTAACTCGTCTGTGTACATTTTTCACATAGATTTTCATCAGCAATGATGGTTGTATTGCAGTGATGACAACCATGATCCTTATCTGTTATGTTTTGAATAAGAGGCAGAAATGACGTACTATGCATCTATATAAATTTCTATTTCTAGATAAAAAGATTTATTAAACTTTATTTGAGCCACTTGGGTTGTTCTGGGAGGAATGGGAGAAAACACTAAGACCTTGGAGGAGGTAGTAATTAATATGCTGCATACTGTTTATGTACACCTTATCATTAAAGGGCTGCAAAAACACAGATAAAACACAGGAAACATTGTTAGCTTTTTAGGTCATTGTTTTATTATAAGCCATCTTTTGTCTATAAAGAATTGCTATGAGCAAAAATCATCCTCCATGCCATCAAACCTGTCATGATAGCAGGAAGCTTGGAATTATGTTAATATACTGTCAGGTTTCAGCAAAAAGCAGGACTGAATATGCAGACAACACAGGGGCAGGGTGAGGTTCAGGGTTTAATAAATCAAAGTCCAAATGACACATAGCAGTCCACAACAAAACAAAATCCAAAGACAGGCAAAATATAACAGAAAGAAAACTTTGACGAGCATGGGGAAAACAATCACTGGGAACACTGGAAACACATTGGATCAAACATTGACGACTTACTGACAACTCACAGAGGGAATCACACAGACTAAATACACTAGGGTAACGAGGGAATGACACACAGGTGACACAGGGAGGAGGAGACAATCAACAACAGGTGGAGACAATCAGACAACCACACACTGGAGGGAAAATGTATTAAAGGGGACACAAGGAGGAACTAATGACATGGAATAAGGCTACAAAATAAAACAGGAAACAGTGGCACTAATTCATGAAATGAACCTTACAAAATAAGAGGAACCAAAAACTAGGCTCATAAGAAAACACAGGAAATGCAAAGCAGAAGCACATGGCAGGGGACATACTTTCAAAATAAAACAGGAAATGGCAACCCGAATACTGAACCATGACATATACAGCTTAGAAAAACTGAAAACTAAGATTTGGATGCTCACATCAACCATGTAAGCTTAATAAATCCTTCATAAGAATACAATGTAAAGAAATAAAAGTCATTAGACAATCTTTGGCCCTATGAACATTCAAATACTTAGGGTGAGAGACCCTATGAATGGCTATTAATGTGTGGGTCAGGTTTTTGTACCTACACCCTCTCGACACTTAACAAGAGCCAATCTGTACTGCCTGACCTGCAAAAAAATGGGTTATGAACCACCCAAACATCAGAAATACAAAGGATGAAAAAATAAAGCAGACTGAACTAGAAGGGCAGGAATACAGGGGTGTTAAGTGATGTGGGAGGCCCATACAACCACATAGCAACATAGCCATATATATCCACATACAATCAAGCCACACATGAACCCTGCTGTTATAATAACTAAGCAGATATGGTCTACAACGGAAGCAGACCAGTTAGAGTTTTCTATTTTCAGATTCCAGCATGGCAGCCGGGGATCAAGGCCTCCACCTTTGTCTGCCCCCTGAGCTCTTCTGAATGCCTTTGTGTACCCCCAGAAGAGCTGGAGGAGACTGCTGCCCCCGCGACCCCCGATAAGTGGAAGAGAATGGATGGATGGATGGAGATTCCAGCATCTATTTCAAAACAGCATCATAGATAATAAATATGAGAAAAAAAAACATACCAATGATGTTTTCATCCATCAGTAATCAGAAAGAAAAGTCATGAAATCCATTGTAGCCAGTATAAAAGGTCCACTATTCAATATCCAGAGACTCCAACATGTTTGAGCACAGTTTTTTTTACAAGAACTGCTAGCTAGCAGTAGGGAACTTGGCAAACATGGACGGATGAGATGATGAGGGAACTAACTTTCTGAGCAGATTAAACAAAGCTCCAGGATTCTTCTTCTTTTGCCCCTTTCACTTTAGTGCACTTGCATTTTCTCCATTCAAGCCAAGGCTGACAAAATATGGCAAGCTAGCTTTATACTTCAAAGTCCGGGTTCACATTATATCATATGATACACATGTAGAGATAGACAGGTGAGAAGTGGATTGTTGTATGTTGCAAGAATGAGAAGGTATCAGTAGGGGTGTGACAACCACGCACCTAGTCCAACATCTGCACATGATAGCATTCCAACACAATCCAACAGGAAGTTATCTATCATTTTGTCATAAGTCCATTTTCTGATGATCTTTATTTACCAGTGCTACACACCAGCAAGGATTTTCTCCATTGCAGTTGAAGTTCAAAGCACTGACTGCTGGGAGTTTTGAGCTGGATTTAGGGACGGTCCCTCAGGTGACATTCTGGTGTCCTGAAAGGCTCAGTTTCCTATTCTTATTCTCAATGTACACGGTAACACTTGGACTTTCACAAACTTACTATAAATTTCCATTATTATGCTGACAACAGGGTTATGTGCACCTATAAAATCTCAAGGCTCCAGCCAGCTTGTGACTCTGAGGAATCGCACCTCAGATAAAAAAGTAATGGATGTCACAAAGTTTTCTGCAACTACATGAGACCATATCATTTTCTTTTCTTTTACTGCACTCAACCGCATTTAATTTCTGTCTGCCAAAAAAAAGGCAGTAGCTTTTCCACAGGTTTAACTTTAGACCGATTTCAGCTGCAATGTTTTGTGTGTTTCTTTCAACTGTGGATCATTTGTAAATCATTTTACATTCAAAATAATCTGGAAAAGGTCATTGAGGCTTGGATTTCTTCTGTTTCACAACTCCTGTTTCTGTCTCAATGAGATATGTAACAAGGAACAGAACAACACCAAGTCCTTCCCTTCATTTTAATGTGATTTCTTTTTGCTGTTTGGAATTTACCTTTATTTGAATGTTCAGAAGTTCAGTAGCGATAGACATGATGACTCTAAGTAGGAACTATTGAGGATGGCATGTAATAAAGGTCCAATTTAGCTAGAATCATACTAAAACATTGCATTGATATACATCTCCGACAACTATAGGTTTCCTTTTATAATTTTATACTCTTTTAACAGAGGGATTTCGTCACTTTCCACAAATTCCACATGTGAAGATTGGTTTACTAGTCAAGGGGAGTGCTACTCAATCCACAAAAAACCATTTGGGGCTCTGGAGGACCTTTATCAAGTCAGAGAAAAAACAAAAACCTGCAATTTCATCTGTTATCTTGGCTTCAGCTTGAAGACATCAAAGTCTAGAGGCATGACGTGTGAAAGTGGATATTCACCAGGCACAGATGGTCTAAAGTGAAGTATTACAAAGTTGCATTATGGGAAATGCAGGATCCAGCATTCTGGAGCACCCTATAGGGAGTGAAAGTCAAAAACCTTTTTTTTTGTCTAAAAAAAGTTTATCCTATCTATTTATTTGATGTCTTTAAGTTAATAATATGGATTTGGCAGATATGTCCTTTAGGTGCTGCATTGCAGGATTGGAACCCATCTGTCTCTTATGAAGAGAAATATGGTGCTTTTCAAAATTAATTCATCTGTTTTTTTCCTCTGTAGTTGTCTGCTTAATTCATTTAAGTTACAATTTCATAATAAATAACAAGACATTGCATTGCAAAACAAAAGCCACAAAAACTAGAGCAGGCTGGCAGCTGTCTCTCTCTTGCTGTCTCTGCTGTCCTCCTGTTTTTGTACCATATTTTTTTTTTTATCATATTTGAGCTGATAATTTGCTCTATTAATGCAATTTAAAAGCAGATCCTGCTCTGTAGAGACATGACTCCTGGGGCAGTGGAATCAGTGCTGAGTCCATTGCTCTAAATGCCCCCCTCAGGTTTTGACAGCTGTCTGATTCTTCAGTATCATCAAAAGACTAATAAAACCAACATAATACCATCAGTGTGAAGAATACTAAATGAACACACAAAAAATACTGAAGGGATGGATACATTTTGGCTTCACTCCTGGAGAGCAGTGATTTAGTCCGTCTTAAAATACAGTTAATCTTTTGGCCAAATTGGATGTTGCAAGGTTAAATAGCTGCAAATGAGACAGGATTTGAGCTTATTTCTAAATATGGACTCATTTTCCCCATCAAGTCAAATTCCCTCAAGTGAAAATTATGGTAAAATATTGGATTTTAAGCAAAATATCAGGGCTTGACAGAGCATGAGTAATGTAACTACATAGCATACCACAAGGTATTTTCAGTCACTAATGGAGAAATATGTGATGCCAAACTCTTTATTTTTACTTCTTGGTCCTTAATTTTAAGACATAGTTTTAGTTTATTAATTGTTTATTCTTTGTTTGAGATATACATTTTTCTATAAAAGTATTATACGTCACTGTTTATTTTATGTATGATATCCCAAAAAATGTCATCACTCAGTGTTATATATTTATTTAACCAGGTAATCCTCATTGAGATCAAAAATCTCTTTTCCAAGACTGACCTGGCCAAGAGAACAGCATAGAAATTGATACAACAAGTAGACAGTACAATCAAACAAGATGATAAACTTCAGATGATGATGACATTAAGTGACGTGCCACGGAAACAGGAAATCAAGCCCGGTGAAGTGAGGCGATAATGCAAATAAATGAATAAAAATCAGATGAACCGGGGTCTAAAACAGCAGGAATACCATTTTGAACATCAGTTTCAGAGCCAAGAAGGAAAGACAGACAGAAGCACTTTTCCTTTATCATGAGGAATATGGGCCCATCAGAATTAGGTGGTTTCACAAATGAAAATCAATGTGGAACCATCGTTGAGTGAGTCAATTCATCTTTTTCATACAATTTGCTTTGTAGAAAGCAAAAAAAGAGAGAAAAAGACAATCCGGAGGAAAGGGTGTAGATGGTTGGGGTTTATTAGAAACCATTTAATACTATTGTACTGAATAACAACCACACAATTTATTCATTTTATCACGGCAGCTTCAGGGTTAAGCCATCAAAGCTGTAACCATCTTGATATAGTCTCTTGGAGTGATTAGATGATGACTGACAGTCAGAAACACTTGATGCCACTTGAGAAACACATTGTATCATCTCTCATTATTATTTTTCCACTTCACTGTTCTCTAAGTGAAATCCAAAACAACCCTCTTCATTCATATTTTGCTCTCAAATTTGAAAAGCAAAAGCATTTCTTTTTAGTTGGTTGTGTTTTAGAAGCTGGTTTTGACCAAAGCCATAATGGGGATCAGTTTAATCTCTAAAAAGTGACATTTTCTCCATTTTGTCTTGCATGTGTTTTTAAAAAAAAAATTTATGTTAAGAGCTGAAGCAAAGCAGTTGATGATTCACTTGAATACAATGTATGGCTGTTGTAGTTTTGAGGCTACAAAAGAAATAAATTTCACTTCTTGTGTCCATTTAGACCCCTTCAGTTATGTGGCCATTCAAATTCTGAAAGTGACTCTTAAATGGCACTTGACAAGCCTTTTTACTTGCTGTGTCGATGTTATTCATTCCCGCCGCCTCATCCTGTGGCTGATATCTGAAATAGCTATCATCATCAGCATGAGCTTGTCCACTGTTCTCAAGTGCAAAGACTCCAATCATTGCTTCCTGGTATTTAAAGCGATATTAGCTACCCACTCATGTAAGTGACCATTTTATGTGAAAGAATTACTGGTGATAAAATTCCCCAGAGAGCGTCCTCCTTTGAGCAGGTTGGCTTTAGAATAAAAAAGGGTTGATGATTGATCAGAAAGCAAGAATAGCAATAATGTATTTTGCCCTCCTTTTGTTCAAGGGTTGCTAAGGAAGAAAATTAAGTCAATTAATTTTTGAATGAACATGTGGAATATAACAAGCTGCCTAAATGAAACTGAGCATCTATGGAGCTTTTTAGTTTAGGGAGTTTCAGTCTCTCGGTTTTCTTTTTTCATGTCTACCTCATGTTGTACACCTTGCTCAAAAAACCAAGGCATTCACATACTACCTTCCTTCCTACTTACCCATCTGACATTTTTTTCCATAGCACTATTATGTATTAATTGTTGGGGTATGGGCTATGATAAAACATTTCTGCATTGTTTTTTTTTGACACATGATGTTTATATTACAGAATGTCCACTGGGGTATTCTGTAGAATCTAATTATTTTTATAGATTGGCATACTGAAGCAGAACTAACCATGTCAGACATATCTCAAATGGTTTTGACATTTGAGATTGATCTTGTTTCTCTCTCTATCCCTCAGTGAGAGAAGGTCGTCTTTAACTGCGTGACAGAGGGGCGTGTGCACGCTGGAAACACCCCGTGAAGCACAATCCCTGGCAAGCTAATGCATGGCGATACCCTACCTTGTCAGGCAGAGTGCAGCCAGATACAGTGAGTCATAACACAGAGACAGGAGAGCCTCTTTTCCTTCCTAGCACAGCCATTTGGGCTACTGCATAAATCACCTCTAAGTCTCCTTAAGTCCAAATCCTCATGAGCTTTGAATGGCGTCTAGCATTAGGACTGTGGGATTGCTGAAAATTGAATTTTAGTTCTGCAGATTTACTTATTGTTGGGGGTAATCACTCATGGATTTGGGTTTGGTCTCAGTTGCTTTTTTATTTGCAGTGGAGATAAGGGGATTTTATACATGCATGCCATTAGAGAGTAATAATGAGCCACGGAAGGCAGGTTTCACAAATTGGATGTGACTTGTATTATGCTTCCATTTCAGGCAATAATAAACATTAAGGATAATCGCCAGTGGTTGCAATTTGAATTCCAAGGGTCATTTGTTTATTCCATAAATTAAAGAATGAACCTTGAAGGATCGAGGATATTAACAATAACACTTTGTTAAATGTGGTGAAATGTAACAGTGGAGAAGTGCTTAGAAGTCACCTGATGATCCATTTATATGATAAAATGATGATTTTTCATATCATCACACACCTACACAACAAAGAATGCCGTGATGACATGCCTTTCTCTGTAATGCAGCACTCTTGTCAGGAAAACAAATTGATATTAACATAATAATTCAGTGAACTGTCATGCAGGAGTTGTGGGGATTGTATTGGCAGGTATCTGTCCATTGACTGGTGTGTGCCCATTGGAGAGGCCTTTAAACCGACTGGGACAGGGCAGCCATCAATAATTTAATGGGTGTGCTTGAGCAAAGGTAAACACAGCAGCTTTAATTAGGGGGGGTCAACACTGTGGACAGGGAGATTAATGAAAGGGCAATCATCTCCACTGGTGTCCAGAGACAAGAGGTCTTTCACAGCGACGGAGGCGCTTCCAAAGTAAGCACACTGTCCGTGTGCTCATATGTATGTCTATCTGTCTGTCTATCTATCCATCTATCTATCTTTCTATCTATTCATCTATCTGTCTACCTACCTATCTATCTATCTATCTATCAATCAATCTATCAATCAATCATCTACCTATCTATCTATCTATCTATCTATTATCTATCTATCTATCTATCATATATTATCTATCTATTATCTATTATCTATCTATCTATCTTATCTTTCTACCTACCTATCTATCTATCAATCAATCAATCTATCTATCTATCTATCATCTACCTATCTATCTATCTATCTATCTATCTACCTATCTATCTATCTATCTATCTATCTATCTATCTATCTATCTATCATCCATCCATCTATCTATCTATCTATCTATCTATCAATCCATCTATCTATCATCCATCTATCTATCTATCTATCTATCTATCATCCATCCATCTATCTATCTATCTATCTATCTATCAATCCATCTATCTATCATCCATCTATCTACCTATCTATCTAGATATAGGTATTGATTTAAAAACAAACACACATCAATAGCATGGACACTTTCCATTGCTTGAGTCATTCAAGCACTTTAATATTTAATATAGATCACAGACTTTTAATCCAAACTCAACTCATGTAGACAGATATCACAGCCTATTCTTACATTGATTATCAATTATTAATTTACACTGATTTCCTTTTAGCTTCACTACAATTAAACAGAAAAAAGTACAAAAACTCATACAATTAAACACATCACCACCTCTAAATGTAATGAGCTATTTACACCTTAGTGGTACGAAAAACAATATACAGACATGAGTCATTGTGCTGCATCAAGGATGCACAGCTTTACACACTGCTTGACATGCACTCACACACACACACACACACACACACACACACACACACACACACACACACGCTACATTGCTCGGCACTCACCTGACTGAACGTCAATCTGTGAGGCTTATACACCATGACGTCCTCAATCTGCTCCTCCTTCAGCTTCTTTGCTTGACCATTCTCAGCACATAACAACTAGTCCAATCCATGTTTCTGTCTGTTCACTCAGCCTCTCTGTCTCACCTCCATCTATTCAAACATTTTGAACCGAAAAAAGCTCTGCAGTCAAAACATTGACAGCAGCCTCATAGTCATAAAGCTCTCACAGATGTCACTATGGAATGATCCACTGTGTGCATTTTAGCATTTAGCCAAACCAAGTATCATTCATTGGTCATATAACAATGGGATGTGTTTGGTTTTTGTGTCACTTAGCATGCTCGCTAAACTTCATCCTTAATTTTAAGTCAAACAAAGTTTGTTTGTTTGTTTGCTAGAAGGATAGCCTTTTTTAAGGTAAAATATTTTAGCTTCTAACTTCACCAATACTGACTTAAATGCTTTAACATGGCAGGATGTCATCTCCATCTACCACACATCAATGTCTGATCTGGATCCAAGTGATATTCCAGATCTGTAGATCCAGACTGTTTAAATTTATGGGGCTCAAGGAAAATTCACTACAGTGAGATAACAAATAATACTGCTTCAGACTTGAATTAAGAAAAAAAAACAGTAGCTGAAAGTGTGCTGATTCAGTTTGGTGTCAAATTTGACACATCTTTAAAAGCTAGTGAGCTGGATCCTGAAGAAAACAGCCATTAAATATTGTTTTTCTCTTTTTTCTTGAGTAACTATCAAACTAACTATGATGCCGCTGTGATTCCTAAGAAGAAGATTTTCATGGTCATCATAACATGAGGGTCAAACCGTCATGGGACCTTGAGGGACAATAACATAATGAGGAACCTGGGCAGCCTTGGCAGAGGTTCTCACTATCTCAGTGCTGTCTGATTTTCATGCTGTAATGGATGCAACTTGAAACATAGCAACATTTGCAAATGCCATTTATTACTTCTAGCCCTGCACATTCTTATCCATGCACAATGCTCCATAGTCCATGTTGTTTTGATATCACTTCCTTACAATGTTGCGCCACACTAGCACTTTGACAGAGACAATTTTGAATTTTATTTTCATCTTATTTCAATTTTGCTTTTATTATTTTAATTGAGAAACTATTACTCTGTTAAGTGATGTAATATGATGATAAAAGCGACAGATACAATACATTTGAATTTGATTTTGTCTTCCTGTAATATTAAAACATTAATAGCAGTGGATGTTTAATTTAAACTCCACATATTAACACACATATACAATGTGCTGTAAACATCCAGAGCATAACATTCATCCTTCATATAAACTACATCCGCCACAGCAAAGAGTATCTATAAGAGTAATCTATTTCAAAAAGTATTCTTAATTATACTTAGTACCAGTATAGTTAGTACATTTTTCTTTATTTAAAGTCGTCTAGAAATGTTGTGTTAATTTAAACCAACTGCTTTGGTTTTAGTATATTAAAATAAGAAATTTAATTATATTTAAAAGGTGGCTGGATGTAGGGCTTATGGGAAATATAAAAGTACAGATTACAGTGTGAATGAGTAGTATGGTTGAATGCACTAGATATTTTTGGTTTGGAGGATTTTTGAGCATCTTTGGTGGTAATATCTTTATAGATTTTGTGGATTTTTCACACTTATTATTCACTCAAGATTTCACAAAATCATCTTGTTCTGACAAATATTCAGTGAAAGTAGACATTGATTTCTTTGGTCACCTACTTGTTACTTCTTTGGCTCAAATTAAACCCAATCCTTCCATTTCTTTGTGTGATTTCAGTGTGGGTGGTCAATCTCTCTTTCTCAAGTGAACACCCACAGTTAGAGAGCGACACACAGAATGAAGAGGTAATTCAGACAAAACTCACCTTTGTGCATCTGTAGACGTGTCAGTATTCACAGCACTTTCCCCTCATTTTTTTTATGTTCAATTTCAAACAGCGAGTCGCTCCTGTTTGCCCTGCTGATTAAGCTCATAAGAGCATCCTCCCTATGACCTTGTCTCTTTTCACTAAGACTTTCATCAAACTGAAAACATGGCTGACCAAGCAACCATGTCAAGCCTCTCATTCCAGCTCACCCTGGCAGAAATGTGTGCCTTCTGGGAGATTAAGCAATAACGCAGCAATAGTAGAAAAGGACATTTGCGTTTTAGGGGGAATGTTGTTAATCATGCATTCAACAGGCACTTTAAAGATGTTCAGCAAAGAGTTGTGAAGTAAGTTTATAGCAAGAAAGCGGACTAAAACGATGTTGAAAGGTGGGATGTATTTCAGGAACAGTAAATGATCCACATGAAGTTCTCATCTGGATGTGTATTTGATCAATATTTGTGAGTCCTGACGCAGAATATCTCGAAAGCTTGTGCTTCCCCTTAGTTGATTCACATCTGCAGTTTTCTTTGTTTTATTTTTCCTTCTCCTGTTCTTCCTCTTGATCATATAAGGATACAGTTACCTTAACAGAAATGGCGAACAGCATATAAAGTCATAGTGTCTGTTTCCATATTTTCTGTTTTTTCCATCCAAATGTGCCAATATAAGATGTATGAATTGCTGATGGTGCACATAAGAAACTATTAATAACTATCACTGCTTAATTTGAAGCTTAAGTCGTTTTCTGATGAAATTCATTATTATTATTTTCTTAAACATAATTTAAGATTTAGATTTAGGTTGGATTTTTTGTGCTTAGTGTCACTATTTAAATCTTTTTTTATATTTGCACATAGATTACACGGATTACAAACAATTAAAAGAGTCAAGTATCTGAGGCATATTGAATTCCCCCTCACCAAATGCAAGTGCACACTCCTAAGTGCTGTTTTGGGAAACGTCACAAACTTCAAGAGTGTTTATATAAAAGTTCTTCGAATTAATTTCCATTTAACAAGCCTGATGAGTTGTGTGTTGGATTCTTGATCTTGTTCACCAGAGCACAGCCAGTGAATGATCCAATTCAGCATTAATACACGTTGGTCTCACCTTTAATAGATACAACAGAGATAGAAGCTGCCTCTTGAATGAAGATTATGACTTAGAAAGCAGAGCCTGACGCAGAATTCTCAGCCTAAACTGTGTGTGTATGTGTGTGTTTACCACAGTCACATGTTCACTTGGATTGCGCAATTTGAGAATATCTTTACTTTGTGAGACATTCACAGAAGAGATCAGAGTTTCTATCCATGTGGTTTCTGCTAACGTTTCACCAGTCATGTTAATCCTATCACACTCAGCTATACTCACATAGCTTATACGGCTCTGTGTGTGCCCATGTGTCTCTGTGCATGTGCCTCGAAAAGTCCACTAGCACCGGTTTAAGCAGGGCTTAAAACATCAAATCTTCACCTCAGAAAAAAAGAACAATGCGCTGTGAGCAAACCCCTTTCAAACGTCACACTAGAGGGAGGCCCTCAAATCCGCCATCGCTGCTTTCCAGAGACCTCAGATCTGAGCTCCCCGCAGTAGGGACAGAAAGACAAAAATGGAAAGAGACCAATGTGCAAAGCAAGTCCGTGTATATATCCCACGATTCCTTTATGTCAGAGTTGCCCTGGCTGCATGTCCCCTGCTCCCCCCCCCCCCTTGGCGATCATCCATCATGCCGTCACACACTGAGCGAGTGGGAGCAGATCTCCTGTATCTCTGCTTTACAGTGACTTCTTGGAAGAGGCATGGGGGCCATTGCATAATCAGCTGTTTCTTTTATGCCCAAAATACCTCATCTGCATCTGAGCTGCTCTGTCTTATCTCTCCTGAATTGATTTGGCGTGAATCACCAGGATTGTATACACAGATATACTCAGGTTCATGTTTACAAAATAAGGCACGGGACACAATGCCTGAAGTGAAACAATGAGTGGATTTACAAGATTAATTCAGCAGATTGTCTAAATGGACGAACAGCCTGCCCTGCTGGAAGCATTTATTTATAAAATCTTGCTTTGCATATTCTATAATCTAATATTTAGGTCCCCTGCATTGAGCGCATTTCTCATGTGCAGTTGAATTGTTCAAATCAGCAGAGAAATCTAAATAACACATAATCCCTCATGTTAATTGTGCAGGAGTATATATTTTAAATGTAAAATTGTCATGGTTCAGTATTTAGGTTGCCATTTGCTGTTTTATTTTGAAAGTATTCCCTGCCATGTGCTTTTAGCTTGCATTTCCTGAGTTTTCTTATGATCTGTTTGACCCTTTTTGGCTCCTATGTCTGTGTTTTAGTCTTCTGTGTTTTTAGTTCCAGTTTGCTCCTTTTCCCCATGTCTGTTTGCTCGGTATGGTTAGTTTCTTAGTTTATCTTCCTCATGTTTCCCCCTTTAAGGTTTTCCCTTCTCTTCATTTTCCCTCCTTGAGTGTTTCCACCTGTCTCTGATTCTCTCCTCCTCCCTGATCCACCTGTGTGTCATTGTCTCGTTACTCTGTGTATTTAAGTCTGTTTGGTTCTGTCCTCTGTGTCAGTTAGTCTGTTATTCCCTGTGTTGCTCCGTTATTCCCTGCATAGCTCCATTATTCCCTGCATAGCTCCATTATTCCCTGTGTACCTCCTTGATATTCTGTTTGCCCTGTTTACCCTGCCATGCTCTGTCTTGCCCTATTTTGTCCAGTTTTGCTCCATGTGAGTTTTGTCCTTGGTTTTGTAATTTTGCATTTTGGATTTTTAATGTGTGGTTTTTTTCATCATTAAATCCTGGAACTTCAGCTTATCTCTTGTGCCTGTTGTCTGCAATTGGGTCCTATTTTTGAACCACACATAACAACTTTCAGGGTTACAAAAAATAATTCCTATTCCCAATGATTGCAGCTAAATTTAATTTAAAAACAGAGCTTAATCTATTTGTGACATCAGTCCAATATGTTTTTGTTTTCCACATGAATTGTTTGTATTGTTAGAAACTATTTAGAGCAAGACTGGTCCACCTGCACACCTCTGTAAGTAAAGACACCTGTTTGTATTTTTCTTTTTTTGTGGGGGGGGGGAGGTTGTTACTTTTCAGTCCTCCTTTAAGCTGATCAATACTATCAGTCTGATGCTGCGCATCTCTGCTCTGGTATTTTAAACTGCATCTCTTCCTGAAGCTGTACCCACTAAAGCGATGTGTCAGACATTGTTCCCACACCCAGCAGGTTGTTGTTCTTTTTGATAGCTCACCAACAGGCATATTACCAGCCCTGGTTGTTATTGTCACTGATGTGCAGCCCCAAGACATTGCTTTTCCTCTGTTCACAGCTCCTCGGAGTCGTATATGTCATGTAATAAGAGTGTACATCTTTTGTCCAAGCTTGGTCTGCAGGGACCCTGGAGGAAAGAAGTGGGGTTGCGGAGGGGGGCTGACATGAGATTGAGGCTGCCCGTCTGGTCACTGTCCCTGGGAGACAAATGGGCTGTGGTCACCCCCTTGACGTCCCCAGACATCCACAGATGTTCCAGGACCTCATGTGGCCAGAGAAGTTGACAGGCCCAAGAGACGCAGAGTCCCAGCATGATTAATCACCACACACACTGTAGCATGCAGCTCAGCTCCCCTGGCCTCCTGCTGAATAACTAGCCACTGTGCTGCAAACCATCTCCTTCTACAAAGAGGAATATTGACTAATGGATAGATATTTGCTTGTACCAAACAAAAGGATCCGCCAACCAGAAGAGCAAAGATTTGAAGCCAGCATAAATGTCAGGCCTCTCATCAGTAAGCCGTCTTGAAATGAAAAAATAAATAAATAAAAAAAATAAAAAAAACAATCTGAAATCTTAATAGTTTATCTTTAAATTTATCTCACATGAGAAGTTACAGTAAAATCTATACAAAATAATGTTTCTCTTGTCTCAACTCCCATTGATAAGGAATGCCGCCAGGTCATGTCGACGATGCAGTGCGACAAAGATAGTCATTTAAACAATCAAGTGTCTTCATGCAGAATCATCGACAGAAACTTCCCAATCACAGCTAAATACTGAGGAGAGAAGACGGATACAGACAGAGGGCAGATATCTGAACCTTTGAAGTAATATTTACTCCCCGAGTCTGTCTTCTGATTGAGAAAATTGATTGACAGATCTTCTTTAATAGTCTTAAGTTTTAAAAATACTTATACCTGGATCTCCTCCCACTGCAGGCACAATCTTTATTGTGGTTAAAATATTATTTTCTTTGCAGATTTACACATAGATACATATATGAGGAGTTGTTATGGCAGCCCAAAAATGTTTTAATGCAGACACTAAAATTTAAGAGATGATTTCCCGTATACATCCTACCCCATTCTGCATTAAATTCTTATATATTTTACATAAACGTGTAATACAAATAAAAATCCACCTCTTCCCATTCTTTAACAAAATGTCATTGAAATCTGCCAAGACCTTTTCCAGATACTAACTAACAAATAGACAAAGGGTGATACAAACATAACCTCCATAGTAGATGTATTGATCAGACCATCAGGGCGTTGGATTGCATCTTGTGATTTGTGAGTGGTCGATAAGAAGAAACGGATAAATCAATCATCATTCAAATATTAAAACTTCAAGTGAACAGAGAGCTGAGAGAGAACATATATGAATACCACAGACTCTTACTGATTGGCTACGTTTCCACCTGCATAAATGCAACAGCCACACACTCAGACTTGTGCATTTCATGATAGAAACCGACAATGTCAAGCAGACCTTTTGGTGTCTGCATTTTTACATTCACTTGATGCTGCTAGCTTTCCGACATCCCCTTCAAACATGTGTGGGTGGTTTAAGCTGTCGCTCCATTCCAACGGGGCAGTTTGGGGTCACAGAGAAGTGGGTAGAACAGTAAAGAAGATACAGAAGGTGTGAGTGTTCCTGAATGGTCTGATACCCGCCGCCTACTCTGCTGAGCAGTAATTAGAGCTCAGTAAGCTAATGAGTTTCTTCTGGCCTGTTGGACCTCACTCATCAGAACTACTGACATTTGTCAGCTTTTATTTGCAGAGAGCATGTGTGGTGGCGATGTGAAGGAAACTACTGTTTTGTACTGCCTGTTTTGTTTATTTTTATGCCACAATTTTACTTTGTGATGAGCAGACACATTTTTTTTTAGAATTCTGAACAGACCATGAACAACAACTAACATTTCTAACTAACTAAATACGTTTCTAACTTTAGTGGAATTGAAATTGAATTCATAACCAATAAAAACCTTCTCAATTTAATATACTCGATTTGATACTAAAAGTTTGACACTACAGCCTTACATGTCTGGTATGACTAGTAGCTCATAGTGGCTTAAGTTGTTGTTTTTTTCCTTTACCAGGTTTTTGCTGAATTTTCACAAAGTCAAACATATTGTTTCCTGTTTGTTGTGTTATCTCCCATTCATGTAAATCTTTAAAGGAATGAACTCAAGAGAATTGTGGGAAATGAAGGGAAATTTAATGTGTCATTGTCCTGTACTTGACACTTGCACAGTGGCTGCTGTTTAGCCAGAATAGAATAGAATAGAATAGAATATGCTTTATTGTCATTGTATAGTAGAACCACCATTGCACTAGTACAACAAGACAAAATTTGCTACTCCCATACTCAATGCAATATAGAGAAACAATAAATAAGATATAAATAACTCAATGAAAAAATAAAAAAATTAAAACATAGCAAAAGCAATGAAACACTAACAACAGAAAACTAGCTTCAGTGTGTCATTGAATGTGCAGTGTACATTAAAAGTAGAAGCATTAGTGTCAGTTTAAATGTAGAATCATTTTAAAAGTAGCGGCATCTGGTAAGTAGCTGCACCAATTTAAAAATAGCCGTGCCAGTTTAAGAGTAGAGGCATGCCTTTAAAGTAGAAATGCAAGAGTAGCAAACCCCACGGTCTCCATAGTGTAGCAATAAAGTGCAATATGCATGTATATGAGTTTATGCAGCCATCAGACATGCTATGGGGGGGTGCTTGATGGATTGGTTCAGAGCAGCCATAGCTGTGGGGATGAAGCTGTTTCTCAGTCTTGAGGTGCAGGCATAGAAGGCCTCGTAACGTCTGCCAGATGGGAGGAGTTCAAACAGGTGATGGTATGGGTGTGTGTAGTCTTTACAAATGCAGATGTCTTTCTTGAGGCAGCGTGAGCTGTGGATATCCTCCAGGGCCGGGAGCTGCGTCACAATGATCTTTTGCATGCTGGAGACGACCCGCTGAAGGAGCTTCCTGTCAGCCGCTGTGCAGCTGAGATACCACACAGATACAGTATGTTAATATGCTCTCTGTGGAACAGCGTTAGAAAGACACCAGCATCTGTTGGGGCGGATCAGCTTCCTTTACTGTCCCCGGGAAAACACAGTCCTTGCTGTGCCTTCTTAACCAGCGCAGAGGTGTTAGTGGACCATGTGAGGTCTTCAGAGATGTGTCTGCCCAGGCAGACACTTGAAGCTGGTCACCCTCCCCACTCTGTCTCTGGAGCATACTCATCATCCTGTCAATGTCCATAGTAGATCATTAGCTCTTTGGCTTTTGCAGTGTTGATTGGAAGGTTGTTCTCTGAGCACCAGCTCATCAGGTTCTGCACCAGGTCCTGCACCTTTGCTCTGTTGGCTGATTCACCTCTGTTGGAGATCAGTCCAATCCATTTGCAGAACATTCTTGAAACTAATTGATTTCTATCAGAAAAAAAGATGAGATCTTCATACTGGCTTTTCTATTGTTTTAATAAATGTTTTGGAACATTTTAGACAGAAAATACAAGTTAGGATAGCGATGTTTTGCAATATAGGAGCTCTGACATTAATGTCCTGCTTTCTTTGTGTGGGTACTGCTGTAAACCAAGCATTATAATAACAGAGAATAACTACTTTGAGTGGTGCTTCCTATTTGTGTAACCTGGAAGCATTTCTCTTTTCTTCAGCAAGAAAATCTCCAGAGGCAGTAAGTATAATTCACTCTTTTCAAACACTTCAAAGTCCCTATTGTAATCAGCCTTTCAGTACATACAGTATTCTCTGGAGGATGGTGAACACCTGAAATATTTGGAGATGATGGCACATCAGCTGACAAAATGAACCAGCCACAGAGAACATGACTATACCTGTAATTGGCAGTTCAGTGATGGTTCATTTTCCTTTTATTGGGTTACATGAGGAGATGAGGGTAGTTGTGCTGTAACTCAAAGGACTTCTGTGGCTATTTGTTCCACCAGCTCAAACCAGAATCATTCAAATGCAAATGTTTTCTAACATAGGATGGTGCTTTCAATTTAATGCTTCTCTTTTTCATCTTTAGAGGGTCATTCTGTCGCCCTGTCTTTGTCAAAGACGAACCCGGATGACCAATTTAAATGGAAAATTGAGTGCTTTGCTTTTTTTTTATGAAGCATATATTTAATGTTAAAGCGTTTTCAGTCTTGGAACAAGATAAGGGAAGTATCAGCTGTCACCCTGTAGCTGTATTATGCATTGAAGATGTACGAGTGTGCTCTTTGTTGTCGAGGTCTAAGTCAACCTCCTTAAGTCCTCCTTTTTTCTCCCCTTAGATCCAGCATCAAAGCTGGGCCTGAAATGAAAAGATGATGAGGCTCATATCTACAGTGACAGAGTTTTCTATGACTTCTTTTAAGTATTGTGCAAGAAAAAATGGTAGATGTAGAGCAAACAAAGTTTTGAGTTAGAAAAGAAATGCACAAAGGTTACTTAGTCCTGTCAGGTTTTTCAAAATGTTTTGGCATATAAAAGGTCAAACTGACCCAGTTCCTGCTTCGAATGAGGGAATGGAAGAGGTGCAGTTCAAAGTCAGTGAAAAAGCTAATGTGTCAGAGTAGAAGAGAAATCGAGGAGGAGACAAGGACATAAAGGGATTCCTGGCGTCTACATTGAAACAATCCTGGGGCGATCTCAGACCCTCGCCCCAGTCCGATTAATTCTTTTCAGATAGTGATTGCAGATTGTTTATAATGCCTTTAACTTTCAATTTGAACGATTAAGGAGAATGTTTTGATGATATCTATCTATCTATCTATCTGCATTCCCTTAAAGATAGTACATGTATTGCACATGTAGGTGACATAGGGACCTCTTCAAACACTGATCAGGAAAGAAAAAAAAAGAAAAAAGATCAGTAAAAAAAATGCAAGTGTGCTCAAGGTTATGGAAAAATTTAATAAAAGAACAATCACAGCTTAACATTTCTGTTTTTTAATTTGTATTAACTTTTTTATTATTATATGTATGCGCATTGTGTTGTTTCTTGTTTATAAGATCATATGATCTCATCCAGGGTCAACTTCTTCTTCTCCACTTTTGTCTGCTTCGGTTTGCCGGCCATCATGATTATACAAAATCAAAAATAACTGAACGTTGCATGGTGAATTCACCTTTTGCTATGTATACCACTGTATACCATTTAATACAGCTCTAGAAAAAATTAACTTTGCACAGTATTTTCCACCCAGTTGTTAACAGTAGTGATTGGTAACATGCGGGGTCCATGCTGGCTGTGGTCGCGTTGGACGGGCGGGCATTTTATACAGGACACTGAATGCTTATGTCAATGGAAAATATCACAGGGACTGTGGAAAAGCAGTCATTTATGAGCAGAGGGTGTCTTGCATAGGTGGTCAGCCCACTAAGTCTGACTCTATATAACATTTTATGTTTCAACACACGAAAAAAAGGGTATCAAAAGTGCAGATTTTGTTTTACAGACTATGGTTATTCATTTTATTACCAATCAGAAACAATAGTACAGAGTGGCTGAAAGGACCTGGTGGGGAATTATTTTCTTAGCTACTTTGCATTCCTTCACAATATCTTTTTTATATTCCCTCACAATTTTGTCACTTTCTGCAATGTGTCATTCCACAGGTCAGGCAATGATGGTTGTGTTGGTGCCATTTCCATTGTGTCATCTCTGATATAAGCACAGGATTCAAATCCTGAGGGGTCTGTCAATGCTCTCCCAGCCAAAGTTACTATTGTATACAGCAACTTAAACTCTTCTGATACCAATGTAGTGAGAGATTTTGACTTGGGACAGACTCAGAGCTGAGTTTGAGTTGAATGAAAAGACACCATGCATTCAGGGTAAAAACAGTTAAGTTAGTTGGTGCTCAACAAAGCACAGTTGTATTCACAGAAGAGCAACAATCAACCAAATCCATGCTTGTCTCCAATTAATAGACTGTTAACAGAATCTAAAAAAAAAAAAAAAAAGAATAGGAAAAAAACACACGCCTGCAGGTATGTTTTTATGGCAGCTATCCTCATTTCCCTTTCCCTTTGACATCTCACATACTGCGACATCTTTTCGGGGACCTTGATCAATTTCACGCTAGTCTGCAGAGTTCCCAGCAAGGAAGTGAGTTTGAGAGGCTGTGATAGCATCAGGCGCCCCCTTCCTCACCCACGCTTGGGTTGTCTAATCGGCCCTCCAGCTGTATTCAGCCAGATGAAGGGAACCCTGTTGACTCCTAATCTGTGTCGCCCATGATCCATTCCCTATACCTCAGCAGCACATGCACTACTGGGTGCAGGAGAGAGAAGCGGGGAGTATCCGTTTGTTTTCTTCCTGTCATCGTGGAGGGTAATGGAAGCACAGGCATGACCGCTTGAGGAGACACGAGACAAAATGTTTGGTTTGACTTTTTTTAGACTTCTTTTCTCTCACCGTATCCGTCTCCTCCTCTTCTATGATGCCTTTCTTTGTTTGTCTTTTTTGACCTTCACTGTTTAACTTCTGGATTAAAATTTTTTAAGTCTTTCCCACACAGACAGAAAACGCACAGGAAAGAACAAACAATGAATGTTTGATGATTGCATGATTGCACAAAGAAGTATGTGTTAAAATGCTTAACAGGTTATTTTTGAAATAAGCTGCACTTCTGTATCTTCTGTGTTATTGTTTAGTATAGAAGGCTGCAGTGTATAAGTGTGCATGGAAGGATTGGTAGTATTTTACTTCAGCAAATAATACTTTGATGAATATGTCATAATCAGTTTCACTTAGCTGCACTAATTGACGAAGCATGTTTCCAATGTTTCACAGCTATGTAATGAAAAGCTTGAGTTCCCAATTTTCCAGACTTGCTCTGCGTATTAATTACTTAATCATGAATGAAGAATAACTGTAAGACATACAAGACATTAAAACATTTTTAAACACGCTTCATTAGCTTAATGATTTTTCATTTGCACTAAGCTCATTGGCTTTGTGTCCCCTTGTTTATTTGCCCGTTATTTGAATTATTTCTATTCCACATCTAACACAACATGATTTTATTACCCCATGGTACCATTTTCCACACTGTACCAGACTTACCAGAACCAAATACTTTCATGTTGCAGGCATTGATGATAAAGATTTGCACTATAACACAAACTCATATCCAGCTATTTAAGCTTAGCAGCAGGGAACTGTGCAGGAGAAGCTTAAACCTGAAAGAGCGGAATATTGCAAATGGCACCTTAATCAATATGTTTTAATCTTTACTTGAAAAACCCATCAATCAGAAGTGTAGCAAACATGTAGCAAACTAACCGACAACTAAATACATGTCAGATTTGTCAAATCCCCCTGTTTTTAATTTAATCTGAGGCCAATATGAGCCCACAAAAATGTAAAGAACAACATGTTTTAGTCGAGATCTGTTTTGCATTCCAACCTCACCTTGAAACACTTGAAAAAGCAGATTAAAACAGTTGAATTCCCTGATCTAAGCATTAAGAATTACACCTCTGTTAATTAATCTCATATTTCTTTATGTGAACGCCTGCTAATTAAATCCCAAGTAAAACAAAGCTCCCTCAGCCACGACCGCAAAACCCAATTTTCCCTCACAGAAACGTGAAACTTCCAGTGCTTGCAAAGTTATCCACATCTCAGCTCATTAAATGTTAGAATGAGTTCACCCTCTCCTCTTTTGGATCTCTCAACTCTCCCCTTCTCTATTTATCTTCATCTCACTTCGTGCCCTGGCTTATAATTTCCCCCTTTTCTTCTCTGCTCTTTAAGAAAAAGCTGATGCAAAAGTGTCCCACGACAATGTTTAAGGGGCTAAGAGGACGGCACCCCATTAAGCACATCTTCAAACAAATTGAAGAACATTTATAAGTGTATAAATGAGGAGTCTGAACACATGCAGCTACTTGTGCAATCAGAGAATGTAGCGCATAGCAGGGCGGCTGGGTCTTGGG
The DNA here is from genome assembly GCA_037577475.1 of Chaunax sp. Z400. Taxonomy (NCBI): domain Eukaryota; kingdom Metazoa; phylum Chordata; class Actinopteri; order Lophiiformes; family Chaunacidae; genus Chaunax; species Chaunax sp. Z400. Next base: position 3,391,359 of record CM075199.1, read on the forward strand.
ATGACAGCACAGCAGCCTTGCCTCAAAGGCCTCCACTTCCTGTAGTTGCAGATATTATTTCTAAAAAAAAATGTAAAAGATGAAGGAATCTTCATGGAGACACACAATACTTACAGTTTGGAGGAGAAGAGATTGATAACTCAGCGTTTCAATTTATTGAATCACTACATAACATCAGTCTTTTGAATTCTTGGTAAAATAAAAATTCTGACTCTGCTTTGAACAGATTTCACAGATTTCATTCGATGTTACAGCCCACTAACATGTAAAGGACATGAATCAAACAAAAGGGTGATCATTTTTTAATTGTTTTGGACATATACTCAATCATATACTTTAAAGCTCAAAAATACTTATTCATCACCTGATATACTGAATGTAAATCTAGGTAGAGCTCATCATGTTCTTCCAAATATATAATATTTAAATAATATATAATAAATAATTTGATGTAAATATATAATAAATAATTAGATATAAATATATAACAAATAATTACACATAAATATATAATAAATAATTAGATGTAAATATAAAATAAATAATTAGATGTGAAGAGATGTCTTTCTTTTTCAGCCTTCATGATCTCCTCTCGTATTGGCAGCACATTCAACTCCAATTTGATATGCTTTGGCAAAACCACCACTGTAAATTCTCAATACTAATTGCAAGAATGAGAATTCAAAAAGTCATCCTGACATGTTAAACATGACTGACTTTGATGTTAATATGGATTGTGTGGCAGGAATGGTGTGCATGCACAGTTTACCAGGCACAAAACAATCCTGACACACACCTTTAACCTTATGGGCTAATCTGAAACCTTTACATTTATTATGTATTTAATGTAAAGACATTTTTTTACACTGTACTGTAATCCCTCCCTCTAAATTCTTGTTTTTTTATTTTTTATTTATACACCACTTTTATACTCTACATCTCTTTTGGCAAAATAATGCAAGAACATAAATGTCAAAAGTTCTTTTATACTTTATGGACATTTATGGACTGTCAAATGAAATGCAAGTGCATGCAGAGACCGTTAGGATTTGTGGTTTGAGGAAATTCTCATTCAGCACAATGCTGAGTACAGGGGGATCAATCATGGAAATAATTGGAATGGCTAAATATGGTGTAACAGGCTTCAGGCCTGTTTTATCTGGATCGCTTTAATCAGAATCTGCAGAGAGACAGTTGGACAAAACAGAAAATCAAAACAATTTTTTTATTTTTTTTATATCAATATAACCTGAATAACCACCATGAAGACACAAACAAACTTCTCAGAGATGTTTTTTAAAACTGTTTTTTTTCCCTTTTTTTGCATGAGTGCTAACATTTAGGCATTCGGCAATGTTTCACATTACAGTACATCTCTTAGGGTAATTGAATCTGCTTGAGGGGTAAAAGCACACAAAGATGCATCTAATGAAATTAGTGTAATTACAACCTCATTAAATTATTTGCCTCATAAATTTCTCTCACTTGTACGAGTGTTTTTTAGTGAACAATTATCGCATTCCACTCACCTTTACCCTTACTTAAACTCTTATTTTAAACGCTTGATTTAAAAATGTTTATAAAAAGTGTTCAGTTGAAGAGTGAAATAATGAAGAAACTATCTTTTTTTTTTCAAAAAGAATGTGAAAGTTGGCAGCACCACCGGGCAGCCAGTGTATGCTCAGAGTTTTATAATTAAGAACAGAGTGAGGTTGCAGCGATTGCTTTTGAGATATGAACATGCAGAAACATCATTTCGTCTGAGAAGCTCCTCAAAGACATGAGTGTTTTTTTTTTTTTGGCAGGGCTCTCTTTCATTTTCTTCCCATTTAAGAACTACAGAATAACTGCAGTGACACTCCTTCAGGGCACACCACAGGGTGATTTCTGAAGTGGTCCAATGTCTAAAATTGGATTAAATTGAAAATTATCTAATTTGTTTGATTTTAGCCTTGGAGGTGAGCAACATGGGGTATGAGGAGGAAAGAAGAGGTCCTGCATGTCCATTTTAGATATTCTATCAAATACAGAGACATGAGAAAAGAAGATGGGTGGGGAGAAGGACAGCTGGGGACAAAACACATTTGTTGAAAGAGAGCAGAGCAGGATATCTGGGCAGGGAATCAATAGGATAAGAGGTTATTAGCTGAGAAATGTCACTTGAAACATCAATCATCTCCATCGACTGCAGGGACATGTAGAGACGGAGGGTCAAAGTAGCTTATCAGTCAGCTCTGATGGGAAACTATACAGTGAAGAATGGACAAATAAGATGAGGGGTTTACTTAAACTCATAAACACAGTGGACGGTAATGGATTGCTACATATGCTCAAATGACAAGTTATATTATTACTGATAAGAAGATATTTTGATCAAAGTGAAATTGATCTATATGGAGGTGAAGAGGTTTTAGTGTGTTATGTAGCGCTATTATTTGATTCTTCTTCTTCTTGCTGCATTATTTTTGGTTTTGAAGCTAATAGTAACTTTGTTGGGCTGTATAATAACACCACTTTGCAGAAAGACAAGAAAAAGAGAAAACATCAAGATGATCCTTGATTGTGATGCTGTGTGATCATTAGTCACATTAGTCCTCATGAATCTGAAAAAAACCTCATGTCATATGTGACCCGACACACTGTCTAAGGCGGACAGTTATGTCTCTAAATCAGCCTATGGGCCGTGATGGACCTCAACGGCAATAATGTGGACACAAGCAAATTTTAAGGGTTCACAAAGAGCATGAGGCGTGCATTCAGTTCACAATTTAATGTTTATGAAAATTTAGTGATGTCTAGTATGGACCTGAGAAAAGAGGAGAGAAGAGGGTTGAAACCAAAATGTTTTATTAACAAGATTAAAAGATTAGAATAGTGAAATTACTGAACAACTGATAACAAAACACACATTAAGTTGTATAACGTGAGGAAAAGGGTAGACAGGGTACTCACCGCGGGGACAGTCGCAAGCAAGCCCCAATACAAACCACCACGTGTGCACACTGATCACTATCACCTTAACTGCATGGGAAAACAAGAATAGAAACTGTTTAAGTGACCACCACCATTCAGGCTTCACACTGCATGCAAAAAGGGGGGTGTATCCCAGGCGTACTCCCCGCAGCTCGTCCCTCTGCCTACAGGAAACAAACACAGTAGTGAGACTCAGTTGGTTCAGATTCACAAGGGTTTAAAAGACAATATAATTATTAAAATTAAATCAGACTGTCAGACCTTGAGGCAATATCATCTAGAGGTTCTCAACAATAATCAATAGTGTACAAGTTCTACAGATAGAATTCAAGAGGTTGATCAGCCAAACAGCATGGCAAAATCAATCCAGGCCAAGCAGCAGTCTGGCACTAAATCTCGCTCAGGATGGGGCACCTGTTCTGTACTGAGGGCTCAACCAGGAGAGATGAAAGTTGGCTCTTTTCCTCTTCAGCGTGGGGCTACAGGTCAAGGCTATAAGGTCAATGTGGCTCATTCAGGACAGCAACACCACAACTACAACTGCCCAAACACAGGAGTCCTGCCACACACCTACCAGACCTCAGACAAAGAGGCAGTAATTGCCTTCACCTGTCCTTATGAAGGTGAGGAGCTCTCTGGCCCTACCAACCTGGGCGGTGCTTTAAACCTAGATGGCCGCCCTCACACATATTTTATTCATGCAAAGAAAATGAGGGCAAAGGCAAGCAACATTTTTTTTTCTTACACTTCATTTTCTGCTATTCTCTTAATATCCCAAAAGGCCTTTAAGAGAATACATATAGTAAATGTGTCGTCTCCACATGCAAATTGTACTGGCATTAAATGGAATGTATTCAACTCTTTTAAATACAAATCGGTGCATATCCACTGTAAAACCATCACACGAACACGTCACCTTCTCTTCTGTCCACAGTCAATCAGAGCCAGGATCCATCTGCCACCAATGTGACACTGTTGTTTTCGTTAGATATTCCTTGGCAAAGATGCAAGTGGCGGCCTGTAATCCAATTTCCAACTTGGGCGTGTTGTTTTCTCACATTCCTGAATGTGGTGAAGGCAAATCTATAACTCATTCCATAAATGGCAAGTACAATATAGTCTTGTGTAGAGTTTAACACCATCCTCGGGGCACTCGTCTCATCCTTTCAATCACAAGTAAGCGGAAGTGTAGAGAGAGAGAGAGAAAATGAGAGGAGCAGGGATGAGGGAGTAGGAAGAGAGAGGGACATGATAGGGAGAAAACGTTGCAAGCACAATACATTTAGACGTAACTAAAATGAAAGAATGGATTGGATAAATGAAAGGAGCTTGGGAGATAGTGATAAGAGGGAGACAAGAGGGGAGCATTTCCTGAGGATCATTAGAGAGAGGAAAGTATACAAGGATTCATTAGCATGAGGTATGGAGGGTGAGTCCCAGTCTTGATAAATGTTCCTGAGGAGTTACCGAAAGAACAACAGCTTTACAAGGGATGAAGGAAGATAACCGAAACCAAAACTTGTAGTCTTTAAACCAGTCCCCACACACATACACACACACACACATACACACACACACACACACACACACACACATAAAAAAAGACATAGAAGACTATGAGAGGTCCTTCTTCAAGGCCCAGTCAATCAATCAGAGGTAGAAGTGTGCCATGGGATGGGGCACCGGCTGTCACCTTGGACACGGGGTGTGGGCTGGTTTCACGGCACACTAGACATTAATGCTCCTCCCTAGCTAGAGGTCAATAACTCAGTACACTCAATCACATGCTTGAGCATGTGTGCACGCACACAACACACATTCATTCAGTGCAGACGTCAACAAACTCACCTTTCCATTCAGACGAAGGAGGGAAGAAGCGAAATGGATGGTTGGAGTGAGAAAATCACCTCTTAATGGGCAGTGGTGATTTTACAGTCCACATTTTTAATCACATAGTGTGGAGCTACATTTTTGCCGTGAGGGTTGTTTCCCATGCACTCCGGTGCTTTTGGCTTCCCTGTTGCTAAATATTGTGACCCACATTACTGCGGCGTAATCCATTCTTAGATTATCATGTGCAAAGCCAGCCAAGTGGGGAGTTTTAATCAAAGCAAGTGATCCATTTCCTGCTCCATCCATCTGACGTGCCAAAAATATCATGCTTCATCAATTTCTGCCCCCCCCCCCAAAAAAAACCACACTGTAGGAAATGGTAAATGTGATGGAGAAAAGAAGTTATCTGGGCATTCAAAGAGGATTTGAAACCTAAAGCTAGAAGTTTGTGTTTTAGAAGCGAACCAAACTCTGTTATTTGTTGTCAGAGTGTGAAATAGCGCTTTTCAAAAATGAATCAATAAAATGATAATCTGTCATTGAAACAAGCACGAAAAAATAGACTTGAAAAATATTTTGTGCTTGAGTTCACTTCAGAGAAGACTGTGCTATATACACAGCGTCTCTTGGTTTTCCATCTGTATTGGCATCAGTGATACATTTTATTTAACATTTCTCTCACAACTACAACACAGCAAAGTTTTGAAAGGGTCGGAAAAAGGCAGCATCACAAACTAAAAATATTTGTGCCCATGCCAGTATCCTACTACGCACATTGTTTAAGTTTTACGTGCTGAGCTTTTGTCTCTGACCTATTTCTCCAGTGATGGTGGTGAATAGAATTTTATTTTGCTTCTCAAACCATTGAAAATTGAAAGCTTTGTTTGACTTTTTGTGTGAGTGAAAATTGTTTTAATGATGCTGCTTAAAGCTACAGGTAGGCCTGTATTATCCACACCGACAAGGATATTGTTTTGGCCATTGTGTGGCGTTTTCAATAACTACTAAAAGGAAAAAAATATGTAATTCATTATTTTTTCAAACTGAAACTCACCTGCCTTTCCCAGCTCATTTTCTGTGAACAGCAGGCTCTATTTTGATCGTGCATAGGCAGCGTTTAAGGAGCTTAACATGCAGCTATGTGGTTCCGCAACAAAGCCAGCTCACAGTTAAAAACAACACTTCTCCCTCTTTCCTTCCCTCTGTCTATACTGTGCCATTCTTCTGCGGGCATGCCCCTTTTTTTTATTAAAGCATACATGTTCCAGTCCAGAGCCTCTCACACGTCCCCAAGGTGTGGGAGAGGGAAGCTGAGGAATAATTAGAGAGGGGGGATTATTAAAACATAAGTGAAGGTTAAAGTTGTGTGCTGTGTGTTTGGGCTGAAGACTGCTGATTATGTTGTAATTGCAATTCTCAGCCTGAGCTGGACTAGTACACGGAGGTGCTGATTAGATGGCACAGCGTCTCTACCCAGACTTTTCACCACACAGAGGTAGCAGAGGCTACCGTGCGAGGTGCCATCTGTTCATCAGGCTCCATTATTATTATTATCATTATTTCTTTTCGGAGTGTTTGTGTGTGTTTCTGTTGTAAGATGTGTCAGGGTGTGCAGGGCACACTCTGTCCTCTTGATCTTGACCAACAATTAATTCCTCCCCCCAAAAAATGCAGAGCTTTCTTCTGTTTGAGAGGGGGGAAGGAGCTTTGTGACCAACAGTGCTGATTTTTGAGAGATTATTCATTCTCTCTTTTTCTGGCTTTTCTTTGGACACACCGTTTAGACTGCAGATCTGCACTGGAAGCACGTGAATTTAGACAACAATATGCTTCTGATGTGCCGGACAATGGCGTCAGACGAATTATGGCACCGGCATGACCTCTGGTTTCCCCGAACATGGTTGCCACCATAGATCTACGCTGAAAATGTAGACATGCACACTGACGGTTCATGAACTGATGCAGCTGCCTGGGTTCTCACCTGCACCAAGCCCTAGCACCTCATCACCCCCAACCCCATCCAGCTTCACTAGCCTCCAGTTAAGTTCCACATCCAGTCAAAATCCTACCTGTGCTCAATAGGTTTTTGACCACTACATCACCTTCTCTCCAGCCAACATCGCAATTTTAGTTTATGTTTGCTTTCCTTACTCTGTAAAGCGGCCTTAGGTACCTTGTAAGGCGTTAATGTATTATTATTATTATCATTATTTTATCATTTTATTTATTTATTTATTATCCCAAAACCACTGCAATTAATGTGCAGTAATGTTTTTCTTCATAATATGGGTAAACTCACCCATATGGACCTATTGATCCCTCTAATCTTGTACCCTCCCACAGCTATTAAGCACTTAACATGAGATGCATAGCCTCAGTGTGAGCCCTTAGTGTGCAGTGTCTCATCTATAGCACCAAGCCACGCTCCTTATAGTTTTCCAATAGTGAATAAAGCCTGTCCTTGTTCTGTTCTCTCCAATAAAAGGCAAAAGTCTATAAGCCCGCTAGGCTGGATCCAGAAAAGGTGCCATCCTGAGACAGATTATATGGTGCTAACAGGTGGATTAGAACAGGGAGGGGGATAATATAGGAAAGGGGCCTTCTATTGATTGTGTTCCTCTCAGATGGGCTACATTTTTCACTGGAGCTTGTTAGTGGAGTGTTTATATCTGGATTTTATCTGTGTCTGTCTACTTTTGTCTAAAGCAACACATGCATCAAACTACTCTGTTCTTCACTGGTTTTCTTGATTTTGAACTCGATTGTGGGAAGATATTAATTCCAATATTAAAAATTCAATAAAAAGCAGCAACCACCCAGATCCCATGAGGTGTGTTTATGTGCAAAATAACTGTCTCATCACTTGATTGGCATTAATGCATGTCTGTATGATATCTTTGCCAAAAGATCAATTAAACACTCTCTTTTTATCCATCAGTGATTGGCTAATCACTACTAGGGGTGGAGCCCTACTTATAGGAATGCTACCCAATTTAGCTTTGCTTATACAATAACAGAAATGATCATGGATAAACTCATCATACTGTAAAAATCCATAGCAATAATGGACAACCCTCTTTCCTCACAAGTATGTTCATACAATGTTTATACTGAATGTATGGAACCTCTTTCCTTTAACTTTCGGCATCCATGTCCAGGTTAGATCAGCACACATGAGCAGTGCGACTCAGGCAGGGTCGCACCAGCATGTCCTCTAGAGCTCAGCTACCCAGGTGTACGTTTTTGGCCTGTGGCTCACCGTTAACATTCAGTTTTAGCTCTCCAAGGAAATAAAAGTCGGGCACCACTGATCTAGAAATTTGGCCTGTTGCCTAGTTTTTCTCAGGGTACACTGAGTTCTCATCAAAAGCAGACAGTGGAAATGATCTGCTGATAGTCATATTGATATCCTACCAGTAACATTTCCCACTACAGTCTCAGTGTCTCTAGAATACATCTGCAGAATTAAATACACAATCTCTAGTGTTTCTATGGCCAGACTATTTTGATAAAAGGCATAGTCAGAGTAGAATGATGATGCTGGCAGTAGCAGGGAGGTTCGTGCATACTACAAGCATTTGTGTATTTTGTTGTAGTTCATTAATTGCAGCCAAGGTTCACTGATTGTTCTGGGGTTCACAGCTTGCCATGCATGTCCATTCAGCAGGCAAGTGGAGTCTCAGCAGAGATCAAAAGATGCCAATGGAAGAGACATTGTGCCTGATTCACTGTTCATTCATTGCAGTGTTTGAAAGTTATGCTAAACAACTGAATGCCCAAGGCAGAGAAACTCATCAGCACTTGAGGGGAAGTTGGATTTTTGTGAATTCAAGGCGTCTTCTCAATGTCATTAGCCATCTTTGCACATACATGAAAATTATTTATTTATGTATTTATTAATTTATTTTTGAAAAAGAAATTATGAAGACTAATGAATCACATTTCCTTCTGGGTTTATTTCCCTTAGTCTCTCTTTAATGGTCAACTAACAGCCTAGGCGTACAAAATGCATTCAACCCAAAATGCGGCATATCAATTAATAAATATTTTTATTATTTGGTCAAGTTTCAATACATAATTCAAACGAAAACATGTCAAACGAAAGGGAATTCCATGGGTAGATTTGTTTTGGATTTCCTGCCTGGCAGCCATTTCCCTGCAGCTTCCCTTCCCTTATGCACGTGAGCAAGCCAGATGTGCCTGTCCAGATTTCAATTTCAGTAGCTCCCATCGATCCTTTTGCTCCCTTTCTTTTGTTCATATACTCTACGCCTTTTCCTCCTCTGTTATTTTAGGTCGTCCACGCTTTCTCTTCTCCAAGTTCTTGCAGATTTGAAACTTCCGTGCATGCGCGTAGGGCCTTGCATGGCCTGGAAATCTGGGGAAGCCCTTGGGGAAGACATACTTCCGTGTGACGTCACCCAATTTCAAAATGGCCCCTTTGTTTACTTCATATTTTTCACCCTTCACTGGCTTAAAATCGGAATTGTTCTCTGTATTCCGCTGTGCTAAAAATATGACTGTTATATCAGGCTGTAGAATAGCATTCGTCCTACTAAATAAAAATATTGTGGTTACTTAAAAAAATTCTTCACACGTCTTGAGCAGGAAAAGTTGGAGTATACCTTTAAGACTAAATAGGAATTATGTTTTTGATTACGTCAATCAACGTTGATTATGTACTTGGGCAACATCTGTATTCGAATAATTTGATAAGTAATCATGCTGGCTTTGACCACTAAGCCACTGGCTGTGAACAGGGACTTTGTTTGGCAAACATCACTCTCTTATTGATGCATTGCTACAAGCTGTCACTCAAGTCATGGCTAATTTGATTCTCACTGGCTTAATTTAATGTGAGGGACTCTATGTGGCCACTGACATTTAAAGTCTCATCAGATCCCTCTGAGGTGCTAACATAGAGAGAAACACTGCAAACTGTTGTGTGTGAGGAGGACTCCACTTTTACAGATTGATTTTGCAAGATGTTGGAGCTGAGTGGATTTTTTCTGCCGCCAGAGGTTGACAATTAACTAGAATAAGATAACCCTGTGTTTCTCAGCAACAAAGGAGTCACACTGAGCTACTCTACATCTCTGTAGGGTTTTCAGCAAGCTGGGAAAAGTCAACTCTAAAATTTTGCAGAAATTACCAGCCAGGAGACATAATTGCTATGAAAACCAGGACTGTATTTTAAAACAAACTTTTTAAAAACTTTCTTGCACAGAAATCATCCACCCTCTTGTTTGGACTATACTCCTCCACTTGTACCTGCAGGTCGTGCAGCAAGCTGCTTCCCCGCCCACCTGGAACAAAGCTAATTTGTGGAGTCAGGCATTTTTCTGTGGCTGCTACTCAGCTTTCGTTCCAAAATTCTTGACCATATGAAGAGGTCTAAACCCCAGTGAACAAAAAGTATCCATCAAAGTAATATTTAGGCTGTGAAATATCTGCGAGCAGTAAATCACTCTCGATATGTTGTCTGTATTGGAATTGACAGAGAATACGGATCCTCTATTTAGCCCACTGATCTTTTTGTATCTGTCAAGCAATTCAGCAAAAGCAATGCTTGATATGTTCAATTTTCCACAGGCGTCACCTAAGTTGGGAGGCCTCATTTTTACCAACAGCTTCTTTATTTATTTTTGGCAGGGAGGTAAGTCAGGTCAAGGTGTTCCATTAAATCGTAGCAATTTAGAAAAGTGGACTGAGCCTGGCTTTCTGATGGCCCGTGTGGCAGCAAAGAGCTACAGGGAAAGTGGTTGAGCTCGAGATACTTGCAGGGGTCACCTTCGCCACCACCTCATTGCAAGGAATGATTGCTGCCAAAAAAAATCTTCTCTCAAGAGGACTGAGTTGCTTGATGCTATAGAATGCTGTCAGATACAATGAGAATCTTTTTGCAGCTATAGCAAGCAAAGAATTCCAATAAAAATATAAACTAGGAAAACCCTCAATATAGTGGTGGTATGTATAATAATTCCACATTCTTAAAAGGACAAAGCAGTGAGCATGCTCTTTGGGAATAAAAAAAAATTATAGTAAAAAAAAAAGAAATCTTTGGTAGTTTATTTCATATATCACACTTTTTTTAGTTTTAGTTTCAGCAGAAAAAGTGAACCTGCCAAATTTCTACAACACAGTCTGGGAAAGAGAAGGATCATGGGAGATCAGAGTCTGACTTTCGGACTTGTTTTAAGCTTTTACTCCTCTCTTTTTTCTCGGTGCCCTCTTTGAAACATTCCTCATTGATTTCATTTGTCCTGCTTTTGATACTTTGTGTCTGCTTTGTTTTGCAGTTTTACACACAATTTTGCAGAATTCACTTGAGGGAATAGAAAGTTGGATATTTTCTAATATGAACACACATTTCATACTTGACGATGAAGACGTCAAGGAATACTTTATATATGAGTACTTCCTATCGCTTCCCATTTTGTAGGAGTGGTATGTGGGAAACTCAAAAAGCAGAGGGTCACATCTCGGCGTCATATTTGATTCTCAACTGACCTTTGAACCTCATATCAATAATCTCATCAAATCCGGTTACTTCCATTTAAAAAATATCACCAAAATCAGATCTGCCTTGTCTTTTCCTGATTTAGAAAGGTTAGTTACAGAATGCAGCAACACGCATTTTAACAAAGACTAATCGAAAGTCCCACATCACCCCAATTCTTGCCTCCCTTCACTGGTTGCCAGTTAAATTCGGGATTGATTTTAAGATTCTTTTATTAACTTTAAAGGCCCAACATGGTTTAGCACCTGGTTATATAGAGCTTTTAACCCTATACTCCACGCCGTAATTTGAGGTCCTCTAATGTTCCCTCGCTTGTTGTCCCGAGGTCAAGGCTGGTGACCAAGGGTGACTGAGATTTTGCCATCAGGGCCCCTTTGGCTTTGGAATCCCTGCCCGAACAGATCAGGCTTGCAAATACACTACCTGTTTTTAAATCACTGCTTAAAACTCATTTTTACAGAAAAGCCTTTTCTGATGTATGACTCATGTTATAAATGTTTGCTCTTTTATTGTCTTTTGTTATTATGTTTTGTGATTGTATTATTTTGACTTATTCTGTGAAGCACTTTGTAACTTTGTTTAGATAAGTGCTCTATGAATAAAGTTTATTGTTGTCATTATTAATCATTAACTCTTAAGCAGTACCTGTCCCCATGAAACTCAAACTTTAGATTGAACCCTAACCCGAATGCAGGCAAAAACCTTTTGTGCAGCAGGTACTGTATTACTAGACCTGTGCTCTCTAGATGATTTCAGTAAATTTAATTAGAGCACATGGTGTTGTCCAGACTGACCTTTGAGAGCATGTGAGGACAGAGCCACAACAATGATTGTTTCAAATGAAACCCTGTGCTCTCCTCAGACAGGCTTTGATAATGGAAAAAAATGGCTTGGAAATGTCATGATAGTAGACTCAACCTGATTGTTTACTGTTATGATATTAAAAGGCCATTCCTCGAATATCATCAGTGCAATATCCTTGATAGAGAGTGGGCTTTTAATTAATTTTGTCCATTAAGAATCCATTGGTCTATCCATTTAAGTGAGACATATCAGTCGAGACTCAATCAATGCCATTCTACTCCACTGGAAGAGTGAAGATAAATCTAATTGTAGAAGTGGGATTATGGAAATCTATGTAATATTAAAATCAATAAAAGAGAAGAAAATCACCAACAAAGCAAAATAGTCTGATGTCCAGCTTCTACAGGCTTGCAATGCTCCTAAGAAAATCCATTTAGGGACCTTGGGACACATAATAATTCAAAACTGGGGGGATTATTTCCTGCGTGCTGTTCTGGCTGAGATATACAGTCCTGAGGCCGCGCATAGGTCAACAACATTTTTTTAACTACCATCTAGGGAGGGGGCTGAGGCTGGCGCTAAGCTTACCAGGCAGTCATTTTCACCACGGAGAGAGAGGTTGGTGCCATTTACTGATAGCAGCTGCCAGTTTGAGGATACAGGGAAGAAAATATGCCTGAACGCAAAGCAGGCGAGATAGAAAATTGTATTCAGCGTTGATTCATCTAGTCTAATGCTAAATGCTAAAATGCCCGGGGTAAATGAATGCAGAATAATAATCTCATTGGTTGCTTGAATAATATCTCCATTTCTGTACGGGCAGTGGATGAAGTTGGGCAGTTTATTGCTTGAGTTTAAGTGCTCACCAACAGCGGCATTTCTAGTTAATCACATATTGTAATTAATGCAGAGGCAGAGATTCATGATAAATGGCATACCGTAAGGCCTGCATGCGTAAAGGTTGTTTAAGTATGTTTTAGGTCCGTGGATAAATTACGGCACAGTAAATTGGAGAGGTGCTGTGTCATGCTGAGAGGTTGCAGGCGTACAGCGGCAGTGAACTCTCCTTCACAGAGGAAACACACCTGCTATCTATCCGATTTAACAGTGTCTGACAGAGAGGGGAGACTGGGAGGGAGGGAGTCGGGGGACACTGCATACAAAAAGAGTGAGTTGGGAGAGAGGTGACACATAGGCAGAAAGATAAAGGGAGATTGAGTGAAAGAGTGAAAGAGAGTCCTCTTGGAAGATGGTTGACAGCTTTCTTGTTCAGAAGAGAAGAAGTCACTGAAGCGAATGAGACGCCGTCCCCTTTCCTGCTCCTCCTGGAGCTGACACCTTTCCTCACAGAAAGGTCATCCTCTGTCTCCCATTTTCCCAACTAACTGACCGTCACTCACAGATATCTTCTTTAACACTGTCTAGGTATTACAAATATTAGATGCAATTATTCTGTTTATACAATAATTGCATGATGCAGCTTGATTTATCTTAGGGATACATTATTCAGGAACTATACAGGCCCATCTCTTTCTTGTCGATGGGTTTGACACTTGTTTTACAAGTAGACGCCCACTGGGAACAGGTAATGCTGTTGAACAGAAGAAGAGTTGCAAAGATGTTAAATGCTGGTAGTTGGCTGCATAATGTGTATTGTTATATTAGTTACTATGTGTGTGGTCAAGTGAAAAACAACAACAATGAATCTCTGTAGTATCAGTTGAGATCTACTGTATGTGGCTCATGTCTAAAAGGCATGTCTAAGCGTCAATTTTGCATTCCCTTTTCAGGCCTGTGCAGAACTTTAGTCTACGAAGCTGTCCACCAACACAATGCCATACCAGGTCATCAAATACCAACACTATTTAATGCCTCAAGATGGAAGGCCCTGTCTTTCTTCATGTTCTAATGATCAATCTTAAATATGTGGAAATATTTCATCGTACAAGAACAAAACTGACTTGTAGATGAAGCTTTAAGTCAGAGAATTCGGATCCATCCTTTGGAGACGGTGCCATCACTAAAGCCATGTTCCCTGTGTGGCTATAAAAGGAAGACACATACACAGCTGGACATGAAATGTACCAAAAAAGAGCAGACTTCTTACTCTGTTCATCGTGATGTGTTTGGGGAGGCTGGTTTTCCAGAGTTGTTGACTAAAAGCCAGGAACATTTCATTCAAAATGTCACATCACAGTACATTTCAATTACATTGGCTTTGGGTTATAATTGTTATGTGCCTGATAGTGTATGATAGTCATTCATAGAACTGACCAAAGCAAAAATCCTAAGGCATGTAATTAGTCATTACCAGCTTTCTTCTATATTCTTGGAACTCCCGTTTTAAGCTGCTAGGAAGCACTTGAATACATGCATGTTTTGTGTATATTGTTGTGTGTTGATAATGGGCAGTGGGAGGATATAATTGTGTCTAATTAGATTTGTTTTACTTACATTGCAACCTTTTGCTGAGACAATTTGTCATAATGTTTTCTACACTGTGGAGCCAGATTCCTTCACCAGCACAGGCGGTCCACATGCTGGACCAGGCATGAGCAATCTGTTCATTCACTGACAGAGTGCTTGTCCTCGCAGTCAAATTCAGCCAAATTAGTCCCAATTAAAAGGCAATATTGAATTCATTTTGGCTTAAGTGAAGTTTTGTTTTGTCTTTATAAATCTCAAATGCAAGTGTTTGTTTTTTATACTGAGGTGAGCCACTCTAAGAACTGATCAAGTGCTGAAAAAATCCACACAACAAGAAATGTGTTAGTTCTTTTTTGATAAAGTTAAAGTAAAACATCAAGTGATTATATGGCCTGAGGGGAAAAAAAGGGGTGGCTGAGTTATTTGTCAACAAACTGACTAGACTGAAGAGAGAGTGACTCGAGGTCCAATCCACACCTGAATAGATCTGAGACCCAGTATAATAAAACTATTTATTTGTTGCACATCATTGAAATCGTTCACAGATGTTTTCGCCCATCACAGTTATCAAACAAATACAAATATGTATTACTCCAGGCAGCTATCATTGCCCATTTATTTTCTTATATATAAAAATCAATGTTCAGAGCTATGAAACCTGCTTGAGATGGGTACTCCTGACAAATAAATATTTGTGTCACCTTTATTTAATTTTGTTAGACACACTCAAATGATATTTGGATGGTAGAATAGTAGCAGACGGGCTTCTTTTCTGTCCATACTAGGATGCTCTGACATTCGATATTTATGGGCAAGCTAGTGCAGCCCTGTCTTCTAGAAATTATATGTATGTGATTTGTATTTGTTTTGTCAAATATGTTTTGCAGAACAGCACAGATATAGAAAGCGTACAGAGAGCTTCCTGGTCTGGGTGAACGGTGCATGTAAAAAGTGGAGAACAGGGGTCACCAATTAGCAGACCGCGAGCCAAATCCGGACCACAAGAGGCTTCTATCTGGGCCAGGAAGACTTTTGACATAACATAATGACATAACATAGCTTATTTCTAACTTTTATCATCAAATAGATTTTGAACATGCGTGACAAGGCCAGCTCACTAGAGCCACCTGGGTCCTACGACAACTGGTTCCTGCTGCTGCTAGGCTTCTGCAATAGGCTACTAACATATGCTGCTATGTACATTAACACTATGTTCAGCAAACCGAAGCACAGATGCGTATAATATGCATGAAATATAGCATCAAATAAAATGAGTCGTCGGAGATGACTGGACAGAGAAGTATGCATCCATTCATGCTCCAATGGGCTCTGTGAGGCTGGTGTGCATAATTTGCATGGAGTCTGTGTTATTTGTCAAAAGTTGAACTATTAGACACCATCTGAACCAAACACTTGGAAGAAAACATACTCGCAGAAGTCCGAAGTAAGGACGTGGAACATAAAGCCTCTTATGAGTGATCTACACAGGATTTTCATTTCACATGTGGTTGTGTTTAGGCTACAAACCCATTTGGGTTAAGGTAAGGGAAAGATCATGATTGGGCAAATTATTATTGTATGGATGGTTTATGACTTTGCAAAACATTCCCTCACGTATTTGCCGATGCAAATTAATGGGATGTAAATGTGATATCTGGCTGATGAAAGGAACTGCATTCAGAGAATTGTGGTCTGACAATCAAAACCAGAAGACAAACACAGTTCTGTTGTGAATGTTGCAGATGATGTTATATGTTTGGTGTTTGCTTTTTGGCCAATATTTTAGACAGTATGCACACACTGCTGGGATAGCAAGAAAGAACCAGTGTCTCCAGTGTGTCTTGTAGATATTGATTCATAATCAACAGTTGTAGAGTGTTTCCTCAGTATCAGAGGTAATCCTGGTGATTATTTATATCAGCTGGAATGGCACTCAGTATAGAGCGCAGAACTCGGCCAAGACCCAACAGTCCTACACATCTGTTTAGCTTGCCTGGCCTATGGCCCACGCCTCCAAAAAGTTTTTAGCGTTGGTTGTAATGTTAAAGAATTCTGATCCACCCTTTTGTCTGGACAGGCACCAAACTTTCTCTGGATCCACACCAAAACTGTATTCTTAGAGCTTTCTAATTGTCTGAGGTTCTTTCCTGGCCCTTTCCCTGTCTTTCTACTAAGTTTTGTGGAGATCTGTTCTGTAGATGTTGCCTAATTCTGGTAAAAACCAACAAACAAACGAATGGAGATATGAGAAAACATAACCTCCTTTGCAAAGGAATTAGTTGCAGTGCAAACATGAACTGCCAATGCACCTAACCTTTTATGGCACAGATTCTCTAAAATTAAAACAAGGCTAAAAACATGAGGTTAAGTTGGGTCTGAAGAAGCCTGTGGCTAACTTACTGAATGAAAAATGCAAAATGGCATTTCCTGTTTTCTCCACCCAAACCCTGCTGGCAACTGTAATGGAAAATCTAAGACCATTACCATCACAAACAATAGCAAGAAATTGCATTAAAATGATTTTTTTTTTTTTTTTTTACTCAATCAACTATTTTTCGACAGTATAAAGACATACAATGTTGTCCTGTATAAACAATATGACATATTCATTTCAGAACGAAACCAAAAAGCATAAAATGTTCAAACCTTTATTTTTAAAGTGTCCTGCGACATGTGCTGATAAAAACAAACAAACAAAAACAATATGAAGTAGGTAAAGCACTTGACAACAACCTGCTTTGATTCAAAATTTGTTAATATTTTTTATGCACATGTGTTGAATATACCTATGGTGCAAATACAATATAGGCCTATTAGTGTATACTTATGAATGTATTCATATTTTGGTTGTGTCCATGAAGGCATTTGTGTTTGGTTTCATGGATAATTGTGCAGTTGGTGTGCATACAAACCTTTGTTATGTTTGTGATGTGAGGTGTACATTTAACTGTATGGGAGGCAGATGAATTGTTAGAGTACAGGTGTTGCTGTTATGTCCAAACCCTGTTTTTGTGTCCATATGCACAGCATGCATATGTATTTGTGAACCTCTGTTCATGTGTTTGTTTGAATGCAAAAGCAGTATTGGCCTGTCAGCGCACACCTTTCCCTCTCCCTGTCATCTCTTCAGGCGTGCAGGCACTGAAGCGTGAAGGCGAGCACCGCTTCCCTCCTCATTGAGGATGCCAGTCGCCTCCTCATGTGTCCTGCAGGCACAGCGGCGGCCGACAGATGCCAAAGCGAGGGGACGGAGGAAGACATTGAACTTATAACAACAACAGCGGTAACAAATTTGAGAATTGGGGAACACGTTGGCCCATCGGAATCATTCCATCACTTTCTTTAACAATGTTAAGGAGGGAGGATGTCTGTTTCTGTCTGCATGAGAGAGAAAGATAGAGACAGACAAAGAAAACAACATTTGAGACAAAGAGAAAAATTAAAGTGAGAACTTAGAGGACTTAGGGACTTAGAGTTGGTGCCAGTATCCACACAGGGAAAAAGATTCCAGCATTTCTTCCCTCCTTTTATTAGACTTCTTTCCAACCCTTAGAGAGCTGGAATGGCTAATAGAATTAGGCATGAATCTCAGGCTGATCTATTTGGTGTGATGAACCAGAAAAGAGAATCACAGCTGCAGTATGCACTTTGATAAGGAATCCAAAAGGAATAATGAAGTGACAAAAATCACCCCGCTGCATAGGATATATGTGCAAAGAGGTGCAGGCTTCATTTAACATGGCAATACCAGCTTCTAACACACAGTTACAAAAAATGTATCATCTCTCTTTTTATCATCCTGCAATTTATAGATGATATTTCCATGAAAAATACATCATAACATGTGGCATTTGTGTAAGACTATCTCAGCAGGGGGAACGGCTGAAAAGTAGAGGGCAATTTATGTTCTTGCAGGATGCACAATTAGATAGAAGGCCTCTATTCTCTAAGGTCGATGGTCTAACCCTGTTTCGACATCAAAAGCCCTTCTTGTTGTCTGATGAATTGATAGATTAGGATGACGGCATTCTAATATGCCACAGGCGGCTGAATTTATTGTAAAAGATTACAGGCATACATGTGCGGAAGTAGTGCCTTTTAAAAGAGGATGAGGAAGAAGTAGCGTTAGACAGAATGATGTCTTCTCTTACCCTCCCCTCTTTTCATCCTTTTTCTTTTTTGCCATCTGCCACTGAAACGAGATATAATGCCACTTCCCTGTCTGCCAAAGGCTAATCAGATACATGCATTATTTGGGAAGTGTATTCCTTTGCTCTCCTCCTCCTAGCTGACATTATCTCAAGTACACACAAGCTCAGACAAATATATTAACAAGGAGGGATTGCATTTATTTCCCCACTGCCAGATTTCCCTTTCCCTGCAGTTCTACTCCACATCCAACTTCTCCTCTCAGCTCTTGGAGGGATCAGTGCAACTTGCCAAACAATGTTTCTGCATCGTCTTTGGTTTCTCACTCCATGCCCTCATTCCAAGAGCTGAGAGCTAAGCACTGTTTAGGAGCTTGGGGGTGTACCTGGTCCAGGACTTTAATCACTACAAAACAGATTTCGCTGAGTCCAATTGTTTGAATCTGATTCAATCAGCCCACCGAAGACACACCTGACAAGAAGATACATCGCTGCTCCCCCATGCTTTTGCCAATTTGAAAATAATTCCACATAGAAAGGCCTTTGGTCTGGATTTGAACCTGCAACCTTTTGCCAGTGACAGTGCTAACCACTACTCTACCTTGTAAAAGAACAAATAATTTTGATAAACATGTTTAAAAGAGGTTTAAATAATCTGTGAAGTTAAGCTGCTGGGCATCATGGGTATGCGCAGTTTCTGTCTTAATGGGGGGGGGGGGGGACGTACTTATCGTTTCTGCTGCTGGGTGCTGGAGTTAATGTAATTAATATTTTTCTCATTAAAGATGGCCTTTATTTCAACCATGTGCATCCCATCCACTGTTAATAATAATTCCATTCATGTTCAATATAAAAAGCTTTGCTCATATGCAGTTAAATGGAGTAATGGATGGGGACATGGCGGAAGCATGATGATCCACTGGATCATCCACTGGACCCTATGCTGTCGCTCAGTGAAGATGAGGGCCATTGTTTAAACAATAATGCTCCAGGTTTAGGTGCACCTGACTTTTAAAGAGTATGGTGGATGGCACTTTGATTGGTTTGATATATGTTACACCCAAAAACACCTATAAATGGTTAAGGGACAAAATACAACCACTTTTAGCCCTGTGTCTTACTTTTATGCACCCAGATTATGAGCCTTAAGTATTAAAAGGGAGTTGGACAAGCCCTAAATGCACCTGTGAAACATGCTTTAGACAATGCACTTCAGATAAAAAGATACAGTAGATTTACAGTTGGAGCACATTTGAAAACAAATACTTTTCATCTATCTTTATAGTACATTGTTTGCAAAACATTTAAACATAAATACTATATTCTTAAACCCTGATGAAGCCTTAACGTCAATTGGAAGTTGAGTTGATGAACTTGGGCATGATTTAGATTCCCAGATATTGATGTCTCACAGAAAAATGATGGCTGAGCTCAAATGAATGGAGTTCTACCAATTATTTTGCAATGGTTTCACTTCTGGAATTCTTTAAATGTTATGTAAGATTGGACTGAAAAGTTGTTAATCTAAATCTTATATGACATAATTGTACGGCCGGTTCAGTTGGACCTTTTGGTGAGAACAGAGTAGTCAGAGACTTGACCTGATTTGATTTAATTCTTAGATTTTTTTTACCCTTCTGTTGTGTTTTGGTCAAATTTGACCGATTTACAGATTTTTCTCTATAAAAAATGTAGTTTATTTCTTCTGTCTCAAGGTTCCATGACTTTGTTCACACATGGCATCCGAACACACAAAATACATTTTGAAGTGTTTCATTAAATTTTGGGTCAAAAATGACCGGTCATTAGAAACGCCCCTTTTTGGCTTCCATGGCAACCCTCACGGGACTCATAGAATTTTCACCCCATGGGTACCACGCCTGTTGGCAATCATCTAAAACAACCACAACATTGTTTCAATGAGATATATATATATATATATATATATATATACACAACTTTCTAGCAGCTCTGGTATATAAAGTTTTTTTGAGGCCTTGCTCACAATTCACTCTATGGCAGCACGATGGCCAAGTGATATGAACTCAGGTCAATGAGGCCAACTGGCCATAAATAGCAATTGGAAGTTAAAAACTTGTAATGTTGACTAGAACCTGAGTTGATAAAAAAAGATGATGTTAGGTGATAGTATATGTATTATTATGGATTTAGGATCAGCTAATGTGTGGTCATTTTTGAAGGTTCTCCCTCATTTTACAGAGACTCAATAGTGAACAGTAGTAGTGCTTTCGATCTTCAAGTATTACTTTGAGTCATGACTCAAGCGCTAATATAAAGTTTCATGGTGTTATTGTTATTACTATTTTTTTTTTTTTTACATTATTAACCTTAGTGATGCTACTGAGCAATCAGCTTGGCAATATACCTTTACCTGCTTATGATGGTGTTTTTATTGTAAACCTGGAAACTTAAAGAAGCTAAATGCCCCCGTCTGTGTGTAGACTATACTCTTATATAACAATGTAACTTCTCATGGACACATAGGATTACTTATGTTATTGGAAATGTTATTATAGTAAAGTAAAAACTATCACAATAAAATAGCCTGGATGCCATCCAAATTGTATGCCTGCTGTTTAAATGCATTTTTTTTTTAAAGGTTAAGCTCTTAAATATTTGAACTGACTGTTGAGAAACTCATAAAGGAAATGTTATGGGAGGTCAGTTTGCTTGCAGCCTTTGCCATTGCATTGGTGAGTCCTTAAGTGACCTTTCTCTCTTCGGTAAATGTGTGTGTTGGCCAGGGCACAAGTCTCTCTGTGTGTACACCTTTTGTGTTTGTTTTTCTATGAATGCATGTTTGGCTTTTTTGTTAGTTTGTTTCCTTTGTTTTGTTTTTTCATTGTTTTTCTAATTTTTCTTTTCTCACAAAATTGCTCCCTGGTTGATTAATATTAATATTGACATTTTTGATAAAAGGATTGTTTTTCCAAGTAATTTCCATCTACCCTTCAGCAGGCGAGACAGCAAGCAGCCAACACGGTGGCTAATCCCCCCATCTCTCTGTTGAGTCCTGCTTGTTCAGGTGATGCCATTATTTAGGCCATCTGACATGGCTTAAACAGTCTGCTTCTAGATAGAACATAATAAAAAAAAGGTCATTCCAAGGTGAGACTGTTGCTTGTGGATGGTGTTAGAGGGCGCTAAGGGGAGGATGCCACTAACCCTATAGCCCAACGTTGTCACTGTTTGCTGCCGAGCTGAAGCGGCATGCTCGTTTGTCTTCAAGTAAACTATGAACTCGATTTAAGTCATTTAGGCTATTCAGAAAGCGTTTCATCAAAAAAGACTGTCTTGGACAATTCCAGCAATCTTAATCCAATCATTTACAAAAAATATGATCCCATGGAGCTTATCCCCGCTGCCATTGGGCGACCATTGATCCTCTCATTCAAACCTGAATGAGCAAAGTAGAGTCACCAATTCACCTGCAATGCATGTTTTTGGACTGTGGGAGGAAGCTGGAGCATACTATTATAGCTGGTGCTATAATATCACTGTGCTGCTGCATGTTAGCATGCTCACATTTACCTCAAAGCAATTCTGTGCCTCACAGATCCATCATGGCGGTTAAGTCTTAGTCTCATAAAAAAATACATCTATTAAGTTTACACAATAATGTTTTGCACATAAAGTATAGCAAAAACAATTTGGATTTATTTCTGTGCAGAGAATTCATTTCTCGTGAGATCAGCTTCAATGGGTGCTTGAATAAAGCAGAATAAACAGTTGCCTGGATAATGAAAGTGAGAGACAGATGAGACACAGCCCAACCCCCCCCCCCAAAAAAAAAAAAGGCTTCTAGGCTAAACTGCACCTGCGCCCACCGCCAGGTACAATCATTGTGTTGGACCACCATCTGAGAGGGAGGAAACACAAACACGCAGCCACATACACACTCATATAGACAGCAAACACAGTGTAGATGTGCAGCAGCATGTAACAGGATGCTTACCTTTCACCGTGTCTCCTGTTGCTAAGTATTTTTTATCTCACATTTTTTCTTCCTCTTGCTCTTTCCTGGTCCACAGTTTTAACTTCACTCTAATTCTATTTCTGGAAGAGAAGCTGTTTTTTTTATTGTTCACTTCTGTCCCCTCTCCATTCATTTTCTGCTGTGAGTGTTTCCACATGGTCATGTGGGTGTTGAGACCGTCGATGCGCTCTGCTGACTGCTCAGATTATTGCTATCCATCATTTGTTTATATTCTCATTTAGGAAATGAGGGCACTTCCATTATTGCAATATAATTTCCTGCAGAGGTTACAGAAGGCCAGAGCTAACTTTAGTTGTGCTCTCCCTCCTCTCTCACACCCTTCCATTTCATAGCATAATGCTTATACTCACATGGCTCCTCCTCCACACAAAGGGAAGCTGCTCCCTGCCTTCCCTCAACGTCAACGCTGTTCTCAGCGGTATGGAAGTGCCTGTGTCCATGTTTTATTTTAAATGATTTATGATGTCATCTGTATTTGGCAAGCAGCTGCAATAAAGTCTACAGGTTAACCACCACAGAAGCACTTTGCAGTATTCCAAAGACAAAACTCTTAACTCAGATTAGTAACTCAAGACCCTAAGAGATGCTTTTGCAAACATATCATGCTCTGCACAGCCCTGATCCTATAAGCAATAACATAATCCACCTGTCATGTTGTATTCTAGAGGCGGCTATTTGTCTTGTCATGTTAACAATGCAATAAATGGGACGCTTAAAGGCCAGTATCCTCTCAGATCAACAACGTATCCTCAGGAATTTTGCCTTAGCTGTAGAGTCATCTTGTGTTTAGTCACCCTAAATGCGGCTACAGGGCTAATGTGTTGGATAAAACAGCGGAGGCAGAGCAGGGTTGTGACATTGTCTGGTGAGGCCCCGTGGTTATGTCAGCATTCACCGCAAGCCTTTCTGATGCGCTCTGGAAAACACTGCAGGGAAACAGGGGACTTTCAGGTGCTTCATTTCCCCTTTCCTCTCCTCTGTCCTCTCATTAAGCAGCCTCTGGAGACAATCTCCTGGACTGCTCTTCTCTGGCCCGCAATGATTATGTTGATCCTCTAGGCTTTTAGCCAAAGCCAAAGAACTTTCCATACTCGGAAAGACCATCATAAGCATATCTGCAATAACATTATCAATGCAGCAATGACAGATAAAGCTGGGAAAAGATTTTAGAGGTTACTCAAGCTTAGCGGAGTAGTAAGTATCTGCTGTCTGATCTGTCTCAGGGCAATATCATAACAGAATAATGAGGACAGATATACTCCAGCTTTGGAGACTCTGCAAAGCAATCTTTGAATAAATCTGCCTTTACATATATTTCATTCAGTGGCTAGCTGAAGACAATTTCATATCTCCATATGAAGAATTACTCATGTACAGTGGGCATACAGGACTGTTCTGTAATGACGAACTACTTGAAGTAAATCCACTTAAATAGCTCTGTGAGACTGAGAGCCTTAAAAAAGTTTTTACAGATTAGTTTGAAACCTTGGCATTTGGTCAAAATTGAGAGCAATATGAAAGAGAGAGAGGAGATAAGCTAGACTTGAACGGAGAAAAAGTTCAAGTAGCTCAGAAAATAGAATTTGTAGAGATTAGTGGTTTCAAGAGCCCATCTCTGCATTAATCAAATAAAGTACAACCAGCAGGTCTGTTATGAAACGTTTGAATAAAGTCATCTTTTTGTGTCTTCTTGACAAAATAAACTACACAGTTTAAATTCAATACCAAGACGGGCTGGAGAACCTACAATCATCCAATCATTTATCTGAGATTGCTGAAAACAATCAGTTGATGTTGAATCTAATGAAAACAGAATGTTGAGCATTGCATTTATTCTTGTCTCCTCTGAGGTTTCAGTTTTGTCACAATTGTCCTCGCAATAAATGCGAGAATGCTTCTATGATTTTATTCATCTCTGTAGGTATTTCAGCGAAATACATTTGCAATCACCAGCCTGTCTGACTCAATCACATCCAAGTTGTGATTGAATCTGTGTTACTGTGTTGGATATAATAGGCCTGTTTAATAATCTTGCCTATATGCACCAGAAGTTGTTAGTATGTAGCAGAGATTAGCGGCTGACCAGATAACAGACAATAACGAATAAGAATGCAATGGATATATTAGATCTTTGTGGCTTCATCTTTATCAGGCTTTCACACCAAATTCACAGCACGGTATTGTGCTTTTGAATTAAGGATATTGTTGTGAATGGAGCTACACCCTCCTAACCTCCTTCAAACAGATGAGAATGTTTGCATCCCAGCCTTTTATAAGGCACAGCCATACTTGACTAAGATTATATTCCATTCACAGTAACCTTACACCTCGATCAGGCTATTACCAAAAAAGCTATTGTTTATTATACTGTATATTTCGCGTTCAGATAAAGCTTCCACACAACCTTCAGCCAGGAGACTAGAGAGGGCATCATGTATTAAAGCAACACACATCACACATCTTTTCCTGAACAGCAACAACTGATGCAGCCAGTCCGCGTGTGAAACTTATTTGTGTGCGTACAGGACTCAAATTCTGAGGGACAACTTTAGCGAGGGACCGGATGCTGTTAGTTCAGGCTCGTGGTCATGGCGACCGCAGACAAACAGGAGTTTGAAGACCCGAACTGTGATTTTTGTGTACCATTACACCCCCTAATAGGAATAGATGTCAACACACTCAGAAGACACAATGCAGGTATGCAAGTGTGGTAAAAACTCAACAGTTACCACTGAGGGACCCTTTAGATGATGTCCCAGCTGCACCAATGAGCAGCACACTGTCTCACAGATTAGACTGTATCAGTGCAAGGTAGCTCCCAGTGAATGTGTGTAACTGTATGAATGTTAAGCAAGGCATTGTTGAAGGCAAGCCTGCATGCTCAGCAAACCTTCCCTGAATAAATAAAGCTTAAAATAGAGAGAGAAGGAGATGTGTGACGAAGGTCATGAGACAAAATCCATGATCTTGCAAGATCACATTATGCACCTACACCTGCTGAGACACCAAGGCAGCCCAATAAATAGAATTTAATATAAAAAGAGAAACAGTATTTCAGGGGCATAAGCCACGGCTTCGGCAGGGAGGAACTGCATTTCACAGAGAGCTGTGCAACTTTGTCAGGTAAACGTGACTGTTAGGGACAAGCGAAGATTGATGGAATCTTTTTTTTCCCCCTGGCTCAGCAGTCTTTGATTTCCACAGCACAAGGCAAGTAGACGGGGAGAGGGAATGAAGGAGAAATGATAGATAGGAATTCATGTCATTTATATCCCTAGGTCAGTCTATCCTACAACCGACTGGGGAAGAATGCGAGCTAGAGAGAAAGAAAGATGGAAAGGCGCGGATACTGTCATGGAATATGGAAAACATCTGTGTTTACATCAACTAGCTTTGAGAATTGTGCATTAACTGAAGTATGGGTTCAGAAGTTCCTAAGAGCCATGATTCACGCTGTCTCAATTAGCATCTGGGTGCTTTTTCTGATTGAATGAAACGACTCTTTTCCAGTCCTTGAAGCATAACTGAGCAATGCCTTTCAATTTCCACCTACTGCTGCCTGCCATTCAACATTTATTGAGAGGCAATGCATGAAGATGATTTGGGTTTACAGCAATTGCGCTTCTCTTTATAATTGCTTCTGCAGAGACATGTATTAATAAAGGCCTTCAGGGTCTCCAGCAGATATTGAATGACAGGCTTTGCAAAAACCAGGGACATGGCAACCTTTGAAAAACATCAATGCTTATTGCATTATATTTTATTTTTTGTTGGCTTTTACCATGAGCCTGGTTCTTTGCTGGTCATTTGCCTTCAATGTGCTGCATGTATCTCAGGAGCAGATGAATTAGGGCTTTTGTCGTCATGTTGTGCTCTCTGTGGGGCATAACCTCCCACTGCCGTCTCCCAAGATGTCACAGGCTGCTTTTTTTTTCTCACATCCACCATGAAAAGCAATGATCAGATGTCAATTAATGAAGAAATAAACTCAATTTGTGAAAGATAATTGTTCATCTTTAATGATTCAAATGATGAAGGAATGATACAAGCTTTTTTGTGAGCTGTTGTCATGTATCAAGTTGCTGATGTCATTGTCTATGCTCATAAATTAGAATGTAAAATAATATCTTGGAAAAAGAGTGTTGTATTGTAATACATCTTCATTCTACAAGGATGATATTATGTTCAAATAAATTCTGGCGGTCTTCATTTTGTGGCAAAGAAACAAATAATATTTTACACCAGCCTCATTCTTAAAATGTATGCTGCAGCCAGAAAGCTGCCACCATACTTTTTATTCAGAAGGTTTTGTATTTTGTGTTTGCATAAATCATAATTTATGCAGCAATTAATATAAAAGAAAACATTGCACTAAAATGTTCCTGCTGCTGATGCTCGCCTATCTTCTTGGCAGTGACTCTCTGACTCATCCCTCCACCCCCCCCATCCATTTTTCTCTTTTAACAGTTTTGAACATTCTCAAGTGTTTTCCTTCAAATTTTCTTTCTGCCTTCTAACCCTTGAAACTGCCTTCTCAAAAATCAAATTGAGAAGAGTGTCATTCAGTGTTTTCTCTCCCCTAAAGCCATATTCTGACACCCCCTTCTCCTCCTTTGCACTCTCTCTCTTACCCTTTGTGCCCCTCTCTGTTTCTTAACCAGTTTGACTTTCGCTGTTGAGCGACATGCCTTTCGGTTTCTGATGTTTTTTTGTTTTGTTTTTCTCCTTTTTTTGTGTGTCCTAAAAGCTGGAATTGCACATCTTACAGTAGCCAGAAATTCCCTGCGCACTGTTACAATCCATCTCATTCACACAGTATATGTGTGCCACCAATTCAATTAATTGTCCATTTCCTCTCTGGTTTGTTCACACAGAGTCGCAGTTCATTTTGAGAACACTCAGGTTCATATTTACACTGGCGAACAATTACCACATTACCCCACAACATTGCAGCAGCATGTTAAATGGCCTCTCATTTGTGTCTGTACAGCCAAATCCTATAGTTCCAGAGCCAGGCTAATTCTATGTAAGCCATTCAATTGGATCCTACTGTGAAGAAAACCCATGAGCTATTTCTGCACATGCTCATCCACAAGACCCATTACTCATCTGAGTGTTCATCCATAGACTGCAGGCATCCAGCATTCCCCATAAGTGAACACTTTTTTTTCATATGCAAATGTACCCCTTCTAATCCTCTGTTATTCTGTATTTGCATCCCCCACCTGCCTTTCATCATACAAAACAAAGGTGTTTACACGAATCAGTGCTGCAACTGCTGCAAGATATTTGAGGCACTGCAGAGATGCAAATTAGACACCAATGAAATTCTGCAGCGACTAATCCATTCTCTATGCATATTCACACTGTGCCATCTTTTTTAGAAAGGAGAATAAAATGTCAAGACATAATAAGACACGCATCATTAATACAGTAATGTAGTGAAGTGTAGTGTAGTTTTCACTCATCAAAATATTTACACATCTGGGAGTTGCAGTTTTGGACTACTTGAAAAATGCAGGCAGATATTTTTTTTTATATCTGTCCACCAAAATGTTTTGTTTATACTGTTTGTACTGTGTGTGAATGTTTATTACCTTTAAGTGTTTGAAGGTTGTAGCTTAAGGTGTAAAATGTTTGAGTTATTAAAGGATAAATAATATTTTGATAGTTTTTAAATTGACACTACCGTCAGGGAATGCCAAAGTAAAACATTTTAAAAATCTACATATCATGGTTATAAATATTGAAATAATTAAAGGGGAAGGTAATGGGAATCATATTTCCCATTTAAAATGCACAGCATGCAGTTTCTCTCAGATCTCCAGGCTCTTGCAATTAAATCAAAAGATGAACTTTCATTATATAGTGAAGTGTAAGGGTTTTTTTTCTGACTCAGGCAGAAACCTTCATGGACAAGGTAATGTTTTTCACTGACTTTCTTCCTTATTTTCAAACTCTCTTTGGACAATTACAATGATTTTCCAAAAAAAAAAGGAAATCTTAGTACACAACTCAACAAAATATAAAACAAAGGTCTAATCATTTTTAGACACATTAATGTGTAAATATTATAATTAAATTAAACTTATCAAGAAATACACATTTTCCTTGTTCAATACTGTTTTGATTTGTAATTCGTATAATTATTCCAGGCATGTCCCACTGGGAGGAGACCCCGAGGTAGACCCAGGATGCGCTGGAGGGATTATATCTCTCGGCTGGCTCGGGAACGCCTTGGTGTACCCCCAGGAGAGCTGGAGGAGGTGGCTGGGGAGAGGGAGGTTTGGGCGTCTCTGCTGAGACTGCTGCCCCCACGACCCAGACCCGGATAAGCGGAAGAAAATGGATGGAATTTGCCTCAGCTCAACAAAAAAAAAAAAGCCATTTTATTTGCTCAAAGATTTGATGGCACAAACATCTTTGAAATTCAAACTTTAGTTTGCTGGTTTTGTGATAAAATAACTTTTAATTTAACTTTTTACACTTTCAATAATTTTTTTTTTTTAAATTCAACAAAACTACTGAATATGGGTCATGGGTCAGAGAAGCTAAAAAGGCATGTGTGTAAGACTGTTTGGCCTTGGCAGAGGTACGCCAATTCAAATGCTTTTATATTACAAATAAAAGTACTTTAAAATTAATCAACAAAAAGTGTGTCCAAAGTGAAAGTACTCAGAATATGAACTTAATGTTATAAAAGATTATGAATGCTGATCTATGAATGTGTGAGCCGAGATGGAGCTTCAACTACATCATATGGCAATGGGTAGTTTTGTCCAGCGGTTCCCAACAGAGTGTCAAGCCCCTTCCTCATGGTCACAAGACAAATCTAAGGGTGGAGAGAAGTTGAAAATGTTGTGGTATAATAAGTACAATCTTTACTGATAAAAATGAAGAGGAGCAGAAGTGTAAAGTAGGAACTATGTCACCTGTTTTGATGAAAACCGTGACACAAATATTCATTTATTCATATATATCATCCATCCATCTGTTTTATGTAGCCGCTTATCCTGTGCAGGGTTGCAGGGGGCTGGAGCCTATCCCAGCTGACATTGGGCGAGAGGCGGGCTACACCCCTGGACAAGTCGTCAGATCATCACAAGGCCAACACAACACACACAAACATTCTCACTCACACCTACAGGCAATTTAGAGTCACCAATCCACCTATAATGGGTTCCCAGGGGGAACCCACGCAGATACAGCAAGAACATGCAAACCTCTCAGGTGGATTTGAACCCAGGACCTTCTTGCTGTTAGCTGTTAGCATTATGTAAATGCATTTATGTAAATTTGTGTTAGCATTATGTAAATGCTGTTAGCATTGTTGAGGCAACAATGCAAACCACTAATCTTGACTGAGCTTAGGCACTTTAATTTTATTTTGTTATTGCTGTTTCTAACCTTGTTCTTACCTTGTCACAAGTTTTAACTTAATGTTGTTATTTAGTCTATGTGATGCTGTTGAGCTGAGAAGTACTGAACAAAATTTTGTTGTATACTTACAGTGACAATAAAGTGTCTCATGCCTTAAATGATGTGAATTACTGAGCAAAGATATTGGGTAATTTAATTTGTGTATCTTTTGTTTATGGGTTCATCTGTTGCCTTTTCACTCTTCTTTTTGTGTACTTTTGTACAGATATGGTCTCTTTCCACTGCACTACACTTGTATTTTGAGTGTAGCTCATTTGCCAACAAGGAGACAAAAGACACAATAAACAAAGTTGAGATGAATATGACAGTTTTTTAATGTTCCATAGATACTGTGATAATATCATTGTTGTGAATAATTTGGCCACAATAAGCGTCGAGTAATGATCTGACATGACAGCTCTAGTTAGCAATGCATTGTGTTTCACCCCTCATGCAATGTGTGCATATATATTAGCCTCTGAGGGCCTTGCCAGTAAACAAATGCAATTAGCATAATATGGTGATTGATTGGCATAAATTCCTCCTCATTTCAAGTGCTGACACATTTGGATTTGATGATGCATTTAATGGCTCTCAAAAACTTCTGTCTTTATTGTGTAATTAGAAAATTCAGCATGATTGTTGCCAGCTTGAAGCTCAGGGAAGCTCTTTTCTCCCATCATTTAAATAATACCTGCAACAGAAAAAAAGAGAGAGATTTCATTCAGTTTTATCCAAACAGACAGAAAACCCTTGCTTTGTTTATATTCTCTTCATGCCCTTCTCAGCGGGTGTTGCTTTGCATACTGGTGCTACAGCTTCCTGTCACAAAGCTGAAAGGAGAACACGGAAAAGATTCACTCTGCTGATTTGTCATCCTTCTTGTTCCACTCATCTGACTGGGATGAGAAGGGAAGGGGGTAACAAGGGGGATATCTTTGGAAAATCTGTTTAACATCCTAATTGGAAATGACAAGCACAGTGGCGCGTTCAGCCCTGCAGGCAAGATCAAAGAATTGGAGCTCTTTGAGACACAGCAGTATGGATCGGAACCAAACCGATCTTGGCTCACATCGGCTAATTAACACCTGACTCCTACTAATTATCTAAATCCACTGACATTCCAGAAACAGTGCAAAGAAGCAAACAACAAAACTAACACATTATAGGATTTACAGCCCTTGTTGGACCTCAGTTATATCCCTGGGGCTTCTACCTATCTGGAGGAGCAAATGTAGGAACAGGTGTTCTCCTCCCTCTGCTTTATCACACAGAGTGCCAACTGAAATTGGAGTTAGAGATTTGGGATTTTTCAGCCAGGTGTTCTGTATTGCTAATATTGCCTGTGAAGCGGTCCCATCGGCGTTTAACTCAGCATGCGTATGACATTTCTAGTCGAAAGCAAACGCTCCGGAGTCAGCATCCCTTCTCTCAAAATGCCAACATCATCAAAGCATGTTTAAATTTTCCACTTGCCAAATGCAAATGCCAAAAAAAAAGAGAAAAAAGAAAAAAGTTCAAGTTCAGCCAAGAAGCATGGGCAGCAGGTTATTATTGAGTTCCTTTTTCATGAATTGCATTTAAAATACATTTACCTGCAATTTATTTTTCCACTGATAATCCAACAAAGCCTTCCAAAAGGCCTCATGGCTGCGCAGACGACACAATAAGGACTGTTGCTAGAGGGACTGCGACAAGAAAAAAAGTAATTATATTAAATGATGTATGCTAGCTCCCTGCTGGTGTTGATGAAGTCCAACGTAGATCACCTCTCAGATGTTCTGCCCTGTTCTGCCAACAAGCTCTTGAAAAAATAAACATTTACTATTTACAAACTAATATACTTAAATGGAAAACCACCTGATCTGGTGATGTACACTTCACCTGACCAAAAAAATAAAATAAATAAATAAAAACAGAGACATTACTTCAGACTCATTGGAGTAAACTTGCTATTTTTCCGGTACATCTTCTCCCCATTGTTTCTTTCCTCACAGGTGCTGTTTGAAGTTAAAGCCCACATTTAATGGACATTTTGACTGCTGTGAAAAATCTTGGTGACACTGGTGCCTCAGTGACACAACAGTCATCCTGCTGGCTAATTACAGGGACCAATTAAGACACTGACACTGTAATTAACAGCAGGTATCCTGTGCTCAGAATACATCATTTCTTCATTCCTCACAAGGGAGACACTCATATCACTGTCAGAATGAAGCACTTACAATAGGTTATCAACAACCCTCTCCCCCCTGTGTCATATGGCAAGATTATGAATTTTGCCTGACGCACTCTTTCAGTGTGTAGCTTTCATCCATCCCTCCTTCCCCAGTCAATATGTTGGGCTGTTTGTTTGTTTCACTCCAATCTCCCACTAATCCTCCTCTCTCTGCCTCCCTCTATCCTTCCTTCTCACTTTGTCTTTTCTACAGTGTCCAAGACAACCCGACCAGGCTTTTGGGGGACTACTTACAAAGGCTGCTCTTCAAGTTTTTCAACCTCTGTATTTTAGTGCAGAGATACTTTTCATCCTTCAAATATGTCTAATAAATTCCCCCTCCACCTCTGCAGGGCCAGACCTTCAATGTATTATGGTCTCAACTTGGGAGCATTGTTATGGTATCGACCCCTCCTCCCTTTTTTCTCCTTGCTCCTGCCTCCACCTCCCTGGTCTCTGTGTGTGTGTCTGTCTGCGTGTGTCCTTGTGTGTTCCTGGGCATGATCCTGATCCTGATCCTGGGTGTGGCCTCACAGTTGACACACCTGACTCATCAAACCTCCTGCAGTATTTAAACCCCAGTCTCTACCTCTCACCAGATGGTTCCATCAGCTGTACCGGTAGTCTGTGTTCAGGCCTCATCTCTTTTAATATTTTCCCAATGTGTGTTCCTCCCATAGCTGACCTGTTTCTCCATATACTTCAGAACTCCGGTGTTCTCCACTTGCCAGCCAGTTCCTCTACTGCCTCATCACACATCCAGTCCAGCTCTCTCAACCTGCCATCAACCATCCTCCACCGCTCACAACCACCAGCTCCTCCAGCTCCCTGTGGCATAACCACTCCAGCCTCGGCCGCCTGCCTGGTCAATAACCTCTCCTACTTTGCATCTCTAATAAACTGCTGAACCCTTGAGTCCTGTCATTTCAGCAAAAGCCTGACAAGCATATACTATGATGTGTTTAGACAACCAATATTGAGGGATCAGAGTCAACGGTGAAGCCCTCAGAGCACAACTAACACACAACTAATAGCTGATACATAGAGCTTAAGCTGGAGTGAAATGTAATTGTATTGTTAATCTGGTGTGTGTTTGACATTATTTATCATTTGGCACAATGCTTTCTCTTAATTGTGTTTACTTATTTTTTTTAAATAGAATATTCATGCT
Organism: Chaunax sp. Z400; assembly: GCA_037577475.1. Classification (NCBI taxonomy): domain Eukaryota; kingdom Metazoa; phylum Chordata; class Actinopteri; order Lophiiformes; family Chaunacidae; genus Chaunax; species Chaunax sp. Z400. Next base: position 3,424,890 of record CM075199.1, read on the forward strand.
AACATTGACTACATATTAGACCATTTTGTAACATTATCAGGCACTAATTAAAAATTATAACAGACTGAGTCACCCTAAAACAAACGGCCCTATCCCCTTTGTAATTACATTTATAGACAACTAATTTGCAACAGCAAAGAACAGCATTTATCAATGAAATGTAATGCTGACCAATTACAATTTCTCATAACATAATTAGGAAATGTTATCAATTAATATGTAGCAACCTGTAAACATGATGACACAGACTTATCAGTAAAATATTGACTGACAAGTCTGGAGTCTGGATTCAAAATATGGTGTAAGAGCCGTGCACTTTGTATGCACATCCTCCTCCTCATCATTGCATCTCCAATCTGGTTTTTAAATGTGTTTAACTCAGTGAAATAAACAAAATTTCCCAATGTGCAACTCATGAGTGTCCTTCATTAGGCCCTGCTTAGTAAATGCCCATGTCTTTCAAACTTCTCACCCGAAGTTCGCAACAAGGGGCCCACTCCAGTTTCCCATCGTGTTTGGCGCATTTCTGTCTACAGTGCCCATGAGGCTCTTAAGACTGAAAGCATTTGGAGTCTAACAGCAAGCTGGGAGATGCCTTGGTTAATGGTCTTTCCCCTCCATCCATACAGAATATGGCTTAATTAACTCCGGTGCATTGTTGGTTTTAGTTCATTTCCATATAATGAACAAATAGGAAGGAGCTGGCAGACAATCACGATCAGATGGCAGTGAAAAATTACACATTCGGCAGCTGAGAGGAGCTGAGTCATCCATCCATCCATCCATTTTCTGTAACCGCTTATACTGTGCAGGGTCGCGGGGGGGGCTGGAGCCTATCCCAGCTGACAATGGGCGAGAGGCGTGGTATACCCTGGACAAGTCAGGAGGAAGTAATTAAAATCTTTATTAATAAACCAATCAAATCAAGTTATGTATATGAACATGGAGAATATATATGTGTGTATATATATATATATATATATATATATATATATATATATACAGTACCAGTCAACAGTTTGGACATACCTTCCCATCCACTTGAATGGGAAACTGTGTCCAAATTTTTGACTGGTATATATGGTACACATATATATATATATATATATATATAATATGCATGATTGGACATGATATTTAATATTAATGCAGGTTTTTTCACATCTGTTAAATTATGTTAATTAATTCATTATGTTAATGTTCTGTTAATTATTGTCCTAAAATTAGCTGGACTGGAGCGCTTCAATAGACTGTAATGAAAAGACTGTAAAATTAAATTCATGCTATGTTGAGGAGTGAAGTCCTTAGAAGACTATAACCTTAAAATAAGAGATTGTCAAACCAATCTGTTTTTTTAAAATATATATTATTATGAGCTGATTCTCTTATCCTTTTTTATTTGATAGAATGAAGTAAGAGCTTGATATGTGGCCAGCACAGTGTGATAATTCTATTATAATATTAATGACAAAGACAAAGAAAAATCAGAGACAGCAGGGGATTTTACAATAAACAATAAAATCATGAGAATTACAGAAGAGTCTGTTAGGCCACCAGCCGAGCAGTCAGTATAGGGCTCCTTGATATTACTGCTGTGATATCTGGATCTAGTGTTGCTCATCAAGCGGTATTATTGCCTCTGTAAATGTAGTAAAAGCTCAGCTATAGATAAGACGGCATAGTGCTGTTACAGTAATGGCAACTTATGATACATTTGCAATTATTGCAGTTCACAAAAGGACAACAAAAACTCAAAAAACAATTGCATCTCTCGTGGGAGTGTGATATATTAAGACATTATTTGTCTTGACTTCTGAAAACTTGCAAGAAAAGCATGCATGCATTTTTAAATACATCACAGATCCAAAGATCTTTGCAAGTCAGGCTGCTCAAAAAAGAGCCGCTCTCTCCATTTGATAACGGTGCTTCTGTTGGAGCCTTGAAACTGCTAAATGGTGAAGTGATGAGAGCCAAATTTTCTACTTGTTACTCCCTGGAGGCATGAGTCAGTTCTTTGGAAGTTGGAGGCCTTGATGCAAACAAGGGCTTTACCAAAAATAACATGTCACAAACTTTGAAAGACAAAGTTTTTTTTCTGTGTATTTTCAATTGATGTTATGATCTACTTCCTGCCATGAGCTCATACAATTCTAGAGAACTGAGGTTTTGATAGAAGAGAGGATTTTGTTTGCAGAGACAGATTTAGGACGATCGGGAATTTGAATTCTTTTGTGTCCTTGAAGTTGACCACAGATGAGTTAGAGGCTGCTGTCTGTCTGGAGATCCGATGCACTCTTCTGCTTATAAACATCAGTGTTTTTCATTTAAATTTTAACCACATGTCAGTGAAAGTGTTCCTACAGAAACGATGTGGTCAGGGCCGATGCAGCCTCCTCATGGCCTTTTTTTTTGTTGATGATTTCCTCCCACCTGCCCATCAAACACTGTCCAACACAGTCCCTGCTGTGCAGAGACCAATGTGCCTGGATAAATCCTGCCCATTATGCAGTGGCCTGTTGCAGCAATGCACTGTTTGTCTGGGTACTGAGAGCAAGACAGTTTGTCATTACTTGGCCTAAATGCCTTTTCATAAGTGTACCTACTCTTAGCGCGCGCACACACACACACACACACACACACACACACACACACACACACACACACACACACACACACACACACACAACAAAAAAACAAGTCAGGAAAAGGCTCCAAGTAAATTAGATTAACCATCACAATTACATGCAGAATGACTTTGGACTTGACTTCATGTACAAAAGAAAATGAGAGTGTCTATTCTTAACACAGACGCACACACACACACACACACACACACACACACACACACACACACACACACACACACACACACACACACAAAGAAAAAACAAGTCAGGAAAAGGCTCCAAGTAAATTAGATTGACCATCAGAATCGCATGCAGAACGACTTTAGACTTGACTTCATGTACAGAAGAAAATGAGTCTTGAAAAGTAATGTGAATTGTACGTGTTCAATATCGGCCTTGTTCACAGAGTTGGAGCCCAGTGCTCCAGCTTGATTGCTATGCAAGGCCGCGATGCTGTTACGAGATTTATTCATTCGTCTTCATACTTGGCTTTTACCCAGCACGACTTTCTTTATTGCCCCTTTGAGAAAAATAAGATTGTGTGATAGTGTCTGTGATGAAATGAAACATATAGTAAATAGAGAATAAATAAAGGATTTTGTGTTTTTAGTGGGGTGTTTTACTGCTCTTCAATATCCAGCATTTATCACATTATGCTTCTCAATTGCTCATGTAGGGCTAAAGTAGGCTGTATAAATTTCCGACAGATATTATTCCTTCAGGACATAATAAAACAACAACAAATAAACACGCTCCCACGGAAGAATTTTTGTCAGTCACGACACCACTGTTTTTTTTTCTGTTTGTTTTTTCCACTTGTGCATATTTGTTCAGTTTGTGACTGCAACTGAATTTGCTCGTTGGTGGGAGGATTGAGCGAAAGGCTACAGCTTAGTGTTTATGTAGGTCACTGGAGTTCTGCTGCCCATTCTGGTTAAAAAAGAACTTCAAAGAATGCGGGTTTTGTAGATGACCCTAAACCCTTTGTAGGAAATGTGCAATTTTCCACATTTCCTTCGTAGGATATGTGCAATTTTCCTTTCTTAGGAAATGTGCAATTCCAAAAGTAGCAAAACTCCTTCAAAAAAGTAAATAAATAAATAAGAAATAAATAGAGACATAACCAGTTGTTTCAGAAAGTGTTCCAAAACAAAATATGCTTCTATTTAAGTGCCAAAGTTTTAATTATAACAAGGACAAAGGAGGCACTTTGACCACTCTGCAACTTTTCCCTGCCTTTTTCTTTATTAGAATGTTTTACACAGCCTCCCACTTTCTTTTTTTTATAGCTAAATCATGAGAAACAAGTAAGCAAAGTAAAGATAATTGTTTATTATAACAGTTTATCATAACAGCTTTAGACCGTAAAGTGAGAATGTGAAATGTAGATGCGTCTGCCCTGAGTAACAGGATGATTAATCCCCTCAAGGACTCCAGACACTGGTGGTTCTGTAGTGTAGCTGATGGCTTTGATGCGACTGGTGGAATGATTACGCTGATGAAATGATGAAGGTGATGAATCTACAAAGAATGGGTGGTGATGGGGAGGCGGAGGAGCAAATTAAAGGTAGACACATAATCATAGAATTTTTAAGACAAAGGCAAGATGTAGGTGTGCCACTGTGCTGATGGATAAATGTGATCAGCTGATGAGAACAGATGACATGTCCATCGACAGCCATGACTTGTAAACAGAGGCAGCACAGCAGTGTTGTGGTATAGCAGAAGGGTTTGAATCCCGACCTGTTTGGAGTGTGATAGATGGACTGGTAAAAAGACTTAGATGTGTAAAATCAGTGGAGTCAAACAAGAAGAAATAACTGATATGATTTATTATTAAGTTGACAATGTTAGGTAGCCTGTTATAAATGGTTTGTCTGAGTTGAACAGTCTGCTCATCCTTCACTTTATTCATGTAATTAATTTGTGATAAAAATGATAATTACAAACTCTGACCCACATATTATGTGTTGAGAGCAAAAGGGATTCAAGTTTCAAATAAATGATTACAGACAATAGTCCACACTGCCCACTCAAGCTGTTGTGACCACGGGGATCTGGATATTTGGGCATGTACAATTATGTAAGCAGCTATTGAATATGAATAAGGTTGTTAAAAGGTTATGTTTGTTTGTTTGTTTTTTTCAGAAAACAATGTGGTAAAACCTTGACACTGCACAATACAGGAAACAGCTTTTTGCTCTTACACTCAAATTAAAGTTCAAGTCTCATGTACCCATATCCATCAACCAAATCTCTACTATTAGGATCACAGCAGAAACATTCAAATTATAAGATACCGTGTTTCACATTGGAGACGTTCTGTTCACATCTGAGTCTTTGTTCCAACTTTAAAAATCCCTGTTGTTTTGGAGCTTACATAGTACATGAAGTACATTCCATGTCTTTGGATACAAAAAGGCCCTAGTAGTGAGTTTTAGTGCAGCTTTGCCTCAGTAAAAGTTCAAATAATGCACCATTTGTGTTCATGTTTTTGCCTTGGGAGGCTCTGCATGAGAAGCACCAATATGGATAAAACTGCTTTGAGTCAGGTAAGATAAGTCGGGTTCTGCAGAGTGATTTTACACCATGAGCGAGCCCAAACTCCACACAAGACAAAAGACGATTTGAAAAAAAAAAAATGTTTAAGACTCCTGAGAGATATTGAAACCCCAGGCAAATTGCTCACCTGATTTTCTAAAATAAAATCCTTTGTATGTGTGTATGTTGCTTGTAACGTTCCTGTTGTAATTTTTCTTGCTTTGAGATGCAGATCTCTGTGATTCTATTCACAGGAATGATAAATATTTTAAAATGCTCAGGATGTTTTCGACTACAGCTGTTAATTCCACTTCAGTCTTTGTTTTGATACCAGTAAAGTAATTAATGCAGCAGGAATTATAATTGTGCAATTATAAAGCTAGTAAACCCAGATAAAAGTATGAAACCACCTTTTTAAAGGCACCAGTATATTCTGGTATCATGCTTGTCCCACCCACCTTTTCAATGCTTCCTACACTTATGAAAGCTTTGGTTCTTAATGCAGATCGGACAAACTACATACATTGTGTAGATGCAACCTTATTATCTGGCATAAATAAAATAACAAATTATAAATGTAAATGATCAGCAACAGAGGTAATTTTATTATATTATATTATATTATATTGTTTGTTGCCTTACTGTTTTTTGTTTGTATTTTTTCTTTTTTTTGAAAATAATTCTCCATTACTTGTACTCTCCTGAGAGTTTAATGTTCCATAGCTCTAATAAGAGTCGTCATGATAAAATATATGGAGTTTCCCCCTCATCTTTCAACCCTTACAGAACCTTTGTTTTCCTCTGTACAATGTAAAAAAAAGGAAAGAAAAAAATGTCCACATCAGCAGCGATATGTTTGGCTTTCTAGTCTACACAGCATGGGTCTACCGAGGTGCAGCAGTTCGAGCATGACAACAGTGTGCATTTATTTATTTTTCCTCTGCATTTACTGGTGAACCAGAACTGTAAAGGTACATACTGTACGCCACTTTCTATAATGGAATGTTTAGATGCTGTCCATGAAAACAACTTGGCTTTGCAGTACCAGCTTTATTCACCAGCTATAATTTCATTGGTGGCCCTCAGCTATTATCAGAAAGCTCAAATATTTTGTGGAGAAAACCCTGATGACCTTGAATGCATCTTCAAATCTGTCCAGCAGCCAGGGTTTGTTCTCCTCTGTCACAGGTAAGTGGACTCTCCTTCCACTGAATCCCTTATCCGAGGGTTGTTTTGGTGGAAAACTCAACACTTCCCTGCTGGCATCCAACACACAGTGTTAACCCCTTCTCTGTGTGAAGAAAAAGATTTGAGAGTTACAAACACAAAATCTAACAGATGTCTTAACTCACTGTAAGTGATTGTAAATAGAATCATCACATTGTGAAAACTACAGTCTGAGTTTAGTTTGAAATTTGAACAGAAATTCATAATAATAATCTTACTTTCATGTTGAAAATAAATATTAATTTTCAATTTGGTTAGTTGGTCGGACTGATTGTGTCAAAAACGTTTTGTTTTGCTTTCCTTTTTTGGTTTGTTGCCTTGTGCTGAATTCTATACACTCCGTATACTATTTGTTTTTTTACACTCTCACATGTCTTCACTTTCCCCTGCCTGGCTGTTGATATAAAAATAATACAGACAGTATACATTGGGACCCACACAAAGAATGCATGAAAGGACAAATGGAAAGAGAGCTAAATGTAAACTCTATTTTTAAATGTTGGCTGCTCATTCCAGGTCAAGGGGAAGATATGGTAGAGTATGTAAAAGGAAAGTGCCAAAGGGAAGAGGGAAAGGGCCGTCTTTGGCTTTCAAAAGAGGGCAAGAACTGCTGATGAAATTTACTTATGGTGGCTCCAGACTGTGGCATAGCTGAAAGCCAATGTAAGTTATATAAGGACAAGACATTTTACATCCCAGAGGAGCTCCATTACTTACAGTGGATGTGAAGATAATAGTGGCACAGAAATCTTACCCTGGTTAAAAAAAACAAGGAAAGAGAGAGAGAGAGAGATGTTTTCAATTCCCTTCCAGTCAAGAATTTCAGCCCCACACTGCTTTAAAGGTCATTGACAATCAGACACTGCATACTTACCAAGCCACCCGACCCTTCCAATCAACCAGCAGCCACAGGCTTTTTCACACAGACTTAGCTGAGGTGGGCAGTGTGAAATCAGCTGAAAGAGACTGACCCCCTCAACCATGTCTGACAATTTTAACCTTTCTGATAAAATGTGTTTCTGCAAAGAAAGAGCCGGCAATCTTCAAAATATAGCAATTTGGTGTATTTTGATGTCATGCTGCTTAGTGGTGGATCTAGAATTTTTCTAAATCAGGGGCCATAGAGGGGCCACATTTTTTACAGAGGGGTCCAACATTCATGCACATTTCCTTATTCAGTAAGATGTATACACAGAATATTTCACCAGTCATTCATTTTTTGCTGTTGGCTCCATAGCTTTTAGTAAAGACACACATATTTGAATATATTATGCAAATTGTGCCTTTTTCAAGCACATTTTGTACGTCAAAAAAGTTGAGCAATTATTGAATTTTAAACTAGGATGCATAAATACATATAAAACATAAGACACGTTTTTCCAATTTAAAATTTTTTTTTACATTAAAGAAAATACTTATATACTATATTACAGCATACACAACAATTTAGAGGAGAAAAACTTGACACAGTCAAGTATTCAAGTTGTAAACAAATAGAAAAAAAAGACAGACAAGTGACAGGACAGGGACACTTCAGGGGCCAATCAGATTTCAGCTGGGGCCAGTGCCCCTCTGGCCCCGCCCCTGATGCGTGATACATTACAGTATATCTTGTATTTTACCCTGGGAAAATATAAAAAACTTTGGTTGTGTTTTTATTGTGCAAAAATAGGTAAATATGATACTTCAGCTTATAATAACCATGCATTTTAAGAGCTTTGTCTATTCATAAATGCTTCCTTTTTCGCTAATGATGATATAAAAGTATCCATGTCATTAGCTGTATCCATTAGCAGTTAGCAAAAGGTTCATGATCATGTGTCACAAAACTGACAGATACCTACAGATACAGGTTGATTAAACACTTGATGAATAAGCACAGGATCATTTTGTGACATTTGTGTTGCAGTTACTCCAGAGGGCGTGTGATCATTGGAGGAGAAAAGTAAACGATCTCCAGCCATCGTGTCCTGATAACCGCAGTGAGCAGTGTGAGCAGGCCTGTCATGTTACTCCAGGCGGTGACAGCATGATGTGTGCATCTGAAGTGACAGCAGGCTAAAACAGATCTACAGTCTCTCTGACACCGGCGGTACTCTTTCACTGAAGGTATTTGGTTCATTCGGAGCTGTATTTTGTTTGCCTCCTGAATGTTTATATGACGTCTCCCAAAAGTTTGGAGAATAAACTTTGTAAAATAGGTTGTGTGACCACCGTTTTTGCATTTCAGTCAACATTTTTCACCTCATCTGTGTGTCTGTTCAGTATTTTTGATGATTCACTGTGAGGCTCAGTAGGAGGAGAGGCACTGCTGCATAGATTTCATTGACAATCCAGTGGTGACATGCAATTTCGGTGTGAAGATTGATCACATTTTGTGCCATCAATCACCTTTATGTTTGGGCCCCATTTCCCAAAAAAGCAACTTCAACAGGAGCTACACCGATTTTTCACATCAGGTCGAATCATAGTTTTTGATGAGTTCTGCACGCTATGTGAAAAAATGATCTCTGCAGAGGGGACCACATAATATTTTATAAACTGACTTTAAGTGACGTCACTTGAGGCAGTGTCTGTTGGAGCTGAAGACTTCGAGTTTGATCATTTGTAAAACCTCTGTATTAAGAATGTATCTAAGAATAACGCACTAACTAAAAACACACACCTTTGTGTTTTTGCCTCAACAGTTTTTCTTAATGTATACATTAAAGAACAATAAATTGCTAAATACCCCACTTTCATTGGCCTCTGTCATCTGCCATCTCTGTCCACAACCTTGTTGGTGCTCACCATGCAAGTATTTATATGAAGCTGCTCTTTCAGAAGCTTTGGTGAACAACCTTTATTCATAATCGTCTTTCTTTATGATGTTTTATTTCTGGGTAAATTCAGGATTTCATTTTGGATTAATTCAGCAGAAATGATGCTTTACTTTGTTAGATATTGAAAGAATAATGGGTTCTGAACTCACTACAGTGAGTTGTCCATAGCATTCCAGTATTTAGGGTCCTACCAAACTGATGTGTGTGTGTGACCAAGGTGAGGCCATAAAAAAAAAGAAGCAAAAGTCCACTTGCCCTTTGCTTTACTTTTTGTTCTGTGGATACGATCAACATGAGGCCTACCGCATCTTAAAACTCCTTCTTGTCTGCATTGATTTATTTTAGGTTGTAACTTCTCAAAAAATATAAAGCACAAGCCACAACACTTTCAACTGAAGAAGAGGCTACGTTCACATTATCATGGTGAAGCGTCTCAAGTCTGACTTTTTGCCTTCATGTGACACATATCAGATTTTTTCACAGCTGTGTGAACACAGTCCGATCTTTTCAAATCAGATTTGAGTCACTTTCATATGCGGTGCTAGATCGGAAGCATACCCGATTCGTGGCCATGCGACAGGAATGAGAACGTTTAGATCAGAATTTGTGTGGCATTTTGCAGATGCGTATTCACTGAGTGCTGTCATCATTAGCCAGCACCGGCAGCATGGAAAAACCAAATGACCAGAGGCGAGAGATGACAGCAATGCAGATCGTCAGCTGTTCACAAGTAGAGCAAAGTGCAATGTACACATTTGCTACAAGCGCATCCATTTTGGGTTGTCTCACAAATGTGATGTTTTTGGTTGTTGGTGACAGAAATAACTCCAGTGCCAGTGTGCACAAGCCTTCTGTTTCAGACAGACAGATGCATTCACCTTAGAGAGAGATACAAGTCACGACAATTATGAATATGAACCTTCAAGATAAATATGATTCTGATGAAAAACAGGACTTGAACAATGAGGCTAGTGTGTGAACGTAGCCTGAGCTCAGGTGCATTGTGGTGTGAAATCAAGCACTCAGCTGGTGCATTGTTCCAGTTTTAAAGAAGGTCCTCTCTAACTAAAAGAGCTGTCTTTCTTTTTCTTAAGCATGCTCCTGACTGCACTTAATAGCATGAGCTTTTAGCACACAATTGATGCACTTTACTGTTACTGTTACTTACATCATAAGCAGATTTCAAAAAGTGGAACTTTTCAGAAACCTAACAAAGGAAAAGCTCTTTGTACATGTGTAGTTGTCACAGTGTGATCACAGACCACAATGTTTCTCTCATTGTGATCTCTGTGTCTTGTGTTGTTGTTGTGCTGTTATGGTGCTCTCTCTGTGGATCATGTTGCTATTCTAAGGGAACACCAGTCAGCCTAATCACAGGCTGTCAAAGCCTCAGTGTGATTTTGTTCCTTTTGCTCTTTGGATTCTGGATTGCAGTCCTGCAGGTGGCGAAATGTCCAGATTACAGTCATTAGTGTGGATTTCTTTAGATTTCTGGATTGCATCTTGTCAGTTACAGCCCAGCTCAAAATAATTTGTGCTAATTGTTTTTGGATTTCTTACTTTGATTAAAACAAATCTTCCCAGATAGACTTGTGGCACATTTAGCAAAATCCTTGAATTAGAGCATGGAATTGTGAATACAGTAAGGAAGCCTTTTTCCAATCAGCCAGAGCCAGATTGTGAATTCTTGCAAAAGGTGCTTAAACAAGGTTGTCTTATGTTTTTGTTTAGTAATACCTGGCATTGTAAAGTACCTGTAGACACTATGCAGGGGGTAAAAATGACCTAAACATGATATTTTTTTATTTTTTACATTGTTACATTTTTTTGGACTCTTTTTGTATTTCTTCATACAACTTTCTAATCAGTGACATTCTGTTTTAACAATCTCAGCCACTGTCCTATTGCAACTGAGAAGTAACTCGTCTGTTTTCTCTAGGAATTATCTTTATAAACTCAAAATCCTTTGAAGTTTATTTATCTAAAAATATCAAATGCTACTTGACAAATTTCTTTTTTTTTTTTGCTTGACTGCTTGTGTCGGGTAGTCTTGTCCATCAAATATTTGTGTTGAGGAACCAAACGTCCCTTTTTCCAGGACTGTTCCATGAACTGTAACAGGTCTGACTGTAGGCAGCTCTGTGGATGGTTGCATCAGTTACTGTAAGCTTGAAAAATGAAGCGATTTAAAAATGTCCCAGATGAAATGTGGGACAACTGGGATCGATGTTGTGTGTGGTGTTTGAAAATCGTGTTGCCATGTTCCAATTGGCAGGTTCTGCTGTTACCATGGAGAACTGTCATTAGTCAGTCTTTCCTGATATGACCCAGCGTAGGGAAAAAGAGAAAGCAGAGAAGAGATGGTAACATGAAGCCCAAAAATAATACAAAAATAAAAGTAATAGATAATAATATATTAGAATAGAAAATAGTAGCCTGACACACAGTACCAGATATTTAAGATTATTGTGCCAGTGCACCACCTAATGTGATAACGCTCATGTGATCTCATGGGGAGGCGGGTGTAAACAAAACGAGAATTGACACGGTGCTACAACTTGTTTTAGAAATGCTTTGTAGAGAGGAAAAAACAAGAACTGAAAGCTAAATGAGCTGACTGAGAAAATACCTGGGGAGACACCATCGTCTAATCTATAGCAAGAACAATTTCAATAGCACACTAGCTAATGTTAGCCTCGGGGGATGGAGTGTTTCCTGTTTCTTGGCAGCACCGTCGGCTGCTCCAGGATGATAATGGTAAGATAAAATATTTTCATTGATACTATAATAGACAGTAAATGACCCTCATCTTTGAAGTACTTTGATTTACTTTGTATATGTGTGTATTTGTTAACCCTAAATAAATTACAATCAATGCCAACCTCTGTGAAAGGCTGATGTTATGAGGATACGACGTCGGGCCCAACTCCAATAGACCAGTCAACCAAGTAATGCAGTGGTTAACGAGAGGAGTGGCAGCAGAGAGCCGGCTAACCTCTCAGGGGTAATGCCTGTATTCTGTTTCGTTGCTGGCAAATGAAGGCATTTAGGGATGTTATATGGGATTCAATACAAAAATGGTTAGTGCTAAGTGAATCCTTGAACCTGAACAACAAAACATTTTCACTGCAGGCCTACTACTGTGACAGTATCCTATATAGTTAAGCACTGTGACAACTCTTCCACATTACACTAAGTTTGATTACAAATATTTCATAAAAGACCACACAGCTTTGCAGATTCATAAAGTCAGAATTATCAAAGTTGAATTAACATGTATTAGCCTTTGTGTTTCTCTTTCACCAAGAGTTAGCATCAAATCAGACTTTACAACCAGGTGTATGACTGAACGGATGAGTGGAGTGAATTTCAAAGATATTGTAGGTTGACCCTCAGGCTGGCCTTGGCGGCTTTATGACAGATACTGCATTGCACCTTTGTTTTATTGCAGTAAAATTATACAGCCATAGAGTGATAAGATGCAGCATTTGTGGGAGGAATATCACTTAGTGTTTAATGTAGCCTATTGGGAGGTCAGTTACCAAATTTTCATTCAGACACACTACCTGATGCATAAATAATGGAAAATACCACTCTCCTATAAAAACTGTTCACTTACTCGATGAAACTCACTTCAGAGCTCCCTGTAATAGAGAGGCATTACCGGATTAGCGTTGCAGAATACACACTAAAACCAAATTGACCTTTTGGAAGATGATTTGCAACCGCGGGAGACGGAGCTGAACACCATGCAAACCAGGAGCAAAGCAACATGACAAGTTCAAGAGCCTTCACATTCTTTGTGTCTTGAATTTGAAAAACTCAGACCAGGGAGATGATGTAGCGTAGCCACAGCAACGAGAAACATCTTCAAGAGATCTTTTATTCCATCCTTCTGTCATCTTATTAAACAAATTAGTTTTTATTAGATAGTAGTGACTGCTGCTGTTTTATGATGTAAAATATGTATTACTTGATAACCTAAACCAGTTACTAATGGCCTCATTACAAAGTTGGTGGCAATCTGACATCCTTCATGGTTAAACCAAGTCAAACTGCAGTCATTGCAGTTACTGCACTTTTACTTGGTTTCCCGTTGAATTGTTGCAATCCGCAATATCTCTAGAAAATGTTGCAAAAGAAAAGAAAAGAAAAAAATTGAATTTCCCATAATTGCATTGTACCTTTATATGGAGGATGTATAGCCAAACCTGAGCTAACACACATGGCATCATCATTGATTAATTCCTTCATTCCTTCAAGAGCAGAAAACATTATATATTTCATCATATTGATGGTATAACTGTGTTTGAATTCACCATTCGTGTCTGCTTACAAATAACATTAAAGTGTATAGTATATTCAGGTAAACAAGACGTCACAGGTCCCATCTTTAGATGTTTATTTCTGATATCATCATCAAAATTTTTACAAAACATTTTCTGACAATAATATACTCAAAGAAGAGCTATTTTTGCGCTTGGACCATGTCTCCACAAAAATGCTTTAGATTTTGAATACAGTAAAAAGAACAAAAATCCAAATCAGAAAAACATAAATCAACAACAAACCAACTACCAAAGAAAACAATGTAGCGCATATTTACACCCTACAGAAATCAATGCTCTCTGCAGGAAATGAATGAGAGGGAGACAGTGGGGATCCCCTAGTTTATATGAAAAGCGTTTAGAAGCAGCAATTTGATATGTGCCTGCGAGGAAACAACGAGCAAGTCTGATATTGCTTTCTATCAGTTCATCTTTGCTCTCTTTCTCTCACTGCATGCTCAGGTCAACTGCAGGAGAAGAATGCAGGCCATTTAAATAAAAAAACCTTCCTTTCTTCAGTGTTCACATTAAATCCAATTAGGGGTGTAAACGGGCTTTGTCAGACAAACGAAAAAGTGTGTTTCGCTGACAGAGGTTAATGATCATGCCTCCCCTTTCTGTGTCCCCTCTGACATGAGAAATGGTAGAAAAACAGAGTCAGGACAATGCCGGTCAGAGGTTAAAGACTTCCTGCTAATGTGAAACAGCATGGAACAATAACAATCAATGGGGACCAGGGTGTCCTGCACATTAGTAATGGTGATGTCGGATCAGAGGAGGTAGAGGAGTAGGTGCTGCTATAGATTCACACAGATACAAGCCATCTGGGTACATGCAGGGTAACAAAGTCACTAGCAATGCTTCCAGTCTGTCTTTATACCTTACCTGACAAAGTTATTAAATCTTACCATTTTGGCAGCCTGTTCACACACTAATGACACTCTTAACAAAAATAGAAACTCAAATTTGGAATCATGAAGCAGCAGATGGGGAGCATTAGATTTTTTTTTTTTCCCTACTTATGCTCCCTATCTGTGTGTATTCCTGCTGATTCTCTGGAGTCATGACTGTGTGCTGTATGGGTATGCCCCAGCGCTGCCTGCGGGTAAGACACAGATGTATGGCAGAGGAAAAAAAGCTGCAACTCCACGTCTGGCTTGAAATTCATTTTTCAAATCTATTTATCAGGTAATGGATTAGAACCTACTGAACTGCAGATGGCCTTGGGTGAACCAGAATGGATTGGCGCATCAAAAGCTGGAGTACTTTATTATCACTTATCAAGGCATGTGCACTGCCTGTGTTTGTCGGATTTTTCTCACTAGTTTACATGCATTTATGCACGCATGTTCTGCAGTTAAACACTGGCAAGATAAAATGGGTTCTTAGTGTAAGTAATAATGAATTATATAATAGATACTATTTTATTTAAAATAAAGTGTTTGAAATATGGTACTATACCTTTGCAAGTGAGCATGCATAACACAGACAGTTCAGAGGGTGCAAATTGATTTGAGAATACTTGCTGTTTTTTCAATTTGTGTCACAGGCAACTACAGAATACTCGAGTGTGTGATTTGTGTGTTGTGTCTGAACTTGTCTGACGCAGTTTGTGTAATTTCTTGGAGTGGAAATAAAGCTAAGTGGGACATTCAGAAACACCATAAAGCTTCCATTGTAACAGAATAAAATGTCCTTGTCCCTCTATATCCTCCCTATTGTACAGCATCCATGGCTCCTCCTCCTGTCTCCTCTGCACTCCCCCATCCCTTAGAGATTTGCATGTAGATTTTCCTCTGTGCATTAACACAAAATATGAAAGTTTTCACTGCAATTCTTCAGACCTTTATTCACCCCAACTGAAGGCAAAAAAAATAAAAATAAAAGGGGGGAAGAAAGAGAAATGTTCCCATTGGGGACTTGAGCCCAAACTCAAAGAGTGAGGGAGGTTGGGGAGCTTGAGGTGTTCAAAACCATAGATAAACAATGCAGAAGAGAAAATAAACCCTATTGGCATTGCGGGGCTAGCACAGACGGTCCTGGAGTTGAGCTCAAACATGCATCATTAGCATGCAGGGCCAATGCTTCTAGCTCTCTGATGGCAAAAGAAATGGACAAAAGGCTAAATAATAGCTGGCAGCAGGATTCAGGCATTCTGCTGAACATATCCAATTTTATCAGGGATTCATGATTAATCACTTATTCGTAGTTGATTTCATTGTGAACCTACATAGATTTTATTAGCATCTTCTAATGACTCACACAGGACAAATTAGTTTGATCATTGTGTTTAGACTGAACTGAACCATTATCACTGTTCCGAAAACTGACGTGATTGCTGCATAGGAGTACTGAGCTTTAGCAGGAGACCATTAAAGGGGAAGTCTGTCCCTGGAGTGACAAGCCTCTTTCCAACACAAGCCTCTTTCTCTGCTTAACTGCCTATATAATGGCAAGGAATTCTCCCTAAGGCGAGTCAGGGGCAGGAATGGGTCAGCAAACAAGTCGCTTTAAAAATGGTGAAGTTGTCCATGACACGTGCTGCTGGTTTTAGGGCACACCAGTTGGGATATATCTCCCCAATAGTGTTTGTCTCTGGTTCAGTGCCCTTCCTTAACTGGGCATACTTTCCAAAAATATCAGCATGCGGACAGAAATAGAACATCATTAAACAGTTTCACCCCAGTCACCAAGAGGCAGACATGAAATTCAGGCCAAAGAGTTAGCAGGGATGATATAGAGCAAGGCAAGACAATACATGGATAGAATTGACAGAGATCTCCCATTATAAAGACATTGGCACAGCTGCTATTACAAAGTAAACTCCACCAGCACTATTAAGCAACCGCACTGAGCGAATCAACTGCTTCTTATGCATTGTCCTGTACACGAAGGGAGGGAACCCTTCTTAGTTTTGAAACCATGAAGACTTTTGCGTTACTTGTTTTGGGGCTGGTTTTTGGTAAAACATATAACAAATAATGGCACAAAAGATCATCCTCCACAAGTTAAACTCTCTGTATAAGTAGACACTGAAATGGTACATAGTTTTGACATTCTAAAACAATAGGAGTGTATTGGGATGTAAGTTACAGAATGTTGTTTGGCCACCTCCTGTAAAATGAAACATGTCTGAAGTCAGACAGAAAATATGGATCTCTGTGAGGTTTGACGCTTGGAGTGCACCACAGTAACACGACATCCAATTTTTCATTCTTCATGTGAAATGATTGGGTTTGAGAATTAACACCAATAAGATAATATGTGTTAATGGTAGAATAGTGATGGGAGCAGATAGAAAAATATTTATCATTGAAACAACAGGAGCATTTCAGTAGGAACCTTCTCACCGAGTCATCTTGGTAACAGATTTCAACTGGAAAGTGAATAAGGCTCCTCTTCCATTCACAAGCGGGTTGTGTTTCAGAAAAAGTCAAGTTCATACATTTTTTTTTTCAACTTTAAAGATTCGTTATTTACACGATAAATAAGTTCCATTCGATTTTGTCCTTTGATTAGTCTTATATAGAATATCTTGACATCATCTTTGAACACCTCATAAACTGTCTCTTATTCTCTAAACCAAAGCAGCAAAATAACAAAACAATAAAAAGAAAATCCCTATTTTTTTCTCTTATCTTGATTTACCCACTTTCATGGGATATTTTGGCCCCTTGACATTTCATCTAGTAATCAATCAGTTGCGCTGTGAGAGGACCAAAGCGTCATTTCCAAAACTCCGGAGAGTAATGACCACTGACGTGTAGGGAGCGACCCGGATGCATTTCTTGTATTAGGCCAGAGATGATAATTGAAAGGCCATCACCGCCGTATCTGAAATCCTCATCAGCTCCATAAGTCATTGTGTAACAGTGCTTGACACGGCGGACAAAGGGTTACAGAGTGTATTAATCCCACACTGCGGACACGCTTCCTGGAGAAAAAAGGAGATGTCAGGGAATATTCCCAGGACAGCCCGGGGGTTCATACACAGGTCAAAGTGTCAGCGTAATGATTCCACACAACCCCACTAGGCACTGTTGTTCTCTGTTTTGGAGGGAGAAGGTACCAGACGGCCAGAGCTTTGCCAACCCAGCAAGATGGTGCTCTCCGGTTTGTCCGGTGTGAAGAAAGTCAAACATTGACTCAACAATGTTTCCAATGACTGTTTGGGGCAGTGAGAGTGGTTTGACCTTCAGTAAAGTGGACCTTTTTTTTTAAGAATATTTACAATACTTTGCATTAAAATGTTCTTATTTAAGCACATGAAGTCCCCATGGTTACCTCTTTAAAGCATAGTGAATCTTTCCGCTGGAACAAAGGCCTGCCATTCTCATGTGAACAGGGCCCCTTGTATGTTTAGGAACATACCATAACATGTCCTCTGATGAAAGTGTTTTTTATTGTTCATTACCGAGATCATGGATAATAATTGATGATGGGAGGATGAGGTAAATACATCATTATGATGAATATCTTTAACGTTTCTGGTCCATTACTGCATATGTGTGTATTGCGTGAATATTTTGCTAATCTGTAAAGACGAGCCCAGTTCATCTGGAACCACCGGGTGATTTGGTTGTGACTGTGAATGTGTGTGTGTGTTGGCAGAGGCTAGTTGAGCAGACCAACAGGTCATTTAAGAATGCCCTTAGCTAAAGCAGCGTATGTGCATTAAAAGAAAAAGAAAAAAAAAATATAAGCCTACCTCTTTGGTTTGACATGCACATTAATGGAATTCAGCAAGAGATTTCACATTTAAAGAAATAAAAGAAAATAAAGAAATTCAACAGCATTACTTCATGAGATAATGATAGGGATTTGCTTTTGTTAATTACTACAGACGAGATATTTTATCACAGTAACGATCCCTTCCTCCTCATCTCCATCTAATCATATGTTACTACTATCACTGTTTGTGATCAAGAAGTTGTGGTTGTTGCACTTTCCCTTTCACTCCTGGCTCAGCGCAAGAGAACTGCTGTTATGCTGTGAGCAGGTATTAGGAGGTTCTCGTGGGATATGGCAAAGACCAGATTTCAAATAAAGGTAATACTTTTTGTCATGTGCTGGATTACTCCCCATCATTCTGAAGTAAGGAGTTTTCTATGAGGTGCTTTAAAAAAAATCAAATCAAAATGATCTGCAAGGATGTCTCCCCCTCTACAGTATATTAGTGAGACTGTGTTTTTCAGTTGTCAAATCCCTCTAGGCAGAATTAGAAAATGTTGTCCTCTAGTTCCCATACTCATGTTCTGAAAACAAGGCCCCACTGAATAACCAGCTCGCCTGCCCCCTCATTTGAATGTCACGGTGAATCTGAGGCCCTTTCCCTACTTCTAGCAAACAAGCCCGGCCTGCTAGCGTCCAAATTTGAGTGTGCCGGTGCGCTCAGCAGGAAGAAAAGAGCCACTGCTGGGACCTTCGGTTGGTGGTCTGAGGGGTGGTGGAGGAGAGCGAGACCCTGGCACAGGGGCACCTATGCTGGTGGCTGTGGGCACAGCAGGCAGCGCAACTGTCTGTATAGTGCCCCTATCACACGGCCCCAGTTCCTCCAGGCCCTCCAGGCCCTGTGGGGGTCCCTCATAGCCCATGTTGAGCCGCAGGGGCTGATGAGCCTGGCAGTAGTCTACAATAGGCTGTTCATAGCGGTAGAAGGTCAGTGCACCCAACTGGTGGGGGACCTGTTCAGATGGAGAGAATAGAGCAAAAGGAGAATGTGATGGAGAGGATAAAGTTGGGGCATATGACACACGGGAAGGATTGTACAGGGGTGATGAGAATAGAGGGAAGAGAAGAGAGAAGAGGGAACAAAAGGAGAAAAAGAGAAAATACAATAGTTATATACAAACTTCAGATATACCAAAAACAGAGTTCATAAAAACATTTCATTCGCCACACACCGAAAAGTTGCACAAGACGTCGATCAGTAATATAAAGTATTCAGGATGAAGGAAAATCCTTATTGGGTAGCTCACTAAAGTTTACTCCATCTTTTATTAGACAATCTGATAGTCCTGAGGCTGTTAAACAGTCCTCTCATAAATAATATACAGCTATTTCTAATCAACTCATACCAATTTCAGCCTTAAATGAACACTTCCCGGTTATTCCTGCCCCATTATGGCGTAAGCCCCACCCATTTTGAGGATGGATACAGATAAAGATAATTTGATTGGTTGAACAGATTACAGATAATGGGGTTCTTGCTCATCCTTAAATCAGATTGTCATCCTAATTCCACAAATGTTTCATGTCTTTCTTTCGCTGATATTCATCTGTAGTTTTTTTTCCCCGACATTTAAAGTACTCACTCACACAGAGTCACAAAAGAGGCTTTTTCACTTTTCACCCACATTCATTGAATGTGACACAAATGTAATTTGTTGTCCCCATTTGCAAATTGAATTTGAAAAGCTGCAAAATGTCCTATTGGAAACAACATTCTGTAATATAATAAAAAATAAATACAAAACAAATGGGATTGTTTGCTTCCATGTGTGATCCTGTTTGTTGTTGTTACCTCCGCCAAGGAGGTTATGTGATCGGTTCAGTTTCTTTGTCTGTTTGTTTGTTTGTTTGTTTGTTACCAGGAGTACGCAAAAACAAATGGAGGGATTTGCATGAAATTTTCAACTTGGGAATTTTTTAAAGGCCCTTAGCCTTTTAAGATAAAAAATGATTGAATGATTGAATACTACAGCTACAGTTGTTTACTTTTCAAATTACATTACATACTTTGAAAATATGTTTCATTTTCCCAAAGCACTTAATTTGTCACACGGCATTTCATTGTGCCTGTGTCACTCCAAGCCTACAGCACGGCTAGTTTGGTAGCTCAATTTTGGCCCAGTACCCAGCCTCACATGGTGACCACCTGAGCCTCCAGCTTCCAAAAACCCTGTTTGCTGCAAAGATCCTCCAAAACGTGTGCTGAGAAGCATCTGTGATAACTAGCTTTTACAGATGTGTGAAGCCTTTCATGTTGTCTGAATACACTTGCAACACAATGATAAATGTGCATATGCATGTTTGGTTAGGCATGCATGTATGAATGACACACAAAATACACTGCATATGACAAAACCACAGAGGTGCTCTTGCTGAACCCTTGGTGCAAACAAGAGCCGGAGCAAACCGGCCTCTCTCCAGTGCCATGTTCTGTACTGTGTCTGCTCTGACAGCCAGGAGCGCTCGTCACATCTGGCTATGTGTCTGGTCTCGTGCTTCCTCCCCCAAACTTTAAAACGACGCCAAACAAACAGATGAGACTCTTGTGACACCCTGTCTCTCCAACTTTAAATCACACACTTATTTGCCATAAAAAAAAGGAGGCCAATTAAGAGATTTCTAACAGGCCGTGAAAACAGCAGGGTAAGATGGCAGCTGACCTGAATAAAACACAGCAGCCTGGCACAGCGACAGATCATCAGATCAGCACGCACTGGTGACAAGAAACACACAAGAACAGCAGGAGCTACAGATATGACACCAACGCTGAAGACATGAATAATACAACCCCTGACTCTACAGGAGGTACTGTGAAACACCTGCAACCGTTTCTGTTATGGTGTTGGGTTTAGGTTACTGTTTCCTGTTTTACATTGATTTCAGTTTATTTCCCCTTGTTGTCTTTCCTCCTTTACACTTCCTGTACATTTTCCCTCCTTTGAGATTGTCGTCGTGTCTTGTAACCCCCCCAGTGTATTTCATCTGTTTCCCTCAGTTGTTGATCATGTATCACTTGTGCAAGGCTTTTAACTAACTTTTTAATTGATATTAAAACCTGAGTGAGATGCGCGCTGTGTGTTTATTGAGTTTGTGTTCTGTGTACATTTTTATAATTAGTTATTTTAGCCTCTATTTTATCGTATTCTTCATTTAATCCATTATTTATTTTTTAATCACCTGCTTGTACGAGGGTACACAGTTTCATTTTTGATTGTACACAAGTGCATGATGAAATGACAATAAAGGAATCTTGAGTTGCACCGTCTCTGTGCCTCATATCCTCACTCCTACAGTTTCACGCACATCCTCGACATTTTTTAACCTTAAGTAATGATGGTTGCATGACAAAAAGACACAAAAGAGATGAACTCTTTCAAATAATCAGTTCATAGAATTTACTCAAGGACATGCAGCATTTTTTAGATATCTGTGCAGCTACCTGGCCAATTAGATGTTAAGCACCAATAAGTTATCTTTCCACATCTTTTGTTGTCACTCCCATACAGTCAAGGTGAATTGCACTTCCCGTGTCCTTTGCTAAAGCATTGAAAAGTGACATTCAAAAAGCTGAATATATATCAATATATATATCTATAGATATAATATATCTATAGATATATATCTATATATGACTGACCCTTTAATTTGAAGTGAAAAATAAAGGAAATGGGAGCAAACAGGAGCTGCTTTCAAAATAATAGGGCACAGTACAGCACATACCTCCACCAAGGCCTGGCAGTACTTTGTAATTAAATTAAACCTAATCTGCATACAATTAATAGACAGAAATGGAAAAAAAGCATTGCAATGAATAGTTCCCTTTATATGTATCCACTTCAATGCTCAACCCTCCCACCAAATTTCACGAAAATCCACCAAGTAGTAGTCTAATCCTGCTAAAAGACCAACAAACAAACAGACAGCCTCATTGGCAGAGTTATTGCATCCTGAGAAGCAAGCAGAGGACAAGACCACAAAGTGGATGTAGAAATAAGGGGGTCGTCGTTATGAGCAATTTATCAAAGTCCTTCTGATTCTGAAACATGTTTAAAGGGGATGTAAGAGAATTCAGGGCAGGTTTTTAAAAAAGAGGTCTGTGTCAAATGAATGCAGATATATGCGTGCTGGGAATAGTCTGATTGTGTGTGTGTGAGAGAGAACAGATTTCAAAGTCAAATGGGAAAAGTCTGGGATAATGACTGTTGGCAGTTCAGGAATTATCCTGAGCCATGGAACCTAGATATAGGCACTTTAACAGCATTAAAATCAGTTCTGTTTTAGATAAATATGGTGTTATTTGTTGCCTCGAGCTAAACTAAAACATGCTTGCATGACAGTGTGCAACATTCAGCAACTGCTCTTAAGAACATGTACAGTACCAGTCAATAGTCTGGACATACCTTCCCATCCACTTGAATGGGAAACTGTGTCCAAATCTTTGACTGGTACTGTACGTGTAGTGGCAGTACGTCAGTTCTTTAACCAGTTCTTTTTCAGCTCCATCGACACACCACCAGAACCTCCACCTTCTTCTTTTTTTTCCCCCATACCTCCTTCCTCCTTAAATGGACTCCATTAAGTGAGGCTGATTCATTACATTATAGGCACTCAGTGGATTACTCCCATCATTCCCCTTTGAGTTTAAAGCCTTCACCAACCGCAGTGCTGCTGCCACCACACCACACCACACCACTCCACTCCACCACCTCATCTTCTGTCACACACCCCAGTCCACCTCAGCTCTACTCACAGCTCTCTGCGCCGGGTCCAACGAATTA
Source organism: Chaunax sp. Z400 (assembly GCA_037577475.1). Classification (NCBI taxonomy): domain Eukaryota; kingdom Metazoa; phylum Chordata; class Actinopteri; order Lophiiformes; family Chaunacidae; genus Chaunax; species Chaunax sp. Z400. Next base: position 3,447,944 of record CM075199.1, read on the forward strand.
ATTAACCAATATTAAGCACTAACCGTTTCAGTGGATTCTGTCAAGCTGTCAGGGAATAAATCTGGTGTTGTGCAGAGTGTGTGTGGATGTGTGTCTTGTATTTGTGCAGGCTTTGCCCGTCTGTGAATGCATGTGATTGAAGAAGGGACAGAAAGGCAGAGAAAACCCTCCAGACACAGCAGAATTTGAGTTTATATACCTTTTTGGCATCATGCCTGTAATTTGCAGCATTGCGTGCAGCTGTGAGCAGAACATGCGATATTGAAAGATGCATAAATATCAGATAGTCTGTTTTTGCTTGTTGGACAAAGTCACTGATCCAAAACATTCTTTAGGTCAGTATTCATGAACAGAAAGTGCTATTATTATTCACCGACCATCCGGATTTGCAAGATACAGCGAGTTCATATGGAATGATTTCAACCTCTCTTTCTGCCTCTCAGCATTATTAATTCGTCACACTGAAGTGTGTCAGTGGAGACGGCCAAATACGTCAATGGTTAATATTTTGTCAAACTAACAGGTCAAACATTGGAGGAGTGAAAACATCACAGAGCTAATTCTTCTTTTAGTTTGTGGTCATCTCCATTACTAATTACCTAAATATTAATCGAGGCTCTTTTGACCAATGGGATTCTCTTCTCGCCGTCCTTGTGAAAAATAAAATATGTATTCATTCAAGTTTCAACTGGAAAAAACACCGTAGCTGTCGATGAATTATATGGTAAGGCTTCATTGCATGCAGCGGACTTCTCCTTTCATTTCAGTAGATAAATTCTGGCTCGGGTTTTGAGAGGTGGCGGGTCATGCAAAGCTGCAAAGTAAATCAACAGAACTATCATGTCATTCAAAGCTTCTTTACACTCTACAGTTTACATGTACTGATTTGAGTGTTCGGTGAGTCATTTTCTTTCTGCCCTAATTTCTTTCTGTGGATATTTTTATAATTTTTTAAATGATAAGCCCTTGAGATCCTCAGGCAGGCACCCTTCTGGCATTTTCAAAGTCTAATCTAAAGATGCTCCTTCAATCTAGACATAAACATACAAGGAAGCAAGCTGTCTCGCTCATTAAATCTCTGGCTTTCTGGCTTGCTTAGCTCTGAGCACATAATTTACATATTCAGCTGGAAATGGACACCACTGAAGTTTCCAAGAGGTGGGAAAAATAGGTCTAACTTGGCATTTACTGGTGCTTGACAGACTGACAAATTTTTCACAAGTTGTCATGTTTTTTTGGTTTTGTTTTGTTTTTTCAAGTGATATTTAGTATTTGCTTTATGAAGTCTCTTTACTTTGCTGTATCCAACATTACAGATGTGGTAGTCACTGCGCTTACTGTGAGGTTGGAGAAGTACAGTATTGGGGGTGGGGTTGGGGTGGGAGTGGGGGTCATGTCAATATGCACCACACATCAGGGAAGTGCCTGGATATCTGAAAGGCAAAGATGTGACCCCAGCCTTAATGTGTTGAATATTTCCGCCTAAGACAGCAGCAGGTGCTGGCAGTTGTCCTCCTTCTGAGAAGAAAACACGATACCTAGGTTATACAATGGAGGGCTGTCAATGTGAGAAGGCACTGAAAGGTCACCAACAAACGAAGATTAAATTAATGCTGCCCTGAAGTTTGGCACTTCCATCATAAAGCACAAAGTGACTGCTTTGTATGGCTGCTCATGTGTATATTACGCGGGAGCCTTCGTTGGTACAGGTGCATCCTATATTGCACGTTACTTTTGCATCATATTTTATACTGCAGCTTCTGCCTCTTCTCCCCAAGCTGCTCTTCTGGATGGATTTTTGCTTCTTTGGATCTCTGCCACGGGTACCTGCGTGTACTTCCACTGACAATGACTGGCTTCCTGCCTCTTCCTGGATCTTTATCTCCATACCCCTGAGCACACTTAGGTGACCAAGGCAGGTCTGAAACAACCTGCCCAAGGACATTAAGTGAATCAAGCCAGAGTCATCTATTCATTTTCTTCTTAAAGAGGCTTTTATCAGAGGAACCTTTACTGCTTCTTCTTTTATGGTTGTCATTTTGGCACTCTCATGGTTTGATGCCAGCTGTGATACATTTGTTGAAAGGGACATTTTTAAGGGTGCTGTTCAAATAAAGTTGTTATTATACTATTGTTAGCATATTCTTCAGTTTAGTAGCACCTCTGTGTATATCACTTGGTCTGCCTAATAATGTGAGATTGTAAAAACCTGACCAGAGAATTGCAAACACATTCATTTCCTCCATCTGTGGATACTTAGTTTCTCCACTATGTCTTCATAACAGATCTTATTTTTTTTTACAGGAGTCCCTAAAAAAAGCCCCAGGTACCATAAATTGATTTTTTATAATATTCCAGTGCTTCTCAAAAGTTGTTTCTTTTTACATTCATGCTTTTACGAGCAGCTAAGGAGTCGTTGCCACAGGCAAGCAATGCTAATGCCCTCCTAGGATTTAGGTGTATTGTGGCTAAAAAGTCTGTGGCTCTCCCAGCCAAACAGTGTGATCCTCTTACGTCACCGTAGTGTTGCACGTATCGACATAATGACGAAAAGGTGCCACAGAACTCCCTCTAAAATCTAAAAAGGCTGTTATTTTTCTTATAGTTTTATGAATGTTCCATTCATTTTTAATTAATCATCTTGGGACTAGTTATTATCGTAATATTTGAGTTATTTTATCTACGCCTGCGGATACCCCACAGTTTTTCCAAAAATATGACATTCTTTCTTTTTTTTTTTAGATCAACACACTGTTATCACTGATCAATAACCCTCTCTAATACTGGGTTTGACATGCATATGTTTGCCCATATCATGTTATTAACTAACATACATGTGGGCTCACTTTTCATTTTAGGCTATCGTTTAAATGAACAATGATGGAGTCACTTTTCTTTGTCTAGTTCTTATCCTTTTAGTCCTCTTTGTGGAAGCGTAGGGACATATTACCATAATTCATTTTGGTTCATGTATTTTTAAAAGGAGCTGTGATACATATTTGATGTAAAGGCCTAGTGTTTATCCTTTTTAAAGCATTCAGTATAACCATGTCCCACAGTTGTGTGTTGTTAGAGGACACAACCTCCTGTGCATGGAGGAGTACTGGTGACAGTGGTTGTAGAGTAGGTCAGTGGTTCAGACACTTTCATGTCAAGGAAACCTAAAGTGACACAAATTAGACCACAGACCCCCATTTGATAAGACAGGCACTGACATGATATGAATCACAGAATTGTTCAAATCCAGACGATGCCCAACCCTATTGAAGACATAAGACAGAAGAACATACCTTATTACGTAAATAATAGGATACAAAAAAAAGGAGAAAACATTGTTCAGTAACTGTGTCACGAGGCTTAACTAGTGATCAAACATCGTGTACATACATAACCAGGGTCCACAGCGGGGGCCATGCATTTATATGTTGAACCATGTGAATGTGAGAAGTCATAAACCCACAAATTAACTCCTCAAAACCTCCATTGGTTGAAACAATAACCATTTATTATGCCCTCTGCAAACTGTGACTTTGTGTTAATGCATGTGCAAGATCGTGTGTACACATGGGTGTTTCTCGCCCATGTGTTTGTCCGTGACTGTGCATTCCCGTGTGGGTGGGTATTTTCTTCCTAATGTATGCCGCTATAGCATGCAGGGATAGTCAAGACAGATTTTTCCAGACGGGCTCCGTTGACATGCAGCCCACCAGTCAGGTTTTCAGCAGAGCTGTGTGCATGGCATGGCTGTGAGGGTGTGAAGCTTAACACCATCACTTTGTTTTCAGACAGCGCATCCCGAGAGGAAGACTTCCCAGCTGCATGGGTAACCGTGTGCAAGAGACTTATGTGTGTAGTAGTACACATCTGTCTCACTAGAGTCTACACTGTTAACATCTGTGGCAATTAACATAATCAAAGGCTGCACGGAAGACTGTTGGTGTGGGGGAATGAGCATTTTTCTCACATCCTCAGTTTAAACAAAGCAAAGTAAAAAAATAAATAAAAACATACCTAGGAGTCACAGAGGTGGAGACTGTGCTAAAAGAAATAATGTCAAATCAACTGTGATCCAATCAATGTTTCCTGAATAACCCCACTTCTTCTACAGATTTGACACATCACAGAAGCTAAAGATGATATAGTTTTGCTGTGTCTTGAAGACCACTTCCTACTGACTGGGATAACAGGCCCTTCAGGACTGTTTTGTTGTTAAAGGGTCAGTTAAGTTCAGAGGCAGAAGGCACACCCTTGACATTCCCTCTTAGAGCACCGTGTGAAAATGAGCCCACATGTCCACATTTTACACTAATTGATTCTCTAAACAAGCTGTTAGCCTCCCACTAATTCCTTAATGACTGGAGGTCCCTTTATGTGCAGTGACTCTTGATTACAGGTCTCTGGCACAAAAAAAAAAAACCCACACACACACTCACACACATAAATGGGTACACATAAACCAATAGAAAACTTCATTCATAAAGCGAGGGAAAGTGAGAGAAAAGTGGGGAAAGACAGAGAAGGAGAGAGCAGGATCAAGGCCCCCTTCACGCACCAGTGAGTGCCCACCGTTGGCTCGTCCCAACCTCCTCCCGCTCTATGGTGCGTACAGTAGAGGAGCTTCAGCAGACCACAGCAAATGGGCCGTGAAATGTTACTCAATGCTCAACACATTCTTCAGCCCAGATTACTCTCACACACACATCCAGCACAACGTGGAACTACTACAACTAATGATAGCAGGGGTTGAGAATGTAAATGTGACATAAAGCTCATAGTGTACACTAACTTTTGTCACTCTGTGTTCCAGCATGTCACGTTGTCTCACTTCAGTGAAGGTTGGGGCTGCGACTCTTGATTATTTTCTTTAGTATCTTTGCATCAATGCATTATATTTTTTTTCCATGCATTTGTTTACATTATAAAATCTCTGGAAAGCGTAAAAAAAATAAAAAAATTGGGCATCGCAATTTCTAACACCAAACGGTGATGCATTCAAGTAGCTTTTTTTGTCTGACCAAAAATAAGCAAAGGTATTCGATACACAATTATATAAAAAGCAAAAAAAAATCAGCGAACTCTGACATGTGAGAAGCTGGAACCAGGTCATTTTCTGATTAATTTTGTTTAGTAGATTAACTCTCTGTCTACTGTCTAATCAACTAAGTAAGTACTCGACTAATTGTTTAAGCTCAGGGTTTTTTCTCTCACGATATGCACTGGCTGCCCTGGGTGTTAATACCGATTTAGGCATACAAAATAGACTGAAGAAAGCAGTAAAGCACAATGCCTTCCATATTAAAGACGGAACCAAGGCCCTAAGATTGAACAACGTATCGAATCAGATTATGTCAAGACATTGAACATCATACTGACTGAATGATTTTTAGTGTGCCACCACCCGTGTGATAGCTACATCACAGACCATCTTCAATTCAAACTCCTTTTTTTGACATGAAACAGTGTTTCTAAGTAAAACTATGCATGCACTTTTATTATGATGTTATCTATATACATGCAAATGACAAGAACTTGGACCACGCTGAAGTTATTTCATGACTTAACAAACTATTTTGAATTGCCTCCAGTAGATACTGTTGATAACCTGGAGCCATTGGCGAGTGCCAAAATGCATATTAGGGAAAGCAGAATGATGGGTTGTGTCACAAGAGAACAATTTTTACTTTCATGTCTGCTGTCCTATATTGAATTCAAAGTTCCCAAATTCTCTTGGCACGCAATGTCTTTCATTATGTGCTACTTGCAGTCATGGCGGCACTGGCAGTGGGTCTGAGTAATGAGCATGACCCAACATAAATGCTGTGTGGCCAACTTGGCTCCACACTAGGAGCGTCAGTCGTACTTTAATCAGGGATATTGGGGAGGAGTGTGCCTGGGAAGGCAGGCCGAGGCTTTTAAAGACCCGACTAATAAGACATGTCAAAGGGAGCTGGGCAAAAGCCAGAAATGATATGCAGACCTTCTAGCTATCTGCCTCCCATCCCGACTCACTGTGTACTGTTGGAACAGTGTTCAGACACAGATGGGATTTTATCAAAGCGAAATATTTACTGATGCAAACAAACAATGCAAAAGGCATCTCAAAGCAGCATGTGGCCGTCGTGGTTAATCGTTTTTGCCCTCTATCTCTTAGCTCTTCACAGATTTTTCTTTTTAGAAGTTGGAATAAAATCAGAAACAAAAAATAGTTTCCCCCCCTTAAGTCTTTTATTAATTGTCCACCAGAGTCTCATGAAATGTGTGAAATCCATGTTTTCATTGTTAACAGCAAAATGCTACTTCCTCCTCGCTCCAGGGACTCTGTACGACTGCATCACTGTGAAGGCATTGCATGCACAGTAATGTCAGGTCTGCTACATAATACATTATACAGATGGTTCTTTTGCACACTTATTAGAACAAGTGATTGCAGATGATTGTCAGGTTTATGATTAGACCACCATGTTACATAAACTGAAGTGGAAGGCTGTAATTTATTTGTAATGATATCTTACATGCTGCTGCTGAAGGCCTTTATGTGGAGTGTTTATGTCTGTCTGTAAAAGTTTGTACTTGGTGCATTCTACCAATTGTTTTCCCGCACGAATATTCTTTTGAGGCAGACTCACAGCCTCTAATTTAAATTAAAGTGATAACAACAACTTATTTGGCTGTAATTATGATAGATTGTAGAGTGCTGAATTAATGAGGAGGCGTATGTTTTCATCTGAAAAGGTAATTAGCCATCGGGCTTAAGTAATCGCGGGAAAATCCAGGTCGTTACATGCGGTCCCGGAGGGGATAGTTTTGCATACACTCATGGCGGAGCAGATCCCTCAAGAGACAACCTATTCACTGAGAAACCTTGACCACACAGTTCCTTTGAGGGTAGAATATCTCTAGTCTGAATTTTAATAAGCACCAATGCTGATGGGACTAAACTCAACAGCCCTAAGACATGTAGTCGTCTGGAATTCAGAGAATTTGTGGCAAATAACCTCTTTGATCACCTTACAACTGCAACAAGAAGTGAAGTCTGGAGTGTGTTTCACTGCTCGTAATTTACTTTGATACAAGAAACGTAATTCTACATGCAAGACTATAAATTCACCCGTGTCTGTCTATGTTTCTATCAATCTATCCAGAGCATTTATCCAGTGGTTTCAATGCATTGCATCGCAGCATCACCTAAATGATTAAAATGGTCTCTATTGTAGCCCATGAATCATTTACCAACACACTTTACATCCTGTCATCCCCTTCGGTTTTGATCTCCAACTTGATTCAGATGAACTGCTCTTACTTTGTAGTGTTGCTCTCTTGACATTTGCAGCTGTATATTGTCATTCTCATTCTGCATGTCTTGTACCTCGTGGCATTTCTACCTCTAACTTCCTGATTGTATATTGTAAGTTTGTCTCTCTACACTGTAATTCTACAACTTTTGCTTCTGTCTTCTCTTTACAGCTGTCAGTTGCTGCCTGCTTGTTTGTCCTGGAGGGAGGAGGGTTTCCTTTGAGCTTTTTTGTAGTTCCCTGAATCAAGGCTCTAAGGATCAAATGTGTCCGATGTTCAGGATTGTAAAGCCCTTGGAATCAAGTTTATACAACAAACTGGAGCTGATTTCGCATCAAGGTCTTTGACTTTTTTCTCTAGTAACGGGTCAGAGTTGATTGTGTTTTTACATTAATCTTATTAAATGTACAGAACTTACAGAGCACAGTGACCTGTTTGAAATACGCAGTAGCGAGGTCAGTGTCATTTTCATTTTCACTGAAAGAAACTATCCAGAGTCTGACTGACAAATTAGCTTGCATAATAAACAAGCCACGGTACCTTAGTTCTAGCAAAGTTCTGCATATGCTAATGCAAGTCTTAATTGATTTATTTCTTGTTTTACTCTCTACTTTGTGCACAGATCCCAGGGGGGAATGGAGCGGACGTGTCCCCCACCAACTTCTGAAAATCATAACAATAAACATGAATAAATCATTTCCATTTCCAAATTACATAATTGAAAATGCGTATTCAACAGAAACTGGCTCCAATAATTGTGTGTATGTAATTCCTTATCCCGTTTGGTTCTAATTGCAAAGGGAATATGTCATGGACACATTTCCTTTTGGGTGACATGTGGCACCATGCCTAAAACTGTTCATGATTTATTTCACTTTCCCAAAAAGTAAAAGACAGTAAAAGAAGAGACAGATAGAAAGAAAACGACGTTGATCCTGGCCAGTATGTGTACGTCTGCAGCAGACACTTCCTGACAGGTTAGTTAATGAGGTTGCTAAGTTTAGTGGCATGTGATTGTGCCTGTAGATTGAAGTGAATCAGAATCCTCTTAGGGACGGTGCAACAAAAGTTTTTACTGTGAAAAAATATGCCCTTCTACCATAAAACACTTGATTTTTAGACTGGAGTTTGGTGAAACACTGTGTTCAGTATAAAGACTGCCAGGATCAGGGGATATTTTGGCATTAATAATTCACATAAACTGAGCTGAGCCTACCTTCTAATAATTAACCTTGTAAACAGTATGAAGTAACTTCAGAAATGGGGCTGAAACCAACCTCTTTTCTACTACTTCCTGGCTTGTAGTAAAAGGTAATGCAATTAAAAAACTATGAAAATAGTCAGTGATTCCCCTCCTCCTAAAGACAGACTAGCAAAACAGCAGAATAAAGTATTTTCATGACAGAAATAATAACAGAAAAAGTTTCAATATGGCTGGATACTTCAGGTTGGTCCACATTCATTCATTGAGGCACACTGAAAGGACACTCTAAAACCTATACTTCTTTATTTTGTCTATGTAAAGACTCCATTAGTTGACTCCAGGCCGGTCCCAGTGGATAAGTTCATGACTAAATTTCTTTTCCCAGTACACCACTGCCTCCCGCCACCCAAAGCTATAATGAGATCTGCGCCCTTGCTCTCTAGACTGTTTTCATATTAAAATGTTCTTGTAAGTGTTCACTTCTTCCCGAGGGCCAATGTTTTCTGCTAGAGTGAACATATGTGAGCTGTTTGACATGTTTTTTTTTTTGAGTTTGAAAAAAGTCTCAATATACCCAGAATTGATAGCATCCTACTCCTATTCTGAGAATAGTCCAGAAAATGCAGCTTTATGCAGTGAATGAATCTAGTAATCTTTCTGAAGTCTTAATATTAGTTTGAGTAAGTAAGTAATGATCTATCTCTGGACTGGCATGTTTTATTCTGACAAATTATAGGCATCATCATCCTCCTCTATTTGTAATGCACCAAAAACAGAGCAAAACATGTAGCTGTAATCAGAGACAGGCAAACATTAAATGTCAGGACTGACGGCACCATAGTGAATCTTGTGAGATGCATGTTTAGCAAGTGGTAATTAAAATGCCTGAATCCTCAAATCCGTGATAAATATTTCATCAGTTGGCTCTCGGTGATTGCTATTATGAGGGAGCAACAATATTCATATTGCCTTTAGTGAAATTATTGCAGCACAGCTATCAACATCCCCCTACCACCACGATCCGCCCACCCACTTTCCCTTAGACACACACACAAACACAAACCTACACACACATAAGTGTACTGTACAAAATAACTCGTATACACACACACAGAATAGTGACACATGCTTATATAAAAACACAGACACACAGTCACAACCATTAAATCAATATTTAGAAGGAACAATATGCATCAAACATTGTCTGACACTGTTTTTGCAATTCTACACAATAACATAAACAACAATGGATAAACAATATGTTCCTATTCAATGCAGGACCGAGATGATATTTAATGTATTTGCAAAAATAAATATGTTGCGAAGGAATGAAGTTAAAAGCGGGAAACACTCACGTTTGCAAATTCTCTTCGGTTTATGTTAAATCATTAAACAAATCTGTACATCATTGATATCCCTTGTCTTTTATCCGAGGCAAAAAGTAGTGACGTCTTCATGACTAAATAACAAGAATAATGTAAGAAAAATGATCTGGTAGTTGCATGTGACACCAACATATGATATGAAGTGTCAGTGGATATAAAAAAAAAATAAAAAAAACAGTTGTCAGTGAATAAAAGGTCTATTATCTAAAATTCAGTTTGAGCAATTGCCATCTTAGAGCCACATTACTTTTTAATATTACAGCGAGGCTCTCAGCTCTAAACCATAAAATGATTCTTGTACCACCTGAGGAGATTTAGGCAGCTGCGCTGCAGGTTTTCTGAGTGCGACTGTCGATGCAGCGGCACAACCAGAGTAGTGTGGTCCATGGAGGATTCAAACCTGACAGAATTTTTTCACACCAAAGAACCCCAGCCTGGTGCAGACCAGATGTCTGTCCAAGCTTACAGTGATATGTTGTCAAGCTCCCTGCCACTGTCTCTGTATGTGATTCCTCCTCATCTGTACCTGCCTCAACCATCTTATCCCTTCTCTTGTTTGGTTGGGACATGCAGTTAAATCTCCCAATATAAGCAAAGCTTTACAGGTCAAGTATGTGGCTATCATCATTTGTCTCTTTTCTTTCAAGGTAAACTGATTCCAAACAATACATTTTTTTTTTTACTCTATAACTCAATTTGCTTTTTAGAGATTAACTTGCATCCGTACTTGTAACTCGTATCCGTCATCCGTAACTTGTTATTGGAATTGAATGACTTCTCATGTCATTTCCAGGTGCCATCAAATCCATTTGACACCTCATTTTCTTTTTCCGCTGCCTATATGCTGGTCCCTCGTGTTCTGTTAATGCAAAATCAAACTCCCTGCACTTGCTACAGGATGACAGTTTGTAGCAAGCAAGAAAAAGCGTCTTAATCCAGACCTTTTAAGAACATATTTATTTATTTTTTACAATATTATTCTGTTTGAGGCTTTTCAAGCACAGCTGCACCTGCTTAGTGGAGGTGAACCTCAATCCCTCCCAACACAAACACAGCTTTTCAAACGTTTAAGTTATGTAAGGTTGGAAATTGACAATATTTTGGAGGTTTCATCCGAGGTAAATCGCATCATGATTTAATTATTTCAGCTCAAAGAAATTTCAGAACGAACCTGACAAGCCTGGCTCCATTCACTCGCTGACTAATGAGTAGACAGACTGCAGGCAACAATAGACATGATGTAAAAAAAACAAACAATGTAATAGTGACTCAAGTAAATACACTTTTGGGCATGTCTTTAAAAAATATGTTTTGTGCTTGAGTAAAATAAATACTTGATCTGTAGCTTGTAGGCATTGTACCACAATGTTCCCAGTGATGTGTCAGCCTAACACTAACTACATAATCTATTGGTCAGCTCGCTAGTACACAGCCTATTATTTATTTACTTATTTGCAGTTTTTTGACAAGAACAAAAAGCCTTTTTTTTCCCTTTTACATTCCTGAAATAGATCCGTATAGAAGGTCTGCACTGATGTCACTTGCCCGCTGGAACAAGCCCCCTCAGTCATACTGAGTGTTGAAACATCCTGCAACATGGCTACTTTTAGTGGGGCAAACTAAACCATTACAAAACGATAACTGCCAAAGAAAAATTCAAATGTTTATGGATATTAGAGAAATACAGGAATCCATTAATACAGCAAGAACCGTCTTTCGACATGATCATGCTGTACTATAATATGAATATGCAGCTTCATACTGTTTGGACACCCAGTCAGACTTTCAAAGGAGTGTATTTCTTGCACTGAAAAGAAGCATCTTGCAGCATTTCTCCGCTCTGTTACAGCAAAATGGGAGGATTTGAGGATAGTTTGTGCTTCTGTTCTTCGTTTCTGTCCTAGTTTCAATTCTAGAACAAGTTCAGTAAAACTCCTTATCTGGATCAACAACTTGAGTTTGTATGGATATTTGTGGTAATATGACTAAAATGCTGGATTTTATCATCATCATTAATTCAACCTTGTTTTTTTTGTTTTTTTTCTCAGTTCCTTTATTAACAGGTTTATGGCATAGTCTCTACACAACATGCTATATATTGCTTTGCCATGATGTTATGCTACTTTCGTTGATTCAGAATCAATTTGACATTTGTATTACTCTATCTTACACTAATCTGTCTGTCTATACCGGGTATAGCTGTTGAGTTTACCAGCTTAAAAGGCACAGGGCATTGTGGGATTGACTGAAAAGTGAGACATCATGAAATAAAATGTATCATTATAAAAAGTCTAATTGTTGAAAAAAATGAAACTGGAAACTTCATTATGATATCTATATTAATCTGTGTTTAATTCCTAGCATTACAGTTACAACATTGTGCTGCATTAGTCACTAAGTTCCTGTACATATACTGTTTCCACAAATGCTGGGAAAGCAACATAAGAGTGATACATTTATGTCTTTTTGTATGATCTTTAAGATGATTTACTACTTCAACCATATAGCACTGTAAAAAGTAAGTTATATTGATTTTGTACAGGATCTATATGATGGTTTTAAGTGGAGTGCTGGTGCAAATATGGTTCATTTTTGCACAAAATGTGTTGATCGGCAAGTGAATGGCCCAGCGTATCTTGCAGTTTCTAGATTAAACTCTCAAAATACAGATTCAAGTGAATCACAGGTACACAGTAACAAAAACATCATCAACTAGACAGGCTGTGTCATATTTATGCCTTCAGGTAGACGTATCTCTATATTTGATTCAAGATAGTGACTGTTTTTGATGTGCAGCACATTGATGTACATGACATGCAGTCTACTGATGACGTTATAAGAGTCTACTTCTAAAAGCCTTAAAATGGAGCACATTGTGCTGTATGGAGAACAAAAAAATAAGAGAAAGAAAGAGGTCACGTTCTTCAGCTTGAGCTGATGTGGAAGATGGAGCCATTCCTTCATTTCCTGTGTAAAGGGGTAGACATGAAACGGCCTGGTGACTTCAGCCTTTTAACCATATTTCTCCCGATGTAATTGCAGTCTTTTCCTTACTTTTAAAGCCCTGTCAGTCGGCCTGAACTAAATGATGGCCTAACTGAATTACAGGGAGAGGGAGCCAAGAGTCGCATTCCTATTACTACCTTTGCTAAGTGATCTGATTATGTGCTCAAGTCATGCACAATAAAAAGACCATTTCCGTGGCAAATTCTACAGACAAATATTAAAAAGTTCTTTCATGCGTCAAATGCAAAGTCAACCCAATTAATCCTCAGTATTTCTTATTGTCTGCCATCACAGGAACAATGTATTATTGTAGAATCTGTGGAAATCAACTCAATGTCACACTCAGTTCACCCAAACATCAACTACCACTTATTACTTTTTTAGATCATTTGATGATATTAAGAAATTATTAGGCTTATTCTCGCTAAATAAATGATGAGAAACAATATGCTAATGCAGGATGGTTAGGAGGGTTTTCACCTCCTTCTTATTGTGATGATTTGTATTTTTTTGTGGCTGTGAAATTCTGTTAGAAATCATAGAATGTGGCCCCCTGGAGTAGCTGTCATTATTACACAGTTTATGAATAGTAAGTTATGTAAATGTTCAGATTTCTCTGTGGCATTTTGCTACAGCCAGAGATTGCTGGATTTCATGAGAGACACCAGGTCTTCATTTTAGCACTATCATAATGGTTTGGCTTTTTTTTCTTTCTTTTTTTTCCTCAGCTGCTCAGACAGGGATAACCAACATACGTACTTATTGAACATTACAGCAGTAGCTCTCATTAAATTAATACATCTATGGGGGGGGTGTCTTTATTTTGTTTTGTTTTTTTCTTTTTCTCCGAAGCAGAATCATAAACACACAACACTGAAAATCAAAGAATCAGAGAAACTCAGATAATTATGTGTTCCCATCAAATCATGTCTCATCAAAACATGTCTATGAAACAGCATCTAAATCACCAGGCAATACTTAATTAAATGAATACTAACAGTAATAAAATGCCTCAGCATTAATGCTGATTTCATTAAAAAAAAAGATTCTAAAGTACATGTATTAAAGTAAAGTAAGTAAACCCATTAAACGTTACTGCAGGTCTTAATACATGTGCTGTTGTCAGGCAAGTGTCTCCATCGAATCAGCAGCCGATCACAAGTCTCCCCAATATCCAATATTCAGTGAAAGCAAAACATCAGTCAAATATGTTGGCAGGCTATCTATAGTTTAAATCACCAGATGTTTGAGTCTAGGTATTTCCATCATCTGCTCCAGCAGAGTTTGGCTGGCTCCCACTCCTTCTGCTCTGCACTGTGCATTAACATTTTCAAAGTCCCCCTACCGTCTGTGACAAAAACACAGCTAGCTGTAGAATACTAACGTGTCTGATGGAAACCTGCTATTAACAGCCTGATCCAGCACTCGCGGTAGACCTGCATGTTAGTCTAATGTTAGCCTTTCCCGCTCACACTTTTAGTTGAAATGAGTGTTCAGTCTTTTTAATTTAAAAGCAGGTTCGAGTGCAACTAAACCAAAGTGGTGGTAATGAACTAGCTAACTGTAATTGCAATTTTGTTTAAATAAAGTGCTTTAAAAAAAAAAAAAACGTTTTGCAAATTGCTTTATGGAGCATGTGAGGATTAAAGACTACTGAGAAGGAAAAACAGCCCAAACTCATATGACATGGAAATAAATCACTATTACAACAAAAAAGTTAACCTTTTCTAAATAACAACAGAACTGATGAGTTGCTAAAACAGGAACAACAAAAGCCAAATTACATGGTGATATTTCAGTCATTCTCTGGGGAAAATGAATGTCGGTATAATATTTTAAAACATCCAATTAAATAATTGTTGAGACATTGAAGTTTGTACCAGAGTCATTTCACTACCATGGCTTCAAAGAGGAAGAAGTAGAAGCATGTACATGCATCCTACTATAGAACTAATTTCTGACAATGACAACAAAATACCTTAAAGTTTGGGATCATAACATATTATCATTATCTAATGATTTGTAGAATACATAGAATGCTTTCCTCTATTGATTGTGGCATCATGAAAGGTGACATTTTTATGATACTATTAAACAGCAACGGTCATGTTGATTATGTGAACCCTATTATTGTTTGCTTCACACAATGATAAATAACTAAATGTGATGTCATTTTACAAAGCTTCCTACAAAACAACAGAACCGAGATATGTCAAAGAACACATGCAGCTATATTTGATGGTTATACTGAGAGGCAGGAATTTTTCTATTACAAAAACCCCTGCAAATTCATTTTCTTCTGTATTTGTTTTCCAGATCTTTGTAACAAAGCTACTATGACATACTGTAGCTTTTATGTGTCTGCATGAAATCCTTAACTGCATTTAACTGTCAAACTGTCAAGCCACCCATTGGTCCTGATGTCAGCACCCGCCAAGATTTTATTTTCCTGTGATTTCAATAACATTGTGTTAATGCAACGTTTTGATAGCAGAACCCTGGCACCTTAAAAGGATGCAGGGTTTTATTGTTTATTATTGAGAAATGCATATTTTACAAGACTGTCAACATATCAAGTGTATCCTTTGGTTAATGGCTTTCTAGTATATTTACCATTTACTTATGGATAATCTCCCTTTGGATGCATTTTCCACTTAAGTGACAGCTAGAGAGGATCTGTTTAGCTGCATAAACACGGGT
Source organism: Chaunax sp. Z400 (assembly GCA_037577475.1). NCBI lineage: Eukaryota > Metazoa > Chordata > Actinopteri > Lophiiformes > Chaunacidae > Chaunax > Chaunax sp. Z400. The sequence goes on from CM075199.1 coordinate 3,463,532, forward strand.
CATATCTGTGAATTAATGGGATTTCCGTGAATATGTCCTGGAATATCATAATATTTACTAAACATGCAGCCAAAGCAGTGCTTTAAAACCTCGTCTAATATCAGAGCTGTGCACGTGTTCTGAGGTACCGTGAACCTCACTTGCTTTTATGCTTCATTTAGCATGTAAAGGCATCTGGAAATATGAATGAGGACAAACACAGTGGTGTGGGAAGCAAAGATCAATCTCACAGTAAAACACAAAAAGGAGAATGTGAAGTGTGAGAAAAAGAGCAAAGGAAAAACAGAATAGAGATAAATTGGGATATGTAAAAAAGAATGAGGAAGAGAGGAGACACAGAGAGAAGGAGAAGGCAGGGAAACATGAGAATACAGTCATGCCTCTACTGAGCCATAGTGCTCATGGCTGGGCTGTGGCACTCATTATTGATGTCGGAGAAAATTTGTGCCGACAGGAAATGAAGCTGCCAGCTGTCCCCCCCATTATGACATTATCTCTCAGAAGGATGGCCGACAGCAGCAGTGTATCCTATCACACGAGCCGCCCCCTGGTATGTCCAGAGGAGAACTTGGTCCCACAGTGGACATACACGCTGTCTAGACTACAAAATAGAAAATCACATCGGCATTCAATCTCATACAAACACGCAAATACAATAGTCAAAAATCTATATTTTTATAGCAGTATTTGTGGATCAATTCCTCAATATAGTGCATGTCACTACCAAACAAACAATACACTGTAAATTAGAATAGATTGCACCGTGATGTGGGATATAGAGACAAGTGTAATACGAGTAAGTGAGCTGAAGAAAAGCTGAACTTCACATGCGGCTCACAGCAAATTTGCTACGTTTATGTTCCTCCAGTGTTCAATAAATATAGACTTTCAAATCCATGGTTGCAGCATTGTGCAAACACAGCACAGACAGAGGCGACGTCAGAGAGAACAAGCCTGTGCATAGGTCGCAAAATAACAGGCTCGCTCAAATGACAAAAATGCATGCGCAATGTTGCCAAAAGTATGTGGACAATACCCGTCCATATACTCTTGTGTACTGTATGTTGTCCTGTGCACAAAGTGAACCAGTGTGGAAGAGTGTGAATGGCTTATGCAAAGCATCGACCATGAAACATCATTGGGAAGAATTGGAACAGAGACAGAGCAGGAATAATCACCTGCATATGTTGTCTGACTCTGACACCAGCAACATTCATCTCATATCATCTCCCACTGGCTTCGTACCACCAGTCAAGCCTTTTTTTTGGTAACCATTACCATGATATTTCCCTTACCTTAACCAAGCAGCATTAGTTAAATAAAACAAAAACATAACGAAACCGTAAACATGTTTGTGGGCTGCTTTGGAACGACATCAACAACCTATTTTATCATTTAAGCATGACAAGTTGTTGATAAAAGCAGAACTTGATGAAAAAAGTGCTATGCTCCAACTAATGTTCTTTTTCGAACAACATTTTGTCCCTGAATTCCGTGGTTGCCGCACAGCGGAAACATGAAAAAGAAAAGGGCAATTTGAGAGAGAGCAAGCCTGTTGTTCAGACATACAGCAATAAGCCTTATTTAGGCATCAAAACAACCTCTGCCTCACTCTAAATATGCTGCCATGATGTTCTACAGAAAAAAGTCAAACATATCACCCGTTTTACACGCATAGTCTCACAAGGTGAGGGGGATCTAAGTCAAGTTAGGTTCACCTATATTTGAATAATATACACTGAACTTATTGGCGGCGGAGGAATGATATGCACATAATAAAACCACCTTGGAAGTAGGTACAGCATACAATTTGTGCATCTCCCCTCCACGGTATGCTCTATGCACATACTAATGAGCTTCCATGTGTCGAAACAGTGCGGGTGATCTGTCTGTTTATGGACCGGACTCATTAAAACAGGAGGTGAATGGTGAATTTTCTGGTAGTACCTTGGCAGCTTCTGTTCCATTCCTGTACTCTCTTATTGGTGAAGCTGACATCCTGCTGAGGAGGCGCCAAACTAAAAATATGCTTAAGCAGACAAAAGTAGATTTGAAGTCTGACCAGCAGACCAGCCAACACTGCAGATCTTTGCACCAAGTGTGTGCCATGCCAGTGGGCACACCCTCTCAGGGCCAGCGGATCCCACCAAACAGGAGAGATGAAACGGGACAGGTGTGAAGAAGACCTCTTTGGCGTGAGCTCTACACGAGTCAGAGAGATTAATGATTTTTCTGGATTATTCTCGACTTTTATTCTTGACCATTCCTGACTTTTCCTTTGTGCGAAAAGGCCATGAAGGCTCGCTTCGAGTTTAGTTGATACAGCATAAGAGGAAAAAAAGAAATGCTTAGAGAGAGAAGTGCAGAAATTGGGCTCAACAGCTCTACACCCCACTGCATTTTTTGGAGCTTTAACTGGCACCAACAGCAGGGAAATGGGGAGGCTTTTTTTTAAATTAACCTTTCTCACCAACATCTACAGTGTCATGTAGTATCTTCACTGCACTGCCCACTGAGACCTGAGAGTTATGCTCTTAAGTGCAAAATCTCGTCATCAGTCACTGACCACTGTGCAGTACAAGGCTGCTTTCAGGCAACAGAGAGAGACACACTAAAATACCAGCGCACACACATAACTCAAGCCCATCTATAAAAGGTTTGCAGGATGTGAGAGAAAAGTTTGCAAAAGTTTAGAATTTCCTCAAACTTCGTCAGTTTCTTTTTGACTTCAGAACAAAATGCCAGAGCATCTCCAAAATTCAGAGATGCAGACTGCCGAGTTGTTTGTGTATTTTTAGACTTAAAGCTGGCACTCACACACACACACACACACTCACACACACACACACACACACATACACACACATATCTCCCAGCTGGAAGTGTGGGGTTGTCCGTGTAGTGAGGCAATGCAAGTGCATGCGTTTCGAAGAGGAAGGCCTGTATGGACGGTGTGGGATATTGTCTGACAGTCTGTGTTGTCTTCTTTTTTAATTTATCTATATTTATTATTATTATTTATATTATTATTTATCCTGTGACACAATGAAAACACCCAACTACTGCTATATTTCCACAAAATTTGTTCAGATGTCAATGGTGACATGGCATGAAAAATTGGATTGGCGTAGTATCTTGTATAGAAATTATTGTCTCCAAGTTGAAGTTGAACTATCAGGGGAATATGTGTCATTATTTGTCATTAGGTGCTATAATTAAGTCAAATTTTAATTTATTTATGAACAAATACCTGCAAAAACATCAAATCATTCCCATCAGCCTCATGTTCCAAATGGTAGCATGCTAGCATGCTTAGTGAGTGAATATAGCAACAAACCTGCTAAACATCAGCCTATTAGCATAGTCATTGACCGTATGTTAGCATGCACAGCCTCACAGAGTCACATGATTTGTGCTTGACAAGAGTTTTCTGAGGTGGCTCTTATGTAAAATAATAGTTCATGTCTATAATTATTTCTCCACAGATCTTTTGGTTATCTCCTCGGTTCTTTCCGAAGGCATTAACTGCTTTGTTTGGCATGAAATGACATGTCAATAAGTTGCACGTGCACCGACATCCAAGCACTTGTCTCTTGTGTTAGAGCGCAGACATGATTTCGTCAATTGGACAATCAGCCACCTTGTGTTTTACCACAGTCATCCAATTGGCTTAATGTCAATATTTCCATGTTTTTCAGGATCACATTGATCATGATACCCACATAACAGCCATAACAAATAGACCATTTCAGTTATTTTTTTACATGTTTTATTTTGCCATTGGTGCCACATTACATTTGCTGCACGTGTTTAATGTAAAAAATATAGTTTCAAGGTCACATGTTCACTCAGAAAATAGGTAATGACATGAGATCTTTCAACTACTTGCATTTACAGCTCACTTTTAATGGGATCTTGCCCCCAAAAAACGAACCAAGTGATCAGTGGGGCTTTGGGTTCTATTTTAAACAGAAACATTCCTCACTTTCTACCATTGTGCTGTCTGGGGAGTTTCACATGGGCTGTTTTTGACTCACTTTCACCCCCACGTTGCACAAGAGTGCATTCTGGAGGGGCAATGAATAAAAATGCCATGTCTACTAGGAGAGAAGAAAGAAAATCTCCACTCAGAGCTGTCAGTGATTTCCCCATCTTGCCTTTACCATGGAAAGCTAGTAAAAAGTTCACCTTCCTCACATAAATTGGCTGGGAGATTTATTTCTCGCCTGACGTTCTCTCCAGAGATGCCACCGGGAACCTGGGCATCTGCTCTTTGGAGGGAAATGACAGGGCTATTGTTAGGGGTGGCGGTACTGGAGAGCTTTTCTCTTGCTTCATCCCCCTCTGTCGTTTTTCTATTTCTTTCTGTCTCTCACTAACTTTCCTTCCTCTAATGAAGCCTTTCAACAAGAGATGACAGTCTAAAAGGCAAAGTCCAAGGCTCACATCTGTCTCTTTCACCTTGTTAATTTCATCATCATTCCACTTCAAAATCCTTTGAGAGAGACTAGCCAACTCATTGGTGTCAGGTTAAAGTATGCATTGTGACAGATGGAAAATGTGACAATCCCTGGGGTTTAAAATATTCTGAATAGTAATTATCCTGCTCTATCGACAACCACCCATCTTTTTTCTTATGTCTAGTCTTATATAGATCAAATATGAGAAAAAAAAGCAAGAATATTTAATAATTGCTCTATTATATCTATACTTTGAAACTGCACAGAGATACAGTACCGACTACCAGGCTTCTTTTTTTTGTTGCTTTTTTAAGCTGCTGATGTGATGCTATTGTGTTCATATATCTGGCCAACTGGGTCAAATCCCGACAGATGCTCCTCCAAGGCAGCACAGGCCTCTTGAAAGGCGACATGGATGTCAAGGCAATGGGAATCGCACATATACGTCACAGGGGCCAGATTAGCGGAGTATGACAGGGCAGACTTCTAATCCATCATCTGGGAGATTACAGGAACATGACACAGAGCGTCAAAAATCCCTTTAATCATCCAAATGTTCCATTCTCAGCCAATGGCGCTGTTGGAAGAACAATACGGGCTCCGGGGAGGGGAGCTGTTACAGACTATTTTCTCCCCGGGCCTTGCTGGCTTGCCTCACGACACTCACAAGGAGCTTAGGTTTCAGTAATGGAAGAGTTACTCTGGATGGAGCCAAGTCAATTAAGCCACACCAGTGTTTTCATGAAATGGGATGTTAAAGAGACAGCGGATATAGGGATGAGCAGACGATGCTTGTCTTTGACGTCCCATAGGGTCTTCGCAAATCCCTTTGTAACACAGTTACAAGAAAGGGCAATTAGTCTGATAAAGTGAATGTGTCATCTGAGTCAGTCTTATTCCACCCTGAGAAAACAGACTGACTCAATCATTTTCCTTCGAAAAAGACATTTTTTGTGTGTTTCTTCTTCTACATCATGTAAAGGCTAATTAAAATAAAAAATAGAGAGTAAGAGAAAGGCAAAGTTAAGGACTGACCCTCTGGGATCTGAGGTCAGACCAGCATGAAACCAATGCTAACTGGGTTCAGTATACACTATGTTAAAGTGAAGAAATATTTGTCGGGTCATAGAGGTGATTATATGCTTATCTTAATGTATACAGGCTGGGTTAGGTTAGGAACGACTGGTACACAATGTAACAAGGAGATGCACGAGTAACATGCTACTCTTCATGCTGTTTACATTTCCTTGTTAAAATCCTTGAATGGGAAAAAGAGAATATATTCAAGTTCAGCTTCATTCTTAAATATCCCGTGTGGAGTGTTTATCCGCGAACTTGACGAATATCCAAGGCACACTGTTCCGTTTAAAGTATAAAAAGCCTTTATTTTTTCATGGCTACATAGGCATTAAAAAACATGCTGCTGATAAAGAACAGACTAAACAAATTAGAGCAATAATTAACTCAAAAGGAGAGAAAAAGAGTAGAGGGTGTCAACCTTCCTCTGTTGGCCCCATATCAAGAAAAAAATAAGTAAATATTTGAAATATGACTTAGGTTCAGGTGTGTGGAGGATGGGTTAGGTTTAGGCAACCTGAGTCTCCTGGTGGAGGATTTAACTCACCTCAGGCTCAGTATTATCCTTCAAAGACAAAAAGCTCCTCTAGGATTAAATAAGTCCAAACCTATAATAATATATATAATACATCACACTGAAACCTGTTTTAAAGTATGAAATATACGTACATATATAAGTATATGCATCCATTTATGTACTCTGTCTAAAATTGGTCCACTTAGGTCAACTAAAAGGCAGGATAACAAGTGTTCACACAAAGGAAAAAGGACAATTTCAAATCAGGCAGTACACAAATGTACACAAAAGGTTTTAACAATAAATAGTTGTCAGTACAAATAATGTGATGTAAAAATAAAAAAATGGAAAAAACAGATATGTCGAATAAATAAAGAAATCGAAACTAATGTAAAATAAAGATATAATAAATAGTACACATACACAATACATAATGCGTCTATAAATGAAAGAGGCCCATGACCATTACTAATCGCTATTCTGCTGAATGGATAAAAAAAGTTTTCTTCCAACAAACATTAAAATGAGAGAATGCAACATAAGTAAAACGTAAAAACTCAACGAAGGGGATCATTTAGGCCTATCTTACAATTGCACTTCACTTATGTATGTTATTCCAACTCTGTTGTGAGGAATATGATTCATACATTGATGAACGTATGAAAGGTGCTGAACATGTAATAAGCTTACCAAACTAAACAGATCTGTTACTTTGTGCTTCGCTTGGACACTTATTTCTCCTTTGCATAAAAAAAAGACATTGCAGGAAAATAGTATGTTTACCTTCACTTCCGTCTGTGAGTGATGGATTCAAAAACATCTTTGTGAAGTAAATGCTTTGTAAAAAAAATCTAATGTGCATAAAAGAGACAAAAAATGTCTTGAGCTCCTTTGTAGTCAGGATTTCATTGTTGAGAGATGGTAATGTTCTCACGATCTATACGTGGTTATTGTACTTTGCAAAACAGAAAGCTGTTACACCTGCTAAAGCCAATTAACGATGGTTTCCAATGTTGGTGTCACAATCTTTTAGGTAGTATCTCTCTAAAATTCCTACTTTGCATTTGTACTCTGTCTCATCTATAGAAATGTTTTCTTGCTGTGATGCCAGAGACACATTGTAAGAGTCAGAATGTTTGTTTTGTTGTGTTTTTTTCAGTCATAGGTACTGCCAGGAGCTGCAGTGCAGAAAGGGAAACGTAAAATAAATAAATAAAAATAATCTTGCATAGTCCTGCATACATTTATCTCCCAGTCGGAAGATGCTTTCAGCTGCACGAATGACACATCCCTGTTGTGATGCAGCTTTAGTTCATTTGAATTTTTGCATCCTGTTACCCAGTGTAATTGGCTTATAACAGCTAGTCAGGTCAGCTGGGTGAATTTTTGTCGTTCTATTTTTACTTGTATGGCAGGTTATGGAATTAATGTCATGCAAAAATATACTGTTGAGATACCGTAGATGAAAAGTATGCTTTTATCTTGTCTCATTAATTTAATGTCTCTCACCTGCAGTGTGTCAAATGAAGTGTGTTAAGATAATCATAGTTAAATTAGAGCTTCTAATAATGGGTTTGAGTCTTCTGACAGTTATTATAACTGTACTGATGAAATAAAGTGTTGAGCTGTGAGAAACATTGAACTTATCTTCAGGTAAAACTGTTAATGGACAAAATATGATATAAAATAGTCTGAAATGATCCTTTGACCCATCTTCTATATTTGATATGCAGCATATGGATTTTTTTTTTTAAGTACTGATTTCTTAGCTCAATTTGGGGTATCCTGTAAAAAGTTCCTCAAAACACAGCAGAACTGAAAGGACATTAAATTCGGCTTAGTCTCAAAGCACAAAAAAGCTGCTGCAAGTTAGTTAGCGAGGAAGAACGAAGCGCAGCCAGCGAAGCACTCCGACCTGTTGTCGTTAGTCGTACGTGTGTGGCTGTGATATCAGCTGGTTCTGTTTGCCGTGTTCAGGGCAGCTGGGGCGTAGCCTGATGAGATTCAAGCTGAAGCATATTCCATCACGAGGCATGACCACTCCACTCTCTTATCCCCTACTGTTGTTTGTGCAAGACAATGTGGTTATGTAGGCACTTGTGAATGTGTGGGTGTGAGAGCGAGATAGATAATGGTACAGAGAAAGTGCATGCCTTACCCTGATGGTAGAATGTTATAAGCAACATGCTGCAAATGCCTCACATGGAAAAAAAAAAGCCAGTGAAGGTTACTGTAGAGGAGGAATGATGGTTAAGCAAACACATAAATATAGTGTGTGATGTGTACACAGTAGGTATGTATGTGTGTGTTAATGTCAGTATACATTTTAACAGCCTGGTCTTGGGTTAATTAATGGAGAATGGCGTGTGTGGGCACCTGCAGTGCCATGTGACAGGGGACAATCTGCACACCTGTGCTCTCATCTGCCACGTCGTGGGAGGACTGATATTAAGTCATTACTGCAGGCGCTGCCAGTACACTCCGGTCGCGCACACGGCTGCCAGGATGAGTGTGTTACCATTGGATCATGCAGAATGTGTTTTTCCACCCAGTCTCCTGGGTGAATAATAAAGAAAATAAAACTGCTGTCATGGGCACTTGCAAGATGCACAGGCCTTGGTATAGTGGGAGTCAAAGAAAAAGACTGATGCTACATTATCCCTGTTCTTTTTTTAAATTCTTTTGTCTTGCATGAATGGGGAAACAACAGGGATCCAGGAAATGAGCAGTCGGTGATATGGATTAATTTTCTGAAACACTTTCAAGCAGTGTCTTCGACAGGGAAACAGCAGCTTATCACAATCACTTGAGCCTGAGAGACTGGCTCACCTCACAACTAGATGTAAGCTGGATCAAACTACTTTAAGGTTACTTGAGCCCTATTTCCACTGCGTAGTACCGGCTTGACTCGACTCAACTCTACACGCCTTTTTTGCATTTCCATTGGGTAAAAAGTACCTGGTGCCTGGTACTACTTTTTTAGTACCACCTCCATTGTGGTTCCAAATGAGCTGAGCAGGTTCTAAAAGGTCACATGAAATGTTACGGACCACTGATTGGTCAATGTCTGGCCCGCACGGAGGATTCTGCATATTCCTGTCTTAAACAGCTGACGAAAGGATAACGAGAGATGGACGTGAGGTGTGTGTGGCGTTGAAGACTACGCCACGGCAATTTCGTGTCGCGCCCGTCTACCCAAAGAAGGTCCTATCCCACAATGGAAAATAACCGGTAGAAAAAATACCAATACGAAGGCGAGTCGGGTCGAGTCGAGTAGAGCCGGTACTATGCAGTGGAAATGCGGCTATAGAGTGCTCACACAAGTGAAGTCATTATTTGGTGAGCTATGACAACAACACATCCAACAGTCAGGGAAGAAGTATTAATTTATTTTAGATAGATATGTTAAGTGAAAGTTGTCATAGAGGTCCAATAAAATATAAGCCCTGCATTTAAAATTCACAAAGTAAAAATAGCATCAATATTAACTTAGAGAACAAAAAGTAAAAGTACTATTAATGCGGGGTGGCCCAATTCAGAATAGTTTATTCCATTACAGGCTTTTAATTCCTGATGCATTAATATGTTTCCTGTTTATTGTTGCAGATGGTGCCAGTGGAGCCAGTTTGAATCACTTGATATGAATCTTGAGCTCCAAAGTAACTAATAATGCAACAAGTATGTTTGTGGAGTAAAAATGTCGTAAAGAAAAGTAGCAGAAAAAAGTAAATACTAATAATAGTACAGTACAAGGACCATAAATTATACTGATGAAAATTGTAAATGTACTTAGGTACTTTCTACCACTACCATCCAACATAGCAGTAAAGGCAACACCACCCACTCAGTGCTTTCAAATTATGTGTTGTGTGTTAACTGCACTGAATGCTCCCTCTGCAAAACCACTGTAACACAGCAAGTAGCATGTGCTGCCCTGAGGCGCAAGATTTCAAGAATCACGATGACACCATACCTCCTCTCTCGCAAAACATTATACAATCAGTCATGAACAAGGAAAAACCAAAAAAAAAAAAAACATTCAAAAGCTTTGTTTCAAAATGATGCTTCACAATAGGGATATTTGGATGTTTTGTAAGGAGTGAGGGAGCACGTTTTGTAAGTAATGACAGACTTATGACATTTTTAAAGGAGTTTTCAGAGCAAGCAGACTGAAAAATGCTCATAACCATACCCAGAGTGATGAAATGCATCTGCTTTGGCCCCATCCCCGCCTTTAGAGAGGTGTAAGTAGAGTTTACAATAATTGCATTTCCTGTTTCCAAGAATCAACCTCCAGCCATTCTGTTGGCTTATTCATGAGATGGATGAGGGGTTGGGGGAGGGATGAAAGAGAGAACATGAGACGTAGCAAGAATTCCTAACTAGATAGGATGAAAAAGTAAACACAATCTCCTGCAATTTGACTATCAATCAGGCCAGGATGTCTCTGGGAAGGGGGCCTAATTACGGCCTAAATAACCATTGACTGTTTTCTAATGGAATTATTCAGACAGCCAGTGTTTGTATATGCCAGTCTCCCGTTTGCTATTCCCATCCCTTGGGGATGCATATTAAACTTTGGTCATCTTTGGCTTTTTCTTTTCTTTTTTTTTTTAGTACAGAAGCCAGATCTTCCTTAAAGAAAATTAGCTTCCTCACCTCAAGGTCTCCCCCAAACTCTTTGTTGTCCTTTTTTTTTTTTTTTACAATTTTGTTCTCTGCGTGTCTTGTGAGAAGTAATAAAAAAAAAAAAACAACAACTGATAAACTGGGCAGAGGATTACATCTCATTGGCTGGCTGGTAACAATGCGTAAAAAAAAAAAGAGATACATTCTAGATGAGTGGGTTTTCCTGATGCTGCACCTTACGGGGCTGGGGTGACTGAGGGTTATGTGTGACAGTAGGACATGCCAGACCTGCAGAGTAGGATTTAGGTGTGGGAAATGGGGTTGAAAACAAGCACTGAACAAGAGTCGGGGATGTGTTAGTGGGAGAGAGTGAAGCATGAACTGGAAACTGCTGTGTCTGAACGCTAACAAGCTTAGGGATGTGAGAAGGAGTTGCGATTTGTGCCACCATCACTGTTCTAAAAACCAAAACTGGAAAAGAGAATGAGGAATGCAAAGAGATATAGTTTTGGGCATTTGTGCACAAACTACAGAGAAGGAAGGAATATGAAGAGATGGAAATATAATAAACCAAGCCTCATTTATGCTTTCCAACTCCTCGGGCCATTGCTGCAGACTAAGTGCAGCTATTGTGCTTACAGTAACTTCACTTTGCAAAATGACCTGCATTTGAGTTACATGTGGAGCAGTGGTATAGTTCAAGGTGGCTTGAGGCCATACTCCAGTAAGTGTTTTCGGTGCGATGCTCTTCTTGTTGCAGCTTACACTCTTGGATGGTGAATTTGGGCGGCAGACACATCACACAGTGAGCGAAACAACAACCTCGTTTGGAGCTGACGGGGCTTTGTGAAGCTTGATGAAAGTCATCATTAAAGTTGCATAATGCCTCTTGACTGCCAACGACAATAACTTATGACATCTGTCTCTGTGTTTCGTGTTGGCTGTCACAAGCAGTTAAGTGCCAGCTCTTAATGTGATAGTCACTAAGACGATGGAGTATTGTGGATGTTGGAAGCCACGCCTGCATTGTTTGCTGTCATATGGCATGGACATTTAAATATTCTGAATAGAAAAGGCAACACTGTTAGCTTAGTCAGACACCAGCTATGACATGAATCTGCTAATACATTTTTAAATGGGCTGTTTTCAGACATTTTCATTTGATTCACACATACATTTATTATCTAAAGATATTTTTGGTTTGTTTATTTAGCTAAACAGAGGATAATACACAATTGAGTACACACAAATAAAGCAATATGTCAACTTCCAATGATTAAAGGTGAAGAAATATAAATGGAACCAAACTTAATTGCAATTCTTGATGTGACACCTTGAATCAATCTGTCCTCTCGGTTTAGTCTTAAGTTAAGAAAGAAACAGACTGATGGACAGGGATGAAAGGCTTGATTGGGAACAGAGAACATCTTCAGAGAGGACTTTGCTATGGGGAAAGGTAAATGCATTTACAGCTGAAATGCCCTGGGAAATAGGAGCGGTGAAAAAAGGAAAGATTTCTCAAATCTACAAGGCAAACAAACAAATCAAAGAACATGAAATGAGGCAAGGAGTGGAGCTTCAAAGCACGCAGGTTGATTTTCAAAAAAAGAATAGCATTAGCATATTGTCGACTGAAGGACATTCCTTTAAAGAAACACACAGTTAAAGCCATCCGACCAAATAATAAAGCCAATTATAGCAATAGCAATGTAGTGATATAATTACCTTATACTTTAATGATAATGATAATTAAACAGGAGCAAGAGAATCATATAGCTATCAGTGAGAATATGCTGGGCTTTAAAAAAAAACACGTAGTTAACAGAATTCACGTGTAGATAAAGCACACGAGAGACACTTAGTGAAATCATTAACACCAGATGAAGAAAAGGCCTGTAGCTCATTGAATGAAATACAAATCACTCAGCCTCCCCTGGAAATAATTAAGGACTGTCATATCATGAGGACAAATGGTACATTGTGATGCTGTTGGGTTATGGTCTGAGACAGCAGCATTACAAATGAGGTGCTTCTCAGCTTCCATGCTTTCCATGACCAGGTTTTTTTTGTTTTTTTTACAAGTGTCTCATTTAAGCTACTATCAGATGTCTCGATGCAAGATTTGAGGATATCTTTTGTTGGTTATACATCCTCTTAACCCACATGGCTTGGTAAATTAGGTGGGGGATGAGTGCAGCCGTATGCAATCTTGCTATGCTGCACTGATAAAATAAAATGGGACAACTGTGACTTCCATTATTTCCAATGTTGGAATCAAACAGCATCTGGTCTCCTGTGAAGCACCTATGCAAGAAGTGACTCTTCAAGCATTTTGGCAGATGTCTTATTCCAAATCTATCAGCGGGTAATATCCCAGAGCAACCACTGTATATCTGATAACTGACGGTGCACAACCCCTTACTTCCCTCTCCATTTCCTGAGAGGAAGCCTTCAGAAGGAGCATTTCAGTGCTGATAAAACTCACACTGCCCTTTATTTGCCGGCTGAAAGATTACTAGAGCAAAGAGGCATTGTATAAGCGGATGGCTTTCACTGGTATCGTAGCGAATGTGAGATTTCTTTGCTTAACTGACGGCAGAATAGCCACTGTTTTTACAAGGCAGGATGAAAGTAAAGGGATGAAATCCATATGTCTGCCACAGTTTAATGGGCAGAAGATCACTCTTTTAACTGAGAGTATCACATCCAAGAGTGGAATGCGGAGATGCACGCCACAAAAATGCAGTCACATAGATAAAGGAGCGTCTTTTGTATGCCATGCTTGTAAGTTCACGACGCGGTGTGAACATTAACAGATTTAATATGCATCCATTTGAATTGCCATTGCTGCCTGCTGCTGTTAACCATTTTCAAGAGAGAGACAGAGAGAGAGAGAGAGAGAGAGAGAGAGAGAGAGAGAGAGAATGGATGGCAGCCTTCAGAGTGCACCGTGCACAGGAACCAATTTTAGATGAAAACCCACGCAGGGCAAGGAGTTTTCTTTTTTCTGTGTGCTACATTTCCCTTTGACATCTTAAAAGCCATTAGTTCAGCAATGCACACCAATGCTTTACACAATAGAACTTGGAATGCTGCCTTTTAGACATTATATCGGGACAAGCGACAGAGCACTTGAATGGAGGGATGCATAGACAAGACTAAATACAGTAATTCAGAGTGGAAGGATTCAGGGAGGGTGGTACAAGGGAGAAAAGAGCAGAGGAAAAGCCTTGGAAACACAACGGGCCAAATGTATCATTTTATTTAATAAAACAAGTGACATATCACTAAAAACACAAGGATCTGTTCTCTTATAGGTTTTTCAAGATATAAACACAGCACCAGTTAGAAGTTCGGAGACATACGGTACTCATTCTTGTTTTACTTTATTTGACCATTATCTACGTTGTAGAACAACAATGAAAACATCAAAACTATAAAATTACACATATTGAATTATGCAGTAATCAAAAAATTGTTAAAAACAAAATATGCTTCATACTTTAGATTCTTCAAAGTAGCCATTCTTTCCCTTGATGACAGCTATGCACACAATTGGCATTACCTCAGCCAGCTTCCTGAGGTAGTCCCATGGAAAGGTTTTTGATTATCAGGTGTGCCTGTTAATTAAAAGTTCATTAGAGGAATGTCGTTCCTTCTTAATGCATTTTGGATCATCAGTTGTTGTGTTGAGTTGGTGTTGGTATACAGTAAATACCCCTGGACATCTACAGTAATCCATTGTATGTCATAAACTGCTCAAATAAGTAGAGAAACAATAGTTCAACATTATTTTAAGACATGCAAATTGCAAAAATTGCAAAAATGTTGAATTCAATATCAACATCAAGAGGACACTGTGTGAATCAGGTGGTCAAATTGCTGCAAAGACACCTATACTGAAGGAGGCCAGTAAGAAGAGGAGAACTGCTTGAGCTAAGAAACACAAGTAATTTACAGTAGACCAGCAGGAATCTGTACTTTGGTCTCACGAGTCTCAATCTGAAGTTGTGTTCTCTAAGACGGAGAAAAGGGGAACAGATTCTTTCTTTCTTTCTGTCTTTTTCTTGTCTCTATGTCAACGGATGCCCCTGATATAGAAGAACTTTATTCATGTCACTCATTTGAACATAACACAATGGAAAAGCAAAAACCTTCATGTTTAAAGTTCAATTTGGTAAGCAGTTATAACGTCTCCGACTACAATTAGTGCAGAATTAAACTGTAACTTTCAGCTTGAGTCAGATCACATAACCACTATAAACAAATAAACAAAAAAACAAAAAAAATATTCACATGCTCATATGTAAAGGCTTTTAAAATCATTCCAATTAATTATTTCTAAGCTAATTGCAGACAGCGATGAGGGGTCAATCACAACAATAACACAAGAACCAAAACTGAGCCTTTTTTTTTGTTTTGTTATGGAAATAAACCCAATTAGCCACACATGCTTCTACTTATTCCTGAACAGATGTGAATAGGAACTGGAACAGGAAAAAATAGATCAAATCAAATGCAAAGTTTACAAAGGGAAGATATTTAAGCAAAGCAAGAGACAGATGTGTGGCAATAGGAGAATACAGACCAAAGAGACACAAATTCGTGGTAATGGACTGATTTGAATTCAAGGCATGCACAACGCAGCATTCAGCAACATTTACCACCACTGACCAGGAAACATCGTTTGATCAGCACTTAATGACACTTAAAGCAACCGCTTCAAGACAGCCTTACTTATTAAGAAGGGAACAGATGGTTTTTTTTCTCTCTCTCTTTTTTTCCAAAGCGATCTTGCAGTTTTAATTAGCCATTGATACTAAATGCATTAGCACCAGCAAACAGTGCACTTAGAAATATAGCCATATGCCACGGGCGCTGAAGCCTGCAGAAAATGTGAGGTAGGTGTGATATTTGAGGGGTGGGGATGAGTAAAGGGAAACCATCAATGGTAGTTGTTGAGGAGCAGAAATTGTGGAGTGGTGCTGCAAACTGTGATTTGACCATATACTTGTTCTGTCATTCTGGAGCTGAGCTGCAGTTACGAAGATTCATAGCTGAATCTATGGAGCACTGAAACATCTGGTGGTTTATCTATGGAGTGGGCCCCTTGCTGTGGCTGCCAAGAACATCTCTAGGAAGGAAACAATCATCATTTCTTTCCCCATATGACGCTCCTTAATAGGACAATATTGTGCGAGGCATTAGTCATTCAAACAGGTGCACTCATGAGGCCCGTTTGAAACTCAAAAATACAGATGGCTGCAGTTGAGAGAATAAAAGTGTTGTTAACTGCAAGATTGGAAACTATATATAGCTCAATGAAAAGCAATTTCTGAAGCCCATGACACCAAGAGGTGCAGAATTATTGAACAGTCTTATGCTTGACACCAGGACTTTATTCCAACCACAACGAATTCTGAGGGGATTTTCCAATAGATGTTTGCTGAGGCCGTAATGCCAGTCCATCTAACACAACACACTTCAGGTCCCCTGAAAGCAATTCTCAATGCCATACACTATTCAATTCTCAAGACTGATCCCTGTTTCACATGCACAGGAGCGTACACATCGTACACACACACACATGAACACACACACACACAAACAAAGGCGACCTGATACAGATTGCCTTTTGTCCACACCTGAAAGGCTGGCCACCTGGCTCCTGCTCACCTTCAATAGGATTCATTATGGCGGCTGTGCACCCTTCCAGCTGCTGCTTTACACTTAAGACATGGATCTGTCCTTCTGCCTCCACCACAGGCTTCCCTTGCTCTCACAGCCCTTAACCCAAGCGCTTGTGTTGGCCTGTCATGCCACAGAAGGTCCCAATGTTATTCTTGAGCACTAACGGGTTTGCCTGTTGTCTCTATTCCTAGCCCCAAGGCCACATGTCCCATCACAACAATAGCCATTCCTCGTATTTTAAAGCTTGCTGTAAATTATATATGGTGGATGTGAACGATTTTTCCCTTTAACGACGACGGAATGGAATCCCCTGTTAGAGGTTGCTACGGCATGTAACAGCCCTTGAGTGTCTCGGTTTAGAGGGTTTAGCAAGGTTAAATGAGTGTACTGGGATGGTTAGGGGCCGGGGGGAGGAGGGGGTTGACAATGGGGAGCAAGAGGAAAAAGTGCATGTGGGCTGAGTTTTCATATCTGAATTTATTAAAGCACGATGATGCATCATGAGCCTTTATAAACTCATAAACACCCCCACTTGCACCACAGGCAGTAAAGGTAATGCGACAGGGGAATGACAGTAAATGCAGTGCAAACAGACTCCCGGCTGGTGTCTGTCTCCATGTTAAAGCCGACATAGCAGAAAGATTTTAATAGGAAATGTCCCTACTTTGACTTGAATCTAACCAATCATTATTATAAACCTGACCTGGTAATGACTCACAAAGAGCAATGCCCCTGGTGAAAACACAGCAGGATCTGGACAAAGGCCCCAAAGTGGTTGATACTATCGCCATCTTTTTCCCTCTCTATACTCACAAGGATTATATGACATGAACTAATGATTTAAATGTGCATTTTCTCACGAGGTGTAAATAGACAACACGCCTCAACTCTCTTGCAAACTGCAAACTCTTTTTTACTTTGTATCTCTCATTCTCATGCACACACAGACACACACATAAAGAAAAAAGAAAGAGACTTTCTACCTGCCTCGCAGTTTCTTGAATCAAATCCCTGGGACGGCCTAAAATATTAAGGCTGTTTTCAAAGTCCTTTCAAAGAAAACTACACTGGCTCACACACACTTAGTATGTATCATGTAGATAATTATGTGTGTTGCAGCAAGAATGAGGAGAGACCTGACCTCAGAGCAAACTAAGTGTAATATCAGTGAAGCAGTACGATCACTAGTTCGTGTAGTTCAGAGGCACCTCTGCTGTGCTGCCTCTTGGACTGTAGATGCAGGCTTCAAGACAGTAAACATTAGCAAGAAGCAGCTTACTCTGATCCTGCTATATTAGTACCGTCAACATTGTTTTTCTTGCTTAGCGAAAATGTATTGCTCTCTTGTAAAGGTCATGGTGATGGCTGTGTGATTAGCTCTGGTTTTTACTAAGAGAACAAAAAAAAGTACAGTGACCAACAACGGACTGTAGTTACCATGCAAAGCTTGCACTGGGTCATTTGATTTGCAATGACTCTGATCGGTCATTATCTTGTAATTCGAGTCTGCAGTTATGCATGCATTGTTTCTCCTAGGGTCTCCTTGGTTGTGGGGGCGGGATGAAAACGGTGTCATTAGCATTTGAGTGACAGGCACTCAAACAGGTATTCTGAACAAGCCTGTTAAAGCAGCATGACAATGGCGCTGTGGTGCTTGATATTTTTGGTATTTCAGCCAAGGAACGTCACAGATGTCATTAAGAATACAGGGAATTGTGTTAAATTGTAAAAAAAATATGTAAAAAAAAAAATTATAATATGTTACGTTTAACCACTGGTTCCGGTTTACAGAATACAATAAAAATACCATGAGACAGAGGCACAGAGATGCAGCTTTTTATTCATTTCAAGCTCAAGTACAAGCTACTATAGCAGGTAAAACCATTGCTCTGTCTAGGGGGGTGTGTGTGTGTGCATGTGTGTTTTCCTTGACCAGAGTGAAGCTAAATGGAGACTGACTTTGTGTGTGTCTGTGTGTGTGCGTGGATGTTTGATGGGGACTGTGATTGTATTTTCCTTTCTCCTGTCCCCTGAGGAGGTGACATGGTTGGTATTGTAATTCCACTCTCATTTCCTACGTTGCAGTGGCGACTGCAGACTTGTCACTCAGGAGGAGCAGAGAATGGGCCTGTCAATCAGTCAAGGACCCATTACTGGAGCAATGCCTGAATAGCCTGTGTTTGCCCGACTCCATGTTATCATAACTAAATTTTAACACTTTGTAGATGTGGAAACACTATAATTAGGGGTTCTGCAATCGATTACTGTAATTGAGACCAAGAGGATGGTAGAACAGAAAGCCTAATGGGAAGAATGTGTAAACATAGTGTCCTGAGATTAAATTGTCTTTGTTGAAAGAGAAAAATGCAGAGAGAGGAATGTTATACTTCTTGTAGTTGTATGAAAATGTAAACACTCTGCAATTCAACACCAGACAACCAACAGGTTTATTATTGACATTGTTAGTATTAAAGGATATTTCTTTATACTTAAATGATGGTAGTATGCGAATATGGAGAGAATCACAGAGCAAATATAAAACAATGACAAATTGTCTACAGCAGGAAGATACACAGGAGGAAGACAAATAGTTCCAGATGAGAGTGAAAAGCAAGGAAATGGATAGAAAGCAATAGCATAGCTGCTTTGTAAAGGAGAAACGGTAAGAGAAAATTCAAAGTAATACTGGGCGACGTGAGTAGGGCGCGGTGCATGACAGGTAGAGTAGGTGGTGGCAGGCTGCTTCTGTTTGCCTTACACAGAGCAGAGCTCTAAACAGAATACCATTCATCATGCAGGCAGTCACAAGTGTGACATGACAGGCGAAATGGTGCCCTGTCAAGACAGAAAAATCCAAAAAGAGAGCACAGGGTGGGGTAAGCTAAAACAAAAATAATAGAATATGAAAAAAAAGACCGCATGATTGAAAGCAGTGGAGAAAAAGCTAGACAGAGGCAATGATTTCAAACTGTATAGAAACCATATATATACTGTATATAAATGTTGTATATAAATGCAACCTCCATCCAGGCTTTGAACCTGAATATCCCAAACAGTGTTATAATGTATGACACATTCAGAATACATTATTAAATATTTTACATGATTTATCATTCTAATGCTTTAGCGTTTTCTAATTTGCTCCATTAAACAATAACTTGTCTTTATCAACACTGCAGCCCCTCTTTAGCAGCTTGTTTTTGTGATATGCCACATAAACTGTATGGTCAGACAGATCTCACACATCAACCTTGGTTCAAGCAGCTAGTTTCAGCCAACAAACAGGGATTTGATGGAGACCATGCCGGAGCAACAAGGAGAGTGAATTCACACTGATGCTTTGAAAACTGCTTGATGATTGCTTATGCTGCTTCATGTCTGGTTGGGGTGGAGGTAACTGCTAACATATAAGCCATACCATCTTTATAAGAAAACTAGGAAATAACACGTAGCACATAACACCATCAAGACCAATTTTCTGTGACATGCAAACTATATGTGTGGATATGTTATTGTTCAAATAGGAATGTTGTCGTCAATGGATTGTTCAAATGGGAATGTTTGATGTCGTTGTTATTGTTCAAATGGGAATGTTGTCGTCGTTGTTATTGTTCAAATGGGAATGTTGTCATCATTGTTATTGTTCAAATGGGAATGTTGTTGTCGATGTTATTGTTCAAATTTGAATGTTGTCGTTGTTGTTATTGTTTAAATAGGAATGTTGTCGTCGTTGTTACTGTTCAAATGGGAATGTTGTCATCGTTGTTATTGTTCAAATGGGAATGTTGTCGTCGATGTTATTGTTCAAATGGGAATGTTGTAATCAATGTTATTGTTCAAATGGGAATGTTGTTGTTGTTGTTATTACCTCCGCCATGGACATTATGGTTTTGCCGGCGTTGGTTGGTTGGTTGGTTAGTTTGTTAACAAGATAACACAAAAAGTTATTGACGGATTTTGATGAAATTTTCAGGAGAGTTCAGAATGGACCCAGTGAACAATCAATTCGATTTTGGTGGTGATCTGGATCACTGTCTGGATCCAGGAATTTGTATGTATAGTATAGTATAGTTTATTAGTTATACCACATGTACCGTTGTAATGTAATGATTACAAGGCTCCACAAGATGGGTCTGTCTGCAACAAAATAAAACAAAAAAAATCAGCCAAGTGTCATCCTCTAGCAGGTCTGTGCGGAGGTGCTGGACAGATTTTTTTTTTCCTTTGTTGTAGCTAATGACACTCCTTCTCTTAATTCACTGCCTAACTTCTTGTTCAACCATCATTCCTCTCTTCAGCTGGGATAAGGGGTCAAACAACAACTGAAAATGAATGAGTGTAATCACACTGCGATCCAGATTCGCTCCAAAATCTTTCTGAGCCCATGCTAAAACTTTGCATCCAGTTTGATGATTTGTATCGGGCGAGTATAGATTTTTGTAATCCTGCTGGCAATGAAACAAACCGACCATCAAACCAGACCCAAAACATTGAGAGCAAGCAACATGTCAGAGGTCTGTGTTTTCACTGCAATTTTTTGTCCAGCCTCATTTCCCCTTAAGAGTCCCTGTCCTTTTTAGGTATTCAACCAAATGCATAGTTAATTTCAAGTGGTGGGTGCCAATGACCAACACTGTTATTTATTTCAAGAGCAGGCTGTTTTGGATTGTTTCATTTATTATTGCATACACCAGTGAAATATAAAGCAGCCAAAATCCATTAAATGGTTGGTGATTGGAATCCTTGACATAAACTAGTGAGGCCTCTGGAGATCGAGAAATCATTCTGCCTCGTGAGATGGTTTCACCTTGCATTTTATCTTATGTAATTCTTTTCAAGGACGATGGTTTTATTTAATCTCTTTCTTACACAAAACACAACTCATGTTTTTTCTTACTGCCAGATTGTGTTGGAACAAAGTGCACCAGTGAAAACGGTTTATTGCTCAAAAGGCCACAACAATTATGATTCTGCCGCAACAATGAAGAGTAAGACAAATGTTGTTCACGGAGTTCTGGACTGAATGAGGCCACATGTGTTATGGAGTCCCAGTTTGTTTGTGGTGTAAAGAACAAACACGCTGCTGTTGGGATGAAGAAAAAAAAAAGGAACCAATTGTGTATGTCCCAGGATCTTCGGGGGACATGGTACAAACTAGCCCTCTGGAGGAGAGGCCGCAGGAGCCATTATATTGAAGAACTGCAAAACACTTAACCCTTTCATCAGCCGGGCCCCATTCATCGCCCCCATTCAATTTTGTATTCTGCTCCATCACTGGTTCTCTCCCTTCACATCTTCTCTCTCTCTTGAGGTTAAGTCCCTCCTCTTTTTCTCCTCTGTATGCTCTTTTCTGCTCTGTCTTTCATTTTCCCTCTATTCTTGTCTTTGTCACTCTATCTCTGTCTTTCCATCTCCCCCTCTGTGCTGTTTCTGGCGCCCAGAGCAGAGGGCTTCACAGGGGACCAGTTATCGATTGAACTGAGTCAGCTATGTCCACTTTAATTCATTAAACCCCCACTGTCAATGCCCATTGGGCAATTCCAATAATGTAAAGGGACGTGCCAGAGCCTGTGTATGTTGGGGTTATGCATAGGTATAAGGACGGCAGGGAAGCAATACTGCATCCGTGTAAAGAGTGAAAAAATGGCTCTTAGTGGGGAAATGAAAATGAATAAATCAAGATGTAGAGGCAAAAACCAATAATATTTTCTTCTAACTGAAGAGGATACCAGTAATTGAATTGAAGTAATGCATATGGTAATTCACAACATTTCATGCAAACCCCTGCTTGCATGCATGGATTGCAATTCACACACCTATTTGCACAATCTAGTTGAGAATGACTTATTCTTTAGTGTTAGACAAACACAGCTTTGGATGTCTAGAAATCAGCTTTAGTGGAAAATGAGCCTCCATTGACTGAATAATTATGCAAGCATGGTAGTATGACAGAATTTACATTTCACTTGAAGTGGCAAGTATTAAAAAAAAAATAAGTAAGAGGAAAACTAGCAGCAGCAACAACAACATAAGGAAAGCTAATCAGGGTGGATTTATCTTCAATCAGGACATTGCTCTGTTTCATCTCTTCCTTGCCTAAAAGGGCGAGTGGTATCACAACCACTCTGATCCCTCTCAACAAGCTGCTCTCCCTGCTGCTTGAAAAACAGTCTGAAGAAAATAGGAACGGAGCTGCATGCGTGCAATCACATTACACACTTGTCATCTTAAAAGGTCAACATATTAGTTTGGTTCCAACTGCATTTGCAAGTTGCTCCAGTCGAGTCATCATACAGACTCTGCGTTCATGTTTTCACCCCTGCTAAAAGAGAACTAATCACACAGAAATGTTCTGCATTTTCCATATGAAGATGATGACATTTTATATATTTCCTGGGTTTGAAATGCAGTTTCAGGAGACTCAAGGAGAGCCTTGAACATCAGCTGGACTGCGCTTCATGCAGAGAAGAATCACATACATTTTGACACAGGAATCAGGCTGAGGGTAAAGAGTCTGACAGCAGCGATCCAGAGTGCATAAGAGCAAAAGGGCATCATCAGTGCAGGATAAGCCACAGCATGTGTAAACATTATATATGGCTCTGCTTTCATTTAGCAGTAGCCGAGCTGCGTTACACATAAAGTGAGTCTTCTTTGCCTAATGTGCCACCTCTGGATGTGACACATCATGCTATAGTCACCGATATAGGCCCCGTCTGGTGTGTCACCCCTTCAGTGTTCTTGTTGTTCATTCCCAGTCGCCATTGTCAGTGGGCTCTGTGCTGTTTGTGGAAATGTGAAAGCTCTCATCTACTCTCACAGCACACCCTTGCTGCTGTTGTATGGCCACTAATGACATTGCAATACAGGCAAGGGTTTCTCTGGTGGCTGTCTCTGCCAGCCATTTTATTTACCGTCCATAGATTTACTTCTAAAGTAATTTAATATCAAGAGCACTCTCACCAGTGGGCCTTCATATCTTTCTAATACATGAGGTTTTTTTCTTCGTCTATACCCAGCATCATTCTGCGTACACTACAGTGCATACACACCTACACATGACTTGTGCCTGCACCTCCCTCTGTACACTTTGTGTGCATGTGGTAGAAGATGTGTGAATGTGTGTGTTTGGCTTCCCCTGGGGATAAAGCAGTGGTATTCAGCAGCCCTTATTAAAATGCCAGTCTGGCCTAACGGAGTTAGGGAAGGCAGAGGCGGCTGTCCTTGATTTTTCTCATCACCCTGCAACCCCAACACACACACACACACACACACACACACACACACACACACTTGCCCATGCTCACTTCCCAGTAGGCCAAGACCTGATGAACTCTCTTGTTTTCTCTGTCCGTCCCACTCCATCTCTGTCCTGGTCTTTTTGTCATTGTCTCTCCTTCAGCACAAAACAGGAGGGTGAAAATAATTAATGGTCCTCCTTTATACATTATATATGCAATAGTCTACTGGAATTTCTACATAAATTTAACATAGTTCCATATAATATATATATATAATATAGGGTGTTGTCATCGCTGAATACTTGGATCGCTTATGTTGTGCGAACAACAGACCTACATACACTAGAAAATTGGATCAAAATGCAGGATTTACATTTATGTATGCATGGGGGGACCAAATCAGTTGAAATGAAACTGAAAATCGAATTAGTTTTTATATGCTTCCTCTGCAGTTTAAGCTCAGCATGTTAACATTTTCATGACTATGCCTCAGAATAGTAATGCAATAATCCCAAACGCATTAGTGTTTTTATCCAGTCATACTACGGATATCTTAGCTGTATATACAGGCGCAACACTGCAAACGTAAATTTTCTACCCTTTAGTGAATCTTAATAAGATAACTGTCAATGGCTGCAGTGGCAAAGTTTCCAACTTAAAATAGCATCAAGCAGTTATGCTAAAATGATTCTTGTGTGTATAAAAGCTAATTCAGGTCTTTTAACGGATTAAGAAATTAGACAAATTCTGCAGACACATTTATTCACCCTTATATGAGGCTACAAAAACAAACCTGAGAGGACACAATAGCTAGTTATTATTATTCTGCATGGACAAGCATCACACAGAAACACCTGTACCTACTAGTCACTCCTTCGAATCAGTGGATTATTATGTAATCAATAAAAAAAGTAATATTTTCACCCTTTTTTGTATAGTATGTTTGGTGTTTCAGTGATTATAAAACAGACTAAATTTGAGTGATGAAAATGATTGTTCCTTGATTAAAGTAACAAACAGTAGAAGGATGGCAAGTTCTGCATTGAGATATAAAAAATCTACATATGGAGGACTTATTGTACATGACTGACACTAGACAAGACTGCTATCAACATTGTACACAAGCTTCACATGTTCCTACACAAAAAAATGTTTTCACAGACTGGTATTTTGTTCCCCCTGTGGATCCTGTGAATACGTATTTGCAATTTGTCTCTTTGAGGAACTCACTGTTTGTTCTGCACATGAATCCACGGAAGCTTCCTAGACCTTTTTCCTCATCATCTTGTCCCCAACTAAATCTTGCTACTGAACTCGTTTCTCATCTCAAATAATAATAATGATAATAACTTTATTTATATCGCACCTTTCAAAAAACAAAGTTACAAAGTGTGTCACACAATAAAATATAATAAAATAATTTAACTTTAAAGGTTTACCAAGATAAAAAAAAATAACCGATAAATAAAACCAGCTACCATCAGTTAAGAAAAGGCCATAGAGTTTGCCTGCCTGAGATATCCCAGACAGGGAGTTCCACACCCGTGGGGCTCAGACAGCAAAGACCCGGTCACCTTTGGTGACAAGTTGAAAATTAGGAACCATTAGCAAGGCCCGGCCAGAGGATCTCAAACAGGTCAGGCTCATAGGGAGTTAGCAGATGGGAGATATGATAAGTATATAATAAGTCATAGTGACTAGATTCTTGGGTGTCACACTATTTGTACAGGATAAGTGAATCTGTGTGTTGCCTATTCATTGTGCTTTAACTATGCATAGTTAGAAGTATACTCAAATAAAGAATAGTACTGCAGTGTTTTGTACATTAAGTGGAAATCCCTCAGCATTCGGGAGCCTCCACCAGCTCTTTAACACTTGTTCTGCATTCACTTCTGACACCCATTTGTCATTCACTTACACAGAGGAGACAAGTACCTCTAAAGCACCACATCCTCTTACAGAGAGCTCACCTTCAGAGCCTAATGAACACGTTGAAATTCAATGCATTTTAATTTGCCGTTATATTAGGACAAGGGATAAAAGCAGAAAATGTATTAGGGGGGAAAACGAAAAGAGAGGGGCACACTTCTTGATATCCTGCACATTCCCAATGAAAAGAATAAGAAAGAGAGAAAAAACAATTAACTTTGAAACTATAATCTCCATCTGAATTAATAGAGAGGTATTTAAAGGAGATTCTTAGCCTATCCTCTTTACTCAGTTCATCTTATGCCTTCTAATAAGTCTCAGTTTGCCACAGAGAATGGTTCCCACAAAACAAAGAAAAAAGAATGAAACAATAGAAAAGAAGACAACACGGTGTCGGCATCTCATTTTCTCCTCTGCAGGTTTCTCTTCTTGGATGTTGACTGAAATAGGGTCATGGGATGAATCAACACAAGGCAACATTTGGTAAAAAAAAAATATAATATTGTATAATATTTATATTCTTCCATATATTTCCTACAAAAATGAGTCAAAAAACATCTTTTTATTTCCATTTTTGTGAGTACTTTTTGCAAGCAATATCTCAAATTTGGTAGATAATGCTAGTAATTTGGACACTTAAAATAAAGCTATTTTTGATAAGATGCTGTTTGCACACAGATGTGAGGTGCACATGCAAGCATACAATGTCAATATATATAAGGACACACATCCCATCCTTTTATTTCTTTTTCACACATTCTTTAAGCACAGAGGTGTCCTATATAGCGTAATTAACAACTGGGCTAGTAGGTCCCTGTAAGTCCCTTCCCTGTGAGTTTTGCCCACCACTTAGTCTACTCCACCATCATAGAGGGAATCAAAAGTCCACCATCATAGAGGGCTGACTCTGTGTTTGTGTACAAGACAGGTTTAGAAGACACTCCGGTTTACAGCTGCATGATAGCACATCTCTAAAGTATCATTCACAGTGTGGCACAAGTGATTTTTATACAACAGAGAATATCATGCCACTTCTGCAGAGGCCAAGCTGCAGGTAGGAGTCTGTCAGCCATCATAAAGCATGGCTTTGTCATTGGCAGTGTCAGCATGAATTGTCACCACTGAGCCACATCCATCATGTGGAACTATGAGCCATCATCAGTGTCTCATCTGCCTTTGCAGCCTACTTCCTGTGCTGCCTTTACTGCTTTTCTGAGGATGAAGCAAGAGCAGCTAAAATGCACACATCTGTTCTAATAGTTACATTACATAGAACAGAAACAGCTCCACACATGAATGGAACATAGAACCTGATTTACAGAGAGAGCCAAAAGGAAATTGAATATCGGAATTATGTTAATCATATGGATGGAAACTTAACTCAAGCTAAATACTAAGACTATGGTGTGTCTGTTGGATGTGTAAATTAGCAACTATTTGTTACCAGCTTTATGTGGCAATCATATGTCATGATTTATTTATTAAATATTCAGCTTCTGTGAAATATTATAGTGAAAGAGAAGCAGTCAAATTCTAACAAACTACCCAGGATATACATGGCTAGCCGTTTCCTACACCTTAAGGTATCGGGTATTTTTTTTAAACTTGGAGAAGGAGCAGATAATTTCTCTGCTGGCACCACATTGACAAAGTTGAAAAACTTAAGAAAAAGCTTGAAGCCTGGATACTTTGGGATTCCACCAGCTGCAATTATTTTGCTGCAAGAGTAATAAATTACAACAGGAGTGGAATGTGTGCCCACAGCTACGCCTGGAGGGCTAATTTACACTGTTCATTATACATCACTTAAAAGAAGATTATGTAACTAAAGGTATGAAGTAAATTTGGACACAATTGGAGCACCTGTGCAGTCTATTAACATTGTTTTCTCTTAAAAAAGAAAAACAAATCTCCACTCGTTGTGACAGCTATATCTCTATTTAAAGCAGAGACCAACTCTCTGCATGTGCTGGTTTTAGAACATTCTCGAGGCTGCCATTTTCTTCTAACTGTATATTATCAGTAAGTATGACTGTACTCACACCAGGGGATTGCATGGACATGAAAAAAATAAATAAATAAAAAGAGAACTCTTTTATCTCTTGGCATAGCAACTCCACCAATGTGTCAAATTGATTTATTAAAAGCATCTATGGCAGAATAAACGAAGAGTCAAAATACATAATGCATCAATAGTTCTTATACAATTGAATCCTCGGTTTACAATTTTCAAAATGTAAAAAAATAGACATATTTTGAAGCTGAAACAAGAAGAGTATTTACATATAGCTATTTTATCACATGTGCATACAAGGCTGACACGTCATACCTGACTGAAGAAACTAATGCAAATAACTGATTCCTACTTATAATCAGCAACTAGGTGTATTTAGAACAATTAATGGGCTTGGATGCCTTAGAAATATTCTTTCTAAATACTCCAGCAGTTTCCAGCAACTGTTTCTGCGACAGCTCAATTCCAAAGCATCAGTGCTGAAAGCCAGACATCACGGTGTAAATGAGTGTTACATAACTCTGATTCCCGGAAATCACTGCAAATTGAAATCTGGTGGACAGAAAAGAGAGACGTGTATCTGACACTGTAGAAAGTTGGACGTGACACACAAACACACACTGAGAGAGATAGAGAAAATACAGATCTGTCCTTACTATTTTTGCACCCACATTTGATTTATCTCAATGGGGGTTGAGCCTAGATGACATCAAACTCCACCTATATCTCATCCTCCTCCTTATCTTCCCCATCCCTCCTGTGGTAGGAGTGAGCCAATCCTCCCACACATCACACCCCTCCACTCATGTTTGCTCCTCACCGACTGGTAAACAGTTCATCACTCCTCAAGGAGAGCCATAAAACACAATCACTGCTCAGTGGATGCTGCACAAGGAATCCACTAGCACATAGTTTTGCATTTCAAGGAACAGAATAGTTGAATAGATCAACACAAATTCACGGACAAAAATATTCCACATGAGTCTTTAATTTAAAAATAAGAATGGGTGTTCCCTGCAGTGAAAGAGATGAAGAGTTAGACACAGAGCAGAGAAGAGAGAAAAGGATATGTTATGTGGTTTTCCTGTTGCCTAGATACAGACAAATGGGTGGTCATCTTATTGCGAGATATCTAATCCCTAAATTGAAAGGCACATGCTTTTCACAGCATCTTTTCACACAAACAGGACGGTTATCTGATTTGGCTATGTGGTTACATCCAGAGGTCAAGCTGGGCCGGAATGGTCCCATACAGCGTTCTGGCACTTTTGATAAAGACATAAATGAATTTAATTGGCGGTTTCACACTCAATAATGTCAAGCCAGTTTACATTTTGTGTGCTGCAGCAGCATGCCATGTCTTCCAGTGGGCGACATCAAGGTCCCGCCACCAAGGACCCGGCAAGCCCGCTCGTCCAGAAAGTTGGCCCACCAAGGAGAAATCAGCATCAAGTCTGAGTTGTTAGTTGTTGTTGTTTTTTTCTGTGCTTCCATCTGTCGCCTTAATTTTAGTTTCACATAATTGAATCTTTCTGTCGTCTATTTCTGGTTGTAAGAAGCATGTTTAACCCTCTAAGCTTGCATGCTTGCACCATGTGTGAGTGTTGGACTTAAGGATGCATGCAAATATGAATTACCGATGTTGTATGAGTTTTGTTTTTGAACATTGATGTTCCCTGTTACTGCTTTATTATTATTATTATTATTATTATTATTATTATTATTATTATTATTATTATTTATTGACCATGAGATGTTATGACACTTGAAGTCAAAGGCACAGGGCTACCACCTTTCAGTGTGAGTACATGTTTCACATTTGAAGTGTGATTAAACTACAGCCTTGAGAGATAGTTGCTGATGGATTGCTGCATTCAAATCAAGCGTGGCTGATGTTTGTGCAGGTCAGAGGGTGGTTGGGGGTTGTGTTGTGGTGGAGGGGATGTTTGTTTATTTTCTAAAAAGTATAGAAATGAAGTCATGTAGTTGAACTGGACTTGAATTTAACTGCAAGGAAACAGCACTGCTGATGATAATGTTGCATGTACTGACTAAGTGATTATTATTATTATTTAATTTTACATTTTGAAAGCCTGAAGACAACACTACTCTACATTCTGTCATCTTCGTACCATCACTTTACTGTCGGTACTGCTGTCAGTGAGTGCATCAGGCTGATATACTGTAGGTCTGTCTTTATAATCAGGGATGCCCATAAGTGATGTGCAGGTGCGCTTGCATGGTCACAATAAACAATGCGCGGTATGTATTAGAGGAATTACGGTGTGAATTGAATGGCACGGGACATACAGTCGTACTTCAACTCTTCCATGCTTGTGGTTTATGGGATGAGTGGAAGACAAAGTTGGTTTCGGTCTGCACAGACAGAGCTGCAGTCAGCTTTGGAAAAAAGGACGGGGTCGCTCCCAAATTTCGTGAGATGGTGGCGACTGGGGATTCCCTTGTGTATATTCTGTGTATCGCCCACATCTGTGAAAACTGGGCTAACTCAGCTGATCCCATGGTCCCATACTGCAAGATATTTATTCACTCCATTATAAAGTTACTAAGATTTTATTTCAGGGAGGTGCAAAAAGTACAGAACAACTAAAGAAAATAAAAGATGTCTGCTGCTTCATCCGGTGCAAAAGGTGAGCACCAAGCAACATCTCCAGGTACTCGTTTTGAGAACCAGACCAATAATATTATGTGCACCCCGGATTAAAATGTAATACCACTGGAAATGATGGATTTTGATTGTATATATTTTAAGTGTGAAGTAAAATGCTAATTTATTAAATTACATATTTTCTAATCTAGTCTGGCTCATGGCGCTACACTGTAGGGTTCACCCACCAACCAAATCCCACTTTAACCCCCGGTTACATCCATTCATGTGTCAGGAATTTCCGTGCATATAAAGCTAGTCATTGCATTTTTTTTTTTTTTAGCAATGCAGTTGAGTAAACAAAACAACATCTCATTTTTTGTGTGATATGAAGCTATATTTCTGTAAAAATTGCATATGTCCTGTTCACCAAAATGGAGTGCTCATGTGGATTAACAATACGTCCCCAAACACAAACAACCCAATCTTCCTCCAAGTATCTCAGTAATACAAATTTAGAGTGGGAGTCTGCTTGCACACTGCTGCTCTCACTTGTGTGTGAAGTGCTGATTTCTTGCTCACTGAGCCCAGAGGAGAAAGGAGCTCATTACGAACTCTGAAAGATTTACGAGCTATTACAGAACAACCCCAACTGCTCATTTACTTAGATGTGCTTTTATTTGTTTACTTCTGTATTGAAGCATGGATTAAGTGATTAAAACTAAACATAATGAAGGTTATTGTTCCACTCAGTTGGGGACGAGGACTGCTGCGTACCTCTGTCCCTCGGCTTGTAAAGGAGCAGGAAGTGAAGGCAGCCCGACAGCTTTATGGTGGGAGTAGAGCTTTAGTGGAAAAAGGAAATCATGTGCTGAGCCGTTAAATTAGCATCTAAAGTGGCCTGTCTTAATTTCTCGCTGTCAGATGGAAATGTCAACAGTGATGAGGCATGTGGAACCTCTCCGGAATTGACTTCCTACCTGGACCGCTTTGAACGCTGCAGAATTTGTTTGAATCTTGTTAAGCTGATCACAGGCATCTGTGTAAGTTGGGACAAAATAAAATAGTGATTTGCTGGAGCAAAATTAGAGTTTTGATTAAATGCTTTTTAGGTGTCCAAGGAGTTGTCCATGTTCATTTATAGTAATTGTTTTTCAGTCATGTGTAAAGAAACCAACTTGTAACTGGTCTTGTGGGACACCTGATCAAGGACAGGCTGATGGCATGCATATGCTTTTAAACCACAGAGGATTAATGTAGTTGTGAAGAAAATGGGGACACCTTAAACAATTACTAGCCTCTGCAGTATCCCTTTCAATAGAGTGAAAAAGGACTTTCTAATCAACTTGTCATAATTAGCTACAGTACACAATCTAAGATAGTACATCTGGACAATGCGAGTGGGACTAAGTTGTGTAATTGGAGGGGTAGAAGGTGCTGAGAAGAGGAACGAAGACATAGCAATTAAGTGAAACATTTTATGTTGAAGAAAATGGGGTGATGAAGTGAAATAAGTTATCATTCTGATTTATGTTTTTTGGGGAGTTTGGCCATCAATTACAGTGGCATCGGACTCTCAAAAGTAATTGCTGAGTACCAGGGTTAGTTAGTCCAACAAGAAACAAGCAGCCGGATGAGCAGATAGTTTAGAAAAAAAGTGGTTCAGCCAGATTATCCCCTTTAAAAGGTAAAATTGAAAGTGAATGCATCTGAGATGGTAATAAACCCCCAATGCTTAGGCAAACAGAGGCTCCCACAAGTAAGGCAAGTGTTGTAGGTCATGGGTGTACTTGTATAGATTCTCAATCATCCAGGTCACGGTAGAAGAAGCTTTATTTTGTCATATACAGTACAATGTAGTGAAATTGTCTCTCTGCATTTGACCCATCCCTGAGGAGCAGTGAGCAGCCCTTGTGGCACCCGGGGAGCAAATTCAGGTTCAGTATCTTGCTCAAGGATACTTCAACATGTAGACTGAGGGAATTAGGGATCGAACCAACAAACGTCTGATAAGTGGACAACTGTTTTTACCACCTGAACCACAGCCACCCGATTTGCCAATTTGGTAATCCTCGAAGGTTGAATCACAAGCAACTGGACTTCTATTTAAGGTTTGAAGACATTTCACCCGTCATCCAAGAGGCCTCCTCAGTTCTAACTGACTTTTGGGGAGTTACATGTATTATTTTCATGTGTTGATATTAATCAAGAAGAATGGAGGACGTCTCTTGGTCCAGTTGCTTCCGATTCAACCTAGATTACTGAATGGCACGTATGGCCATCCCTGCTTCTTAACCTGTTCGACTTCTCTTCACGAACTGGTGAGTTCAATATGTTTAACACCAGCTGGGATGATGGCTTTGACTATGATGGATCCAAGTTACTGGAACCCCAAATTTGTCTTTATTGAATTTTCTGACAAGAGGTAAACAAAATCACAGTGGTAAAAGAAAGATGGAGAGGGTGGACGGAGGGTGGAGGGTTGAGGAAGGAGCAAGAGGGGAGGAAGGGTGGGTTGAGAGAAATGTTATAACTCAGACCCGCTCTCTTGGGTAAGGTCTCTAAATTACAGTGAGATGTGGACAGCTTGTCAATGCCGAGGCCTGAGCCAGAGCTGTGGAGCAACACCACACACACCACATTCTTTTTAATTCAATGCTCTCTCTCTATCTATCTATCTATCTATCTAGTCTGTCAGTCTGTCTGTTTGTGTCTGTCGGTCTTATATTTTCAGTGATATATTTATGAGCATCAAAGCATGGCCTTCCATACGTACAGCCTACTGAAGCAGAAAATTGGATTGGCCATCCAAATACCACACTGCCCACTTTCTCTTTTTGCAAAGAAGCATTCCCGGCGCATTAACAAAAGTCCTCCTGCCTCTCAAGTCCTTAGTCACGATGACAAGTGGCTTGCATAAGAGTTGACTAGGTCGTTTTTATGGTTCATGAAGCCTTAACCTTAACAATCAATCTTTCACAGCCACAGTTAAATCCAATGTATTAATTTGTCTTAAAGATTTTACAGTAGGAGTGTACAGAAACATTACAATGTGTCTTGCTGCAAAATCAATTCCAACCCTCTGTGTATGGGTTCGATGACTGCCATTTTTCCCATCGAAGTGCCTCACATAAGATCAATAGGATGACCTCTCTGCAGACTTTGTGCATCTACCGCAAATTAAAATGGATATTAGCTTTGGATCAAATATTGTTTATCAGCATTACTCAAGAGGATGTTTAATATGTAGTGTAATTGTGTTATGTACACAGAGTCAAAGCAGGTTTTTATATTTAGGTTTTATATATTATGTCTATGCCAGGCTTAGTATTAACTGTCTCTTTTATCTTGTTTCTGAGGCTTTAGTTGTCACTTCCAGAGTATATGTATGTTCTATGTGCAATATCAATTATTTACTAATCATGGTCTTGTTTCAAAAAAAAAAAATCACCTACTCCAGTGATATAGGCTGGAGCAAATAATTGGGACACAGAATTTAACACATGACTGAATCTGTTGCTGTGTTCCAGCAAGACCATCGGGTCCCGTTGTCTTGCTGCAGGTATACATCTCTATTTGTTAAATAATTAAACCACCGAAATGCTTTATTTAGAAGACCCCCTTGGCTCCATCTAATTTTAATTGCCGCTTTTAGGGTGTGGAAACAGCATTTATATTCGCAAAAAAAACACTCCCCACACCCAGTATGGTGAAAATCCAAATTTATGGAAAAGAGTGACAATTGTCTAGTTAAGTTCATGTTTCTCTACTAAAACATTCGAGGAGGATTCATCATTTTCACTCAATCTGCAGAGTGAAATGGCGGAGGCCTGCAGGCTTGTCATTTTTTTTTTTTTTAAGTCAGCTATCAACCAGCTGGAAGACAGTCAATTAGCAAGGTGCCCCCCTTCTCAGCAGTTCCCTCATTGTCAATCAACGTAGAGAGCTGTCAGTCACGGAGATAATCGGAGAGAAGAATCCTGAAGAATCCCATAATACCCCTGCTGTGGCACAAGGCACTGTGAACGATTGGATATGTTGAATCAGAGCGTCTGGTCTGAGGCCTGTTGGATCCCTGCCTCACCCAGACACCATTCTGTCGCCACCTCACTCCCTGCTGTCTGCTCCCATGCTCATTTAGTGTCAACTTGTGTTGTTTTTATGCGATCCATCCCTGCCACAGGCTTCTGATCCTCTGTCTGCCTCCTCCGTATGGGAGAGAAAGACCTGCTGAGTCCAGCAGAAATTGCTCCATCACTGGCATGAACCATAAAGGACCACAAAGGGCACCCAGAACCTATTAACAGTCTCTGAGGGGTCAGACTTTTGTTTTGACTAACAAGACAAGAAAGGATAGACAAACTGAAAGTGTGAAGAGGATACGCTACAGGTAAGAAGTGTTTGATCCTGTACAAGGTTCAAACTAGGTTTAGCCATGTTAGACTTTAATGGGAAAATGTTATGAAACAGGGCTGGGTTTTTTCCAAGCAGACAGTTCCCAATAAGCCTATTATTTTTCAAATATTTTCCCTTTCTTACAAGATAAATATTATAATAATGTTATTTTTCCCATACAAAGAGATCCCTAAAAAACAAGGGGAATTCCTCATAACTTCACACTTTAAACTCAATGCTCTTAGACCTCCACCAAGGAACAAGTCAATGCTCAAGACAAAACCGAGTTCAACCAATGAAATGAAAAAAACTCCACATTGGAATCTCAGAGAGACTCAATAACAACTATCCAACAAAATAAACCCTCGATGCCTCTTGTGTATAGTTACCATCTGTAGTCCAGTGCACCACTATCTGCCTCACGGAGAAGTGAAGATGGGCTTGAAAATGACATGATTCTGTGGAACAGATGAACAAGGCTACAAACTGGAGACTTATTGGTCTTGTTGCTAGGGATTGGCAAGATAATTAATGATAACTCTCAGGCTGCTCCTTCTGGTGGGTAACATTAAAAGTATACATTTTCAGAATTCACTAATATTCTGCGGGACAGATGGGAAGCTTTGGAAAGCCTGTTGTGGCCTGTGGGCCACCAGTTGACAGCCACTGATTTAAACTGCTTTAAATATTAGAAATATGCCTTATGGGTGCACATTGGGAAAAATCAGAAATATTCATGTCTATGGATGGACTTTGGGATAAGCTAATTCTCATTAGCTGAATTAAATTGCGTTTGTTCTTTTTCAGACACCCCTTTTTAGTTATAAAGTATACTGTTGAACCTCTCATGCATAAGTACTGCTCAGTTTAGGCATTACTGTCTTCAAAAGCAGCAATACTCATGAGTAGTATACTGTATATTGTTGCTCTTTGTCATGAGATGTTTCCCTAAATTTGTGTATGGAGTGCGTCTTCCTGGGGTCCACAATTAAAAACATACTTGCATGTGTTATCTGACACTATAATGTACAGTCATCACAAATGAAAAGTATAAGATATTGTGAAATCTTACAATGATAACTCTTACAGATTTTCCAGCAAAAACTACAAATCCTATATGCATGGCATCCAACCTATATGATTTTCCGAGGTGTTTCTTAATTGGTTTTTAAACATAGATTTTTGTGTTAGTTTAACCAGTAACCAGTAACCAGTAACGGTGGTAAAGAATCCCATGTTTTAATTGCTCTATATGCTGCTGTACGTATCAGAAAATCGGTGCTTGCCTTAGGGAGTGAAAAAACTGCCCTCTGTTGCCTGTCTGGTGACATATTTATATGACTCTAAGTTGTTTATTAATTGACTATACTGATATGATGGAGTTTTGTGTGCCAATTCTCCTCTAGAGCCATCTGTAAATCTGTTTCCCTCTCCTCCCACAACAACTTTTTTAAAGACATTTAAAAAAAAAACACATTTCAAAATTTGTAGAGATTTGTTCAGCTTGGCCAATATGGAACATGGCAGGGAATCAAAATGAGCTTAGAAAGAAAGATGGGAGCGAGAGGGAGAGTATGGAGGGACATGGGACTAACTGCAGAAGGAGGAGGGAGCAGCAAACTCCGAATTTGAGCACCCACCAAGAAAAGGAGCACCTCCAGTACAGTTACACAGAATACACCAGGAGAATAAGAGCACCACTGAGACTAGTTAGTCGCTCCTTGCTGAACAAATTATATGATGGTGGAGGCAACGATGCAAGAAGAAGACTTTAAGGGAAGTCATTAAAAATATGTCAAATGCAAACACAATTAAGAAAGACTGAAGGGGACGTCCTTGTTGTTCTAAAAGTACCCAAATCTACACTTTCTATATTTAAGAGCGGGGTTCTATTAAACAACCACATGGCTTTTGAGTTCATGCACAGTCTGAAGTCATTACACCAATACAAAACAAAGATTTAAATCAATTCAAACATGACCTAAACGGAGAGTTTCATATGGATTTGTGAATGAATAATTCCTTTTTACTCTGTAGAGGGGCTTACACATCTCAAATCATAATAAAAAAACAAAACAAAAGAAGCCAGAGATAAATGTGACTTTATCAATTTGTACTTGGTTGGACGACAGAGTTCGTTTTAGAAATGCAGTATAGACATTTCAGGTCATTCAGTATTCCCAGCGATGTGGAATCTGCCTGCAGAGACCGTGAATTCTCTGGCAGGTAAATTGTGCTTCCGTACATAAGCACCATATACCACGGGGCTCGTTAGATGCACATCAGGTATGAGCCTGTCATAACCATGCAGTATACACCTCTGTGGCGATAGGGGCCTGGAGCTTACACTGTTTACCTCACACCTCGCTAATGGCCATCTGTGGTCATTATATCTCACCAATGAGTCATACCCAGGTTTTCAGTATGCAGCCTATTCTCCTCTGGGCCACCACTGTCGGTTTCTCTATGACATCGCTGCCGCTGCCTGCACTGTTGTTGTCGGTTCGTGGCTGCTGTTATTGATGTTTATTTGTTCATTCCACCCTCTCAAACACATCATACTGACCCACCAGTAAGCCTGAAGTCATGCAAGGCGTTGTTTATCTGCTAGCAAGATGGGTGGGATGCACACACATGCACATACACATGCCAAATATGGACTCTCTAATGGAAGATCCTCTCACGCTGTTTCGCCTCACAGAGTATATCCTTTTCATTCTGCCTCAATCCCCCACTCTTACTCCACATCTCTTCTATTCAGCTCCTTCAATCTCTCCCTGTCTCTCCGCGCTAGTTTATCAGCCTGTGCCGAGGCCGAGCTGTGGATTGGATCACTGTGGGTAAACCCATAGTGGTGTTCCATCAGGCCTGAGAATGGCGGGCAGTTTCATCAAAAAATTCATTCTTCTTGTGAGAACTAATGCACTGTAGACGAAGTCCTGGCTGCGCCAGGGTCAGGATATGCGGATTCTGCTACTGCTGCCCCCAGATAAAACTCCAGCAGCAGAATAAAAAACAAAACACAACCCATAAAGGCATGTAGGGGAAAATTTATCGGCCTGCACCCCGGCCCAATGGCGACTTTATCTATTTGTGTGCAGGGGCGGACAGCTACATTGCCACAATGTGTGTCTGCATGCCCTGATGTGTGAGGATGCATTTATATGAGTGTGTTTTATGTGTGTGCTGTCTGTATAGATGATAGCGTCCAATCACGTCTAGACATCAGCGCATGTACATGCATTTTTTTTCACCAAATGTGGGGTTTTATTGGCTGTTGCAGACTGGTTGATGAGGTTAAAGAGGAGTGTTGTGTGGGTTCTCTTTGTCT
Source organism: Chaunax sp. Z400 (assembly GCA_037577475.1). NCBI lineage: Eukaryota > Metazoa > Chordata > Actinopteri > Lophiiformes > Chaunacidae > Chaunax > Chaunax sp. Z400. The sequence goes on from CM075199.1 coordinate 3,501,424, forward strand.
CCACTAGTCGGCAGCTAACGGCAGGCTTCACACAAACTATGACATACAGCTGCCTCCCTCCCTGTGGCTTCAGTAATTACACCACCTATCATGACAAAGAGTGACGTGGAACATCAATGAGTGAGGAGACTGAGGACAACAGATCTGCCACAACAGCATGGACTCACATTTAGATGTAGGTGGACAAAGCCTCATTATGAGTTATGAGCCAGTTTCAAGGATGAAACCACTCATTGGCAATGGAATATAAATAAAATTACATATGGACATGAAGACATTACAGGGAGAACTATTTTCTTACTCATTTACTGCACAGATTTCTCATCCCTGCTCTCAAAATTGACAACTGTGATGTGTGGCCAATTTTTGGCAGTTGAAGATGTGAGCACCGTTGCATGCAGGGCGACCGTGAGGATATATGCTGTCAATCATTTAGGTTAAGAGGGGAACTGTCTTCTGGTTCAGGGGATAGGAGCAGAAGAAGCCAGAGGATAATGATGAGGCAACAGTCATATAAGATGTCCATCTGGCTCTAACAACTTCAAACGTCAAGGCCTTTTGGGAGAGTGAAAGACTGAGCTGAAGTTCTCTTAGACAGGCCATTATCTGGAGCAGATTCCCTAACCTTCAGGGCAACACAGTGATAGCCCCATCCCAAGGGGAGATAAGAAGACAGAGGGAAACGGTGACATACTGTATAAAACTGTAAGAGAAAATGAGAAATCTGCATCCCTTCTTAGCATAGGCTGCATGGAGAACATGTCATGTGCTTTCATTGATAAATGGCTGCTGAGAAAGTGAGTGGGCACTGTGCCTCACTCTATCATCCAAACAACAGTATCTCTCTCAGGGACTCCTTCTGTTTCCAAACCACCCCTACACCACCCCTACTGGCTTTGGCTTTGGACAGATCTGCCAAGCCTGCTCGCTCGTATAGCCGCCAAACAGAATTATCCATTTCTTGCTTGCTTGCATTCTCACTCATTTCCTTCCCTACTTCCCCTTTCGTATCTCTGTCCTTCAGTGAAGCCACTGACAGGCAGATGAGCAGATGGGGATCGACAGTGTTCCCCGGGCCGAAAGCTAATTGGGAGAGACTGGGAAAGGATTTGGCGCCGCTGAATAGTCCTGACATGATGGTAAAATCAATGTGAACTTCCAGTGCATTTGCATGAAGTGAGAGACCACAGCCTAATGTTGTCTCTGCTGGGAGTCATTAGGAGTGTTGTTTCAACTCTGACCCCCCCGATCTATCTGACAACTCAAACTCAAGCTCAAGACTGACTGGATGGAGTGTGGCTGATGTTGTGAGAGCTGGACAGGTGATGTAAAGGAGTCGTGCATTTATTAAGAAGTGCCTGATCATACTATACTATATATAAATTGAGCTGTTGGACTCCTTTCCATACCAATTATCAAAAATGAACATGACTAGAGTTATCATTTTGACTACATGCACATGAAGCAGACTGCACACATGATTTTGCATTAATTAAAATGTTGTTAATTCTTTCAATTGAGTGGACGTGCTAAAGATATTGTTACAAGAGTTCACAACTTAAATATTTTAAAGTGCTTGCCAGTAGCTTAGACAACCCTATTGAACTCCTTATAAATATAAATAAATAAATATAAATATTATTCTTCCATTAAATGGTGAGGACCAGTCGAACCCAAAATTTATACTTCTTGCCACACAGTTCCAATATCAGTGCTGCCACATGCAAATGTGGGAAAAAAAGGATTTTTATTTTATTCACCTTATATTTTACAGACATGAACAGCAGCCATGGACTCAATTATATTCTCACAGCTTTAATTAAAAATAAGCGTGTTAATTGTAGTAAAAGAAATACATCAGCACGGAAGTTTGAATCCTGTACAGTCCACAAACTGACATTCTTTCTAATAGAAAACTGTGCAGGTATGAATAATGGGAATGAATAATTCTTTGACTTTATATTAGTCTGGATTTAATTTCTGTACCAAAAGGTTTCTTGGCAAGGCATACTTGAGATTTCTTCCTTTAATTGAAAACACCCACAGAAGTACTGCAATGTCAAACAGTTTTTTGTCTTGTGTTCTGCCTTTTGTGTTTTCAGACCATCACGTTGATGTTTCAAAATTAATTCATCAAATTTGCAATATTTTTTTAGAGACATTTGGAAATAGCGAAGATTTCCAAAGTATTTCATTCATTACTGGATTCTTACCATTAAATTCACCATTATACACTGAGTGAAATTCACTCTATTAAAAAAAAAAAAAAAAACAACATATTGATATAGAACTTAATTATATGCTTCACTGAAGGTTAAAAGCATCTCGAGTATAACTGTAGCCCAAAAACAGCACATGCTACGGTCTGTGAATACTGTACCTTAGAAAGAGCCAGGAGGGGATGGGGAGTTACAATCAGTACAGAGGAAAGGCCACCTACAGCTTCCAAAATGAGATATGGTGGAACATAACATAAATGTACAGCCTTAAAATTAGCAAGCCTCCAGGGTACAATTTCTCCCTGCATGGAGCAGATTGGCCTCATCATTTTCCAGCTGTGTGACAAAGGGAAAGTGGCCTCTGATTCTGCTATAGTTAGAAACTACTTTCTGCTTTCTACATCAGGTCTCAGGTTTTAATTTTGCCTCTACTTTCTATTTAACAAATAGTCACTAAAACACAGTTGACAGTGTGTTTTATGTGTTATCCATAATTTAGATATTGATTGTAATGTCAGTGAAGGGTTGTTGTTTTTTTTGTATTTCCTCTTTTCAAGCACCACAAAGTATTTTGGATCACCTTCATTGATCTGGGTAGCTGCAGTATGGCTATGGAGTTCAAATAGAGCACTAAAAGGGATACAATTAAAATACATTGTTATTTTGATGTTAAGGGTCATGATTACGAAAAATGAAAAGCTTAAAAAGGAAAAAAAAGAAACTTGAAAAGCAAATTTAAAATGTAAAATGTGATTGGATCAACTGCTAGGATCAGGGTTGACACCCACTGACATCATCATCATCATCATCATCAGTATTATTATGATCATCACTATCATCATCATTATTAATAGTATTATTATCATCAGTATTGTTATTGTAGTAGTTATTATACATACTGAAAATTGTAATCTTTCTATTGCAATAGCTGTTATTGTTATTGTGGAACACGTCTGTGTTCCTATTCCTCACTCCCTCTCTCTCTCCCAATCCCCCTTATCTCTCTCTCTCTCTCCCCATCTATCCCCCAATCCTTTTCTCTCTCTATCTCTCTCACCCCAACCGGTCAAAGCAGAGGACCGTCCACCATGAGTCTCGGAACTGCAGTTTTTCCTCGCCACTGTCGCCAAGTGCCTGCTCATGGGGGATTGTTGGGTCTCTGTAGAATAAAGAATACCTCTGCTCTTCTTGGAAAGTGCCTTGATGTAACTTTTGTTTTGATTTGGTGCTATATCAATAAAACTGACTTGGCTTGGCCAAAAAAAAAAAAAAGAAAGTTTGCTGAGCTGGATTGGAGGGAGGATTTAGTAATAAAATTAAACCAAGTGTTTGGAACACTAAACCGACACACTGCCCCACACTCTTTTCTTGAAAAGATCCTGTGCTAAATTATCAGGCTGCCTTAGGAAGTTCGATCCATGTGAGAAGTCAAGTCAAGTCAAGACAAAGTTTATTTATATAGCACGTTTTAAATAACCATGACGGGTTGACCAAAGTGCTGAACAGAAAAGACTGATACAGATAAAAACAAACTACAGGATTAAAAACAAATCAGATAATCAACTAAGTTAAAACCACATAATATAAAAGGATAAAAGGAAATAAAATAAGTATTAAAATAAACATTAAAAATGAGAAAATTAAATAGAGGTGTCAAGTCCAAAATTAAAAGCCAGGGGGAAAAAAATGTGCCTTTTTAACAGGGATTTTAAGTGTGAATGTGCCATTGCTATATGTAAATTTACTTGACAGACATGGCCTGGAGGTAACAATATAGCAACACATGGAAAAAGAAATATTTAAATACATGAATTGAATTGCTTGGCAGCATTTTGTAACTCTAATTTGCACTGAGTAGCTTGCTGGGCAGCCATATCTAAGAAGATACACTTAGCATCCCTGCAAAATTAGTTTTAAGCCGCGTTTCCACTAAGTAGTACTGGCTGCACTCGACTCAACTTGGCTTTGCTATCAGGTATTTTTCCGGATGTCGTTTTCCATTAAACCATAGTACCGCCTCAGTGTAGCTGATCGTCATAGCGACGCCACGCTAAAGTGCCGTGGCGTAATCGAAAACACGAAACACACACCTCTCATCATCCTATCCTCAACCTTCACAAGACAGGAACATCTGCACCTCCTCAATAAAAATACAACCGCTAAAGTGGCTTTGCTGTTTAAAAATGGGGTGCATGGGTTTGTGCTATATGCAGGATACCCTGTGCATGCAGGCCATTTATGATGCAATAATGATTCTCTCTCATCAGTCAGTGGACTGCTGTGTTTCAATTACTGACCTTCCACACAAGTGGAATCAGTTTCTGTCTTCTAATTATTGATAATTAGATAATAATATTTCCTATTATTATTGCTCTGCATGTAGCTATTATAATTCACATTTGAGATGACACAGCTGTAACCTTTCAAGTTTGAAACCTGATATATATGGAGTATCTATAGATCCAATGAAATGTTGCAGAATCATTGGACTGTAATATTCTTGTGTATGTGTCTTACAAGTAAGTCTGCCATATTTTACAAAAACATAAATCAGTTTTATTCTCCTGTCAGTGCCCTTGACCGGGGCACTGGCCCAGAGCTATAGATGATCCCCAGGTGCTGAACAATGGCTGCTCAGGGATGGATTAAATACAGACAGCAAGTGTCACTATATGCTGCACTGAGAATGGCTGCTTGTGACAATAAAGAATCTTCTTCTTCAGATCATATGAGTGACCTGATGAAGCTCAGGTGTTCCTGGACCCATAAGTGGAGTTATTAATTGGCAGGTCTCATTCGTAAGGAAGGTGACGACATCTGTAAAGTCTGAATATCCATAGGAAGACAGGTCAGGCAGAGCACTGTGACCTGAGGGCCTCATTAAGAGCTCACACCTCAGTATACCTCCATGGCGGACAATGTATATAAAAGTTCTGGCTTTGCTACTTTGTGAAATGTACATACATGATTTATATTTACATTTATATTCATTCACATTTTATTTGTCAGCCTGCATAATGTTTTGTTGTTGTTGTTGTTATTGTTTTTTAGGGGAGTTTTTGTCAAAGTTTTTGTTTAAATTTAGTATTAAGGTTTCTTTAGTATCAGAGAAATATTAAATATAATGGTTTTATGCAATTTCACTGTTTAAAGTGATATAAAATAACAAACAAACTGAATGAAGGTTTAGCTGGGGTCGATAAATCTGTTTCATTTAGCATCCTGAGTGTAAAGATGTGAAAGACTGCTACTAATCCTACATAGGCAGTATATGACATTAATCTGTATCACAATCAAACTTCATTATGGTGTCGACGGATGATAAGTATAATATTATCTGCAGCATTTTAGAAGGGTATCAAAGATTTAATGTGCAGCTTTGAAAGCATAAACATGTCAACAATTGTCAGACAAGTAAAAAAAATCTCTCAGGTGAAAAGATCCAAATTACTCATGGACGCTGTGCAGTCCCTATTAGAGCTGCAGTCTTTCCAGCTGCATAAGGAAGTGACATCATCATCATCGGCAATTCCTTTTGCTGATTTAGGTCTATTCCACGAGGCTTTCTGCCTCATTATGGTTTTCAATGGTCTGAAACTATGTAGTATAGTCAGAATAGTACACAGCGACAGGCGTTACAGTACTTAGTATAGCTTATTATTGATAACTTTAGTAATTTTAATAGTTGTCTTCTTGCTAATAATTATTGAGTAATGTTTCACATCATCTGTTGTTTCATATCGTACCACCCCCAAAAAAACATGTAAATTCAATGAATATAACTGTAGCTCGTCATGACAAAATACTTAACATTACTTACGTTACTACTAACATTGTGGTCTGTGGGTCAGTTCTGCCTGCAAAGACAATGACAAAACATGTATAGAGAGCTGACGCATATAGCCCAGCATTTTGAGACACATAGATATAAATGACCTTATTAATATTTACCTGAGGAAAACTTCAATCCTGATTACTAGTGTTTAATTTTCTCCTGATTTTGGATCAGATTGCTGCTTGAAAAGGTTAGGTGGTGAAGACTTTCATTTAGAAACATGGTGATCACAAGATGATTATCATTACACTGGGTCTGATTACTGCTATACAGTATATTCCCTTGCAAGCACAGATGAATAGAGCCCCAGTTTGGACTAACACTGGTCTGCCATACTCATTGTGCTCTTTAGCAATCAACTCTTCCTGCTCTCCATAAAGTACCTCTAAGCTGCAGCTGTTTCATGCACTCTCTCCATGGGCTTTGGGCCACACATACTTATTTAAATATATCTTGAAAATCCAAATAACAAATAAGAATGTAAAAAGAAAAATTTTAAAAAATAATGTAAAATGTAAAAATGAAATTTTAAATATTTAATGTCAAATTACAATTGAAAATGTAAATATGAAAATTACTAATATAATATGAAAAATAAAAAATGAAGTGCAAATGCAATTTTAAATGGGATTTTAGTTTACATATTTCCACTCAACATTTTTTATTTATTTTGTTTTGCATTTCCCATTTGATTTTTTTGTTTTTTTAGACAATTTCAATTTTCTTCTTTACAATTTTGGATTTTTATAATTTTGCTATAACCTTTTCCATTAACACTTCACATTTATCACATTAAATGTTCTCTTTCAATTTCCTTTTTTTAACGTTTAATTAAAGTTTGATTATTCCTTGTAGTTTAGATTTTTTTTATTTTTTTTTTTATTTTGTCTCATCATTTCTCATCTCATTTTCATCGGCTCTTCATTTGAACTATGACCAACGATTTTCTCTACAGAATAAATCTAAATGCAACACTATCAGCATAGCCAGATACTGTAAGAACTTAGAGGATATTGTTTTTTCTTTAATTTGAGTGAATGAACCCTTACACTGATAATAGTAACCATGAGTAGAGGAGAATGTTCCTTTTATTCTGCAGCATTTATTAAACCACTGGGATGAACTGCTGAACCGCTGCTGTGTGTCAGTATGCAGCACCACCTTATCCTAGATCACAGTGCTGATACATTTCATCCTGGGACTTTCATGGATAGCACAGGAGACATCCTTAACCTGACGGCTTGTTGTTATCTCTGTAGACAGCCTTGGGATCTAAGTCTGTGCACTTTTTGTTCCAGTGGACAGCTCTTAACAAAACACACTTGGCAAAAATTGGTGTCTAGGAATCTGAAAATGACAACTTGACTGTTTGACTTTGGCCACGATGATGAGCATATATGTAGGACATTAGTGGCGCAGCAGCACAAGAGACTAATTTCTCTCTCACTATCAGTGTGTGATGTAGAACAAGCAGAGTGACAATCAAAAGGCGCTGCTTGATATGAGCAAAATTAAACAGCAGCAGAGAGAAAAAAGATATGAAGAGTAATAATAATATCAGAATAAAAAAGGGAGAAAGATACAACAATTTTCTCAAGCTATCAACAGAATACGTGCTCCTCTCTCTCCCTGATGTTCTGCACAGGGGTAGCATGTCCTTGTTTAAAGACCTTATTCAATGCAACAGCTCAACCCAAATCAGAAAGATGAGGGAGCGGGGGGGTTCTGTGTTGTCATGGAAACATCTTCTGTCCTGGTGACATAGCCCTCGTTGTGACAGGCGCTTCTTTTACAACGACAGGTGAAATGAAAAACAGACAATTCTCATTATCTAACAGTCAGCCATTATATATGATCTCTGATCCTCCCTCTCTATCTATCACTCATCTTTTATTTGTTGCTCCCATCTTAGGAAGACAAACCTCCATGTCTGTCTCCTGTTCTCTCAAATACAAACTCTGAGAAGTTGTTTATAGTGCACACAGAGCTTCCTCCTGGGGTTCTGGTGTCCCAGAAAGCCTTGAAAATGTGGTGGGAGATTATCTTTCTGAGAATTTTCTTCATCTATTTTCCCCCCAAATACTGAGGAATACATGCAGATGTGTGAGTGCTGCTAATCATTCGCTATGCACTTAGGCATTCACCACTTCCACATCGATTTATTTTACATTTCCATCTCTATAGGGAACATTTAAGTAGAAATACTGAGGTATACCCGCAAGGTATATAGATAATTAATCAAGAGAGAAATCAGACTGACAGGTGAATATTTTAATACATGTCTTCTTTTATGTTTACCTTGTTTTTAATTTTATGCAATTATTCTGTTTTTTTTATTGAAGATATAAAGATAAGATAAGATGAGATGAGATGAGATAAGGAAGCAGCACGAAGTACTAAGAATAAAAGTATATTTGAATGAAAAATAAAAATAAAATGTGGTAGGAAGATAGATAATGTAACATAGCTTATACATTGCTGTCTAAGTAGATTGCAATATACTATCTGATAGTGATGTACAATTTATGTATGGTAAATAGATAAAAAACAGCATGTGTAGTCAAGTGCAATGTGCATAACAAAAGTGTGTAACGTTTAGGTCCTGAGACATAGATACAGTATATACTACTACATTTACGCTGTCAATGCTAAATGTCTATACATAATGCCTCGTGTTTGTCTCGTGTCACTGTATGTTTCTATGGAGGTAGTTGGCGAGCTCAAAACTAATATTTACTATATAAATTGGGAATCTGCGGAACCGGGTGAATTGCAAAATATGAAAACAAATCATGCAATTAGGAAAACAGATTCCTCTCAAGTGAGAGAGGAACAGCTGTCTGTTCTTGACTAGATTCAGCTGTTGCACATCTGAAGCTCAGGTTGAAAGGGACTTAAGATGGAAACAATCACAGCAGTGAGTGTTTCGGAGGCGTTCAGGGAACCTGGACAAACTGGACTTAACAAATGAGTGTGGTATCAGCGAGGAACACTAATTTAGTTAGCAGCGAAAACTGCATTGGGTTTTATTTTCTGTTTTTACCTGCGGAATATTGTACAAAACTCATGATGAGTCTGTCAAACAGAGTTCACATGTTTAAATTCTTACTTGCTTCAAAAAGCAGATTGATTATTCCCTGATACGGTATCTCAGATCACACTCAGCACTCTGGTTTGACTTCTTACACAGACCTAAGCACTAAAATTACATAAGCACCCATATGGCTGTAGCAGTGTGTTAATTGTATTATCACTAATTATAGAGTACAGATATTAAATTATAGAGTACAGAGATTAAATTATAGAATACAGAGATAAAATATTACTTGCGGAGAAGATCTGAGTTGATATAAATGTTGTATTGAATGTGTGTCTTTTACAAAGAAGTGAATTCATTTGACCCTGAGGAGGTGTGTGGTAGCGTGGTCAAGATGCTGTCGGCAAGTATAGTCCTGGATGGTATAACAGGCATTATAGAGCTCGCCTTAAGTGGATCAGTTCATTCAGGAAAGCCCACTGGTAGTCACGGCGAGGGAAGTGTTTACTGCTCAAGTGTCTACTTGTGGGTATTAACCAAACCCCACACTGAAAGTAGGCCACGCAAATGATGCCGAGGGGGCCTTGGGAAAGAGAGGGAGCTGTAGAAGTAAAGAACGAAGGAGAACCAAAAACACACACAGAAGAAATGGGCCACACTGAACAGGACAACACATTTTTACACCAAAAAGAAAAAAAGAAAAAAAAGAAAAGATATTCTGATACTCTCAAAGATGAGATCCAAAGCTGGTGAATCACAGCGTCAAAGAAACAAGAAATGTGGGAGAAAGAAACATTTAACTGGAGCAGACTAAACAGATTTATGCCTGGTGCTGAGGGACTGTGATGGTTAAATCCGCAGACTGCAGTGTAGTGATGAGTCACTATAGAGGGGTAAACCTTGAAAGCTCCCAGATCTCAAACCCACACAGACTTGGTCAAACCTGGGATTACAGGCAGTGGTGAGGAGTTAGAGACAAACTCACCAAGCTGTAACACAAAAACCAAAGAAAGCTAAAGCTAAACTCTGGCTTGCGTTATGGCCACGTCCTTTCCGACAGGAATCGCTATGCATGTGTTTGCCAGAGCTGTATGATTGGCATCAATGTACAAAATGTTGCCTTACAGAAATGAAAATGTCCAATCTTAAGCGTGTGAAGAAAAGTTTCCACCTGAAACGTAAAGAAATGCCATCAGAAATGATCAGATGGGTTGTTTTTTTATCTCATGTGAAACCAAGTTCTTAAAGTGAAATGCCACCAGAGCATCTAATATGGTGAAGGTAATCATGACCAAGTTGTGACATTTGAAGAATTATAACAAGGGAGCTTGAAGGGAAATTGATTTTCAGCCTAAGGAAAAAAAAGAAAAAAAAGTAACACTTCACCTCGACCTTCTATATAAGATCATATGTACAGACAAAAGAAGGGGAAAAAGTGAAGAAAATATGCATATCCATATCATATTTTGTAGCTTTCTCTCTCTCTCTCTCTCTCAAAGGTCATTTTTTGCAGGTCCAAGTAAAGCCTCAAGTTTCTGAGCTCGAGTTTAAGTCTGAAGTCTTGGGTCACAGGTTCAAGTCAAGTCTCCAATGTCTTATGGTTGTAATAAGCATCATTTAATCTGCTTTATTCTGTATGCTTAGAACACTGCATAGCTTTATCTAAGGCGTTTAAAGCATGTACTGCAAATTGCATCACTACTTTATCTATTAACATAAATTATCAGCATTTATCAATTGCTTGCTATATGTCATCCTTTTATGCAATATGGTTTCCAAAGCCACTACATCAGCACGCTTTCTGTCATTTTATTTTCTGAAATTAATGCTCATTAACGCTAGGCTTATATAAGTTTACACTTCTTCCTACTCCTTTTCGTGCATATAAATTGTGCGTTATAAGTGTTGGCGGATGCAATTTATTGTCTTTTAGTTTTTTTCTATCTGGGTTTTTTTTGGTTTGTTTGTTTGTTGTTTTATTTCTTTAAAAATCAAATAAAAAAATCAGCCACTGAAGAAAGAGTGAGAGACATTGCTCAACAGGCCCATTCAGTGAACTAATTCAGTTGTACAAGCAGGGCAGCAACAGCAGTGAGATTTGCAGTGTCAAGAGCCAGAATATTTTCACATCTATCCTGGTGAATTAAAGGTTCATTTCAACCACACCAGTAGTGGTGATTGATGGGACAGTGGAAAGACTAGCCAAGAGGATTTTGGTGAGTTTTATTTCCTATTCTGTCGAGTCAATAATTTAACGAGGTTATCTCAATGACAGAGAGAAAGTTGAACTCAGGTGCGGTTGTATCTTTGTATTTAATAAAGGAAATTAGGGTAAAAATATTTCCTTCCTTGAACTTTTATGATTTTTTTTTGTAGTTGTATTTATTACACTAAAAAGCAAAGACAGGAATGTAGCAAACCTGTTGCCAGCACTCTTCTTCCAACTTAAATTGCAAAACCACAAGAGTCATTTATGAGTCAGGAAGCTCGGGGAGCTCAACAAACCAAGTGACTTTAAAGAACCAGTGGGACACGGGGAGAGCATGCAAACTCCACACAGAAAAGTCCCAGGTCCTCAGGTGGATTTGAACCCAGGACCTTCTTGATGTGAGGCAGCACTGTGCCCTTAGCATGACTAGTTTTTGGAAATGGGGCTAATGAGTGCAGTACGACTGTAACAATGAATTTAAACAGGCTAAAAGGCTCCACAGAGCTGTAGAGTTGGTGGTAGGTTCAAGACTACATTACTTGTCATTTGTCCAAAAGTAATACAAAGAAAACTATGCTGATTAATGCAGCTTTAATAATATGAAGAAAACTGAAATAACCAAAATATTTTCACAGCAAATAAATGGTTTAAGACACTTTTCAATACCAATATTTTAAGGCTTAAAACTAAGACTATTATTCCTTAGAAGAAAGACAATTAAACCCTGATGAGTTAACCATGTGGTTCATTATAAAGCCAGTAATGTGCATGAGAATGTCAATGGTTGGTCTTGATCACTATTGACGGTGCAGTCATTTTGAATGGCCATGGCCACTGGTGGAATAACTGCCTCATTCTTCCGGGCAGAGAGTGGCTGGACTGGACCCTGGCATTGTGCAGCATCATTAAAGTGTGCATCTTTGAGCCTAGCAGCTTTGGCCCTGGTTACAGCTCCTGCCATGGCCTGTTGTCCCACCATGTTGGAGGGAAGCATCTATTGTTTTCCTGTGCCAGTGTAAGCAGATTACTGCCATGATCTGCACGCAAGAGGTGCAGCGCTCAGGGCATCAAGCCATCCAGCTGCACAGTGACCACCTGCCGGGTGAGACATACGGTATATCTCTAAAGACAATATGGTGCAGAAAATGTCTGCTGCCTGCGGCCGGGATTTTGTCTGGTCCTCTGATGGCAACTTAGGCCACCGCACAGACAACCACGGCTTTACCTAAGCTGCCCTCTGAAGTAGTGTGTGCTTGTTTATCACCTAAGAACATATTGTCACCATTCGGTCAAGCCTGGAAAGATGGCAAGCCAAACAGAACAGAGGAGAAAGAGACATATATATATATATATATATATATATATATATATATATATATATATATATATATACGGAGAACATGGAGCATGTCAGGAAGAAAGGAAGGAAGGAGGAAACAGCAGCATTAGAAGATTGGCAAGTGCGTCATGGATGGGAGAGAGACTAATTAAGGAAGGCTGGATTAATTAGGCTTCCAGCCTGCCTGCCTCTCATACTCCCACTGAGCTTCACGCCAGTACCGGCCTCAAACAAACTCCCAAAAGCCAGCCCATCTATTGTTCCACAGATTTTCCATTTATTCATTGGAATGTGTTTAACCTGTCAATGCTGGGATTTAAAGCTGCATGGTACATTCAGTAAATTGCAGTAAACATCTAAACAGGACAGACATAACCTTGGACAAATAGATCAGGTTTGCCTGTGTGCATGAAATTTACTGCAAGCCCCCTTTTGGGAAATGATGCAATAAGGCAAAACAATGTCTAGTTGATGAACATGGCCTTCATTTTGTTGTACGGTGCTCATGATGCTCCCAGCTCAGGTTGCACCATGCATTGCAAATATGTGTTGTTTTTTAAATTTTTTTTTTATTGTTGTACTCTTTAAAAGAAAACCAGGCGTACAAGAATAAATTACAAATGATGACTTTGAGGTTTGTGCAGTATTCATGTGGATGAACTCCGGATGGGTTGGTATTTATTTCATATCTTGACACGTTACAGACATGATGCTAGAGGTCTTCACACAGCCTTCTTAATTACATTTCACCCATTTGTTGTTTGAGTAAATTATTTCATCATGATGAAAAGGCTAAAGAAGGTTAAGTGGGTTCTTAGTCTCCGACAGATACAATAAAACTTCACCACCATGTTCAAAGTGATCGCTCAATGGGTCTTTCCTTCTTTTGTGTGCTCAAAATGGTATGAAAAGCCTCAGCAGATGATGAGAAACAATCTAAATGTGACCAACAACAGCCAAAGAGACAAGTGTCCCCTTAACACAGTGTTGCAGAGGGGGTTTTATCCAGAATACCATTTAAAATCAATACTGACACAAGAGCGCTTGGAGACTGCAAACCTCCACTGAGGCTGAGCATTCCCCCCAAAGGCTCGTCCACAGGTTACGTTCCTATTCATGTTCGACACAAGTATTTAGATTATTTCACCATTAAAACATTACTACAACTTGTATCCATCCACAACATTGGTTGTAGGGGAAACAGCTGTCACCATTTATGTTCCACTGGGTGGATTCTTCCCAAAATCACCTGTTCACATCCCCGTTGCCATGAGAAACAAAGAGAAAGAAAATAATGGCTCCATCCTTCTCAAAAATTAAATGGTTCCTGTTTTGAGACAATGCCCAATCTTTCACCTTGTTTCATGGTCATCTGTCAAGTAGTTTATTAAGCACAAATGACAAAAACAGTCATAAAATCTATGTCCAAAAAAGTGGAAACAAGTTCCTTGTCCAACCCTTCTACTAAGTTTCATCATAATCGGTTTATGTGTAATTGACTGACAAAAATGGTGAAAAAAAGACATATCTTGCATTGCTAAGAAAAAAACAAAAACAATCCTAGATCCGCCCATTCAATATTATATATCATATATATTCAATTCCAAAATGTAAAGTCTTCCTCCCTGACACATGACTTCCTCACACCAAGTTTCATGAAAAGTAGTTTTTGTGTAATCCTGCAACAAACAAACAAAACAAACTGATAACTAGATTGAAAATTATAGTTATTTAAAGCAACTATTCAATTTATGTAATGGTGGATGTAAAAATTTACAAATAAAATTTAGCTATCCCACATTGGTTTCTACTAATTTTCTAGTTCTTAAAAATTGTCTTAAAATAAAAAAAGTTTTTAAATTTTTTTTAAAATTTAAAAGAAAAGTTCTTAAAATGTTCTAGTTCTTAAAAATCGAATTTAAGAACATTTCTTTCATAAGCTTATATGTGTATTATTTTCTATTTATTTAGTATGGAGGAGGAACACATAAATTCAGTCTATAGCTCTGGGTTCACAAATGAATTCAAAGCAAATAATCCCCCAGGCTGTTGATGACAAAGATGCTCCCCACTAGTATGTAATTCAAACCTGCCTTCAGCTCCCCTTCACCTCAAATCCTTCACACCATCAAGGGTGGAATATGATGGGATGAATATTTATCCATTTTATTTATCATGAGTCCTTGCTTTGCATGGAGAGGTTGGAGAAAAACAAAGTGGGAAAAAGCTGGTGTCACCATTTCTGGCCTGATTGACACTCCAGCTTGCAGCAAGTAATTCATGGGTGGGAGACACAAGTGCCCGTGCTCCTTCTCCCTGCACAACTTTATGATAATCCTAATAAATTATGATGCACTGCACAGACATTAAAAACTCTGATTGGCACTAAATCAAACAGGCTGTGCCTCTCAGGTCAGACAGAGCCAAGAGAAAGATGGTGTACGTGCTACTTTACATTCTCCCTCCCAACTATCGATTTCTTTTTTTTTTCTGTTTTTATCTTTTTCGCAGGTGATTAAATTCATGATTTCAAAAGTAGAACCAGATTAACACCCACCACTTTAATCTTGCGTGATTACACATGTGCATTATGCAGATTATTCTACCGTCCTCAGCTGTAGCGGTCATAGGTCCAAAACATCAATTTGTTAAACCAAATCTATTTTGCATAATGAAGGTTTCTGCCCTAGACTGACCCCTCATTATTACAAAATTGGAACCCAAAAAAAAACCCTGCCTTGATTAAAAATAGTGTCCAAAATTCTACCTCATTGTTTATAGATTGTCTTTAGAAAAATATGATAGTACAGAGTTTCAAGAATTATCAATGGAACAGCTTCAGTGTTGGATGTGTGCCCTACAAATAGCACCATTTTAAATGTTAGAATCTTTTGTAGTTGTGTAAGGGCTCAGTGAAGTCACAGCACTGTGACTTAAGTCTACATTGTCAAATCAGACATGTATTAGTTGCAGAGGTGAACAATCAAATAAATCAGAAGAGAGTTGAAGGACATTGAGGTGATAAATATTTCCTATTTTCATTGATTGTGATGCACTTTGGATTATGTCCCATTTTACATGTCCACGCTACAAAGAGCATATCTTCCCACTCGGTGAGAGATACCCACTAAATCACATTCTCTGATGAATGTTTTAATGCTGAGCGCCGTGACCCCATTCATTCACAGACAGGCTGCATGTTAATGGTCATAATCAGTGGCAAAATAGCAGGGGGAATCATATTGCAAAGGCTGCGTATCAGATGAGATGGAATACATGGAATTTTTGCAGATGAAAAAGGCTCAGGATGTTTCACCTAAACCAAATCCACTTTACACATAAGATGAAGGAGAAACATGTAAAGCAAGAATAGTTGGAACATGGAAAATTCTAAGTGGAGTGCAATTAGGGCTGAACTATTACTTATTTCCATTACTGATCAATCAAATCTTTGCAACCAACTGAAAAAACAAAACAAAAAAAAACTTAAAAATGTTACATTCACAATGATATAAATCAGAGTAATGTAGCAGGTCCCCATGTTTCAGGAGCTCAGGAGAAGCTGGCATGAGAAATAGCCACAAAGCATTGGAGATCCTTTTTGAGAATGAATGGGAGTTTCCTTTTTTTTTTTTTATTCACAATGAGCAGGCCAAAAAAAATCAATGTTGCAACAAAAACAAAATGAATGCAGCCGAATCAGAAATATCTGTTTTATCTCATTCTTCCTTGTTGAACTTGTCGCCTACATTTCCCACAATGCCTCTTGTCTGTCAGAGATACTGGTTTTGTTATGTTAGAAAAGATTGCTAGGCTCATGACGTCATCTCATGCTGCTAGCCCTCCTATTGTGTTTGTTTCTTGTCAACTAGTTTGGTGTTCATGCTCAAAACTGATCAACGTAATTTATTTAGTAAAGAAAGGACAAAAGCCAAAAACTACACATGAAAACTTAACCATGTTACAAACGTAATGTCTGAACACAATTCAGAACAACAATAACATTACTAAATCATCTCCACTGTAAATTTCCTGACTCCTCTCCTCCTGATCAGTGTCATTGTCGAAGATGTGATCCAAAGCCTCATGTACGGTATATCATTTGGTCATTGTGCTGCAGCAGAATGAACTGTGAGCAAAGGCCTCAGAAAAGCTTTATATGAAAGAGCTGTAAGAAAGTTATAGATATCATTGAAACAATGTTGTGATTGTTTTTGACAATTGCCAACAGGTTTGGTTCTCATGGGGTTCTATTCTATTCTATTGGTGGTTCCCATGGGGGTTGCCATGGAAGCCAAAAAGGGGCGTGAGGTGTGTGTGTGTGTGTGTGTCTGTTCAAAGAGACATGCATGTGTGGGTGTTGGAATGTGCTTGAACTGTATTATAAACAAATTATTATAATCATATTATATACTATTATACACTAATTGTAGTCTTAACCATTCATATCTAAAGACCGGTCATTTTTGACCAGGAGCACCCAGAAATGAATAAAAATTCTTAAAATATATTTTGTGTGTTCAGACGCCTTATGTGAACAAAGTGGAACCTTATGACAAACGGACGAAATACAACAAACCACATTTTTTTAGAGAGAAAACTTTTCAATCGGTCACATTTTTATTTTATTTGTTGAACTTTTCAGCCCAACAAATTCACTTAAGCTAATTAGTTTGTCTATTTAGCTAATTAGACATCCCATACATCCAAATACCAATACTGAATAGCTTTTCATTAGCTTATAGTAGCTCTCTAGTAGCGTCCACACATGTTACGTCTCCCAAGTTGAGGCTCAAGCACAGTGAAGCTTCCTGCAGCTGTCTGAAATAGTACCATTAAGTTTCAATACGAGACTCCACCGCCATGCACAGACGAGCTTGTGTAGCCGACAGAAGCACTTCCATATTTCAGGTTTCAATCCCAAAGCCTACAACATTAAATTGCAGGGTAATACAGACATGCAAGCTTGAGACAACTTGATGGAAATATGGCAGAGGGTCAGGATGGAGATGAGCTGATCCAGAGGGAGTCAGGATCTTTATTCTTTCACTACTGTAGTTTAACTTGCAGTTTAAGCATCTGCAGGCGAACACATCATTTATTGATGACTGAGATCACATTGACTTGGAATAAAGTTGCTTCAAGGTAAATAAAAAAATGCTTCATAGTAGTGAAATGCTTTTGCCATTTCATTGCTACATTTATCTAGGGTAGCTTCAGTGTAGTGTAGCTTAATTTAATGTTGATTCTGGTAGCTTAGCTCACTAGACTTTCAAAGAGGCCTGCCCAACATCGTCAGTAGAGCCTTATAAACCATGTCTTACACTGTACCTAAATCCAGTTTTAATATGGCACATACTCAAATATACACATAATCAAATCCTAAGCTTGACAGGAATTTGATTGCTTTTACTTTAAATGTTGTAAATATGATTTTTTTGTGATGATGAATTTTGAAATGAGAAGTAACATATGTCATGATCTACAGCACACGCAAGGCTGAGGTGGGTTTTGCATTTTTCTTTATTTTATTTTTATCATATGTTTATGATCGTCAGAGTCTGTGATCTTTTTAACATTTCGAAAACGGAGAGGGGTCCTGGTCACTATGTCGCCTCGCTAGCTCCATAGTACAATCAATCCCCCACCAATCCATTTTGTCAATATTACCTTGCTAATTCAATCAATAAGAGGGACCATTATATTTTACTGAAAAAAGATGGCCTCTAAATATACGACATTTGTTACATGCAGCGTGTTGCATAGCAGGGCAGATATTGCTTGAGTAAGGGTATTGGAGAGCTGTGATAGTCACTTTTTTTCTTTTCTCCCCCTCACTTTCACCCGTCCTGGGATGTCATTCTGTTTCAGCCTGGACAGCAAACATGAAAAAACAAGACCATGTGTTAGGAGTTATATTTGGAGCATGTGGTTTTATCAAGCTTTTTGCAGCTTGGACATGTAAGGCTGGCATATTGTGGAAAGGCAGTGGGGGGAAATAAAAGTCATCAATCATTAGAGGTGTACATGTTCCTGCAGTGGAAGACAACCTTCATCCAGGCTGAAGCAGTGAGGCCACAGAGTGGGATGCTGGAGGTTGACAGAGACAGGTAATTAACTAAAAATAATATGTGCTTGACACGGCAGAGAAAAGGGCTTGAAGACGTATAGGAGACACAACAGAATGAAACCTCCTCGAATATACTAGCTGGGGAGATGAAGGTTACTTTGTAGGCTGGCATGAGTGGATGCAGCCCATGCAGTCAGACTGCTCTGACACCCACACCGTATAGAAGGATCAAACGTGAAAGGCATGAGAAATTTCATTAGATTTTCAACATCAATATATTTCACTCACCCACACACATTCATGTTAGCTTTTCATTTAGATAGCTGCAGTGCTGAAAATTTGGTGTCTAATTGCTGGGTTTTTTGTTTTTTTTTGGGGGGGGGGGGATTGCTGCTGTGTTATGATTCCTGTTTGGCTGGTACAACTAGTAAAAATATCAAGAATGGCACCCACATGTAACCCTTTGATTTAAATCATGCATGAAACACAATTTCTTTGAATGCAACATGAACCTGAAGGTGGTACATCCTGCTGTAATTTTAATTTCATTGAAACTCCTCCAATAGCTCAAGAAATAGATCAAAAAGGTGAGAGGAGGCCCAAAGATTTACCTAACTGTAACTAACAAGCATTAGCATGAACAAACTTCAAAAACTATGTATGCAGCTGGAATATCCTTATGTGAGGAGTTGAAACTTTTCAATAGCTTGTCAATGTCAATGAAATCATGGTTGGTTGGTTGGCCTAAAAGTCCCCCAAAAAACCAAATAACTATAAATCTTAAATGATTAAATTCTTGTTGATAACTTTTCTATCTATCAACTCAACTCAATTAATTCACTTCTTCAGCTCTACAATAATCTCCAATAGACAACGACAACTTTATAGTACTAAAACGGAACAATGCATTGATCTGTTGTGGTGTAGATTGTGCGCTTTCAGTGTTAGTCTAGATAAAAACAGTTCTACAGGTGTTTTCATCTCAGGTGTAATTTTCAAAGTTGGATGATTATCAAATGATTTTGATCATTAAAAGTGTCCATTGATTCCAAGGACACACACACACACACACACACACAAACACACAGGTACACACACTCCAAATCCCCGGTGCATTGCAGTTTTGATCTGACCTCTGAGGATAGCATGCCAATCTGCTGGGCCTTGCCTCTGGCTTATTATCTTACTTCAAAAAAGCTTTTGAGCCCTCACCGATCAGAGGATGGACAGCTGTCCGTGGACAAAGGCATGTGTGTCTTTGTGGACGGACGCCTGCCAATCTAGCTGTCGAGTCTGGACGAATGACTGATTCCTCAGGCTTTCTAACTGCTTCTCCTGTCCACCTGTCGACTGCTCCATCCTGTTGAACGCGCTACTCTGCCAGGTTCATTTGCCTACCTGTCTCACTAAACTCCAAGCCCCAAATGTCAGACTATCTCTTCTCTCTGTTGAATCTGCTCAACAGGATGACTTTCACAGTGTCAGCACCAGTAAATGCACCAATAGCTCAAGAGCTCTGAGAGAGTGCAGCCAATTTCTTTATACAACTATTGCGGTGCCCACTCTAACTGTGCCTCAACACATGACCGTAACGTCATATCCCACGTCCAGCAGCAAAAGTAACGGCTCATTTATACTCCATTTATGTGCGAACACATATGTATGTATCAAACACTGTGGCAGTGAAATGTCAAAAGTGTCATCAACAACAAATATGGCAACAGTAGAGGAGGTTGTGCTCAATTTCAGCAGAGCCAACACTATGTTTTCAAATTCCATTAAATTAAATGTATTTTCTAACAAAGAAATCATCAACAGGTAGATCATGCTGAATTTTATTTAAAGGTAAGTCAGTGGACTCATGTGATTGAAGACTGTGAGGGGCTGTTTTGGCCTGTACCTATTTTTATTTTATTTATGTTTGTTAAAGTAGGTTAAAGTAGAGGCAGATCCTCCTTCTGCTCCTTGACATTCAGGTTGGGAGAGTTTTATTTATTTTTTGGTATTTGTTGATGAATGATTTAAACGTATTAAATAAAAATAAATCAGTCGATAAATAGTGAAGACATTATTTTAACAGAACACTACCATACTGCAAAGTGCATTTTTTGCCATTACTGTATCTATCAACACCCTTCATCTGACCAGTGACATTACATACCTTCATCTGGGGAGTCATTGTGTGGACATGTGGTTGACCTCAGGCATATAGGTATGGTCAAGCTGCATATCAAGCATGATTATAAATGACAAAATGGACATTTTCACCTATTAACAGGAACAAGAAAGAGATTCAAGAAGATGTCAATCATGCAGTGTGTACACAGCTATGCAGTGCTGAGAAAAGAAAAAAAGGTATGATCGGTTAACACACCTGAGTGCTGCAACAAGGATTTAATACGATGATGACCCCTAAATGGAGAGGACAATGACCCCTAAATGGAGAGGATGATGACCCCTAAATGGAGAGGATAATGACCCCTACATGGAGAGGATGATGACCCCTACATGGAGGGGATGATAATCCCCACATGGAGCGGATGATGACCCCTACTTGGAGGGGATTATGACCCCTACATGGAGGGGATGATGACCCCTACATGGGGTCTAGACATGACTTGGGTTTAAAGTCATTAGTCGATAGTGGGAAGTAAAAAAAAAAATAAAGTTACACACACATTAATCCACGTCTATGAGTCCTGGAAGGTCAAGATTTGGGTGTTTGTCTCTTTTTCAGCAGGATTGCAGAAAAACCCCTGGCCTGATTTTCATTTAAATTAGTGGAAGGGTCTAGCATGTGTCAATGAGGTACCCGTTAAATTTTGGAGAAGTTCTGCATCACAGGGCAGATGCATGCTTTATTTTTCATTTTCAATGAGCAGTATTTGGTTGTGGGTTGGCCCCTTCTCCCCTGCATGAGAGAGCGAGCGAGTAAGCTAGACAGTGAAAGAGGAGAGGCAGCGGCATTAGCAACAACAAAGCAGCGAATCAGTGAAATAAATTGATTTTTTTGGATTGCTGCATGGCAATACGGTTCTAAAGCATAAAGAAACATGTACGCAACTCTGCACGACCCTGTAGGAAGGGGCCACCAGAGCATGTCAAACACGTACACTCCTGTATCTCTATATACATCCATGACATATACAGAACAGAGGAGAGAAACGGACACACCAATCTAACCTGGTCCCAGTTTTTAGTCTATGTCCAGCCTCATTCCCTGTGTAATATTATTCGCTGTGGGCTACAAGCCCATTACCCAAATGCTAATGCACAGAAACATCTCCAACACGGGTAAATCATAATATTAATAACTAGAAAGCACTGGGAGAGTGCAGACCTCTGCAAAGGCAGCTCAGTTTCCCCATGTTGCCATTTCACTCCAAAGCAAAACTACAGTCATTATGTCATGACAGCCCCATCTTGTGGAGCCTTGTATGCATTACATTACAACAAAACATGTGGTATAACTAATAAACTATATAAAATTCCAACACCAAAACACCAAAATCTAATTGATTGTTCCCTGGGTCACTTTCGAACTCTCCTGAAAATTTCATCAAAATCCGTCAATAACTTTTTGTGTTATCTTGTTAACAAACTAACAAACCAACCAACCAACCAACCAACCAATGCCAGCAAAACCATAACCTCCATGGTGGAGGTAATAACAACAACGACAACATTCCCATTTGACAAATAACAACAACGGCAATATTCCCATTTGAACAATAACAACGACGACAACATTCCCATTTGAACAATAACAACGGCGACAACCCTCCAATTGAAACAATAACAACGACAACATTTCCATTTGAATAACAACAATGACGACAAAATTCCCATTTGAACAATAACATCGACGACAACATTCCCATTTGAACAATAACATCGAGGACAACTTTCCCATTTGAACAATAACAACAATGACAATATTCCCATTTGAACAATAACAAGGATAACAACATTCCCATTTGAACAATAACATCGACGACAACTTTACCATTTGAACAATAACAAGGATAACAACATTCCCATTTGAACAATAACAGAGACGACAGCATTCCCATTTGAACAATAACAACGACATAAACATTCTCATTTGAACAATAACAATACTACGCCCTTCTCTGCCTCTGATCGGCTTGGCCTGAAGATGATGTTTCTCATGCAGCCCCTCACCAAAATAACTTTGACTACATGAGAAACATCATCATCATAGGCAGAGTAGGGCGGGTTATGGCGTCAGCATAGTAGGCTTCATAAAATTTTAAAAAAAAAATCCTGGATCAAAACCATCTTCCCAAAATTCCACTGAAATCCCTTTAATTTTCTTTTATTACCCTGTTCACTCAAAAAAAAAACAATAACACACACACACACACAAACAAACACCGATCACATAACCTTCTCTAATGCTAGTTGGTGTAGGTAGTGAAAACCAAAATATATCTGGGAAATGCGAACAGTGCAACAGATTGAAAATAAAATATTGTAGTTATAATTGTGGCAAAAAAGTGAAATTTGCAAAAATTGCAGATACAGCATTTTGCCTCTGTAGGGCAGTTCAGGCCTTGGCAGATGTATGTGCTGTCTGAGAGACGAGTTCTAGTTTTTATTGTTTTGTGGTTTCATAGATAAATTTGAAAATGCTATTGCAACAGACATAGATGGTAGTGGAAGGATTGTGGACTTTGTTCTATATATAAGGAACGAATTATAAAACATAATAAAAAAACAACAACTGTTTAACAACGGAAATCCCATTGGAGACAGAGATTTCTGGTCTTTTTCACTCTTAATACTCTATCCACCCACGAACAACTACAAAGAGAGAGCCTTTACCCTCTCCATTTGGAGAGAGTTCCTCTTAATTACATCACTTATTTGATCAGGACCAGCTTTAGAATTAGAAACCAACTCTTCTTAGTAGTGATGAACTGAGCTTTTAGTTCCTTGAAATATGCTATCTTTAATTCAAAGTAAGTGTCTTGACACTAGGCCCCAGGAAAGCTATTAAATATAAATATATTGACTTTGGAAAGCTAAAATATTTTCATCTGAGAGCAGTGTTATTTGAGGATGACAGGCTAATTACGTTAGACTCAATGTCAATTCATTAAATAACACATCATTTTCTGGAAAGAGTGAACAAGTCTGCACAACTTCACTAGAAGTGCTTCATTAAACAGCGAGTGTTCCAAAGATTAAAATAAAGTAATTTAAAACACTCACCACAGAGACGGTTTGGTTGCCGTTCACTTATTCATTTTATAGCTTTTCAGATATGAACAGATGTACTGCAGCAGGTACCTAGCGGTGTATTCAGATGCAGATCCACAAATGAGTCATCCTCCTCATCCCTCATACTGGATGATTTACATCTATTTGAATATAGAGACTAATGGGCAAGGTGATAGTAAGGCTGTCCAACTTTGAAAATGAAAATGATCATATATTTAATGAGAAAAAACAATCAGTGCTTCATTGGGCTAGATCCACACTAATGTCCTCTAACCTTCTTTTAATGCAGACAGCTGTAATGGATTTAATATAACAAACAAGATACTTGTGAAAAAAGTTAAATTGTTTAATGTAATGCCAGCAATTTCTTTCTAAAGAAGTACCCTAAAATCGCAGAAGAGATTTAGTTACAGACTTTACTATATCTCTTTCCTATAACTCATTTATTTTCTTGAGTGATTTTGTCTATTTGTCTTAAAACAAGTTTAAAAAAAAATATTCTAATGCAACAACCAGCCTCATTCCTTCTTCATTTCAGGTACAGAAGACAAAAATGTGCAGCAATCTCTATGGGGATGATTCATGCTGAAAGAATTCTCACTGTACTGTGCAGTAATAACTGTAGTGGAAGAATATATGTTATTAAGGAACATTACTGAGCGCTGTTCCTGTAATTAAATGCACTGACAAACATGGGAAGACATCTGGACTTTGTTTATTAATCCAAATTTAGTATAAATAACCTTTTGGCGTTTATTTCATGTACTTTACGAGCAGATGCAATGTATCAGTCTGGTTTCCTCATCTGTATGGAGGGGGTGGATGGAACAAGCTGTGTAAATCCATATTACTTGTGTCGGGAGGTTGTGAAACAGGTCAGTGTTAGTGAAATTAGAAAGAGACTGTGAAACGAATCATGCACAGCTTCAAGAAGTTGGTCTGAAATAATAGGGGAAAACAATCATTGTTGAGTGAGTAGGTACAAATTAGGTACATAAGACGTAAATTGTGTAAGATTTTAAGAAGGCATCTGCAATGAGTTGGAATATAAGAGGCAGTCCATCAGGATTAATGATGCACTTGGGTTGCATTGAGAAAACAGGGAGAAAAAGAAAGTGGTCTTTTCCAGGTAGTGCAATTGGTATATTGGTGATCTAACACCCTCATTAAGCATGGATCAAACGGCGGTGCAGAAAGCAGGAGTATGGAACCAGAGTGTGAAACAGACAGGACTAGCTGATGAGAGAGATGTTCTCTCCTGCACTATGCATGTTTTGAAGTCTCTCGCGTGGCTAATTGTCAACTGAAGACACTAGGATCTAGAAGTTCAGCCTCCCCACTGAATTACAGATTTTTGCCCCTGGCTAGCCTCCCAGTGTTTGTGTGGATTTTTTTCTGAGCAATTAGCAATCTGACACCATGACCTTGGGGGGGGGGTTTACCAGAATAGGGGGAAACTGCTCATTCCTTAAGAGAATACTGGTGCAGGACAAATTTGTAACAATATTTTTTTCTGTTAATTTCCCATTACAAAAATGTATTGTATTTATTTATCGTTTCATTTAACAGGGACAATGCACTTTAATGAACATTGCTGTAAATGTGCCAGATTTAGCCAAGAGGTTACTTTTCATCCGTAGTCCCTGGACAAATGTTAAAAAAATCAACCTAATAAAACAGAACATAAATTTATAATTGCAAAGTTATTCAAGCAATACTACAGTCTTAAATCATGGTTTTTGCCTTAAGTAAATCATCAAATCTCTGTATCAAAGCCTGTCATAAAGTCATTCAACAATCACCACCATTTGATTCCTGAAATAATAAATCTCAAAACTGAAAAAAAGAAGACTTAAGTTACACTTCGCACAGTTCAGTCAGGCAACTCACAATTTTAAAATGTTTATTATCACTGCAGCAGAACATAGTTTGGGTTTGGTGTCTATACTCTGATCTCATCACTCCCCATGGACAGGTTTACATAGAGATATTGGGGACTGATTAGGAAACTACTTGAACTCACTTAACTGGAGCCAGGTGGATGCTGGGGTGATGGTGGGGCTAAAAAGAAGGCAGTGAAACATATACAGAGCAGCAGCACCATTGACAGGCAGAGGGAGAGATGGGGAATTGTTGCAGCTTAAATAGACTGCACATTTGGGAGGGTGTGTTTGATAAGGATTGAGGAGAATAAGGTTTTAAATGTGGCTATGTTGTGTACAGCTGTGCAGGTTTGGTTGTCTACAAGAACTAGCATGCAGGCTTCACTCCGTTGTATAAAAATCAAGCAAGTAGATAAAGTTTGCTTTCATTTTGAGACTTCCCTCACCTAAAAAATAACAACACTGGATATGGTCAACTTTGTCAAATTTACTGTTTCTATTTCCTTACTTTTAAGACTTTTCAGTAAAAGCTGGGTTAGATGAGAGAATAAGAGTAGCTCTGCTGGGTGGTTGGCAGGCCTTTCATATCATCAAAATCCTTATCAAAGAATAAGGGTTGAGCCACTTTGTGTCAACTGCAAAAGGAATGACAACTTAGTCCATGCAGTCTCTGACCGCCAAGGGGCAGGATACAACAAATGAGTAGATCAGAATGAAAGGTGGTGGAGGCCCAGGGAGGATGGTAGGGTTTGCTGACCATATTAAAACTAGGTAAAGAGGAAGGAGATGAGAGGAGAGAAGGGAGGACAGAATTATAGAAAAAAGGCCACAAATGTTCCGTGCAGTGTGCCAACTACAATAGGATAGCAAAAAATGACAAAGGATGCCAAGTGATGTTCTGATACAATAAAACGCCGTGGGTGGCTCAGACACATTAGAGGTACTGCTAGAAAGGAGGAGATAAAAGCGAGATAGAAATGCAATGATAGAAATAATCCTTTTTGTGTGGAGGCTAAAGGGACGGCAGAAAATAAGGATTGTACCATCTTTAGGCAATTCACTGAAAAGGCTTCCAAACTCACATTCATGTCAGGTGAAGAAGTCCAGGGTGAGTTATGGTGATGGCACAGAATCTGAATGAAGGAAATTGTAAGAGTGATACAGGAAGAAGCAGCAATTCACATTCAGAGGAAAATGGCAGAAATGAGTCGCTATGGCCTCAAGCCTGACGAGAGACAGCGAGGCTGTGAGGTGGGGAGAGTGCAGCACGTACTGCTGCATTCTGCCGAGTGATTTATGTTCATGCGAGTGCACCAAAATGTAGAAACAAGATCGGAGCACATTCTGAGATGAACTCGTGACTTTGCGGACTGCTGAGTGATAGTTCTTGTCTCGGCTCTACAATGTTTTAAGAGACAGGGGGGCAGATAAGGCCTGAAGAGAATGCATTTTCAAGGATATCTCAAGAAACAAAATGGAGAAGAGTCTGGGGATAAAAACGAAGCTTGTGGAAACACCAATGTGAATGTGATGGAAATTAGCAGAGTGCCAGGCCATCACTCCGTTTTCTACCATGGTTTAAAAATGCAAGCATTCACGCAATATGGCTTCATAACATGGCTTAAGCTATAAAGGTTATGCTGTAGGAACCCTGAGGCCAAAATGTCAAACGTAGGGGGATGATTATAGATGAGTTAATTAAAAGATTGCAGAAAGCAGGGGAGGTATAGGGGACAGAGAAAGCTTTAAATTAAATATGGAAGCTCATCTGCAATGGTTTTATTGGAGCATTAAAGGGACTTCTACTACATGACATGTCTTAATGAGGATATTTCTTTCTATGTCTGCATTTTTTCCTTTTTTTCATTAATGATTCTTTGATTAACTTTCTTCACATATATTTTCATTGATGCTTTCACTATTAAGATATCTCACCTTCTTCATATAAGTGTGTCCATCTATGGTGTGATTTACATTACCTATTTGTGCCAACTTTCTTCTAGTCTGTCCTATGTAAAGAGATCAGATTGCTATCCATGAGGACAAGAAATGTGTAGACTTAAACTCTCTATTGGAAGCCCTACAGAGTTGAAATACATCTTATTTGTGCTTTACTGTTTAGCGTTTCCCCAGTGGCTCATTTCACTCTCCCTTTATTTAGTTGATCTATTCCTAGTTTAGCCTAAATTCTAAAAGAAAACTATTTCTTCTTGGTCATATTTTATTATTGTCAGTTTTATTTAAATGTGTGCTTGTTGAATCATTATTATTTCAAGTAGGACTTTTATTCTTAGATGTTACAGTCTCCTGCCTTTGTCCTGGGCTGGGGGACTGTGAGGTACTTTTTGTGGGGTCCCATAGGGGCCATTTCACCCAAAAACTGAAACCTTTTGTTGCGTTTTGGCCGTCCGTTTACACAAGAACTGCATTTTCAGGGACTGAATCTGCAAACTTTTGAAAACGGGCTGCAGAGTGGAGACTTTTCAAAATCCGCTTCACATATGCCTATTACAGTTCCTGCCAGCCTTATTTGCATACACAAACAGCAAACAGCCTACTATGGCCAGAACAACAACAAAACAACGTCGGACCGTCCAGATTTGTTTGTGCTGCAGACTCTGCTCAGTATATTAACGCTCCTCCAATGTAGATTTGCTGAACCACCACTGTGATCTTATTCTGTAATGTTGATTTTGAAAAGTTACCCCACCAACTACTGCCTTGGCATACATACGACAGCGTTTTCGATCGTTATTGTGGATCTGTGTGTACGGGGATCCTTCAGAAACTATGCCCTGTGAACACAGAAGGTTTTGAAAATGCAAAGGAATAACTTCTCAGTTTTCAGCAAAAACTTTGTCGTGTAAGCGAGGCCTTAGAGTGGTAGCAGATAGCAACTCTCATCAAATAAAGTCCCCCATTGGGTCTTTCTGGGTCTACAATTCTGTTCTAATTCTATACAAGCCAGATAAGAGGCTAAACCAACTGGCACTGGGTATCAGGCATAAAAATGAGTGTTGGAAATGACAATCGGCCATTTTACACCTTGTAATATGAAGATATTATAGATTATATTATGAATATATATAAACTGAAAGGCAACCGATTAATTTTTGTTTGCCCTCACCCAGTGTGACAGAATCCCCTACTCTCTAAGGCTATTAATTCCTCCTGTTCCTGAGTGCAATAGCCCTCCATTGTTTCAGGATGTCAACAATAAAAGTAGGCAAACAATGGGAATATACATTAGGACTGCACAGAAAAAAAAAGTAAGAATGTACATTTCTGGCAACATAACCCATCATCCTTACTGCATAATTTATGCCGTTATCATATTCCTGTGAGCAGCTTTCTCCTGCTGTGAGCTTCTCAAATTAACTAACTAATTTAAATAAACTAATCATTTAAATTAAAGGGGTGGCCACAGGAACATGAACACCTGTACACGCTAATGAAGTCTAAAACACCCCTATAACAACTACTACCTCTGCGAAGGTTATTTTAGTTGATGGTTGAGAAGGCATTAATAAAGTCATTATCAGCACAGTATTCTTGAGGCACATTTGTAATGACTTATATTACAGGTGGACCTGCTATCATGTCTAGCCTCTGTACGTTCTATGCACATCGCTCACTTGAGATCACACTGTTCTCCTTCTTTTGATGTAAAAATAAGATGACTTTGCACATTTTTTGCACATATTTTATTGGCTTGACGAAAGCATTGCATGTTGGGTTAAAGCCAAAAAAGATGTTTTTAAATGAGGTCACGTCAAAACCACGTAATTCAAGTTGGTTGCTTGGCATCGTGCAATACAAGGCAGCTTCTGGAAGACATTAACTATCGCATCCTCTATTTCCCCCCTCTGTTTATCCAACTTAACTTTCAATAGAGTCTTACCTTTAAAAAAAATCACAATCAACATAAATCAGCACTGTGGGCTGAAAGGAGGCACTCTAAGCCTTTATGGGGGAGGGCAGGGCAAACAACAAGACAATGGCAGCTGTGATTTGTGGTCCCTCTTTCACAATCAAACCAGTGTGAGCAACCTGTGGGTATTACATATTATCATGTACCCTGCATGCCCCCAGGAAAGCCAGACCGCACAGACCGTAAGGAGAAATGTAAAAGAATGTGGAGGATTAAGCCCTCCTGCTCCTTCTCATTGTTTAAACCTCTGCATTTACAGTTATTCCTCCAGAGAGCGCCGGTCATTAATTCATACCATATAAATGCTGAGAAGATGTAGGAACTAGAAGCAGTATGAGAGGGCAGATAATGTGAAAATATATAGAAAGCATAACCAAAATACACGTTTGAGTTTTAGCTTTGGAGCATGAGCTACCTGGTCATTAAAATGGGCTTCACTCATCCCTTGCCCCCAATGTTGATTGAATGCTCATTAACAGATCCAGTTAATCACTTATGAGAAATGTATTTCCATAGAAGCTTTTGCTTAGCTTGGAAATTTTTCAGACAAGAATAAAAGGTTTAACCAAGAATGGTGCAGCATGTCAGGTACCCAAGAGTGGAGTAGCAGAAAGCAAGAAGAAAAAAGTGATTTCCCACATTGCTGTAGACTGTAAATTCTATTTTGAGGAAATTCACTAGGCTGTGTTCAAAACATTTTTTTAAATCCCCACCCCTTTCAGGACTATCAAACGGTACTTCTATGCATGAGTGCATGGGTGGGGTGTGGTGTCAACAAAATAATTTTGAGGAGATTGAACAAAAAAAGTATATTCACACATCTGAAATCATACCTATACCAACAAAAGTGTTAAGTCATCTCCTCAGGGAAAGTTCTAGATAATGACAAGAGTCGCTACCAGCATCCATAGTCAGTGTCCTGAAGTGACTGTTTCTACCATTCAGCAATCCTCCCACACAATATGCTTATCAAAAACGGAATATAACTAGAGCAAACACAGAAGGCACAAAACCTGTCTTATGCAAGCAAACAAAAACCTGAACAAGCACAGATTTCATATCACAAACAGCATAGCTTAAACTGAAGATTATCTAGACTAGGTAATATAATCATGTCTCATTTATATGTATTTTTGTATAATTCTGCCACAAAACAAACATGTGAATCTCATCAGAGATTAAGGTTTAAGCAAATATACAAACGCCCATCTGAAAACAAGATATATCTTGTTATACACAAAGTGCTGCTAAAGGTTCTCTGCTTCAATCGGTAATAATCCATGGGTACACAGTATTTACAAAACCTGCCGTGTACGGCTAAGTAATCAAGCAGCAGACTTATCGTCTATCAAAGCAGTGCAAATAATTACCTCTGGTTGTCTCGCTGTGGACAGAGTTTTATTTAGGAGGAGTGGCGGTGGTGTGGGTCATACCTCGCATTCTCGTGAGCCTGAGATCGTATAAGTGCAGGGTCCGGTCCCATTCACAAGCACATCCATGGCCTCAGAGTTGGTGGGCTTGTAGTCTACATAGTACTCCTGCAGCGGGGAGCTCAGTGTGCGCTCCGTCTCTCTAGCTTTCTTGCGGCGTTTGCGGGCTGCTGCTGAGTGCTCCTGCAGCTGCTTGACACTGCTAGGATAGCGCTTCCAAGACACGTAGATTACCAACAGGATCATGGCAACAGATAGAAAGAGGGCAACACTTCCAGCTACAATCTTATGGAAGGACACAGGCTCCAAGTCTTGCTCTGGAGGAAGTGCCACGGGCGGTGTAACCTCTGACAAAGTGGGACCTCTGATAGATCCCTCTCCTCTCTTTGCAGAACCAGTAGGTGAAGCCAGAATGGATGGATGATGCTCAGTCAGCATAGGGATATTGGATGGAGTTGGAGGAATACTCACACTGAGAGTTGTTGCTGGGTTTGAATAACAAACACCAAAAGCATCGACAGCATCCATCACTTTCTCCCCTTGGGCTTTCTTGGGGGAGGCGCAGATCATGGTCGTCTCCTTTGCCCCTCTGAAGTTTCTCAGCCAAGCAACCAGAGGACAGATGGCAGGGCCACAGTCCCAGACATTCCCAGCAAGGCTAATAGTAGTCAAGGAGATCCAGGCATTAACAACCTCCTGGGAGACATTGGTCAGCTTATTAGAGTCCAGATTGAGTGTCTGCAGGTTAGGCAGGCATTGGTAAACGACAGCATCCACTTCCGTCAGATCATTCCCAGACAGGTCCAGTTTCTGGATGGAGGCCCAGGTCCAAGTCAAGCCCTGGTTCATTGAGCGAATACGATTCCACTGCAGGTAAAGTGCCCGAAGATTGTAGAGGCGAGGAAAGTGAGAGAAATTGATCTTTGAGAACTGGTTATGCTCCAAATGCAGCTCAGTGAGCTTGACCAGGCCTGAAAATGCATTCCGAGTGATACTGCGTAGGCGATTGTAACCCAGATCCAGGAATTCAAGATTTCGGCAATCTTGGAACAGACGCATTGGGATGATCTTTAGAGAGTTTGAGCGTATGTGAAGGCTGAGAAGCTTCCGTAGGCCCTGGAATTGCCCAGGCTGCAAGGCTTGCAATTTGTTGTACGACAGGTCCAGATTACGCAAATTAGGGACAGGGTGGAATGTGGTGTTGTGGAGCGATGTTATTTTGTTGGAACTCAGGATCAGCTCTTTGAGCCTGCGGACCCCCTGAAAAGCCATTCCATCCACAGAGGCAATGTAATTATGGTCCAAATAGAGCCAGATGAGATGGTTGAGGCCTACAAACTGGCCTGCACGAAGACTAATGAGGCTGTTGTACCGCAAAGACAGGCCTTCACAGCCTCCTGAGAGGTTCTTGGGGACATCGCGAAAGGTGCTCGATTCACAGTAGACAATTTTTCCATCACAACGACAGCTCTTTGGGCATGGGCGTTCACTTAAAGATGGATTTGCGGCCAGCCACACCTGCATCAGGAGTTGGACCACTAGCCAGCGACGCCGCAGAGCAGAGCCTGTATGGAGGGAAAAGGGGAGAGGAAAACAAGAAACAAGAAAAAAAGTTGAGTAGATGAGTTTATTACAAACAACAAAAATAATATATAATCATATACTGTAATCATTTTCTAATTTCCCTTTTGTAAATGAGTGCACGCTTAACACTGAAGGGCAGGTTTTTTTCTAGTGTTTAATATTGGAAAAGATTGTGTCCAGTCATCAACCTATGTGCCCTTATCTACTTTTTTTTCTTAAGAGGATATATTTACATGAGACCTGAAGTACTGCCCAAACTAAGATGAGGCTCAGCAAGTTTTGCTGACAACATCTGAAGAGGTATCTTGAGTCAAGAAACTAGTATCTATGCTTCTATTTTTGGATGGTTTTATTTTTATTATCAAGTGACAGTCCTACTCCAAAAAGTGAACTATGTTATGTCTTTAGCTCATATTTGTTTTAATGTGTGTATCCCAATGGGAAGGACAGTAACAAAACATTAAAAAAGCTTTAAAGCTTTAAAACACACTGACCAACAAACATAACAATAAACAGTGTACATCAAAAATATTAATAACTGAGACTTTCCTACGTCCTGAAAGATGTGATAATGTCAGAACTTATGAATGACCTTAACCTGTGGTCAGGCTTCCTTTCAGAGATCTCTCCCACCACTGCAGTAGAGCAGTCATCATTCAGATTTAGACTGAAATTCCTATGTACAATTCCTATTTTTTCTCATTCCTTCACCTTGCATTCCAGGTCCCTTCCTTGTGTCTGGGCCCAAAAACTTTCAGATTCCTCCAGAAATCTAATGCTCTTCCAGTCACAAATTTTCACTTTCATTTTTTCCACATCTTGGAAGGTCCCTACCTCAACTCATTACTATGATGTACTGTAATTCAACCCTTTAATTTTCAGCCACCTAGGTTGTCACACATATTAATAACAATTTCCTCCACTTTCATCCATGTTCACATCCCTACAATACACACATTTATTCCTAGTCATATCTCTTTGTAAAATTGAGATGGACCTGGTAAACAGTAATAATTTAAATATTCAGCTATAGATATTTCCAAACCACTTACAGTGCAACTTCTATGTAAGATTGGAGCAAAGGACAAGGTACCTAATAAAGATGCATGCTTTCTTAGCTTCATTATATGAGCACTAAAGTGCATCTCATGCTACAGAATAGGAATCTGAATAAAATTCTGCAGGATTGTGCAAATGAATGTCTTAGGTTTCGCATAATTTATAGTATTTTCAGAACACTGTCCATCTGTTTTCCATTTAAAAAATCAGCATCCAGAGGACAAATAACAGCACTGCAAGTTTGATAGAAATCATATAAAAGAGTAATCACTTTCAAAGCCTACTTTTATAATGAATCTTATGGCCATTACAGCCTGCAGACTCAGATAACAGGGGCAGTGACCTGGCCACCGCTGCCCGCCTGCCAACCAGAGAGTGTTGAGGATAAAGGCCGAAATACTCAGTGAAGGTTGGGCACCTCCTGAAGACCTCAACACATCCAGAGGAAATAACCAACTACAACCAGGCCCTCATCCACCGGTCACCCACAAGTCTCCCACAAGCCACGATGCCATCAGGATAGTGTAACTACCAAGGGATTGAATCATCTAGTCCTAGGAATAACTAACTAACTCTGGCAAGAGGTACAAGTGGAGAGCAGCCTGTCTAACACCAGTTTGTTCACCATTACAAAGACAGAATGTTATCAGGTGTTAAACATGACTTGTTTAGAACTCAGAGTAAGTTCATGACTTGTAGCCCAACATGACCAAATCACTGTGATTTTGAAAATGGCATGAGATCGTAGACATGACTAGGTCCCAAACACTTCCTCACTGATCAGTGAGCAGCTTCTATTAGTTTCCCAATTTTAGAATTCAAATCAACTTTTATTAATTAATACAACTTGACTAATAATAAATAACTAATGCCAGGTTATATACTACTAAATATTGGTTGTTTTGATCAAATTCTGATTTTGTTTTTGTGGTCGTGAATAAGTCACCAAATGCATTATAAATTTGCATGTGAAAATAGTTCATGCTGTGCGAGCTGCAAATTACACGGTCTTAGCTTTTTGGAATGATGTCATTTGTGTTGCATGCACAATGAATACACACTGACAACCTATGTTGAAGCAAAGCGACTGCATTTACTCCATCATATCTTTACTTGTATTCATATTCAGTCATCCCATAAGCCATCACTGCACCATTGGCAGAGGCAGATAAGTAGTGAAAGGCAGCCTCTACAGAGCATATTAACATTCAAGAGCTGATGGTTGTGTATACAATCCTGGAGGAGTTTCAATTTAGACTTCAGCCATTTCAGTTTTAACCAAACCAAAGCAGCACAGGATCAGCATGAATCATCACTTCTGCTTGTCACGGGTTAAAAAGAAAACCCCACTATTAACCATATGGAATACACAACTTGTCTCTGCCAAAGAAAACAACCATTTGAATTCCAAATCTGGTATGTGCTTACCGTGGATAATGACTACGGGTTCATGAGATATACTTTTCCTATATTTTTGGGTTAGACGCTCTGTTTCAAGCACTATTCGAAAAACAAGCGGACGGTATATGACTTCCTGTGATATCACTCCTTGTTCTGAGGTGAGACAGAGTTGTTTCCATTAAAATCGTTCCCCTTTACAGAGCCACTAATGATCTGTCATTAAGATACATTGATTTCCCCTTGAGGAGGTGGTATGGAGGGGGGTGGGGGTCACTACTTTTGTGCATTTCTCACAGCAATATAATCAAGTATGGACTCTATTATCATCATCACAGGGAGATAAGATTCATTTATTAATATGTAAGTAGTCCATGGTTTAATTAACTTACAAAATGTATGATGTGTTGGCAGGCCCCATGCTGAAGTCACAAAATTAATGTGTTGTATGTTGAACTAAATTAATGCAGTAAGGCGATAAGCATGATTCCAGTTTTCAAACATCTTCCACAATCTTTGTAGGATTTGTCAGAAAAAATTCTCTATGATAGAGACGCTGAGAGGCATCATGCAGCATATGCTATCCAACATAGCCATTTTGTTACTTACCAAGCATCTGTTGATCCCATATGGGTATTGCATGTGTGTGTTTGTGCCAGTCTAAGAGTGTGACTGAGAGACACACACGCTTACTGTTTGTTTCTGGAGTAATCTTTCATCATAACTTACAGATGGAGGGAGCCATGGAACTGTAGAGATAATTTGTACTGGCTATTGATTATACCAGCAGATACATCAATCATGTTTCTTTATTTTTGATCCCACTATTGTGACGCTGTCGCGTAACTATTGCAAACACAAAGATGGTGATCACACGGTGCAGTTTTTCTGAGTGCAGCCAATTTGTACTTCTCGGGTTTCTGAATGTAATTTTTTGCCACAGTGCTGTACGTCCAAAGCTTACTCTTAAAAAAAAAAAAAAAAAAGACAGAGCAGAAGAATGCTGTTATAGAAAAAGCCCATGTGTGATAAACCATTTGTATATAAAGCATTTTTACGCTTTTACATGGGGTTCAGATTGTGTGGACTGTTTAACATGAATGTGTGTTTTGTACATTTTGTATCTGACTTGTTTCCCAGGAGGCTGCAGAAACAGCCCCCTATTGCTTTTATTACCCATGTGCATAATAGGCCTGCTTTATTAGAAGTGACTCCGCCATCTCTTTGAGATTTAGCCTGCCTCACAAGACACCTCTCTCCCCTTACTGACACTGCATGTGGTTTAATGAGCGTTCTGTGTGCTAATGCTTCTGTAAGCCATCTCCTTCCCCACAACTCCTCTAATCTTATTCACAAAGGAGCATAAGTCACCCTCTGAGGTGTCACTCATGGGGTGTGTGTCTCTGTTACCTCTTACCTGATGTACCTCTCACCATTACTGGTCCTATGCTGTATCTACTTTGATTAACAATGTCTCTATTCTCTGTCTTTTTCAAAAAATGGTAGGTATGCATGGCCTTGAACTCTGCAGTCATTAGAATATGTTTGGAATGATATCTATTTTCATGCATGTGGTCAGGCAATATCCTATGCCCTTTGACTTCCCTTTGTGGTTTTCGCTATTGCACCCCAGCCATATTCCTCGTTTCTAACTAGCTTCTAGATCAACTTTAAGGATGATTTATTCATTTATTCATTCATTTTCTAACCACTTATCCTGTGTAGGGTCACGGGGGGGCTGGAGCCTATCCCAGCCTACTTTGAGCGGGAGGCGCGGTACACCCTGGACAAGTCGCTAGTTCATCACAGGGCCACACATGGAAAGACAAACAACCATTCACACTCACATTCACGCCTATACGGTCAATTTAGAGTCACCAATTTACCTATATTACATGTTTTTGGTGGGTGGTTTCTCCAGGCAGAAAAGTCCCAGGTCCTCAGGTGGATTTAAACCCAGGAGGCAACAACACTACCCACTGTGCCACCATGCTGCCCAAGGATGATTTATTTTTTTCTTAATTTTAGCACATTTAACACATTGATATGTGATTCTCCTTTTCCCTTGTCACCCTCTGCAGTTATCTGTCTAAATCCAACATGGTTGTACAGGTCAAAGCTCAAGTTTGACTAAAGGCATATGTGTAATGCTTAGTATGCAGCAGACAGCCCTGCAGTCCTCAGCATGAAAAGATAGCTATTTCTACCTCTCATCCTTAACACATAGAGAGAGTGAGAGCACTTTACTGCTGACCTAAAATAAAACCAAATGTAGCTTAATAACTTGGCAAACGCACTCGCTAACTGGTGCACTTTGAGTACACACAAGTGGCCCA
The DNA here is from genome assembly GCA_037577475.1 of Chaunax sp. Z400. Classification (NCBI taxonomy): domain Eukaryota; kingdom Metazoa; phylum Chordata; class Actinopteri; order Lophiiformes; family Chaunacidae; genus Chaunax; species Chaunax sp. Z400. The sequence goes on from CM075199.1 coordinate 3,539,001, forward strand.
TTGCTATTTGCTGCTTGTCATTGACAAAACGTTACCAGCCTCAGCCCTGACTGCACATAGAGACTGGACGGCAGCCGAACCCCACATGGGGAAGGACGTCCCCAGACCGGCCTAAGCTATCCTATTAGTCTCCAATTATCTTGAGATGATAGCAAGGCCTGCCAAGTTAGAGCCATTTCAACAGTAGTTGGAAAACACTGTCCTGGTGAGCCCATCTTGTATTTGTGACGCTGATTAGGAAGAATACAGAAAAGCATTGCAGGGAGTTTTGTAATTTTGTTTTGTTGTTTGTGGAAAACAATACTCCATCTCTATGACTCCTGATTTCCCTTGGTGGTAACAATTCCATGTAGTTGGAGTGATGGAGAATAAGAATAATCAATCAGCCTTTAGCCTTTGCTGTGGAGGAAAAGTGTCTGGCTCTGAGCTTCCCATAAAACTTTGGGTTAACTATGGTTACTCTGACAAGGGTTCGCATATTGATAAATCAACCAAAATTGTGAAACTTTAATTAATGTTTGTAAGATCGTATTTTGAAAACAAAGGTAATAAACTGATAAACTGGTAATAAACAGTAACCGGGAGACAGCCCCTCTTGTTTGTCATTATTTCTCAGTGACACATTGCTAATGGAAATTCTGTCCCAGGTACTAGGGTTCAATACAAAGAGGGTTGTATCCTCATATGTTACTATAAAGGTGATGCCTTGTTTCTTCTAGTATATCACCCTAGATACCCGGCAAAACACCCAAATCCTGTTCACGTTACCAAGTTTTAGTCAGCACTGATGAAAGGGTGCAAAACACTACAACACCAACATTTCTGAAAACATAATGGAAATAATATTGTGTATATTAGAGATATTCATTTTCTCTATGAGGACTATATTTGAGTTTTGGATCTTATATAATATGTGAGGATATTTTGACCCCTCCATGCTAATTAAGCCTAAGGATTATTTGAGATTGAGCTTCACCTGAACTGCATCCCCCCCCCCAATAAATGAAGAATAGCCTCACAACTCTCATGAGTATGAGAACATTTTGGTTTCTATGGATAGATAGACTTAAAGAATTGAATCCAAGTGTCAGTCAGAGCTGTTCGGGCACAAGGACTTAGATTTAGGTTAAGGTTATATTTAGGGTTATGTCAGAAATAGGGCAAGGGCTAAGACCATTTAAAAGTTCAGATAAGGGTATGGGATAAGAAACAAATTATAATATTTTTCTCAGCTGAAGTTCTATACATCAGCTGTTCTGTTGGACACCGTGCCAGAACTGCTTTTAATGTGATGTGAAACTCTCCAATGCTGCATTTGTTTTTAGATTTCTTTAATTTAGGCCAGTGTCTATTGGCTGAACTTTGGGTTATTGTAGTACAGGTGTTACTGGCGAACCATTCCATGGTGTACTCCGCCTCGGGCTCAGTGCATCCAGTCCCTATACAAACCTGAACAGGATATGCATACACGGTATAATGGATGCTGGATCCCAGAGGCATCTCAAGCTATTGATTTTTAGCAAATGTAAATAATAAATGCCAAGATATTGGCCTCAAAGGGACATTTCAACTGACATTTCAACAATACTGCCTGTTGAATGCTGCAAGGCCAACAGGAGGTGATTTGTTGCTTATATACTGCGATGAGCCAATATGAGCTACATTGCATCTATTATGAAATTTGTATTATACTATTATTATTATACTATTTACTATTTTAGATATAGGAAAGGTATGTGAAATGTCATTGGGGTCTCTAAATCTATCTTAAAGTTTTGCAGCTGCATCTCTAACTGTGGCTTTTTTACTGCCCTCACCCTACTGTTCTCTTCCTGCAAAGCAGATCTCTAATGATATGGTCCATGAAACATAAGTGTTTTGCGTGCTGTTAATGAAGAGTATTACAGTCAGCAACACTGGTGGATAACTGAGATTACAGCGCCATGTAATCTTCAAATAATTATTGGCACCAGCAAGAATCTCTGTGGTTGACAAAAGTTTGTTTGAGTTTGTAGGCACGTGTTGGCACCTGCATGTGTCTCTGGATCTCACTCAGAATTGCTGCACTTCAATTATGCAGGGTGTTCTGACATGCTCTGATATGAGAAAAAAAAATAGGCCCATAAAGCACACTTCTTTGATTAACCATATCTGGCTGCTGTGCAGTACACATAAATTGTGTCTGAGGCTCCTACAGCCTGCACTGTATGGCTTTGTGTCCCGTTATACCTTATATTGATGTGGTGCAGTAACCCACTGTGGGTCGATATATCATGCAGCCTCACAATTAATGGCACAGCACCACCAGTGAACTTGGCCATCTGTATACCAGTTAGGAATGGCTGAGGAGATTAGACTCCTCAGACAGTAATTTCAGACAAAAAAAGAAAGAAAGAAAGAAAAAGGCAAATGTTATTTGATTTTACTTTGGAAAGAGGGGGTGGAATAAAACAAATCAGAGAGTTCAATGCCAACAGAGGGACAGAGTGAAAGAGCTGCCAAGACGGTGGTGTTTGGGGGTTACAAGTGTGTATATGATGCGCAGGAGCAGAGGAATGGGGCAACATTTTGAATCCTGATTATATGGAACTGACTTGAAAATGCAGAAAACACATATATGCATGCAGACACAGAAAAATCATGCATCACTTGCAGAGAGAGTTGACGTTACACAGACAGACACCGAAAGAGAGAGAGACTACTGGTAGATGGACGCACAGTTTTATACCCGATTTGGAGAGTCCCCCCTGATACAGATTACAACGGCATTCTTGAATTAGAATAAGACTATTTAGCAAAACCTGCACGCACGCACACACACACACACACACAGACACACACACACTAGAGTTTTTGGGGAGGCGTTAGCACAGATCTGAAAATGGACAATGGTTTTCGTGCGTACAGATTAAGGACAATCAATGCAGGGACACGCTCTATAAAGTTGACTGGCTTCCAACATTTACCGTGATTAGCATTTCAGTCCATGTCAATGAGCCAGACAGTCTAACCACTCAGGCAAAATGGATAGTCCTCACTAAGACAGGCAGGCGTATTTGCGTTGCCCCTTTGGAACAAATATTTAAGGGGATAGCGCTGTGGAATAAAAAAATAAAAAAATAAATAAGTAGCCTATCATTAGTTAGTTAGTGCATTCCATCAGGAAATGGAGGAAAATACATCGCAGCTCTGCGACCATCGGGCTACAGTGCAGTTCAGTCACATTCCTCAAGCTTCCACATGCACTAAAAGACACCAAAACCCCTCGTCGGATGTCACAACAGTCCATTTGAAAAGACGACTATTTTTCAGGCACACATCTGATTCAAACTGCTCGAGAGAAGCAAGTCATTTTGTGGCATGTTACGCAAAAGAAGGAGAGCTGGAGTAAATTTTGAAACAACCCATGGTTTCCAAAAAAAAGAGAAGATGCTCACTTAAACACCACTTACCCATATCCGCTTATCTGTCAGCTCCAGCCTACAGGTTTTAATGGCTTCTAGTGCGCGACATCCGAGTTCGCATGAAGCGCTCTCCACAGACAGGTACCGTCCTAATCCACTAGCCCGGTCTCTCCGCGCAGCCGCCGACTCCAAAGCGCACCTGCCTTTCACTCTCCTGGACCTGGATGCCCTATCCGGGTTAGTTCTGCATTTATAACCGTGTAACTGAACCAGGGTGAATGTCATTTACTTCCAACTCCGGATTAAACGGGTAAAAGGAATCCGGTTTCAGATATCCCTATCCATGTCCCCGCATGAAAAGAATCGTTTTCTTTTTTTTTCAAGTCACAGCCAAAAAGACTACTGCAGTAGGCGCAGAAAAAAACGAAGCCACATCCAAGTAATTCATGTCAGTCTTACATGCGGATGGAGATGCGAAAATCCTGTCACGGAACTTCAGAAATACGTTTGCATGGTGCAAAAACGGGGCTTGTTTTATTTTTTTTATTTTTTTTTTTAAATGATTCAAGCAGTCCTTCAATTCCTCTCTCAAGTAAAACGCTCCGTCTCTGCTCTCAAGGATGCTCAGTCTGATCCACGCATGGCGCACAGAGGAAAGTAACGCTCGGTTATCCAGAAGTCTCTGAAAAAAATCATTCGCGCAAAATAGTCGTATCCCAATATCCACCTCCTTATCCAAATGTTCCATTCATTGTCGATGTTGCTCGATTGGAAATACAGCACGACGCCGCTGTTAATCGCGTCTACATGTCACTGCAACTTTGACAGGCAGAATCGGAATGCCCTCTTCTGGTGAGATTGCGACCCACGAGCTCGTCCAAGTCGACGTGCATTGTGAGTTACGGCGGTACAATCTCAAGGTTGCTACAGGCAAAAATTGCGTTCGAGTCCCTGTTTATGTTCACCGCTTCATCATTTTCTTCTACTAAAGGAAATATTGTGTTAAAGTGTTTTTTTTTCTCTTATGCTGTCACTGTTCAGTGCGATTTTAAGCGTTTGAATAATGCGACATACGCATTTATAGATAAAAAGGAATTCATTATGTTCCCGAATAAGAAGTCGTACAATATCTCTCTCTCTCTCTCTCTCTCTCTGTGTGTGTGTGTGTGTGTGTGTGTGTGTGTGTATTTGTGAGGACCTTTATCAGCGTTGGGCTTAAGGCTTTTTTTTGGGGGAATGTTAAGACATTTTGGCCGATCTTTAAGGGTGTTTGAGGGCTAAAACTTAGTTTTAGGCGTATTTAGGTTGAAGATTGGACGGGGTTGCGTCACACTTATTATAATTAGAGCTGCCTTTACCACTGTGAGCCAATAAAACAACTGCAGGACGCTGTCCATGGTGCTGAAAGAGTACAGTTCAGTGAGTGAATAAGAGCACACAGCGTCCTGCTCAAGGACAGATCCCTATAGTTTTGTGCAAACATGTTCTGAGAAACGACTGAACTATAACTCATTAGCTAACCCCTTTTTGATATACAATGGTATTCAGTGACAGCAGCCTCCCTCTAGTTCAACCCAGCTACAATTTAAAGCTTGGGTGTATTTAAGGAGGAAATAGGCAGTTCAATTTTTAATGTGCATTGCATTTGCACTGGGTTACTAATCTACTGTATGTTATGCTTTCCTTCCAAACTTACCTCATACTGACATTAATAGATAGCATTGTAAAACTGTGTTGTTCAATTTTGTATATTTTAACTCCAATGCTTTTCCATATATAGAGGAAGACTTGTTTCCCCACCATCATTTCAGATTTTCCATTTTCATGTAAGCTAACTAAATGTATGACACATTGTTATACAGACATTTACTGTTTGACTGTTAGCAGGATTATTCCAAATGTTATGAAGAAAGGTTGATGAATTACGGTCCAAGGAACAATGCATTCGATTTTAGTGGTGATCTGCATCATCATCTGGTTCCAGAATGATTCTTTATCATTGTGAAATAATGGCAAATACAAGACTTTTTTTCCTTCTAACTTCATAGTTAATGCCTACAATGTTTAGACAAAATGACACAATGATATCCCCACAAAATCTACCACACATCAGAGTCTGACCCAGAGCCATTAGTATTCCAGATCTGGTGAACCAGAATGTGTAACCTTAAGGGGATCACAAAAAAACACTACAGACTTGTGGTCTTCATTATTTTGCTTATGCACATTTTTAATGCAGATCTTCATTGGTAATGTACTGCATTTTCCATAGTAAAACATTCAAATTTACCTCAGTAAAGGATCTAAATACCACTTCCAGGAAATGTCCATGACGAATCGTTGAAGCTAAATAAGATTTCACTTTAGGTCGGTTTAATCTCTCATTGTAAGATAGCAGTATTTAAATATCTCCTATTTTATTTAGGTTTACTCCCTGCAGCTCTTCTTATACCTATTCTCAGCTAATCACTTGTAACCAACAGGCAACAAATGCCTCTTTCATTTGATCTAATAGTGTAACATATCTACAAATAATTGGTTGCATTGTAAATCAGTGTTAGTCATGCATCTGCTATATGAATGGCAATGGCACCTGTACCTTTAACAACTCTATCATGTCTTTTTACATATTTCTATCCTTATAAATTAGAAAAATATAATGATACTAACCCAATTCATTTTCACCTTTTCACCAGAGTTGGTTATCTGCTTTTACCATGCCTCTCAAAATGGAGACAGACATTCTCAAACAGCACGCTCATATTCAGCATCCTTCACTGTGCCTAGCTTCATTATCTGCTCCCATGCAATTTGGCCGATGACTTCACTTCTGGATGTGGTTCAACAAGCAGAGTCCACTCTGCTGACGGCGTTGAAACAATTAATACCCTGTGAAGTTATGGAGATATTGACAGTGCCAGCTCACAGGGTACAGCAGTGATTTCTTTCCTCAAATAATAAAACTTTATTCTTTACCCTCACCTTTTAACTCCACCAATGAATTATCTCTATCTGTTGGTTTAAGTGTCTGTCATGTAGGTAGTTCTCCACATTTTCAGCAGAAAAGAAGAAGACATTACAGGATTTGAAAGAAAAAAACCTCTAATGCTCTGTCATATAGTTTTTTAATTTTTTTTCTTTTTTCATGATTTGGCAATTGCAGAATTGCAGCCAACTGTAGCTGGTCACTTCGATGAGTAATTGGTTCCTCTTGAAACGAAATATTGTGTTGAACATAATATTTATCGAAACACTTCAGATTCAAAAGCTAAATAATCTTTGAGGTTGCAAATCTTGAGACCTTCTGTGCTTTCAAAAGCCCTTATTTTTCAGCTCTCTCTGAATCTATTGACAGAATTAAATGGAACAAACACTCTGCACATGTTTTAATATATATACTGAGCAACAGTAGAAATACATAATTTAAAAAACCCAAGATTTTCCTTTCACTAGCCCTAATCTACTGAAACAAACAAGCATGTGATACATAGAAATGACTTTTTTAAGTACCCACAACCAAAACATGTTAAATCATGAATAACCATCATTTTGTCATAACATAGCTGTAACAGTCATTGGTGCATTTCAGAGTAAACAATTGTGTTGGTGAGATTTTTTACGGCATGATTACCTGGCCAAGGTAATAAAATCCTGGGTCTGATTAATGTCCTACTGGAACAACTCATGATGCCACAGTTGGGATGCTGATGATGTTGATGGTCGGAACTCGGCAGACACCTGTAGCACAGATGTTACAGATGTTATGGCACATTGCACAGATCACATTTAACTTGCATAGAGCTGATGGTTTTAGGCGTGTGTATGGCCGCCATGGGGAACACTATCCTGCTGCATACATCCAGGAAGTGGACCATTGTGGTGGTGTTGTCATGATGTGGGGAGCCATTGCTAATGGATGGCAGGCAGACTTTGTCCACATCCATGGTACACTGACAGCTATCCATTAGCAAAATACGGTCCTAGGTCCAAATGTCATTCCCAGGACACAGCAATCAGGCATGACCTTCATGCATGACAATGCCAGACCACGTGTGGCTCATGTCTGTCGGGAGTAGCCTACCTGGACCAGAACAATGTTGCTGTCCTTCCTTGGCCAGCATATTCACTAGATCTCAATCCAATAGAGCATCTGTAGGATGTTCTGGATCGCAGGGTGAGATGGAGAGATCCTGCTCCAGCAACACATACACAACTTGTCACAGCACTGCAAGAAGAATAGCATGCCATCCCACAAGTCCAAATTAACCATCTTATCAATTCCATGCAAAGGAGATGTGATGCTGTGATAAATGCGTGGTGGTCAAACGCGTTACTGACTATTGTTTTTGTTCTCTGTCTCACCATCCACACTTTTTGACTTGTAAACACAAAGGCAACAACCACTAATTTGCACAAAAATGATTCTTCTGTATGGCTAAAGGGTGAATAAAGCTGTGTGAACCATAATTTGCCTTTGATATTTATATGAACAGGATGGCATGACATCAAAATAAATAAATATGCATTTCTACTGTTGCTCAGTATATATATAGTTACACATTAAATTCTTCCCATAGAGAATGATATGGAGACTCTAAATGCAATATTTGTTTAAGCTCCCATACTGTAAATCCTGGTTGGAAATTTACACTGGAATCTTGACAGTATTCAACTATAAAATGTCATACAGTGATGTGCTGTAAACTGCAATGCAATCTGGGAGAAATAATATGTGACTGCAGCATGAATACCAGAAATCTATTATCTACAGGAATGTAGTGTAACCTTACCTTTGAACAGCAAAGCATCATGGGAAGGAGAAAGAAAAGTGTAGAAACTAAAATTTGAAAAAGAAAAAAAAGTGAAACAGAACCTGCTCAGCCTTGAGACGCAGATGTCCAAACCTGCGTGGATAAGAAACCTCCACTGAGTAATAGAAGTTGCCTTTTTTATCATGACCCCATCAAAGGGGGGTCTGTATAACAGGTTTGATAGGGGGAATGGTCTATCCACATATTCTCAAAAACCGATGGACAGAATTCAGTGAAAGTTCACGCATGCTTTGCAGAGGCCCTAAAGCTGTGCATCTGATTGGTGTGTAGCAGCTTTGCTCTCTTGCTACCACATGTGTGGGTTCTCTCACTCACGGCTCCGATGATGACGTTGATAGCAGTCTTTATTTTAACACAAGTAACTTAACAACACATGTCTCCAGTCTCCAGCTGGCAGCTTGCCTTTCTAGACTCTAGCACACAGACTCAAGGGCAGACTGTGTCCTGGTCTAGCATGCTGCAATATGAGGAAGAGAGAGCAATCAGTTCAACACAAAATACCTGGGATAATTAGCTCTCTCTCTCCCTGGCCCCCACTCCCTTAACCACCTCTACTTCCCCCTCTGTCTCCTGTCCTGAACAAACCAAAACCTCACTGCCACATTGTCTCTTCATCTTGCTTATCCTGTGGCTCAAGACGTACAGTAGTCATCCACCTATTCAAAGACTGGTAGATCAGTCACTGCAGTCTAAATACTGGTTTGTGCTGTAAAGCAAGTTCAGTCATCAGTCAGACTAGAAAGGTGATATATAAGGACACTCCATTCACCATTCTAGTAGAAGTATTACAGTAATGTTCGCTTACTGTCATTAAATACAGGATATATGCTGTAGATTACATTTGCAGTGAAAAGTTTACAGTGTATTTTTCATGAGTTGAAATAAAAAGATCCAAGACTTCTTCAGTCCAGACAAATATCTTTCAAATACCGAGCTCAGATTTCTTCTATCCTTGGACACTATAATACACCCACCTGCCTAGGTATGGTATCAAGATGCTGATTAAAAAGTATGACTATTTGACAGCTATGCCCTCGGCTGGTCATTTTGAAAAGGCCATTTCACCACGATAAGCCATCTCCAATGTTGCTCCCAACGATTTGGCAGTACAGAGGTTTCTGTTCAGTACAGTTAAAGTTTGTAAATCCTTCTCTTCCATCCAATTTCATTTCATCTTCTAATGACTGTGAGAGTTTCTTATAATTTTTTTATTGGCAAGATCGATGATCTGAGGTCCAATTTCTCCATTGCCGTCTTACCATTAACCCCACTTACTCGTCCCATTTTACTGCCTGAATTTATGTCCATTTATTCACCGACCCTTTTCCAATACTCTGGCCCAAATGTGCACTCTTGCACTCTGCTATGGACCAAGAGGTGAGACAATGAGACAGGATTTAAGGGTGATTTATTTTTTTTCCTCATAAAATGTAAAAATCAATATGAAGAAAATTTAAGAATTTAGAGGAATTTAATAACTAAGCCTACAAAATATGACTGTACTCAAGATAACAGCAACTGACTCAACAGGAAACATATAGTGGCTTGGCCAAACCAATGAACACACAAGGGGCAAACAAGATGGACATAGACTACAACTAAATACAAAGCATAACTAACTGAACCCAAACAGCCCATGGTTTGGTCTGATGGGTCGGCTCCACCATTTAAAAGTCCTCAGCCCTCAGCCATAAGGGACCTCCCACTAACCATGCCCAGTAACTCAACGACAAAGAAAGCAAAGATTAATATAACAATTAGCATTCAGTGCTAATATCAATATAAACAACGTAAGATTAAAAGAAAGAAATTAACACCAAGTCAAACTTTAATGTCAAATGCTTGGGTGTGCTTGAGTGGAATGAGCATGTGGAGGTACCAAACTGACAGAGTGACTGCAAATGAAATGACCCTATGGTGTGACAAACTAATGAGGTGCTTCCTGTCCCATGTCCCAGCCTCCTCACTATTATGAACCATTCTCTTTAGTCTGGCTCCGTTCCTTATCATTTTTAAATTGCTAGAGTCCAGCCACTCTAAAAAAGCCACTCTCTATTTAGCTGAGTCAGAGAATTATAGATCAATTTCCAAGCTACCCTAATTATGCAAAATATTTCATAAACAGTTACTGATCAACTTGTGAAGGCAGTTGAGTTAAAAGTAATCTGACAAATTATTAACTAGAAACAGTCTTCATTGTCACTTTACCTCCAAACTTGCATCCCTCAATTTCCTTCTGATAACATTTAGAATTAAATTCAAATTCCTGTTAATTACATTTAAGACACTGCACAACCTCACACAACCGTGGCATTAAAAAAAGCCAGATACAAGAAAGATGGATGCAGAGGCTGTGGCTGATTTGATGAAAGACCTGTATGGGCAATGTATGGCCGTCACCGGTGCATGTGTTCTGCCTAAGTGATTCTGACAACAGGAGATATTTTCAGGCTATCTCCAGGGTGAGAGACACCTCCGTTCTGTCCTCCTTGTGTTCATTTTAGACTGGGACTTGTTCTCTCTGGTGTTCTTTTCTTTTTCCATTTCCTCTGATCTTAAGGCTGGCAGAATCTTAACCTGCCTCAAGGCAATTTTCAACCTGACACTGAATTTCTCGAGTTCACCTGTGAATGTGAATCATCCAGCAAGTATCCAGGGAGAGTTTAAACGGCCAACACTGTGCCGTGCGAAAATAAAACATTTTCTTGTTTCACTTTGCTTTTTTTTTCCCTCTCTAAAAGTTGCTGTTGGTACAAAGAATGTTGTGATCCTAAGGTTGCAACAGCAGATGCAGTAACTATAAAATTCTGTTTTGCAGGTCGCTTCCATTAACCTTTACCACAAGCTGAGTTCCAATCTGGAGCTGTGTTCCAGACACTGCAGCTAAGGTTGAGGCCGAGGTGTTTGGGCTTGCATGTACCTGATATCAGGCACATATAAAGTGAATGAGAAATGTTAAACAAGCAGAATAAAGCACACAGTTTGTATTGAAGAGTAGAATTACAGAAGGGTTGCTTCAGTGGATGTTTTTGCTCTCTGACTGCATGTACAATGCTTTAAAACAAGGCAAACCCTTTTTTTTCCATTCATGGTGCTGTATGACACCAGCCACCTGTACGGCTGATGCAGACTTTCTGCAACTGGGAGTAAAATGAAAAGTGTTGCATAACCTTACTGCTGGCACAAAATTCAAGATAAACACAGCAATAAAAATTTGTAAAGATGATAGGATAAAAATATATAATATTTGTACTGTTTTCAATAGAATATATGTCCAAAAGGATCTGCGAATTATCACTGTCTGTTTTATTTGTTTTACAGTGTCCTTTAATTTTTTTTTTGAGTATTGAGACAGAAAATGGCTCACATTATGAATTCAAGATAAGTCTAAATGCATGACTCAGTCAGTACCTGATAGCAGTTCATAAGCTTCTAAGTAAAGCTGCTGTGAACCAAATATAAAAACCTGTATGGGCCTGTCTATCCTTATTACTGTTAATGAAAAAGCAGTTTGTTTTATTTGTTTTACACTGTGTTGTTGCATTTATTGAAACATGACATGGTTTGCTTTATGAGTATAACTTTTTTTGTGACGAGTGATGTCATGCTTTGTAAACATCATAAATTTGGCGGTGGACTTGCCCTTTGATTTAGAGAGTTTGGGCCTACACATGCTGTCATTCGCCCTCCTTCCAACAGGGGATTAATGTATTGCTTGGTTCTCTTAGCTGGGTAGCTAATGTTAGCCACTAGTAGGTCTACTTTTACAAATCAACTGATTTCGTTTGAAGTTGGCGCAGGTTTCTCAGTGGGACATTGACATTGTGGGACGTTTTGCTTGCAAAACCAAAATTGAAATTCTGGAATTGTTTAAAGGCACTTTTGATGGAGCTGTGTTCAACAGCACATGTAGTGTAATGTGTAATGTAACTTTTTTTTTCATTGAACAATTAGTAAAGGGATGTAATTACATAGTCAATTTAATAAGGAAATAAAATCATCATTGATCATTAGTGGGTAATCAAGCAGTATTCAACTCAATCAGTACTCGATCTACAGTACATAATCATGACCTGGAAATGTTGCAAAACTTGAATAGCTGACTTTAATATTGGACAGAAAGTGGGGATGTATTTAAAACTATTTATTAAAACTGTATTCCTCCTCTTTGGATTTACTTGTGGTTCCCAGACTTACAGGTGTGCACATGCTGGATTGCAGTGTTGAACTTTAACAGCAGAGAAAATCTCAATTATAGCACTCTCTGCAAATCATGTTTCTTAAATGGCTTTATAAATGTTGATAATGTGAAGATTTTGCAGTGCAATGCTTTTTTTCCCACTTGGGCTGATAGTGGTTTCCATTAATTCTCATGACAGTCACCGACTCCAGTAGTACATACATAGATTGACATGATTACAGTGTGTGCATAATCCAGTTGTGTGTTTGCCTGAATGATGAAGTGTTTGAAACCTTTACTATGTCCTATCATCAGACAGATAATGGTAATGATTCTCCTTCTGTTACGTTCCTGCCCTGAATTCAAACAGAATCACCCTCCTGTTTCACCACATTTTTTTCCCCCATATGCCTTGTTATAATTCATTCAATGTAACATCCTGTGATTTTAGTGTACTCTAGCCAGTACGTCCACATCCCCATTACCTCCCACACTTATAGAATATTATGTAAAATACTCCCCAGTCTAAGTGAGGGTACTGAGACAGTATTGGAGGATTATGTTGTTCCTGCTGTTCTCCTGTCCCTACAAAGAGAGCTTACAATATTGATTAATAATTCAATAGTATACAGATAACTGTTTCTCTCTTGCTCTACTCTTGATAGTGCAACTCTCTGTTGTTATTTTATGGATGACACCATGATGAAGGTATGGCCATCAATGGAATTGAATGTATTCAGTTATTGTATTATGCACATGCCATTATTTATTATTTCTAATTGAAAATTCAACTGCATAAGCCCATTCCTCACAGACAAATAATTAGCCTTGTGTGTCTGTGCCTGGCATGACAACACTGATTTCTTGCCGATTAGACACGCTTTATCTCGGTCATGTAAGAATGCGCCTTCCTTCCTTCACTATTTCTCCCCAGATTTTATCCCAACTGCTTGATTCCATGCCTGCTTTATGTGTTTTGTCTTGGCAAAGACGTGTGAGATAAGAGGTGGGCATCTGTGTATGGCAGTGCCTTGCCATCTGTCAACTGCCCATGGGGTCTCTGCGGACATAAGCTCACATAGAACATGGGTAGGCAGATAGTTTTCAATTTAATTCAGGGGGATATGGAAAGCATAGAGGAAATGTATATGAAACAGACAAAAGAAAGCCATAAAGTAAGTCAAAAATGTAAGTTATCATGGAGAAATAGGAATTGCAAACTTTTGTAGCTGTGATGTGATGTCATTGTGGAACAGTCAAACAGAAACCAGGGAGCAAATCAATATCTTGAAATACGTTTTAAATGCCAATATTTCCTCTATGCAGAGCCTTTCTGAAACCATGTGGAGTCAAAATTAAAGACACAAGGAATGTCTGCTAATGCTCTTGCGAGATGGAAGAATTTACATAATGTAAGATGATAAGGATCTATAAACCCAGCAGATCAATGAGGTCCAATTACAGGGCACTGGAGTTTCTTATCTGCCTCAGTTTAACTTTGTGCAGCCTGTGGTCCCCCACTTTCATTAAATCCTCAATGCGATTACGCTGGCTGATTGGCACCAGTTGAAGATTATCACTGAGCACGATCACAGTTTTCCTGCTTACTTTTGTGTTCAAAGGCACAAATAAAGCATCCTCAAGGACGGACTTCATGTGGTTTAGTGACAAATAGTATGTTGTGCTTCTGTGAAGGCAGTATCACTTAGCTATTATCATTGTGAAAGTCATTATTTTTAATAATTTAAGCAGTGCTAATGACTCTTTTAATATGACCTTTTGCTAAATGAACACACAAAATTGCCATGAAAAACAGACTCGTAGTTATGCTTTTGTTTTTTTTCCCCCATCTTGCAGTTTTTAGGGCCTCTGGGAGGGCTGTTAGCTATGGGGCTGCACCATTGTTAAAGTGCATTCACCTGTGAGAGAGCCATCCAAGGTTATAGCCTGGAGGTGTAGAGAAGACAGACTTTTTTTTTTTCTCTTGTGCAAAAATATTCACACCTGCATACTCACAAATACACACCACTAAAGATTTTTTTTTTTTTAAAACATGGTTATTCTCAGGCTAATGTACTAGAGCTCCATTTGTTTGCTTGATGTTTCCCATTTTTGACTTTGACCTGAGCTGCAAGAAAAGGATTTGACAGAAAAGGAGAAAAAAAAGCAGGATTTTCATCCTTTCCATCTGCTTTATTGTTGATGTGTGGATCACAGACTCGGTGAGAGCATCTCTTTCTAGTGCTGAAAAGGAAGGTGTAAGAGATTCCTGCACACATTGTTTATAGTGTCATGGTGACACAGGTGGAGCTGCACAGTTTAGCATGGCCCTGAGGAACACTTCCATGTGACTCAGCATGTTTGTTTAATTACTCAGCTCGCTACCCCTTCTCATTTCTTTGACACACCCTCTCCATGCCACATCCTAACAGTTAACAGTAGCTTGTCTGACAGTACCCCTACATTCTGCTCGCTCCCTCCGTTCCTCTATTTTTGGCATCAGACATTCTGGGCACGTAGACCTCAGCACAATGTAAATTATTCAGCCTGGCTTGCCAGAGGCTGGGAGCGAATCATAAATCGCAGATGGTCTCAGGCTATTTCATACGGGTGACCATGGTTAAACACCAATGCACAGAATCATTTTCTAACCCACACAAATAAAAGGTTTCATTACGTGTAGCCCGGTGAAAGAGTGTTTGATTTTAAACTCATGAAATGTGGCTTTTTTTGTTGTATTCAAATGTGCACTGTGAGCTTGTACCATGTTAGATGCACATCACCTCAGATATATGGCTCTGCATCAAAGAAGATCCATCCATCTATCTATCTATATATCCATCCATCTATTTTCCTCTTTCATTGCTATGGTCTTTGACATTTCATGAAATTTTCCAAAAGAATACATAAGCCTCATATTCAAAGTGTACACTCTGCTGCTCTATAATAAATGGCACCTCAGTATTGTGTAATGTACAGTATAATGAGGCAAAATGTCTGACTTCAGGTGAGGCAAACTTCCCTTTGAGTTTTCCAAAGTTCATGACTTACAACCTATGAGATTTATGGCATGATGCAGCTCTTTTCCCCTTGTTTGCTCATTGAGCTCTTTGACAGCGCGAAGAGGGCAATGAAAAATGAGCAAAGGAAGCCGGTCTGGTGTTGGGCACAGATGCCAGAGCAAGGAGGCACTCAGTAGGGCAGCATCCATGTTTAGTAAAGCAGTTTGCTGTTTAATTACACACTGTGGGAATCACCTTCCTCAGACCTCTGGGTTCACACACTTAGGCCAAGGGTACAATGTACTGCCTTTTGTGACCTACGGTAGACTTGGATGGTATGGGAATACACAACACAAATACATGCACACATACACACAAAATAATATATTATACTTTTGAGCAATTAGTGGACTACAGGCCAAATCCAGATTCCGAGATGTTTCTCTCCGGACTGCGAAGCCCATCGACACAACGGGGTAAAATATAGACAGCCTATTTTAACTTTTTGTCATCAAAGTGGTGGTTCAGTCGAGCTTCTTGGGTCCTACGCTGTAAATTGTTCTGTTCTTCTTCAACATGAGGTTTAATTATCTTGTTTGTTTGTTTTTTGTGGCTTACTTATTTCTAGACTGGAACCAACTTGTTTTACAATTTCTTGGCAAATTATCTTGCTGCATGGACGAATAACTTCACTAATATGAAGCCTTTTTCTCCTCAAATTCAGTGTTTATTTCTTGTATTTTAGGTAATCTTTAGCCGCATTCAGACAGTGTTTTCATTCCTGGTCTGATGCACCTTTTCCGCCCCGACGTCTGTTTGAACGCGATGGAGGCGTAATGGGGTGTCAGTTTGTTCCACCTATGTGGCGCCTCGGGAGGTAGTAACATTGCCGAAACAGGAGTCTGTCTGAATGGAGTGCCCCGGTTTAGCAGAACAGCTGTGACTTTGTAGTAATATGTTCAGGTGTGCGACCTACCCCAGGGGATTTAACTATGCAGTCGTAACAGGAAGTCCGTTATTAGAAGAACAAGCACAGAAGATGATCGCTAAACTGCGGGGATAGTGAAATATATCAGCTTTTATGTTCGCTGTTGCATCGTACGTCACGCCTCAACGTTGCAGAACGCCGGCATACTTTGTCAATGCACTGTTGCGCAATGCCTGTCTGAAAGTGGGTATTTTTTGCAGTGTACAGCTATGGTGTCCTACTGTTGATGGTTGGTGTTTTACTGTTGTTGTGTGTGTGAGTGAGGCATAAAGGAATACAACATGCATGAAAGATTATCCAAAATGAGAAAAGCTGATAGTGAAAACTGAGTATTCCGAGATGAAAGGACAGAAAAATGTTGTACCTATCACCACTGATGGGTTTCCCTCCATGACAAGAAAAGAAAAAGGAACAGTGTCCTCCAGTAAATGACGACAACCCGGATCTCTGTTATCCATCACTGTTCTGTGCTCCACTCTTGCAGAAAAGTAAGCAGAGGTTATGGATACAGTGATGAAACGTATCAAATGTCTCAGGGCATCCTCTCCTCATCAGCAACACTAGCAGGAAAGGACAGACAATGCTTGTGAATGGACATATGGATGTGAGTCGTAATATTTGATTTTATAGACAAGAAGTTTATGCCTCCATCTTAAGTGATTGTAAAGCTCAGCTCAGCCTAAAATAAAGTTCTCCTTTGAGGATGTTATATTTTATGGACTGAAAAAAAAATATTTACAAAGTAAATTTAGAGATAAAAGATATATTATATTGTTTATTAGGTGTTTGTGTTCAATAAAAAAAGTTATTAACTAAAGTGATTTCTTGAGTCTTCTTATTCTTATTTCTTGAGACTTATTTATAGGTATCTAACTTCCCCTCAGCTGGGGAAGGGGGAATAACTTACTATACTTCCTGTGAATTTAATTGAATAACCCTGCTTTAGAGGATACTGTTCATTAATTCCCTGGAGGCCACTTAACCTTGACTGTTACCATACCTAAAGAACCTAAGATAGCAACATTCACTTGCTTTTTGCTCTGTTTTGGTCTCCACCAACTCATGAGGGAAATATCAGGCTCTTAGCTCTTAAAACCTTCACTGTATTAACCAGCTGTAGTCTAGTGTGGCTCTCTGAGATCTTATTTGGTGGAAACGGCTGCCCGTTGTGTCTGGAAATGACACTGAGGACAGCTGTAAAATTGAACCTGAACAGCAAAAGCAAGAGCTCCATAAAACCAAAAACAACGGAGCTGACAGAAACTCCAAAGTTGGCTGATGAATATCTACAGATTCATCACTCTGGGTACGTCCTTTCACATTACACACAGTCATGATGCATGTAAAAGAAAACTGCTCACAGGCAAGTATGTAATGTGAACTTTTGAATGAAAATGGGCCATTCTTCTTCCAAATGAAAAGTTGAATATTTAAGCAATATGCTGCCATTCTGAATTCATGCCTGCAGGAGTTTTGCTGGCACAGCCTGACATGTTAGCAGTTGAACTTTGGGTGGATGTTTCAGGATCACTGAGCCATTTTGTGAAATTAAACATGTCAAATAATTCAATATATTAATTCAAGTAAAATTAGAAGAATGCTACACTGGGAGAGATGTTTGAGATTTCCTGCCTTTGTCCTCATTGGATTCGCTCTCATTTGCTCTCAAAATGATTGTTAAATATTGGGAAACGTGTCATCTTGAAGAGGTTTAGATGGACAGCTCTGCAGTGATTGTAAGCCACAGTAATGGCAACAATCAGTATTGCAAGAAGGGGGAGGTCACTGGCTCCAAAAAGACTTTTTGCCATACACTGTGTCAATCATTTGTTATTGATGTCAAAAAGCCTTACCAGTAAAATATTTTTTTGCATAATGAATATGTTCCAGCTCAGCCAATAAGGGGCTATAATGCCCGTGTTATATGGCCTCAAAACTGCAGATGACTGAAATCCAATTGCTTGGTGAGCAAGGCATTCATAGCCCATTACACAATCATGCATTTCTGCACACACGTCAAGACAAACAACATGAAGCCTAAACAAACATGCACACACTCAGGCACAGGCACAGACGACAGGAAGGTTCACACTGGGACCACGTGATGAAAATCATTTCTAAATTTCAATGAAATGTTTCCCTCCACCCTGGATCGACTGCCTTGTCCTTGGCCTCTCATGGTCACTCATGGCTCATTTGTTATTGACAGAGACTATATTATTTTGTACATACCTTTTTCACTTTTCACACTTCCCTTCACACACTCAATCCATCTGTTCTCGCTAATTTCCACTAATGATTAGTCAAGGATAAAGAAACGATGGGGCTGCTCAGACGTTGCTAACTAGTCGAAGTCTCTTACCTCACAAAGATTAAAGACAGGCTCTTTTGTGCACTCTGGAGCAAAGACCAATAAATCCTCATTGATGCTCTCGCAGGGTAATTATCACAGGGCCCAGAGGCAGAGATCAAATCACTGTGTGCTATTGACAGTATAGTTTGATACAAACAGGTATGTTGGATCAGGCCACCAGAGGAACCACTGTGGGTTCTATCAGTTTTACTTATCAGTCTTTGATAGCTTTAAACCCCTCACACCCCTCTTTCAACTGTATCTGTGGGGATTTGGGCATATCCGATGTGGCCAAATGAAATAATGATTTCAAATTGCGAGAGAGCAGATTTGATGTACACTAATCCGCAGGGACAGCTGAGAATAAAAGAATGTGGGCCAAGAACCTCAAGTCTACATTTTTTTTTATGCTTTAATGCTATAGATTATTTGTACAAAAAAAAAAAAAAAAAAAAAAAAAAAAAGAGCGAAAGGTCTTGAATGACAGCTTTCCACACAAATCCCATCGTGATGGGGTTCGAGTCACTGGAAGTGGAGGAAAACAACATAATCTCTGAATAGCATTACAGGATGGGAGAGCCAGGGAAAGATAGAGCTAGAGAAACAAAGGGAGAGAGAGATTCCATTCTACCCTCTTCTCATCGCAGGGGTGTGTGTGTGTGTGTGTGTGTGGTGTGTCTGCTCTGTATGCATTTGCCTCCAGAAAGACCTGTGTTTGTGCACACACGCTGATGATTTTGACAGCCAGGCTGTATCAGCAGAAACAAGGCCTATAAATTGCCATGGTTTCAGATGCTTCATGCATGTATTGACTGCTAATATTTAGCTGGGCCTCTATGGAATAAGAACAACCTGACACATTGAAATATATGTTATCTCTGAAAAAAAAGACGTGTAAACACAGCAGACACGCCACCCAATGAAGCATTTAAATGAACAAAATGCTAATGTTTGCAACTAACACACACAACTATTTTATGTACAGTATGTGTTCCTGCAAATATGCTATATGCATCGATGCTTGCATCTCCTGTATATGCAAGAAAATGTTAGTCTTGCTGAATGTGATGCCTTTTTTTCTGGATTTTTACTAAATATTCACCAATCCTGCACATTCACCAAGGCTCCTCTGAGTCTGCGAAACAGGAAAGCTTTGGGGAATGCGTAATAGTAAGCATGTTTGGTAGATTCATTAAACCACTTATGCAGTATTTTAAATGCAGAACACAAAAATCAATCCTAATTAGAGGAGCAATAGAACAGCTATCTGGGTAAAAGTGCTCATTCACAATGAACTTATTTTAAGTCAAGACAGACTGGAGATTATGTGCTATGAATAATATACTCTGCGAACCAAGTAATAATAAACATACTTGCTTTTAGATGTAATTATACTGACATCCTTGAAGTATGCCTTAAATCTACTGGAACATGTTTGTTGGATAAGTCATTCCTCCACAAGCCATCGATATTATCATCAGATGTGTAATAGTAGAAACATGTTTGTATGTTGTGCATCTTAGAGCAATAATTGTGACATTTCTACAACAGAAATAGCTGGAAAACACAGGTGAGAGCTGGTGATGGAACTGGATCTGATTGGACACCACACATACAGTACAAGGATGTTCAATCATGATTATGTTGTTATTTATCATACATATTATTTCAGTAATTTTACAGGCTTGGTGGCTGTGTGTGTAAATATCACTCAATGACATTGACTTGTACTATCTGCCAGTCTATTTGTGGAGCAGCATCCTGTCATAATGCATAATGGTGATACATCCTCGCAAATAGTCTATTGTAACTCTGTTAAGTGTTGAGTCTTGTTTTAAATCACTCGATAACAGTTACTGTCACTGTGAATATGGGGTGGTTACATCAAATGACAGTAGCTTATGGCCCCAGTGTTATTTGAAGGCAGTTTAATTATGGGAGGATAGCACTGAAAGCCTAGGTGTAAAACACACATACCACCAACATACACATCATTTCAGGTTGGACAGTATTTGCTTCAATAGTTAGTCTGTGATGCACATACAGGTTCATACATTACATTGCAAACAAATAACTGTGTCTCTTATTTCATGCTCTATAAATAAAACACTATGGTTCTATTCTCAAAACATAACTTTGTATAATTATATAGAACTCATGTGGAATTAAGGACAGTTTACAAAGAAGAATAGCTTTGAGCTACATGTTAGCTCATCAGCAGACCAAGTTTTTGTACATTTGAAACAAAATGGGAAAGGGAATTGAATTGCTGTGTAATGAACTGTATTATAATCAGATGTTTTCTTTGTATTATGTGTAGCCATGATCATTTACATTATGAATCAAACATATCCCTCTAATTAACACACCCCTATGGTATTGCTTTCTTCCAGGAGAAAAATAATTATCATTATGTACACACAGAGCACTCTGTTGCACAACAATGTTGTATAGAAGATGTGGGCTATAGTTTAACAGCATTGCTGATGTGGTTGGTAGAGCATGAATCCCTAATTGAAAGGTGGAAGATTAAATACAATTAATTTTGTTTGAGGAGTAGGAATAGTTGGCTAGTATATCAGCAAAAATTAGTAACCATCCTTTGCTATAGCTGGTCATTTCTTTTTGATAGGTGGCCATTAGAGTCAAGGCAGAGAGGACCCAGGAAGTGAACTGGAAGAGTTACAGATTCCTTTAGCAGTCTTGCAGACAGACATGAAGTTAGACATGAAAATCCTGCTTGGCTATTATTGATCTTTCAATGAGGCTGAGCAGTTTTTAAAACAAGTTTCATCAAAGCTCAGTTTGAGTTTTGATTGGCAGTGGAACCGACACCTTTATTTGAAGTTTGCAAAGTCTCATCTGTACTCGTAATGCTTTCTATGCATTCTAAAATGCAGCTTTTAACAGGACAGATTCCATGCATCAGTCGATATTCTCTAAATTAATTTGCATTGTATTTTTATGTGTATTTATGCCCCTTCGAATTTTTGGGTGAAGCCCACATGTTTTTGCTCTTCTTCAAGAAGGTTGATAATTTTAGTAGCCATGAAAAGAAACTAAAGAGGCTCACCCAAAGTAGACTCAAAACACTGTGGACAGCAGCCTGAATGACGTGGGCATTGTGTCATTATAAACAACCATCCAAAAACTGTAATAAAGTGAATTCGCATATATGACAATGACTGTTGCCATTTTAGGTGGCAAACAGAGTAAAAAGACAAATTTAGATGAGATGATGGATGCAGCAATATGGGCAACAAAGATGTTAGAGGGAGTTTTTGTAAGAATTAGATCATCTTTGGGTCTGCACAGAAACCAGGATGACCTGATGGCATGCAACACATTTATTTCCATTTTTGCGGTTTTTGCTATTTTTACAATGTATTATTTTTAGGCCACCACATGATGCCAACAGTCCTCGTTCCAATCATACAAATGAGGTAGCAACTTCATAAAGCACACAACTAAATCATCAATTACCATACACAGTAGTGATAGTGTGTTTGTACTGTATACAAGACGGTGGAAATGAAGTAAGATCACAATGACAGTGAGTAAAACATACAGTATGCTGTGTCCCAAATTGCATACGTCCATAATCAAACTGGCCAGTCTGAGTGTATAAGTGCATTCACACTACTAAGTATGCCAAAATGCAGTATACTATAAGTACCTGGATGGCACACTCAAAACGACCCATGAATTGAGTACGATGGACACTTCTCACCCTCAATGATCGCCATCTTTGCTACATAGCGGGAAGGGGAGGGGCTTACGAGACTTATCAAGCTTGTGAAAATTACAGCCGAGGATGCAACGGTTACACCGAACAACAGCAACAAATAAATAAAAGTAGTGAATCACGCTTATACTTGGGATACTATAAAATAATCAAATATGATTGTATAAGATGATGTAGTCGTGTTACATGAGGGCATGTCACAAGGATCACAGCATTCTAAGACATGCCTTAATACTCATTAATGAGATTCTCATAGACTTAAGGCTGAGGCTGATCTCTTGTAGTCGATGTCCTCTATCTATGAAGCCAGTGAGGCAACCAATAGCTGGATGATGAAGCAAGAACAGTGCCAAGGTATTTCACCAGAAAAGTGTTATTATTAGGCAAAAAATACATCCTGGAGTTCATTTCATGAAGTAAATTTAGTGTATTACTGAGGTGCAGTTTTTGAACATTTATTTTACATATTGTTACGACCCTATATCTATTCCCCTCCTTTTTCAATTGCTATGAGCTAGCTTGTGACAATATGGACTAACTGGCACACGCTACAAATATGCTCATAGGCTTTTAAAAAATAAATAAATAAAACAAATAAAAACTCCTAGTGCTACCCCATCCATCTACATCCATCTGTGTATTTATATAAATTCACTGGTGTTGGTTTGTGAATATGGGATCTTAAAGTAGAATACAGTTGCGGCCCCATTTGTGTGCACACCATCCTAAAGCTGGTCATTAATTTTCATTAAGTGCTGTCAGAAAGGACCATTAACCAGGCAAGAGAATAATCACCTCCCCGGAGTGGTGACCCGTTTATGACACAGGTAAGGGTTAACAGAAACAGCCCACCTTAGATGTACCAGCACAACACTCACAGCACAAGACACAGTAAGCATCTGTAATGAACTGTTTGGGTATCAGTGACACCAATGTGTAAAACAAGTCTCTGAAAAAAATAAAGGGAAAATAAATAAATGCATGTACAGTATAATATACAGTGCAATATTTAGTGTATATAATATATACACATATTCGCTGAGGTTTTAAAGTTCAAAGGAGAATTTTCTTTATCAGATAAATGAAATGATTATATACTTAGATCCCACTTATAAAAGATTATTATGATTATGTTTGTAGTAATATTATTTGCATTAGATAAATGTGTCACCTTTGGAATACCCACTTTTGCATGTTGGCACATGTTAACGCCTATAGTGTGACCTTAATCTACTGGTTAAGAGCAGTATCGCCCGTGTTTCACACTGCAGCTGTAATCACTAGGATTACTGTGAGCATTATGTGAACATTTTATATCAAATACATTTTTCAAGATTATCTGTGCATTTCCAGTGATGGTTTAGAGGGGGTGATGATGTGATGGTTTTATCAGCATCATATTGTAAAGTCGGCTAAATCCTCTAGAACACTAGCAGAACAGCAGCATGTTGTTTTTTTCTCCATTATAATCACTCTTGTCTTTTTAACAAGTGTTCAGAGAGTTCAGAGCTTAATCTAAATTCTGAGAGCGATAGTGTTCCGAGACCTGACAGTCTCTCAGACATTGGTCATGTCAGAATAAACACACTCATAGGAATTTGTCTTATGCAGCCAGTATGGATGGGGTTCCAATGTGTTCCTGAAACTGTTGAAATATCATGCTAACTACTGTATAAGCAGTATATGCTAAAATGTAAACATTAAGATCAGCAGAGCTGATGAAAAGCCAGCTGAGGCTCACAAAGTAAAGCCAACGAGGATCAAAAAAAAAAAAAAAATACACTCCAGAAGAAAATACTGTCCTTTCCAAAAACAAAATCAATACAAACAAAATAATAAACAAAATTACTCTTTCTGTATTTAAGTTTTCAATAGAGACACAACAGGGGAGATTGTGGTTTGGTTTCAATATGTAAGTAGTAAGGCTCAGGAAACCATCAACGGTAACACAATGTTGATTAAGCCTATGACCTCCAGATAAATGTCTACATTTAACAGTATATCAGAGTCGACCTTCCTCCGGTAGCACAACAAGAGTGATTTATTTTTATTATACGTCAACCAGCAAAGATTGGTTTCCCAGAGCTGAAGATGCTGAAGAAGAACTAATGAATTCATGTTTATGTTGATGAAGTTAAAGCTGATGCTAAAATCAAAGGGTGAGAATGACAAAGTGTAGCTGAAGCCCATGGCTGAATGTAGCGAGGGACAGCCGGAGTTGAGACAGCATAAGAAGTTGAATCCTAGTCTGATGAATGGGGAATAATGTGTGGAAATATGCAGCTTAAACTGATAAAAGTTGTCATGACTTGCCATTGCAAATGTAAATCAGCTTGTCATACAAATAAGACATTTATAAAGTAAAGAGCAATTTTAGACCTACCGAGATGTACCCATTTTGCATATTAGGTTTGAATTCAAAGTATGTTGGTACAGTTTGTTGCTGAATTACACACACACAAAAATAAAAAGAACAAGAGGCATTATCATATAGCAAAAGAACAGCTCAACCAATCACAACTACAGATTGTTTCCTCTGCCTTCTCCCAAATAAGAAGTGGGGATGATGATGACTGACAATAGTGTAATGTCATTTTTAGAGACAGCATAACCATTTTTATCCTTCATTTTATCCCCCTCCTCAATCCTGCTGACTTGGTCATCAAGTAACGACTCTCTTTTTTTTAAATCCTTTGCAAAGGTACATGGACTGGAAACGACATAGAAAGTGGAAATTATAAATTGAGTTAACTGAAGTTGATGCAGCTCTGCATCGATAAAGTTAGCCTACAATTAAGAGTTTTACAAGCTGGCTTGCTTGCTTTCTTGGCAAAGTAACAATTGTATTGTACGTGTGTTGCATACATACTGTAGTACTTCACATAGTATTGCAGAACAGAAGCAGATCATGGTGAGATGGGAAAAAAAGTGTGGGGACATGCCACAGAAATAATGTTACCTAGGAAGTGATTGGGGGAATATATGGTTTTGATATGAGTCACCAAGGAGCTGCAGGTAATAATGTAGCTAGACCTCTAGTTACAAAGGCCTGCGCTCCTACACATGCAATTACACATATAATACAAAATGATTAAATGATGTATTTAAATGACAGCGTGCAAAACCAAGTGGTGCAGAAGCCTGTGAACTGAGCGTTTTCCCCATTTATTTAATTTTTTTTAAAGTCAGGTTTGTCAGGATCAACGCTTTTAACTATGACCTTTTGGAAACAGCAGCTTTCTCTGTGGAGTGGCTGTGACAACTAGAGGAAAATTTATCTTGAGGGTTTGAAAACTTACTCTCTCCAGCTGAGGTAATAGAAAACTGTGGCTGGGGAAAGAAAAGGTCAGTTCATACTGAGAAAGAGTAGCATTTCCCAGTCCCCAAAAAAATTAATAAATAAATAAATAAAATATAAAAGAAATGTCACCTTTCAACCTGTCATTAGAGCCTGGACAGAGACAGTGCAAATGAGATTATTTCACTCACACCATGGTGACTTAAAAGTTAAGACAGCACCTTTAGATAGATAAAACACCATCACATTTGATATAAATGGCAAAAAAAGAAATAAAAATGCCCATTGAGTCTCTGACTGTGGTTAGAATATTAACAAATAACCTAACCATATGTTTCTAATTGAACAAAAGCTAAAGAGACATGAATAACATGATTTCATGTTACAATCCTATGAGAATGAACACAAATAATTCCAGTGCTCCAATGTCTGTGTAGCTTACTGGACATTAAAACCATCTAGTACAGATGTGTTAATCTCCTCCAAAGATTGCACTCTGGAGGGGCAGCTGCTTTTTTTGTTGTTAGCATGTTACTGCATTGAAACTCTGGGATGTAAAAGTAATTACAGGCCTTTTAAAAGTACACCAAATCTGACAACCCCCAGAATATCAACATTAACAAGAGGAAAAAGAAACTGTGGGAGTCGAAGCACTGAAAACTCTCAGAACATGAATTAGATGTTCATGAATACAACTTCTATGTTTTGCTTTTTCTTTCATGAAAGACCTCTTCAGATAGTGGATTTTTTTGGTAACTGTAAAGGCACTCTGGACCTTGGAAATAGTTCTTCTGCAAAACCTTCTCAACAACATAATAACAGGTGTACTAAGGAATCACTGAATGCACTGAATGGGAGGGAGCAAGGAGAACCCAAGAGGTCCGTGAGAGCTACAGTAGCAGTAGATTTCTCACACCCGTGAGAGTAACCAGCATTTGCAGGGCATGTAATTGATTCAATGCTTTTTGATTAGGGATAGAAAAGAAGAGGAAAGAATTGTTCAAAGTTCATTCGGACTAATTGAATAAAATTGAGAATAATTTAAAAAAAACATGTATGTATTTAAAGAGGAAGGATGCTCCTTCTGTAGATCCAGCTCACTGAGGATGGCCAGTCCAGTGAAGTGATCCCAGCTGGCATCTCACTTCTTTGGTAAAAGACCTGAGGAAAGCTGTGTGACACACATATTGCGTAGTTTTCAGTGTAACACGTTTGGTTTGAGGGGATGTGACATCTTCTGAGAGTACAGTGAGCTGTTGACCCGGAGGCAGTGTGAGAGAGTGGTGCTGCATCTGCTTAAATGCTCTTCCTTGCAGGGTCCTTGCAAATGATACTGAAATGTAAAACCGTTTATGAGGGTGAACATTGCCAAAGAATTTTATAGAATAATTTAATAAATTATAAATTGTATTTTAATATATTAAAATATACTTATGTATTTATGTTAATTATAAATCAAATACTGTTTTTAAACCAGTGTTTAAAAGATTCAATGAATTAAAATAGTAAAATAGGGGTAAAAAAAAAAGACGTACTTGGCAGTTTTGTAATAGGACCTTATAAATAAACAACATGCAATGCTCTTCCCTTCTGTTTGATAAAAAGGACCATCCCACCTTTTTTATATACAGTCAAACAATACTGCCAAAGAGGATCTCTCAAGGGCCTGAAGAAAAGTGGCCACATTGGATGGTCTGGACACACTGGTGGTCATCTTATGGAGAAAGCATACCAATTCAGATAATACAGAGACATTTCCAAATTAAAGTACTGAGATTTAATGGTCATACGCCCTTGAACATGTGCATGTAACCCAAGTAACCAAGGTAACCCAGGTAACCCAGGGACCTCTTCAAACACTGAACAGGTTTAAAGAATGCCATTTTGAAATTTGAAAAATTAAAATGCAAAAATGCACAAGGCTATACAAAAATAAAATATTGCACTGTAAATAATTACATTTTTGTATCTAAATTACATGTCATGTATGTGCAACGTTTACATGATCATATGCAATGACATGCTTGTGATAATTTGAAAATACAGTACTTAAAATGTGTACTCCTCAACAGTCTGTGGCTGACACCAAATGAAGGCCCATGTTTTCATACAGCATCCTCAGCCAGTCGACAAAGAGTTGTGATGTCCATCCAATCCTTCTTGTTGCTCGTGTAGGTAACTTTAATGTTCTTAAAACATCGTGGATGGGCCGACTTACCAATGATCAGAGGCTTCTCCTTTCCTCTCGCCATGTTTGCGCATAACATGATGGTCAGACAATCTTTTGCACGCTTTGCCCGCTACACTGTTCATCCAGTCCGCGACAAAAAATATTATCATGCTAAGATTTACTATATGAATTAAAAGTGAGGCCAATGGCATGTCATTATCTTTTCATCAGTTTAAGCCATGATGGCCAACTAGCAGCTCACAGGACACATTCAGTCCACCAAGGCATATATTAATACAGGCATAATATTAATACATTAATCAAATGTGTGCATCTACTGTTACTCACCAGTGAAAGAAGCCCATCCTAAGACTGATGGTCAGTTATCTTGGCAACTCTGGCAACAAGTCAAATCGTCCATAATTCTTAGTTGACTTGTTTTACAGACTCTTATTATTCTCCAAATCCATCCTCTGTACTCCTTGGACCCATCATCAAACCACGCTGCTCCCAGGCTGGCCATTCCCTGGAGGTGACAGCAGCACACAGGCCAGACTAAAGGGGGAACTGTAGAGTTGTCAGAGAATCAATAAGCTTGTCTTTTAGATGCCAGAGACATCACTTAGCTTTATTTCCGTTGAGAAACTGTAGTATTGAGTCTCAAACTGGTACTTTAGTTTCCATCCTGAAATACCAAAGTGGAGTTGTTGTTTTTTTTCTTTGTTTTTTTTGTTGAGATAAGGACTCATTGATTAACCATGAGTTTTGTATTGAACACTCATGGTCTAATTGATGATGATCTGAGAGAATGTTCAAGTAATCTGGTTATCATTGTGGATTTTCCATGGTTTGGAATCTGTTTATAATATTTTCTAATAAAAATGTTATAAGAAATATTGAATAATAATATACTGATTAGGCCCTCTCCAGTCCAGCCCACACACTGTCTGCAAATGTAGTAGATGATCCCCGGCTTGAACAATTACCAGTGGTGACGCAATACATCATAAAGGGGACATGACACTTTACACCATATTTCAAGACCATGGAAGAGTGAGACATTTTCCTCAAAAGTACAAATGTTATGGATATAAAACACAAAAGTACAACTTAATGGTGCATTTGAGGTTAATCAGATGAAGTCATTAGGATTCAACTGCTGGGCACCATGAATGTCGAATCCATCCAGTAAGTGTTGAGAGATTTTACTCCATGTGAAGAAAAAAAAAGATCTGTTGTTGATGCTGGAAGAAAAAATGAACGACTAAGATCATTGGAGTTTATCCACTGGGGAAAATGAAAGCTTGTACGGGGGGTTCTACAGTGTCCGGATAACAACAATAGAGAACAGCTTTTACAATATTTTACAAAATGGATAGAATTCCCATTTCTGATTGTGTTACTTCACAGATTAAATCCAGCCGAAGTAGATTCACAAACTTTCGTTCAGATTTGCTGTGAGTTCCAGGTGTTGATTGGTGTGGCAGCGGGGTTTTGGTTAGATCTCAGTGACAGGAGAGAGAGAGAGAGAGAGAGAGAGAGAGAGAGAGAGAGAGAGAGAGAAAGAGAGAGAGGGTCTGTTCGGGCTATGGAGTCAGGGAGAGAGAGCTACTGTATTTATCCCAGGTGTTTTGTGTTGAACTGATTGCTCTCCCCCACAAAGGACGACTGTTATTCAGCTGGTAGAGAGATCGTCTACTTATCAGGAGGTGTGTGGTTCTATCCCTAGCCCCTGTAGTCTATATAAAATGTCAGTGTCCTTGGGTAAGACACTGAACTCCAATTCTCCCCCAGTGGCTGCTCCATTGGTGTGTGTGTGATCGTGTGTTCGTGTGAATGGTCATCCCTCCTGATGAGCTTGTGGTGCCTTGCATGGTAGCCTCTACCACCACTGAATGTTTGTGTTGTGCATGGGTGAATGCTCGCTTGTGTTGTGAAGCGCTTTGAGTGGTGAGTCAGACTAGAAATGTGCTATATAGACAGTACCTTTACCATTTACTCTCCACCTCATATTGCAGTGTGCACCATGTTCAGTGCTTGTGCAGATAAAGACGGTTAACTAAAGTTATCATCGGAGTGCTGTCACTAAGAGAACCCAAAGAAGTGGTAGCAGGCGGCCTTACAATAGGATTAAGGCATGCAGCGAGTGGTTTGCAGACGGTCGGAAATGTGTGACTGGGTGGAGACCATCGCCTGACCAGACAGCCTCCTTTGGTTTCTCACCGGGTCCTTCTGTGGCTCTTAGCAGATGTGACGTGCACAAGCAGTATTTTTTTTAACTCAAGGAAAAGTAATGTGAGCTGCACAGGAAAAAAATCCTGAGCTTGGCAAACATGCCAAACACATACACACACACACACACACACACACACACACACACACACACACACACACACACACACACACACACCGCCATAGCTTGATGTGTAGTAAATCATTGCCCTCTTGCTGGTCTATTAAGATATGGAAAGCTCCATATGGGATTTATACAGTCAATCTTTTTAACTGGTCTTTGGTCTCAATGCTGCCATCAGGTTTGTTCCTTAAGTGCCTTATCAGTTAAATGCAGCTGTGATGAACCATGTGTTCAGCTGTGACTAGTATGAATCAGGCTGACTGCATATATACTACATAAAACTGTATGTGTGTATAGAACGCATATGCTAACATCATAATGCTGGTAACTTACGCAAAAATACCTTGTTAATGTCTGTTTATAATGTATTCCAATAGTAGACACTGGAAATAGTGTTATGACATATTTAAGATAATTCCTTAACTTCACACCACCAACATGAATCTCCTGGACAAGACATAACCATTATCAAATCCTATTCTGGAGAAAATGAGGTCTACATTTTCCCTCAGTGAGTTAACCTTCAAAATATTACAATATATTATATTGTACAATAACAATATGTACAATATACAATTATTATACAATTTCTATACTTCTAAATCCTTGTTGCTTATCATGGAAAGAAGCATCTTGATTCGTGAGGTGACAAAGAACACCAACCATTGCCAAAGACAGGCATTTTCATGCAACTAATACATTGAAAAACAATTGTTGTCCTCTCATTCACAAAATTGATATTATATGTGTGAAAAAAGTAATGGATTACCAGAAAAATAGTTTAAAGAAAACAACTTTCTTTCCTTTTCTATCACTCTTACAAAGCTGATATTTCTTATGTCGTATCTCACAGTAGCTGCAGTAGTAAAGTTGATGCCACAGCCCAGGTGAAAATATTACACTCTGCTGTGCATTAGTTGATTAAAAAGCAAGGAAAAATGCACCAAAGCCAAATCATATTTCTTGAAAGTGTTGCATCTCTTGTTTGTTTTTTGCTTTTGTTTTTTTTTTTTGGGGGGGGGGGGTTGTGTGTATTTGTAGTTCTTGTAATTTTAAGTAAATCCAATGGGGCAGACGTGAGCTCCCTGGAACAGTTAGAACTCAAGGTTAATTTAAATAGATTTAAAAACCCAGGGAATAAATAAAACATCAGAGTGTTTGACTACAGCAAATTATGAGCAGTTACATCTTTGAAGCAAATTGGAAGTCAATATTAATATACTAGAAATGTTCTAGATCATCTCAGTGTGTTTGTGATGAAGTTCCACTATTTGCACATACTTTATTCCATTTTCTTTCATTTTAGAAACCTACATCAGTTTATGACTTCAATGCAGGAGGAACATGCAATTCTAAGCCACCATGGAGACCTGAGGCGTGTCACAGCACATTCTGAAGGTAAGAATTTCACAAAATCATCACTGATTCAACACAAAATGTCAACCGTGCTACTTTTTTCTTTTCCTTGTCCTCTGCTGACTCCTCTGACCACAGTAGCTTTACTGAAGCATGACATTACAGTCTGTTGGTTTACCACTCTCTCCCCCTTCCGCGCCATGCTCTGGTATTGTTCACTGCTTTTTTGACATATTGCTCATTTCAAAAAAACATCTTTTAACACATCTTGATACAAGCAGATGATAAACTGGAAATATATTTCTTTCTCAGCTGTCTTCTTTGGATTCAAGTGCTCAGACATGGTTGCCAGAGGAAACTAAGCACGTATCTTTATTGTTGTAGGTTATGTAAGTGCAAAAATGTTCTCATGTAAACTGATCCGACCATGCAGATCATTAACATCAACGGATGTTCATTTAGTAAAAAAAAGGTCATTCACCTTTTACCACCCACTGTTTTGCCACGCGCAGTACTGAGATCTTTTATGGACTGCCAGTGCTGTGAAAATGAACATGTTGTTATGGTTTGAGTTTTGAAGTTTCGGTGTTTTCTGTTTCCTGTTTTAGTTATGTAGTAGTTATGTTCTCTATGATGTCTCTTTTGCTTTACACTTCCCGTCTTTTTCCTTCTTTTCCAACCTCCTGTAAATTGTACATAAGTGCCTGTACATAAATCATTACACACTACCATATTTGCTCAGATAGTGACCAGTGACCTTTATCTCAACTGTGTAAGGTCTTTATACTGAGCAGGCTTGTATTAGAGGAAGACCTTTATTTCAACATAACTCCCAATCAAACCCTTGTTTTGCTTCCACTTCCATTTGCCCCGTTAAAGATATGGCATACAAACTCAACACCTCCTAAATGTGTGTTGTGCTTCGCTTGACTTGTAGCTACACTGCTCACAACTATTTCCAGTGGTATTGCTCCGTTTCGTCCGTCTCGTCCCTATACGTAAGCTCCCCGAAAACGGGCATTTAGCAAAAACACAACAGTTAATTTATTAGACAGTGTTTATTCAGCGTGTATTCGATTTTTTTTCAGACTACCAATATCATATAGGTTTGGAAAAATATGTTATACCAAGCAGATTAGATTATTTACAGTGTTTATGTTATTTTTGCAGGACATTTTACGAGAAAAACATGTTAAATGGATGAGTTAAACACAGCCAGATGACTTGTAACCTTACCAAAATTAACTGACATGCAGTAAACTAAGGACAGTAAGGACGACCCACGAGCTGTTTTATGTCAGTGTTGACTTTTTTGGGCAGTTTGTCTTTACCTGACAGATAGTACAGCTGTGGTGGACTGAAAATATGTGAATGACATGCAAAAAGGTCCCGAGCTGCAATCAGTTCAGGCATTGTTTCCTCCAAACATGGCTTGCTGATTTAAATTAGTTGGATATGAACATAATTCATAGGAGACACAGTTGGCACACTACAAAAAGTCAGTCAGGGCTAGACTTTCAAAAGCTTTTGCACAGTGCGTGCAATGGGTGCTTTTTGTGTTTGGGAGGGAGGTTCGTGCAAGTGGTGCAGATGTGAGCAGAGGTTGTATTCCTCTGACTTTACTAAAGCTGCTGCTGTAATCAATATTTTTCTATCCAAAAATCGACTGTGTAATGTTTGTTAGTAATGACCTACTGACATGTACTCATCATTAGACTCAGCCCTCACTGTCATTCAATATCTGATTCAATTTACACTGCATAGTGACAGCAAATACTGTACAGGCTGTGGGTTGTGTTCATAGTCTGAACCTGAATTGAGGAATTACTACAGATTGGCAGTTGCACTTCTTTGCTTTGACAAGGCATTTACAGTGAGTGTTTGAATTTAACAACAACCATATGAACCACCTCCACCGGACCACCACCTCCACCTGACACTGTCAATTGCTAAAACTGCTGTTCTACCCCTCTCTCAAATTCACTGAAACCTGATTTGTTCATTTTTTCTAAGTAAATGTGGAACTCAGGACTGTCTGTCTGTAAATCATTTAAATATGTTCACTTATTTCAGTATTTTTCAAAATACATCCTTGTTGTCTGCTAATTAGGTAAAAACATTTATTAAAAATACAGGTTTCAGCATTATTTCCTGCCATATC
This sequence comes from Chaunax sp. Z400, assembly GCA_037577475.1. Classification (NCBI taxonomy): domain Eukaryota; kingdom Metazoa; phylum Chordata; class Actinopteri; order Lophiiformes; family Chaunacidae; genus Chaunax; species Chaunax sp. Z400. The sequence continues at coordinate 3,572,846 of CM075199.1, forward strand.
TATGATATGCCTATATACTTAAAAAAGGAATTTATAAACAAGAAATTAAAATCAATCACATAACCTGTCTGTTTTAATACTTTTTAAAGATTGAAAAAAACAAACAAAAAAACACACTGAATCAATACAGGGGAATTTAAATCGAATCACTGATGTGTGAGAAAGATCACTCAGAGAAAAACAGGTTATGTTGGAGCTATTGATCACATTCCTAAATTAATTCAAACTTGTGCAAGTTTCCTTCCTGTTTTCTCCTCAGATGATAAACTGAGCTGAGGACAAACAAAACGGAGAGCAAATCGATGCCTCCATTTACATCATGAAAATTACCAGTGAAGAGAGGGAGGGAGAGAGTGAAGGTAAAAGAAACTGATAATCTTCTGACTGCCATTCCCCTTGTGCAAGGTGAAATCTATCACTGGTTGCGGTTCATGGAATGTGCACCTTGGGAATCCAAATCTTCATCACAATAGCTACGTTGAATAGTTGATAATGGAGGTAAACATACAAGCAATGGAAGGTTTGTTGTGGTTTTGCTGCCCTATATTGATTTTGTAAAATTAGCCTTTTACATAAAGTAGATAAACCAAACCTTAACAAAATACCCTTCTTGCCGACGTGACATGGCCCTTAAGTTCCTAAAGTGCTCTGAATAAAAATGAAAAGGTTTTGGCAATAAAAAGGTATCTGGGATGCTGGGATATCATTGTGCCTTAATTTAAAAAAGGCAATGTGTTGACTGCTTCCTAAAACTGCCATAAAAAGATTATATGACATAATATTTTCCATTTTCAATAAGTTAATTTGTCAACATTAGTCCTGCTATCAACTGTTCACTTATTTTCAGGATTTTAATCCTTCAAAAGCCGGTTTGTTTACATAATGCTGCCGCTTATACATTTATTTTTTATCAAAGGGATTTTGAACAGGCACAACACAGCCAGCTCAATAGAGCCGCCTGGGTCCTATGACTACTGGGTCTTACTCCTGCTAGGCTGCAACAATAGACATGCCAGAGTCTTCCTTAAGCAAATGAGAGAAGAGAGAACCAAGTCTACTGAGATGATGGAACTGTATGCATTTACAGTATTCTTCCAGCAATGAGCTCTACAGTACAAGGCAGTAATTTTCTGGGAGACTGTGGCAGTTGTCAAAAGTGGAAATATTAATTATGACGCTTAATACGGACACTTGGAAGAAATTTACGTGCACTAGGTCCAGGGTAAGACGTGGACAATAAATGAGCAAAAAAGCACACACAGGAAAAGGTGAAAAACCCTTTCCAGATGGTGAAACTGTAAAGGAGCGTATGGATGCATTGCTGAAAATTTCTGGATGGAAAAGAAAGACTTGAACAGAAAGAAAAAAAATTAGCAGAAAAGGCATGCATGCTGTGGCTGGATGAGAGGATGCACTGCTCATAGCTGTTCATAGCTCATTAAAATTAAATTAAAATTAACTCAAGGATGCTTAATCTTATGGCTAGATGTGTGAGACGCAAAAAAAAAAAGAAGAAGAAAAAAAAAGTTGTAGGCACAGAATCCATTGGCTAGGCCCGTGATGATTGACAAGTCATCATGTTCAGACCTGTAGATGGGGAAGGCAGAAAAATGGTCCCACAATACAAGGAGAAAGAGATGGTCAATTGAACTACTGCGTTGTTTAGAGCCATTTGGGAGTTCAATGAGATCAAGAGCAGTTTGCAGTTCCCAAGGGAGGGTTACATGTAGATCGATGCAATTGAGCAAAGTCAATGTATTTACTGGTAAGAATCTCTTGCGTGACTGTGGGTGACACAGGATGGTTTGACAGATGCAACTGGGTGTACTGGAGGTAGCGCAGTCGAGCTGTTAAGTGAAGACAGATAAGGGGAAAGCATGACAACAGTGGAGCTGTGGGGGAAATGGATGCATTTAAAGTACAATAGATAACAGCCAACGGAAAACTGAGTCAGACAGGATGTGGACAGATCAGGTGAGCTTTATACTGTTTTCACAAGAAAAGGGATGTGTTTGAGGTGTGGTCTTTGTGTTACATCTCACTGGGACCGAGGTGCGAAAAGGTAGGTAGAAAAGCATGAAGAAGCAAGCCCCTCAGCATTTTTTTTTCGCTCGTGCAACACCGTTTCCCATGTCATATTAGGCACAAATGTCATAGAGACAAAACAAGATCACAAGTCCGTGAACAAGTCTTTGAGCTACAGTCCAAGTATCCTCTCTATAAGGGTGAGGTACAAGCATCATAGTCTTGAGTGGACAGCCCAGGGCTGGACAACAGAACAGTCAGAACCAGGGACTTCAGGTCGGCACGATGAAGGCTCGTCAGAAGGCTGAGATGCTGACGAATCCAATCTGGAGACAAATCTGCGTCATCTATCTATCTATCTATGTTAAAAGAAACATGTTTTATTACAAAACACTGGCTCTGACACTCAGCCTTTCCATGGCCTACTTCCATGGCCTTCCTTCAATACTCTGTATTGAACACATTTTAGATATCTGCTGTGCTGAAGAAATAGTTCACAGGCTGAGGACTAAAATATGACACACTAGGTGGCAAAAAGATGATTTTTTTGTATATAAATGACATCATTATGTTTTTATACAAGGACTTTATGACAAAGATGTTATAAAACACCCAAACAATCAGTTTGGCTTGACATTTTGAAAGTATACTTAATAAAAGTTAATATGATAATTACTAATTAAACACTATTTGCATTTAATGCATTTAATTCTTTTTAGCATTACAAATGAGCAGCAGCAACAATAGCAGAATTGAACAATCAGTCATGCCAAATGTTGTCTGTTAAATAAATGTATTTAGTTGAATTCAAAATTCTAAGAATACTTTGAATATTGAATGTTCAACCCTTAACCTAAGTAAGCTTCAAAGATAGCACTGTTGCTTGCTTCCTCCCAAATATCCTCAGTTGTATAACTTGAAAGGTGTGGCCATGGCGGCCTGGCCAATTTCTACATTCGCCATGAAAAAGGAAGTTCTTATAACTCCACTGTCAATGATCCACTCTGGCCCAAACTTCATTTCTTGAATGAGAGTCCCGCCCTGAAGACACCTATTGAACAATATTCAGTTACAGTGATAGTGCCACCTGCCACAAAATGTGTTTTTTTTACTCAAGCTTTTGTTAGGCGCTCCCTACCACCACATAGTGGACAATAAAGAGTTAAATCACAACCCTTCCCTCTATGTCCATAATACATGCAAATACAGAGCTGTGTTTACCTCCAGGTGTGCAGTAGTGAGGCTTCCACTGCTGCACGCCCCAACGGGTGCACTTCCTAATGGGTGCAAGTCCTAAAGGGCACATGCCCTGATGTGCACACACTCCGACAAGCGCCAGAGTGCGAGGGCCCATTCAACGCTGCTTGCAGCTTTAATTGTATTTCGGAGCTGTTTAATCATGACAGGGTAAGATAGGACCCGAAAGATGGTGAACTATGCCTGGGCGGGGACTAATGGAACCCTCTCATATGGTTCCCTCTGAAGTAGCTGGCACCCAGAGTCTCACAGTTTTATTTGGTAAAGCGAGTGATCAGAGGTCTTGGGGCCGGAAAGATCTCAACCTGTTCTTAAACTTTAAATTTTGCTCACTGGCTTGGAGCTGGGTGTGGTTCAAAATAAACATGCAAAGCAGAATATGGTCCATGTCTGGATGTGTTTCTTAAATGGACATCATGAGACCAGACACTTTCTGCAAAGCTGCATTCTTAATCATTCAACCCGTTTTTCATTCGATAATGGTGAGATAAATCTTATGTGAAATGAGAGTAAAATGACAAAAAATAAATAAATTTGGTTTTGGCTCAACTTCGCAGAAATTATAATAATAACCTGATGTCTTGGAAAAGACTGAAATGTTAACGCTTTTCATTGACTTAAACTAGACTAAGATACTTCTGGTTTCTTTGACTAAAATTAGAGTAAATTGCCCAGATTTTTATTTTCATTATTTCTATTGATGTTTTAAGACTTTTTCACCATCAAAATGAGTTGCTGTTTTACAGTAACAGCTCTAAACCCAAACTGACAAAAGCTGTTGTTTTTCACAAAGCAGTAAGCTATAAGCTTTTCTCAGCAACCATGCAAGGGAGGGAGTGAGTGATTGACATTCAAAACATAGGGTTTTGCTGTTCTATTCCATTAATTAATCTCCTCTGTAACTCATATGGATTAGAGATGTAAATGATTATGGTTTAATGCAGAGGAGATGAGGTGGTACTTTGTCCAGAAGGATATTTTATCAGAGTATATAGTGTCATCTGTAGATTCCCCAAATACTTTCTTTCCTGTTTATCTGTCACTTTAAAAAAAAAAAAATCGTGTCCCATTCTCATTCTTATCTGTCCGTTTTGCTACATTTGTTTATTAAACATTCTCACAATCCCCCCCGATGAACTGAATTGTGAAATGAAATGAATTGTAACTACCATACATTGCCACTGCTTCTGAAAAACGTAACATAATTAAAATCTCCGTGGCAACCAGTGAACTCACCATTCCCTCACAGTTCACATTTCACCCACTTACATCCCCATTAAGTCATTCCACCTGGAGTTCCCCATCAAGCTTAAAATGTCAAACAGGATAAACTCCTTTGAAAAGGAGGTGAACTTTCTTGGCCGTGACAGTAGAGAAAGTTCTCTGAAACTGATGGAAGCTAAATGTCATAATTAATATATAGATATTGCCTCACTCCCTTCATCAGTCCATTAATCTTCAGTTCCTTTGACTTTCATCAAATCTTGTAGCTCTTGTCAAACCAATAATCTTTTTTTATGTTTTCTTTTTCTTTCTGGGGTGCCATATGCAGACTGTCACATTGGCTTCCAGTACTGCTTTGTTGAATTTGTATTTTTCTTAATTTATGTAAATGCAAAAAAATATAGCATATTTCCATAAAAGTACAGAAAAGACGTCAGCCCACGAGTTGCCATGTGTTACAAACCAATTAGTCATAGGGAGCTTTCTTGCACTCATCAGCATAGTTTTATTACCACTCTTTTTATTTGTGCTAAATCACCATTTAATTTGAAATTTTCTCACTTTGTCATATTCAATTGCTATGCATCTTCTTTCAATGTTTTGTTTTTACCCTTGATTCTTAGACTGGGGAACAGTGGTTTCCTTTCTATTCATTTTAGTTTTATGCATCGCACATTACCTCATTGTGCTCTGCTTGCAGTAATGGACAGTGAACACTGTGGGAGCTGAAACTATCAGCACTACAGTCTGCATGCAAGGTGGCAGCTTAAGAGATGTTTGGTGGAACACACTTAAATTTGAATTACAAGTATGCTTGCATGCACTTACGCCTCATTTTGTCATGTCAAACTAAGCCAAACTAACACTCCTGCTGTTGTGTTTAGACTATCTGAGGACTTTTAAAGGCCTAAATGGAGAAGGATGGGCAGGTTGATCATGTTTATTAAGTCTGCTTGGCTTCATGTGCAGAATCGTGCTCTGCAGCAGCCCACAGGAATTTCGTGGTGTGAAGCTGAGTAGATGTGAAATGTGGGCACAAGCTGTGGGCGAGATCCACTTCCTCTGTCTCCACAGAGATGACAGGGAGACAGGAACGCCTTATGCATGCTTGGCCATCGCTAATTCAAGATGGCAGCCACAGTCAGAGGAGCTGGCATCTAATGATAATGTATCTGAGGAGGTCATTGCAGGTGACAACAGAGCAAAACATCTGTTTGTAGCAATTATGTGAAATACCTTGTCTAATTTTTTGCTTGGTGGAACTTTGTCCTCTGCCATCTGTCCATAATGTGACATTTTTCAGTGACACAGATTCACAAAAAAATGGACCATCTGCTCATAAGGGAAGGTCATTTGCCTTTATTTGTTCTTTTTGACAATGTTGTCTGACTGCATTAGTCAGCTGAAACTGTCCTCACTGAAAAGAAAGAATAGCACTTCTTTGACAAATGGCCAAACTCCTTCGGCTCAGAATGATTGACAACACATTCGAAAGCGCCAGAGCTAATGCGGCGTTTGATGAGATTATTTTCTCAAGGTCTATGTTTTTATTTCAATAAAAGCATAATGTTGTGTTGTGAGAATAATGTCTGTGTTACTCAGAGGTAAACGCGTAGAGTGTTGCTAAGTGGCCAGTACTTAAGTGCTTGTGCTTGAAACCACCCACCCATATAACTTTCCAATGTCAAAATCCGGGAGGCTGATTCTGTTAAATTTTTGTAAAATTTCAAAACTGTAAATCAGATCAGTCTCTGTTGAGAGCGTCCTGGTCGACTGTATCACTGCACGGTTTGGGAACTGCAGAGCAGCAGACTGCAAATCCCTCCAACGTGTGGTGAGGACAGCCGAGAAGATTATAGTGGTCTCCCTACAATCTATCCAGGACCTCAACCAGGATCGCTGTGTACGCAGAGCCTCCCCCATCTTTGAGGACCCCTCCCACCCTTCCCATGGACTGATCTTTACCCTGCCATCAGGCAAAAGGCTGAGGAGCATCAAAACCTGCATGACACGGTTCTGAAGCAGCTTCTTCCCCCAAAGCAGTTTGACTGCTCAACAGCCTCTGGCAAGCTCAAATCTTTGAATGTCTTTCCAACTTTTTCTGAAGACAATAACAGTTAGTTTAATATAAATTAAGGTCAAAGGGTTAAAAAGGCGTCTTAAAAATCAGAAGAGAAAATAGAAAGACAAAATTGAGTGAAACTGAAAGGGTTATGATTACAAAATAAATCCATGACAGCAAAATCGAACTGCCACTTTTTTTGGTTTTGGAGCAGGGGTACTTAACTTTAGGAGTGAGGATGGATATCTTACATTCACTCTACACACACACACACACACACACACACACACACACACACACACACACACACACACACACACACGCACACGCCTCATAGGGCTCATGCATGACAACAAAGTGGATGATGATTTCTTCTGGGAGGGTCAACTATAGCGCCGGGTCTGAATCAAATGTATTTATTTGTTCAATGACAGCACTGGCATGACGTTCCATTGCTTTGATGGCATACTCACTATCAGACCATAACAATAATGGTGACACACAGGGGAAGATATTTGCAGCAACCTATGCTCCGACCAACTGTCAATGTTTGAAGGTACATTTTTCTCACTTCCAGCAAGTCGTTGGAACCGACTTTAGTAATCCCAAGTGTATTCTGACTTTCAAAAATAATGTTATTGGGTTTATTGGGTTTTAGGGGTTATATTATTAATTATTTGGGTTATTTTTTTAATATATAAAGATACGAAAAAGGTCTTTTGGGAAAAATCAGAGATGCTCCTTTTTCTGTTAGATGATCAGAGGTGCCAGTCAATGTCTGTGTTTTATTGACAGTGTAGCTGCAGGCTGAGCTTCAGCAGGGGAATAAGAGAAAAAGCAAACAAACCGGTGCTGTATCCAGCAAGCCTTGGGCAGTGTTGCCTTGTGTTGTTAACAGTGGTACTGAAGAGTAAGGACAACATAAGCATTTAAACCAAAGCGATATTTGAGATTAGCAAGGGACTTTTGCCCAGTGAATATTTGTTTAGTCGCTATCAAGTAACAAGTTCAAGTTAAGACGTGTGTTCATGTGAATTATTTAGACAAGAAAGAGCCTATGGTGTAATGCTTGAAGCTTATGGCTCTTGAGTTGTGTAGCACACTGCTGTCTGGATGATAATCAGTGTGAGATCGGCCTTTTTCAGAATGCTGATATTACTGATGGATTTGATCTTTCATGGGTGATATGGACCCAATGTGCACATCAACGTAGATTGAGAAGTTGCGGTGCAAATGCAAACATGCGTTTTGTTTTCAGATGAGTTACAGCAACAAGCCTGTGTACAGACTCAATATCTGAAAACCTACCTCCCATGGATCAGACCTTGAGACACCAAGAAACTCAAAGACTGCAGCAATTTCAATAAAATATTATTATTGTCACAGTGCAATTACTGTATAATATACTGTAACCTGAATGGAGCTTACTCGATGAGGTTTTGCAGCGCACAATTTAAATTTCTGAACTTAAGTGTTTTCAGATCAGTGATTGACTACAATACAAACTAATTCAAGAAATGTACGAGTGCATTGAATCATGTCACAGCTGTATGACTGAGGCAAAGTGCAATGCTCAGAGTCTGCCTTGCTCATCATAGACCTGTGTTCAATGGGCTTTTACTCTTACTTGTGCAGTGCCAGCTGTTCTCTCTGAGCCCTATACTCATCTGTGTCTCCTGACATCAAACGGCTACAGTTTTATCAATAAGACAAGATCAGTCACTGGATGATTTGCTTTGGTCTCTATGTGATCCCAGTAGGGAATAAAGCCTGGTCCTCACACCGCCTGTCACCATATCAGAGAAATGTATATTTATGTGCTTGGCTTTAATAGTTGTAATTGGCTAACCTCCATTTAGCCCTCTTCCTGCATCCTGTCAATGAGTCAAGAGTGAAAAGATAACAGTTTGACTGTTCCTCTCTAAAGAAACCCACCACCTGAAAACGCTCTATGAGTGACACATCTTTTCATAAATCCTTATAGTCAAAAAAGCGCTTTAACATGAGTCATCAGAGTGCATGACAGGCTTAGTCAATACTGAGCTCTTACTGGTGTATCCAGTTTATGTGATCCCGGTCTCCCTGTCAGACCTCATCAAAAATGGAGGCACACAGGAGGAAAGAGATGATCGGAGGTAAGAGGACTGGAAAGGAGGAAAATGAAGAAGAGATTGGTAGGAAATGATGGCAAAAGTAGAGCAGTCGATATGATAGGGAAGAAACTAATCATGTATGTTGTTAATTATATTTCCATCCAGTAATTTAACACAATTAAGAAAAGAGAAAACATTACTGATGTAATTAACACATCATTTATATCACATATCACAAATCACGGCTTTTGGTCTTTATTTTCTTCCATTTAAAGATGAATGAACTAAACACCAAATGACATGAATAACATACCAATGTCTTCAGTCATTTTGCCTGATTTCGCAATTTTGCCGCTATGAAAAAAAAAAAAGTCCGATTACATAGTCGAAATACAAACAGGTGGCTGCTCTCACATTTATTGCTGAGACTGGAACTTTTTCTGTGCTCATTGAAAATCTGATTTTAAGATTGAGGTATACGAGCTAAGGTTTTGACATAACTAGTTTGTGGTTTCACAGTCCTGGTCCAATATTCAATATTCTTGCAAATTCTGGAAGTCTCACTCATGTTTCTTGCATGAACTCAGGTAACAGAAGGTTCAGCCCATGAATGTTTTTTTTTTTTGGAGGGGGGGGGGGTTGGTTAGAGGAGGAACTGAAAGCTCCTCTAGTTTGCACAGGCTAGTAAATCTCCTCTGGCTCAATAATACATTTTATTGGATTGTGTTTCTTGTTTTCTTCATGCCAGGGTTTTTCTGTTGCCATAGCAATTTAGCAACTTGGATCTGATTTTGTTTTGAGGTCTTTTGCATTCTTAATGGAGTATCACATATGATTAAAAATAAATAAATACATACATTTTGTTATCACATCAAGACTTTAGGGTAATACCAAATTTCTGATGATTTTTAGCACATGTTTTGTAACTTCATAATACATTATACATACCTATAATAAAAGAAGAGATTTGATAAAAGAAGTCGACAATGTGTTTTATCAATATTTATCAGATAGCTGTATCCGACTGGCTTTATTTATCTTAACAAATAAATAAGGAAAAATAGCCCGCTCCTAACAGATATTTTAATTTTCATGAAATTAGATACCGCGGGAGTGATTTGGTTGAGTGGGGCAATATTTTGGGAGGTTGCATGTCATCAGTCTGAAGGCAAAGCTGCAGTTCACTGGTTAATTAAGCAGAAAATCTTCCCGTCTAAACCCTTAATCAAAATGTGACGAAACTGAAGAGGTTTATTTCTTTTTCTCTCTCTCTCTCTGGCATCTCTCTATGACCTCGTCGGAGCACATCAAATGTTTAAAACTTGTGCACTTAGAGAGAGAGTATAATAAAAGAATGCTCACCAAAGAGCTTTTTTCTAAAGTGAATGCAATCATCTGACAAAATGAAGCGTTGTTCTTGCCGAGACCTTTGAATTCCTGAGTGCATCCCTTGAAATAAAAAAAAGGTTGACTATCATTAGGATTCCATTACTGCAGCATTGTGTGACTAGCGTTCATTGGAAATATTGTTCAAGAAAATTGGAAATGCAATTTAATGTCGGGACCTAGAATCACAGATATGCTCTTCCATGTTGATGAGCAACAGGAGCAGCGAGAGAGGGAGACAGAGACAGAGTGAATGTGTCCCACAAGGATAGCCTGTCTGTTCTTTTGCACTCTGTCTTTGTATTTTATTGCAGCTCTCTGTCTCTCTCTCCCTTTCTCTCAAATGAACACTATTCTTTGCTCCGCGAAGAAGAATGCAAGAGCAAAGCACAGAGAGGAGGCCACACAGCGACATTTTTATCTCTGTTGTGCTGACTCGGCTGAACTCTCCCTCTGAGAAGCTGATGAGGAGGAATGGCCTTGTGGAGGAACCAACCGAGTGCATCCATAGCTGTCATCATCATCTGAATTCAGGACTGCTGAATCTGCAGCTTTGGCCCCCTATGTGGATGGAAAATGACCTGTCTGTGCTCGTCTGACACCCTCTCCGTCTACGGCGAAACCACTCATCCTCCATCCACAATAACACTACCCTGCTCAATCCTGTCAGCATGGGTCGATGAGTGCATCTTTAATGTTAAGACTGATGCAGGTCCTGCATTAAACCTGTGACTATATTTCTCATCTGCACCTGTGCTTGTGACTGAGGCCACTTCCCTAATGGAGTGTGGAACATAGGATGTTGAAAGAGACAAAACAGCCAATGGAAAAAAAAGGAGAAAAAAAAGGCATCGTACCCTGTCAGGCTAGACAGCAGCAGATGAGTACAGTGCTCTGGGGTTAACATTTCAAGTATCTTTCAAGATGGATGTTTATGTTTTATTTATTTGAAGCTGGAAGCCAGAGAGTCAGGAAGTGTACAAAGATCAGCGATCTTTTGGAGGCATTCCTCCTTTAAATGATAGACTGGAATAAAAAGGAACATGCTACAAAAGATGTACATTCAGTCTGTGACGGTAGTGTAAAACTTGGACACCACTTATACTGGTGGTAAAAATTAATCCCTTTGTCAGTCACCCTGGGAAACAGTGCCAAGCATGTTTTGCCTTTGACTCTCTCAATGGCAAAACCTTTAACCATCTTAGAGATTAAGGCTCTCGCCTGGCCGGTAGCCTAAGCTCCTTATTTTGTCTAACGATGCAAAACACGACTGCATACCTGACATTAAAGCTCAGTCACAGATTGGAGGAATTATCACAGTTTATAGCTACTAATCAATGTCTTTCTTTGTGGGCTTGTGACGAAGCTTGCCAGGCAATTACATTTCCATTTTATCTTCATCTTCGTCAAAGATTTTTGGAATTTTTATTGTAGTTTTTGGAAAGCTTAGACTGAGTCACATTTGCCTTGTCAGCTCCCAGCAGCTCTGGATGTACAATCCTCTGCATTACGCTCTCAATTATGTCCAAATCATTGTCAGAGATGGCCTGAGTACATGCAGCTTCTGGGAACTCTTTAATGACTGAGATCAGTCTGCAAAATAACGTAATTGGGTCAGAATTATAGTGACATACAACAAATTTGTTTTGCCAATTACAAGTTACAGGAAAAGGTTTAAAATGGTTTTCCAGCACTCAAAGAGCTATAATGTTAATCACTGTGCTATGAAATGCATCTTGTAGGGAGATGTCTAGGAGAATGTTGGACTTACGCCGTGCAGGACTTTTAACACTTTAGGGAATGATCCCAATATCACAGTTTGTGTCTGCCTTCAAACAAGTCTTGTCATTTTTATTTACATATTGGATTGATACAAATCACATTTTCTTTTAAGAGGCTTTACAATCAGTACACTATACAGTGATCTAAGTGCTTTCTCTCAACTTTCTCAACTTTATTTATAAGCACATATGCTACAAAAAAAGCAATAAAGCCACAATAAAAGACTTGTACAAAACTCATACTGGGTTGAAAGCCAAGGAATAAAAATGGGTTTTAAGGCGGGATTTAAAAACTGGCAGTGAGGGGGCCGACCTAACATGGGGGGGCAAGTCATTCCATAGTTTGGGGGCTGCAGCAGAGAAAGCTCTGTCACCCCTGGTCTTGAGCTTTGTCGTAGAAACCACAACAGACAACTGGTCAGAGGACCTCAGTGACCTCGAGGGGGTATATGATTGTAAGAGGTCAGAGATATAAGAGGGTGCTGACCCATTTAACGATTTAAAAACAAACAGTAAAATCTTAAAATAGATCCTAAAACGCACCGGGAGTCAATGAAGGGAGGCCAGAATGGGAGAAATGTGCTCCCGCTTGCGTTTCCCTGTTAAAAGCCGAGCAGCAGCGTTTTGTACTAACTGTAAACGTGAGAGGGAGGTTTGGCTCACTTGGCTTTGATTTTAATGATGAAAAACTCCCCCCAAAAATTGTTAAAAATTAATGTTAGATTCTAAGGTTGTTGTTTTTTTTTAACTTACATGAATAAATAAGCTTTACTCGTCATGTTTATGAAAAATACATTATCCAGTAGACATTGCAGCCCTCAAAATATTCTTGAGTTTGGAGTTAAAGGTGAATTTCCTCAGTAGAACTCCACGGTTCATGGTTATAATGCTTGTCTGATGATATTCCAAATTTTTGTTACTCTCAAAAAATCCTGTCAAAAAAATAAAACCAACTATGAATCCTCGACCCTACTTTCGTCTTATAGCCAAAGCGTGATGTAGCTTATTCTTTAGTGCCACTGACATCCATTATTGTCCACTTTGAGAAGCACATCTGTGAGCTACATTGCAACACTGTTTATAATGTTCCTTGATTACCACAAGCACTGGCCCTGCAGTTTACTTTGAGTCATTCCTGGTGCTGTAAATACTCACTAATGCCTCAAATCTGCAGCTAAAAAATATTCCCAACAAATGCAGAAGTTAATCCTGTTTAAGGATTTTTTTACCACTTTTTTTAAAATTCATACAGAATAATACAGCTACAGATTGGTGGGAGAAGTCAAAATGTAATGGGAATGTGACTAACTGTCACAGACTGGCTGTCTTGGCAGAAGCCAAGCCCAACACTTGCCTGATTCGAGCCTTATCCTTACGACAATATTTTATAAAAGGTGGGTGATAATGTCAACAGTTCATGCAGTGTGCCATGCATGCCCCAGTATATATATTAAAAAAGTGTGTTTTAGATACCCATTGACCGATACACGGAGGCAAAACATTCTTCTTAACAGTTACAGTGTGATCAAAATCAGTCGTTCCTTTGCCATGGGCCTTCAGATTACTCAGACTGCTTAGAGGGCATTCACTGCTATGGAGCCATGATACAAATGAAGAAGTAATAAATGCAGATTTTTTACATTTTTGTAATTTTGTGAATGCCCAAAAGGAAATATGATAAAGCAGAAGATGTGTCAGGTGGCTCAAATCAAATAAGCCCTTTCAAATGTTAAACTCCAGCTTGTAGAATGTGTCGTGGGTGGAAGAGTGCTCTCTGTGGCTGCTTGTACAGTTGATGGTGCTCCAGTTATGTGAAAGGTTGTCTGACCACAGTCCTGTCCTCATGCAGTGATTTGACGATGTGAAATGTTTTTCACTTAACCTTAACCATTCATCTCCCATATAATCTAGAAATATATTTAGTTTTCTTTGTATGAGATACATTGTCCTTTGTTCTGCTATTTTTCTTCCATTTTCATTTAGAAAATGATTATTGTCAGCACAAATGGCATTATATGAATCAGTAACTTTTTGGTGGGCATGAGTGAGTGTGCAGTCATTCCCATGAACACATGAGGTCAGGAATGTCATGCTCATTCAAGTTGGAAGGGCGGAATTACTATGTTTTATAGTCTTATTTTGTCTATTACTGCTATGTCCTGCAAAATGTATAATGTAAATATATAAATGTGTATATTATTAGTCAAATGTGTTGTTCAAATTCCTTATTGGATCATAGCTTAAATTGTTCATCCTCCTTTTCTTATATTATTGGATTCTTCGAAAAGTTGCTGGATGAAGGCAGGATCACACTTTAGCAAATGCAGACAAATGACCTGCTGCTGGTGCTTAATGTGTGCAATGTAGAATGTGACACACACACACACATCTTTGATTATTGAGGCTGGTCACTCGTCCGGTGAAAGGGTCTTTGAAATATTCACCAATGACAATTTTACATTATGAGCTCTGAAACAGCAGGCAGACACACGCTCATTCATTTTACATAAAAACAATAACAACACAAATAAAGACATGGAAATGTACATAAATGTTGATTATTTACCTCGATGTTACATGCCTGGCAGGGCCAAAATGTTTGTTGTGTTTGCCCTTCTTCCTGTGTTTCCTTCTCTCTCTCCCCCTCCCTTCTTCTCTCTCCAGGTGCAGACAACATGATTGGTTTCCACCTGTTTGTTCTGGTCACGCTGCCCATTTGTTCCCTCAGATGTGGAGCTGGCCAATCAAAATCCAGGGTATTCTGAAGGCCCGCCTTCAGAGTTTGGCCTGCTCCTGGCCTGAACTGTGCTGCATTGTTTGAGCTAACTTGTTCAAGAAAAATGGAGGTGGAGGACTAAAGGTAAGCTGGAGTAGCCTTTACACCTTTTTCCTCATGTAGTTATCATTTTATCTGGAAACACTAGGTTATTGGTTGGTGCCACCTTTGCATTCATTTTGAAGGTCTTTTATTTTTAGATGAGTTGGTCAGGTCATTTTCTTTTTTTGTGGTTTTGTTTTATGGTGGTAGAAATTAGTTTGGCCTTGTTGCTTTTTCTTAATTTCTGTTTGTTCGGCACAACCACCTTGCCCCATCCTCCCCCACATTTCTGAGAACCTTGTATTGATTTGAAGTGTCATGCTCAGCAGAAATTCAACCACCATTTTCCTGTCCACTCCAACTTTAACTCCTTCATCTCCGTTGATTGTAGTGTTGTCTCTTTCCCTGTGCTTACACAAAAGGGGATGTAACACTTGGAATAAAGTAGATTGCGCTCCAGGATCTAATTAATGAAAATGCATAATTACCCCCATTCTCAAAGTCTTTGAGTATATCCTGTACTGTGAGTCACACTGCATCATTTTTCTCTCTCTTTGAGGAAGTATTCTTATTCCCTATGGCTAACTTGAACCCCATGTCCAGAATTTTACCTTGCATGACGCTCCTACATGTGGATCTTTGTGCCGCCTCCACCTTCCATCTGCAATACTGTGCTGAAAATCTTCCACACTTCTCACTCAGACAGGTGTGTTTACTGTTTTCTCGTCTTTACACCTGCATCTTTTGCAGCCATGTACATGTGTTTTGCATGCTTTGTCCTCTTTACTACATTTTGCATGCTGCAGTCTGCTTCGGCACTGACATGTCTCACGTGCTGTGGTGCTTTCATTTGCTCTTTGAACTATAGTTTTCAAGACTTTAATGTTTCCTGAAAGACAGCTTCTTAAATTATGGAAACAAGAGTTCTGAGAACATTTCTCATGAATGCCGCTGAGAAGCTGACACTTCAGTTTTGAGAGCTATTCATCGGGGATTGGCTCTAAATCTGAGCACAACAGACTCGGCCCTGGTCTAAACTTTATCTGCTTTTTTTTTTTTTTTTAAATACTTGATTTTCTTTGTCTCCTCTTGCACAGATATCTCCACACATTTGATTTTGATCCAAGTTGATGAGTGAATGAGCCTGTGGTAGCTTTAACTTCCATCTGCTGTAGACTGCCAAACTGGCTGATACCACAGACCTGTGGGAGAGTGGCAAGACGGGTGACTGCTTACCCGCCCTTATGAATATATGTGTGTGTGTGTGTGACTCTTTAAATGTGCATTTGGATTCATGCAACTGTATTGTATTGTGTGTGTGTGTGTGTGTTTCTGTGCCAGCTCTTGCCTTTTGACTGTTTGAGTGATGATATAACATCTTGTTCAGAGGAAACTGAAAACTGTTGAACTAAAGTCTGAACTCTTGGGAAGGTTAAGTTAGTTCAGACACCCACAGAAGTGCACACGAGGAGAGTGTATGGACTTTGTTTCTTGTTTCTATTTCCTGTATGTGATATTTGAAACTTAAAACACCATCTTTTTAAACTGCAGAAGAAAAAAAAAGCTGCAGATTAAAGCACAGCATATTTCAGCTGGGCTGTCTGAAACATGTCGATAACCTAAAGCCCATGCGAGGCCTCATACAGTACAAATGTACTGGAGAGTGCACATGTGTATTGACAGCAGCAAGATAAGAATTTATGATTTGTGAATCCAATGATTACAGTTTGAGTGCCCTATCCATATTTATGGGTAGCTGTCAGCACTTACTCCGCTCAGTTTTTTTTTTTTTTTTTGCAGGACTGTAAATCAAATCCTGTCATGTTGGAGCTTTGACAGAATGCTAAGTATGCTAAGTGACATGCTTTACATTTCATTGAACTGTGCTTGAATGATTGGCAATATTCTAAAAAGGGAAACAGATTCAGGGGCGTTCACTGAATAAGCCACTCATTATTCTTTGCTAGGCAAATATGCAATGAAGAGCTAATTATTAAAGATTGCAGCTGCAACACGAATACACAACACAACACACCTTTTGTGTTCTCCCTCCTGGGAGATTTTCAGTTTCGACAAACTGTACAATAAAGACAATAGAGAAGAAGAAGTCACTCATGATATGTCACTGTTTCATTTTTGTTTAAGATGATAGGCTATTACTTGTGCAGATATGCCTCCCAGAACCAAATAACATTAACATTAATAATACCATTAGCAGATGAGGTCTGGAACTACATGAAAATAAATCATGTTTTGAACGCACTGCCCAATAATATCCCCCAATGCAATTTCCTTTTTCTTTTTGCGTTAGTCTCATATGTATATATTTGTTTCACTGAAATAAGGATGAAGTCAACTGGTCAGATGAATCTAAATCAAGAAAAAATGTTTCCCAGATTATCAAGATGAAAATGTCACTTGGGTTCATAAACTCAAAGCAAACACAGCTCAGACTCTGACTGAGTAACAGAGCAATTGTAACTTTCCCAAACCGGAATTACTAATGATTTCCTGTCATCACTATAAGTTTTATCCCCCCCCCCCTTACAACAGATCAATTATGATTAAGAAACATTATTCTGGAAATTATATTGATCTCTGACTTCCCCATTAAATCTTAGCAATCCCTTCAATTACTCAGCAAATCCTCTCAGAGGTAGCTGGAGCAGATCCTGTGTTACCATGTGCAAAAAAAAAAAAAAAAAAAAAAAAAGGTTTCGCCTTGTGAAAAGATAATTTTGACCATCTGCGAATTGTTGAGTTTCAATTGGTTTTCTCTTCAGCTCACTATATTTTGGCGATCAATACAGGCTCCATTACATCTTTGGGTTAAATAGATTATAAAATATGCATTCAAGTTAAATAATGTGTGTATTATGTATGATTAAAAGTCATTGTATGGGGGTATAGTGACTTACCATGGCATTTTAAAAAGTTGTAAGATTCTTGTGATGTCTTCCACAAACATTATACACACTGTATTTGTGTTAACCCTCCTGTTGTGTTCATTTCCTGTTAACTAGTTAGGTGTTCACGTTCAAAAATGACCACTCCATTCTAGTTGATTATAAGTCCATAATAATACATATATTATCACCTAATGTTGTGTGCCATCTTTCTATCAACTCAAGTTCTTGTGAACATTACAAGTTTTTAACTCCCATTTGCTATTTATGGCCTGTAAAGGCTGTACACAAGGTTCAATAAAACATTCAAAATTTAATAAAAATTGTATGAACAAAGTCATGGAACCTTATGACAAACAGATGATTTTTTTTCTTCTTTTTTTTTTAGAGAAAAAACAATCCGTCATATTTGAGCGGAACACAACAGAAATGTTTAGTGTATAATAAAGAGTATAAATTATTTACATGAAGGACAATTGGACAAACGTCTGGGTCCCCAAGCCTGCTCTTTAAAGGTTGTATGGTTTTATACATTAGTTTCAAAGCACCGGTCTCATATTGCCATTTCAACCTTTTACAATGGAGGCTTTGAAGAACTCTATAGCTGCTGCAGCTACAAAAAAAAAAAAAAAATTGTTTACCTTGGTTTCCTTCAGCAAAAGAGATCAAGGCTTTGTCATTGTTTGTGTTACATTCCCATGCACATAATGCCACGCTGCATCCGCTGCTACAAGGCCAAGGAAGTATCAATCCATTCCTCCTGACAAAACATACAAGCAGGGCTGAGCAGCACAGGGTAGCTCGGGGAGGCATTGCTTCAGATGTATGACAAAAAATAAAAAACATGACAGCCTTGCCTGGGAGTACCTATAGCATAGAGGCACAACCAGCGAGTCATCATCAGTTTCTATTATTGTGGTGTGCTTGCTGCATGTTGTTGTCGGTGTTGGGATCTAGCTGTGGGGTAATTAATGGCTCAGGTCAGACAGGAGCAGACGAAGGCCAGCCAGACGAATAAAGGTGAGGGATTGGCTCTCTGACGCTCCAAAATCGAACTGGCTTAAACGGGTATCAGCCCACAGATATTGATGTGTTTCACCTGGGCCTCAACTGACGTGAGATGCTTCACTTAGAGCTACGCCCCAGGGAGATACACACTGTATGCGATTGTATGTCACTTTGGCTTTACGGACCACAACATTTAAGATCCTGGAAAATAAACATTACCTATGTGGCTCTAAAACATCACCGTGAGCACAGTGTTTGTTTATTTTTATTTTTTCATTTTTAAACACATTAAAAATGTAATTAATATTATTTTGACTCGTGACCTAGACTGAATAAACACGTAAGGTGGGGATGTGTCAGAATATGCCCTCAAAAACATAATTATTCACTTCAGTGTGATGACAGTGTAATTTTCTTTTAAATGCCACTCATGAAGAAAATCTCATTTCGTTGTCTCTATTTGGGGTGCAGCCATCGGGATTTGTGTCAGACATACTTATATGGTCAGCTTTTAAACTCACTCTGAAATTAGTTTGATTTTTTCTTCTTTTTTTTATATGTAAATATGACTCAGGCTATTGTGTTTGTAACCAGAGACTGAAGAAGCTGTTGTGAAAGATGTCATGTCAGAGTAGTTCTGCAGGCCAGAACACTGTCAACAACTAAAGACACAGGCGCTTTGATGTATGACATTCATAGAAAACAAATGACTCCAAGAGTTGTCAATGGAGAGAATGACTTCAACAGACTCACTATAACTTTCATTCATTCATTCATTTTCTGTAACCGTCTGTGATTGATTAGTTTACACAAGTTGTTGACATTTTTAGTTATTGACATTTTTACTTGCTGTGATCATTTCTTCCGATCATATTGGCCATTAAACTATCCCTTCTGAATGGACTGTGACTAAGAGATGGGGACAAAATCCAATTGAATATGAATTCAGCATTTTAATTGTAAGAAGAATGCCTTAAAATTGGAATATCTTTTAAAGGGACAGTTGAAACTAAAATTAAAAATCGATATTTTCTCTCTTACCTTTAGTGCAATTTATCAATCTAATTTATTTTGGTGTGAGTTGATGATTTATGAAGATATCGGGCTTATCTTGAATTAGATTAGATTCTTTATTGTCATTACACATTGTACAGGTACTAAGTGCAAGTATGCATATGTAGAATAAATATACTGTGTGCGCTATGTATAAGATATGTACAGTATAAAAAGTAGACTGACATGGTACAGCCAGAGTATATACAGCATGGATATATAAAGTAAAATGTTTATAATAAAATGAATATAATAGAACTAGATGTCACTTTATTTTAGATGCTCGAAGTGGCAAAAAAAGAAGAAAAAACCCCCAGAATATCTCTTCAGAAATCAAGACCTTGTTGTGAGCAGTTTCATGTAGTAACTATTTTAATTAATGAATTATTAGACCAGAGAAAAATTTAAGTGAATATTGTTTTTAATTTTTAAAAAGTTTTGATTTTTTTCCCTTTGAATCAAGGAAAATAATCAATAACCTTGTATCTACTGTGATTTGTCTAGGTGGTTTTAAAACTCCAGCATTTAAGTAGAATAGTCCACCTCATGCCGGACCCCGTGACACTGTGTTTTTGACTTGAATTTACTGACGGTTTGGAAATGAACAATATGACAATAATTTACAGCCCATGTCAGCTGTGCTCTCTTTGTCTGTTGGTGCTCTGTAGTCATAGAAACAGATAAAGATGTGTCAGAGTGAGAGAAAAAATCTGTTTGGAGGGTTTGGGTTTTAATGAAAGAACAGGTTGGCCATGACAAGTGCAGAAAGTAAGTCATCTTTTCATTTTTTCAGATATTCATGCATGCTGCACAGTAGCATGAATGGATTTTTTTTGTTTTTACTTTGAATACTCTTCTCCCCCTGTAAACATGTGGGTGGGAGTCTAACAAGGGTGGCCAGAGCTGTGATAGTGGGAGGCCGCAGTGGAAAAGGAAAGGAGGGGAGCAGATGGTGAGAAATTCAGTTCAGCCTTTACGGCTCATATACTGACTTAATTATGAGACAGAGGAGAGATTGAACCCCTGGAAGAAGGATTTAAAGAGGCAGGGAAATCTTCATTAAGCCCACAAGGCAAGGAGAGAGCAGCACTTATTGAAATTAGTTTGCTAAATCATCAACACGACTAACCAGGGGGGGGGGGAGAATACTGAGTGTGACATAAAGCAGTTCTTAGCTCTAAAGCAATTTTAAACGACACATGGAACAGCTGTAAAAAGACAGAATCATAGGGATGTGAGCACATTTAGGTTTGACAGTCCTTCCGCTGCATTTTATGATTACATTAGAGATTAGAAAGACGGGGGGGAAAAAACATGTCAAAAAACATTACAGGCAAAAGACAAGCTCATGCCTCATTCTTGGTAATGATTATTAATGTAAGAGCAGCGCAATTCCACAAATGATGTCTTCAGAGGGAACATACAATCTGGAGTAAAGTTCTATTGAGTCTAAATTCCTAACTATCCATTTTGTTTCCCACTTAAACCTCATTTCTATGCATTGCACTGGATGCAGGACACAAACACTAAAAGAAGTGGAGTTCAGAACCAGATTGCGAGTAAGTGCAAATAAAGAGGGGGCAGGATAGCATCAACAGAGGTCCAGTGGACAGGATCTCCGTCTGTGATATGATCGTGTGGGAGCACAGAAAATGGATTTAGCTTTTTTTTTTTCCAAAGGAAAGTGCCATTAACGGGGTCAGTCCTGTCTGTTAAGTCTCACCAGACACAGTGAAGGCAGCAGCCTCCTCTAATCTCTTACAGATCCTCTTGAATCTCCCTGAGATTTCCTCATTTCTCAAACCAGTGCAGGCGAAAAGGATGGAAGAAAACACACGTCTGTGACAGATGCAGATACTGGTGGCTGAAGGCCAAACTTCGCGCTCTCTTCAACCCTCTCAAATGCGACGATCAGCTCGGTCGGCTAAATTGATTATCATCAGCAGGCCACCCTGTTGTTCTCATGATAACAGCGTATCCTTTATCTCGTCCTCCAGAGAAGATACTCTTGGGTGAGGTCTGCAATTTGATAATGCCACTGTGCCTTTTATATTGTGCAGTAAATACAGGCTCTTTGCAGCTTGTTGGCTTGTTGCTGGGTGATCGAACACCTAACGGTGCTCTGCAAAAGGCTGACATGTTGATACCAGTCATCTGACAAATGTTGCAGCGTAGGCCAAAAGCTGACGGAGATGAAAAGCTGCACTGTGACAAGACAGTCAATCAGAAGCTTGAATGAATAATATGTAACATTTCCATACAAAAAGGAGATTTCATATGTATTTAATTGAACTAATACTCAATATTTTGCTGAGTTGTTACTTATCATTATCCCAAATGTTTTCCAACAACGTTCATAAAAAGTCACCGACCGAGGAAGAAAGCCAGTGAGCCCAACTAAATGTTACATGAATATAACTGTCAAACAACACCTAGTCCATGTTACACGTCTGACTGAGTCACGTCAGACACATTTACATCAGCAATGCTGTTGCTTAACAACGAAGACAACTCCCACCGGGTTGACTGAGAGGCAGAGGCTCAGAGAGTTGTGATGCATTTATTGTGCAAGTGTTACAAACCCTGGTTAAAATTAAAATCGTTCGTAGGTGACGTCGGTTGTTTGGTTGGTTGGTTTTATTTGTTTGCTTGTCAACAGAATTAAACAATAAACAACTTGACTACTTTTTTGACATTTTCCCCTAAGAAAAACTACTGAGCTGATTTCCAAGAAACTTTGTGGAGGCATTGGGCATGAGTCAGACGAGCTAGACAGAGATATATATGTATGAGTGTTTGGCCCTGGCAGAGTTGTGTGCTCTACAGAGTGCCATTCTAGTTTTACTATGTGAATCCGATATCATTTCTACCCCTCTATAATAAATAAACACAAGGAACTATTAACTATTTAACCATTTAGACGCACATGGAGGCTAACCTACCGAGCCTACACAACACTACATCACATTTTCTACACCTAAAGAGCCCCCTGGGGGGCACGTTATCCCATTTTGTCCCACCCAGAGGCACCCCGGGGGACACTTTATTATTGTGTTTTTCATGCTAAGCCACCTTAGAGGGCACTTTATCATGTTTTTCTTTTTTCTGTCATGGAGTTGGTAAAAGTGGGCAATTTTGAGTTGTTCTTTTTCAAACATGAGGGTGGGTTTGAAAAAAAAAAAAGTGAGTCAGTGACTCACATTATTCCACAGAACTGACATATTTTGCTTGAACTGAGACAACACACTGAGAGGAAATGCTATTCGTTCCAGTAGAAGAGTTACCATGGTTTCCATGTATGTACAATATATGCACATATGAAAACCGGCGTATTGAAGTGTATGCTACATCGAGGCAACAAAGCAATCACCAGGGATCAGTGACAAATTATAGAAAAATCCAATTACCTGTGTTTGTACCTTTATAGTTGATTATTTTATGATTACTCCTGGATTAATGCATGAAATGTGAACATGTCTGTGGGTTACACAAATAAGAGGAAGAGAAGAAAATGAGAAGACATGTATTGATGCAAGCAAACAACAGAGTGAGAGCAGGTACAGAGGGTATTCAGGAAGAGAGAGTGAAACTATAATGGATATGTTGAAACATGGTTGTGCAAGCATTAAGGATCAGCACCTTGTTTTGAAGCTGCTTAGCGATGTTCTGCTGTTTAGACCTTTTGCATGTACTCAGGCCTCTGCTCTCCTAAAGGAAAGACTAACATAGCTGCTGTGATCCACCAGTTGAATATTTGATCATCTTTGTCGACGAGATCAATTCTGGCAGACAAAAACACACAAATCTCAGATGGGATTAATATAAAGCAAGTCAAATATAGCCACATAGCCGGTGTGTCAAATCTAAAATCTTGGTGACAAATACCTTTGCTACACCTTGCTCCTGCCTTTTGTTCTGGACACCAATCTGAACATCTGGACAGGGAACCCTGAGCTTAATTAGCTTGTTATGGGGTTAGAGTTATAGAGCCATGTCTTACCCTGCAGCTTGTCAGTTTGTCCTCCAGTGTCACTCTAATTGTTGATAATCCCTCCTCAAAGGAAGTTCAATCATGCCTGGTGCTCATCTGTGATTTTTACTTGAAACCCAAAGGCCAGAAACCTGGTTAAACTGACCTTGATACTTAAGTGCTGCTGTTACAAGACTAAAAGTTGTACCTGAGCATAGTACTCTAACAGGTTCAATAATTACTATTTACTGAAAATCTAATAGCTGGGCACAGAGGAAAAACGACAAACTACTGCCAATGCATGACTAAAAAGACACATTATAGCTCATAGAACTGTCACATATGCAAGAACAAAACAACAAACCGCCACACAGACCTAACAAAATATATCTGAATTCCCTGTATAGCAATCCAAACCAGTGATATGTAGCTCTGTGCAACGTCTATTTACTTTGGTAATGCATAATACAATTTAAACTCCTTTCAATCAGGAGAGACTAGTGGTTGAAGTTGTGACGATCACAGACCTCTCTCTCCTGGGTGGTTAGGGTGATTCAGCTCACCTGGTCTTGTTTCACAGCTATATAAACTGATGGCAGTCAACCAGTCTGTCCCCCCCCCCCCCCCCCCGGCTTCCACACTGTTTGGGTTTTGTATGCAGTTTGTCTTTATCTTAAGTTACTTTTATTTATGTAAAATAAACTTACTTTTAGTTACAACTGGTGCTTTCTCCCCTCCTTTGTCCAACTTTGAGCCAGGTTGTGACAAATTAAACAAGAATGTTTATTCCATCAAATGAAATGTGATAATTGGTATGTTTGAAAGTCTTAAGTGTCAGAAAGCCTTTGACGCTTAGACACTTCAGGGAGATTGAGATTGAAGGGCATCTTTCCTGAGCAGAGGCAAGATATATATCCCCCCCCCTTGGAGTACAGACACTGGTGGTGGTGGTGGTGGTGGTGGCTGATGAATGATGAAGTTGGAGAATGTTGCGGACTGGGCGGTGCAGGGAGCGCGAAGAGCAGCATGAAAGAACAAGAGGAATGGAGAGAATCATATTTAAAAAGCCAGCGGCAACATGACAGGCTGACAATGAAGGTGTGTCGCTGTGCTATTGGATAGATGTGACTGGCTGATGAGAACAGCTGATAAGGACAGCTGATAACAACTGATGCCCTGAGCATGCATGAGAGGTGTGAATGACAGAGCAGCATGAGAAATAAAGGAGTGTGCAAAGGTTTAGTCTTCCTGACTGAACTTACGCTCGAGCTTCATTTAGTCACATTGTAAAATTTTTTAATTTCTTCGAAATAGAAAATTGATTCTGCTGGATTTGGTTGAGGGAACCCTAATACGTGGTGCTGTTTAATAAGTAATGTCTAAAATGAATTCATGTCTATATGAATGTTTAATTATAGCTGTAAGGGACCGCTCTGAGAGTGGTTTGTTCATGTGTAAAGTCAAGGTAATTTGAATTTTGTATTTTCAATGTAAAAAAATGGAATGATTATATAGTGTATACAGATTATTTGAATAATTTAGAGCTACTGTATTACAGATAAGTAAGCTGGCACACCGCCTTAAGGTATTCCTGTTCCTGGCACTATGTGTTATTTTTTTCTTTCCCTCAGTCACTGACTCACAACTACTCTTAATATAAAAATAATGTTATTTTGTTTTCCAGAGGGCGCGATCAGTGACGGTACACAGACAATCCTAAAATTCCACCCTCCGACCACTCGAACTGAAGTTCACATAGCCTCTGGTGTCTCATGTATCTCCAGTCTGCGTCAGATATCCTCCGAAAAGTGCTGAGCCTGACTGCCCGAGACAATTACTCCAAGTTAACAATGAAAAGAAATGGCTGCTCAAAGAAAATTCAGATGATCTGCTGAAGGGCACAAAAAAGAAACGCTCGACTAAAAGATGAGATGGGATTTATTGAAAAGATAAAATGATGTAAAGTACTTACAGAGCAGTACTTTAACTCAGATACTGGGTCAAACAGTGATTAAACAATGGGCCTCAGTCTTAGAAGCATCAGGCAGTATACAGTATAGACAGCTTTAAAGTTTGAAATGGTCATTAAGTTACATGTTCACATTATCTTATTCACCTTTATTAAAGCTCCACTAAAGTATCAGACTTAATCAAATATGATGGACTGCAGGTGCAGTCTGAAGAAGCAGGTTTTTAGTCAAGTCAAGATATGAAGTTTCTTTTTTCCAGCATTATGGAGCAACAGCAGGAACTGCACACATCATCAACCAGCAAACAGCTATGGTTTTGTCAAATGGTATAGCTGGGCCTCCTGTAGCAGATCCGCCAACCTTGGGAGGATATTTTGAGTAACACAAAACCTACAGTTCACATGCTGTCGCACCACTTTTCAAACTGGCCAGGAAAAAAAAAAAAAAAAGCAATGCAATCATATATTCTTGGGACGATTTTGTCAAAATGAAAAGACATATTAAAACCTTCAAATAGACGGATGCTGGTGGACATGTGTGAACAGTCTGACATCGGTTCAGAGGAAGCTGAACTGCAGCTTCACACTGTTTCTAAAATAGCTTGCACCGTGATGGGCTATATAATAATATATACAGTGAAAGCACACCTGCTTCAAACAGTTTTTTTCATAAATACTTCATTGTATATTTGCCCTCATACAAAATGATAGCCTTCAGTGAATCACGTTAAGTTATTTAATAAAAATGGCAATAATTTATTTTGTAAATTGGGACATATTTTAATGTCAATTATGAATTGAACGCAATTGCCTGTTCATGATTTCCATGTTATTTTCTTTTTATAAATAAGTAATTGAATCAGCATATAGGCACACATCATATAGGCCTACTGTGCACCAAACATATTAATTATCTAAGACTGTAGGCCTTTATAACTGGAGGTTTAGCCACATTATTACCCGATCTTGTGGTTGGGGAATGGACATACCCTTTTGATGGATGATGACTCACCTGCAACACTTGCAGTGACAAACCCACAGAGAGACGTCACTCAACATTTTGAACCTACAGCACTTTTTGTCTGATTTTAGCTGAGTGGTTTGTATTGCAGAACATTTGTTGTATGGCTGAGTGTCAACACAACTCTGATGAACTCAACGTCCCGGCCAGAGCAAAGCAGCAGACATTAACAACTGGCCGGTGAAAACTTACTTTTGGTCTCTGAGGAGTAACTCTTGGGTGACTAGGAGGTGGAATAAAGATTGACTATGAAGTAACAATATTCAGGTGGAAAACACAAATGCTATTGTTGTACGGTTGGTGTGTGAATACTAACACCTGAGCCATTGAGAGAGGACAATACATTTTTAAAGGTGGGATGCAGCTTTATGTGTTTTTTTTTCTACATAGCTATAAGGTTGTCAACATGCCAAAATTACTGCCATGTAGCTTATTAATAGTAAAAAAAAAGACACCTACAATCTGCTAGAACTAGAACTGCAAGGTGTAACTGCATTTTTACTCTTGGGTGAGATTTATCCACTTGTGTTTAAAGAAGCTGAGACAAATGCTCATCTCAGTACTTCATTTTTTATGAAGGCCAATGGCAAAACATGGAGCACAATCCTCATGTTGACTAATTAAAAGTATTTCTTTGGGAGCAACATGGTTTTCAGAAGCAATAAGCTGATTAACACTAATCATATTTAAAGATGCCTTTTGAAGTACCTCAAACAAAACAGGTTCAACTGCAGTAATAGTGCACAGTACAGTCAAAGTGAGATTTTAAATGAACTCGTCATGGTTGGATCACAGTAGGTTATAAAGGGAACATTATTTAAAAAAATGTTTTTAGATTATCTTGGGAATCACATAAATGATAATGTAATCTTGTATAAATTATGCGCCCTCTAAAAGTGCCATTTTCATTTGAACAGAATTTATTTTTAATAGGGATTGTCATAGCTATTCATTTTAAAGGTTATTCTTATTGCTCAACATGTCAGGATATCAATCATGTGTTTTGTAGGCACATTTAACAGGTGGTGGCAAAATTACAGAGTGAATCAATTCCACAGACATAATGATATCAGTAAAATAAAAAGTCAGCCTCTGTAAGGCAATTCCTGCTGTTCCCTTGCATGCATTCAGTTGAAATGTATAATTACTTGTGTCAAACACAGCAGCAGAATCAAAATTGATGTTTGACTTTAATTTGCACCTGATAAAATCATCTTAACTAAAGTTGATAATGTGCTGGTGTCTTATAAAAATCGTACGTTAAATTGAATCATTTCCAAAATGACACAGATCCTTTGAAATGTCTTAATTACACCTAAATATGTTATGTTTAAAGCTTTTAAGCACTTAATTTATTGCTTGTCCGTCGCAAGTGGCATAATTTGTTTTAATTCAATCCCTTAACCGAAAGCTGGCTTTTTTATGTCCACTATTTTTTTGTATCTCTTTATAGTCTGTATGTCAGCAGCACTGTGGGGGAAAAAATGGCCTAATCTTTATGAAAAGAAAGGAGAAGCATGCAACAAGGAAGAACCCCATAAATTTTGTTGCAGATTTGAGTCATTGGGCAGATACAGAAATGATTTTTCACTTGAAATGAGTAGAATTTGGTTGCAGGCTGGCCTGGCTGGAGAAAGCAGCACCATTACCTACAACAAAGCAGCTAATCAGATAAGTAGATGTTTTTTTCTGAATGTTTCACAGCACTTTCATTGCAATAAACACTCCCATGACAAAATACAGGCACAGACAGGATCACTGCTGATACTGACACACACTTCTACTGGGTCACAAGTGATTAAGAGGTGATGTTTACTCATAATTCTAGTACGTTTGGAAATAAATCCACACATACAGTACACTTAAAGGTTTGAATATTACAGAAAAGTATTGGCCTTGGTGGAAATATGGGCTCTCTCAGCAAGCATCTAGTTTAATTTTGAAATGACATCTTTGCTCAAAATTGTTTGTCTGTCTTTCAAACACCTCTTCGTGCTCTTCTTTCAGCTACAGCAGGGCAGCTGAGACGTTTCCCCGGCAACTCACTTGTGATCTGTCTGTTATCCGGTAAGAGAATTCTAATGGATAAAGGCCCCTTTATAAGTTTCTGCGAGGGCTCTATTTATCTATGGTTACTTTACAAAGGAGGTCAGGAGAAATATCGTCCAGCACAAATACAGCAGTGAGAGAAAGAGACCATTTGTATCCTCAAGAACTAAACTCAAATAATATGTATTACAGGAGGCAGTGTTTTCATGCTGCGCTGAATTTACTCTCTGAGGAATTCAGCAAGATGTATCGGGGTCTGTTTTGTTCCAAGAAAAGTACAACAGTCTTTTTTTTCTTTTTTTTTTAAGATTTAAAATTGCCAAAGCACTTTTTCTTGTCCTTACAGTGCAGTTAAGATACTCTAAATTCTGGATCTTTCACATTCCAATGGATTGGGCTTATGTAGTTCTTTTTAATAATGGATGCTCACTGTAAATTGCAGATTCAAATCATTCCTTTACATGAGGTATGTTAACAAGCAGTCTCGCTCTAAAATAGCTGCAGTAATTAAAGTCAGAGGCAGACTCATGTTTTATTGAAAAGGCGGGCTACTGTGTAAATAATTATGAATGTTACAGAGTGTTATGCATATTCCAATGCCTTGTGCCAGTAACACTCCTCGCCGGCTCAGAGCGAGATTTTTGGTATATCTTCAACAATGAAAAATGTAACAGATGTAATGATAATCAGGAGACACTGAGAGAAAGAGATAGTGGGAGCAAGTTCACTGCCCTTATCTGTGAGAGTTGTGCTCGATTATTTTTCAAGCTCAGCAGACAACAGTTACTCACCAAGATATGTCAGGTCAGTGCTGTCTTTAACTTTAGCCGTAATGCTCTTCAAACATTGCTCACTCTCTTGTGAGGACCAGAGTGGACACTTGCTTCACAGTACAATCCCTCTCTTTTTATCTCTCTTGCTTAAAGTGCGTTCTGTCACATTTAAGTTCATGCTCTCAATTACATAATGCCGTGACAAGTAAATACACCACCCTCTCGTATCTGTCGTCTTGTGTCGTCAATTCCGTGAGGTAGCCGTCCTGACCTTTAGTGCCGAAAAAATCCTGCAGTGCGACAGAAACCGCACGAAGATTGCGCGCTTGCTGACAAATTCCATCATTGACAATGGAAGTTATACAAGGGACATCAAGGCAAAGGATGTAGATTAACAATCTAGCTGTGCCTGTAATGAATGCCTGGTCTGACATTCCACTCAGACGGGTAAGTGCTCATGCTCGACACAAGACTTTCCATAATGTCTTGTCAGATAAGAGTGCAGAGTGTACCATTACATCTTATTATGGAAAGTGGTGAGGCATATTGGCCTGTCATTTTGGGCCACAGCAGGATATCTTGGTTACCTCTCATCAGATTATCATGGCTTTATGTGCATACTCCTCCTGAGGTTAAGTTTTTAATGATTTTGGTAGGTGTCGTACCCTTTTGGTTTAGTACAAGTTAGTTTGAGAGATAATGGCCAGATTTCAATAAAATCCATTAAACAGGTGCATGGTCCGCAATGGATGATTATCACTATCCATTATCACTATGAGCACAACACAAAAATAAATAACATTTGTCCTTAGAGTGACTTACAATGACGGGCTATATTCCTGGAAAGAATTCATCCTCTGGAAAACGTGCTTAATAAACAATAGTTAATAGGTTACCAGCTTAGCACTTTTTTTTCCTTCCTAAAATAGTGCTATAGTATAACCAAAAATATTCAGTTGATTTGTTGGATGACTTTGGTGAGACTTCAGTGCATGACAATAAAGTTATTACTTTCATTTTTTGTATTTTCATTTTTACAATTTGTAGACAATCCCTGCACACTTGTCTGACAGCCGGCATCACGTAGAGACCGATGTTGTTCATCCGGCTCGGAATGGCAGGCTTGTGTCTATGAAAATGAGACACTACCTCGTTGTCTACCTCCAAAAGAGGCGCTGTTTGTGTTTTGACAATGTTTTGCTGATGAGTTATTGATTGGGGAAGTTCTATTCTGTGAATACCTGTCCTCATTTACCGGACTGGCAAACGGTTGGCTTTCAGCTGTCAGTGTGTGTGTGTGTATGTGTTTCCCGAGTGATCGATGCTGATGGACTGTAAAAAATATAGCGTGGCTTATGTTCGTGCACGTCAGAGGTTTGTTGAGGGTAGTAGGATGGGGGGGTGGTGGTGGTGGTGGTAAGGGGGGGGTGGTGCAGTGTCTGCATATTAAAAGCAAATACCCAGCCAGTCATTTAACACTGTCACAGGGATGTCCTGCTATCAGTTATCTTAGACCTGAACAAAATATAGCCTTGTGTGTGTGTGTGTGTGTGTGTGTGCGTGTGTGTGTTTAATGACAAGGACACACAGTATGCTGTCTTAATTTTACATGACTCTCAGGCCAATATCATATATTTCAAACATGAAATGCTTTATTTATCTATTGACTACTGCACTCATTTGGTATTTAGAATTCATATCATTTCTCTGTGGTCTATTACCCCTGAATTGATATGGACTGAGAAAGCTGGGCAGAGTCATTAAATAAAGAAAAAGTCATTAAGCAAAATTAGCTAGCCGCTGTAAATATCACCAAATGAAATGCCACAGTGGGGTACCTTTCACATAAAACAAATATTCCAGATAATGACTGGGCTAATGCTTTGCTGCTCATGCAGCTCATATATTCTTGACTAGTAACATCCATAAGCCATAGATTAAAACATTTATGGTGATGAGGCATTTTTATGTTTTTGTTTGTTTTGGTCATGATAACTTTATAGTATTATAACTACCAAGGTTCCATCTTTGTCTGTGCACATTAGCAGGAAAATCCCTGCTCTGAATGGGAGTCGGGCAAGTCAGAGAAGTTGATTCAACACAATTTTAAAAGGCTTTATCTTTAAGAAGCCCCCCTCATGCAGAATCTTTAGTAATGTATGCTTTTAACTCAAATCATCTGGATGTCTCTTAATGTAAGTGTGCTTCACTTATTACCCAGGTAGTCACTGCTCAAGCATGAAGCGCCTACCAAAGTGAACTTGATTTGCACTTAGTGTCTCCACGATAACACTAAAAAAATGCACGTTAACCAGATTAGGGCTTTTTTTTTAGATTCTGTATTAATCCCACAGGGGGAAATTCTTTCTCTGCATTTGACCCATCCCTGAGGAGCAGTGGGCTGCCACCACATTACGACGCAAATTAGGATTCAGTATCTTTGCTCAAGGATACTTCGACTTGTAGACTTGCAGGGGCTGGGGATCAAACCGCCGACCTTTCGTTCCGTGAACGACCGCTATACCTCCTGAGCCACAGCCGCATCAGCTTGCAGCTGGAACTAACGTAGACATTAGAGGCAGGGTATTAACCATACAGGGACAAGTGAAGCCACCACCATGCCCTCTCTCCCTCTCATTTCCTGTCTGCTTTCTTGCGCCAGTACCCCTACCGAGGCGTAGGTCATAGATTTTGCAACACACAGCAAAGTTATCATTATTCTGCATCTGTTCCTCAATCTCTCATTGTGGAAATTGAATCAGTGTAATTCCAGATGACCTGGGTTTGATAAACTCTAGGTACTCTAAGATAGTGTATACACACAAATACAGTATATACGCATGTAAATATCAGAAACAATACTTGCGATGTCATACTAACAACTTCACTTTTGAGTAGGACAAACTTGTTTGTTTCTGTTGTCATTTATTGTAACTTTTGTTCACAGAGGGGGGAGTAGAAGGGTGCACTATGCTGTGATCCTTAGCCAGCCAGCCACAAAAGGGGTAATATCTCAAGAGACTGAGGCACGGGTCTATCGTGCTTTCTGAGTTCAAGGAAACAACAAGAAGACAGTAAAGGTGACTGTGCATGAGGGAAACGGAGACACTAACCCCTCGGCACATTTAAAGCAGACAGGATGTCTGAATGAAACTGATTCTAGCTCAGCCTGTAGATTTTGGAAATGTCAGGTTGTGAAAATTTAAACTTTAAATTTTATATGTATTCTGTGTGCCTCCAGCGTGCACACCCAACTAGAGTGGCTCCAGGTGGGCATGACCGCTTTTGTTAAAAGTTATCACCACATTATGCAAAAAGTGCCATCTCCCTTTGTTTTAACCTTTTTGACTGGGTGCTTAGTAACTGGGCATGCAAGCAAAATATGGGACTACTTCGCAGCATCGGGTTTGCACACTTGATGACGTTTCTGTGCAAATGAATGCTAGTTATAAATGAATGTATACTGCATACAAATTCTCTCCTGAGAAGATCCATGCATTAGCAATAAGCAGCAGTATTGGAGGAAGCCTTCAAATCCTTTCCTGAGGTACCTGAGGTAAAGGCAGCAGTTTCACAACATAAAACATTGGCTTAAAGATAGATAAAAAAAAAAAAAGTTGTTTTTTGTTGGTTTTTTTGTCACAGTCCATGCACCTTGCCTATGCACCAACTAACTCCACCTTCGAGCCATTACCTTTCAAATTTTAAGACAAACATTACTGTAACTCCTGAACTGAACTGTTACAACACTGAATGCATTTTGTGTCTTGGAGAATTCTCCAATACATGTGTAATTAAAAAAGGTTAACACATGCTGGACGAGCAGCCTATCCTGAGGCCTGTCATATATGTTGAAAACTGGCAAAATATGGGAAAATATGAGCTCTTGCCTGAAAGTATACCCTCTTCTGTGGAGTCAAGCTAGCTATCAAGCTATCTTGAAGGGGAACTTGTGTAGTTAAGTTGAAACTTAAAGTGCAGATATTCTTCTATTCAAATAACAACAAAAAAATGTTCATACTGGTTCTGTTTCTCTGACATTTGAGACAGGCTTGGCTGATGGTTTTCGATTCTCATCCTTCACTGGGAGGTATGTGACAGAGGAGAAAAGAAGAGAGGGAGCACAAACAGTCCTTGGAGGCTGATTTCTCTGCAGCGTTCTTCTAGAAAGGTCACTCGTGCTTTCAGATAAATAAAACAACACCTGGCTCTGAGAGGAGCTGCCGGCTCCATGCCAATTCCTGCAGAGAGACAGGGGTCCCAGGTGCCCGGCACAGCAGCCACTTTGAGCTGCCTGAGGCAGAACATTACAACCCTTATCCTTAGGGTGGGCTCACTGCACATACACACCTGACAATAGCTTTATATTCATTTCTCTATATGAAAATATACAATAAACAGAAATCACAGATAAACGATTTCGGAGTGGTTATTTGTCAACTCTAAGTTAATTTTATCAAAGCTGAATTTGAAGAAGAACCAACACACAGCCGAGATAATTGTCCTTGAATGATCTGGGCATTACGTTATCAAATAAAACTCACTTAAAAATATGTTATTTTCAGGTCACACTAGATGCATGGCATTGCTCTGAGCATCAATTCTCTGCAGACAGAGAGGAAAACAGGTTCATGCTGGGTCACGACTTCCGGAAACCAGACCACACTTTACAATATGATTTTGAAAATGGCCCAGTTCAACGGACCCGGTGGGGTCAGGGAAATTAGAGTGACAGACACAACACAATCAGTGCATTACAGTGGGAGACATTGCCTTGTGACACTGATGTCATACGTCAGATTGTCTTCTCTCCCCTTGTTTGACACCTGCAAAGTATTAGTGATGCTTTGTGCACCGTGGTCAATGACATTTCTGGTTCCAGAGTAGTGTCTCCTCTCTTTCATCACTCTTTGTATGTCACGCAGGATGTGAAAGCACCCGGTCTACGATTGTAATAGGGTTCAGAGTGTAATGCCACATGTCTCTTTTCCAAGTCACAGCAGGATCCTGATCGCCTGATCTGACATTGTGACCATCTGGAAAGACGTAGGTGTACTGCAGTGTAAATGGCTACTGTGACGACCCCCTGAGCCGGCCTCTCCCTCCAGGAGTCTGATTGGTAGGATGGCTGATTCACTTCACCTAGTCGTGTGTCAACAACTATATAAATTGGTGGCAGTCAGCCAGTCACTCTCTCTCGCCTGGCTTTCCACACTGTTTGGTCTTGTTGTATTTAGTTTGTGTTTACCTTAGGTTCTCTTTTAATTCTATAGAATAAACTTGTATTTAGTTACAACTCATGTGTTCTTCTCTCCTTTAGCTAGCCTTGAGCCACGTTCATCCATTTTCAGCCAGAAGTATTCATTTCATTCTTGTTTTATTATGATACTCCAGTAGCAGCACATTTAGTTTCACATTTGGTCCCAGACGTATGAGAGTACTATTAAAACTGCAGCCAGTGAGATACATAAGGATGAATGCAGATCAGTGATGCAGATCCTTGTTTGTGATGGGTTAATTGTTCGTGGATCTGTTAGTAATGCCTTGGGGCACCAGTCGGGAGATCGCGCTCGTCTTCCTCACTCAATACGGATGAGTGAAGGCAAGAGCTGCGTTTTGGGGCACAACACTAACAATGCAAATAAATAGCATCAGCATCCTTAATCATGGCCACAAAGCTCTGATTTGTTGGCTGGGAGGAACAGCTGTGACTGGGCACACCAAAACTATAGTAAAAGGCTATGAAGAATTAAACAAATGAAAAAAAGCCAATCCCTTGATATTAAACCAAATAAGATCTCACCTTATAGGCACAGAATGTTTATTTGTTGACTTTGGCTGAAGCTGTATGATGAACTCAACACATCCTTATAAGCCAATCTAAACAACAAAATAGGTCAGTCCTTCTCAATCATCTCACATGACTGTTCCAAAACTACCTTATTTGAGCATTTTCCAACAGGATGCCCTCATAGATGGGTTAAAGGAAGTGCATGCTACAGAGGTGTGGAAAACTCATTGTCATGGTATGACATTGGCATGATAACTTGTACCTGGACACTGTGAAGTATTTAGAAAGAAGCCAATACAAGACTTTTCAGAGGTAAATGAGTGTGCAACACTTATTCTGGTATTTTTTTTTCTTTTTTTGCCACATCGTCTTTGATAGACATCTGTCAACTCCGGTTCTGGGAAGCCAATACTGATAAAACACATAACCATAACATAAAAAACATAACACATATGTTACATCTACGCAGATGCTGACAAAATGTGCAGTGAGTGTAAACAAAACATCAACTAGCGAATATGTGCTCCATTTGATAAAACATTGAACAGAACATTTAAAAAGTAGTATTGGCATGAAAGATAAGCTTAAGCACGGGTCTTAAATTAAAAATAATATGCCTAATGTTTGCTCCATTTGACAGGCATATTAGTGTAAACATATCTTATCAGGTGACTTGCAGTGGGTACAGAACGGTGTCAATACAGTCGATTTAATATCAATTTTTTTCCTCTAAAAGTATTGTACTAACAGCACGATGCACTTTCCATCCAAATTAGTCAATTTGCACCTCTATCAGCTGTCAGTAAGTCTCACACTAAATCATGCACCACCTTTGTAAAATCCATTGGTCCAACCAGATTGCTAGAGCTAATAGATAATAATGTGCTGTGGGCTAGCCAGGAGGTTTTCTTCTTAAGAAAATCAATGTTTTGTTTTTGCTGTTT
The DNA here is from genome assembly GCA_037577475.1 of Chaunax sp. Z400. Classification (NCBI taxonomy): domain Eukaryota; kingdom Metazoa; phylum Chordata; class Actinopteri; order Lophiiformes; family Chaunacidae; genus Chaunax; species Chaunax sp. Z400. Next base: position 3,608,976 of record CM075199.1, read on the forward strand.
AAGGCACAAAATCAGCTCCATATGTTAATGCTCTCAGCCATTCCTTTCTGTATTCTACCTCCCAAACATGCACGCACTGATGACGTCAATTGGAAACACATTTGAGTCAATTATCATTCACATCTCAACCTCAATGCTAAACCACAAGAGTTTCAGAATAAAATAAAATAATTCAACACCAGCTGGAGACCTCCTGAACCGTAGAGTAGTTTATTCTGTTTTCCCCTCACTGAAGCTGTCCTGAACTGGAGAGCAGACTTTTGAAGCAAACAGAAACAGCATTTATTTCTCATTTCATATGTCAATTCCTTATTTTTCTTGGTATGCTTTCAAACTACAATGCAGTCTCCATTACTAACTGTTCATCACCACTTAGCAGCTCAACAGCTTCTCAAAAATCTTTGATATGTCATATCTCCTTGACATTTCTTATTGATGCCCCTATTATGTGTTGAGGTCCTAAAATATGTACTGAGTTGAGTGACATTTCTTCAATTGCTTTATATAAACTTGGTTCGAGGATAATGTCACCATGGATTCTCAGTAAAATGTCAGGCATTTGAGCATCTCTCTACCACTGTGTTAATGTTGTAGACTGGGGTGATTCTAGGATCAAACCTTTAGGGGCCTCAATCCCCAATGAGAATATGACATGCATATAGTGCCTTGCAAGAGTGTTCAACCTTCAATTTAAATCACTCATTTTAATTAATAACAATTAACAGCTTGTTTTGATGAATGACATTTTAGCTCAATGTCTACAGGTGTACCTTACTGTCGTTGTTATTGTTCAAATGGGAATGTTGTCGTCGATGTTATGATTCAAATGGGAATGTTGTCAGTGTTATTGTTCAAATGGGAATGTTGTCATCATTGTTATTGTTATCGGAATGTTGCCATCGTTGTTGTTGTTCATATGGGAATGTTGTCATCGATGTTATGGTTCAATCGGGAATGTTGTCGTTGTTGTTATGGTTCAAATGGGAATGTTGTCATCGTTGTTTTTTTTCAAATGGGAATGTCGTTGTTTTGGTTCAAATGGGAGTGTTGTCGTCGATGTTATGGTTCGATCGGGAATGTTTGTTGTCATTGTTATTGTTCAAATGAGAATGTTGTCATCGTTGTTTTTGTTCAAATGGGAATGTTGTCGTCATTGTTATTATTCAAATTGGAATGTCTGATGGGACTGTCTGCAACAAAATGACTGTAGTTTTGCTTTGGAGTGAAATGGCAACATGGGGAAACTGAGTTGCCTTGACGGAGGTCTGTGCTCTCAGAGTGATTTCTAGTTAGTTCTTACAAGTTTGAATGTGTGAACATCCGTCCAACTTTATCAGAGTTTACTACACTGCCCAAGAAGTCGACTCAACAACAAATCCATCAATCGCTTTATCTTCTGTCTCTTCAACCAATTTGACAACATCAGAACATTCTGCAATTTTAATTAACTGACGTTTCAATTTACTTTTGTTTAAAAAAAATAAAATTAACCCTTTCTTCTCACTCTCCTTTCACTGGCGTGGCGGACTGCCAAAATTAAAGATGTATTCCACCACGTTACCTATACTGAACCAAAATGTGTAACAACATGACTTTTATAAAGAATAATGGACATTAAAACAGTTTAAATTAAGCCATTTGAACCTGTAATTATTTGTGTTGTCCTAAGATGTTCCCTAAATCTAATATTAAATGGCTAAAATTATTTCAGAAATTAATAATACTAATAATAATAATATAAAGTAATATTTTTAGGGGTGCTGAGATGACATTTAGGTGTGCTTGACCCCCCTTTAAGAGGGTCTAAAATTGCCCATGGTTGTAGTGCTATAATAAAAGTCACAAAGTACTTGTCAATGCATGCACAGAGATAGTTTGATCTAGTTGTAAATTGCATAAGACAGCAAATTGGTTTAAATTTCACTGACCTTGTTTTATTTGAGTGGTTATTGTACAACCAAAAAAAAAAACTCAAAGCATGAAACACAAAATATGCAGGAATGGATAGAGAAAATGTCAAGAGTGAAATATAGGAGAGCTGCAGATAGGAGATCAGACACATGAATTCAACTCAAATGGTCTGTCAAGCCCATCATTGGAACTGCTATGGATATAGAGACATCATTCCTTCGTGCACAATACGTATTCTGGACAAGGAAAAAGCAATCAGGTAAAAAAAAAAAAAAAAAAAACCCAACAGAAAAATCAACATTGTGCTAGGCAATGAATGGATAACGACAAACAAAAATCAATAATAGAAAGCAGAGGGTGACCTAGCAGAATGTATCATGAAGGATGATGTGCCAAGAAGTCATTTTGTATGTGGAAGAAGGAGGGTGTACATGTGAATGATGAAAACCGCAAATAATGATTTGTATGTAAATAATGTTCCTCAGTTACAGTATTTAATGAGGTTGAACTTGATGCATTTGTGATTAATTTAATGAGGTCTTTAAAGGTCTCTTGGAATGAAACAGATTTCATTTCCTCCTCATTCACTATAACTTGGGATTTCATCATGGCAAAACAATAGTCCATATAATTAAAAACAGTTTTCTTTCCTGCTCTTAATTTATTATTACAGACTATGAATTTCAATGTGTTGACTTGGGCTTGTGATCGCTTTACCAAGGGACACTCTCGGGTGTGTCGTGTTCAAGCACATTCGGTTTTTAAGGAATGATGTGGAAATGAAACCTATATTAGGGGTTAGGTGTAATATTGGGACAGAACTAAGCACAGCCAACCTTTTAAAACATATACAGTGTATTAAAAAGCAAGAGCCTTTGGCAGGGCAGACTGGTGCCTAGATGTTGACGATGTTGTTTTAAATTGACAGGCACATAAACACCTCAAACCAATAATACTACGACTATCTTGGTCGGCCTTCTTGTTTTATTTCACATGACGTACAAGGAAGAATCTGCTCCCTGAACTGTCAGGAGAGCAGCTTCTGCACATTTAATTTACATGCTTTATTTTCTTACCATGCACTGACTTTCCAGTTTATTTGATGCACTAAGCTACATCCAATATAAGCAGACTGCAATAAATCCTACCTTCATGAAGCTTATCATATTCAAGTTTTATTGACTCTCTATCATAGATATGGTGATTTAATTCTATGGTCTGAGTCTGTAGACTAGGATGCTGGCCGGTTTATGTCTAAGAAGGCTTATAAAATTCACATGTGGAAAAAGCATATACATACTGACACAAGAGCATGGAGCTGATCATACAGATCCCACATATTGAAGATGGAAATGTGTTTCATGTCAATAGGGCACATCTGATCCACAGTCGAGAGGCAAACACCAAAGGCATGATCCCTCTCTTGCTTCAGCATACACCAGAGACACAAGAACAGCTAGGGATAAAGTGGAAACATGAGGAGTTACACGATTCAAGCCACATGAAGCAGTGGGTTGAAAGTTTAAAGTTGCATGCACCAAGGTCTTAAAATTAATTCTCAAATGCACCGGGAGCCATGTAAGAAAAACAAACCCAGGGGAGATTCAGACTCGCCTTTGCTCTTGTATTTTTACCTAGACATATATTTGGCACATTTCCTATGTATTTGTAAAAAAGAGTTGAAAAAGATATGCATATGAAAACCAGGAAACCTGTAATTTGCAAGGATATTCTGTTTAGTCAACTAAATTACTTCCTTTCCCTTTCTGAGAAATAGTTGAAATTAAACACACTGGGAACACACTTGTCTTCAAGAGTTCCTAATTGCTACAGAAACTACAGCTGCTGCTGCTAATTAGTCTCATTGGACTCTACCAAGTATGCTCTATTTAAAGGGGGGGATTGTCCCTGGTTGGTTGTAATTCATTCCCTTTAGTCTCTTTATCATTATCAATTGGATTTTATTGGTTTGCTAGTGAATTAAAAATGTATATAAAGATCTAAAAAAAAATATTGATTTAGCTGGGTATCTTTGAAATGCTAAGAGCCGGTAGTTGAGTAAGGCTCTCCTGTAAGCTAATGTCATTGACTATTTTCTCAAGTCTACTTAAGTTCAAACTTGGCTAGATAAATGGTTTCTTCACATGTATTTCAACGTCACTATGCCAAAGCACCTTAAATATTGCTACGGTTTATTGCTACAAGACCATGAACCTAGGTGGGGTTTTGGTACATCAAGAGGTCTCTGGTATTTATTTTTGAGTGATCGACACATAAAGGGTGAAATTTTATAAATAATAAATGGAATAATTTTTATATATTATTTATCTTATAATGTCAGAAAACGATGTGGATTTCACAAAGTCCCATGAGATTGATTTTTTTTTGTATCATAACTTTACATCCTCTGGTACATTCTTCAACTTTTCAAAGTTGCAATTATTATTATTATTATTATTATTATTATTATTATTATTGTGTTTTATTTCATTATGATGGGATTAGATGTCAAATTGAAAATTGTAATCCCAATTTGCAATTAAAAGAACACTTGAAAGACTCGAGGTAAGGTTTAGTTATTGATTCCTATACATGTTATCCATTTAATGTGTTCACTGATATCAGTTGTGCAAATGCTCGTCTTTTATTTATCACTTGTCTCCTTTTTGAACCGTGACTGTGAAAACAAAGACGAATGGTTGACTCCATCTTATCAAGCCCCAATTCCCTGTGCCCATAATGCACCATGATACTGTAACACTGGCCCAGTCCCGCTGCAAAGAAATAGCTCAGTAGCAGCGAGAGAAAAAGAAGAAGCAGTAATAGGTTTGTCAATGAGGCCATAGCTCCAGTTTGTTCACTTGGGATCCAGCATGCTGTTCGGGAGAGCACTTACAGCTATTTGTGAAAAACAGCACTAACATATAAGACATTTTTAGCACACAGTGCAAAGCAGACCAAACAGACAAATATTTCTTATGATGATGCATTTGCAACGTATGCGAGGTTTGCTTTCGGGCCAGGGAAGGCTAACGCTAACACAAGCAGCTTAATTGAAAAGGTTTTTATTTTTTTCAAATTTGTTTGCCTTGATCGATGGCATGGAAAGAATGGTTCTTGTACTCCACTGTGGTGTCTGAAGATAAAAAATAACTAGGGTTGAAATGATCATACCTTGTGGTTTATTAACACATACTGCTTCACTGAAGAATTCATAAATAATGCAGTTGAATTTAAACAATATGCAACTTTGCCATTTCTTTCCAGGCTTTCTGATTTATGGCGGCATCCAGCAGTAGGCTTGCGGCCCCTACTGAAAACACAAGCTTTATTATAATAATTCACAGTAAATTTAACAGAGATCTATGATACAAAGAGACACTGATGGCACTCCAAGGTACAGACTCCCATTCTATCAGAAATTCTCATTCCATAAACAACACTTTGTTTGTCTAGTCATACATACAAACAATCATCAGGGCAGAGCCTATTTCTTAATTCCCTAAACTTCTAGTCTAATTAAGGTCCTAGTTGTCCATTGTTTGCCTACATCTTACGAGAAATTGAGAAAAACCCTCTGTCATCCCCAACATCTGGCATCTGTCTTCAATGGGAAAGGGTGCAATCGTGATTCACGTGCAGGTATTTATCGGCTACAGCTGTAGTTAGCAGTGATGTAAACACCCAGATGGACACATTACTTTCACCTCTCTTCCGGCTGAAGACTATGACACACGCTGAAGTTATAGACTTTGGCAGTATAAATATTTTTCCATCTGTCTCCGTTCATGCATCATTCAGTCGATGTTGATGAATCTAATTAACCACCGTCAACATGCTCGCTGGCCTGCTTTCTCAATGTCCCCCGTTTGTCACGGATCTCAAATGCGACACATCAGAAATACTCATCTATTAGCCATATAAAATGAGTCAATATCTGCAGTATGTAAAAATGGTAATACATATAATAGGATGAAAGAAGCAGCACAGCACAGACAGTATAGTTGGGGGAATGACATCTGGTTGATTTTGCCATGTGCCCTCTTCCAAATACCCTTTTAATGCATTTCTTTCTTTCATCATGTCCATTATGCAACTATATTACACCAAGCAATCTCCAGAATGATAGCAGAGGGAGTTCAATGTGGTGTCAGGGATACTTGGTTTGGAAGTGCTGCTTTAGGTTGACAATGATGGGTCACATCATATACTCCTATTATAAGCATTAGACACAACAATATGCATTTGTTGCTGGAAAAAAAAACGGGTGATGGATGAGAGAACAGTAGCTACAGGCAGATGAGAGCACTACAGGAGATTGGTCCACATGGAGCAGAGGGAGAGCGTACTTCATTGTCTCTTTTTTTCACATCTTCTGCACAATAGACTGAAGTGACTATGGGCTGAAGTGACAACAGCTTTAAGTGTATGTGACAATGACATTTTTCCATGAGACTGTGACTTTTAAATAAAGTAACTAAGCCTGAGGATTGTGGCTGGATAAGTGAGGCCAGCCTTGGTATCTGCTTTTAAACAAAGCAGCTCTGTACTGTAGCTAGGCAACATTAGATTCCATGCCAACAATGTTGTCACGCATTTACGTAATCAGTTTCATATTATAAGCAAAAAATAAATAAATAAAAAGTTAAAAGAACAGTGATTAGCCAGGCTTTATTATATGAGGATCAATGTGGTTAATATTGAGTAAATATTTGCTGTGTGGAAGAACTCCATTCAGTCCACTCTGTTGTGTGGTAATGCTTGTCCACCATTGTTTTACTGATGCTGTTGCACACAATGTGTGTGCAGATTTTCTAGCTTTCTTGTTGTGGAATAACACAAAGACAATCTTGTCTCCAGTTTGTCCTTGATAATCCCTCTCACAATTCAGACTTGTCAATACAAGGTGCCTGTTGTATGCCTCTCAGTGCAAAGTGCTGTATCTATATGCGCTCATTGGAACTTTTTTTTTTTTTACTCTAAACTCTGAATATTGTATTTGTTCTGATATAACACATCTAGAGTCAATTTTAAATTGGCTGGTTTAGAATTAATCTGTCAATCAGACTCATTGATCTACAGAATCCATGGAAACCCTAATCATGGGTCACTTTTAGGGAGTGAATGACCATTTGACCTACAGATGTCAAATGTATGTTATGAATGGGTGATAATCACCCACATAGTTTAAAGATTTCTAAATACAACAATTACTGCCACTAGATTTCACAGTAGCGACCAGACCAGACCAAAATAAATGGGCTCATCAACCACCCGTCCCCATTACCCAGGAACAACCACTATATTATTCTGTTTAAAGCCACCAGTATCCATTGCACAATGAAACAAGTTGACCTTGGTTTTGCTGCTATAACGGCTGGTGTGTCTCTCTGCTACGTGGGTATTTGCCACTCAAACGACTGCAAGGCGTGGCTTATTTTTTTTTAAATGTTTTTTTTTTTTTACTATGTACAGCAGCAGCGTGGTGTAACAACAACCTCTACTGCAAATATATTGACCTGCAGTTATCTTCTGAATGGCAACCAACACAAGCACATCTGATGATTTATGTCACTTGATTGAAATAACATATTTTTAAAAATAACATTTTGAGATAAACAACAGATTGATTGGACGACGTCGCTTGACACCTCCACACAAAATGCGGTACAGTCAAAAACGCTATATTTACACGTGGCATTTAAACACACTCATTGGGGTATTTTTGTCTCCAGCGCTGAGGCTCTGTGAGATGACAAATTAGACACAGCACAACAATCAATGCCACCCTTTCTGAATTCCAAAATGACTTTATTTTTCATATCATGGAGGAGTCTCGGTATGGTGCATCTGCAGAGACAGTGATTTCCCATGACAATCCGCAACACATTGCTGAAAGGGAAGCATGTGATTAGTGAAGACATAGTGGCTACGTGCGACTGAACCTCATTTGGTGGGAGACTAGTTGGAGGTTTTTTGCTTTGGGGAGAGTAGTGCTTGTATATGTGTCTACTTTAAAACCCCTGTTTAATTTGAAAGAAATTAAACAACTCATGTAAGTGTATTATTTACTGTGTCTAGTTTACAGTCTCATGTGTGTTCATGCTGACAGAGTGTAAATTTAAATGTTCTCTGTGGCAGCAGATGGATTATTATGTGGAGACTGAAATGAGATGTTTTTACATCAGGTATTAAAAACAAACAAAAAAACAAACATTTGATTTACCATCTTTCGAGGAGCTCACATCATTTGCATACTGCTGAGTTCTTAATTAATTCTATTCTTTAATTATGTTTGATGATGAGAGGGAATGTCTTTTCTTATAAACACAAAGCAGTCGTAATTCAAGCATCTAAAATGAAACAAAAGTATTTAAGATATAAAAATGCCATGATTGGAAAATGAAGTGTTCTCGTCATCAGAGGAAAAAGGCATAAAATATAGAGAAAAGGATTTATGAGGGTTTGAAATTGTCAATAAAAGATGGGGGCTCTGTTTGAAGGTGTGTGTTTTACTATTTCAGGGATGATGGTCGGCATCAAGGGTCATGTAGCATTAGCATGGCTGTGGTTGACAGAAAAGTCTTTACCTCGGCTTTATGGGGCAGTATTGTCCTGCTGTGAAGTTTTATTTTGTGACTATGAGTCCTGAGGGTATCCCATGGAGCGGTGCTGTGTTCAGGGCCTGTTGGCAGATCTCCCATAGCTTCTCCATAGTTGATATAGGGCCAGGCTATCTGCTGTGACAACCCCTTATTAGAATCTAGCACATTTGTCCTTTTTCTCCCTTTCTCATCTCTTCTTCTCTTCCTGTTTTTCCTCTGCTCTCTCCCACCCCGACTGCAGAGGGGTTGGGGGAATGGAAGAGGACATAAATTCACTGAGCCGCTCCAGGCAAGGTCTTCAACAGAAGCTCATTTCTCATCATTTTAAGTAAAGTCAGCAGTCTGCCTGTATAATTACAACAGATTTTAGTGCATACATCTCAAGGAACCCTGCGATCATGGCCCTGTTGTCGAGTTATTTTCCACAATACATGGATCCTTTGGAGAAGAGTATCTTGGTTGATCTGTGACATAAGAACAGTAGCTGCAGAGAATAAGAAACTGCATTAAACATGAAAATGGTGTCATTATGTAAAATTGTAATAAATTATGCAAGTGGCATACATTTTAAATGAAAAATAGGCTTTAAATACTGCATGCCCAACAAAATGCATGCATTTGTACACCTGTCTCTACAATGTGAAAACACAACAACCACCTTGTTTTTACTTTTAAGAGAGGCCACATATTTGTATAAAAAATTACAGGTATTGACTAATTGAAGTAAAAAAAAAATTTGAAAAAAAGTATTGAAAAATTAAAAATGCATGCATGTGATTTCCCCTCTGGACTTGATGACTTTGCGCTCGCCCTTTGTCCATTTTTTCATTAGCGGTTACGCAGCCAATGAAATATTAATTTAGTTTTAACTAGATGCCATTAGAGCCTTGGATTATAATGTTCTGTCAAGGAGGTCAAATCAATTCAACAAATACTACTAGTGACCCAGGCACTGGTTATATATGGTATGTTTGACTGAGTCAGCCCTTGCTATAAAGCACTGGTGTGGGTATGTGTGTCTCTGTGTGTCTGTGTGTGTGTGCACAGAGGAGTGACTTTGCAGTGATTAATGTCCTGCGTCTCCACTCTGTGAGAGGGAGATAATACAGGAGGCTGTGGCCTTTGTGTTCTCAGTTTGTGTTAATGTCTGCACCTATCAGGAGAATTTAAAAGGCCCAAAGAATCATATTTTCCAGGATCTGCTCATTTATTGGTTGCCCGCAGAGGGGCAAAGAAATTCAGCACTGAGGTACAAAGAAAGGATAATAACACATAGTGCTTCTTACAACTGTGTCTTTCCCACAATATTATTATTATCTAATGTTATGTCATTCTTATTTTAACTGTAATTAAAGTCTTAATTATTACTTCATAATCATCATATCATGATTACCTCCACCGAGGAGGTTATGTGATTGGTACGGTTTAATCGTCTGTCTGTTTGTTTGTTTGTGTGTTTGTTTGTCTGTTGATTAACCAAAAACTAATGGACGGATTTGCATGACATTTTCACCAAAGATGCATATCCTAGAGGTGATTCAAATTTGGTGATGATCCAGTGAAAGATGGGACTGGTACTGCTGGACTAAGGGCCTGTGTCCACCAAAGCGTTTTTTCTCCATCTGAAAATGCCAGGTGCTCTTCTGAAAACGCCCAGCTGGGAGCAGAGCGCTTTGGAGGTGCAGTGTTTTTCAGCTGAGGTGCTTTGGTTGCTATGATACGGAATATCTGCGGAAGTAATTTGTGTTGCAAGTACCTAATTTTGCACATACTGAGTGTAAACATGGCAGCACAAGGTAGAGTACTTGCTCTTGCCTCAGGAAAAAAAAAATGCCTCGGTGGACACCGGCCTTAACAATTATATCGAGGATTGTTGGGCTGTGGCGGAGGTTTGTGCTCTCCGAGTGCTCTTGTTTACTTTGCTTACATGAAGAAAATGTAAAGCTATACATATAAAGCTATAGAAATTACTTGGACAACAGAACCACAAGATGATCATATCATTACTAGAAACTGCTTTTCCTACTATGACAAATCAAAATGTCTGTTATGAAAACGTCTAATGTCTAAATCTATGTTATTTTTACTGTTTCTGGTGTTAAACTGAATTTTTCTATTAGGAATAGTAAAAGGGCAACTTGACTCTACATCTCGATTCTTGTGCACATAATTTAAATTTTATTGTTAATTTGTCAAATCCTACCTTTGCATATGTCACATGCACTGGGGTGTAGCAAGCATGCTAAATGCAATCAATCCATGAGTTGAAATCATTGTTTTTTAGTTATCTGCATGAGAAAAATAAAATCAGTGCTGTTGGATGATGCATAGTGAAAGACAACTTGAGTTACTCATGTCAGACTCTCAGTTCCAGTGCACAGTGGGTGTGTTTTCTTTTTTTCTTTTTTGTCTGGGTGTAAATTCCTTCCACCTCCTTAAAGCAAGCTTTTCGGCTTGCCTTACAAATATGCAAGAGAAGAAACACATCAACAAAAAATAAGACCTCCCCGGCCTACCCAGAGGATATGCAAGGGGAAAAGAAACCTCATCTAAGTCACAGTCTTTCTGTATTTTCACCTCCATTAACTCAAAATAATGAAAAGACTAGCTGGTATGATATAGAGGATAATCAGAAGAATTCTTGCAGACAAAAAAAGAATGTCATCCCCATGAATAATTTTAAGTAAGGCTAAACTTTATACTAGTGTTCCCTTTACACCTTTTACCTTGGGTCTTTCTTATTTGATCATAGGATTAAAAAGAGCAGAGGGTGAAAAAAAAAACAAAGCTGAACATTTCTGTTAAGCTTATTTGGCTTTAAGTCAACTGCAGAGTCCTAAAACATGAAAATCCTCAGTCCTCAGCTATCCTGGAATTAACAAGTGGTTCACTAAGTCTGTATGTGCAAAACTGGTAAGAGGAAATGAAGGCAAAGGAAAAGCAACTTGAAGAATGAGAAAGAAAGACGCAAGAGACAAAGCGTTTTTCGCTTTGAAAGAAGGAAGAAAAGATGAGAAAATGGAACAAATAAATACTCTGATAACTACTGAGAGGATGAGTTATATTAAAGAGACACATGAAAAGAGATTCTAAAGTTAGAAAGTCAAGGTGTAACAATTACAATTATTTTTCAATTTAGACCAAGGAGAAGAAAAGGAAGGCTGAGAGCCTTGGTACAGAATGGGAAAATGATGTTCCCCCAGGTGAGCCGAGTGCCAACATAGAAAAGTACTTTTCTCTTCTTCACTGGATCTGCTGTGGTGAGGGAATGCAGCACAGTGTCTACCTGAAAACCTGACATGTGTGGATACACAATAAGTGACCACAGCAAAACCTCCATTCATTCTTAAGGCATTATATTTTACCCATGCATAAAATTCAGTTTTATTTTAACATTTATACATTACAAGGGAAAGCATTAGGTCTTTTCTCACTCGTAGTTTGGTTCTAATTAATTCTTTTTTTAGTTAGATTACGCCATCTCCATCACATGTAGCCCACCGTGAGGTCACACATTCATGTGTGAACACTAAACTGTTTGTTTTTTTGGAGCCAGAAGTGACCATATTTGGATGGAAGGGTGGAGCTGAGCAGGATCTGTTTTGCTACTCTTCTATCCTGATTGGTTCTGAATGAGAATCCAAGGATACACTGTGCTGTAGCGACTCGTAATTGACAAGATGGCCACGCCCTAAAGCCTTATCTATCTTGCCAGAGCTTACAGAATGAACTGAAGAAGACTTGAAACCTGAGATTTAGATCATAATAAACTATTTACTAAGGTAATAAATCAAGTAAGGAGTCAAGACAACTATTTGATTTCTGTTTGAAACCAGTGACTCCCTGGCCATCAGAAATAATACAGTTTTTTCGCACTTCCACAGTGCCTCCACTTTTGAGACCCAGACGCTTTGTACATATATTCTACAGCCCTGATCATCAGTGCATCATCAGGGAGATTTTTTCTTTTCACCGCATGGTGGTTGTCATTTCTTTCCGTAGTGGGCGTGGTACTGATTGATTTGGCTACTCATGTGATTGCTGCGCATTCTTGAACAAAGGGGCAGGATCTTGGTTTGCCTTTACTTCACCTTTATTGTGAGCACCAGTCCCTATTAGTTGTGTGACTTCAGTGTATTGCTGCCTTCAACATTGAGGCTTGCGGAGTTGTCTTGTGTGTATGATCTGGGTACTCTTAGCAGAATTGTTGCGTTTCAGTTTTGAGTGTATTTGGGAATAGTTCCATGCTTAGCAGCAGCAAGGTGTTGCTTTTGCTTTCAGTGAAATTTGTAGTTTTACCTTAACACTCAGTGCCCCATACACTCCATAGCAACGATTAGACAGTATGGTGGTAATTTGTCACAGTGAACTCTGGTGTGCTATATCAGTGCCATGTTATACGTTTTGTACTTGTGTTTGTGTGACACATAATTATTATTCCTTGTTTTAATGGAGGGGGCGTTATGGCTGTATGTGTTCCCTGTACTGTTTGTGTTCTTCCTTCCTTCCTTTCTTGCTCTGGGTCTACTCCGTATTGATTGCTCATTAGGTGCAGCTGGCCTGAGAGGTGCTTAAAAGCTTCTGTTCCAACATCAGAATGTGGAGTGGGGATGGCTGGTTATGATGCCAGGTTTTACGGTTACATTATTATTTTAGTGTACCTTTTGGCAATATTTGTTTAATGTCTTGTTTGGTTGTTTGTCTTTGTTAAAATATCCCATGGATTTGGTCACGTTGAGGGTGTCTTTCCGTGGTTGATTGGGGTCATTGCTGGAGTGTCATTTGCCCTGTAGGGCTGCTTAAGAGTGGGGTGTAACAGTTGGCACCAGGCAGCAACTGCAACACAATTGAACAATGCAATGCATTTTGAAGAGCAAGAAATCTTTAGAGAGTCACTGATCTCTTCCTAAACCTAAAGTTGTTGTGCATAAACTTAACTAAAGTGCCTTTAAATTTAACCTCATGCTAGGAAGACTTTGTAAGCCACAGACGCCAAAAGGTGAATGTGCAAATGGTCGAGACGCAAGGGTGTGACAAAGCAGCCGTACTGTATCTGATAAGCTGGGATGAGAACGTGTTGCATCAGGCCCCAAGTGGGAAATCACATTACAGTGACTGATAACAGTTTTTGCAGCACTCTGATGCTTCCGATGTGTATATTATGTTCTGTGGTGCCACACAGAGTTCATTAAGAAATATCTGATTATTAGTATTTTAAGGATTTTTATAGAGCGAATCATGTAAGAAATGAGGTAAAAACAGGAGGATAACAAGTTGTCGTGCACATTGATGATTGTTGAGCTAATTACAGTGGGAAGGAAGTTGGATATGATTGGCTTTATTAGCTTTTGACATATTAATCATAGAAAATACCAATGTTGATGTGCATATGCTTTAACCTAAGTCTATAGCCAGGCAAACATTACATTTTATTTTAACCAAAACTAATATTATGATTCAACAATTAACCATTATCATCCACAAACAGTCAAAAACTGCAATGAAATGTGCGTCAAACCTCATAAAATCCAGAATAAATGAGATGTAGAAACGTATTTGTCCCAGTGCCATTTCATTGACCTACAAAATGTTTCACTGGTTGCTCATGAGTGCAATATTTGCAGTGTCTCTGGGTGGGAGTATTACTTTTCAGGAAAACCAATTGCCAAGAAATTGTGAGCTTCCAGTCCTTACTGCAAATAATGAGTGAGGTCAAAACGCTTGTCCTTTCTGCTGCAGGAAATAATCATTGATCGAGACTGGGTCGGGTCATTTGGTCGATTTTAGGTTTTCTAATAAATTTTACTTTTAATCTCCAACCTGGTCAAATTCAGAAGGAAGTGGAGCTGTGGCAAAGTCTAGAAACGGATCACAGCCAATATAACCCTTTAACACACACACACACACACTAACTTTTCCATGTGCTGTATGTGCACAACAACTAGAACCAGTGTAACCTCTTGTTCCCAGTCTGTGATATTTGAACTAACATTTTAATGCAAGACTATTCTCCACAGGTTGGTGCTCCAGGTTGAGAGGGCAAAGCAGAATAACTCGGCTTATGTGGTGTTAAAGGTCAGCCAAGTTTGACCCGCCACTCCTTTCACTTGTCCATCCTGCTGTGTATTGTTGGCACAATGCTCTGATACTAGCCCAACTCACTGTTAACAAGCTCTAAACAAGCGCCTCTGTTCTCCTTTTGTTGCAGATTACAGTTACAACAGTTCATAGACTGTCACTAAGTTTTTTGTTTGTTGTTTGGTTGTTTTACATGTACCACATAATACTTTTCAGGAGAGCAAAAAAGGAGGGAATATCACCAAATTGAGGATGTATTTCATGTCCATTTATAGCTCATAGACTGTCTCAGAACTATTTACAAGAATGACATGAAATACCAGTTCCATCAGTCAACTAACAACATATTGGAAGCTTGAATGACACATTTGTTCCAAGGGGGCACTTGATATGCTGCACAGACTAGAATACAACATGTGTGGGAGGGTCAGCACATGTAATGTTAACTAAAATGCAGCAAAGCCTGCTACCTACACTGTAGAGCTGTGATGAAAATGTACAGTAAGATCTGAACACTACTCTGCTTTAATAATGTCACAGTGATATGCCATAAACTACAATGCAATCTGGGAGAAGTAATATCTGACTACGGCACTTAAAGAGGCCGTCATTATTCACAGGAATGTACTATAGATTTAACTGTGGACAGCAGAGCATCATGGGAAGGTGAAGGAAAAGTGTCGGGACGGAAATATGAAAAGTTTTTTCACAGATGTCCTGAGCTGCATTCTTACGGCAACCTTCACTGAGTGATATAAGTGGTCATTTTTCATTGTCCTTATCAAAACGGAGTATTTTTTATCAGTAATTATTCATCATTATTGTTATTATTGGAAGTTTAGTTGTGGCACTCAACATGTGGGAGGGATTTTGTGAATGCATTTTATAATTATGAATGGGTACATTCTGCCTTGTGTTGTAAAGTGCTTTGAGTGGTCATTCAGACTAGAAAGG
This sequence comes from Chaunax sp. Z400, assembly GCA_037577475.1. Classification (NCBI taxonomy): domain Eukaryota; kingdom Metazoa; phylum Chordata; class Actinopteri; order Lophiiformes; family Chaunacidae; genus Chaunax; species Chaunax sp. Z400. The sequence goes on from CM075199.1 coordinate 3,624,524, forward strand.
TACTATTAAGTACAGTCCATTTACTTCAAATGGACCATTAACTCTAATTATCGTTAATGCAGGATACATACTGTGAATATACAGTAATTTAATGGCAAAACTGTGACCAGTATTAAAACATGAACATAAAATAACATTGTATAACATAAAACATAAAATCCAAAAAATAAAACCTCAAATATCTAAAATATGATATATGAATATATCTACTCACAATGTGCATGTCAGCACAAACAGAACATACTTTTGGTGAAGAAAAGCAGGGATCCCTGGCAGATGTTTGCAATATGCAAACATTTCATACATGCAGTAAAACTCAGTCATCTTTGTCTTAGATGGTGAAGCTGTCTGACTCATTTCTCACACGAGAAACAAAAGACAAAATGCATCGAATAGCTCCACCTTGGGATGTGAGAGGACTATTTATGGTCTCGAACAGAGATGACATGTAAACATTTCCTTTGTAATCCATAGACGCAATTTATCTATTACACTGCCAGGGTGTAATTTAGTCACACTTAAGAATGTGCCATCTGTAATCATTTTAATTTGTTTGATTAATGAAGACATCACTTAGGTTTGTGTACATAGACATGACTATAGATTGATCTACTTCAGATTTGAATGAGGCCTTGGGAAATGTAGCTTTTCCTCACGGCCTCAAGAAATAGATGGAGCATCATACAACAGCAAGGGGGAAAAAAACAAAAACTAAACTGTGTCAGAGGTAGGGGAAAGGGAGGAAGAAAGGGGGAAGAAAAACCCAGGGAGGATCTGTTTTGGAAGATGCTAATAGAATGTTGCTATGTGAATGAGTGGAGGGGACAGTAACCAAATGAGAGTTCTGCATTGATCCTGACACGTAAAGCCCTTGTGGGACAAAAGACAGAGGGGGGAAATAAAACTTGCCAGAAAAAAGGATGAAATTAAAAAGTCATTCTCACAGGGTGGTGAAAGGAGAGGCTTATAAACCGCCATCGCATACTCCCAATAGGCATAACCCCATTTTCATATACAACTAATTTAATCAAGGTGACTTCTCCTTCCTGCCTCTCCCAGGATAAAGGCGAGAGTTTGCTGTTCCCTTGTGCCCACAAGCCAACATATGCTGAGATTTGTGTCTGCGGTTCATCTCCCACATAAACTCAGAGCGGCAGGATCTAATCTCTACTCTGGATACCCTTTCTTTGCCCATATTCTCCAGAGGAGCCTTGTTGTTTTAATGACTGCCCTAAAACGCATCTGCCTTTTCCAAAATCCTCTATCTTTTGAAGGTCAGAAAATCAGTCTGCACTTCATCTTAACTTATTACAGCAGATAAAATAGAGGTTCTATTGCTAATTATGACAATTGGGATAAAAATTAAACCTACAGCTCCTATTTTTGGGGGATTTGTATGAGTGAAGTAATGCAATAAAGGGATAATGATACCAATATTTTGGGGATATTTTTGTGCTTTGTCATTATAAATTAATAAACCATTGCAGTAAGCAAATTGTTAATAATTTATTAATTGTATATAAAAATATTGTTTATATATATATTGTATTTTTAGGCCATTTGTGAAATGTAGGATTACCAAGCATGACCTGGAGTAATAATGAAACAAGTTCTTATTGAGTGTTTTTTTTTTTTTCCAACAGTTGATTTGAAATTATTTCAAATATGTATAGAAAGACAGAAAAATATTTTTCTTCCTTGCAAGCTTTGTTTCAAAACTAAATATGTCATCCATGTAACAATCAGCTCTATGCATAAATCATCGACCATTCCATCAGTTCCTCAGATTTTTATGGTAATGTTTTCCTGTTCAGATCTTCAAAGACCTATTTTAAGACACAAATGAGCTGTGACAGAGTCAGCCATGTGACTGAGAAGAGAGCGAGCTGAAATGAAATCAAAGTGTGCTGTGTCAGTGGATGGCGTGATCGGGTTTGTGGTTTTGTACAATTGCTTTGGTAAACAGCTGCACCTCACAAACAAAGAATCACCAGTCTGGGGTAAAGAAGTGCGGGGATTTGGTTCTTTATCCTGAGCTTATCCTGCCAATGGTGGGAAAATAATGCAAAGTTATGTCAGATTTATGAGCCAGTAACCAATGCCCTTCTGTACAATAGGTATGGGTGCATGTATTGATTTATTCTCTGCCGCTGGATATGAAATCAAAGTGGATTCCTGGATCAGTGTGACACCTAAACCCAGACACAAGATTGTGATTTATAATGCTGACGTCAGGTTATATGTCTGCAGTTCAACATGATAACTGATTATTTATTAGCTAGGAATTGATTCATGGTTATCTGGCCAGTGTGTAAGTGTGTGTAGGTTTATTTAGTAGACTGAGGTAGACGCATATACATTGATACAGACCTTAGGAGATAGAATTTCTTATACTGTAGGTAGGTAGCCTCTTTAACAAATTTGGCACAATGAAGTAGTACATAATAATAATTATAACTATTGACCAAACTAGGTGACATATTAATGTGATACACAGGTAAATATTTTGTTTTCATTTAATTGTATGCTGGACAAAAAGAGAGAAAATGTATCTCATCTTCTTGCTCACCACTACTACAGACTTTATACTTATGCTACATTATGGAAAGCAATGTTGGTTTATTATATTTGCTAAAATAAATAAAACCTACATTTCCATCGACCCTTAGCCTTCTGTGTTGCAGTGGTAACTAGAACATTTCAGAATGCTAACATGCTAAATTAGGATGGTGAACTTGGTCAACAGCATGTATCTAGAATAGCATGATGGCGTTGATGCTTTCTTGAATCACCGCTGTGCTTACTTGAAGGCTCACAGATCTACAAGCGAGGATGTTTGGCCTTTAACTAAACATTGGTAAATTTAAAATAACCTTAGTTCCCTCTCTGAAGAGAGTACTGTTTCATAATGTATCGTTCTATTCCAAAACGCTGAAAAGGTTAACCACAAAACATACTGCCAATTTACATTCCCTAAAGATATTCACGGGTATAGAGACTAGAGTCTTGTGTTGTATTTCTTCAGAAAGGTCACTTTTCTTCTTGGTTGAAAGACTTCCTCTGTCTACCACTATCTTCTGTAGTTTCTTCCAAACCCTGGAACATTTGCCTTTAGTTCAAGTGAAGCTTCCCGTAGATCCATGTCTACCAATCACTGATAAAAACACAGCTTGGAAACAGGGGTGGATATTTGTGTTTAGACTAAAGAACAACAATGAGAGAGCTTCACTTTGATGCTATTTTGAATTGGAAAAACTAGACAAATCTATTTGATACGTTGCGCTCCCATGTTTGCACTTCACTCCCCTACAGAAAAGGGGATGTCTAAAAGACCGTTTTAAGCAAAATTGCATTTGTATGTTTTGTTTATTGGTGTTGTATGCACCATAACAAATATACATTTTTTATCTTTATGTCTAAATTGGCCTGGTGTTGGCTCAGGAGGAAGAGCCATCGCTCACAGAGCGAAAAGTCAGTGCTTCGATCCCCAGTCCCTGCAAGTCGAAGTATCCTTCAGCAAGATGCTGAACCCCAGTTTCCTCCCCGGGCGCCATGATGTAATGGCAGCCCACTGCTCCTCAGGGATGGGTCCAATGCATAGAAATGATTTTACCCTGTGGGATTAATAAAGTAGGTATAATATATTTAAGATGATAAAATACTGTAGTTCTGGAGAGAACCTCCCTAAAAACACAAGCATATTCATACTTTGTATGCAAAGGCCTTAAAAAGTCAGTATCATCATGATGGTTTAAATTTCATGGCAGTTTTTTTTTGCCAATTTGCACATCATTTTAAGAGTTTTGCTTTGCCGAATATTTATCAATTTTAAAATATATTTAAAAATTGTGTTACAACTAGTCTGTTCTCATCTCTTATCCCTTTGTGACACTTTGTCAGTCATTATAACACAGAGGTATAGACCACCAGCCAGGAGGATAGACTGACAGATGAGAAAAGATAAATATATGATGTGCATGAAATCACACGCATGCACATTTCCTCCCAGCAGAAGGTGGAGACAAGTGCATGATTTCAAATTGCAGGCTTCTAGCTTTGATGCAGTTTCACCTCATGGGACCTTATTAGTCAATGGGTCACTGCACGCTGCACCCCTAGCAGAACAGACTCCTGTGCCCATGCCAGAACATGTCTAAATTAATTATCAACAGAGGCCATATACAGCTGCCAGAGGGGCATGGGAACATAACCACGACTTATACTGCTAATGCTGCTGCTAATGCTGCTATTTGTGTAGCAGCTATATAACCTATAACCTATAACCATTGACACAAGGTACTTAACATAAAATGGATAATACACACCAAAATGCCTCAGGTTAGTTAGATCATCCATACAGATTATATCAATACCTGCAAGTAGAATGAATAAGGTCCTTTTCTTTCAGCAGATTAAAAATGTGTGACCCTCATAAATCTGCAGGAAGGACACATTTGCATCTGCAGCCTCGGTGAGTTCTTTAAGTTAAATCCTCCGACACAGGAACAGGATACATCAAAAAAGGCATGACTGCCAGCTGAGGTTGAATCTGCCTCCTCGTTTGAAGATTAGCATGATCCTGTTCCTCTATCTGAGATCGCCCTTCAATCTTTCTCTCACTTGATCCTGAACACAATCCTGTCCCACCTCTGTATCTGAGTCTGTCCAGCTCCCCAGATTTCATTTTAAGTTACAGTGTCCCTGCTCCAGAGTCTGTTTCCACCTCTCAGACTGAACCTGACTCTGCATTTGAGCCTGACCCTTAACCCTCAAGTGAGCAATTATCACTAGACTAAGCCATCCAACCCATACTCCAAAGACAGTGGTTCTTCAGTTTGGAAACAAACACCAGGCCTTGTAGAAGATGGATCACCTTCCTTTGTGTGAACACCAGGAGCGCCCTGCCTCTTCCATTCAGCAGTCAGTATCCCCAAGTAGAGCTGCTGACCCAGCTTGACATCCTCCTTGCCGCAGGCTGCACTGTCAGCTTCCTTCAATCCACCCCTCTTACTCTGCTTCCTCTCCAGGTCCCCTGTCTTCTCTATATCACTAATAATAACTGACTCCATCGCCAGAAACATCAGGACAAAATCAGCATGTTTTTTGGGGGGGTTTTTTCACATTGAAACATTTTTTGGTTTCTCAACAAATACCATATGTACATAATATTGTTGTCGATCATTAAAGAAATGGTTCTTCCAACAAAAATACTCCACTATGGATATGATAAATGGATATGTACAGTATATGTGTATATATAATAAATTATCCCAATTCTTTGTTTGGCAAATGTCTGTTTTATCTAAATTAGAATATGATTTTTAGAAAAAAATAGAATTACATTAATTTCCGGCTGTACAAAGTTACAAGCAGCATTTCTGTGACTTCATGTAAGTCACACAGCATGGAGGACAAATTTAAAAGTTAAAGCTGGAGGCCATACAAAAAAAAAGCGAATTTTCAGTTAAGACAACTGAATTTTCAAAAAGGAAACACTTTAAACCCTGCTGGTGTTTCCCCTCAGTACACTGAGCCCAAACACAGTGATCCTGACTTCTGTCTCTTCTGTATTAGAGCTTAAAAACTGTTCTTTTCCAGAGACTGCAACAACAAGTTTTTTTGTTTTTTGAAGTTGGTATATCTTTCCAACAATAAATATATCTAACTCTGCACCAACTACAGCTACCATCACTTTAAGCCAAGGGAGACAACATTGCAACAACACATCAGTAAATCAGATGAATCACACCTTACAAATGTAGGTGGAGTAAATTTGCACATGTTCTTTCTGTCAAGTTCAGGTTTTGTGAAACATGACATGACGTGTGCTGCTGATCGATAGCTAGCTGTCTCTCCTGTGTCAACCTCTGTGAGAACAGGGGAGCAGGAGTTCAAAATAAAGGAAGCTTTAATAGGCTGTTAGCTGTGCTGTGCCATTAGCTTTTACATGACCTTCTATGTTGGATGAAGAATGGGAGTGAATGGTGCAATGCATAATGTGATCGCAGATCAAAGAAGCAGCAGATCTGCAACCCTTTTTCCAAAGAAATAGAGATTGCCATTAAATTGATTGCCATGCAATTAATAAGATTTTTGATTCAATATGAGCAATATAGAGGCTTAATGGTGGTATTAATGTGCATCACTTTAACTGTTGTTATACTGGAAAATGTGCTGTTTCTCCTTTAAGGTCGTCCACCTGTATCAAGTATATAGCTATTGTACAGCAGGTGGTCTCCAAGTTCATGAACCAGAGCTTAGTAACTGAAAGAATGTGACAATTAATTTTTTCTTTCATAATTCAAAAGTGTAAAAAAACCCAGAACAAACAAGGTGGGACTGTACTGTTATGTTCACACAACAATGAAGATCACTCTTCATTATCTCCAATGCAGTCTGAAGTCAGAACGACCGCTTTTATCGGTACAGCCCAGATAGCATGCAATCCTGATTGGCTCATCACTTATGTGCAAAGTCTGAGCGAGCGAAAGTGTAAAAATGAGTCTATAGGACTCTGTTAGAATGTAAAGCATGTGTGAAATAGAATGGCGAAACACATTTTATCATCTTTACACAAGGACGCACAGTGTGGAAAGTGCACATGCATCACTGTCCTAAATTCTGTTATACAGGAGCGGGAACAACAAAGGGAGTGGAACTTTAACTTATTTGCGATTTGCACCACCTTTGTTGATCTTGCATTGCATTACATACTGGTGTGTCACATCTTGTGGCTCCTCTTTTATTTCCTCTGAGAGTTTTGCCATGCTTGTGAAAATGGCAGTAGATTTTCTATTTTTCCCTCAAAGTATTTTTCTCAGTATTGTCAGTTTCAATGACTTATTTGATCTCTGAAGACATAATTGCCTGGCAAATAGGGTCCATTATATGCAGAGGTTGCTTATGCATGCTCATTTAGAGCCTGACCTGGCCATTACACTCTTCTCTGGTAGACAGTTCTGCAGGATAGAGGTTAGCTGATGCTAAAGTAGGCCTGAATTAAATTGGACACTCTAAAACACAGCACGTCAGAAAGAAAAGTCTCCATCAGGCGAAATTGTGGGAAGCATCCCTCATGGACTTACTCAGCTTCCTCAGGCAATAAAAAAAAGCTTAAAATTTGAATAAATATACATACCTAATAAAAATGCTATTAGTTGCAATAGAAGAATGGTTAAATTATTCAAAAGACACTTTGGAAAAGAACGGACAGGAGTAAAAGCAAATTGTAAGTATTTAGTTGTATAGGCTACAATAAATACAGTTTTGTCTGTAATGGTAGGTGAAAAACGTTCCCTATGTGAATAGATAAACACATTATACCCAGAATACTGGCACATTTACTTTACATCAATCCATGTTTATTTTGCCTGCACTCCTTTTTGGCTGCTACATTTGTATGTATGTATTTATTTTTGAGTACATAAGCATTTTTTTTGCTTATAGAGCACTACTATAGATAAAAAATATAATTAACAGCTCATAATAAAAGATACCAATGAGGGCACTATGATGAAAGTTCAATAAGGAGCATCTATTATCTCATTACTTGCCTTTTATTCCTCTAAGCACATTTATTTTATCTTTTTCTGCTTACATTTTCTCTATCATTCAATCAGTTCTGACCAAAGATATTTTTCCCATGTCCTTTAAACCACATTTTCAGAAATGCAAATAATACAAGCTAGATTCCAATACAGCTTTGTAAAACCTAAATTAAAACAGAATGTGATTACTTGCACACAGTGTTTTAACCAAAGGTTTTCAAAGTGTTTTCCGAAGCCCGTGTACTAATATCCTTTATACAGTCATGTACTTCATAAAGTGGTGAACCACGCCCCATCTCATAACCAGTAATGATACTATCATCTAATACCAATTAACCGGTTTGAATTTGGAATGTTCCAAACAAGTATTGTCCCTGTTCCAACTTGTTTGAAACACATTTCGGGCATCAACTCTAGCATATATTTACAAATAATAATAGCAATAATAATAATAATACTTGTAATTGAAGACATTATTACATATATTATCTTTGTAATGTTTTCAGTGGCATGTCTGTCAAACCTTTACTCATCAAACTACCCAGCTCTGTAAAGCATATGTAATAAATGTAATAATAAATAATTGATAAAAAAAAAAACAATGTAGACTTTAGTCTCTGTTTTATGAAAACAATCTCCATGACTCAAAAACATTGTGGAATGCACCAGCTGGCATGTAGGAGAATCTGGTTAAACTCGTAGCTTCCCTACATGTTGCATCACTGCTCAAAGATATTTCGGGAAATTAAGCAAAGACTGGCTGCCTGCAGGGAGAGGCCTGCACACAGGGGGGTCAATACACTGGGAGCCATGCTGTCACCATTTTGTGTTTCCTCTGAGTTTCGATGGGAGACTGACGGTGCCTCCTTCCAAGTGTTCCCTGAGGATGCCATGAGCTGGTCCTCTTCTCTCTGACTCCTAACCCGCCTGTGCCTCTGTGCGCCTTATTCTGCTGAGCTGATGAGTGATAATTGTTGCAGCAGAGTTTGTCTACTTTTGTATGTATTGTAAATGGTTAATGACAGGTGACCATAATAGAGTAACATCTGACTGCTTTTGTATTTGTTGTAAATAGTCTTCTAAACCATGCAGTTTTACCATGGCACTCGTTATGCTTGGGAGTCATTCTTTTTATGCTATGCTCCGGTTTCCTCTAGACTGAGTATAAGTATAGTTTCACTCTTGGAGGTGACGTCTTGACAGGAGCTGGACTCTGGGGGGGATCCTGTCCTCTCTCCTATCTTTGCCTAATGAAATGCTTCACAGCAATGAGGTGTGAATGCCAAAGCGTGTCACTAACCTCATCAGATAATGTTATACTCTTCATTGACCTCTTCTTATTGAAATGCATGTCAGTGGTCTCCTCAGAAGACATGTAGAAGACTTCACAGACAGGGTTTTTATTTCATCTACTTTGAGATATGTGCATGACAATTTAATTACTATAATAAAATTACTTTTGTTGTTTCAATTTGGCTCACAGGCTGCTGTATTTTTGTGACTATAATTACCCTCAACTGTCTGCATTTGACCTATAATCAGGTAACAATGGTGTTACCATTTTTCATTTTCTCATCATCTTTCAGTGCCATGTTCTCTGTAAATTTTTGAACCACACTGGGGAGAAAAAAAAAAGTAGATTCATTCATGGGTTGCGGCAAAATCAATGGGAGCACCTGAAATAGTTGGGGTGAAGCACTGAAATTAGGAAATTTTCATAAGCAACATAGTCTCCTATGGCCAGCTCCAGTCGAGAGGTGAGCAGGCGAGCATTGAGTCTTCAGAGGTTCCACAGCTTGAGTGTGGCTGCACTGAGTAAAAGTTCAGAAGCATGCTAGGATGTTTTCCCAAGGCTGGGTGATGGAGGTCTTGAGGGGGATCCTCCACGCAATGTTCAGCATGTCTGATCTCAGCAGGTGGATCTTGTATTAACATGTTCCTGTCTGTAGGGGAGGCAGACGAGGAGGGGGGGACAGAGCAGATGCAGACCTTTATTATGCTACGAGTGAGGTATGGTGATGAGGCAGACAGTGACAATCCCTGGATGTCACAGACCACCTAGATTGTCATGTTTTTTAAAGCAAGCCCTCCTCCGGGTAGTGATGGGGGGGGGGGGGGACTGGGACCGGGACCATCTAGTAAAAGGCAACATAATCAATCAAAGCAGGCAGCCTGACATTCAAGTTAGCAGAACATTTCAAAGGGGAAATCACAGCCATGGCAGGTTTTATTTCATTTTGTCTCTGTGGTGCACCGGTGCATTTTATGAAATCTAAGAAATAGACCATGAAATAATTTTAAAAACAAACATGAATTCCTAATGAAATCTGTTTTTTTTTTAAGTTCAGATGACCAACAACATTGCAATCATGCATTCTTGAATGGCTGATAAGGCCGAGGCTCAAAAGTTCTTCCCATACTGTACCTTCTTCCATCTCGCATAACATGAACACAGCATGATGCACAAATCAATCATTAAGTTTTTATTATATAGATTTTTAGAGACATCTGAGGGAGCCTGAGCTGGAATCAAATTGGGCACCCATCATGACACCCAATGGTTTATTATTTAAACCATTTATTATTTAGACTTGTTGTCTGCTTCCTCCTGTTACCTCAGGATCAATGATAAGATTGTATGTGTTTTCATTTTAAATACCAAAGCAAAAAATGATGTGATATCAACCTTAAGCATAATAAGAACATTTTTCTCACCTCAAATAAGTGTTTCAGTTGACTAAACCTAACATCACACCATATGGGCAGCATAAAAACATAAAAACACTAATGTTAGTAATTTTGAAAGGCTTTGACAAATGACCTACTTTTTCATGTAGGACAAATAAGAGAACCAAATATAAGTATAGAAAACGTGTTTCAAACGGCGGTGTTCTAGATTGCTGCAGGGAAGTACACACCCCCTGGTTGGAAAACAGCTGTGCTGTGTTACTTGTATTCTTGTGAGTAATTAGCATGGTTGGAAATATATCACATGAGGTTAAAAAATAGATTTCTCATGTATATTATGATAAATAAGCTGGAGTCCCATTGACTAGTTAAATTGGTGGACTAAATAAAACAAAACTCAGACTTAATCTAATGCTTGAGTCATAAAGATTGAGAAATGTACCCAGAGCTTGGCACAGTAACTGCTTCCCGAGAGAGAAGATGGGAAAAAGAAACCATACCCTATATTTCATTCTTTCCATAGCCCTGAAATTGCTAAACTCAAACCAATTGAAAAGATACAAGGAGAGAGGGCCAGATAGGGCGACGGTTGAGAGAAAAATATGTAAATTTATTTCATCTCCATAAGAAATTCAATGACCTGTCTAAATGATGTGAATAGCCATTTCAAGGGAATTAGAATAACTTCCTGTTCATCATAGTTTCTTTACCACCTTCCAAATGAGCATCTGACAGTCCAAACAGAAGGACATCAAGATCGGCATCGCTGACTGTTTACTGGGAACATGGTGCATAAAACTGAATATAGGCTATATCTCGTCAAATTAGTGCCCTGCATCTAAAGAAACCCTGATATTCTGCTCTTTTTGGGAAACTGACTATTTTTATCAGTATAGTATTGTTGTATAAGTGAAGAAAATAACTCACAGACATGCATGATTTATTGCTAAACAAATACAATTTGAATGTTAGCATAACAGATGGTAATACAATTTTTTTCTCTGTCAAGTTAGAGCTGTGCTGCGTTTGATACTTGCTTGTTTGTTCATGTTTTTTGCTTGTAAACCTGGGTCTCCCCTTGACCTGTCCTCTGCTCGACTGACAGCTGCTCTGTCCAGCAGGTCCCCGAGGCAGAACACAAAGCTCCATCTGATCATCTGGGCAAGGTTTTTTTTTTTTCCATTAGCATTCTCACCTCTGGGCTGAGAGCATCTTCAGCGGGACAAGATTTGGACACCAGTAATGAGACAATACTGTATGGTTAGAGTCATGCATGACATCCCCGAACAGGTCCGTAAAGACAGTCACATAAGTCTTTACCTTCCCACGAGGCAGAGCAAACTCTATTTATTTCTGGGGCAGAGAAATTGCCATTGACTTCCTGGATTAATGAGTCCCTCTTACATAAAGTGTAGGTGTACTTGTCAGTGACACTGTCCAGGCAGTAGGTGTTCCTGTCAAGTTGACACAATTTGCTTACATACCTCGACCCTCAATTATAGTCGAAGTTCTCCTCAGCTTTAAAGTTTAGTCAAGTTGAGATGTACATGTAGAAAACTTATAGAATTGGACATAGTGTGAGAAAGTGTGGTGATGCATAGAGTTTCTTGTTCCTCCCAGTGAGTTTGTTTCCTTGGTCTACATAGGAACAGGTTTAACTCACCCATAGTCAGACTGGTCTTTAAATCACCCACTCAATGTCCTCCCACAAGGATTATGGCGATAATCATCTGGGTTATCGGCCAAACCGGTCCCTTCTTGGCGTAGGAAAGTCTTTATTTTATTGTCGGACTGCAACCCATGGCATGCTCTCATCCACTCTCAAAAAGACATGAAGCTACAGTTGTTATAGTCTTAGGGGCGACTGTGGCTTAGGCGGTAAGAGTGGTCGACCACTTTTCAGAAGGTCGGTGGTTCAATCCCCAGTTCCCCAGGTCTGCATGTTGAAGTATCCTTGAGCAAGATACTGAACCTCACTTTGCTCCCCGGATGCTGTAAAGGGCTGCCCACTGCTCCTCAGGGATGGGTCGAATGCAGAGAAAGAGTTTCCCCACGGGGACAGTGAAGTGTATCTTCTCTACGCCGCAGTTTTAAGGTCAAAAGCACCTGGAACAAAATTGGAACTAATCTAAAGGTTCAGTAAACGCTCTATAAAAAGTAGAATTTTGTGAATGAGGTAACTCGGACAGCTAATACCCTAGTCAAGTCAAGTCAAGTCAAGTCAAGTCAAGAGAGCTTTATTGTCATTTCAACCATGGTCAAGTACACCGTGAGATGAAACAACATTTCTCCAGGACCATGTTGCTACATAATAACATAGGACTACATAAAGTGCATAATTGAAGACAATATGTGCAGGATGTAGGACTACATAATGTGTACTGTTTAAGACAATGTGTGTGACAGTAAAGTGCACAATTGAAGACAATATGTGCAAAACATAAGACTACATAAAGTTCACGTTTTTGGACGAGACAGCAAGACAGCACAATAAAACAACCTACAGGAAACAAAACAGAGTACAAGCAGCCGACTAGTCTACACAGCAGCTGCTGTTGCAAGTGGCTATGAAGGATACTGTATTCATACTACATTAGGTGGTACAACAAGATAATGACCAATAGAGGTAGTCAGGCTAATGAGGCCAAAACAGCAGGCAAACTGTTGAAGATAATTGGATATTGAGGTGACATATTGTGTAATTGTGAGATTGGAAAGTGAATTTAGACTGGAAAAAGGATCTTCCTATGTAATAATGTAATGCCTCAAAAGATTAAATTAAAACTTGTAATGGAAGAAAAAACATGGAAAGGGCAATTAAACAATTTTATAAACTATTATTTTCTTTTCCATTTTAACATTTGAACTGTCAGCAAAGTCATTTGTTCAAGTGGTTCTTAGAAACTTACTAACAACTTTGCAATTACATTTCTGGACAGCTGGTGTTTATTTCTGATACAAAAATTGCTAAAATGGTTCCCCATGCAAAACAAGTCCCTTTTGAATATGTTTCTGTTGTGAAAGAGTCTTGTGGGCATGAACTAGTGGATGGTTTTTATTTGGATGGCATCAGTCATTTTGATATCCAATTTACTTTACTGCTCCCTTTTTCTTCTTAACATTTAATTGTAGCTTGATTATCCTGAGTAATTTAACGTAACATTAATTATGAACACGCTGACTAGCTAAGTGGAGGATTATAGTTGTCCAATGTGAGGGTTTTTACTGCTTATGTGTGCTTGTGTGGCAGTCAAAAACTTAATGTTCTCTTGATGTTGGACTTGTAGCCTGTGGCTCAGCCTTGGAGGAAAGGAAATAAGAAGAAAAATTACTTCAAACTTCAAACTTCTTGAATATCCACCATTAGTATTGCTGACTCGGTTGCTGTAAGTATTTAATGGAACTGATCATAATTAGCTTGCAATTATTATTTTTTTATTCTAATTACAGTAACAAACATGATTCTAATATGTGCCTGCACAAAGACTTACTTAATTTATTGTTTAATATATCTTATAAATAAAGTATTTGGAAACATAGAAAGGTAAAAATTGATGATTAAAGAACACATTAGATTACAAGACAGCAGTGTGAGCTGCATTGTTCTGTAACTATTTTTCATTGACTTTAACTAATTGCCTGTCAGGATCATCTACCAGGCTGTTTTTCTGAGCTGTGGGCTTGTTCCCTCATAAGCAAGTTCACCAATATGTGCCTGGAGCAAGAATAAAGTCTTTTTTGATTAGACTCCTTGACACAAATCCCTTGCCCTTTTGAAGTTGCAGACCCTCTCTCATTGCCATGGCCTTAGGGTTATGAAAAAAACGTAGATAAAGTAAAGTGAATTTATTAGAGCTTTCATCTTGAAGTGTGATTGAACTGTTCCATTCAGTAAGCATCCATTGATGTTGATATTCATAGGTTCTCGCGACTTTTGCGGCCAGTGTCAAATATCTAAAGGTTCTTAAGTGTTTTTTTGTTTTTTTAAATTTATATTTATTTTTTATTATTAGATCCTTTATTTTACCAGGTAAAAATCCTCATTGAGATTAAAAATCTCTTTTCCAAGAGTGAGCTGGCCAAGTGAGCATTGCAGTGCAGAAACTGCTACAACAATTTGTAATGATTGTAGCTGTATTGTTTCATGTAAAGTTAACTTAAGTCCAACTTTCATACATGTAAAGTTAATCATTTAAGCTGATAGAAAAAGCAAAAACAAAAAAACAAAACATATGAACTCAAAAGGGCAATTCAGTGACATAAATATTCTATAGGATATATAATCGGAGACAAGCATCCAGATCATGATAAACTCTGATATAGAACAAGTAAAAATCAGAGTCACATCCTCACAAAGGATGCTTGAAGCAGAGGGAAACCTTGTTCAGGAACACTAAATTTACAATTCAGCCCTCAGGTGTGTGATGAGTAGTGCTTGTTGATAATGCAAGACAGTATTTTTCACTTTCAACCACTGTTTTCCCTGAAAAATTGGAGCCAGGAGCAGTCAATCGGCAAATGCAGTATGATGCTATAGGCTTTGACTAAGTAATCTTGGTATGTAATATATGAAAATATATCTTTGTTTTGTGAGGAGAAGCCACCATTACCAAGAAGATCAGAGAGTGCAGTCACTGCTATGAGGATCCTTTATGTTCCCAGGACAGCCAAGTTCACCCAACAACTCAGCCCATGTCTTCCACGTCTGATGGCTGCTCAGTGGTGATTTATCAGTCAGCATGTGTTAGAGCCAGAAAACACAAGGACGACGTGGGGACGGACACCTCCGAGCAGAAGTGGAAAAAATATTATGTATCTCTCTGCAAAACTTTGAAAACAAGAAACTTGAGGAGACAATCTGTCAAGGTCAGTGGATGTTGTTCCCATGGAAAGAGATGAAGAGCACATATAATTGTATCATGCTTAACAGAAACAAAATCGTAGCTCAGATATAATCAGATAAGCATCTGTTCAAATAATCTTTACTCTCTGTACTGCTTTTTAGTGTTTTTATAAAGACATTATCCAGTCACCACAGTAACCAGTTGGCCTGTTCTGTGTCTGGCATCTGCAGCCCTCAAGTCCATCACAGCAACAGACTTTTTCAGTCACTGCTTGAATTTTTACACAATTATTAGCAACTAATGCTCAGCCAGATATATGCGCCACAATTATTTGTAACTTTTTGTGTGTGTTATCCTTTAGAGAGCATCATTAGAAACACTGTCAGAAATGTTGCGTGTCTGGAAATTAGCAGAACAGCCAAAAGGTTCCTCTACACATGTGTTATGTGTTCCTCATGAAACTCCATCACTCTTTATGGAAAGTATTGTGTTCTCTAAAGGAGAATCAAATGTTCCTCCAAAAGCCTAAGTTTTAGAAACATTTAAAAACTGTCCCTGTTCTAGCATACCTGTGTGTATATATGCTTGAAATAGCTAATACAGTCCATGTATCCATGTATCTCTCTATGCCACTGTGACACTGCTACTCTAAACACACAGACCAATTGTGCATTAATTTACTGTGTGAGCTGAAAAGATTACAGTGCTTGTCGGCTAGTGTTTAGACAATACCAGGGTAGTGTAGGTGGCGAGAGTTTTGTTTGGTGATGAGTGGGAGTGAAGGAGGTTGCTCGGTGTCAGAAATCACTGAAACATCTGCTACCTTGGTTACCTGCACAGTTGATGGCTGGTGAGCACTGTTACCTTTCCGACGGCCCTCCAGATGCATTATGGTGCCGTCTATTGAAAAAAGGCAGATTATGCTTTTAGATCTGAACGCAGCCTCTGCAAGTTTTCTTTTATTTGACAAATGGAATATGTCGTTTGAAAAGCATGAATTATTGTACTGCATTTACAGATTTGTTCACTTATATAAAGCATAACTACAGTAAATGCAGAGCGTGTTATCTATAACGAAAGCTTAACTGGGTACATGCTGACCAATTTTAAGATGAGGCATGCAAAAAACACCCACTCATAAGGCTTTCTGAGGTTTTTATTTATTCAGGGTTGTTGTCGAGGGTGATCACCTCAGTAAGGGTCCTCATATTAAAAGAAACCCTCACCAAGGGCAGCGTACAGAAAGGAAGAATCTGAGCACATGAAAGCAGTATAAGCCATTAATATCAGATTTGCTGTGCATATCAAAAGGCTTCATTTTGTTTCCTATGAGTAGCTTTATGGTTCAAGGGCATCATCAATTTCCAACTGTCTCTTTTCTGCCCAGGTGGTCTGCAGTGCCTCCATCACTTTGTCAATAAACATCCCAACAAATATGTAAAGATCAAGTGATGTTTTATCATTATCAGCCCTGGCAAAGTCATGCATAGCTGTGATTTCTCCTGCGAGGCTGTTAGCAGTAAATCAAATGGAACATAAGCAAACTAATGAACAGAAATGCTAACATTATTATTACAGAATATCATGCACGGCGGACCGGCTGCGATGATTTGACATGCTGACTGAATGCTTCTCAGAATGCCTTTTAAAGGCCATTTCTATCCTTTTTTAGTTTATTGTCAGTGTACTATTAACCCTTTGCAGCCTCTTGGTTTCCTTGCAAATTAAAACGAAGAAAGGCCCTTTGGAGTCAAGGTATCAGCTAAAGGGTTCAAATACATTAAATTCCGAACAAAGACTGATCACCCTTGCCCTCCCTGCTGGAGCCAGCCTCAGCTTTCCCCTTAATCTGACAAAAAGATCCCAACCAAGCACTTTTCTTGGGGTTAATTGTATGTGACATCCAATAATAATACAGCTCTGGTCAATGGCCGGTTGGAGGGCAAGTTGTTTCACTCATGTTTTAACTTCTTGAATGCCGTCTTTCTTCACAAAAAAATGAAATCTTCCCAGACCTTGATGCAATCCTTCAATAAAAAGTTAAAATTCCTAGTTTAACATTGGCGAAATGATTAGTTTGACCTTTTGAAAACCTGTTACAATCTTCAGATGATGACACGCTACAAGCCCCATCGTGATTGCTGTTGATTAGAATTACTCAACATAAAAGGGTTTTTTTTTCTCTTTTTTTTCGATTGAAATTTATTAGCTTTGGGGGTAAATGTGAAAATGTTTGCCGAATGTTTCCCTCGAATATATCAGCATTATGTATCACTCTATTGGCTATCACATGTCATAATCACTTTAATGGCTATAAAGAAAGTTCTTAACAATGTGATCTGTTCAACTGAAATAAGGTGATGCTATATTGGTCTCCAATTCTACCAGTCCTACTGTGTGGCTTGACTGAACTGCTGCACTGATGATGAGGCTCGGGGAAGGCAAACTCCCACGGCTATCTTTGTCCCTTTTATTAAGATGGAGGGGGTAGACAAATGTGGAGGGGAGAGGAAGTGATGGGTTAAGCATCTTTCTCCAGAGAAACTTTATCTCTGGCTGAGAGCCACGGCAGTAAATTTTAATTACCACTCTCACACCATCTACAGTATAAATGCACACACTTGGTACACACCTGTTTTGTATCTTTGTGGAATTTTTTTGATGTATCACCCAGATGATCAGGGTGTGCTGTAGTTTCCGCTTGAAGTTATTTCCTCCTAAAGCAGCAACATAATTGGGTCAGTCTTACACTCTTGATCACTGTGGCTGCTCTATGGACCTGAAGTATTGCTCCCATTAGCCACTGTTCTGTTCCCATGGGCCATGGAGGACACATAGAAGGTAATTACAGAGCATAATGTTATTAATTACTCCAAGCAGTCATGCTACACTTGGAGCTGAACCCTCTGCAGATGAGGTTCTCAAAGCCAGGCAGGCCACAGCACATGCAGCGCCCAAAGTTAAGTGACTCTCTTGTGCCTGTCACTGGATGCCGGGAACAGTCTCCACTTTTCTCCTCGTCTAAGATTCTCTGAGCCAATGCGTGTTCTCCTCATGCTGCTGCTGAGCTAAAAAAGGAAACAAGAAAGATGTACACACTGTGGTCCCCTGCAGTCATCTGTGTCCTAATGCACAGAAGGGAGAAAAAAAAATCCTTTAAAGAGAAGCAAGCTGTCCGATGTCATGGGGAGCTATCAAAACATAAATAAACAAGTCAAAGCAGGCCATTGCTGAGAAATGTATTCATATTATTATTATCAATATTATTATTATTATTATTATTATAGACTGAGTTTTCCCGGTGGGTAATAAGACTACCCTTTCATGTCACTGTTAGCAAACTGAATCTCCATAACGGGTGTGAAATTCCCCACGTCCAGCATGTCGTCCCCATGGTCTCCTCCTACAAGCATTGTTTATCTATAGCATAGTTTAATTTCATTACCCAGGTGAATCATATGCATGTCTGTAAAGATGAAAATACAAAAGTAGGTGTTATGCTTTGGCTTTGCGCAATTTGGGGCTTGGGGAACTCAAACTAATTGGGAAAAGCTTCAAGCTGACTCCAGCTTGTTTCTCAGTTACATATTATTTATTCTTACAGAGGAAAATATCACTTTATAGGTTGCACAAAGCCTACTGGACTGCAGTTGAAAATCATCCAGCTTTCTAACTCTGGCTCATTTGTTGTCCTGAAACCTGTGCTGAGTGCTTATCCAAGCCACGGTAACTTGTTCTTTTTTGCGTCAATGTGTAATTTATTCAATGTTTGTTTGTGTGTCATCATAGGTGACTTTTACTCGGTGCTATTCCAAATGAAAAGCATACACATTCACACACTCCTACTGTGATGGCCTATTCTGCAATGACAGCAACCAAAACGACATTACGGAATAGACTGGACATAAGGAACACACTTCGGGGTGTAACTGTCTCCCATCACCCCTAGATGGGACCGTCTCGTTGCAGGGAAACAAGCTCAGGGCTTCTGCATTATGGTGAGTTGTATTTATTATACACCTTATGTTTGTTTGTCTTTATGCCAAATCTACATTCCGGTCTCCCTGCCTTGAAATATCATTGAATTATAGACATATTTTATGTTCTGTGTTTTTGCCAAGGCCTCAATCAAATCACTGGATTTCACTGGATATCAGAGGCTGGTTACATATTTTGAATAAACACTTGTGAGATATTGTTTGATGATTTATCAGTGGCTCCAGTTAAAATCCTTTGACGTTTAATGTTAAGTTGTATGGTTTGTTTTACTTAAGCTGTCGAGACGCTGTCAGAAATATGAGGATAAGACCGTGTCACGATCGCACAATTAGCAGACAACCAAAGTCTGATTCATGTTACACTGGTTTTAAATTCAAAGCAGATCAAACAAAACACGTTCATTTAACAGCTTGTCATTGCAGGAAGTAAAAAAGAAAGGATGCTCATAAAGTGTCTTCCAGGAGGGAGGAGTGATACCTCCTTTTATTCTCGTGGGAGTCTTTGGCAGTTATGATACATTTACTTACTTGAACAGAAATCATTTTCTTTCATCTCTGTTCATGCCTTACAGAGGATCAGTAAGGTACATCTGTACGTGTTTGAAGAACTGTTACCTGGAGACGCGCTTCTGGGCCGCTGCACTGAGCTTATTTGATATACTGAATTTTATGT
The DNA here is from genome assembly GCA_037577475.1 of Chaunax sp. Z400. Taxonomy (NCBI): domain Eukaryota; kingdom Metazoa; phylum Chordata; class Actinopteri; order Lophiiformes; family Chaunacidae; genus Chaunax; species Chaunax sp. Z400. The sequence continues at coordinate 3,644,274 of CM075199.1, forward strand.
CAACTCTGGCAATCCTCTCTATGCATCATGTCTACTTTCAAGCGCAGGGAGAAGATATGAGGACATGATAGTGCTCTTCCTTAAAGCTACAACCGCCGCGCTGCCCGTTGTTATGATGTATTTTTAGAGACGTAGTTTTGTGTGATCAGTCGGGACGGGAATGCAGAGATAATCGTCACTCAAAGCATCATTATATTGTGACCAACACAGAAAAAAACAACATTTTATCACCAAACTCACAAATTTACAATATGAAGAGAGAGGGACGTATGGAAACAAGGGTCTGTCCCCTAACATTTACAATTATTGTTCCAAGTTTTGCCAAAATATCTCTAAAGAGTGTCCTTTTACTGTCCAGCTGTCATAATCCAAATGCTCAAATTATCTGAGGTGATTAAAAACAAATGCAATAAAAAAAAACTAGGTTCCCTTTCGTTCAAGGCAATTAAGTTTTGTGGCTCCACCAGGCTGCCTTAATATCTGATTCGTGGAGCTTGCTAGGATCGTAAAGAGCCTGAATGTCGGGACACACAGGTTGCATGTGCGTCACGGAACCTCTTGCTTTACATTTCGCCACCCATCTCAATAGGATGGAGCAGATAGAGCTGCACAGAACAGCTCCAGCTCGACCTCGCAGATGTTTGATTTCTTGCCTTTTTGTTCTGAGTCATGTGTACAGTTCTCTGCAAAAACAGACCTGAAAATGATCTGAAAATATAAGAATGAATCAACACGTGAGGAGCAGTGTTTTTCCAGTGTGTTCTCCCTTTCGCTCTCTCACTCTCTCACTGCAAAAGGGGTAGAGGAAAATCATGTCATGATCATTTTTGATTGTTATCAAAGGCGAAGTCCATGCAGCTGTCTCACAGCGCTCACAAAGGCTGTTTCCTGACCATGACAGGAAGCTCAATGGTAACAAATAAATGATGGGGGAAAAAAAATAGCTGCTCACCTCTTCAGGCTTTTGGAAAAAAAAAAAACTAAGATCTGAGTATTTATCATTTTAAAACATTGACATGGCAAGTAAACAATTCAAGCAGAGAGCAAACAAGCATTAGGAATCATGATTGTTTCCACCTGGCAAATGTTGCTCCTCTTGCTTAATGCTTTGTCTCTTAAGGTTCAACAATGTTCTCAAGTTAGTTGCTCTGTCTATTGTTCTTAGCAAGAGGAGCATATAGTCACACCTTTTTTTCTCGGGAAACCACTGAAAATTGCATTAATGAAATATATATATATATATACATATACATATATATATATATATATATATATACGTATATATATGTATATATATGTATATATATATATATATATATACATATATATATGTATATATATGTATATATATATATGTATATATATGTGTGTATTTCTTTCTTTTTTTTCTTGATATGCTAGATTGGAATAAATAAATAAAATTGAGTTCTCACTGATTTTAGTTGTTATAATTTACACAATACAGAGACAAACCATAGCATTGGATAAAAGCACAACTTACCATGTTTCCTAAGTGATTAGTTGCTAATTGTGAGATAATTTTCTTTCACAATCATGTGTTTTCCTGTGAATGAGCTGCAACTGTAATCTGCTTGAAAAAAAAAAAAAACAGGTTTAATGTGTGATAGTGGCAATTCATTCCAGTCCAATCAATGTCATGCCTTACTGACGACTGTGTTTCGCTGTTTGCAAACATTGTTCTATTGTTTTAATACCTGGTGGTCTAGTATTGCTCCCCGTAGGCTGGTTGTGTACCACATCATTGCAGGATTTTTTTTTTTCTAATATGAGATTTAATTAATTAATTGTGTGAAAAACAAAGATTTCAAAGACAACTGTGGAGATGATTGTAAAATACTTCAGAACAGAAGATGTTTAAATTTGATTCTTAAAGAGGGTTCTCGTTCAGTAAATGCAATTCTCTTGAAAAATTACAGTGTCAGAAATCTTATTTTGATGAAGTTGCCAGGCTGCAGGCTGTAAGGTTAGTCAGGCAATAAAAGGAAGCCGTTCAGGTGCACCATCTCACTTGCATTTGTTATATAACATGGTCCATTTAACATATCGTCATTAATCATGAGTGTCGATATCGTCTGCATATCTGTAAATAAAAGTGTGGCCTTCCATTCCCGGGAGCCATTATTGATGCTGCGAACCACTTGAAGAAAGTGGAGAGTCTCCAAAGGTCAATGTGCTCTTGAGCTTTGTACCTCACTGACCAACTGGTTTATCCTCTGACAAAGGACCAAGGGGAGAGTGGTGCGCTCTTGGTGTGCGCCAATTAGGGCTTGTTTATTTTCCTCTGCTGTCTAATAAAAGTCACTTTCTTGTTTTAATGGGTTGGAAAGAGAGTGTGATTAAAATGCAGCCCTGTGGTGTGACCAAACGTGAGCCACATCTTCTACAGAGATCCTTCATTACACTGAATGGCTCTGGGCACAGCATTGTTACATGGGAGGTTATGATAATAGACATATTTATAACACCCCACCGACCTGTGTGTACAACAGCCACTGTGAGGGCAGCGCCCCTCACAACTATTAGCAAACAAAATACACAACACCTTCAGGAGCAGACTGTTTCCATTCATTCATTCCAAGCAGTGGTGGATCTAGGATTTTTCTAAATCAGGGGTCATATAGGGGCCACATTTTACACAGAGGAGCAAAGTCTATGTCTAGCAGCCATGCACTTTTCCTTATTCAGTAAGATATACTGACACCTCACCCGACATCCCTGGTTTGCCGTTGGCTCTATAGCTGTGAGCAAAGACTCCCATAATTTGAATATTTTATGCAAATTGTGCCTTGTTCTAAAACATTGTGCACATCACACATCTAAATCTATCCCTTCTGAGTTTCTCTGTGACCAAATGTGATGAATTTGCCATTTCTTTCAAGAAAAAGTGTCACATATTAGAGAAAATACATCAACGTCCCACAGAAATACATCCGGCCCAGTTTCATCCTGACAAGCTCAATGTCCACATTTACACCTGTTAACTCCAGTGATCTGGATAAAGTTATTCACAGCCCATGGTCCTGCACCTATTCCCTGGATTGCATCCAATTTTTTTTCTCATTGTGTAAGAAATGACCTTGAAAATATTATTAACATCTCACTTCAGACTGACATTTTCCTGTTTCTCTCAAGTGTGCAATAATCCCATCTCTATTAAAGCAACCTAGATTCATCAGTAATCAGTAATTACAGACCAATTTCTAACCTTCCTTTTCTAAGTAAAATACTGGAAAACTACATGAATATCTTTCAACTCATAATATGTATGATACATACCAATCAGGTTTCAGAGCCAATCACAGTACTAAAATGTCCCTTATAAAATAAATGACCTTAAAATCAACAGTGATTCAAACAGAACCTTGAATTTAGTAATTGATCCAATGCATGAATAAATCGGCTTAACTGTTCTCGTTCTTAACTGGTTTTCATCTTACTTGCAGGACAGAAGCCTCTTTGTTTCAATAGGTAATTTTAAATCTGATGAAATAATAATTTCCACTGGGGTTCCACAAGGGTCAGTTCTGGGCCCACTGCTCTTCAGTCTACACTGCTCTTCAGTCTTCAGTCTACATGCTTCCACTTGGCATTATCATAAAGCATAATATATCCTACAGGTACCACTCATATGCTGACAACACACAGTTGTGTGCTTCTCTTCTCTCCGATGATCTGAGTCCTGTTAACAAACTGGTAAACTGTATCGAAGACTTCAATTGATGGATGTTCAGAAAATTTTTGCAGGTAAATACAGACAAGACTGACATAGACAAGTTGGTCCCAGAAGTCAGAGGGTATTTTTAAGTATTGTAATCATTAGAAGCAGTATATGTGACCAAATGCGGAAGCATATTAGTTTAAAGTGATTTAACACAGACACCTCTCTCCCACCTCTCTCCCGGTGATCCTGCTTGAAGCATTGCATCCCACTCTCATTATACACACTTCTTGCTGTTGTTGTTGATTTTCATCTGTGACATTTAAAAATGTCATGAGAATGCAGTTTGCCTCAAACATATGTTAATGTAGCAGATGATTGGCTCATGCTTATTGCGAGTTCGCTCTGCAGTTCTGCAGTTTACTTCATCATTTTAGTTTGACCAAAAAAAAAGTCCATAAACTCAGCAGATGAAAAGGAGGCCTCTATAAATAGAATGGTGTGTTTTTTGTGTGTGCTCTTTAGGATTCATTTGCTACTTCATGTCAGAATTCCTAAAAGTAGGTTAGCACTGCTCCATGGCTCAGGTGAAACTGGACCTTTGTTTGAAAACTTGAAATATTCGAGGAAGAGTAGCAAAGTAACCTTGATAAACTTGTAAAGTTTTGTATTTTCTTCTTGAAGTTAAAACCATATTGAGACTCTTATACAGAGGTGAGATAGTTATTGGTTTGCATGTGTCCACTCTTAGCTATGACATTCCAAGCCAACCCAAAGTCAAGTCCAAGTATCAAACATAATCTTTCCAGTAAAGAAACAAATTTAATGCAATTAAAAATGTATAACCTACAGTATCTGTGGTTGAAAAGTTGTGCAAATGCAGAAGTGCCAAGTTCCACAAATGGAAAAATAAGCATGTTTACAATATTGTACAAAAATAGGTTTGGGTTCCTATAGCTAATTTCTCCCATGATAACAAATGTGCAGTGGTGCATTTTAATATAACTAACTAATTTAAATTGTATTAGGGTTAAAGTTATCCTACAATTTGCTACTATATGCAAATTGAAATTAAGGATGTGGAAGCTCTGAGAGACAGCTAGCCACTAGCTAGCCACTAGCTGACTAAGGCATCACCTCAGCCACTGAATGGAACCACTTGGCCAAGTTGGTAGTGTTGGTGCCTTTGGAGATTTAGTCATGCAAATATCATAAAACTAAAAGAGATGGTCCAAGAAATCTGGGTCACACCCCTTTACCCATTTTTGTACATGAACTTAAGATTTGCTCTTCAGATGCCTATGGGTAACATTGAGAATACTATGTCCATGTTTTATACAGTCTATAATAATAAATACATTTATAGTAATATTAAGGTTTTTAATTTTTTTAATTTAAAATTGTGGATTTATATCTGGACCGTTTGATTTCACCAGATCTAAAATGTGAATATATTTGCTGTCAGCTTTCAATATTATTTAGGAAAGTTCAAAAATAATTAACATAGGGATCTATACGTTTTCTTGGATGACGAGGCAGAAACACGAGAGCGTTGACAATGATTTTCAGTCACAAACTACAGTTGAAACTTGAGATCAGCTTCAAGAATAGAATATGAAATACTGATCACATGTATCACACATTTAACTGTTGTAGGTTACTGACTACACAAGTTACTATCATGAGGTACTTTTTCTTGAGGATTAGTCACAATGTCGTTGCTGTTGTTGAACTTTGACAGCCAGGACATGAAAGGCTGCATGTGAGCAGCGTGTGTGCATGAATCTCTTGCTGTGTGTTTCTGGGCCTATGTTAACAGATGAGAGCAGCCACGCCTGTGTGTGCAGTGCAGCTCTCATGAGGCTGCAGCAGCGCCTTATTTGGAGATTTGGGTTCACAATTTGGTCATGTTTTTTCAGTGCACTGCCAAATGGTCCTTTACCTCCTGCTTGTGCAGTTTGATTGGGATTTAATGTCAAGACAATACACTATTTATTTTTCATATGGTATGAAGTCATCAAGTTCAATATAAGTCTGCACATCTGCTACTGTTGATAGCCTGTTGTGCTTACTCCATCTAAAAGAGAGAGAGGGCTGCCTGCTGAAAAAGACTGAAATGTCCCTTATGAACATAGCATTTTTATTTCCACCATATTCACGAAGCACAATGACAATTTCTTTTCTTTGTTCTTTTTCTTTTTTGTGACTGCTTAAACCAAAAAGGAACCTACTCTGATCTCAGGCAGCTTGTTTCAACAGTGCCCATGCAGAGAAGGCCCAATTACCCGTCTTTGCAGCCCAGACCCTTGAAAGACAAAAAGCCAGAGATACAGCATGGCGATAGTTGAAAACGAGCCCTGTTAGTGATCAGTAAAATCTCGGAATCTTTTAAATGTATTTGCAAACATTGTACGGTGGAAAAGCTAGAAATGGTCTGATATGGCTTTGGCAATTAAATTTAGGCAAAAGCTCAGTCTAGATAGTGTAAATTGTTTAAATTCAATAAAACAAGCTTCGCTAAAACAAATGTCCAAGAGCTGCTATTCATAACAATGAGCTTTTGATGTACTATCTGCAAAATAAAATCATTGTCTTGTAATCCAGAGTGAAAATGACCTCAAAGTCAGAGTGAGAGCCCCGCTGAATGCTTAATTAGGCAGTTAGTGTTGGCAAGCTTACTGCCTAAATAATGATTATGGTGTAGATCCAAAGCAGCAGCAAACATTTTGCAGAGCTTCAAGCCGTAACCCTTGCCAGGTCTGCAAAGGCATTTCTGTACCAAAGGGTCTAACTGCTGGCTGTAACACAACTCCTGCCACTTTACCACCCCTACACCGATTTAACTTTCTACCCATCTCTTCCCTTCTCGTTCAACTTTCAAACTGCTATGATATTTTGTTTAAGAAATATCCCCAAAGCAAATGCATATGATGTAGAGGAAAAAGCAGAATAAATGAGTTGACAAACATAACAAATCCAGAGGTGACTCAAACTATCTGAACTGCATTCATGGATCAACCTATCGTATCGCTTTCTCTGTATTTTTACTCTGTTCCACCAACCACAGCTACAGATTATGACTCCTTTGCCACCAAAATGGAATTAATCTCAGGCAATGATGAAAATGTGAAATAGCAATATTATAAAGGGAAAAAAATGCTTTAAAATGTATTTTAAAATGGCCATTCCATTATGTCATGAGTCCAAAAGCTCACCCATCACCCATTATAGACAATATTAACTGTACACCAGGTATAGTGTGTATAATTATATATGAATCTAGAGTTTTGATGAAAAAAGCCACATTTATAATGTATGCTTTTACAGTTATATGTCAGTACGTAAATACATACTTGTGTCTTTGTGTGTGAATAGTTTGAAAAGTGAATTAAATAGCTTGAAAAGCACAGACAAATTTTTAAACATAAAGATTTTGAGGGCTTTTCTAAAGTTGTACTGGTATGTGCGTTTGTATACTGTGTGTGTGTGTGTGTGTACGCCTTTATACGTGAGCTTATTTTCACAGCCCACACGCTCTGCAGGGAGAACTCCTCGAAATGTTTTCAGGGAGCCTCTGTCAGCTGGCTGGGGCCTCCAGATAAGGACTGTTGAGTGTTGTGTAGTTATTGGTTAAGTATTGGTGTTCACCACAGCTCGCCGGTCACTGTGTTATCTCAAGGGTCCCAGTGAGTTCCTCAGGCTCAGCTCTCCAGGTCGCAATAATGAGAGAGGATAATTACTGATCACACTTTGCAAATGGAACAGCAGGATGATAGAGGGCATGTAATGAAGCCCCCTCTCCTCCCCCATGTCATACTCTGCAAAAATTAACTATCCAAATGAAATAAATACATACTTGATATGAGCATATAAAGAGGAAAAATAAGTGAATTTATCAGCAAATGCAGGATAATTATATAATTCCTATAAGAAAAAAAGAAATAAGATTTAGAAAAGTGACAAATCTCTTGGAATAAGTGGCCACCCACCCAATTCCAAACATTTGTAAAGTAAAATAAATCAGCTTGTCAGATTTTTTTTTTCAATGGTTGCTTCTTTCTTAATTGGACCACAATATCTTAAAACCAGAGCTACTAAGAAAGATGGTTTAGTTTTTCTGTCTTAAAAATTATCAAAATAATCACATTTACAATTAACCCAGCTGAAATTGGGTAATAGGCGAGGTTCTCCACAGGTTCTCCTTCTGACCTGTCTCAGTGTAGCATCCAGCGCTATTGTGATCATCCTGAGACAAGGGTATTACCCCTTGAATACAGCACCTTAAAATAAAATACTGACCAGAATAAATGTGTTTGTATCACCACTATAAGTTATACTGGTTTGCTAAGAAAACAAAATTAATCTCAGACAATAATGAAAATGGGAGATGGCAAAACAACAAAGGAAACACCACTTCAAAATATATTTTCATTAACAACAGTATACTTATTTATCACAGGTTTTCAGATCGGCTCTTGGATTAAACAATACCCACAGTTCTGTTCTTAAGTGAAAAATACTCTGAGAGCGCAGACCTCCGCCAAGGCAGCTCAGTTTCCCCATGTTGCCATTTCACTCCAAAGCAAAACTACAGTCATTTTGTTGCAGACAGCCCCATCTTGTGGAGCCTTGTAATCATTACATTACAAAGTTACATGTGGTATAACTAATAAACTATATAAAAAAATTCCTAGATCCAGACAGTGATCCGGATCAACACCAAAATCAAATCGATTGTTTCCTTGGCCACTTGCAAACTCTTCTGACATTTTCATCAAAATCTGTCAATAACTTTCTGTGTTATCTTGCTAACAATCTAACAAACCAACCAACCAACCAACCAATGCCAGCAAAACCATAACCTCCATGTCTTTGGGTGGTTGGAATGCCTCTCGGGTGCCGACCGTTGGAGGTTTTCTGGGCATGTCCAACTGGGAGTAGACCCTGGGGCAGACTTAAAACTTGCTGAAGGGGTGATATATCTCATCTGGCCTGGGAATGCCTTAGGATCCCCCTAGATGAGCTGGATAGTATTACTGGGGAGAGGGACATCTGGAATACCCTGCTTAGTCTGCTGCCACTACGACCCCATTCCTGGATAAGTAGAAGAAAATGAGATGGATGGATGGGTGGTTCTACCAGCAGGACTCCCTGCAGCAGCACAGCCAGTAATTCAGTTGGTGAGTAAAATATAATCATTGCAAAAAACTGATAATTAGGCCTAGGGTTGTAAAATAGCTGAATTCCACCCAGTATAGTCTCATCTCATTACATTTAATTGATGATCACAACTGATGATAATGAAAACAAGCTATTTGACCTTGAGCCCCGATCACACCTGCATTCCCTTCTCCTTCCCCTCCTCCTGTAAGATGAGGGCAAACAGTTTACCAAGCCAGAAAAAACAAAAGCAGAGAGGAGACAGAGCACTTTGTCAGATCAGCTAATTGAGTATTTGGCCCAAAGCAGGAGCCATTTATAAGACCCCTCCTCCCTCTCGACCTGCCCAGCTGACTTCCATTTCTCTACCCCATCCAGCTGTGTGCTGCAGTGACACAGGGCTTTGTCACTCTGGTTCTCCTATACCCCCTGCCTCTTCCTCATTCATCACAGCAGAGTGATTCCTGAGTTTAAGGGAGGGTGATAAAGTTGCTTGCAGGTCTACTGCGGACGCAGCAGGACCCTCAAGGCTAATATGCCCTGATCAATCTAAAGCCCTTCTGAGTCAACCTGTCCTTCTGGTATCAGAGTAAAGGAAACAGGAACTTGACAGAAAACTAGCAAAGACATTCAAAGTTACAACACACCCAGACTCTGACACTCCAAGACAATTCCCCACCATGGAGTCTGTCAGTAGTCTCAATTCTTGTACCCATCTTGGCCAACACAACTCTGTTATTATGCTTGGTGCAGCATAAAACTACTTAATCTTTTTTAAGGATGACAATTAGGATGCCACCAATGTGTAATCGGAATTAGAGTCCCAGAATCATAGCAAGTGTCTGCACTGTCTACCACTCCTTCCCATTTGAACAGCTGTGATGCCAGCAGTGCTCTTGGCAGGCTTCATTCCCTGTTGCCTCATTTACTTGCAGCCTCTGAAGAATTTATTGGAACAGTGTGCACCTCAAACAACTGGAGATACTTTTACTCTGGTTTTAGACCTTGTGCTCTGAATTTTGTGTTTTGTAATATTTTGACAATTAGTTAGTTATTCCTAGGACGGGGTGATTCAATCTCTTGGTAGTTACACTATGCTTAAGGCATCTTGGCTTGTGGGAGACTTTGTGGGAGATTTGTGGGTGACGGTGGAGCCGGTTGTGTAGGGGGGGTTGGTTGTAGTTGGTTACTTCATCTGGATGCATTGAGGTCTTCAGGAGGTGCCCAACCTTCTTTGAGTGTTTTGAACTTTATCTTCAACGCTCTCTGGTTGGCAGGCCCCCTCTTGTCCAATTCTGCAGGCTGTAATGGCCGCCCCCCAAAAAAGTACATGTACCAGATTATCTAATAGCGACAATTGCCCTATTTCTATGGTCATTGTCATTATACTAGCAGTAAAATCAATTCAATCGAAAACCGTGTGACCCTGCAACATCTACACCACAGGACCAGGAGTGTTATGTGACGCTATGATTTGATATTTTACTATAGCCTATACATTAATTGAAATTTTCTTTTTTTTTTAAATAGCCAGAGAGGTCAGAGCTCAGAGTCAGGATTCAGTGGCACATTTAGTTTGTTCAGCAGGTCACATGGTTGTCAATTTATGGCACTTGGCATCTCACTCTGAACTCATGTAACATGGCAGTCTGGTCAGTGTCCCTAAGCTGACTTGCCACAACAATTATAGTGTCACCAGGCCTTTAGTTGCCATCCATTCATTTACCTGACTGCATTTTTGGACATTCTGACTGCATTTTTGTTTTTTCTTTGTTTGAATACTTGTAGACTTAACAGTAGCCTCTGAGTCATGCTCTTGAGTCATTACTTGCAACACTTTACCTTTACATTTCACTGCATGCAGCAGCAAGCTCTGTGCTGGCTTGTGGGTTTTTTTTTGTGTTTTTTTGTGGGGGGGCGGTTTTCTTTTCCTTTAATTGAGGAAATCAATGTGAATTCTTGCATTTGAACACTGTGACACAATTTAATTAATGTATTTCATTAAAATCTAGTACTGTACGCTGAACACTGCACATTTATTAAATGAATCTTCATTACTAAGACATGTCTTGAATGTGAAGTCAATGTGAAATCCAGTTCATCGCGGAAAAAAAAAAGTTACATTGTACATCACTTTCTTAAATTAAGTTCCAGACTCTTTCATCAAAATTGTTTCTCCTGTCGATGCCATTACAAAATGTTATTCATTGTCATTTTTTGCATAAAATCTGCCAAATAGTCAATGGTGAGGTCTGGGAAAGACTTGATCAGCATAATAGATGTCTGTAGAAATAAATCATTTCTGCTGAGTTCAGCACCATGTCCACACCAGTTAAAGCTCCACTCATTATCTCTCCTCCTCTTCACTGCAGGCAAAGTAACTGTTACTATTCTCAGTTTTTCTATTTTATATTAAAAATCTGCCATTGATTGCTGGTTATTATATCCCCTAACCAAGTAATTATGCTGATATAACTTGTGTAATTTATGTAAGTTGTTTGCATGCACAGCAAAACACTTTGCTTGCTTTAATTTAATTACAATAACCAGTCATGCTAAACTCAGCCCCCAGTGGCTAATGAATGGGAATAGTAGTTTTAGAATACCAGCTGTGTTTTTTTTCTGTTCTTGTTTCTAAGCCCTTCATCCATTTCAAAGGCCAAATCTCAAACAGCATCTGACAAAATGAGTCAGTAAGCTCAACAGGGATAATCAGTGATTGCTCTGGGGAATCAGGATGAGACAATGTCTCTTGTCCCCTCCACTGCAATGTCTTTAGCGGCATTAAAGTATTGATAGTCTCTGTACTCTGCCCCTGTGCCATAAAGTCAGAGTGGCAGAAACTCTTCATTCAAGTTTAAGACACTCACTAAATGTAGATGTTATTATGATATTTTGATTTTACAGTTTGTGTTAAACTCAAAATTGTTATGTTCACTTATAGCACCCCAATGATAATGTCCCACCCCTCTTCTCATTAATATGGATATTTCTGAGTATGTAGCTGCATTTTTGTGGTCCGCCAGGTCAAATTACAGGCTCAAAATGCTGGTGTATTCACTTTTATTTTGAGCATATACTTGAATAACAATTAATTCAAGAGAATATTTAATAATAGGGTGTTGGTATCCAGCATTGGCGATGTCTAAATGAATCTGAAGCCGAAAGACTTTTAAATTCTTGACGTACTGCTGAGCACAAGGTCTTCATTTGGAGGGCAGCCATATTTTCTTACCTCATTAACAACTATTTTAGCAAATGTTTTTGCAGGCCAGTGGAGCAGCAATGAGTGTGTATGTGGGAGAAGAAAGGTTTCTTCTTTGAGAGCCCTAAGGACCTCCCGTCGAACAAAATGCTGTTAAGGTCCAGCGAGCTGAGCTGCCAGAAGAAAGCTTCACACTGGAGAAAAGCCTGACAACCAGCACAAAGCAAGAGACAGATAGCAACCCCAATTCCTCATACACTTATTACATTTTGGAAACCACTCAAGCAGATAACGATGGGAAGCCCTTTGTTCAGTGAGCAAAAATCTGTTGCTTCCTCTCAACCCAATACATTATTTACTGTGTACTGTAACACCGACTGTTGAGCTGGGGGAAAAATGGTCAAGTATTGTACAGCAGCAAAAGGATGGGAATAGAATCCCAAAAACATGGGATAAAGACATTTAAAGCTAAAACTTTAGTCGAGTAGATTAAGTCTTTACAGTAATATGAGTTGGATATACAGCAGTGGTGCAAATAGCTATTATAAATATGAGTACTCCCTGGTATCTATCACTTCTAATGTATGAGAAAAATAACAATAAATGAAAAATATAAATTGAGTGAGCTTTTAGTTCTGGCATACTCCTTTGTGAGTCACATTTCAGAGGCTCTGGCTATTATGGATAAATTTAATCATTCAAATAAACCCCCATCTACGGAAACAAGGCTGTGTTTCATGAGCTCCATGCCCCACGCTGACTTCTCCAGCTAATTAAACAAGAAGTCGAGGCAGACAGAGAAAGATGAGGACTGCAAGGGGGAACCAACCTGCAGCAGGTGCCACAGAAAGAAAAGATTATCATAAAAAATAAAGATTAAAGCAGGGTTATAAATATCAGCATCTTATCTTTCCTTCTGTCACTGGGCAGAATTTTCAATCTCATTAAAGAAAAGATTTGCTGTAAGATGGCTAAGGCAACACTTGCAGCAGATTGTTTTTCTGACATGGAGCAAACAGAACCTCCAGCCGTCTCCTTTTCATCCCTGTGACTATCAGCCATTTCCACTGTTGTGGTTTTGCAACAGTATGAGACTCCCATCGAGCAATCAGTTTCATGGTTGACCTGCAGAAAAAAAATCGCACAAACGATGCACAAATGAAAGCCGTTGCTGCACCCGAGGAGGTAATGATGATTGTGCAACTCGGTCCCAATTTTCTCCCTTGTTTTGGCGAAGAAAAAACAAACAACCATCCTTTGAAAAGAGTGAAAGTTGTGTTCCGGTCAAATGTGACCGATTTATTGAAGTTTTATGTCTAAAAAATGTTGTTACTTTTATTTGTTTGTCATAAGGTTCAATGACTTTGTTCACACATGGCATCTGAACACACCAAATAACTTTTGAGAATTTTTATTACATTTGGGGTGTTTTATTGAGCTAATCTATCCCCTTTGTGTTCATTAGAAACGCCCCCTTTTGGCTTCCATGGCAACACCCATGGGAAGTTTAGAATTTTCACCCCATGGGAACCACACCTGTTGGCAATCGTCAAAAACAACCCTAACATTGTTTTAAAGATATATACAACTTTCTCACAGCTCTGGTATATGAAGCTTTTTTTGAGGCCTTGCTCACAGTTCATTCTCTGGCAGCACGAAAACCAAGTGATATGAGCTCAGGTCAGTGAGGCCTACAGGCCATAAATAGCAAATGGAAGTTCAACACTTGTAAACTTGTAAAGATGAAACACAACATTAGGCTATAATGTATTACTACGGATTTATATCAGCTAGAATGGAGTGGTAATTTTGACCGGGAACACCAAACTAGTAAACAAGAAACGAACACCACTCATTGGCCGATTCGGGGGTTTGGGTCTGGCAGCTGATCTTCATATACCGGAAGCTACCAGTATCGACAGCTGGACAACCTAACGATAGAGCCTTTTGTTTATGCTTAGGTTTAGTGGACCAATCTTATCTGCAATGTTAACTCTGCTAATGCCATGAAATTGCAAATTTTGCATTACCCTGTCCAGGGTTTACCCCACCACTGGCCAAATGTCAGCTGCAGTTATAGGAAATGGATGGATGGATGTTCCCAAAGCCCAAGGTGACATCTTCAAAATGCTCCCTTTGTACATTCAATCATAAAGGTATTGATCACACAGAGTAAAGCAGATCCTAACACTGGAGAAGCTGGAATAACAGAAGTGCTTGGCATTTAAGCTTGAACAATTTGAGCCATTAGGCCTATCATACATTTTATCAGTCAACTTATTGACTATCTGCCTAACCTAGCCAGAGCTAACAGTTACCACAGAAATTGCTCCTTGCATGTGTGTGTGCGTGTGCATGTGTGTGTGTGAAGGTACTAAAAATTAGCTGAATTTTTCCTTTGACTCTAGGACACACATATCTGGGTTTCTTGGAGATTCTGCAACTTGAGGGATCAATTATTCATGGGCAATTTCCCAGGGCTGTCAAATTAGGAAAATACATGGGACTGTACATTTTTGGGTAAGCTTTTTTTCTTCTTCTTCCAAGATAAATTCAAGATAGCTGCCGTGAGCATTACCGCTCAGTGTTATAACCATTTATTAGTTTGTATAGGTCTGTCTGTAAAATAATTGGTCTGACTACTCTCTACCAGAAATTCAAAATTAGATCAAGTTCAAAGCCAGGCCACGACAAACAGGGGACACATTGTCAAGTTCTGTGATTAAGACTGCAATGCAAACCCTCAGAGGAGTGGATGGTTTCTCCATCCTCCAGTCGTCTTCGTTAGCGGTATTGTCTGGTCTAGTGCATACGATGATCACAGCTCTCATTAAGGATGGAATCGGACTGTGTGAATCCCTGAACAGTCAAGCAAACAAGGAGGAGAGCTGATGTAGCGTGCAGCCATCATACATGCTGGCTGTGCTATCTGTCTCTAGAATTTATTGGCATGTACTGAAGATACAGCCTGGTAAAATAGCTTAATTTTGCTCCCTTAGGCTTTCTGTAAATGAGCGTTTCACATATATATAATAAGGATTGTGAATGTGTGAAAGTGTAAATTAGTATGTTTCTAACCAGCATATCAATGCAGTCTCGGGCTTTTATGCAGCATGTAGAAGCTGAGTTTGGCCATCATTAACATGCTGTAGGCATTGTCTAAATGCGCTCATGGAAACTAGACCTCAGAGACGCTCATGTCAAGGTATTGGCATTTATAGTTGATGGTTTTATAGTGAGGTGTGCCAGAAGAGTCTCTGCTGTTTGAGGAAGCTGGAAATGAATCCAAGCAGCAGAAGTTCTTCTGCCATGGTAAAATCTCAATACCTTAAGGATGAGAAGAGTTTTCTTTGAGCGGCGTAACCGTGGTGAATTTTGATATTTCGCCATGAAACAGGAAGTTGTTAAAACTCCAATGCCCAAAACTCCACATGTTCGATAACAGTCCCGACCTCAAGACATCTACATGAAAATATTTACTTACAGTGATAGCTCCACCTGCTGTCTAAAGGACATAAGCATCGTGTCAAAAGCGTCATTAAATTTACATGAAATTTTGATTTGATTTGATTTGATTTATTTAGCACATAATAAAAAAACAGTGCAAGGAGGGAACGAAGCCCTGGGGGCTTGCACAGAGTTCCACTCCTGTGACAGTTTTCAACAGATACAAACAAGAGAGAAGAAAGAAAAAACTAGAAAACAAAATCCAAAGTAGTTAGTGAATATGGCAGGATGGGTTTGTTCCCCCTCCTCTGCGTCACAGTCAGGTGCGTCACCTTGGCTCTGATTGCGGGGCGGTGCGGAGCCGCGCTTTATGTGCTGACAGGTGTGTGCGATTTCCTCCTTGCTGGAATCTGGCGTCAGTGTGGTGGTGTGCGTTTGGCGTGTGGGTGAGGTGTCGTGAATGAGAAAAAAAACCATCCTGTGTTGAAGTGCCCTGTGCATCAGGACTAACGTGCCCGGTGCATCAGATCTAAGCACGATCAGCTGTCTTCGGGCTGCACGTCGCCGATGCTCTGCTTGAGCCTTGGACTGGCACAGCTCTTTCCCTGAGGTAGGCTGGCTTTTACTTTGCCTTTGCGCCACGTTTTTGCGCCATACACTGACGAGTGTTATCTTTGTAGCTCTCTGTGCTGCAGTGAGGGAGGTTCTGCCTCACTCCGCGTCTCTCCTCCTTCCCGTGCGCGAGGGATTACGCCTTTGACTGTGGGTATGTATTAAGTTGCATTTTTATTATTCATTTTAAATGTGAGTAAACCCCACCAGTAACTCTAGTCTCCCGTGCACATTCATAGGCGTGCGCGGCCCTGTAATCTCTGGCCGCCTCCTCCTGGAGCGGCTGCTGTCTTGTCTGGTCTTAATTATCCTGTATGGTCTGGTCAATGCATACACTGCTGTCACCCATCCTGGACAGGCCTGGTGGTCCAGCCAATTAGACTTTTTAACCAATAGTTATTTGCTTAATTATTTGATTGTTTATTTGGTTAAATTAGTTGGTTATCTGAGTCCCTGATTGGTCCATTGTTTGATCATTTGATTTCAGTATTTGATTTCAGTATTTGATTTCAGTATTTGAGTCATTACTTGATTTCATTGTTTGATCATTTGATTTCAGTATTTGATTTCAGTATTTGAGTCATTACTTGATTTCATTGTTTGATTTCATCATTTAAATGAATCATTTGATTGTTTAATTTGATTGATTGAGTACATTGGAGTTTGAATTACCTAATTGGTTAATTTACTTTTTCTTATTTCCACTGTGATTTTAAGGAGTTCTTTGCCACCTTTTTAATAATGTTCTTTTTCAGGCAGGACAGGCGCAGTGGGCGTAGCAAGAGGCAGCCTGGCCCTTGGTGGTGGTCCCCTTCACGGTCCTTGATTTAGTTTTGGTTTGGTTTGCGTTGTTCACGTGTGGTGTGTAGATTTTGGATCCCTTCCTTTTCTTTGGTCCAGCTGCCGTGGTAAGCCCCTGTCCTGTTCCTAGCTCCCTTTAATTCGTTGTGGCTACTTCTTACCTAGTTTGAATAAAAGTGCATTTTTGTTGCATTGTTTAATAAATTCATATGGTTAAATGGAAATCTGGTCTCAGGCCCACTGTGTTAAATGAACCTGTGTGTCCTTTTAATTGATTGGAGATGCCTAAAACTATTTCCTGGGGCGAAATACCCCAGGTGGCATTGTTGGTACATATAAAACAAAAATATATACATATACAAAATACAATATCCTCCAACCAAACTAAACACACAACACACCCCTAACATCCCCCTCCTCGCCACATAGGTAATTAAGCATTGGAAGAATAGCAAGCAGAAAGGGAACGCAAGGACACATGGCACGCTCAAGACACATCAATAATGAAAAGACAAAGCTAGAGAGAACAAAAAACAAAAAATAAACTCATGTCAAAATGAGTAAAGATGATACTGTATACTGGAAGAGAACAGATAATTAGTACCTTTCCCATGCATTTTGCATACATATATTCAGTCCAGATACACATGCGGAACACAAAACACCTGGAATAATAAGCTCTCTCCCTGGCCACATTTCCCTGAACCACCCCCTTTCTTTCTTTCTCTTTCTTTCTTTCTCTTTCTTTCTCTTTCTTTCTTTCTCTCTTTTCTTCCTTCCTTCCTTCCACTGCCACATTCATCTTTTCAACATTTATGACATAATTTCTTCTTTCGACCAGATACTCCAACCAAGCATGCTAATGTTCCACACAGTTCCACACAACCCGAAGCGTATATTTTTCTTAGACCGTACTAAGTAGTTTTGTTGCATCAACCTGTCCTAATTGTGACTGAAAACTTAAAAGTATTGATAAGATAAATTGAATTAAATAAAATGTAAATAGTCACATAGGGACAAAGTCATGTGTTTGATCCCTTCATCCAGTGCAGCTCGATGAGACTTTTTCCCCTATTATAAACCATTTCACAGAATGTCTGAAGGCAAACTTCTCCCATAACCACCCAAAGGGTCCTACAAGGCTTACTTACAAGATGAGATGCGAGACACAGTCACAGAATATGCTGAAGCGGGCACTGATAAGTTCTGCAAAACAACGCTAGGTTGATTGACCAGTCAACCTAGCACAAGCGGCGGTGGTGGGCGGACCCATGATTCATAGGTCCAGAATATCTCACTGAGATAAACAGCAGATGGGCTTCCCGCTCCTTGTCAGTTTACCATAGTTTGTTAGAAAAACAGGTTATTTTAAGGGTAAGGTAAATATTTAGATTGATGCTGGTGACCTCTCTGAAATTATGACCCATGTATTTCTATAATTGTGATTGAATGAAACCTTTGCCATAGCCAACATTCTGTACCGGTGGCAGCTTACGACTTGGGAAAAGTAGGACTAGTCCATGTGGCGTCTCAGCCACAACTAGATGGGCTTCATATATACTCTTGTTAGTTCGATGAAAATAATAGATAAAATTATAAAAGGAGTGGTTCTGCACTACGGTTCTCCTTCGAAGTTTTAAAGACATTTTAAAGAAAATTATGACAATCTCCTTTCCTCCGTGAGGATAATTTGATAGAAAGTTTGGGGATTTGTGTTTATCTTAAAAGACGTTTTTCTGGCTGCACCTCCACTCCCACCCCGTTGAGTCAGAGAGGATATAGTAACTGCCGTCATGGTGATGGTCCATCTGTCCATCAGATCTCATTAACAGTTCAATTGTCTGCAGGGAGTCAGGGTGAGGCTTACTGGCTGGAATGACAATTAGCATACAAAGAAAATAAAGCAAACAGAGGTAGCCTTGGCAAAAGAGCTCAGAAGTATGTCACTGCAGACAATATGACATTATCATGGCAGAATATCAATGAGAGGATGAACAAAAGGATAAATACCATGGAAACACGTGGTGTGCAAAATACATCAGCCTGAGTATGCTGATGTCCTAGACAGTGTTTCCAGCATGAATAGTGTGACTCATTCAATCAATAGTTTGAAAGATAGACTCAGTCACTAGTGACTCAGCTCAGTCATTTATGTGTATGAGCTGAGAATTTAATTGGTCCAAACGGCTACAATATTGTTTATTTTAAGATAATAATTTGTGATTTATTTACATTAGTCCCATAGAATGAAAACACGTAAAATGCTACATGTACAATAAACAAGTACATATATTTTTAAACACAAATGTTCGAAATTTCACAAAAGAAAACTGTCCATATAGGATACACAGTTCAAAACACAAACATATGGGAATGTAATTCACGGTTTTGGAGCAGCTCATTTATTTTAGAAGTTCAAGATTTGTTATTTGATCTAAAGAGAGTTTCTTGCTTGTAAATACGATATCAAAGAATGTCAGTAGCGTTGACTTCATTTGGAGGGATTGTGTTTGTAAAACAGGGAGAAAAGACATTTGTTTTTTAGGATAATAGTATTCTTCCTCACTGTTCAAGTCACACATTGTTTTTGTATTTGCATTACCATTCAATGTGGACTTTTACTGGATTAGGTTGGGCACTACTTTACAGATAAACACTACATTTATGATCGCTGTGGAGGAACAGTTTTGATTAATATAGACTTCTATATCCGTCTTAGCACTTTGTCTTGCACTGTCTGACGTACACTTTGAACTGCAAAAATCTTCTTCTGCTGTATAAAACAAAATGTCACTTGATTGTTAAGATACTCTGGAGTTGGAGCATCAATCCAAGTATACATAAATGCCAATGAATAGAAAAATAGATATTACATTGAAATGTGGATCAGTTATTTTTATCCAGATTTCCTGGAACGTTTTTGCAGTGTATTTTTCTTTGTTTGCAAACAGTTCCTTTCCATAGACAACAAGAAGCACACATATCCATATATCCTCTGCTTTCTCCTGCAACCCTGCTAATTTATCTCATGTGCATTGGCAGCCAAATGGCAACAGTCAAGATTAGCCTGTCACAGAATGAACACCCCATCTGAGTATGAAGTGACCAAAATAGTATTTCTAAGAGACATCGGAGTTACTTTAATGTCATCGAAACACTTGCCCAGAAAATTGATGCAATTAAGTAGCTTCAGACTCTTAATGCTTCTTGGCAATTATCGAACAACACTTGCCCCCTCTTATCCCTCCTTTACCTTTTATAGAGAATTACTCTATCGCTGATGGCACAAATGCACTGGTGGATGAGTTGATTTTTCATTGTGTGTTTTCATTTTTCATGTCTTGAAAACCTATCACAAACTGAGACTGTATTTGATGCAGCTTATACCTAAGGGTACTGCAAGATACTGGATAGAAAGCTGGAACTGGGATTTTAAGAATGCCCTCATGGCAGTGAGGACTCTAACAGGATAATTTCTTGTAATGGGCATCAAGGGTGCTCCAAGGGAAGGAGGGGAAGTCTTAACCACATCATGGGGTCTTAACAGTTCTCTGACTTCAAAGTGATATGAATCATGAAACTATAATCATAGGAAGAGAAATCAAAGTGGGTTTCACACGACTAAAGGCTTTTGATGGAGGTTGGACTTTTTGCCCTTGCATATGATGTACTCTGCCAGAGTTCACAACGGGTGCCGTGTCAGTTTTCTTTCATTTATCGTGTCATGTCAGGCCCATTTAATGAATAAAATACAGATAACTGGGTACATTATAAAAATATGAACTCTTTTTGTTTGACTTGGCAAGATATAAAACAGTTAAGAAATACATGTTGGCAATAATATTATTTCGTGAATCCATCTACAGTGCAGTTGTGTTTGTACATATTATATTTGTCAAGGGAAATCTAAGACTCACAAAGGATGAATTCCTGCTATTATAGCACCCCACATCCATTTAGACTAAAGATAACCTCACACAAAACTGCCACCATTTAAATAAAAAAAAGACATTTCGTCATCCCTAAAAAAAACATATTTAAAAAAAAAACTATTGTTGATAGTTATCATGAGCATTAAAATGAAATAAAAAGGAAACATCAGAAATACTCGCTTTGTCTCAGCCAGCTACTGGGCGTGTCAGTGTTTGATTGACAGCAGCTGACAGGCTGCCAGAGCGCTGGTGTTGCACCTCAGAGAGATGAAGCAAAATAACTTGTGCTGTATCCTAAATGTCATGGCCGTACAGGCCAAAGTAATATTTGCAGGTACATTTACATGCTGATAAATGTCCTGCAGCAGATCAACTAAATTGACTATCTAGCCTGCAACTCACTGAGTTAGCAGTGCACCTGTCCCCAGTGAATACCAGTTAGTCGCTCACTGAACAGGTTAAGGTATAGGACAAAACCATGTGTTTCTATGTTTGTAAGATAAGGATACTCTCTATGGCTGTGGCTCTTGTGTTGTGAATGGGCTGGGTTTTCACCCAGGACACTAGAGTTAGGTCCTGAGTGAAAGACACATGACACCTTTCTTTTCCTGAACCGGGTTTGTGCACCTAAACGTAACCAAAGTGCTGTTTCCTGTTAAGCATGTTTGAGGAAGAGACCAAAGGGTAGCTTTTGCATCCTGATGAGATGTGCAAGGGCGTGACAAAGCTTATGTGATGACATGGGATAAGAACGAATTGTGACACCATATATACAGTATTTAGGTTTTTATTTCTTTGCTTAAAAATATAGTCTAACTCATTATGGTGAAATGCCCAGAAAATTGCATTGTCACTGTATGAAGAGAATTGGTCTGTGCTGGGCAGGTCTTGCTTGTGATCCTCAGTTAATTTGAAATGAAGATGCAATCCAATCAATTGGATTCTGGCTTCAGGGTGAGTAGCCATGCAGCAGTTGCTCTCCAATGAAAATCACACCTCCTAGGAAACTAGCTGAATCTATTTCAGGAGGATATATTAATCAGGCATAAAGTCCTTGTATATGGGTTTATTTCAGTTGATTGCTGCCTGTTCTATTCATATTCTGATGTCATCTGAATGTATGACTCTTGTTTGGTTCTATATCAATTTTTGTCTCTTAAAGCTACACTTAATGGCAAAGGCTGCCTCACAAAATGAAACCAACCTGAATGAATTATATTTGATATTTTTTTAAAAGCCCTTTCCCTTTGATTTGTCACCTTTTTAGAACAGAGAATTGATTATTTTCCTCAACGTATAATTGCTTTTACTCCCACAGTTAACCTGGAATCTAGATGTAAACTTGCATCCATTTCCTACCATTCAATTAAATAAGAGATTTCAATCTACCCTTCCCACACTGATCTTTTTTTAATTTATTCATTTAGGGGTGAAGGACCAATTCTTTTCAGGATAACGGGTGAGATTCTAGGAATTGTTTTTCTACTCATCTTTCCTCCATTGTGACGCTTGAAAAAGAGACAAAATGTGATGACCTATTCGTTACTGAATACTTCAGCATAAAACAGGACAGATTCAAGGGCAGTTGATTCTAACTCTTGGTTTATCTCTTAAAGCGAAATATTTATAAAGTTAAAGTGCAAGCTGAAAAGGGCATAATGGGCCATGTTGATGTCAGTGCACAGTTGTTTCACACTGAGTGAAAAGAGGTTATTTCAAGGTTGGGTTACTTGCAATGGGGCGCAGAAATTGTTTCTTTCTTATGCTAAATTTGGAGTGTTGGACTGTTAGCTTTCTACACAAATTTATAATGTAATAGGCTACACAAAGGAAAATGTCATGAAGTTGTGTGACTCATCTGTTAAAAATTAAAATAAATTCATTAAATATAAATTAAATAGATAAAAACAAATTGATATGAGAATCAGTCTTCTCTTCAAAAGAGAGGAAAAAGACGGCAATGTTTCTTCAGATGTGAATGTATAAAATAAAAACAAATACACTCTCAAAGTAGTGGATATATTAAAAATATTAATCTGATGATGGTGCCAGCTAAAAGTTCAGGGGATCACCGAAGTTATTAAGTGATATCTGAGTCTGAACCAAAGGGCTGGACCGACTGCCTGCCCACATATACAGTAAATGTATCATCCACAGAGCTATGCCAGCCAAAATCTGGTTCATGGTAATTTGTATGAAAAACTTTTGGACTAGTTGTGAAGCGGCTGTAGCACTTTAATGGAATCTATGTATCTGGTATAGCTATAACTCTGACTGGTATTTCCAATAAAGAAAAAGAAAGTCAAGAAGCCTTCCGGCTATATCCAATCATACCGAGGCTAATAAGAATGCTAAAGGAGTCTGGAAATTGGGCTTCATGTTATTTTTGGCATCGCTCCCCTGTACCTCATCAAGAGTGACTCTCCATGCATGGATAGCTGCATAAAATTAGGATAGCATAAAAAGGACAGAGACTGCCATGAGAGAGGATGAGCTGTGTCTTATTAATGGTTGATCGCACTGTTCAAATTCAAAGTTGAGTGAGTTGACCCTAGTTTATGTTAATAGAGCAACAGAGACTTTTTTTTCATCGTTTTTAAGAGTCATATTAAAATGAGCTGCTCTCTTTATCTGCGTAGTTGTCAGCTGAGAATTCCTCCATTGGCTTCAATATGGTGTAGCTTAAACCTTACATCATCTTAATCTATAGTTCCAACATTCATTTGGAGTTATAACCAATCTCTGAAGCTCACATATTCTCTCATCAACCACATTATTTCAGAAAAAAAAAAAAAAAAAAAAACTCTGATCAACCCATTGTATCTGTTGGTGAAAAAGGTCAGACATTTTGCAGTTGACAGCAACTAAAGAAGTCTACTGTAAAGAAGTGACTGCTTGGAGGCCTGGAAGTCTCTGAGAGACCCAAACTACAACAATAGATTTACCAAACCAAAACTATCATAAGGTACAATATACACAAGGCTTGGTTCTACTAACCGCTCAGAGAACTCAGGTACCACATAGATATTTTTGGCTGAGTATAACCTCAAGAAGGCCATTAGATCTGCTGAAAATGAATACAAAACCAGGTTGTCTCCTGATGGTCTTCAAACCAAGCTACTACAGCTGAGTGCCTCACCCCATCTGTGGGTTGATTACTGACATGTTGACCAACAGGAAGCAGCAAGTGTGATTTGCCAGTCACCACCAACATTGGAGCTCCACAAGGTTGTGCCCTCTCTTCTTATGTGTTGTACATATGCTAATGACCAAACATTGAGCCACCCTTCCATCAAGTTGGTCAGGCTTTAGGCCTTGTCAAGGACAGTGATTAGTCAGGCAACAGGAATGTGGTGAGCAGGTTATAACCTGGTGCTCAATGCCCACAAGATCCTCTTGGACTTCTGAAAATACATTGACATCTACCTCTACTGACCAGCAACAGGGTTGTAAAGGTGGTGGAGTCGAGTCAAATTTAAGTAAAGGGTTCTGTGCACCACGACCACCAGCAACTTGAAATGAGAGACACACTCATCTAACATCAGTAAGTGAGAGGATTGTCCTCGTCAGACTGCTCTGAACGATGGATATATCTCTAAAGTTTGCACCCAGTTTTATAAAACCACTATGGAGAGTTTCCTCGCCTCCTCCATCACCTGCCTGGTAGTCTGTATTGTCTCCCCCGCACTACATACTGCTTGGAATGTATTGTGCAAATAGCGAGGTGGCTCACAGGCCAAGAACAGGCACCTGTGTGTGTTCTGCACAATACCAGAGCCAGAGAGTAAATCATAAATCATATGTGTTTGAGAGTTTTAATGATGCTCAAGGAAGTAAAAATGTCATACCTACTGGATTGGACGATGTTGCAGAGCTGGTGAGAGGTGTTGATGAGTGGAATAGAAGTTAGAGCTTTGATTTAGTTGTCCTTCCCTGTGCTCAACTAATGTCCACTGAGAAGTTAAAAATTAAGTATGCCCTCTCACCGAGATGGCACACATTAATTGGCCGGAAGGAAGGTTACTCTGTCCAGGGCTGACCTTGCTGTTAGTTTAATGCTGTTTTGCAACAGGCAGGCACACCACACAGAGGTAATTTTACTTCATGTTTACACAGGGGGCTACATGACCAAACACCCATCAGCCCTCTCAATGACAAATCCTGATTCTCCATGTGGTTGGTGCTTTTTTTAAATGTATGCTGTGATGATTCCTGACTCTTATTTTCTAATTTGACATGAGAAAAAAAAAATTTTCATACTACCATTATTGTTATGAATACTTTCACATATTTAATTTTTTTCAGAACAGGGTTGACTTTTATTAGCTTAATTTTTCATTTCAAACAGACGTCACGTTACAACTCCCGGTGACAAGGCAGACCTCTTGATTGTTTTTCTCATTACTCTGTATTATATTACAAAGGAAGCATAGCGTGGAAGACAAAAGTGGGATCAGTTACTTCCATCATACTGCTTCATAGGATTTACTGACAGGGAACTGAAGCCATAATATCCCCTTTTGCCAGCAGACATTATTTCAGCTTGTAGAACATGTTTAATTTAATTATAAATAACTGAATTAATGTTTTCTTTATTTGAATGTGACAATATACCCAAATAGTGTGATGCCACAATAGAAAATCCATCCACCAATCTTTTGTGAGATTGAGTCATTTTCAATATTACTGTGTATATATATATTATTTACTATGTTGTATGTAAATTTAAAAACAAGCCATCCAAGAGTTAACACTAGATAAATGATTCCCTTCATGAAGAAAACCAGGAAAATTTAGAGGATTACAAAAAATAGTATTTTCTTGCCTCAGAACCATTAATGTTTCAACCAAATTTTCAAGAAGTTGCATTAAAAATGTTGGCCTCCTGGTAAAACAATGTGAAAAATCAGAATATCATGAAATTAATATGGGTGCATCTGTTCTAAATGCATTGAGTTGATAAAATATTTTAGTCTGGTCAAAAATGGCGAATGAATGAAACTCTATAGCCTTGAAACACACAGCTAACGTGGCTAAAAATAACATTTTTCCCTATAGCTTTAAATCCATCAAAGCAGCCTCATTGTTAAAGTATTAAACACAGGATTACATGCTGCTGCAGAAGTCCAGATACTGTACATATGCTTACATGTATTTGATGGAAGTGTTTTCTTATCCTAGTTCCTAAGTACTCGTCTCACAAGATGATAAAGTTTAAAAATGTGATGTTTCATAAAAAACACCACTGTTATACTGTCTTTTACTTTTCTAGCAGACATACAATGAAAAAAAATCAGTTTAAATAATTTCCACCAGCTTTCTATACTGTATTCTGAATGTCACTGCAAGTGCTAAGCATGGTAATTAAATGGAATATTAATATAGAACACTGACTTAGCCTCTCCTAACTATACAGCACGCATACAAAATAACTGATCTACTAAACTGAGCAATTGCAGACTAAGTGGTCCGTGACAGGTCTTAACCTTACGCAATGGTTTTCAGAGTTCATTTGGACTGTTGACAAAATGAAGCAACAAGCTAGATGAAGAAGCGCTCACTTGACACTGTTATCAGTTGTTTGAATAACAAATTAATGGGTTTGATTACGTGCAATTATATCCCTATCAAACCGATCATAGTAATACTGTTGTTCTGCTTGTACTCTGTTGCTTACTAATTTGCTACCATTAAATGAACATATGCATGATTAACATGAGTGAAAAAAATGGTTGTGTGTGCGTGCGTGTGTGTGTGTGCGCAATAAGTGTAACTGTGAGCCCACTGCAATAAAGAATAAAAAGTAAATATTTTGGGAATTGCTTTTACTCTGCTTTGTCTTGATAGCTGGAACTCATTAAACTGCTGGATGAAATGCAAGCGAAGGGAGGTCACGGTTTATCTAACCAGATGATTATCAGAGGCAGCCTGCCCTCATGTGACATATCACAGCCAGGGTACCTCTCTACAAAAAGCAGAAACAGCAAGATCCAGCAGTGCAAATCAGGAATAGCTCTTTAATGCCCTGATGTCATGTGTTCCTAAGTGGAGAGGCTGTGGTACACAATGGACTTGGGTAAGCTCTCATGCAATAATTACTAGGTATCTAATTAGATATGCTGTCAGCATGGTCTCATTGTATTGCTAGTGAACAACATAAACAGTTTGTCAGTGTGGTTTTACACAGTGTGAACACAGCCCCTTGTGGGTGCAGTAAATTAGACCTAAAAGGGACATATTATGAAAAATTACTGTCTACTAACCCACAAAATGTGAAATCAGGCCACCCAGTGAGTTTTTAGTGACCTTCCTGGATCAGAAACCGTGTCTTTGGACAGCCAAAAAGATTTAGCTCCTGAGACTACGTAATATCTACATATGTTCTGGTTCTTGGTTCCTGAATATGTCCACCCACACCTGAATAGTTGCACCTCCACCTGACTATCTCCACCCAGGAGCGCTGGAAAACTACCACTGTGAACTCTGCCCTGTTCTTCATGCAAGCATGAGCCACAAGCTGGCTGAAGGGGGCCAGAGAGCTAAGCATGGAGACTACTACTAGTGTAGTCCATGTAGTGCTGCAGCATCACATCCCATGCAAGAGCATCAGAGACCTTGAGGGTAAGCGCCAAAGCAGCACTGGGCACCATGGATGGTGGGAAGTGAACCATCATCATTAAGAATCCAAAGGACCAACATTGTTGAGCAATCTCCTAAGACACATTTAAGTGTGTTATTTATGTGTAAATCAACAACTTCATACATAAGTAAAAGACATATGAAAAACAACAGGAGGGCTGACATCATCACGCACAGAACATATTAAAACAGTGAGGAAAAAGTTTAGCTGCTGATACTCATACCTATAATAAAGTTCAGATCATTCTCGTCCCCTATGAGTATACATGACCATGACCCAAATGTCCTTCATTTACAGTTTGTCCAATTTTCTCATCTTTCTTTAATATCACAAGACTTGTTTGCTGTCCAAACAGCATCTGTTTAGCAGAACATTCGTTTCCTCAGGGCTTAAGCCTGTTATATTAATTCATCCCTCTAACAGTAGAGAGAGGAGGTCAGGAATTGGGCTGAAGGTGACTGTGATTGGGTTCTAGTTCTGTTTTCACATGATTTTTCTTTTCACGGAAAGCCAGGAAGATTCTATTCAATTTTTGATACGGTTGATACCTATTTAACATCCTGATACCTTTTTTTTTTATTAAGCTGTAACTAAAGGTGATCCGGCCTAAATGGTACTGGACATATCATTATTAGACTTAGACTCTCTCTTCTATGTACAGGAATGCTTAAAAACACATCTACTCACCTGGGAATTCACTGTCATTGGCATTAACAATTATTTTACATCATTCATAAAATTAACAAAAAACTACTCCTTGAAAACTTAGATCCTCGAAATAAAGTGAAAACATAACTGGGTCTAAATTATCTTGTCTGTACAGCTATTATCCTTTAATCATTACATGTAACCAACATTTTCAAATGAAAATAATATAATTGTGCTAACTACTGTGCTAGAAACATCCAATTATAGTAATCATTAGCACAATGTGGAGGGTTCATTGTCAGGTTAAAGCTTAACCTCCATTAACACGAGGAAACTAATATGACCAGTGTATGAGAATATAAATATTTAATGACCTGATAGCTAAATGAGAAACAACATCAACATACTGCAGCAATATTTTAATTTTCTTGTTATAGCAACTAATATAATAGCCTGAATCATTGGATTTGATGGTTTTAAAGTACTATTAAAATGCTGATCTTAAGTACAACTTGTACTTACTTCAGTGCAGGACAGGTTCTAGGTACCATTGTTAAAACACAAAAAGAAGATAATTAAAGCGAAGCACTAACATTTCCAACTAAAGTGAACCGTTTTGAGAAGTATTTGGAATGCAGCTGAGTCAGTGCAAACAGAGACAGCAGTACAATACTTACAGGGCCACTCAGGATGCTGATGGGATTTGCTACTCATGTCCTACAAAGACCACTAAAAGAATAGATCAGGGCAGCTTTGTTTAAGAAAAAAAAAGAATTGCTACATTTTGCTAAACTTCAAATTGAGGGAATGAGAGGGGAAGACAAGTGGCTTTTGATTGTGTTACCATCAAGCTCAAAGTGGTCAATGTGAATATAAACTGTGTGGATGCAGAGAGAAGTGACAGGACTCTAAGCACGTATGGATGGATAATAAATATAGCAAAAATATGAAAAGTATTATCATGGAGCCAGTCTTCAGAGCTGTGACAGTGCTCCTTGCCAAGTCTGTGGAAACTCTATTGGAGAGATGAACCTCCTCATTGTGTATAAAATGATATCCAATCATTTATATACAACCTTTATTTAATCAGTTAATCTGCACAGCAGATAGAAAGAACAGCAAACATAGCAAGACATAACAAAATGACTCAGAGCTTCAGAGACAGTCACTGAACAGATTTGGAGATAGAGGATTATATTTTATCATTCGGTGGTGGTGAGAATTGTTTTACAAGTTTGTCCAACATCTTACAGGTCCCCTGTTGGCTGGGGATGTTGTGACTTTTCTTTAATTCATCCTTGATCTCTACCTGTTTAAATACTTATAGTATGATGAAAAAAAATGGGGGGGGAGGCTTTTGCTAAAGCAAAGGATAAAGAAGATGCTGACCAAGCAGACTGTAGATGGTGACTGTGGCAACACCTGATCCTGTGGTTTGATCTGCTTCACCATGAATGACTAAGCTTGGCAGGCATGACATGAGGGAGTCACACAAAACAGTTTCACAACTTGTGCATGCTTTTATTTTTGATCCAAGGCTTTGGCTTCTATAGGAGTCTCAAGAGATGTCCCTAATTACCCATTCCTCAGCAGGGGTTCCAAGTAGAAGAAGGTGCAGACTTGTCTCATCCCTGATAATCTGTGTCTTTTAATGGAAAAGACAGGAATAAAAGATTCTGGCCAAGGCTGTTAAGCCAGGCTCATACTACAGGAGATTCAAGCCAATCCTACAAATGGAGGAGAAAACATGTCTGGCACTTTGGTCAATCCCGATGTTTGTTCCAGATTTACAGATTCAGTCTCATCTCCTGATCTGTTCATGGACTATCAGAGCCGGCTCAATCATGTTCAAACATGTTTGATGTTTTATAGTTTAAATCTTGATGATCAGTACTTTCCGTGATCACTACAGCCAATGAGAGAGACAGCTGACGGTGCTGTGCATCATTTAACATTTCAGCCTTTTAGGCTAACATAAGCTCGCATACTGCTGTTACAGATATTACACCAACAAATAAAATCTCACCTCCAGGTTCAGACAAACCTTTTCCTCAATTCTCACTGCTTTTCTATGTGGTCATATTCCTAATTCCAGCCACGATCTGCATCTAATATATAAAACTCAACAGCATAATTCCCCGCACTCAAACAACTTGGCACATGGCCCTAATCATCCTGGTCACCTCTCTTGCTGTTTAAATGATCATAGACCTTCATCACCTAGGATGTAAACTAGGAGTGATTACCACACGGGAGAGCCGGCTGATCCCAAACAGACATGGTGCAGACAAGGACTTTACCTGACATCTGAGTGATTATGTGGGCTATAGGTGGCCAGATGGTGGACATCCACATGGACAGATGGCAGCTTTTCATAGGTCCTATAACTAAAGGAACGGTAAATATTGTCCTGCTCATAACATTAGCACCTGTGTCACTTCTGTGTTCATTTACTATTACCTACGCTCTTCATCATGGACTATATAGTATAGTATAAAATTTGATTGACAGGACTGTAATTATTTTAACACTATACAAAGGACTCGCAGGTCAATTTCCCTTGTGCAAGCATGTGATTACTGTATGACAAACTACAAAACCCACAATCAAACCTCTCACTCTCATGACTGTGCTTTACAGTCTGTTATACCTTACATTCACATTTTTGAGACTATGGTTGGACAAACATTTCTCCAATGTTCATCTCTGTCTTCATTGGAAAGTCCTAATGTAAATTTTATATTAGCAGGTTTGAAATTAAAGAAAAAGTATCCTTGTCTCATCTTGACTTATTTTACAGAGACGTGTGTATGTATGTGACCCCAACAGACATTCATTTAAATACTGTAGAGAATAATTTGGTTGCTAGTAGCAGTTAAAAAAATGCACAAATGTTTTTTTTTCCATTAGGCCTGCAAGTAAAGGAATTGATTTATTTATTTATGTATTTATTTTTGACAATGTTTATATTGATCGGCTTCTTGGTGAGTGCTAGTCTGAGAGAAATTGATCTCAACCGTTTGTCTCCAATTTTGATGACAAGAATGTTTATGTCTCCTGTCAATAATCATCCGTCTATGATTTCACACCCATCATAGGGTAAACCTGTGCATAACAAAGTGACTCCCCATTCCACACTACCACAGATTACCAGGGCCACAGCATGTGTAGTTCAAGAGAACTTTATTCAATTACCAGTGGTGTAAAAAAAAAAAAAGGTGAGCATGACCCAGAGTAACAAACATATAACACACCTCAATAATACAAAATAATCTACAAAACTTCAACGAAATACAACTAAGCAAAATACATGGAAATTCATGTAAAACAGGAGAGAGAAAAAATCCACTCAACAAAACAGACTTCCCATCTGAAAAGCTATCTGGACTGATAAATTTCTAATATTATATTTTAAATGGACAAGAATTCAATCTGAAATCATTGCAATCAATCATCAGAGCAGCACAAGGCAGGTTCAGCACTCAAAAGCAAGGTCAGGTTGGGATTCAGGGCAAAAAGGAGTGACACTGGCATCTGCAGGTGCCATTTTAAAGGAGGTGCCATCTGTCATCCCTTCAATCAACAAACACCACCTGCAACTCACAGAAAAGCACCACCCCTTGACAGGGAGGGAGAACAGCAAACAAAAATCACAATGATATATGAAGAAGAATTTCACAGATGTTTATTTTCATGCTGTAGAAAGACGCAACAATTTTTGATTTGTGCTACAAGACAAGTGAAAATAGAAAAAAGAGTGGTGGTGTTCCGATGTGTCCTAAAGGTAAAAAAAAAAAAGAAACACGACAACCAGAATGTATTCTAAAGCACTGCACCAATAAAAGCCTGTGGGGGGTGGAGGCCTTGTTGGAGCTGGTTGCATCCTCTGAATGTGTTGCTCTGGGACGAGGTCATCAGGAGGAACCCAACCTTCATGGAGATTTTCGGCCTTTATCCTCAACGCTCTCTGGTGTGTAGACTGATATACATGACCAGGAGTTTATATATACAGTACATTGCACTGTGCATATTATTAAATCTGCAAAGCAACAGAAGAAGTAAGATAAAAATAAAGCCATTCACGTGTTTGTGATTGGATATATTGGTGATTCTGTTCAATGCGCTTCAGTAAAGACGGCACTCCTGGGTGTTAAACGGCTCCGATATATTCTGCCAACATACTTTGCATTGTAAATGGATGGGGTGTCTTAAATTACCATCTTTAGATAATCTAGTTTCAACACATCACTCATCTGACATCATACAATGGACTTGGTCCTGCATGTGAAAGCTTTACATTAATATGGATGTCATGTTAATCCTCCCCAGTGTAACAGAACTGTTCCGCAGCAAGGATATATCAGGATGACACATGCAAAGATGCGGTGAAGTTTCCCTCATTATATATTGTGTGCTCGTTGAACAGCATAATTGGTGCAACCAAGGAGCACTAGCCAACTTCTGTCACTAAATGATGATCCACTCATATGAAATGAAACAGCTCGATAGTACCTGCTGCCATCCTTTCATTTCTAATTCATGGCATTAATATTGCTCGCGGCCAACTCTGGGGAACTTCATGTCAAAGATTGTAATGGGCTTCTCTCTCAACCAAAAGTGTGCCACTGGAATATTGATTAGGCCTGTATCATCTCATCACACACAGAATAGCAATCAAGCGTTTTTATTCTGTTTATTTTCTCCCCCCCTCCACACTTGATTGAATGTGCATTTCCTCCTGAATTCAAGATAATAACTCGGCTATGCCTTTTGATCTAACGATTTTGAAAGAGAAACCTCAAAATATGATTAACCCAATAAATAAAATGATACTCACTTTGAAGTCCATGTCCTGAGATATTGGAGAGTTTTGGCTAAAGATGAGGCAAATGTTGTTTGTTGTTTGATCTCAATGCTCTAGATATATCCTCTGAGTGAAACAGCAACTTTTACAAAGCCATAAAAAACAAACCAAAACTTTGAGTCAAACAGAGTAGATCCACCTTAATACCTTAATACATCATGCATATATTATTAAATCATTACATTAACATTTGAATATAGTGTGTTCAAAAGAAAATATGATAACAGATCTTTATTCATTCTAAATATGCCCATAAGGCCTTTATGCCTTTGTGTAACAATTGCATGTGTATGTTTCATGTAGTACAGCTACCTGTGCATGCATAGACAATATTTATATGTTGTGTTTGCCATTATGAGCTATTATGAGCAAGAGTGGACTGAGTTAAATGTTAATTAGACATATATCCTGCACATCTAACTATAATGTGAGTAATTTGTGTCTGTCTGTATGTAATTCATCTACCTTGTGAACCGTTTATCATCCGATTAACTTCAAATTTGGCACGTGAGTTGCCACACAGTTGAACAATTTCAACTTCTTCTCCTTGTCCCTGGATGAGAGTTGTGATGTACGTCACACAGCCCAGCTGCAGATCTTCATAAAAGGAATAACCAAAGACTTTGAAATTACGGAGGAACTGGCTTCTGTGCAATCAATGAAAGGGACGAGGATTTATTTTCGGAGGTAAAGACACGCATGCTAAAGTTAGGACTGCAGTGAAAAGTTAGTGAGTCTGTGTTCCAACTGATGGCTGTCCTAATTTAACCGGGAAAAATGTTGGCCTTTTGAAGAGGATTCAGCATAAAGTGTCTGAGATTAACCCAGAACTGAGACTATTATTTCTACATTGTATTATTCATCAAGAGGTGCTATGCAAGTCGGTACTGAAAATAATCCATGTTGTGGATGTTGTTGCAAAAGTTGTAAACTTCTTAAGCACGAGCATTGAATCACATGCAGTTTGTTGCACTAGTGGAGGAACATGAGACTGAAGAGGCAGACCTACAGTAGGGTCTGTATTGTCAGATGAAAGGAAAAACAGTGCAGATTTGTTGGGATTATTTGGCTTTTGCTGTTGACATAACTGCCTTCATGAATGAACTGAATGCACATTTATTTGCAAGGAAAGGGTCTCTTTGCATATGAGATGCACAGCTTAGTAAACACGTACACACACTGAAAGAAAAGGCTCCATCAGTCGGTCAACTCAGCAGACATGCAGCCATGTTGAATGTGTTGCATGGTGAGTTTTCAAGGCGATTTGAAGACTTCAGAGCAGTGGAGCCTGAAATGCTCACAGTGTCCTCCCCTTTGACATGCGATGTGAACAGTGTCCTCAACTTGAACTCATAGACTTGCAGTCTGATGCATTGCTGGCACAGCACATTCAAATCAGTGCCCTTACTGTACTCAGTAATGAAATTCAACAAATCAAGATATAGATCAGCTGTGCTGTGCAACATAACACCAGATTTGAATTAACGAGTTAAAGCCTGTCAGAGACTTGATTCCTCCCATTGTGTTGGATGGAAAAAATATCCATGGAGTTTAGTTTGTATCACAGACATCTTACTGCTGCACTCAAAAAACTGCCATGATGACATGATGTTTGAATGTACTGTTTGTAGAAAACAATATTGTTTTGTCAAGCTTCAATCCAATCCACACTGAATTATCCACAACAAAAATGCTCATGTTCTCAAAAATTGAAAAATGTAACCTGTGCATGTGTTTATATGTCAGGACAGGAGATGTACTGGTTTGGATTTTTTTTTCCACCAGGTTTCTTTTGTTGCTCAAATCAATAGTTCTCGTCAAAGATGGAAACAGGAGTACAGGATACATTGTGTCCAAGCATTACATATTTGTTCTATGTGTACAAAAGAGTATTGTTACCTCCGCCAAGGGAGGAGGTTCTGTTTTTGCCGGCGTTTGTTGGTTTGTTAGTTTGTTGGTTTGTTTGTGAATAGGATAAAAGAAAAACAAATGGATTTTGATGAAATCTTCAGGAGATGTCAGAAGTGGCCCAAGGAAGAATGGATCAGATTTTGGTGGTGATCCGGATTACCGTCTGGATCCAGGAATATTTTATTTATTTTTTATTATTATAGGATTAAACTGCCACATGTGCACTTGTAATGTAAAGTGTCTCCAACCTGACAAATGTATGTAATTGATTCATGTCCATATAACAGCTTATGAATTTCAACAAAACATGACCCCGTTTTAATATACTTCCTTTTCTCCTGCCTGTATGTGTGGTTTGGAGTTTTGTGTGTGGACGACTGCAGCGCGA
The DNA here is from genome assembly GCA_037577475.1 of Chaunax sp. Z400. NCBI lineage: Eukaryota > Metazoa > Chordata > Actinopteri > Lophiiformes > Chaunacidae > Chaunax > Chaunax sp. Z400. Next base: position 3,679,561 of record CM075199.1, read on the forward strand.
TCACGTAGGATATATTGTCACTAATGTCAGCACAAGGAAGCTGCAACCAGCAATACCACAGGCCAATCAAATGGCCCATTCTGAACAGGCATTATTGAAACAGGCACTGCACTAGTTGAAATAACAGGTGTAATCAGCCATATTCGACACACTTTATTTTCCACAAGCCTCTTGATCCAAATTCTGAAGGTACTTGTTCAAACTATTAAGTTTATAAGGTTACATTATTGATTTTATAATAATGACATAACTGGGAAAATGTGACTCTTGAAAATTATACATGAGGTGACCTTTCTACTGGAGGAGACATATAGTAGAGTTGATGGAACTACCCAAACACTCACAGTTGCACGGTTGTGTTACAGAGTTGTTTCTTCCCATGAGTATCTGTAATTCTATCCATCTCTCTATCTATCTATCTATCTATCTATCTATCTATCTATCTATCTATCTATCTATCGATCTAAGCTTTTATACAGAATATTCGCAGGCGAGTATTTTGGATTTTCTTTAAACGTCATGTCCCCTGTTTTTTTTTAAGGCCTTTAGGACTGAGCCTTGATTTTATTAGATTTCAAGTCAAAACATTTTTCAATTTCAACCTGTGTTTCATGTTTTATTGCATTTTTGTCTGTAAGCCACCTATTTTATTGGATTGCTCTCCCTGTCTTAACCCTGAGGGTGCGAGTTCAGATCTTCAGCAGTGTACTGATAAATCACATCAAAGTAATCAGTAACACACTTTATACGATGCCAGGATGATGGAAAGGATGCTCTGTCTGGAAATGGCAGTTATCATATCGTTAGAGTAAGAGCTGTGTTCATACTCTTGGCATAAAATCAAATGCATTTTTAGTTGGTGTTTGCTACCAATTGTGTTTGTGATAATGGGTGTTATCTCAAGTCGGTAGGACTTTGTCTAATTTGGGGACATCATAACCGCATCTTTGCTCTTTGATTTGGTGTGATTTTATTGACTTCATCAGAGGAGGTTAGCATTTAACTACTACTAAGTGTTCACAATGAGAGTCAACACCTTCAAGTGTTAAGCCATACTTCTTTGCTGGAAAACGGCGGGTTGCTCTGAAGGGCTTGTTCATGATTGAGGGCAAAGTGGAGGGCAAGATCGACTGGCAGATTGGTGCGATATCATCATTAATATGCATTATACTGGACGATTGTGGTGAGGGTAATGTCAACTTTCATGACATTGTCAATGGGCCGTGATTGGACAATCCCTATCATGTCGGCAGTTTGAAACATTGAGTTTGCACATAACATAAATGACGTGAGTGGGCGTGCAGGCGATGCCAATACCTTTGTTGATAATGTCAAAGAATAAATAATTTGGCTGTTTTGAGTTTTCTTAATGAAAAAAAAATAGAAATAGATTTTTCTAGAATTAAGTAATACAGTATGCTTGTTCCAGCAAATCACGGGGACACTCGTGAGAGAAATTATACATTTTTTTCATTATGTTTTGTTTTCTAAATCATCTTGTGTGACCTTACGCAACATTTTCTTCCTGTTAAACTGGCTTTTTGAAAGACCTCTCCTAAGAGGAATGGGATATATCTCTCTTGCCCTCAAAATTTGTTGAAAAAGAATGATTATGAAATCTGATGATGATAGTAATTGATGATGTAGGTGGCCAAGTCAGTGATAAACTGCTGAGGGGATTGTCTGCATGGTAAGTCTCGTCAAAGTGAAAGCTCATTGGCTGTAGGCCATTATCAAGTTGGTCGTTGGACCAGCAGCTCCTGGTTGTGCCTATAAGATCAGGACTAGCACTTAGGGCTGACTGTGCTTTCTCTGTGGTAGCCCCTAAAGTTTGGAATGATCATAAAGGTCTCTACCAATGTTCAAATCCCAACTAAAATTATGTCTTTTTTTACTGGCTTGTCCTGTTTAGACCCATTTTTTTTAGGCTCAATTTTATCTTTTTCTTTTTTGTTCAGTATTTATGACTTCGCCTGTAGACTCTCATAAATGTTTTTCACTCTTATTTTATTTAATTCTCTTTTCTTCAGTTCAGCTGTTTTAATTTGTTTTATAGTTATTTGTTTTTATGCCTTAACTGTTTTATTTACTTGGATTTGTTTAAACTTTCAGCACTTTCGCCAACACGTGTTGCATTCTAAATGTGTTATACGAATAAATTGACTTGACCTGACTATGTTTGTAGACAGACTAACAACACTTTATTTTGCTGTCTTGTATAAGAACAGTCTCTCCCTTGTCAGCAGGTTTAATCACAATGTCTCGATCATTTATTAAACATTTCATTACATTAAATGCATTTTGTTAACATTTAAATGATTTTCCGAAAGAAAAAAAACAATGGGGTTTTTCATTTTATGACCTCTTTCTCCACAATTTCACAGAATCTTTCTATTTAAGAGAATAAAAAGTAGCTGGATTTGGGTATGATGTAGTTTTGTGAGTGAGGCCTACATGTTTTCCAAAAGAATATTTTAGTTTAATGTCCCTTAAATGTCTAAACAAATCCATTTGTATGACAATTTGTTTTTGTGCCGCGATTAAGGACAACAGATTTATGGGCCCATCAGAGAGTTCTTTTATTTTTGGAACTATTTCTTACAATGCCCTCAAATGACTTGTGTACAGTTGTCTCTATCTTTGGCATTCGCTTGCCTTGTTTGCACATTTTTTCATCAGTAATGTTTGCTGCGCTACGGATGAAAAGAACATCAAGAGGACTGGGGAATACTGGTTTGCAGTAAAAATTTGAAGTCATTGTATCTTGATAAATCCTCTCTTGGTTTTTCCCTCCAGTCGCTCGTTTGTTTTTTTGAGATGCTGCTTTTGAGGCAGAGGCATTTATGGGTAATTGTGCATTTGCTGGAGTTTCAGGGGATTGTTGTTTCTTTGTTTCTCAGTTGTATATTGCATTTATATTGTAACCTTCAGTGTCTGTTTATTTTTTTATCATTATTATTTTGGTAGGTTCTCTACTTTGCTGTTCTTGGCAAGAGTATTTTTCATGAGTCATTAAATATTTGTGTATCAAATTCAATCAAATTTCCAATATTCATACTTGGGAGTGCAATTCTTTGTATATAGCACACACATGAACCTCAAACTGACTGAAAAGAGCTCAGGGTGCTGTCAGAAAAAGCCGTACCATGTACTTCTTTTTCAAGTTACAAGTTAAGACTTACATTCAGGTGTGCCGATAATCTTTCTTTTAAATTAGTCGTATACCCATTAAAAGAAAACATGCAATTTGCATGACTTGAAACTCTGTAACTTACCCTGTCTTTCTATATCATATTTTATCTTTCAAAAGGAACAAATACCCCCTCTGCCACAGCAAGGGAGTAAGGAAGGAAGATGAATTATAGATAGCTCACAGGGTACACACTCTAGCAGCAAGAAGTAAGGAATTACACGGGCACATTAATAGCAACTACAAGAACAGCTGTGAGGGAGGCTTTACACGTAGTCACAACTGACAGTTACATATTTAGAAGAATGGTAAATACGATCCGATATGATCAATACTTTATGTCATTCAGGCCATTCAGATGAAGAGATATATGACTGCAGAATATTACTATAGCTATAGCTGAAACATGGGTATGAGAACTGAAGGATCGAGTCATCATCAATAGAAAGCTGAAGTCACAGTCCACTTCCAGACTAGATTTTATATCCCCATCTGTGCTTTAGCACTTTTTATTAAACATTTAGCTCAGATGGAAAAACATTTCACAGCTGACTGAGACACTGTTAAGTGAAGTGACTCCATAACCAATATATATTACAAGGAACATAAGGTCAGAGGCTCAACTTCAATCCTATTTTTCTGTAACCATGAGACTTCTCTTAATTATTTCACACACATTACTTTCATACTCTTACCACCTGTTGTTAACTGAGCTGCCATGGTGAAGCTTTGAGCTCTTTGAAAGCCATTTAATTTGTAGGTAAAAGGACTCTCTTTCACCCACCCCCCACTAGCACAGGCAAGTGGCTGCATTAATTCATTCAAAAATATTTCTCTTTGTAAGAATTTAATCTCTGCTAAGCAACAGTTTGCAACAATGATGTTTATTGAGGGCGGCACAGTGGTGCTGGGACCATGCTGTGTTTGCGTGGTCCCTGTGGGTACAATGGATGGATGGATGATGAATGGATGGATGGATGTGTCATGGTTTGCAAGGCACTAACAAATGATGTCATCCTGGGCATATAACCTATAAGAAAATGCTCATATTATTCTAGAGTGCAATCACAAACAACAAAGTCCGTGTGCTAAGCATGAAGCGAGATGCTGTCATGGTGTGTATTAAATTGTTGTTTCCTGTTTTATTCTGAAGGTTTGTTTCCCTTGTTATCTGTTCTGCTTCATCTTTCCTGCCTTTGTTCTGTTTTTCCTCCTTTGTGACTTTCTGGTTGGTTTCACCAGTGTCTTATTATCCATTCTTCCCAGTATAGTATAGTCTGTGTTTTCCTGCCATCCTTTTTCAGTTGGTCTGTGTTTGCTTGTTGTGATTTTCTGTTGTTCCAGTCTTTTTACTGAGCCCGTCTTTAGAATTTTCCTGTTTCTTATTATGGCTCACACAGCTTTATTCACATTTTAACGTACAGAAAAATCAGTTTTGTGCAAATTATTGGTTTTTGCTTTAGTGTTTATAAGTCAAAAAGTGTGGATGGTGATACAGACAACAAGTCAGTACTGTGTGTGACCACCTCCAGCATTTATCATTACTTTTCACCTCCTGAATGGATAAAATGTTAATCTGGATTTATGGGATGACATGCCATTCTTCCTGCAGTGCTGTGACAAGTTGTGCATGTGTTGCTGGAGCAGGATCTCTCCGTCTCACCCGGTGATCCAAAACATCCCACAGATGCTCTATTGGGTTGAGATCTGGTGAATATGCTGGTCAAGGAAGGGCAGCGATCTGTGGAGGTCCTGCATTGTCATGCATGAAGGTGATGCCTGATTGCTGTATCCTGGGAATGACATGTGGACCTAGGACCGTATCTTAGTAACGGATAGCTGTCAGTACACTGTGGATGTGGACAAGGTCTGATCGTCATCCATTAGCAATGGCTCCCCACATCATGACACCACCACCAAAACGGTCCACTTCCTGGATGCATGCGTCAGGATAGCGTTCCCCACGGTGATGATACACAGACCTATGGGCCATAACATCTGTGATACACGTGTCTACCGAGTTCCGGCCATCAGCATCATCAGCATCCCAAATGTCTGGTCACTTAAGTTTTGCGGAAGTCGTGGCATCATCAGTTGTATCAGTAGATATGAATTTTGCCTGGGTTTTTATTGCCTTGGCCAGGCGTTTTCAATCATGCATAAAAAATTCACACCACCACCAACATTATTTCTATGTTATGACTAATTGATGGTTATGCATGATTTAACATGTTTTGTTTGGGGGCAATTAAAAAAGTAATTTGTCTGTATCACGTTTGTTTGTTTCAATAGATTAGGGGAAGTGAAAGGAAAATATTGGGCTCTTAAAATTATTCATTTCTCAAGTTGCTCAGTATATTTAGCTTTTTACCAATTAAGATGATGTATCCTGAGAACAGGGCTAAGAAAGTTCAGAATCTGTAGGTGTTTGCTCAGGAAAATACAACCGTCACAGCTGTGATTTCCTTTTCTTTCTGGTGTTTTACTCTTTCCCTGTGTCTCCCAGTGCTCCCTGTCTTTTTTTTTTCCTTTTGTGGATGTGATCTCCTTCCTTCTCTCCCCTGGCTTCCACCGCTGCTTTTGCTGCTCACATCCTCTACATCAGGTTCGTTAGCCCTTTCCAGTTCTTACTCAGTCTGTCTGCTCCTTTCTTGCTTCTTCATTTCATTATCCAATCCCCCTCACATGGGCTTTTCCACACATTTCTCCTCAAACCCCTTGTCACCCCTTGTTAGTAAAGTTTTTATTTCAGTCCAATAAATGATTCTAAACTAGGTCCAAAGTGCTTCACTCACCTTGTGGTAGAAACTTTTTGACACCAATAAGTTAATAAATGAGTACAGAGACATGCATTATCAGTCTAGATACTTAACAAGACAGATGCTACTTAGTGACCGAGGCTACCTCAGAGTATGGTGACATATTTAGATTATATAGAGGTCTGTCTCTGGTTGTCTTTCATCTTCTGTCGGAACAGAGGGGTAAAAATTAACAAGGCGTGACACCGAAAAGGCTACTATTACAGTCAGATACATTTCTCAGCTCAGTAAGAGAACAGGCTGATGTAAAACTGCTTATGGCACCTGCAGTTGCACGATTTAGAGTCTACAGCCATTATAACCACTCTTATGAGGCTGTACTTCAGCACAGTGGTGATTTAACCTAAATGCTATTACGAGCACAGTGCTAACATTCTCATGTTTAGCAGATATGTTTGAAATCTTAGAAGCAGTGCTGTTTTTGTTTTTTTCAAGTAATAGAACAAACTATAGTACAAATTGAAAGTTTGACATGATGGTGGTGATGCATGAAATACTGAGGAATCACTACATGCTTATGCCAACATCAGAGTTCAGGAGGATTCAACCAATTTTACCCAACCATTTTACATTTTATCCAAAACCACAGACCTCACGTTGATGCCTGAGGAAAAAAAAAAAAAGTGAATGGATTTCCAAATTCCTTATTATTTGGAGCTCACAGACACATAGTCTTCGTATTAATTGTGTCTGGAAATTAAATGTGTGACAGGATTTCATTGCTGCCACTGTAGCGCAACTGAACTTTTCAAATTTTGAAGCAGTGCATGCTATTTTTCAGCACATTACCTGGGGACAAAGAATGTCTTTTAAGAGATGTAGAGACATTTCACTGGAAAATTGGACCTGCTGGTGTGACTAAGTAAAGGACGGCCTCTCACACTGCTGGTACCTGTGGCGTTCTATTTTCTTGCTATATTAACCATGTGCTCAGGTTCGCAAAAAGCAGCATGCTCCACTTCATATTCTGTTTTGAAATGGTGAGAAAACTCCACTTCATTAAACAGTTTAAAGCGGCACTGTCAAGTTTTGGAGTGGATAACGACACAGCCTAACAACATCCAAAACTTGCTTCCTTAAAAATGGATTCACTCTTCCAAAGTGAGCTGCTCCACAGACACAGAGAAGGTGAATCGAACAAAAGCGAATCGAACCAGTTAAAATGCTTTCAAAGGTCTATTGTAGCAAGAAACATATGTTCACTTTCCTGCCACTGTGTGCTATAGGTCACACCTCTCATACTTTTTGACGGATTACATTCAGTGTCTGTGAATGGAAGCATGGCTAAGATTAGAGAAAGATCAGCGACTACACCTCACATCCTTGCATTCAACCTTGCAACATAAAAAAGACAGTGTATTCTGCATTTGCACTGAATTCCAAGGATGTATACACATTGTGTACATCCTTGGAAGACCATGGGAAAAGAATGCAAGCAATAAAATGACGTTTTTATATACTGTAACAACTGTAACTGTACACCTCCACACACAAGCATCTCTCAGACATCAAAAGACTGGCAGTTCTCCCACCGTCTCATGGTGCTCATCACATTATCAAACACCTCAGTGAAGGAAAAAAAAAATGTGCATGAAATCATCCGTGTGTCAGGTTATGATTGAGATTAAAAAAAACCAACACGACAAGTATTTGTCTCAGATCTCGGACTACATCATTATGTGCTTTACACAAACTGCATTACTAATTTGCAAATTACTATACAGTGTATTCAGCAGCTACACGATTCTGCCCACAGCATCGAAACTATGTTGTGGAAAAAGAAGCAACCAAAATGCAGACAAAATGAATGCAAAACATAATTTTTTTTCTTTTTCTTTTTAGTTCTTTGAAGTCTCAGCATTTAGCCATGGCCACCTTACACATAGCCTCAGACTATCCACAGATTTTGAGCATTTCCTGCCCTCAATTAACCACACTGAATAATTTAAATCAGACTGAATTCTGAGACCAGATTTTGCTGGAGAGGAGGTGGATAACGCTCAGGGCTTTAGGAGTGTAATCAATAAATTACAGTGCATAATTGTCATGGCCTCAGTCTAGTTCCTTGATTTTTCCTGTTTTTTTTTTTTTTCTCTGTGTTGCTCCTATGGTACCCTCCCTTGTGTTTCCATTGTCTGTTTATCTGTGTGTGGTTGTGTCTGTGGGTTCAGTCTGACCTACATTCAAAAAGGAAAAGTTACAAACATTTAAATGCATGTAGTAAGTGACACATATATTTTAAGTAGTTCAACATCATTTGTTTTTACTCGTCTTTACACTTCTGTTTAGTCAGTTATCATGCAATTTTAGTAGATAGTGAACGCCTCATGCCATAGGCTCAGGTGCTTTTCCTAACCGTTACAACTGACCTCTGCAGACACCTGAAACACAGCAATTCATTTTTGGATTCTATGATAAATATAAGTGTTCATTACACTAATAAGCTTTAAATGTTTTTTTAATTCATCCCGAACCATTGAATTGATCTATAATAAAAATATTTAGCAGCTACTAAATCCAGTGTCAGTGTGCCAGGAACAGCAACAGCATCAGCGAAAGCAACAATCTGAGACACAGTTGATGAGCTGGAACTCATCATTACAAAATCATTATTTGTTTGGCTCTTGTGTGCTGCAATATTGCTGACAGTGTGTGTACTGTGTGTGAATAAGTGAGTGTTTGATTATATGAAGGGTTGGGTTTGGATTTGGATATTTGGTACTAGTGAAGCTAAATTATTTCATTAAGTAATTTTATGGGGTTTCACATTGGATATAATAAATGCTTTTTTAAAATTTTATTAGATATTTTTGTCCTGCAGCAACATGGGGCTGTTCTGCACCATGTGTTCATGTCGTCAGCCTATAAGAAAAGTGGATGCATGGAAGCAGGTAATTAGGAAGATGACAGCTGAGGGATGTCATTATACAGCTGAACAATGTGACAAAAAGATGAGGGGCTTAAAATGCAGGTATGTATTATAGACAATGCACATTAAATGTACAGAGCTGTTAATGTTTCATTATAAAACAATTTCTTCACTAAACAAATTTGTTTCTTTGATACTAAGCACAATGTGTTTGTATATCTCTATCTTCTCAGACTCAGGTTGATAGTAGATTGTAATCAGAAAACAGGAAATGGCAGGCAGACTCAGAGCTATTGACTTGGAGGCAGGGAATCAGTGGTTCAAAATCCATCCAACCATCATGTATCATGAGAAACCTGCTCAGTGGGTATGCAGAATCTCCTAAAAGATGGTACTCCTTGTTCAGCAGTTCTCGGATATGGTTGTTAATAAATCCCGCAGAGTCATGTACTATACATCCTGTGTAGATGTCTGTGAAGTGACGCTTACTATCAAAAACAGCTGGATGCTTGGGCTTCCTTAACAATTAATGAAGGCATCATGGTTGCTTGAATGGCCATTTATAGGTACATGTGTGCCAGGAATGGCACCGACAATGTAGTATAAAGTTCTAAAAATATAACATTTGATCGAACTCGATATTGCAGAAATCGTAAACTTGCTACAAACAAAGGGATAATAGTATATATGGTTCCTCCTAATGCCATTTTGAAGAGAAAGTAATATTTCACTACATTAAAAAATATGTATTGCTCAAGATGTGATTTGGTTTCTGTAGATGCTGAAACAAATTAAATAAAATTCTGAAAAGACAAACAAACAAACAAAAAAACATTTGGCTTTCTGTAGCTGCACAGCTAGGACGGACATTGTCATGGCAAATTGCCAGAGAAACCTGGACCCTGATGAAGGCCACAAGCCAAAACATGTTGGTCTAGCAATAAAGTTGTTCCTAATACTGGAAGTGTTGCTGGAGTTTTTGCCTTTTTGGACCTTTTCCCTTCTCCATGCACCTTGTACGTAGGTGAAGTTGTGCCAGAAACCCCTCTCTGTTTCTACAAATAAATTGCCAGAAAAACAAAATGTTAAACCAGTTTGAAACATGCCATCATTAATGTGAAACCAGTTCGAAATACACTAAAGACCAACTTATCTCAGTTCCTCATTTTTCTGCAGACTGTCTCTCTCTCACTGCTCTTTTTTTCTCTGAGACTCTGTTCTTTTCTCTCATCATTCACCCTAACTATATGCTTTCAGTAGAAAATCTGTCTTAGGCCAAAAAGAAACACAACACTGCTCTATCTGAGGAGACAGCAATGGGAACATGTCCAGTGAAAATCGCTGCAATTAGTGTCTTGGAGAAAGTACAACAGTGGCTCATTTTTCAGAGTTGTCCCCCACAGGCTGAACAACCCAAAACTGAACATCACTGTGGAAAGTATTAACCACTAGTGCTATTGTTGCACCGATGAAATTATACCATGATGTGCATGTATATCCGTGAAAAACAAGAGCTCATGCGCTTGCTGGCATCCTGGAGCTGTAAGGCTGCTTTGTGTCAAAAGTGACGTTGAAATCCATGTTGGTTTATAAAGAGGCCCCAACTTGATTAAATTGATACTTTTCAAACAGCAGGGAAACAATTCAATGGATTGTGAAGCACAGCTTGAAATTAGAAGGTCAAAGTGGACTGCACAAGTCTGGACAAAGCCTCCGCAGAGGCTTCAGCTGGGACACCATATGGAGGAGTAAGGATGATAGACTCCTTAAATGAAATAGTTTTATCTTGCTTCAAATCGTTTAGTTTATTAGACATTTATAGACATTTAATGACAAAACACAATCATTTCAAGATGTAAAGTTAGTCATTAAAAATCATAATATACAGTCTGTGTAATAAATCATGACAAAGAAATCACATCGTGCTTTTCTCCTTCTTGGACACAGTAATTATGTGGCTTGGTAATTACAATAAAACAACCAGTGACACCATGTAGTAAAGATTTACAGTATAAGTGCAAAGTCCAGATATTCCTCCATTTCTTCGCACAACCAGTGTCTGACGTTCAACCCAGCTTAAAGAAGTCAGCTCAAAGGAGTCTTTGTAGAATAAAAAAAAGAAGGATTCTTGACGTAGAAACGCAGCAGAGAAGCTCCCCCTTGGCATAATGGGGATCGTTTTTTGTTTTTTTTATTTATTTAAATGATGGAATTCAGTAGCCTCAATTCTGCCTCGCCCTCTGTGTACTGGCATCAGATATTCCCACACAAGAGAGCCTGCTCAAGTGTCTACAAATCAGCTTAGAGCACTGTTTAATATTGTATGTGAAACAGTTATTTTTGTTACTGAAGAATCTTTGTTTTATTAAGGTATTTTGAGCAATGAGAAACCCAATAATCAGGCCTTGGTCTGGTGCTTTATTAACCCATTTATTATCTGAAAGCTAATTGTCCCATTATCTTTTCAATTATACAGGATCATATAATGGGAGTGTCCCTGAGGAGTAGTGAGTAGCGCCTAACATAAACCATATATGCACAGGTATCTTACATAATGTCTTTGAATCTAATTTAATTACATTTGATAGACAGTTTCATTAGTGCAGACATTCTTGTGGGTTTTGGGACATGGGTGTGATTCCAGACTACATCTAATTATCTTGCAAAGTATGCTGTAATGCTAAACCCTTCTCAGTAAACAAGAGAAATATGCAACAGCAAGATGAAGAAAAGTTTCTTTCCCCAAGCTGTAGAGCAACCTTCACCCACCTCATGCACTGATTACTAAGCTGAACACAATAATTAGATTTATTTTCATAGCATTGCTTCATGTGATGACAATGTTTTTTTGACACATAACTTAATGGCCATTCATGGTTACGTTTTCTATTTTCCTATAATAACTTTAATTTGTCTGTCATTATTTATCTAAAACTGGCATGAAGTGAGTCTCTTACTCTGTTACTGTGTTTGCAGTATGTTCTTTTGATGTTGCACCAGAACGATTGGTGTTGAACTGCTCTGACGACAATAAGTTGAATTGAATCTATATACAAAACATGTACATGTATGACCAAGTCTGCCAATAGATAGTTCAGCCAAGACTGATTATATTCTGTGTAAAATAAGAATATATTTCTTACAATGTACATAAGGTTTATCATGCAGGTTTGATCAGTTGTTGAAGAAAGTTATATCTTCACACTGTTGTAACCATGAAAGCATGGTGTATCAAATTCATGTTGACCAGTACAAACAGAGTATTAATACCAGGTTGCTGAAACTAAAGCTGCAGGACAGAAATGCCCAGCGGCATCAGACCTGCCTGTGTTAAACTGCATTAACCCTCTGCTCTACACATTTTGATGGTACATGATAAAAAATTATTCCACATCTTTTCGGGCCTCATTTTAGGACATTTTACCAATAAAGCTTTTATTTTTTTATTTTTTAGACCCCCCTGCCCAGAATATATTTTAATTGCTAAGTGCAAAGATGTACAAGACCATAAAATCATAGAGAAAATTATGAATTCACATAAAAGATAATGCTCAAAGAGCATTAAAATATAACTCAAGCTTTAACAAACATGTCAACAAATCATTAAACAATATAGTAAAAACACATATTTACATATTGGATTTGATACAGGCATATTTTTTTCATCATGTAATGTGTTGTATCATTTCATTTACATGAACCATTTACAGTTCATGTAATGAGATTTAAATCCATGTTGAACTTCAGAAAGCAGGTCTGTGCTGTGAAACAGAAGTGTACATTACACTTTATGCACATCATTTTTGGTGTTATTGTGCACCCAGGAACCCTGCATCTCCCTTTCTTGCTACAAATTATTTACTAGTGTGAGGTATTGTCCAAGCAGACATCTTGGTTTGGGATGGGAGCAGTGGGCCCCTGCGTCCTCCTCTTCTACACATACTGTTTGTACTTTTTAGGATTTTCACAGACTGTGTGCAAGTTGGGACTTGAAGGCATATAAAGGCGCATGGGACCACTTCTGCTCATTCCATTGTCAGCACGATCCCATCTGTAGATGAGCCAACATGTCCCCACTGCCGTATCGATCAAAAGAAAGACAAGGCGGTGATACCATTGGTGTGATATAAAGCACTCAATGAATCCAACAAGTTGAAACCTCCCATGTGCTGATTGCATGTCAGTACTGCTGCAGGTCCATTTGTGGACATGAGATAAAGGGTGACCGCCTATCTAACTACTGACGAGGGTGACTGACCTGTTGTTGTACCATTTGACTGCATTCAGCAGGGTATCTCCAACACGGGCAATTTTTTTTTCCTGGAATGACCCACAGCCAGATCTTTTCAGATCAGTGTCTGGCATCATGGAACTGCAAGGTAAAGTGATCAGAGTGCACCGTACCCAGACAGTGGATGCCTTGCTGGGACAACACAAGCATCAGTGGGACAGAGGTAAACCAGCTGTCAAAAAACAGCTTGAAATTCCTAGTCATCTATATTGCCCCGCCCCCCAGTACTACATCCCCATCTGATCCAGCAAGGACCAGGACCAGTGACATTGCGCTGTCTGCTGTATGCAATTAAAACCCTACCTTTTCACTTCTTCTCAAACCTGTTTTTCCATTCCTCTATACCTCAGTGTCATTTCTGTCTATCTCACTGTCTGGACTCTCAGATCGCGATTATGTTCTTTTCTTCCATAGAACAATCATGTAAATTCTTCTGTCAAAATGTGTTAAAAGTAGTCAAATTAAATTAAAAAAAAAATACAAATATCTTTAAAGATCTGTTGTGGTGAAAAGGGAGCTAAGCTACAAGGCAAAGCTATCGATTTACCGCTCAGTCTACGTTCCTACCCTCACCTCTGGGTAATGACCGAAAGAACTAGATCTTGAACACAAGCAGCTGAAATGAGCTTCCTCTGCAGGGTGTCTGTGCTCACCCTTAGAGATAGGGTGAGGAGAGGAGTCAGCTGAGGTGGTTCGGGCATTTGGTTAGGATGACCCCCAGACGCCTTCCTGGGGTGGTATTCAGGGCATGTCCCACTGGGAGGAGACCCCGCGGTAGACCCAGGACATGCTAGAGGGATTATATTTCTAGTCTGGTTTGGGAACGCTTTGGCGCACCCCCAGAACAGCTGGAGGAGGTGGCTGGGGAGAGGGAGGTTTGGGCTTCTTTGCTAAGACTGCTGCCCCCGCGAACTGCCCAAACCTGGGTTGGGTCCTGGATAAGTGGAAGAAAATGGATGGATGGATCTTTAAAGCTTATATTTTGCACAGATACATGTGATAACATCCAAACACATTATCAGCAAAGACATCCTTGAAAAGTACCCCTTATCGCACATTGAAAAGAAAAATGGAATTTGTGAACATGCAAAATGAGAAAAACTTCATGTGTCATTATAAGTAGATTACTCCATCAAATAATCTGACCTTCTTCTCATACCATGTGATGCTCGACAGTGACTCGCAAACCTTATTGGAGTGGTTTTGATGTGCTTTTTTATTTACCCTTCTGGTTGGATGCAATCATTTAAAGAAACATGTTCTGGACATGGGGCTTAAGAAAGCTTGCCATTGCCTGAGAGCAACGGTGTGCAGTTTAGAATAGTTGTGAAGTAAAATTAGATTTTTCTGTGATCAAATTCACATTCTAAGAATCAAAGAAAAAGCACAGTACAAGAAGACAGATGTCTAATCAGTTGGACTGGTAAAGTAACAGATTAAGACATTGTCACAAATCTATAATTCTTTCTTTGTAACTCTGGGAGTGGTGTCTGTTAAACGCTGAATAAGAGACAGTGGCTCTGCCTATTTCTTAATCTGACAGTATTCTGCTATCATCTCATTGTTTTGGAGGTGTTTGTTCCTCCTGCATACTGTTTCCCCCTACATGTGAAGATAATTTCTGCAGCTCCCAGTCTCCTTGGTTTAGATGAACTCTGGCTATCTGGTTCTTTGTCTTCCCTGCAGCTCTGTCTATCTCCTCCAGGACTCCCAGTGTTCTCTGTCTCTCAGGTGTCCTTCCCTTTTGCTGAAAACTTATTTCTGTTATTCCACTGTCCTTACAAGCTCCCAATCTCTACTGTGTCTCTATACCATATTGTCATATTTGTCACATTTGTTTTAATTCCCTGTAACATAAATCTATCTTAGTCTCTTTTCTAGTGTCCATGTATTTGCAAAGAGCAAATTCAAACACATTTGACTTAAACATGAATTCCCCCCTTAACCTTGTAAGGCACACATACTCTACAATATTAATAAATATTGATGAGTCGTACCACATGTATTGTCGTGGACATGAAGTTGAAAACTATCATTTGTAATGTATCCCTTTACAAATTGACCTTGGAGTGGGGAAGTCCTATTAAATGGTCTGTTCAAATTTCAATTGTTTTGGCTTCCTTCTCCAGTCCACCAGTAGTGACAACCCAATTTATCTGCCTGAGAGCACAAAGAGTGATTACATCATAGGCAGTGAAGATAGCACAAATACATTGATGGGCCTGATGTTGAGATTACTTCTTTTCTTTTTTTCATCAGTTCACTCAGGTCTCCTCCAGGTCCCTCATTTTAATTGCAAAAAAAGGAATAATCAATCTGAGAAAATCTTTTTCATATATAAGAACAAAGATGGAATGAGCCTCATTCTAATTTTAGCAACCCCTTTTTATAACACAAAAGGGACACTTAAAATCATACTTTTTCATCATTTTGATGACTTTTTGCTTTATCAGCAGGGCATCCAAAAACAAAAACTCAGTTAAATATGGTATAACTTTGGAACCCTTGAATGCTGATTCACAGAAGCTATTTTTTTTCCTGTATTCCTGTATTTCCCAGGGGCATGCCGATCTTTTTAGGATCTTATGAGCCTCATGTATCCGTTTACATACATTAACCATCCTACTTTGGGACAACACCTTCAACCTGGGAACATATAGGACCCTGGAAACATAGAAATGCCTCAATTTTCCCTATTCTTCAAGAAGTGGTTGCAAACAGGACACATTTGAAGCGGTGGAGGAGAGAAGGCCTCTGAACATTATCCTTATGGACAACCCTAACATCTGAGGGCATCACAGACCATTATCATTATACAGTACACTAGAAAACACTACCAAACTAATTAGTGTCTGAGGGAAACATTATGTACCTAATTGAATTGAGGTGAAAGGAGTTAAAAACTTCTGCAAACAGCTTGTTCCATTTTCATTTTCTTATAAAATTTATGGGGTAAAACTCATATACCATGCTCAAGTACCACGTATAAAAGTGCTAATGCGTCATTGTTATCCAGTAATATTAGTAAAACGAGTGATTTGTAATGGGTGTATGTGACTCTGACTCACTTTGCATGAATGATCCTTCTACAAAAACCAGATCTGGATTTTGTAGCCGTAGTGGAGACTACTCTGAATATATTGCTACCCCTCCAGGTCTATGAAATATCACAAAAAATGGAACAAACTGAAATGAAAATCACTGTTGTTGTGAAAGTATACGTATTATGGGTGCTTTTGAAATAATACATCATTCTCAGACAGCTGTTTATATTTCCAGGAGACATCTGTTTCTGAAATATCGCCCTCTGAATTTTTCATCTGAAATAAATGTACGTTCTATCTGGAATTATATCATTCCATTTCATTCTAGACCAAAAAAAAATATATATTTAAGTTGATTTTGATAACTTTACTGTTGTTTTTTTGTTGTTTTCAAACTGAAAGCACTTATATGAGGTGAAAATATAAGTCACCGTGAATAATGTTTGCGGGTTTAATCTACAACAGCCAACCACAAAAGCACAAAGGCACAGCTGTGCCAGTTACTCTATTAATTCCAGAGATTGCTTGTGCAAACGGTGTGAAGAAATATGTTGAAAAGGCTATTACAGCAGTGTTTTCCAAACTTATCAAAATGACAGGAAATGATTGAATATTAGCCCATTCAAGTGTGTCTCTTTGTTCAGCCGTGTGCACCGATGTACAGCTTTGTCTGACTTATTAGCGTTTTAATACTGTGCATACATCCATTTACAAAATCTGTGCATGTATTGTGTATGTTTGTGTGTGCATGTGTCTGTGTGTGTATGAGTGAGCAATTCACGGCCCCTTCACCTCTGCCAGGTCTGCAGAGTGTGAGGCGATGGAGCATAAAATATCAAAGGTTACATGCAATATATTAAAAATACATACCTGAATCAACTGTAGACATGCGGCAGAGAAATCCAGGCCAGTATCCTAATTGCATTGGTATCGGACAATTCTGCAAGTCACATTCGGTATTCATGTTTTAAAGCACTGTTCATTGGCACTGCAGGCAGACGTGTGCTCTTTTAGTAGAGAAGCAGACAGTGAATGCATTGGAGTACTGTGATGATGAATGTGTTCCTTATCTGACTTTTTTGTAAAACACCAAACGAGAGTTTGCGTCCTTTCTCCTGCATTATCGAGCCCTGGCATAATTCAAATGATTTAATTACCTAACACACAGTTGGATGCAAGGTTTTTTGTTTGTTTTGTTGTTGTTTTTTCCACATTCAACACAAAATGCTTCTTTAAATGACTGCTGCAGTCTCCAGATCATTCAATCCCCTAGCATCCCTCATAATAGCACGCATTTGCAAATCAGATGTTGTTAAAACCCTCTGCCAACCTGCTTAGACTTACTTTAGCAATAGAGTTCCAAAGTTGTTTTTTTTCTGGCCTAAATTTACATAAGGGCAAGAACTCCTAGACGTAAACCACTGCTGCCCAAAAGCACAAGAAAAGTCAGCTGTAGTAGCTCAAAACCATCTAGATAAGACAGAGAAGTTTTGGGATGCTGTTCTGTGGAGCCATGAAACAAAACTGGAACTTTTTGGACAAATGGATCAGCTGTTTGTCTGGAGGAGGACGATGAAGCATATGCTGAAAAGAAGACCCTACCTATAGCGAAGCATGGCAATGGATTGGTGATGCTCTGGGGGTGATTTGATGGATTGGAAACCTGCAATGTGTAGAGGGTAAGATGGATTCCTTCAAGTCAGGAAGAGAAGAAAGCATCTCGCCATCTGTGGGGAAACTGAAGCTTGGGCGTCACTGGACATTCCTAAAGGACAATGATCCCAAGAGGACCTCAAAGTCAACCAAGGCTTGGTTTCAGAGGAGGTCCTGGAACATTCTAGAGTGGCCGTCACAGTCGCCTGATTTGAATCTCATAGAGACTCTCTGTTGCAGCAGGTAAATCCATGAATATTACAGACATGGAGGCCTTTACCCATAAGGAATGGGCTAAGATTCCTCAGGAAACGCTGCCGGAGGCTGGTGTCTGTCAATCCATCATGTTTGCAGCAGGTCATAGCAGAAAAAGGGTTTCTGCAAAGTAGAGACGTTTGTCATTTAGGGGTTATATCATTTTAAGACTACAGTAGTCAGTAAAAGTAACATTTTGTGTTTTATTTGGGAAAAACACTTTTCATATCAGTTGCATTGAGCTATTTAAAATGTTCTTGTGTGATTCAGTTATTGCAAACAGCTGATAAATTGTAGATTTTGCCCATAAGCCTAATATACAATGGTGGATGAATAATTTTGATGTGAGTAAAGAGTACAAATAGGGATACAAATTGAAACTTAGAAGGGATATTTAAAATCAGCCTATTTCTAACTTATCATTATATTATCTATAACCCACCTACTTCTGATAAAATTGAGGATAATATTTTTTTGTGTCTTGTCATTTTGAGGAAGGTAATAGTTTTTCTTTATGTGCTCAACTCAATTCCTCATAAGATAAGAGGGAAGTTAGAGTGACAAATATTAAATTTGGCTTTCTGCAATCCATCCCATTAGAATAAAGTCTAATTTTTTTTAGTGATGATTTTCTTTTGGCATTGTTTGACAAACTTTAGACTTTAGCCAGACTTTAACTTATTGACAATGTCTAGACAATAATTTCCCGGTTTACTGCAGAGACATTAAATCCGTGACAGCCTGAATTGAAGAACTAATCATGGAATTAATAAGATGTGATGCGGGCCGCTTTTACACCACTGAGTACCACACAATCTGTTTAGCAGACCAGAATCACTGCGCCACAAGCCTCCTCTTGGTGTTAACTAATTCATGATTCTTGCAAATTAACAGCAGTTGTGACATATCTCCTGACTCACTGATTTTAGAGCATGAAGAAAACGAGGCCTTGTTATTGAGCCAACTTTGTCAGCTTCTAGACTCAAGGGTGTTAGCATTTCATCTTTGTTATTATGGTGGCTGAGTTGCAGCTGAACCTCAATAAATTAGTGTCTTAAATTGAATTAAGACAGATTTTCCGGAATTTCGTGTAATGCAAATGTTAGTCCTTCTATTTTGTTAACCGATTTAAATCTATTCCATCTCTCTGTTCTCATTGGAGCTTATTTATACAGATTGTGGTACCGAATGATGACAGTGGATTCATAAATATTAGAGTGGAATGCTCGAGTTCACAAAATCAATCAGACGACCTTTGCATTAGATCTGTGTCTTGAACTAGATTTGACCTAGATCAGACAGTAACCTCAGAGAAGAGCCTGATATTGAGGCTGTAGCTTCACCAGTACCTCTACCTTGCAACCCAAAATAGCCAAAATAATTTTCCTTGAGAGCGTGTCTAGGGCTCATCCGCAGGGATGTGGCTGGGAAGCTCAGACATCCAGAAGGTGCTCCAAATTAAACCATTGCTCCTTCTGGGTTGGTAGTAGACACATCCACCAGTTTAAGATGCCCCCTGGATGTCTTTCTATTGAGGTATTTCAGGTAAGACCAACTGGGAAAGAGACCCAGGGCAGACCAATAACAAGCTGGAAGGACTATATATCCTTCCTGGCCTGGAAAACCTTTGGACTCTCAGGAAGAGTCGTAGGACAAGACGGGAGAAGAGGTCTGTGGAGCCTGCTTCCATCGTGACCTGGACCCAGATAAGCAGTACTTTATAAAGTTGGTTTTACTTGTATCTATTTATAATTATGATTAATACAATACTGCATTCTTAACTATTTTCTATGTTTAACGATAAATTTATGTAAATATAAATATTTTAAGCAAAACCTGTGTTAAGCCAAAAACACAACTGACCTGTGGCCAGATATTAGAGATCATATTATGTCGCTGTCATCTCGAATCTAAGATGATCACAGCTTCAGCAGGTGCAGCAGGTTATAGTGTGACACTCTTGATTAGGGACTTAATTGTTAATGTTGAGTTCAAAATGTTCAAATCCTGCTAGACTCTGTCAAGAAATGACTTGGTTTTTACTCCACGATGATGATTCACCTTAGAATCAATCACCACCACTGTCATATGGTGAGTGACTAAACAGTGTAATCCTGGATGAAGAATCAGATTTGGTCCCGTGGTGGTTAATTAGATCATTATTCCCCCAGTGATTACATTACTCAACAGGATTAGTCATTTTGATAATGTGTATCATCTGTTTATCAGGATCATTGCTGGACTGGAAAGATTCACATTGTTTTATAGAGGAAGTTAATAAATATGAGACGACTGGTTCCTTAGATTATTTATTTTTTTGGACATACAAGTGTCAGTCCCTTTCTTCTGCCTGGCCACTTGTTGCTTCCTCCATCTTTTTCTCTCATAAGAGGCAGATATTTGGACCATGTTTGGACACCTCTGGGAGATCTATCTCCCTCAGCATCCACACCACGTGTGGGGGCATTATGCCGTAGTGGCCTTTTCATCTATGGCCTCCCATGGGACACTTTTCCAGGCTGGGACTGATTGGTGGCAGCAAGCGGTAGAAAAACGTCCTATCATCTACCCTGCAGGTGACTGTTTGACCCTTGGTAGATTTTTGACAGTAGTAGCAGCACAGAGTAGTGGCACTGCAGCGTACCCAATTATTTTTTTCTTTTGTGCAGACTGTAACATAACAGAAAGTGGATAAATATATTAACGCATCATCTTGGTCAAGCAAGTAATGTTCTGGCTTTAAACTGCCCAGATATCTGATTTGAGGTCCGCTCAACTGCTCCTCCAACTGGCTCTACCAAACATTGCTTTGGAGGCAAGATTCGGAATCCCGATCAGTCATCATTCTGTATACCTTGTTTGCGACCTCGTTACATCCCGAAAAAATAGAAACAGAAAAATGGTCACCAAATCTGTGACAAGCTTAAATGGCAATGATGTGGATGTAAAGGTTATTGTAAGTCAACTAACAGATAAAAACAACTTTTAAATCAACTTATTTCTTTAATTAGTGTGACAAACCTATTCTTGCAGCCACAAATGACAATGCCATAGGCAGAATGTGACTTGCTATTAATTAGTAAACCACCTCTACCAAATGATTATTAGCTAAAAAGTAGAAAAAAGGAGGGAAAAAAAACTTTCAATCAAAATGGAAGATGTGAACTGAAATGCCAAATGAGTTTTATTATTGGCTAGCTGTAGCCTTAATAGAACAGGACTGTAGATAACAGAACAGTCAAATCAGACTCCTAAATTGCATAGTCTTTCAGGATTATCTTAAAGAAAAAGAAAAACAAAGTTTATTATTTCTTGCTTTTCCCTCAGTTTGTAGTGACAGGCTGATGATGTTGTACAGGGCAGTAGCCAGGCCCACAGGACAAAGCCTGCCTGACGAGCACCATCTGGCATCCCATCATCGTTATTCAGAGCAACCCCCCGAGAGCCTGACTATCATGTAAGACTGGATGCTATGAAATTCTATCACAAAACAATGCTTCACACTTCCCAAATTAGAACAATAAGATCCATTATTTCCACAAACCTTGCCACCATCCTGATTAAAATGTTCCCATCTTTTTTTCTTTCTTTTTTTTTACATTCATCCACAACATTCCTGAGCCACCAAAAAGAACAGAGATTATGTGAGATTACAGTAATAGAGTCTGGAGGATCCCAGCACCCCATATCAGTTGTGTGTAAGTGCTGCATACACTGTACATGTGGATGTCATGCATCTACATACTAATTTTCCAGGAATGTTCCCTTTTCATTTTAAAGAACAAGCAGATCACCTGTGATTTTTCTCTTTTTTTGGCTTTTCCATCCAATCTTTCTCACCATGTTTCCCTTTAATTCAGGTTAGCAAGCTTATTTGATTTTATATGGCCTTTTGTGCTTTGCTGTCAAAAACGTCTGTCGCATAGCAACAGGACTGGCATAATGATGCTTGTATCCTTTGATTTCTTGGTCCCTCACTTATTGTTAAGAGTCGAAGCTGTACTTTGTGTTTTAGCTGGGATAGAACGTCCATTCAGTAACAGCCTTGGAGTCGACAGACTCACTAACAGGTACAACGAGACAAAGAGAGCTGACTGTATAATTACACATTGGAGACTATTTATAGTCACTGGCACTCAAGTAAACATGAGCTGATTTACCTATTGCATTGATATCTGATTGAGCATACGTCATTCGGAGAAAGAACACCATGTTTTAACGAAGCCAGTTCAGCTATAAGCCAAATGCCCTCCTCCCTGCGTCCTTTCACACTGACAAGTTAATGGTGCTCAAAGGGCGACTTTAAAATTAGTCCCCTCATTAAAGTCAGACTTGCTCTGACTTACTTGGAGTGTCAGTAAGGTTGACAAAGCAGCGAAGTTTGAAAATGGATTAATCACTGGGTCAGTGTTTGTAGAGTATGGTGCCATATCAGAACTGCCTCGTCTGTCTGAGCTTCACCGCTTCAGACAGTCTTCCTTTTGCCTAAACATTAAACATGAATGCCTCGAACTTCTCATCATAATTCACCAATGAACAAATCAATGTAGTGACATGCATTTTCACTTCTTTTGCCCATTCAGATGGTGTTTTTTTTGTTGTTGTTTTTTTTGCCAAAATGTAACTGCAGAATTAAGTGCAGGAATTCAATATTGAATGTAATAATTTATTGGCAACAATGTCAACATATTAAGTGTTAGTGTGTGTGTGTGTGTGTGTGTGTCAGAGCTGCTTGCAGTTCATCTTTGCAAATCCATGTCAAGTCTCATGTCTCTTATGGTTGTAATGATCGCTCATGCTGCATGCAATCCAGTCTGCTGAGAAGTCTGCACGTCTTCTAGCGAATTCAAAGTGTGTGCAGTATCAGCATTGATTGTTTTTTGTAGGCTATATGAGCATTATAAACAGGCTTTTGCAATGAAATATAAAATCATACCCAGCCACTGCATCATATCTAATGGCACATCACAGAACCCTATATACCCTATATGCGCCCCAGTTCTGCAGCACAGTAGAACACTTAACATTCTGTAAAGGCTAAGCACTGTAGGAGTCCAGGAATTGCTAGATTAAAGGAAAACCTGAATCACCCAGTGTTAATCACTCTGACAAAACATTAAGTCTATTGAGGACGAGTCTCAATTCACTGTATGTGAACATCTCTGTATGTACAGAATGTGTGTGTGTGTGTGTGAGAGACAGAAAGTCAGTGAGAGGTGAGGAAACCGTAATAAAAGTTGCATTTTTCCGTTTCACATGGAAGGTTTTCTTGTCTTACTCAAGAGTGACAGTGAAAATCATACAAAGGCTCCAACCTTTAGACCAGGAGGCAGGGAAATTACATGATTGCACTTCATGAAGACAGGTGCTGCTGTGTCCCTCTTTTTATGTGATTTAAAGAGCAGAGAAGCCAGACATGAAAAGTCTATTTTGATCAGGGAACACGGACGTTTTATAGCAGGACAGCAATTCACTTCAACCGCACTTGTTATCTCTGCCGGGCATGGGAGGAAGAACACAGTCGTGCTTGCATTAGCTCAGTATTGAGAGACATGGATGTAAAAAAAAAAAAAAAAAAAAAAAAAAAAAAAAAAAAAAAAAATTATATATATATATATATATATATATATATATATATATATATATATATATATATATATATATATATATATAATGCAATGCAAGCACATCAAACCACAGTCATGATTGATGGCTGACTTTTTTATATCAACAATGGATCAAACTCCCCTTTGATGAACTGGAGACTTAATTCTCCAGGGTGTACCCCCACCTCTCGCCAAGTATCAGCTATAGCTTCCAGCCCTCCCGCGACACTGCACAGGATAAATGGTCACAGAGAGGATAGATGGATCAAACTACCAAGTAGAGGAGAGCTCATAATCATGAACTCAGAGAAAATTATCACCCTATACTTCGCAATTCTACTCAGCTCTATGGAGCATTTTATTGTCTCTCAGCACATTGTTTTGGTTTTATGGCTCGCAACGTAACCGTTCTGTTTCAGTCTCACCACTCCGCAACCTCAACCTCATTTCCAGCCGCAGCAGGCAGCTGGTTTCATTGAAAAGGCTCCCTGTGTGTTACCTGCTCAGCACCCAATAGCAAACAGATGGAGTTAGCGATTAACTGATGAGCATGGTGGAGCATTTAGCTAATTACAAAGGGCCTGCCATTTTCCTTAGGAGTAGGTTACAGAGCTAAAAGGAGAGTGGAAAAAAAGGCTTTATGTTTGCCGGCTGGCCAGAAACGACTCCAGATGAATGCTAATGTCGTCTGGTATGTAAATAAACTAGACTTTTGCTAACGTATAACCATTTACTTTTGGGGGATAATATTGAGGCAGCTTTTAACACTAGCATATTATCATGTTATTATTAATTAAGGTTTAATGTAATAATTGTTGGTGACAGGCAGTGACAGAGAGCAAAAACATCATCCAGTGTGAATTATGTTTCTGTCCACCTGAGTTAAAAAAAAAAAAAAGTGTTCTCTTTACTTTGAGCTTTGGTTTGACAACTCTTGAGAAAAAAATTGTTGCTCACTATCTACCAGCACAAGCAAAGTGAGGAGGGGGCCATAGGGATGAGTTCTGTCCATTTGTCTGTCTGTCCATCACATTTCCAGACCACATCTCAAATACTATCCAATGTTTTTCAGCAGCATTTTCTACACACAACAACCTTGAATTTTGCCCTTTGTTAAATTGTTTGTATTTTTTTTTCCATTTCCATGGTTACAAGATGAATTAATGCTCATTCTGTGAGGGGACACATGAGGACTTCTGGGGCATAACTCCGTCAAACTGAAAACACATCTCTGTACTGAAGAGATGCTTTTTCATATTCAAGCATCTACCTTTCAAAGTATTTCAAAAATGCCTGCTAAATAGTACAGTATGTGTAATTGTAAAGGTTATGGTCTATCCACTTCAGCACAAATCAAGTTTTTCAAGCATCAAGCAATCAAGCATCTGTGTCCTTGGACACAAATGTTCCAGTTTTTCGTTTGACTCCACATTCATGTTATACAAAATGGTGACTAACATAGATGGAAGCGCATTACATTATGCTTTACCTTAAATCCAATGTTCCTAAACTAGATATGTAACCAGGAGAAAGACAGAATACAAGCAAATATGATCAATGAAACATACACAGAACATACCTCATAAAACTAAACAAATAAACCTATTTCAAACCTGTCTCATAAAACAACATGAAATACAACAAAAACACTCAGCATAATATGAAACATGATGTTAGTTAAAGAATATAACCAATAAACCAACAGCAGCATTTCAGATAGAGCAGTTGGTCATCCTGTCGGAGCTTCAGAAGAGAGACTGAAGAGAGACAAGCTGAAAAGGACATTCTACCATTTTTGAAACCTTTGATACCCTTTGTTAAAATGGAAGGCAGCTCAGACAGTTTAACAACAGTGATCACATTGTCCACATTTACTGTTACACAACACGTCCCCATCGCTCAAGGGGAGATTTCCAAACCATGCAACGACAAATAAAGTAACAGCTGAATCTACCAGGGAGTGTTTCACAAGCTTCTCATAAATCCCAAACCAGCTGGGCTTCTTTTTTTTCTTCTTTCTTCAGTGACCTGTCCTCTGTTATAGTCTCTGTGGGTATACTGGGTTTCATTCTAAAATAAGCACAAGAATATTTATTTCCCATTACATTTAGACATGAGAATGAATAAATTGAATACTAATAAATAAAAAAATAAAATATGTAAATAAATAAAATGAAATTGAGCCTGAGCAAAATCAAACTGCCTGAACCTGTAATGTTGAACCGTCTCTGCTTTTATCTATGCTGACTTTACTAAATGCAGCAGATTGTGAAATTAGTGTTATAAATGTGGAAACAGTCGAAATATAATTTGTTTGTCTCTCCTTAGTGTCACTTGAAGGCTTTTGCAAAAAACATTCATGTTTTGCCGAGAAAAGAATCCACTGTATAAAGTTTGTGGAAGTTTCTGTGTTAAGGCATGAGAGATACCCAGTCCCTGCATTCAGCCCCAACCTGCCCTTTTTTGCACTTGGGTAGTAAAGCAGGTGTTCCTGAGTTGTGCAAGTAAGAGGAAGTGGAGCTGCCCTGTCCTCAACCCGTTGCTGTGAATGATGGATGTTTTAACAGAGAGGGCAAAGGTGGACTCTGAAGCGGGTCGCAGAAGAAGATCAAAGTAGTTCTAGTTAAATACACAAGTTTGCTCTTCATCGTTTTACTCTCTTCAACTCTCTCTCCAAGAGAGATATGAGGACACACATGATTTGATTTCTCCCTTTTTCTTGCCCGTACTCTCTTTCAATCTCACTCTCTCACTCCTCAATCACTCTCTATTGCACATATGTGGGAATACAACTTCACCAAGCAAGACAGGTCTGATAAAAGGTTTCTCAACGAAGTGCATATTAATGGTCTCTCTCTGCAAGTTTTGAGGCAAATATGCTGTATTTGTGATACTACTTTCTCGTCATTACTTCTAAACCAAACACATCCACTAATATACTGTACGTGCGAGGGTGATCGTCCGACTTGTTACAACCATAGAGGCATGTCTCTTCTGTCCATAGCTGGCAAGATCCTGACACATGTCCTGCTCAACTGTCTCATGCACCATCTGGAACAAGATCTCCTCTCAGGAAGCCTTGAGGCTTCCTCGCCAGGTGCAGGACCGTAGACATTATTTTTGCAGCTCGCTAATTCCAAGAAAAATCCCAAGAACATACGGACATATTGAAAAGTCTTCATTTATATAATGAAAGCTTTTGACACAGGCGTCAGCTTATGGACGATTATGGGGAAGTTTGGGTGCTCCATGAAGTTGAGAACGATCACCCAGCTGTTCCACAATATTATGCTTGTTAGTGTTTCGGATGACAGAGGTGAGTCGGCAACAGAGCAAGAAGCCAGATGGGTCCAATACCTCCAAGAAGAGCTCATCTTTCCTGAACCAGAACAACTTGCCAACATCATAACAAACGATGTCCTGGAAATCAACATCACCCCCCTGACTCTGCTGAGGTTAGAACCGCCATTCTAACCCTAAATGGTGGCAAGGCATGTGATATAGACAATGGCCATGTTGAGATGTTGATGGCAGACATTACCACATTAACACGAGAGGGGACGGATCTCTACCATGGCATCTGGATTAGTGACACCATCCCTGAAGACTAGGCCAAAGATCTTATCGTCAAAATCCCAAAGAAAGACAACACCAACTAAATTAAAACTTTTTTTTTTCTTTTTTTTTTATACATTTCTAAAAAACACTATGATTGCATCAGTACAAACAAGCACACACTAACTCATAGTTTATCGATACTTTTCTCAGGATTGTTGTACAAATATTAATGAACGGTACACAATGTGCAAGCATGCTCTTCCTGGCTGTACGGCATCAGTGATCAATACTGTCGAGTTGTTCAGAAAAAGGAGTTTATTTTACCCTGTCCTCAGCGGAACACGTTAAGCTGTAAAATCGTTCAATGCCCTAATTTTTGAGTTGTTGAGGGGGGAGGAAAGATTTATGGTGCACACATGTTCCATCATGTGTCAGGGTCTGTGTGAGAAGTGACCACAGACATACAAAACACCATTACATCTGTCTGTGTCGTCTTTTTTTTATTATCAATATGACACAAGATTTTGACAGCACTCGTCAAAGCAGATTAAATATCCTTTGTAAATGATAAAGTCAGAATATATGTCTTTATGTTTGAATCGGTCCCAAAGCCTGTGACTCTCTTGTGACTGTATCACGGAGCTGAAATCCTAAGTCATATCAGCACTGACATGCATGTAAGTGAGCGATGAGGACTATAGGATGGATCCCTTCTCATTCTTGCACTGTGCAGGCATGTCTCTCTGACATCGCTGTCAGGTCAGATTGGTATATGTGTTATATACTTGGACTAGTATTACCAACTATCAAAACAACTCTGATCTTTTTAAAATTATTTTTATAAATATTTTCTTATTTCCATGTCTTATGGTGTAGAGACAGACTTTAAAACAGCAAAAAAATGTATAATCATGTTTTACACACAGGAAATGTGAAAAAAGCATATACATATATAGCAATTGAGTATAGGAATTGAAGTGTCTCACTGTGGTGCCAAGTGCCAGGCAATAAACATAACAGAGGGACATTCTATGTCACGGCTGCACACTTTGCTAGTACAACTGCTCTTGATGTTCCTGCTCTCTTGAGATTTACACACTCCGGCTCCACTCTTAATGAGAGTGCTAATCATCCAATGCACTGGACCAGCAGACAATACTTTATCTATCCTCAGGGTGCAGACTTGAAAATAATGATTCATTAACTCAGGTGAAGAAGGGTATGTGATTAAATCAATATTTTTTTTTATTACATCTCCCTCCATCTGAACTCTCTATTTCAGAGCATGAGAGCCACTTTTTCGTGTTTGTTTCTGTCATTGTCAGTGAAGATCATTATCGACATGTCAAACTGATGGTGGGCCTTTCATACGCTCTTGTTTTTCACAATCTCTGTAAATCATCAGAAAATATAATTGCTGTCTTTTCAAATGGCTGACAATGCTCTTAACTAGATCTGCAGTGACTAATGGGGAACTCTCTTTTTTTCATTGCAGTAATTACAATTGGCAACATTTGCAAATAAGACTTCTTATAGCGGCTTCATACAGTTTATTGCTCAAAAAAATGTCTCTTAGGAATTCAAACATAGGTGTTTGGTGTCTTGTTGTGGCTGTCTTCAACAACGACAAGATCAATATAGACCCGCGGGACTCACACATATCTAACACCTGTATCCCAAGAGGGAATGTTGGCATGACACTGGTGGAGAACAGCAGTGGCTTGGATTAGGTAAGAGATTTTTTTTCCCATTTCTCTCGCAGGCTGCCACTTTTTATTTTTCAGTTGAAGGCTTGATATATGAGGCTTCAACAGCTTCTCACTAATTACTATCCTTTTCTCATTAATTTAATCAACACTTTAAAAAAATAAAAGAATCCAACAATGTCCAAGGATATAAACAAGAATGCTTCTTTATTTTTTTTTAAATCTAAAGAGAGCAATGGTCTGATTCCTATAATGATTATTTGCAGATTTAAATTGGAGAGCATGTTGGTTCATTGCTCCACCATTTCAGTCTAGACTAAAAAAAAAACCATTAACTAGATAGAAATTCCTGGTGCCTAATAACTTTAGTGATCCTCTGACTTTTATCTAGAAGCATTAATTGTCAAGGGAAAAAAATGATTCAGTACCTGCAAAACTACTGACATCCCCATCATCCCCATCTGCGTTGTTTGTTTAGCACTAATTAGTTAATTGTTAGCATGCTAACATTTGAATCTTAGATGCTGAGCAAGGTCAATGTTATACTTGCTAAACATCCTCATGTTAGCATTTTTGTTGTGAGCCATTTAGCACGACAACATTAGCATTTATCGAAAACGACTTGTGTCTGAATACAGACTCGCTGAGCTGTAAACATGGCCGTAGACTCTTCGTCTTGTCGGTCCACTTTTGCCTCTACCTACGTGGGCAAAATAATTGAATGAAAACATATTTGAAAACTGAATGAATAAAACCCCTCATTTCGAGTACGTCATGGTTCATAAAGCACAGTTTTATTCTTTTTGTGCATACAAAATGATATTCAAATGATAAGAGTTCAGAAAGTGGAACATGATATGCATTTTATATCTCGCTGCATGTCTAACCTTGTCTATATAGTCTTTCCATTACTATGATGGTATTTCAATCTGAAATATGGTGTGTTTGAGGTGTTATGCCAGTGTTACATGTCAGAAACTGCTTTTGTGACTTTGACAGTTGAGTTATTCAAAGGTGAACGTCAGAATAACCATTTAAATTGCAAGCACATTTATGTAATGCTTCAAATCAACGGTCAGGCCATTGGATACAGCCATCGGGAAAGATATATGCGTGATACAGTTTATGGGGATGTACAGTATATATGTGACTGTCAGTCCCTGCGGTGGAATAAATTAGTGACTCAACATGAAGCCGTCATTGAATGACTCAACCATGAGGACACAGGAAGGAGCCACTCCATCACACCTTTGCAAGGCAAACAGTTCTGACAGAATCTTCTAACGGCTGCTTCAACGGCCTTTGAAGCATATTCATCCTGGTGAAGTATGATACTCAAGAATGAAGCCAGATATAAAATGGCTCCAGCAGTGTTTGAAGACAGTGTAACTGACCGAGACCTGCCCATGATAGCCGACCATCTGAAATTACCTTAGAAACACAGAGAATCTTATATATGATAGACATCTGTATCCACTTCCTTTCTGATGTTACAAGATCCTCAAGCAAACACATTAATCAAAGGGAACAGCACTGACTAATACCAAGGGCCTTTCAGGTGGTTGTTAGATCTGTGTGTATGCATTTGATAAAGAGGGACATCAATAGGGAGAATCAATTACATCAATTTTGAGTGGCTACTCCTTTGGCCCTTGATGTCTCCAGAAGATGGAAGACTGTGCACATGTACAATGAGTGTGGATTTATCAGTGCTGTAAAAAAAAAAAAAAGAATTTAAAGTAAAGAAAAAGTAATTTCACAGAAAATAACTCATTTTTACACCGGTTTTCTGTTGTTGGTTTTTTTTGTCTTGTTTTTTTCCCAAATACACAATTCTTAAATTCTATACAAATGTATGTCAAATTGTAATAAAATAATATGTAGCTTGTGATATAAAGATGCCCATACTAAAAATTAAATTTCTTTCTTTGCAATTTAAAGATAAATCCTATTTGTCTAATGTGTACTTTTACATTCAAACTCTGTACTTCCTAATGCAAATTTAGCTTTTTTTTAATTTCATCAAACATAAGCTCCGTCTTTTTAAAAGACTAGAAAGCACTCGGAGAGTTCCCCATGTTGCCATCCAAAGCAAAACTGCAGTGATTTTGTTGCAAGCCCCATCTTGTGGTGCCTTGTAATCATTACATTACAACGGTACATGTGGTATACATAATGAAGTGCATATTAATATAATATTAATAAAAATTCCTGGATCCGGACGGTGATCCGGATCACCACGGATATCTACTCAATTGTTCCTTGGGCCACTTCCAAACTCTCCTGAAAATTTCATCAAAATCCGTCTATAACTTTTTGTGTTATCTTGTTAACAAACTAACAAACCAACCAACCAACCATAACCTCAATGGCTGAGGTAATAACGTCGACAACATTCCCATCTGAACAATAACAACGTCGACAACATTCCCATCTGAACAATAACAACGTCGACAACATTCCCATCTGAACAATAACAACGTCGACAACATTCCCATCTGAACAATAACAACGTCGACAACATTCCAATTTGAACAATAACATTGACAAGAACATTCCAATTTGAACAATAACAATGATGACAACATTCCAATTTGAACAATAACAATGATGACAACATTCCTATTTGAACAATAACAATGATAACATTCCCATTTGAACAATAAAAATGACAAAATTCCCATTTGAACAATAACAACGACGACAACGTTCCCATTTGAATAATAACGACGACAACATTCCCATTTGAACCGTAACAACGACAACATTACCATTTGAACAATAACGACGACAATATTCCCATTTGAACCGTAACAATGACAACAACATTTTCCTATGATTTAACCCTCTGAATGAAGTCATTATAAAGTTTGACAGGAACAATGAAATGCTGCAATAGGCTCCCATGTCCTTGCACAGGATAAGCAGTGACAGAAAATGGATGGATGGAAAATACTAGTGTTTCTCTGCTGAACATTTAGTGCCACTACTTTATTGCAGGTTTTTTAACAGTTTCCCTCTGCAAAACATTTACTGAAAATATCTGTAAATGTATTGTTTTTGCACTTAGTTGCAGTCAAATCAGATACAAGAATATGTTTTTGTTTGTCAATTTGTTTTTTGTTTGTTTTCTCCACAGACCATTTCTCTGAGAGTTTCAGAATACTTCAGCAAGAAAATGATAGCCTTGAAAAATAAAATAAAATGAACATAATACTTTATTGATCCCTGTTGAGTAATTGTCTTTCTGCTTCCTCCTCCACAAGCTATTAAGAGGTACGAATCAGCACTAGAGAAGAGCAGCAGCTCCTGTAGTTGCTAAGGATTCAGTATTTTGCTCAAGGATACCTGGATGCTTTCTGAAAAGAATACTTTTAAGGATCAGGTTCTCTTTAATCACTGTACCATCTTTTTGTACTGATACAAAAATGAGTTGGTTGAATGTTAAATGTTGTGAAAGTTTTCACCTTTCAAAAGTCCCTGGACACATGCAACCACTCCTGCAGCATCACAGGGAGAGTCGAGGCACAGCTGAATAGGTGCACTGATGCTTGGCTCTGCAAAGGGCAACATTTAAGGATCGCTACACGACACATTTGTCATCACACTCCCCGCTGCAGTACAGTGGCTCTCACAAAAAGAGAGAGTGTCCCCTCATGATATGATAATATGCAGTAATATATTTTTGAGTGATCAATTCTGCTCACTGTAACACAATTGATCAAACGTTTGGTTTTGTATGCCACTAAAGCCTGATTAGGTGCAGTTAGACGTCCAAAAGAAGTACCCTATATTTCAGTGTGGTCTTGCATGCTTTAGGTCCTATTCCTTTTTTTTTGTATTATAGGTTTGTAAAAGAGTAACGAGTTGTACATGAAAAACAACACTGACCAATGACTGTCAAGTGAAAGGGCTGTAAGAGATAAAGAGCAACACTTGAAGACTATGAAGCAAACGCCCCTAATTTCTCCTAATTCTTTTACATACGTTTATGTATTTGTTTGTACATGGGTGTATGTTTGCATATATGCATATGGAGGCATAAACTGTGTATGTATACATGTATCACTTGACAATTATGTTTTGAATAATATGTTTATTTTTGAGTTCATATCTCTATTATTTATGATTTGTCTACCGTTTAACACTTGACAGAGAGAGAAACTGGGAGCAGTTCAAAGATTCAATTATCAAAAAAACCAGTAAACAGTCCAAGGTAAAAAAAACAAACTAAAAGGCAGTACAAGATCAGGCAACAGTCTAGTCTGGATACAGGGAGATCATATGGTACACAAGAAATCCAAACAGGCCAGAGTAAAAAACAAAAACCAAGGAAACTTACAGAATGCACACTAAACACGAGGACCACTGGGAACACTGGAAAAATGGCTAGAACGTGAAGACATCATCGACTAACTGGCAACTAACAGATGGAATCACACAGACTAAATACACTGGGATAACGAGGGAATGACAAACAGGTGGTACAGGGAGGAGGAGACAACCACAGGTGGAGATAATCAGACAATCCCACATCGGAGGGAAAATAGTAAAGGGGAACAAGCAGAGAAAACTAAAGGGGCAGACAGTCAAAGAACACAGAGAACATAAACCCCAAAGACACAAGAGGAAGAACAAAAATGCAAACAGTGAACATGAAACAAGAACAGTGGGTTAAACAGAGCAAAATACAGGAAACAGCAAAGACAGGAAGTATAAAGTAAATAACAGCATGGGAATAAAGCTACCAATATAAAACAGGAAACAGAAAATACAGAACCTTCCAAATAAGAAGAACCAACAAACCAGGATCAGATCCATGACAATAGCAAGTTGGACTAACAGGTATATTTCTTAAGCAAAGCTATTAGGATACTACTACATAGAGGATTTCATGTCAGTTTGCTCACATTCACCCATGATAGCAGGTATGGTATCAGCATCAGCACAAATAGAGATTTTTTCCAGTAGCATCTGTGTCCTTGAACACAAATGTTCCAGTATAGTTGTACATTTACAAACCACATTAGAGACAAATAGATTTTGAATAAACGTGCAGATTCCTGTGCACATTCACTAATTTCAGAATGTATTTGGAGATTAAGTTTCTCATTTACAAGTCCGATTACAAGCAAATTGAGTTTGTTATACAAGCACAATTGCAAATAGTTTTCTTATGATGCCACCCCAAGGTTGACAAGTTGGAGTTTAAGAGTCGTGCCATGTGTCAAATAAGGGACTTACATGAAATTTGGTATGAATATTCATGTTCCCCTGAGGATGACTTGTAATTTTGCTGATTCTTTCACTTTTCATGTATAGCTTTCATTAAGAAGTCAGGACTATTTTCTACTAACTGGTAGAAAAAGTTGCACAATTAAGATGATCACTGTACCTGCTAAATATTAGCATATTACTATTTTTATCATTCACCTCAATGCATAACTTCAGCCAAGTCCCGCTACACAGAATGATCATATTTCTACTACTGAGTTCCAAAAGTCTTATTATATTAATGCAAAATCAACTTAAATTTTCAGTAACATAAAATCTGTGAATGTTTTTACAATCTTGTGAAGAGATCTCACATAGTCTGTATATTATTTGAGTACACAAACACCAAAGTCAAGTAGATTCTTGAACCAATTTATTAAAGCTTGAAATAATAATAGCGCACTGGCAGATGTTTTCACTTATTGTATCAGAAGACAATTAGGATTCCATAACAGATAACTTGATCAGGCAGAGATTTTCAAAGTATAGAAACATCTCCCCTAATCTGGGATGAGATGCAAAGAAAATCTGTATATGAATCAGGTGTATTCTGGTTAGATCAAACCCTCAATTACATTATAGACAATTTGTCATTAAGTGTGCATGAAGGGCTCTCTAAAAAAAAAACAACGAAAAAAAAACAGAAACCTAATAAACCAGCATGAACTTTTCTGTGCAGACATGGAAGAACCTTAGAGAAGGACAGTCCTCTCTGCAGCACTCCATCCATCATGCCCTTATAGTACAGTGGCTAGACAGGAGTAGCTGCTAAATAAATGGCAAATGACAGCTTGCTCGGGGTATGCCAAATGGCACCCTGAAGGACTCCAAGTGCATGAGGAATAAGTAATATCTGGTCCTCTAATTCAAAATGTAATTATCAGGCCTGAATGCCAAGCACTACATCTGGCAAACTTATAACACACTGAATGTCATCCCTGTGGTGGAGACAGTGGCAGAAACATGTTTGGTGGTTGAAAAGCATTGATGATTACCCCTTTCAGCAAACATTCAGCAAACAAGAACATTTCTATGTGACTTTGGAATGAGTCTCTTTATATCTGTGAACAGAAATTCATGATGGGAAATTGTAAGATGTGCTGTTCTGTTTATGGACACTTGCTTTCACTCTGACAGAGCCAATAAAGAAGTGGAAGGAGAGGAGAGTCGAGCAGGAGGGGAGGAGGAGAGAGGAGTCAAAGGAGAGAGGAGTCAAAGGAGAGAGGAGTCAAGCCAGTGGCTTATACAGCTGTGGGTTGGTAGCCTCGGCGTGCTATTTACCAACCTTGGATCCAGTGGGTTACAGGTTTAGATGAATACATTACAAACTTGGTCAAATGAATAGTCCTCTAATTTCCCACAGCCAGCCTCTCAGTCACCAGTGGCAGCTAACCACTGGCCTGATCTGTAGCTGGCATTGGCAAGAATATTGCCTCCACTGCCTTCTCCCTTTCCCTGTGTCAAGCTTATAGACATGACTGTCAGGTAAAACACAGATGGCAATAGATGCATTACATTTATATATTAAGTTTACATTGAGTTTTAGTTGGTACATTGGGACAAACATTTTAATGTCTCGATTTGTCCTGATTTCACTGTTTGCTGCAGTAATCCATATTCCTCCACATACTACACACATGCAGTGGTACCCATGACGCTAATTTAGAAAATAAATGTTCTAAATTAAGATCTGTTTTCTCTATGCATGGAATAGTGCATGCATAATGCAGTCTTGTTTTAATAAATCTCATTGAGCAAGCGGCTTTCTGCACAATACTTCACACCTGATATGTCTTAACACAGATAACTTTCTGAAATAAATTTTTTTTAAAAATCATCCATACTCTCAAAGCAATTTTGCAGTTGGTTGGCATCCAGGAATATCTCCAAAACAATTAGAGCATTAGTAATGACACGATCACTTAGTTGAATCAGGTTTATTTCAGTAAATGTTCACCTGCGTGGTCTTAATTAGTTCAGATGTAGAACACACGAACCTGTGCGCTGTGTTGCTGTCTATATGATAAATTAAACACAATGTTCCTGATGGTGCATACTTGTGCTGACATTTCCTGCATTAAGTGTCGTATACATACACAGAATAAACTGTAGGTGAAATCACAACATAAATTAGATTCATGTGCCTCAGTGGTGGTACATCTTGAGAGAGTTGGACATTCTCTGTTATTAGCTGTTGAGCTATTTAATAATATGGATATTTATTTAATAAATTCAAATTTAATGACAAGACCAAGCATGCTGATTGTGAGAAATGTCTTTGATGAAAAAGAAAATGTTATCCAGCCAATGTTCACATAACGAGGAGGTGAATAATGGGCTGGGTTATCTGCTCCAGCTTTGGGATGGTTACAGCATTTTTCTCTCGATGAAGCAGGTTGTTTTCTATTCTGTTCTGAGCTGATTCACTGTTAATTGGCTGAAAATGGTCTCCAGAATGTCGGTGTGTTTGCAGTTCATTAAGCTGCATAGATAAGCTCATCA
This sequence comes from Chaunax sp. Z400, assembly GCA_037577475.1. Taxonomy (NCBI): domain Eukaryota; kingdom Metazoa; phylum Chordata; class Actinopteri; order Lophiiformes; family Chaunacidae; genus Chaunax; species Chaunax sp. Z400. Next base: position 3,716,328 of record CM075199.1, read on the forward strand.
TAATTTTCAAATTGAACGGGGACCGCTCTGTGTTTCCTCATTTATATTACAGTCTCACAGTGGATGACACCACCTCAGCTCATTTGGTTGAAAACAAAACATACAATCATGACAATAACAGCTGCACTAAGCAGCCCAGGCAATATGGTGTTCTGTTATGCTTATCTGATTGGTGAACAACCCATAATACAAATATGAGCACCATCTTGCTCCACAAAATTTCCAAATGTCCTATATTGCTCTTAACACCAGCAGCCTTGAAAAAGGTCAGGGCCCCTCCAAAAATTATTTAAGTGGCGATTCATTCGTTCTCCTCCCACTGCCTCCACAGTGGACATGACTATTAGCTGTGAAGTAATTAAAAGTGGCATCGGCATATGAAAACCTTACTAATGACTCCATAAACCTTTCATTCTGGGACTATCAGCTGCCCACCCAAGTGGAAGAAGCTCATTGTGCCATATTGAGAGCTCAAGAGTGGGTAAGACAGTCATACCGCTGCCCAGGAGACAGGAAGAGGATTAGTAGCTGTAAATTGAGACATTCACAACTGCAATGGAGTGTTGTGTCATGTGGAATGTGGAAGGAACTAAACCCTTTTTTCCACTGTTTTTTTACTTTAATCATTGGATATATTTCAGCATAAATTGTCAAAACTTTATCGGTTCTTTTACTGCGAATATCGTAAAATTACAAAATACACATAAAAGCTGTGCAAACTGGGATTATTTAGAATTGAAAATGAGCCAGGTCAAATGAAGATGAACTATAGCGTAACCAGGCATCTTACATCTTCTATGCCCTGAGGCAACATATACCTCCCACAAAGATGCTGACCGTTTCGCCATCTTTGTATATAATTATGCATTAATTGGCAAACTGTCCGATCCTAGTGTCACTCCAAATTAGTGCTTTACAAAACCCATATGTTATTGTTCTAATTTGTAGTGAATGGGAGCAGGCTTTATAAGGCTAAAGTATGGTATGATGACTGGTGATTTCATGAGAAACTGGACTCAAAAAATGTAATAAAATATTTAAAATCCATATTAGAAATATCCAGTATCTGCATGTAAACACCGTCATAATCTATTTTTCCTACAAAATACAGTTTTGGTGGTTATGTTTAACCACCTAAAACATCATAACGCTCATCATAATGCCTCATCAATTTTAAGTTCATTCCTGCAATAACTGAATACAAAACAAACAAAACAAACAAAAAGAAAAACTATGATGAAACATCAATTTAGCAAATATCTCCGTACACAGTGTGCAACTTTTGCACCATCATTAATGATCCCATTTTACTTTTAAACCTCTCACAGCTGCTTTTTCAGGTTTTTACCCTATGTGTTATTTCTTACCCCATGACCTCTGTAGGATACCTATACCAGGCACACACTGTGTTCATAAGCAAAAATGGCCAAACATCAGGCTCCTTTGCTGCTGTGCTTCCTAGGTTTTAACTGTGTCACATGAAAAGGAAAGCTAAAGTTGCCATGTTACATTATTTATCTTCCTACCACACTTTATTTTTATTTGTCTTTTTTTATTCAATTGTACTTTTATTCTTAGTACTTCATGCTGCTACAGTACCTCTTCCCTTGTACTGCTGTGCCAAATTTAATTTCCCCAACGGGGGATCAATAAAGGTATATCTTATCTTATCTTATATCTTAACTATTTGTTAAGCGCCCCTGGCAATGACATGCATCCGTGGCCCTTTTGGTAACATCCTTTTGTGTGGTGCAAGGCCACCTTTGTTTGTCCTCAGATGAGCAAATGGAAAAGCAATTAGATTGGCATGAAATTTGGATCATGAAGGCCAGACTGAGACTTTGGTGTCACCCCTGACTGTCTCTCTGGTGCCAAAATGAGTTTGACATTTGTGGCTTTGAAACGGTTCAACAACTATGGGATGGGTTGCCATGAAATATGGCAGAGATATCAATAATTTCCACTGAACTTCTGTTCTTCCAAGTTAAGATTAGTGCAGCACTGTATTTGTATTCTTTGACCACAGTGAATCTGTGAGACTGCAGAATGAAATTGGCTGTGGAGGAAATTACAACCAGTGAAAACAGGTGTTTTAGGTTAACCTGATTGGACTTCCCTAAGAACAGCTGTGTCTCAGTTCAGGGGCTGCTACCTTTCAAGGGCGCGATCTTTGTAGGCTGCACTGAGCTTATTTGCAGTAAATGAGTCTGTTCTACGGAGAATTTCACCAACTCTTCCTGTCCTTATTCTTGCATCATGGAACACCGTACCTGTCGCCTAACATCATTGATGGCTGGAGTTGATTAGTTGATGAGTAGTCGTTGTTACTCTGCATTTCATTTAAGTAAAAACCATGTAGTACAAGTAGTAGAAGTAAAAACCTCTGATGTAGTGTAGTAATAGTGCCAAAGTCTGTTTTAGTAAAAGCTTCAGTAGTACTAATAATATCAGTAGTAGAAAAAAATATTGTAACTGTTGAAGTAACGGCAGCAATAATAACAGTGACAGAAGTGGAGCCAGAAATATGATTTTTTTTTTTTAGTTTGTGTGTATGTAGCATATTATTATAAGAAGCTGGGGTGCTTCAATTTGACTCCTCAGCTGCGGTGGGATATCCATTATGATGGTGCATGCATCAAAACATCACCGATCAATGAAACCTGGGAGAGAATGGGCCTTCTTTTGCACAACCTAAAAGGCTTCATTTTACAACAATCACCCAACTTTACAACTCTCTTTTGTTTTGGTTTTTTTGAGACTGTTTGACTGAGTTCACCTGTGTCTCGTTAGTTTCCAAGTGTATTTAGTTTTTTGTCTTCCCTTCTGTCTTTGTCAGGTCATCTGTTATGCCGTGCGTGTTCTCCTGAGATCCCTTGTTGTGTTCTCTCCTTGAGTTCTCGTAGTACTTTTCCCTGAAGGTTTGTATTCTCAAGATTTCTTATTAGTCTAATAACTTTTTGACCTTGTGGATTATTTTGTGTTGGATTATTCCTTGTTGGATTATTCCTTGTTGGACTCTGTTGTTTGCATGGACTTCAAGCCTTTTGTTTTCCATCTTGCCTTCTTCTGTTGAGATCCTCAGTAAGTTTATTAAAGCTATCATTGAACTGAACCACTAAACTATCTGCCTCTCTTGTTGTCTGCATGTGGATCCTGTATTTTAGAACTTTCACATTAAAAAAAAAAAATAATAATAAAAATGTGGTCAGCAATCATTGTCTTTGCTTCAGTGACATGCTATACTTCTCCAAATGCTTTGGCAGGGTTAGGATCTCTGGATCCAATGAAGGTACTTAGAGAAGTAGCAGGGAGCTGCTCAAAATCGATTTTCCTCCAATTAAAAAAAATAGAAAATCAATAATACAGAAAGGTATCTCAAGTGTACCTACTGTCTCTACCTATTCACATCAGCCCTGACCAGAGTGGTGTAATATGAAGCGGGATTTGTGGTTTCGTGAGGTACATGTTTAACCTAAATATTTTTGATTGTGTTTTCTTGCAACAGGAATCTACATGCAATTGATTGCTTCAAGGATTAACACTTAAAAGGCTACGTAGCATATAATCGATAGACTAAAGAATGATGAAGGCCCAGCAAAGATAGACTTCTTTGGATGATGTTTCTATGCTTGGCCCTGCTTTGCTGCCCTGTCTGTTTCACAATTATGATATTGCAGCTGAAAAAAAAACATTTTGCAACTTTGGTCACATTGACTGCAGAGACACTAAGGGTTTGCAGAAAATGCAGTAGCCTGGAAAATTAAAGTATACATTCCCTGTTAGCACTTATGGTCACCAAGCACCGTTGTCACAGTCCAGCTCTCAATGGAGCGATGCTTTATTGAATTTCACACTGTTATATTGTGTAAGTATCGTTAACCCTAAATGTTTTTGTTTTTTTTGCTGACGACATTTGACCATCACTGTATTGTCACCAGCTTTGAGGCCAAATGGCCTGGGTCAATCGAGGGTCAAGGATCTTCAGGGATTCAACATTGTGTCACAGATGTTAGCAGGGTTTGGGCAACTTCTACTGCATTTTGTGATGTTGATCACAGTAAATTTCCTTTTAAAAATCAGGGTTTTTCAGTGTTGACAACCTATCATGGTGTCAACAGCAGCAGTGCATGGTGTCATCAAATAGGTTTAACGTGGCTCTTACCAAAACCAGTGTCAAGATAGAAATGCCATGTGGGTTAACAAAAGCCTGGTTCGCCTGCTTACATGGGGTCAGAGTGGCTCCAGACTGACCCTAGACCGGCCTTGCAAAATCATTTAAGTCTGTGCTGTGCTTCACAAAAAGTCACCATGTGGAAGGAGAGGATCCCTCCTGTCAACCAACAACTACCTGATTTCTGAGATGACACCAACCTTGACCCCTCAGAGCTTTGAGAAAGGCCAATTCTAAAACAGAGAAGGATAAAAAGGTAAAGAACACATGAGTTGTTCAATATAGTGGGAGGTAAGGGTCGGAGCTCTTCAGCAGGCAAAAAAAAAAGGTCCAAAAACAAGCAGGGTCAACCAGTAAGAAAGGGTGGAAAGCTTAACCCAAGGTATGAGCACAAACTGGCCAACTGAGCAGGTAGAACAAAGAACAAATATGCAGAAGGATAATTAGGGACAGGTTAAGAAAATTCAGGCAATAAGTGAGGTGGATAAAAGCAAATTATAAGGTCTGATACATTTGGGGAGAAATTGCAAAGTAAAAGGGGTAGCTAAGCTAAAACTCTAGACCATGACATTTGTTTCTGAAAGGAAGAAAAACATATATTAGTTTGTTTCCAATTCATGAAAATCAATGGCATTATTGAATTACCTTAATTATATGTCTAATTTTTCCACCTCAAACCAGCTTTCATCTTTTTTATATTATCCAATATCAAGCTTTTTTACAATCATTGTCAAGTTCAAAGGTATGAAGCTCTTGCAAAAGCCAGTCAGGAGGAAAGAATAAGGCTAAAGATGTCATACACAGGCCCTAAAAATATGTATAAATACTACACAAAATTAATGGAATACACAATTATAATTAGAGTCACAACCACTCAGGCCCTATGGTGGGGCAGTGTATTATAACCTCACTAACTTACTGTATGCATCTGCATACGGTCAGCTTGATAACCACCAGCATGTGACTGTGAGTGATTGTTAGGGTTGGTGAAGCCAGAAAGCAAGAAGTTATCCCGGGTATGTTGAACTTGCTTTGTATCATGGACCTCAGGAGTAGGAAAGAGATAGCTATACCCATGCCACACAAACAGAGAAGACACACAAAAGATGGGAGATAATACGGCAGGAAAAAAACAAGGAAAACAAGGACAAAAGCAAGACTCTGCCACCTTTCCATTTATAAGAAATGGCATCACTATCTATACTATGTGTACCTAACATCTGCACAGATGTAATGTCAATCTGTGCATGCAGCTGACTACGGATAATTGGTCCACTAAAAAAACAGGTGTCCAAAGTCAGCCACATTTTTAGATGTTCTATAACAAAACTGTGGAAGAAACGTTCATTCGTGCATTCATTTAGTAAGAGTCTATTAGAAGCAAAAAGTAATGAGGGAAAATAATATTGGAAATGGATTTAAAGGAAACTACTGTAGGCTGATGTCTGTGCAGTTTCACAATAGAAGCCAGGTCGATGCTTCTCCTCACCTCTCACTTCATCTCATTCACACACCCTGTAATTGCACCTTTTCCCATTTGTACAGCTTTTCACACCCATCACTGCCCAACGCCATTTACTACCAGAGGGATCTAGAATCCTTGCCATGGCAGGCTCCGATGGTCTACTGCAGAGCGCTCTGCAGGGATTCGCACCTAGTCTGAACGCGTTTCAAAAGTATGTAAGGGCACTACTTTATTGTTCTTGCAGGTCCCTATCTGGAATTAAAGCAAAGATTACACCTTGTCTACGATGACCGTGTCGTCGAATCAACAAGTCAACAGTCGCACAATACCAGCTTTGGTCCTCGATCTGTATAAAAATAAGTTTGGGGTTTGAGTTACACACTGTAGGCGGTTGTGTAGGTTAAAATTTAAGTGTATTTGACACATGTGAGACACAAATGTAAAACATCTGAAACCCCTCTGGTGTAGGCGGGGTATTACACAAAACATCCACTATAGAACAGGTATGAACTTTTTTTGCAATCCTATCACACAGCAAACACCAGGAAAATGTGGTGAATGGAATTGTCTGCAAAAATCATATAACTGTTGCAGTCACCGTAATGCAGCCCAATGGGGGATTTCGAACTAATGTGCTAGACAGACAGTTCCATCATCAAGATACCGAATGGGGATAATTTTTTTTCTTCTTTTTTGGGGGAAATGTGCAATCCATGCAGGAGAGCAGCATGCCAAACAATACAACAGGATATATTTTACAGAGACATGCAAGACAAGTAAAACATTATCCACTCAACACCTGAAACGATTGTGTGTCTACAGTGCATAATCCCACAAATGCTAATGTTATCTTTGCACACCACACATGTACTGTGCATGCAAAAAAAATCCTGTGTGAGTGACTGAAATACAAAGCATTGTGTAATTTTGGCGTTGTGCTTGTTTAAACTGGAGTGATCCCTATTCCCCAGTCAGAATCCCGCTAGACGCTTTTATTGTTAATCCCATGATTGATCATGACACTTGAACCTGGAGGGCCCTGCTGTGTCCTCAATCGACCTGCAGCCTCCTCCATCACGTTCACTTAAACAGAGGGAACCTCCTTCGGTGAGAAATGGAAGCGTGCCAAAGGGAAGAGAGAGGCAGGCCCTATGCCACTGTGCCTCAGTGCACAGGAGAGAGCGTGGGCTGTAATGGATAAAAGAGTGAGAGAGCCATACTATGTGTTAAAGGTGAGAGATGTTGATGTTAGTGTTTTCGGTTTCTTAACCAGTTAGCGGCAAAAAAAAAAGATTTTGTTTTGCTGAAGTGGCAGAACGCAGGTGTTGTGGGTTTATGTGTGTCCTCTGCTGCTTTTAAAAAAAAACATCATTTATTCAGATCTGAATCTGATCCAAGTGAAGAGTATCGTGATATCATTATAGTATTGGTGCAATATTTTTTGAGACACTTTATATCCCTCGTTTATAGTATTTGTATTTTTTTATATTTTCCCCTCCCCACTGTGCTACTGCAATAGTGAGAATTTCCCCACCGTGGGACTAATAAAGGAATATCTTATCTTATCTTATGTGTTGTGCGTATTGCGAGAAGCAGTAAAATAGGTCCGTTTAAAGAATTTCCTAAGCTGAAAGGAAGGATGTTCTCTAGGAATTAAAATATTTCCTGTGCTTATGTTATACAAATAGAGGACTGAATAAGATGTATTGAATTTTTTTTTTCTTTGTAGGACTACACTGCAAATCTCCTAACATCAATTCATGATGTTTTGTTTTCATAGAGTGCTTGTAGCAATATCGCTGTACTTTACAAACTAATTTACCTTCAATGATCACAATGTAATTAGTTTTCAGTGAATGTTAGGTAAGCTCTTTTCAACACAAGTATTTCTCCTCTTATGATTCCTCCATGAGGATCTTGAATTCCAACTTGATGTCCAAGAGCAGCCTCTCCCTGTATGCCTATTGTAATCCAGTGCTTTCAAAGAAATATTGCATAAAAGCTATTTGAAGTATGAAGCATTTGGGTTGAACTGAACTTCTCTACATATTGTAGGAATAATATATTCAACAGCATACCTGGTGACCTTATTATACTGGTTCCTTTGTCATAAACTCCTTTTCTGGGTCATTACTCAGAGAGGCTTCAGGAGCCGGTGAAGCTGGGCCTGTATTCAGAAGTTCTTTGATTCAGTTCTCTGCTCCCGCTGAGCAGGTGAAGGAGTGCATTTTGTCATTATAGGTGACCCAGAGCTTGGCAAGACACAACAGGTACTCCTTGGATCCCAGTGGGTCTAATATCCATTGTGAATCTCAAATTGTCTCCTTTCTTCCTCACAGTCAAAGTTCTTGGTTGCCCTTGTAAAGAAGATTTATTTTTTTTATTTTCAGTCAAACAAGCTTTTTCCTCCTGGTTGCTGTATTCTGCTCACTGCCACTTACCTATACCTCACCAGTGAATAGGTTCACTCTTTCAAATCTTTTGTTACATCAGTTGTTCAATTAAGAACTGTAAACCCAGCAAATACTGAGATTATTGGCCTTTGTTTTAGTGTCCAATCAAGGCATACTGTTCCAGAATAGTTTTAAAAAAATGAGAGGTGGGACAGCATTGCCGGGTTACCAGCTGGAAATCCTTCATGGGCATTCTAGCAATGCCAAAATATGACATTGATCTATTTAGCTTCTCTCTTTAAGTTCTTTACAAAATGCATTCAGCAGGTTTGCACATCCTCAAAGCTGAAAATAATAAGTGAACTAATGCTACTGTACTAATTAGTTAGCAACGGACTCACACATTTCTCCCATATGCAATCAAATACAGCTTGGATAGGACGCTTGGATCCACTGGCTTAAAACAATGAGACCGACATTTATTATACATGTAAATGTAAATGTAGATTTACACATAATACATTAATCTTTTTTTTACATTTAAAATAGGCATTGAATAATGTGGGTATTTGCCTGGAGTGGATGTCACAGTGTTGATGTCTGATCACAACCATTTCACAACCAAAGACACATGATTTTGCTGATTCTATTTTTATCTATTTATTTTTTCTTTTCTTTTTTGGGGGGATGGGGGTGGGGTGCATGTGTTGCTGGAGCAGGATCTCTCTGTCTCACCTGGCGATCCAGAATATCCCACAGATGCTCTCAGAACACCAACATCGTTCTGGTCCAGGTAGGCTATTCCTGACAGACATGAGCCACATGTGGTCTGGTGTTGTCATGCAGGTGAAGGTGATGCCTGATTGCTGTATCCTGGGAATGACGTGTGGACCTAGGACCGTATCTCGGTAAAGGATAGCTGTCAGTGTACCGTGGATGTGGACAAGGTCTGACTGCCATCCATTAGCAATGGCTCCCCACATCATGACACCACCACCAAAATGGTCCACTTCCTGGATGTATGCGGCAGGATAGCGTTCCCCACGGCGACGATACACATGCCTACGACCATCAGCTCTGTGCAAGTTAAATCTGGACTTGTCACTAAATGTGATCTGCCTCCACTGTGCAATGCACCATAACATCTGTAACATCTGTGCTGCACATGTCTGCCAAGTGCCGAGGCCATCAGCATCATCAGTATCTCAACTGCCTGATCACCTGCCTGGATAATAATTTTGCCCGGGTTTTTATTACCTTGGCCAGGTGTTTTCAATCATGTACAAAAAAAATCACACCACGACCATCATTTACTCAGAAATGCACAAATGACTGTTATGGCTATATTATGACTAATTGATGGTTATGCATGATTTAACATGTTTTGGCTTTACTTAAAAAAAAGTTTTTTTCCATGTATCACATGCTTGTTTGTTTCAGTAGATTAGGGCAAGGGGAAGTAAAATATTGGGTTCTTAAAAATATACATTTTTAAAGTCGCTCAGTATATTTCTCACCTCACAGAAAAGGTGGGGGCAGTGATGCCAACTCCTCAGTAAGGAAAGTAGCTATTGGCTGTCCTAAAAGTCGCTAGAAGTCACTAAATGACGTCATAACCTAATTTGCATAATTGGCCATGTGCATGTAATTGTAATGGACGCTGTAGTAGAGAGGAATAACGTCGAGGGAGAGACAAAAAGTGAGTAAAAAACACCCTAAATATGTTTAGAGCTACAAATGAACTTTCTTCCTTCAATTCTTGTTTTTTTAATGTCACAATTCCAACCCTCCTCCTTTATCCGGGCTTGGGACCAGCAAAAGTGACCCAAAAGAGACACTCTGGCGGAGTTACTTAGGTTGTTTTTTTTAGTTTTTAGTTGATTTTTTTGTTTTTTAGTTTAGTTTTCTTAAGTTTGGTTTGGTTTTTAACCTTATGGTCCACTTAGGAGCCTACAACAAGTCACAGTAAAACATGAACATTTTTAACCATAACATTTTAAACATTTTTTTGTATACAATCTAAATTAACAATCTAAATGGCCCAAAAAGAGACAATAGAAAAAACTGTCAATGGCAATGTGAGAAAATGATGGTAAGTACTGGCAAGAGGTGTGGTGGGATTTGTTGTTTTAATTCAACGTGGTGAGGATGCAAAGTCAAACTGATTATGTTGATATGTTTTTTTTTATTTCCATTTTATTTTTTTGTCAATTCATTACCAGTCTATTTGAATATGTTGATTTTCTGGCCATAATCCAGGTTCATTGTTTTTTTGTTTTTCAGACCCCCCTCCACACACACACAGGCTGTGCTGGCTCATAGAAAGAGTGGGTCGTCGTCATTTTGCTCAAGGCTCTCTATGGCAGGTTCAGCAACTGAGGGAGCTGATGTGCCAAAAAGCTAGTGGGGGAGGCTGTACAGGAAGGATGTGACAAGTGAAAAAAAAATTAGAAAGAGATTTTCTATGTCTCTTTTTTTCTGCTTGAATTTTTTTCTCCTCTTTGTGCTCCAAGTACACATTAATGTTTCCTTTTTAGTGCTTTATCCAATTTTTCCAACTGTGTATTCCCACAAGAAACACCCTCTTGTATCATATGATAATGATGGCTCAGTTATCCAACACCAACACTAACATTCCAGGAAAGGAGCCAAGATGCTGTTGTAAAATAAAAGCGGAGCTACGGCACTCTTTCATGCTTACAGTATCACTTCCCTTGTACAAGTGAAATACCCCCCTGTTAGATGTGTTGATGAAATGTTGATGCCCCTCTATTGTATCTCTGTCCCATGGGGAAACTTATAAGCAGTATGCTCATCATGGGAGCAGGCCAACAGCCCACACTTTTAGGCTGTTCTTTTCCCTGGCACTCAACAAGTGGATATGGGCAAACTGAGTGTTCTTCATGGATGCATATGACCATATAATAACCGCATTGAGAGCAGTTTCCATAGTTTCCGTGGTTGCTTCACACCAAGGCTCTTGCCAGTAGCAATAGATGTGATGTCTGATACTGCATTAAACAAATTTAAAATCTCGTTTGCCTGGCCAATCAGAGTGAATTAATTATATGATGTACTTTCAAAAAAAGGAAGATAAGAGTCCACATTATCACAGGCTACATGCAGAAATGTGATTGAAATTTAACATCTACTGTATGTACGTTTGATAAATCATCTCCATCCAAGCAGGTGGGATTTTTCTGTTAAAAAATAAAGCTGTTACTCAATCACAAGCACAAAATTGGTCATCCAGCTGATATTAAATCTAGAAATTGCAAAAAGGCTCAAAAATGTTTTTGAGAGGACTCGTTTATCCCCGGACAATGCAACGCAGAAATGTTATTTGTAGCTTTGAAAAGCTTGAAGAAAAACACCTGTCCTGTCTCTGCCTCTGAGTGGTTTAATAGACTGTTTCTCAGTTTGTCCAGATGGTAATGCACATAGACATTTACAATTATGTCTCACAAACCTTGAGACCTTTTAATTATTGGAACTATTATATGAGAGAAGCTGGTGCAGAAAAGGAGGACAGATAGACGCCAATTTGTCTTAGGGTGTATATTCATCCTGAGTGTTTTTAATTAATCTTGTTAAAAGGAATCATGTATAATGTGTTTTTTTTAGAAGCGATACAATATCACAAAAGATGGGATTGGAATACTCTATTTCCTTACACCACTATACATGTTCCTCTACTCATCTTTGCAACTGTGCAAGACTTGGTGCTTGTATGGAGGGAATACTACTATAACACTACTATAGCCACATGTTGATTTGATGGAAAATGATTGGCTGGCAGATGTGCATTAATTTATAGTAGCTGGACAGTATAACCAGACATCTATAGCACAGCTGTTTGTTTAATTGTACGTTCAGTCCAGTTGATCTCTGGTTAGGCTGGATGTTTCCCTGGTTCTCTCCTTTGGACATGCATGAGTTTTCATATGGACATTCACACACAGCTGATGCAGTATACATCCATGCCAATGGTTTCACGCTATTCCACTAATCAAAAGGTGATGGTGTGATGACCGCTCTAGTTGTGTCATACTGCAGTGGCTGTGCTTTGTCTCTCTAGTGCTGCAGACCGATTACAAGCTTAATCAGTGGTGTGGGACACACCTGGGCCCAGTATGTGCATCGGCCAGTTTGGAAGAGATATCATCTCCTCCTCATCTCACCACTCTTAACCTCACACACCCCTCCTCTAATTGGAGGCTTCCTTTTCTTTGTTTTTTGTTTTTTTTACAACACAACACCCATGCAGCTCATTTTCACACATCCACTCCCTACACTAAAGATTCTCCCATATATTTGGTTCCATACTAACTAATAAATCACTTATTATTTAGTTTACAGTTGTTTCTCCCAATTTTTTTTTTTTTTTTGTATTCTAAGAGTCGGGCAGAAACAAGATGTGTACCAACGTGGCAGCAAAGACAGGAAAGAGGGGAAAAAAGCTCACAAATAAACATGGATGTAGCAAAATGATACTGGATTTAAAATAGTTTAAAATTTAAATGTTTAAATGTTTTATGAGGAATCAAATGCATTCAACAAATTTGTTAGAGCTCAAGGATATACACAATGTGTTTTGGTGAGTTTGGAAGAACTACTGGATTACAATGTAAGACCATGGCTATACTATGAAGCCATATTATTGGGTTATCATAAAGCCAGTGTTTTCAGTGTCACATACATCTGTTTTTTTTAACCTGGCTAGATGACCTGCACACCTATTCTGGCCTGGAGGATGCTTTGTTTAGAGTTGGGGTTTTTTTTTCCAAATTAAAATAGGCTATAACAAGCACAACCCTTGCATGGATTAAGCCCTTTGGAAGTGGTGTCACTATTCATGCAAAAGCCAGTGGTTATTCATACCAAAGTTGTACGGACTCTGCATTTGCATTTTTGACAATATGCTTTATGAGTGCTACAGATTCACAAGTGAGGGGATATCCTCTATATGTAAACTTCTTGAGCTGTACCTGAGTAATGCCACCAAGTGAAGCTGTGCACTAACGGTAGCACGAACTGTAAGCATTGCATTGAATGTTTTTTTTCAAGAACATGATTACCTGTTCCCTGTGCACACTCACTATAAAAGAAACATTCTATATATAATCAAAGATCAGACTAAAGGCAGACTAAAGCCTCCAAATTACCATCATGAAGCAGAACAATGCAATATATATATATATAGATATATATACAAACACACAAACACATTCATTCAATTCTCGGGCAATTGTGCTCTGCCTGATTGAAAATACTCTTAAGCTGAACCAGTCAGAGCAGAGATGAACAAAGCATGCGACTATGAAAAGAGGGAGGGGATCTAAATTATTTTCATTCAAGTAGTTATTAAATCCAACATATCAAAACTTACAATGTAATAAATCACATAAAGAAAAAATACATGGAGAAAATATGAAAAGAGAAATCATTCACATATCATTTTTTTAATATGCAAACAAGCATAGAGCTTAGATAAATGTAATGCGAAAAAAAACAAATGCCAATGCCGTGGCTGTGCATTCGTAAGTCATTTAAACACAACCCATCCATACAGATACACTGGGACTGAACATGTGAAAACCCACAGAAGGAGAGGGAGCATCACCCTTGTGAAGAAAGAGAGATGCTATGTTTACTCTTAATACTTACCTAAGGATTTACATTTAGATTTTTTTATTTGAACCTATCTTTAAATGGTTACAGTTGAAATAAACAATAATGTTTTATTTTCAAATGTATTATTGCCGCTCCCAAAAGTCCATATTGGTTGATGCAACCTCTCTTTTCATTAGTTATCTTCTTTGTTGTATTCGATTGTTTTAGGTATCAACATACTTGACTGTATTATTGAAAATGATTAATTATATATGTTGCTATTGTTTTCTATTTTTCTAGCTTATCTATGTATTTCTCTACATAATAGTTTTATTTGATTTACTGTGTGATTTCTGATCTATATCTGATTTCATTTTTTTTATGTCGGATTTATGTGTACATAAATAATGAGTGTTCTTAAGAGACGATCCTCAGTTAGTCAGATATCAATAGTCTTTGTAATGAATGTGCTCTGTCTGTGTACTTCATAGCTATTTCTACTTTGTGACGGTGATTTGACAAAGATCTCTCCAAAATAAAAACCTTGAACAAATAAAATCCCTGACGTTTTGCCCATATTTGCTCAGATCTAGGAATTCAAAACAACTTTCAACTTAGCTAAAATTATATCTGAAGGTCAACACAATTAAGAGGATTTGCTATTGTTCAGCAACACAAATCTGCATACTTATCAAGGTGAACCTGAGGTGAATGTTAAAGGCAGATGTATCTAACACTGTGAGCAAATATTTATCACAATTTCCTTCAACAATTTCACACAGCTTTCTGTGTGAAATGTTGCTGTTACAAATGCTGATGCAATTAGACAGACCTTTACTCTATTGTTGACAGAAATATAGCTGAATCCTTCAATTACAAGAAGTCTCTTTCATGAATAGGAGAGGAACAGCTAATTTTAACGTAACCGTCTCAATGAAACATCTATGAACCGTCTATGAAACAGAGGGGTTTCTGTCCCACTGCTGTATGTGATAAGCAATTGTCTGCGATTACTGAGACCCACCCCTACGAAGCTCCCTGGGTTGCTCCAGATAACACTGACAGGGAACACAACACTAAACCAGTCACTACACAATACACGACAGCACAGTCACACACATCACACCTAATAGTCCTTATCAGGATGCTCCAGCCATCCCTGAGAAGCCTTCCAAACACATATTTAGGAATACTCCCCACTGACTTTGTACACATGGTTAGTTTGCATGTATGTGTGTACTCCCAACACAACTAATGTGTATTTATGTGGTGATTTTCCAGTTAGCATTTAGATTTCAGAATATTGTTCCCCAATTCTCTCATTTTATCACAGGCTCCTTACAACCCATCAGTTCTTTCTCCCTCTCATTGCTGGAGCAAAGTGTGACTCAGCAGGATCCCAAGTGATGCCAGGTACAGTTAGAGAGTTTTAGTTTGCATAATGCAGTGGCTTGCACATCATTTCTGTGACTTATACTCTCAGGCCAAACTTCAATCTGGTCTCCAATTCGTGCAAGAACATTTAAACAACAAAAAGAATCACCTATGATTCTCTCAAGCAGAGTCAGTGTTACTGCAAAGGATAAATGATGATGAAAGCTGTGCACAAAAGCAAATCAAATTAGACGTAACCATTTTTATTCTTGAAAAGACATTGAACATTTAGCCCAGATCATCGAGGAAAAAAAAGAGAGAAAAAATATATATATATATACGTAACACAGGTTCTATGGAACCTGTGTTAGAACACAGGTTCTAACACAGGTTCTTCACAGGTTCTATAATATATATATATATTATAGAACCTGTGAAGCTGTAAAAAATATACAAAGGAGCTATTTCCCATCTACTGTAATACATTGAAATATGTAATTTGCTTTATTGTATTCTTGCACAAAAGAAAAAAAAAGCTGTAATTTTAGGCTTTGTAGAATAACCCCAGACCAGGTGTCTCATAGGGAATGCAATATAGGGTGTTTACTGTTAGAAAGTACAGTACGCTTTTGCGCTTTCCAAAAATCAGTACACAGAATGTCATTATTACTCTTTGCTTTTGATTCCCAGACGTCCAGATTTGGTTTAAAATACTCATAAAATCTACTCTTAAAATACTTGCTTCTTGATAGGATTTTTCTTTTTTTATTCGTGAATAAATTTAACATCTTTCCTGTGTGCCTTATCTTTCACAAAATGTCCTTTCTTCACATCAGATGATAACAAATAGCTGGCATAACAACATGATCACAAGCAGTTATGGTCAATCCTCTGCATAAGGACTCTCTTTTCATACAGTTAACATTGAACTGGATAGTTTAAGCAGGCAGATAACTCATTTCATAATCACAATGTTCCATACACTCTCTAATCACGCTTATCCATGACCTGTCTCTCTCAACAGACAAAACAGAAGCATTTAGTTGCCATGTAACACTGAGCTCTGCTCCATCACTGCTACACTGCTGCGTGCTTTCAGATACGCAACTCCCACCAACCTTCCCCTGTTTAGCATCTAATCTTAGGTGAATTTTGGCAAGTTTTGTCCTGACTGAAATGAAGTTCACATATTCCTTCAGTAAATCCTATTGACTCAAAGAAGCAACTAGCCTGTGTTGCAGAGACTCAAGTCTGTCCATAGATAGAACAGCTCCACAGATCCATGCCTGCAGGCTGGGATAATGCCACTGCAGAGTGAAATCTTTGACTCAGATCCGGCCCTGTTTGAAGTTGCATGCTCTCTCACTGTGCTCGCATTTTGTCTGGGTTTGCAGGTGTCTGGTCATGATAGCGCCCTGGGAACGCAAACACAGATAAAATGAATTATTGCCCACAATGTGATGGATCTGTCAGCTGTAGTACTATTTATTTATTTATTTATCTATTTTTTGGACAAACCTAAAATCCATCAGTTTTATGGTCCAACAAGAGACTCGTGGTTCAATAGCCTCAGGAAAAAACCGAGTTTGATTCCTGATTCTGTCCTCTATTATCTATTTATTATGAACACATAATTTAGGAGCCTTGCTGTCTGTGTGTAGCGATAATGTTTTTGAAGAGAGACAACTGAGAATTAAGTGTAGGTAGTGGATCAACACCTCCTCATCATGCTATGGTTGGCTCAAATGTAATAATATTTTTAAAGAAGCAGTGTTTTGTAATGAGATTTTCTGAGTGTAAATGTTTCCAGAATCTATAAAAGGAGCTTTAAAGGGATTACACCGCAAGGAAAAGCAATGTGTGGAAGAAGAAGGCGGGTTTCAGGACCAAACATGCATCTGTCTCCCCAGCAAAGTGTATTCTTCAATTTCGATGCAAAGCCTGAGGCAAAAAAACAAACATTTTATGCGTCCAGGTGTCTTAGGCTATTCGGGAAGATCAAACAGACAGTTTTCTCATAGACTATATTTGATGTTCTCTTAAGTCTGTCTGGACTGCAGGCAGAAGACTCATTTTCTCTCAATGACGAACCCCAAGCAAGAGTTTTGACCTCTGGTGTTCTGAATACAGTTTGATGTTTTGGCTCCATACAGCAGCAGGTTGGTGCATGTCCGTGCTCTTTAATGTTCTGTCCATACTTAAATGGTGCACTCCAGCAACTTTCTACAGGCCAAAGCGGTTGGGGTTGCATGCACTCAGCTAGGCTCTCCTGTAGCTCTTACAGCTGACAGCTCCTTTCACCTTCATTCCCAATTCAGATGTGAAAAACTCTGTTTTCCCTTTCACTTCATCTGTAAACATCACAGTAAATATGGAACCCTGCTGTGAGAGAATTGATTCATTCAGTCTGAGCAGTTTCATGCAGCAGTCTCCGAAGCACAAAGTGAAATTGCCCCGCTATTAGTCTGAGTATCACACATGTGCATGATAGGTAGTGCTTCTGCAGAATGCGAGGTTGCTGTCTGCTGTAGCAGCTAAAATTCCGTCACTAAATGTGGTAATGCATTTGATACTTCTACACAGTGAAACCAAATGTTCTTGTTTACAGTTGCATTATTAAAATCCGTCCTTTATTCAATAGCAAACCTAAATCCAAGCTTTCAAAAGATATTTAGATTGTAACAACAGGGAGCAAGGAAAAGCAGCATGTTGCATTTCGTTGTCACTGTACTGTCCTTGTACTATGATCAATGACAATAAAGATGAATCTGATCTGATCTAATACTGGACATCTCCCAAGGAAGAAGAACAATTGAGTCAGGTTTCAAAAACAAAGCACCACCTGAAGCACCCTAAAATTTAAATTCAATTAATTAATTACTTACTTAGGTAATGATGACAAGTCTCGCTGTTAGGGCAACAAATGATGCTGTTTTTGCACATCCCTCTGCAAAACTTTCACCCAGGCGACCTCAGTCTGTATCCTGTGTGAAAGCAAAACACACATCATTGATCTTTTCCTGAACCTGACCATGTAGATTTTGTGCTTGGAAACTAAGGTGCCCTTTCATGTTAAGCATGCGTGTCAACCACAAGTGTACAGACATGCAGACACCATCACTTTGAACTGAAAGGACTGCAGTTATAACATTTCTTAAAAGTTTCCAATGTTTCAGGTTTCCACAAAACATGAAAGGAATCACGGGGGCTAGGAGGGAATAACGGACAAACTCACACAGAGGACAGAACCAAACAGACTTAACTACACAGAGTAACAAGACTATGACACACAGGTGGCACAGGGAGGAGGAGAGAATCAGAGACAAGTGGAAACACTCAGACAATCACAGAGGGAAAATGAAGAGAAGGGAAAACCTTAAAGGGGAAAACATGAGGAGGATAAACTAATCATGAGACCGAGCAAACAAACACAGGGAAAGGGAGCAAACTGGAACTAAAAACATGGAAGACTGAAACAGAGACAGGAGAACAAATGGTTTAATGGTGGGGGGACAGGGTGAGATGGAGACAGATGATCTGCTGTGGCGACCCCTAATGGGAAAAGCAGAAAACAAAAAGATCACTGTTGAAATCTCTTTCATTCCGAGTAAACACCCTCCCTTTTTCTGAATTGCACATCATTTCCATGGCTGTGTAAATCAAAGGCTGCTTCCCTTCCATCCCTCTTGTAGCATACTCTCATCTATGTTCACATATCGTACGGTTTTATCCAGTAGAATGGAAGAACACCTGTTGTATACACTCTTCTTAGCACTTATGGAACCCTCTATCATTCCCAGAAGGTGGTTTCTGAATACTGAGGCCTCTTAGGATCGTCTCATGTCTGATTCATTCTCAAAGAGTAGCGGTGGAAGTTAAAGGTTAAGTCTAGTGATATTCTATATGGGCCAAAACCAATAATGCATCAGCCTGTCAATTCTTTTCAAGTTTCCCAGCCTCTCTGCACACAATGCCAAGCATGTTAGTGAGAGCTCAGCGGTTTTATAAAACAGCCGGCCACCTTGGTTCTTAGAGCACACGATACAAACAGGAGAATATGCATTTGAATGGGGATTATCTCCAGCTGTGGATTTGGTGTTCTCATTAATAGTTAGTGTGGAGGACAAGTATCACATAAATACTTGTAGTTACCTGTAGATATTCCATTACTGTACCTAAGTAGAGTTTTCAGTCATCCTGAAGACGATCCCTTGGTGTATCCATCAGGGCATATCACACACGACAGATGAAACAAGACACTAGACACGTAAAAAGACAAAAAGGACATGGTCTTGGTCCCAGATTGTTGCCCTCATGATCCTAGGTAATCCTAGGTGTTGATCTGGATTATCATCTGGATCCAGAATCTTTTATTAAGTATTCTTTACCATTGTGGGATAGGAAAACTAAACCTTTGCTATTCACACCTGTCACACATGCTCCTGCTATCACAGTCTGGGGCTGTCAATTATTATCTATCAGCTGTTCTCATCAGCCAGTCACATCATACATCCAATAGTGCTGTGACACACCTTCAACGTTAGCCTATCATCTCGCTGCTGCCTCTTTTAAATATTTTGTTTCTCCGTACCCCTAGTTCATTCATGCTGCAGTTTTGCCCCTCCTCCACCTCCTCCATTACCACCCAGTCTTCACAGATTCACCAACTTCATCATTCAGTCATCGGACACCACCACCAGTGTCTGGGATATATATATATATCTTGCTGCTGCTCAGGACAAATGCCCAACGATCTCTCTGCATAATTTAAACACTTATTTTAATGTGAAACTTTAGTATGCTAACTTTTGAAATGTATTAGTTATTCTGTAGTAATCGTATTATACTCTTTGTACTCTTGGGTGTGGTTTTATATAAGCCTGTATAGGTTTCTACCATGCACTCACACATACTTTTTTTTTATTTCCTTTTTATGTCTAGTATTGATGGTGTGAATTAAATAAATGCATAAATAAATCTCCCTGAAGAGTCCAAGCGTCAAAGACTTATTGACAGACTAACTATCACATGTCATCATTTGTCATCTTGAATTTTGATTAAAATGTTTTTTGAATAACTATCAAACTCATAATAATACCAATGTGATTGTGAGGGGTAGGTTTTCATGGTGATTGCTTTTAGGTGATATGATGAGGAACCTGAGTTGCCACGGCAGTGTTTGCACTCTCTGAAAGCTGTTTAGGTTCAGCTTCTTGTTGCCTTCACTTTGCTCTTCAGAACATAAAGTGGGCCAATTTGATTGAGGAAGGGCTGCGATATTAGTTTATTTAATCATGTTAGTTAAAACCGATGCCATGACATTATAGAGATACGAGAAAGGAAATTCCAGAGATGTCTGAAGAATGATTATTTATTACTGTCCCACCCACAGTCCAAAACAAAAAAGGAAATGGTGTAAAACAGAACATTAGAGAAGCTGAAGCCTGAGAGTGTTTGGTCTTTTTGGGTTTTGAATACCACAACCTTGATCCCCAGCTGATCAGCAACAATAGACCCATCACAAATCTACCCTTCTTCTCAAAACTCCTTGAAAAAGCTGTCGCTCAGCAACTTTTGGATCACCTCTCATCCAATAATCTGTATGAACCTCATCAATCTGACTTCAGGACATTCCACAGCACAGACACTGCCCTGACAAAAGTGGAAAATGATTTATTACTTGCTACAGACTCTGGCTCA
Source organism: Chaunax sp. Z400 (assembly GCA_037577475.1). Lineage (NCBI taxonomy): Eukaryota > Metazoa > Chordata > Actinopteri > Lophiiformes > Chaunacidae > Chaunax > Chaunax sp. Z400. Next base: position 3,737,044 of record CM075199.1, read on the forward strand.
GTTTCAAACTCCTTAAGCTCAGTACAGCTTTAGAACACAATTGATCATGTAGTAGGTCGGTAGTGCTACACGTTTAATATTTATTGCAATAGAAATCTATGGTGGCCCTGAAGTGCAAATCCCAACAACAAATAGGAAAACATAACAACTCAAAACCAGCTAAACACAACAGCAAATCACAAAACACAACTCACTAAACACAACAAGAAGTTGGAAATCAAATTAACAAGAGAAAACACAACGACAAAATAGAAACCATAACCACAGAGCAGAGAACACAACATTAAACTTCAACTGGAATAGTTAGTCTACCTGCTGTCAACAAAGATTCACCAGACAAAACTTAGTTTAATAATAGGTTTATGAGTTTTCAGCTACTTTTATTAAAGGAATCGATGAATCAAGGACATTTATTGTCGTTGTCACAAGATGTACTAGACATAAAGGGAAATTAAATTCCATTTCCAGTACACCTCCCTTTGTAAGTGTCAAAACATTAGAAAGGCACTTATATGAAAAATACAGTAGAAGACAAAACACATGCAACAACATATAGGAACCTGAGGGGTGTGGAAAAAAAACGAGGCGGTGCAAGTGAGTCGATGAAGTGTTCGTAGAGCCACGTAGAGTATCAGTAAGGTGTAATGTACATGAGGCATACAAGACCATAAATAAATAAATAATAGAAACTGTATTATTCAGTATTGTATTATACAGTGTATTATTCTCCACCGGATGCCACAATGGTGGCAGTACATGTTGGTCTTTTTCGATCCCTTGTTCTAGTTCCTTCATCTGGCAAGGAAAACAGGCTCCTCATACACACTTTTATAAATAGATAAATAATCAATATGAAGCTAGATAAAAATCTGATTGAAATGCAAATAAAATATAATCAAAATGTAAAATCCTACCAGATCCAATGTTTCTTGTCACCTATAGGTAAACATAAGGACTCAATACATTGGGGATTTGCACAGGGACCAGTCAGCATCCTTGATTTATTTTAGGTAAAAGCTCCTTTCCTGTTCAACTTCTGTCTAATCCATTACTGGAGCTGTGCCTAAACCCCCTGGTCTAATAGAAACAGAGCTCTGACTGACACAGGGGGCTGACCAGTTAATTGGATGCTTCAATTATAATAGCACAGTGCTCAACCTCTGTCCCCTCAACACGAGCATGTGACCACACACACACACACACACACACAGCTGCATACAGGCATTTTCTGGTTTGAAACATAATCAAAGATACACTCATATGATTATCATAGCTGATAATTAGCTACACTTGGTGACGTATACATGCCCATATCTGTGAGTGATGACAAAAAAATAAATAAATAAACTGCTGCTCTCCAAATCTCTGCACACCCTTAGTTAAACATGTCAAATAAGTTCTGAGGTTAAACCTTCCCATGGCGGTGTTAAATAAGTTTAGGAAAATCAGAAGAATTGGCCTGAGGTTGGAAATTATGGTTTTCTTTTTCAGGGAAAGAAATTGATAACTTTCACTGTGTTGTAATTGGCCTCAAGACACAAACTCCTCACACAGGCAGTCTTCAACGAACACACTTGTTAAGTATATCCAGTGGGTGAAATCCAAACCATCCCATCGTCTGTCTGTTGGTAAGATGATAGGAAGATGAAATGCAACATATCAAATATTAAGATTAGCTATATGCATGTTCATCTGATTCAACACGCTGCACATGTAGACCCTGATAAAGTGTAATAGCCTGTAGAAAATAGTCCATCTCTGTTTCTATTTTCAAAGGGGTTTAGTGAAAATCTTGCAATACTTCAACACTCTCATATATTTCTGTTTCATTTTGCCCACTGATAAAAAGTTTAACAGAAAATTGCGTTTGAAGACTGTAAGATATGGTTGAAAGATCTGTAAAAAGTTTGTCAGAGGATCTGGAATTAAGATTATTTTGTCAAACATTTATTTTCAAGGTCAAAAATGAACTTTCACACTCAAACTCCAAACAGTCAGAGGAGGGAATGTGTCAAGATGCCATCTGGCATTCATGGACATTAACATTGCAGTTTTTACTATATTGAATAACTTGGCTTATGGATTGTGTTATCTGGAGGGAAATGTATTGAACATATTGGGTCTCAGGATACACACAGATCATTTTAGGAGAAAAAAAAAATATAAAAATTGTGTAACTTTTTTTTGTCAGATCCCATTCAAGTTCTGTTTTGCTTAACTTGTTTGTTTTCTTTTAGTCATCATGAGGACAGAAGCTGTGAATGCATTTTGTTGCCGAGAATGGCAGGATGTGCTTGGGGAATCAGCAGGAATTGGCAAAAGTAATAGAGACAATTTGAGAAATAGTGAAATCTCATGGGAATAGTGTTTCATTATTGAAATCATCAGTGTATCATGATGTGATCTGGTCTTGCAGTTTTGTCTCTGTGGAGACTCCCAGCTGGGAATTAAGTTAGGCCTCAAATTGGTTATGTGAGAGGAAAGCATACAAAGATGCTATAGCAATATACACCACAGTCTGGATTTCACTGATGCTAATTCATGTATGAAATATGATTATCACTAGATTTTTGGCGAACCAATTATTGATACCTCTCTCGGTACTTGCTGACAGTAATTAGTCACTGTGGAAGCCATGCTCAAGGATCTGGACCCAGGAATCCACAGGTCATTAACAGCAGCTCAGAGCATCTGGTGTTTCATAATGACGGCAGCAGACAATGAGGATCAGGAGGCATCCTTTAAAGTATGAGGAGTAATTGATTGGGGGTGACACAGGACTTCTGATTTTCTGTTTGAAAAGGATAAGAATTGGCCGAGTGCTAAAAATGTGTCGTGAAATCCTACTCAAGTTACCAGTGGTAAAGACGGCCTCAGGTTACCAGGGCCTGGCAGGTCAATATGTTTGTCTTCTCTATTAATTAGGGAACAATGTTACAATATTGTATTTTAGACATCTTTTGATGCATAAATCGTTTTGGGGTGCAGTTTTAAGAATACTGTGCTACTGGCATGGATCTATATGGTGATGGATAGTCAGTTGGTCCAACACTGAAATATCTCAACAAATATCAAACGCTTTGTAATTTTGTACATCCATTGGCTGATTTTACCTTTCACTCCACCAGCAGGTCAGTGGGTTTTTCACACTTCCTGTGAATATCTCCACATCAACTCCAAGGATTCACACAGAATGCTGTACATTGATATCTCCCAGATGATGCACCGTAATGACTTTTGGTGTTTTAATGGCCATTTTTGCTTCCTCTACCTATGTGAATGGATATGTCAGTCCATAAGCCGTCTATCCGTCAACCTGTACATACTTCCTTCCATCCTCTATGTTGACAATGATGCAACCGCAGTGGGGCAGTGAAGTTTCAAAAGTTTCGACAACAACAAATATGGCGATGGCCGTAGTAGATTGTGATAATGTGCCTAGTAAATACAAAGCGGCAAAAGAGGAGGTAACAATGAAGTTGGGCGGTGGTCTGTGAGGCCATTAGGTACATCTAGATTTGAGGAGGAAGAGTTTTTACACTTTATCGCTTCACTTTTTTCTTCTTCTTCGTTGTTTCCATACATATTTGTCGTGCCTTGTGTAACCGGTGGACTTCTGCGCTGTGTTTATGTGTAGAAACCAATCTCAGCACCAGTTTCTCTTTGGAGATCACTCCGTTTATTGCCACACTGACAAAAGATGGAAACAGCACATCAGTGTGCAAGCTACAGTTATGCCCCAGCTCCTTACTCTATAACACAAACAGGAAAATAACTTAGTACATACTATATACAAGAATTAACAGGTTGCTATTAGTAGCAACAACAGGTAACCAACCTCTCCCATGTGGGGACAATACAAAAGGGAAGAGGCTATGGGACTAGCAGAATATATAGGGGGAACCAGAGAAGAAGAAATAAGTAGGGGCAACACAGAAGGAACTGGGGCGGTCCTTGCAGTCAGGTACAACAAAAAGAAGGGTACAGTAGAACTGATTTTGTGTAATTATAGTGCCAGAACTGGCCCGGTTACACTTGCTTGAATTGTAGCTACACTGCCCTCAACCATTTCCGGTGGTATTGCTCCGTCCCTATCTGTAAGCTCTCCAAAAACATGTCAGATTACGTACAGAATGAATGCAGAAGATGTATGGAAGGCTCCCCCTGTCTCCATATCCATCTTTATTGTAGAGCATAAATGGGCCCTTACTCTACCAGCTTTAGGAGGTTAAAGTGCAACTCAAATGAAAATGAAATTGCTTTCTCTGTGACAGATTATACAGATCTTATATGTAAATCTTTTTTTTTTCTGTGTTCGCCTTTGTAAAAAAATCAGGAAAACCAATAGAAGGACATTTATATTCAATACGTATTGGTTTCATGATGGCACCCCAAGATTCCAGTATCTGTCTAGATGGATGGAGCTATTATTTAAACACAGCTTAGGTAAAGCAGTAATGTCACCATTCTATCATAGGCAGAGTAGACATTCACATTGAGCCTGACAGCAGCATGTTTCACAAGAGCCACAGAAAAAAAATTTAAATTTTTTCCTTAGCTTGTTGAAATTGTTTCACGAGGAAGTTAGTTACCATTATCAGTTTGTAGGCAATAGTTGATTAGCTGCTCAGCTGCAGTACATACAAAACAGCATGTTAACATAATGACAAGTGCTACTGAGGTCCAGTTAGATGCTGACATGTTCTTTACTCTTCACTACCACTAACCACATTTAGTCATAATTTGTATTTACTAAAGTACTCGAAAAACAAATTACATTTCCTGTCAACCTTAAACATTAAACTAAGAAACTAAAATGATGACCATGGTAAGCATTATGCCTTGTAAACATCACCATTTAAACATTGCATGCTAAAATACTGACATTAGCTTAATTAGTACCTAATTTGCACAGTCTGTTGTGATTGTCTGAAGTGCAAATATTAAATGCCATTATGAAGATGCATACAGACACTTTACTGCAGAGGTCAGAAATATGGAAAATAAATGAGCTCAAAGCCTACAACGGTCCTCTCTCATTCCCTCACAGCACAATGATGCACATACAAGCGTTCACTGAGAATACAGTGGATTTTAGGTAAACAGAAAACATAAAAATCCCTTTACAGATGGGGAAATAGTAAAGGAGTGTATGGATGTTGTATCTGAAATACCTTTAGATGGAAAATAAAGACATGAACTGAGAGAAAATGTTCACAAATCCCTCTCCCAGCTGCAACAGACACAAGAGGAGTTGAAGTATTTGCGCAGGATGCACAGTCACAGCTGGATGCTACCATTCAGAGTGCACTTTGCATAGCCAGAGTGTTCTAGCAGACTTTTGGGCAGATAGAGACGAAATAAAAAGTTATTGGCACAATAGAAGAAACATAAGGCCGAACAGTTTGCTCAGTTTTTAGAAGATGAGATATTATAGCCTTCCTGGTTGGCATGACATCACATCTAAATGACCTCTTCTTAAAATTACAAGTCTGTTTGTGATTTGGTAGCAGCTGTCACGACTTTCCGGAGGAAGTTGGACATTTTCAAAAGGCATCTCCAAGAGGACTGTGCACATTTTCCATAAATAAACAAATTCTGGTATCTGACAATTCCATTTTAATTGAATACCCCTGCACTATACTCACTAGCAAGTTGACAATTGTGTTTTTTAGAGCAACATACTGTATGTCACAAGTGTTGACCGGACTACAATGCACTCTTGTAGAGACACAGTATGTGTGAATTTGTCTTGCATCATTATCAAGTTAAACTTGTCGAATGCGTTGGTTTATCAGGCTCACAGAGCCAAGGGTGGGCTACAGACTTCCTAGTATTGCCCTTTAATATAATTTGAGTTGAGATAATTTAAGATTTATTATCTTGTTTTGGCCACATTTAAAGGATTTCAAGTTGCTGTATATTTGAGTTAGACAATAGATCAACCATCGCCTGTGAAATACCCTGTTAGACTATAGAACATCATTTATGTGGACGAAAAATAAGGAGAACACTTTTAAAAGTCTGCTTTCATAATTGATTTCGTTACTGTCAATGACCACAGTCACTTTTGAATTTTGTATAAATAGATGACACTGCAGATATGACTTGTCAATGGAGGGTATTTTTGTATTAGCAAAAAAAAGAGAGCTGGTTTAAATTGATAGTGCACTGCCTGTAACACCAAGGAGGACATAGAACGTGAGAGAAATCCTCCGACAAGGCTGATTTGTTCTTTTCCATTGCCTCAGGCCTTGTTCAATAGATTCCAACAAGTCCAAAAATCTAAGGGTAAGTGGGGATAGATTGGCAAGAAAATGAAAAGTAAGATGGTCAAAGGACGATGAGAAATAGACATATGTGGCAATCAAGGGAACAGTGAGTGCAAATGGGAAGAGAAGTAGCTATTGTAAAATCTGAACTTATTATCTGCAGGGACATGAACATGTTATGACATTGAAACTGTAAAGGACAGCACATTTTCTAGAGCTGTAACTTTTAGAAATGATTACATTTCCTTGTAAGATGCAACATTAGCCATAGAGGTGACAGCAAGGCCTTGCAAAAGATAAAATCGCAGGTGAGCGAGCAAAGAAATGCACTTCAACAGAGATAGAATGATTGGTAGACAATGTTGACACATTTTCACGTTTCAGTGTTATCTCTCATGCTCAGAAAACATTCAGCTTCATGTTCAAGGCCCCAGCAGATTGGAATAATTTACCTGTTGATACCAGAACCATTCCATCACTTTTTATGTTTAAGCATACCCTGACTTCTAGTTTGTTATTGACTTCACTTACTGTTATTATCAGTAAAGCTGTTTATGTTTATGACAACTGTTTATACCTGCTACATATACTTAATGGTTAAATGTTTCTATCTGATTGTATTTGGTAATCCACTCACATTATGTCTCTCTTCTCTTGGCTTGGGGTTGTAATGTTTTCATGAATTACTGCATATGGTTTGGCTTTTTCTGTTTGTTTGTTTTGTTGTTTTTGTTATTTTATCTTTGTTTTTGTTTTTTATTTATTCATTCCATCTTGTCACTCCTCTGCTATTATGTGCTGATTGTTTTGGGTCCCCCTCAAAAACAAAATGGTACATCTCATGGCGCTTATTCTAATAATACATTTTGAACTAATGATATAAATTATGTACTCATCCTTAATTCCCGATAGTGACATCTCTTTTATTGGCATATATGGACCCGTATTTCTCAGGGCTGAATTCTCATAGTGTCATTCTGACAAATGCAACATAGCTATTTTCCAAAAATTGTTGTCTTCAATTAACTTTTAAAATATGGTTTAATTAAATCAATTGAATATGTTATGAGCATTACAGGCATGGTACCTAATCAGACAACCCCTCCCAAAAAAAAAACCCAAAAACTAAATCCTCCTTCTTTGTGGATCTGCATCTTGATCCCGATCCAACTGAACATCAAATCACCTTTTCCATCATCTCTACGAAATTTCAAACAAACAAACAAACAGAGCCAAATTAAGCTGAGGTGAAAGTTCAGTCAGGAAGACTACTCCCTTGCACACTCAGGTCATCGTTTATTTCTCATATCCTGTCAGTCACACCCTTCGCAAATTCCTTATCAGTCTAAGCAGAGTCATCAGCCGCCACCACCACCACCAGTGTTCCATGAGAGGTTTTATCTGCTGCTGCTCAGGGCAGATGCCCATCGATCTCTATCTCCCTGAAAAGTCTAAGCACCAAAGATTTCTGACAGACTGTCACATATCACCTGCTGCAATAAGTAATTATCTTAATTTAATTCATTTGTCTCTCCTGATTGAAATAGTGATGAAAGCAAAACCTTATTGCCAGACGTAATAAAATTGCAGTGCATGTGAGGTTGAGCACGTTTATTGAATTGTATTATGTTTAATGTAGCATTACTAATTAATTAATTATGTCCTATATTTGGATTGTGACGATGGATATTCTCATTCACACAAATAATTCCTTCCCTTTTAGCTGTCAAATGTCTACATTTGACATTTCCGTATACAGAAAATGATGTCCTGTCTTTGCAGCAGCAGGAGGAAATGGGTGCTTAGAATGGAGTCACAGACCTTCCTTACTTGTGTGGGTACATCATGCTGTAAATCCTCCACCGGCTCACAGGTCACAGGACAACCATGTTACATTGACACTCAACCTGCATACCAAGAACTTAGAACTTGGTAAAAGAGACATGCAATAAAAGGCAGGTGAGACTTCCTGTTCAGTTGAATGGGAAACTGTGTTCAAATGTTTGACTGTACTGTATGTAGTGACTTCTTTAGCACTTTTCCCTGCTTGAACAATATATGAACACCACAAGAGTGTAGTCTATAAAAATAATAAGCAAATTGTGATAAGGGCTGTTTTTAAATACACTAAATAAATTAGAATGTTTAGAGAGTTTAGAATAGTTTGGATGAACAAATGTCTTTATACACCTTTTGTTTAACCAGAGCTTAAGCTGCAACTGTGGCAAATGTTTTATTAGTATTTTATATAAAATCATCTGCAAAGAAGCTCAACATTCATAAGTGGGCTCTACAGAAAACTGGACCAATTTATTCTTTTTTAATTCTTCTTTATTCTTACTGTACTTATGAATAAATTGTTACTATTACCACGACATTTGAAATTACTTAATTTTGCAATGTAGTTTTCCAGCTGTGAAAAACTTCTGGGAAGTCAGTCTGACAATTTTTGAGAAATATCAGCTCATTTAATGATCCGAATCAGATTGTTTGAAAATATATATATATATACTGTATATTTATTCATTTTTTTCAGTTTAGTTTACTTAATATATACATATTTGAGAAGTAAAAATATTTATTTTTCCGATAAAGTTCATGACTTGACTTTTTTATTGTAATTGACTAATTACAGTTTCATGGAACCTGTTGAAAAGATCAATTTAATGAAAGTCGATGTTACATTTTTTGAGTGTACAATCTCTCACCCTCACTTTGGCCTCTAAGCTAAGACACAGTTTCACAAACAAACACAGATTAAGATGCAAGGTACTGATAGAGATGACAAGATGGAAAATAAAATGTATTGTCTTAAGTCTATTTGACTGAAGCTAATTAATTCTAAACCTAAGAAACCCTTAGTAGTGATCTTGCATGTTAAGACTGGTCAATAGACCTTGATTAACAGGATTGTCAGTAAATTATTTCACAATGGTGTTGGTGTGACAAGACAAGCACCAATACTATTCTGTCCTAAAAAGGCAAAGTGCAGTATCTGCAATTTTTGCAAAATTCACTTTTTTTTTGCCCCAGTTAAAAGTATCTTATTTTCTCTTCAGCCTGTTAGAATCGTTGTTGTTCTACTGCTGCATTTTCCAGAGATGCTGCTTTCTGAAGCTTACACTTATTCAAAAAAAATGCCAAAAGCTGTTTTTGTCTTTTTTTGTTTGGTATTTTTGCACATTTGGCTTTGTAAGGCAGTGTTCTCATTATATGTGTTCATAAAGTGCTTCATTTTGTTCCTCTGATATCTTCCACAAATGAGGTCACACATATCAGATATGTCTGTTTCATTCAGATTGACTGTTATTGTCTCAGCTCACTGGGCTGCAACATTTTTGTTATTTTGTAGCAGCATCTCTGCCACAATCACGGCTGCTTCAATGGGGGAATTTGTAGTCTGAGGCATAACTTTTCACTATGAATGTCTGCCTCAACAAAAGCAAACGTGACACGAGAGAATTTACAGTTGAAGACCTGATGATTTCAAGATTTAACACAACTGGTATGACTACATGTGGACATTTTTAAAAAAAGAAAAAAAATATGGGAAAACTCTACCTTGTGTTCGCATTTAATATCATGTATACATGAATCCGCACTGCCGTTTTGTGTGAATGCATGTGTCATTCTTTTATTCTGAAGTACTTTTTATTTCTAGATTGAGTGCTACTGTCCATTCTTTTAAAGGCAAGGAACCATTTTATAGTGGCAATAACATTTTATTTTCACATCTATTCTTTGCTGGTTATGTTTAGATCAATTTTATTTGTATCAAGTTGAAAAAGTGCACAACATTAATGACTCCTCGCCTACCTCATCAACATCCACACTCACAAACAGACCCACACAGAAGACAGAAAAAAAGCACAAATACGATAGACCAACAGATCTGTGACACAGATGTGGAGTCTGCCTCTACTTATAATGAGTACAGTTTAGACACACAGGTTCTGCCTCATGCATTGTGTCACACTGTGTTGTTTGATCATCAGCTCTGCTGTGAGGACATGAAGAAAGGTAAAGTACTTTGTTGGTGAATACCATTTAAAAACAAGTGTAAAGGTGCAGTAAATGTCATGTTTCCATGATGAATTCCTCCCAAAAGCGAACACCCCATTAAGCCTTTCCCAGAAGGTTACATCTTCCATTGAAAGGGCCTGAAGGAGAAATCAAAATCCAGGTTACTGGATCCCATAGGTCCTGTAGAGGCTGTCACCTACTGATTAGTTCTTGTGTGTCTGTCCTTAGAGCCAGACAACAGCCTCCCTGCTGTGAATAATTACGGTTTGCGGGCACTCTGCTTTGTTGTTCTCAGTGCAGGATCACGAGCAGTGCCTCTGGAGTGAGCTTCTCTGCACGTCTTCAGAGGTTTACCTTCATGAGATCATACATATTGAGAGAGGGAGATGCTACTGAATTTTCTCTAAGATTTGGCAGAGGTCTTTAGAGTCATAACTCCCTAGTCAGAGCCATACAAGGCACTTGACTGACAATATACGAACAGACTGAGCAGAGGAAAGGCAGGCAAATCCTTGCTAGAGCACAGGCATCTACCAAAAGGTTCATATATGAAACATCTAATGTGATCAAATGAAAAGTATTCCTGAGGATTCTTATATTTTAAATAAATCCCACTTTTCTGTTATATTTACTAAATCCTGTTGATTCCTCTATATTATACAGAGACAATGGTGTAATATTGGTCATGAAATGATTCTATATATTCTTTCCATAATACTGTCAGTTAAGATTCTTAATGCGGCTCATAGCTTTGCCAACACCATTGATAAAATTGGGCTGGTAGGTGGTATAGAGAAATGGGAACATATTATGGTTGAGTCTGAAAATTTACTGCAAAGGCACCCTGAGCATCTCACTTTTTATTCACTCTGCACACCTTTCATTTTTTGGAGGAAAGCCCTCAGCACTCGTTTTAAAAATTTACAAGTCAGAGCAGAGGTAGCTCTACCTTCAGTCACGGCACCTTTTTCGTTCCTGCACAATGAAATGAGGTCTTTCTCTTATTACATTTTTTGCACACCAGTTAAATGGATGAAAATGTGGCAACAATGGCAGTATTACTAGCCTGTTTTATCAGCTTTGACTTAAACAGATGAACCACACTACATTTTTCTTTGAATATTTGCAAACTCATTAGCTTTGCCAGGTGACTGACTGACAGCAATCACAGCCAGGTGACATAAAAACAAAGTTTAAAGCACTCCTGTCTGTGCTGTTTTCTAAAAATAGAGCAGAGTGGTGCACTTCATGATTTCATGCCTACAGGGTAAAGACTGGAGTGATATCAGTCCTAAAATAAAAACTTTGCAAAGCCATCCAAGGCCATCTTACATACAAAGAAAAGAAACAGGTTTCCTACTGGCCTAGAGGAAATTGCACACTATATTTCTCCTGCATACTCAAACAGTACAATCTGAATGCCTCCTGCTAAACCAACTTTTACAAAGCTAACAATTAAGCAATTTCCAGAAGACTTTTCAAAGCACACTGTAGTAAGGCATTTATACAGTACTTTTCTCTGCATATTTTCCTCAACATATCCATGTCCTATAGCTTCTATAGAATGAAAATTGTTTATAACAAATCTTACATCTTACATTCAATGTAACATTTCCCTGGTACCATTTTAAGAAATTAAAGATATTGTCTGATTCATATCTCAATGAAAGAATAAAGAATGTGGTAAAAATAACTGGATGGGGCAATGTTAGCAGCTACTGTCGAGATGCATGGGAGAAGGCTGCCAAGCTAAGGCGACAACTGCAATTCAGAAGAGCCTGGAGGAGGAGGAAGATTTGTCTCTGTACCTAAAGCAGTGACTGAGAAAATGCATGCAGAAATACAGTAGAGAGAAATGATGCTGAAGATATCTGTTGCATTGGCTGCAGTGGTCTGTGTGAGTGTGGGGCAATATGGTTTGATTAGCTAATCTTTATAAAGTAAAAAAAAAAACTAAACAGTAACTTTGTTGCAGACAAACAGACAGACAAACAAACAGACAAGATGTGCCACATCTTGTGGAGCCTTGTAATCATTACATTACAATGGTACATGTGGTGCAACTAATAAACTATAAGAAATTCCTGGATCCAGACTGCAATCTGGTTCATCACCAAAATCTAATCGATTGTTCCTTGGGCCACTTCCAAATTCTCCAGAAAATTATCAAAATCCGTCAATAACTTTTTGTGTTATCTTGTTAACAAACTAACAAACCAACCAACGCCGGCAAAACCATAACCTCCATGGCAGAGGAAATAACAAGGATAACAACATTCCCATTAGAACAATAACATCGACAATGTTCCCATGATGAAATAGCATAAGAGAATTGTAAAAAAAACAAAAAACTACAGAGTGGTACTTGAACTGTCAGCCTCAGACAGTCTGAAGAGATGCAATGCATCCTAGGGCTTTTGAGTGTTCACTATGCTGCATATTGCTAGTATACAGTACATCCAGCCATATATCGCATACAAAAATTCAACACAATATGCAGCTGAAACACACTACATACTCAGTTACAAAAAGTAAATAGTACATTAGTATTGTATGTGTAGTAGGACATCCTGTCATTTTAGCCGTCCAAGTCAACTCGGCTAGGTGTGCCATGTCACTGCTGGCCTCTATCCCCTTTCCAGACCAGTGAAAGACAGCAGCAGCCCAGTTACAAACCAGAATGTCCATTCAAGCTATATCTATTTTAGTTTTTTTATAAGTCTCACCTCCAATCTCTATAGTCTATATTATCTATACAGCAAAAACTACAACTCCCATACAGTAAACCATACTATTGGTGTGTAAATTGACGTCACTAGCCGCTCAAGACATTTTTTTTTCAATATGACTCACTGCTTTCTTTTTAAGCTATGAGAGAATTATTTATGAGTTTTGATTTAGACTTGAGTTTGCAGCGTTGATTCAAGTTGCACTTAAGTAGCTAATAGATTGACTGGAGACTTGACCTGAGACTTGTCCTGACTAGACTCCTGAACAATCTTTATGTAAATATTCATTAATTCACTTATTTTGATGCATTAACACAGATTATTAATAAGGTCATGAGCATGAGCTGATTCCCTCTTTTATCAGCAATAACATATCTGGTGCACATGGCTACAAATGACACCACAATAAGAACATAATGACCAAACCTGCAGCTTTCATAGGTAATAGAATACTGACTGTTAATGGTATATTACATGCTTTGAATTCCTTATAAAAAGCTTTACAATGTTCTGAGAAGACCACACTATGTACTAGACTATAGAAAATTGAAACCAAAAGAGACCTCACTTGGACTGAAAATTACTGACTTGTGAGAATCTCTCACGTCAATCTAACCTTAATTCAGCCCCTTGCCCCTTGGTGGGGGCACTCACCATAGCAACCACTTACTGGGCAGAAATGGGTAAAGTTAATTTTGACTGGCAATTTAGAAAATAATAAATCTCAATCTAATGTCCATGCTGGTTCCTCACATGGAGTCATTTTATGTACAGTACTACATAGTACTGCATAGTACATAGTACATAGTACATAGTACAGTACTAAATAGTATTCTACTTACTAAGAATATGTGTTACTTTGTCCTCCCCTACAGAAAATATCAAAGAGCATGTGTGTTGTTAAAGATGTAAATATTGCCTTGATATATTTTAAGACAATGGCCTTATTTTGACCGTACATCGTGTTCTGTTCATGTATAAAGGACAAGTGATACCTAAGTCAAAGATGATGCCCCGTTCAGTCCTATGAAAGTTGCTCACTGGGTGCATTTATCTCCCACTCCCACATGTTTGGGCCTATAGAGCCCGTCAGCCCAGATAAGCTTAAAAGCACAGCACATATAAATGAGATGAAAAAAATTAAACGATATGAGAGATATTGGACCCAATTATATGGGAGCTTTATCTCTCAAAAACAAAGCCATCTGAAAAATTTAGAACATGGGGTGCTAACTACTTAGAGACATCTGAAACGTGACTATTATAATGATATAACATGTCTAATTAAATCAGTAAGGCACTCAATTTTTGTAAGGCGATTTAGTCTTCAAAAATGTACAAGTGGATGTTACAGTATGTATTTCCCTGCATGATATACTGTAAATATATTTGAGAAAAAGGTGCGATATTTTTGCTGCTAATTATTTCCCTCTTTAATATATTGGAGTAGAAGTTTAAGTGGAGTTAAATGGATCCCATCCACCACTGACATTGAGCCAAACCAAGAGACTTACAGGAAATGCTTTAGCCAAGATAACATTTTTTTTTTTTAGTTTGGCTGTAAAAGTAGACAAATATGATGGTATAAGTGCATATGTAATGATTTCTATCTCAATGAAGTCACTTTAAAGTCAGATCAGGCTGCATGGTGATGAGGTCAGAATTGGTGTAATTTAATGAGATTTAATGGTTATAGTTGATCCTCTTGGCAGCAGCATTTTGTACAAGACCTAAGAACAAATTTAAAGACAACCGGCTACTTTTATTATGCTTTGCCCCATAATTTATTTATCTCTTGCTAACTTAAAACTTCAGTATTTTAAAGGGTTAGTTTGGATCACACATGATAAACACAAATATAAACATAAATGAACGAACAGGTCAAGGTGTCAAAGCTCACCTCATTTTTGCGAGTTAATCCTGCCTTTAGTTCTCAACTCAAACACACAGATCTGATCACATACTACATTTACTATTTTTAAGCAGCCCGCTGCATGAGTTGTAATGCATTATTACAAGGAGCGCTTTCGCAAGTCTTTCCTTCCTGCAGCTGTTAGACTGTACAATCAGCACTGCTCCCAGTAGACCTAACTAATTGTAGTACTTTTTGTTGCAATACTGAGACACTTTTGTAATAGTATTTGTGAAATATTTTTGAGACACTTTACCCCCCTCCCTTATTGTATTGTATTTCTTTATATATTATTTCCCCTCCTCCTGCTGTGTTTTTTGTGCACTCTGCTGCTGCAATGCTGTAAATTTCCCCACTGTGGGACTAATAAAGGGATATCTTATCTTATCTTATCTTATTGCAACGTTATTTTGCACATAATTTGGGATAAAATCTAAAATCTGTGATACTTCTGTTTAAACAGCATTCATATTTGCTATGCATTCTATTTTCCCACTCATCTGAATCACATATACAATCGTACACATTCTTGAGTGCTGCTCTCCTCTCAAAGCTTCAAAGGCTCACTGTATGTGAAAGTATAAGACATGAGTCAAAGGAGGGGGCACAGTGTAGTGTCCATAAAAACGGTTACATGGGCTGTGGTCTTGTTTCTATCATCCTATAGCACAGCTTCTCCAGACATTAAAAAGCTGGAAGTGTCGGGGTGAATCATAGTACAAAGAGGATGCGTACGGATTTGTTTTTACCTTAGACCGAGGAGAGGAGGATGGCAAAGTCACGGGAGATTTATGAGGCAGCGTTCACCGCTCTTCAAGAGGATGCATAAGGGAGCGTGCTTAATGATTTATTACCCTGTGACACTGTGGGAATCAAAATGGATTTTAGAATCTGCTAAACTCTTAAATCCAGACCTGGAGGAATGTGATTTATGAAAATGACATCAGGAGCCCCGTGTGTTCCACTATGTGTCTTAGTAAGCATGTGTGAAACGGCATCTTGGCCTCATTGAGCACGTTCGAGTTATGTGCACTGCAGTGCTTTTTTTTTAATGCAAGTGTTTCATGAAACCCTGTTTTCACAACTGCTATCTGCTTGTCTCATTATGCTTTTTAACAAGGATGAATCACAGACACATATTCATTCAGAGATTCAGCAGTGCAAACATTTAATATGGCAAAGCATAATAAAGATGAGCACAGCCTGTGTAAAAGTGTTGCAGCTCCTGGCTGGTTGCACTGATGGCGTTTCTTATGAAGGTGTAAACCATAAGCAACACATCTGGTGTCAAACGCAGGCTTTGGAAATCTTGATTTGGCAGCATTAAGGCTTAAACTCATGGAAAATATCTGTTTATACCCACAACAATGCAGCTGAGAAAATATTTCAAAAGTCACTGTGTATGAGTGGGAAAAGAGTATAATCCTGAAAACATAGCAGATGCAGACTCTGTTCTGTTGTCGGGGGCAGTTCTACATTTCATAAAGACTTAATAATTTAATACGTGCAGTGATCTCATCTGAGAAGGGACAATTTAGAAATGGAGAGCATTTTCCTTTAAGCCCTTTGAAGTAAACATCCTCCTGCAGGTGTTAAGTCACTTCACAACAAATTCAAGCAGGAAATTGTCTGTGAAAGCTAGAAATCTCAGCACACATTTAACTGTTAGTTAGTGAGTCACTTTTGATCAAAGACCCTGTTGGCTCCCTGTGGATATTACTGGCTTAATGGTTCTTGTGGAATTAATACACTCAAAGGCTCTGACCCTCATTGTTCACCCACTTTAGTGTTTTTACTTATTTGGCCTATTTGGTGGGGTTGTGTTTAGACTGTGGTGGAGTGAAATTTACCCAACACTTTGTTAGCTTTTTTGCACCTGTTCCTGCAGAACAATTAACTTCTTCACTCTTATTGGTATATGGAGTCCTTTGACCTCACTTCATTTGCTGCATAGCTTTGCCTAAATACACCTAAGTGCATGTATAAATAGCCAGTGAGCGTGGATACCTCTGCAGGGCATTTAAATAATGCCTGGGATGCATTCCAGAAAGCAAGTTTGGTGAAAGCTCTAGTTCTTTAACCCTGAGACAAGGAAAACTTTGGGATTATGAGAGATGGGTAATTAATATACTCTGTGAACCTAACTTGCTCCCTAGACGGTTTTCTTTAACAAAATCTGAATTTCTCCCCATCTCCTTGTCAATGTTGAGACCATGTTACTTTGCATCAGGAGAGGATTTGAGACCGAAATAGGATGTGCCACCAATCCCTGATGACTAACTCATCGATCTTTACAATTTTTCCTCACACTTTATCCCTGATCTTCTGCCATGCAGCTCTAAAATTACAGACTGTCAATGTGTTCTCAGATCACAGCAAAGTGTCATCTGTATAATATTGGTGACGCACAGCTTATCAGGAAAGCAACAATTTGTATTTGTACTGCTGTCATGCGCCTGAACGTCTACTGCACGTTTTAATAGTGTTCCAACCTGGAAGGACTCAAAGTTTGCACTGACTTAAGTAGAAACCATTCAGTTAAAGTTAATGACAATATTTTTTGCTATTTGGGGTTGACAAACATTACAGGTTGTTTTGTGTTAATGCTTCAGGCTAAGATGAAATTGTGTCTTCAGAAAAATCCTTCTTGGAGAACTTGCTGACTTATTGAGTAGGAAAATATCATCTTTTCTCTACTTTAAATCAGTGATTGTCATTTCATTTGCTCCAAACGTACTAAATTCCAGCCGATATCACTTTTTTCCAGTTTTTCCTTAGCTTTAATATTTTTTTTTGTCAGATAGTAATTATTCAATCATTTCCTGGGCTTTCATAATCACTCTTTCCCTTAAACAACTTAATTGTCAATTAATGTTAGTCAATTAGTAAGTTCATCTGTGTTTATCCTGGTTTCCATCTCTGTAATACAATAATCCAATAATCTGTTACCAAAACCATTAATCACTAATCTGTATAACCGTTTATTTCATAACATCCTTTCATTTAAAGTAATTGCACTTATTTATTCCTTGTGTGATGAGAATTATGATCAATTCAACTCGTAGCTTACGGTTTTCAGATTATTTGACTAACGATTAATTGAACAATCAAAATTGTTATTCAATAATTTCCTGATAAATCAGGTTTTAAACAAGGTAAATTCAATTAATTTAAAGCTCATATTCTTACACCAAACAAACACACATTTGCAGGCAGTGCAGACCACTAAGTTTCATTACAAGTTTACAACCCCTTTCTCAGTGATGACTTACTGCAATTAACCTAAACACACTGGCATAAAAATAAGTAACAATAAACAGCTATGAACAATGCTGCAGGTGCATTTTTTTTCTTGCAGTTATGGCACATATATTAAAAAAGCTTTCTAACCACAGAATGCATCTTGACCGAGGATGACCGCATGGAGAAAGCACCACTCTGTTTCCAGGAAACAAAGTGGTAGTTGGTGTTTTTACTCATCACAGTGAGTTACACTTACTTTGTCTCTCTTGCTAATCATTTCAGTTGCTCTCTGCTGTCGGTCTTTAACTCAGGTCAGACCTTTATATCTTTTCTGCTTGGCTTTCTGCTTTACTTTTAATATATTTTGGTGGATTTTCACTTTTAATCTTTACTTAAGGAAAATGTTTACAAACCTATGTTTACCTTCTTTTGAGGACTGATTATTACCCATATTTACATCATGCACATTGAGGTATTCACCATGAAACCAGAACATCAGCTAACATTGCGCCAGCATAAATAGCAACATTAACATATTAAGCCGTAGCAGCATATGATTGCCCGTGATGCATATAGTTAAACATTGCACCATCATCAAAAGCCTCCACACATTTTCATTTTTTATGTCAGTTGTGGTAATTTGAGATTTAAATCAGTAAATACCCACCTCATGTGCACAGACCATCAAACCACTCTTAAGCCACAGGCATTAACAGATTCTCTTTCCCGAGGCACACAGACTCACCACTGGCCTTGATTAAACTGAAATTAGCCTTTTTCAACTTATCCCGGAACATCTTCCCATGGGTTTAACTCCATAGTAGGTCTTACTGTAAATGCCCCCCTAAAAAAGCACCCTTAGTGGTGGTTTGGGGGTTGAAAAACACACCACAAGTCTATTTCTATCAAAACTATCAACCAACCTTTAATGTCAGCACAAAAAACAGAATCTTAATGACTGGAACGATATTTGTTATGGCCCTAGTGCTGCATGTGTATGTGTTTGCTTTTTTCTCCCCTGCCCCCACAGGTTCCGCCTCCTCTCTCCTCCACCTGCTGTGCAGAGTACCTGCAGCTGAGGGCAGTTTGTGTTTAGGGCATGGACTTTTAACGCCATGATTGCCAGTGGGTCAGATGGCAGTAATTGTCCAGCGTGTGGTAAACTCTCATGCTGAAGTGCAGACTTTTTTATACTTTCTCTAGCAGGAAGGGTGACATCATTGTTTTTTGTTGGCCTTATATTTAGGGCCCGAGCACTGAGGGTGCGAGGACCCTACTGTTCTGCAAGGAATTATTATTCTCCTTCACGCAAATGAATCTCCTTTTTGGGGTCTTTCCGATACTCAAAAATTCATGTAGTGGCAACAGGAAATGACATATTTTACGTTTTGATACACTACTACTAGGCCGTTGAGCATATTGCCTTCAAATTCAGTGAGAACAGCTATAACAAGTTGGTGATGCATGATTGTGAAGCTGGTGCGTTTTCATGCAAAGATGTGGGCGTGGCTGTGCAGCGAATGTTGATGTTTTGCCCTGAAGCTGGAAGTTGTTTTATCTCTGCTGTCAGTGGTCCAATCTGACCCAAACTTCACATTTTTGATAAGAGTCCCGCCCTGAACACACATATATAGTCAAATTTGAAAATAGTCACAGCGCCACCTAGTGACAACAGGAAGTTATATACTTCAGATTGTGACATGCTACTATCAGACCATTCGACACAATGACCTCAAATTTGGTCAGTAAAGCCATAAGGCCTTGATGAAGCATTATTGTAAATATTGTGAGTTTGGGTCCCATGGTGGTGTAGCGACAGTTGATGTTCGCCATCAAACAGGAAGTTGGTGTTGAGAGGCCAGGGAAGCTCAGACGCTCACCAAAATTGAGACACTCGTCAAAGGTGGTAGAACTTACGATCTCATGTGGTTTACAGGATCGATTGCGGTAAATTGGCTACACAGCGCCGCCTGGAAAACCTCAAAAATAAGCAGACCCCACTGTGCGTTTAACCTTGACGTATGAAACATATCATCATATCAAGATCTACTAAAAAGCCTCTTGAACCATGATCTATACGCAACAAAAATATTGCCATTTTGGATTTGGCGTAAATTTTTCTGTGATTTGCAGGTGTTATACTTTAACGAACTCCTCCTAGGCTTTTTGTTTGATCGATTTGAAATTTGGTCAGTAATATCACAACACATTAGTGATGAAAAGTTATCAAAGGTTTTTGGATAACTCGGAAGGTGTTGCCATGGCGCCGTGGCAATTTTCTAAGTTCGCCATGAAAGAAGAAGTTCTGGCCCAAATCTGGCCCAAACTTGACATGTTGGATTAAAGTCCCATCCTGAAGACATCTACACAACAATATTGAGTAACGGTGATAGCGCCACCTACTGGCAAATACACAATTGTCTCGTGTGACAATTTTAGTTTAATTTTGATTCAATTTTCATGGGGTGGCCTTCACATGATATAATCGAAGACGAGTTAAAATCATTAAGCGTTGTCTAGCGCCACATAGTGGGCAAAATAAGGTAAATCACAATCCCTCCATTAGTGTACATAATGCATGCAAATACAGAACCTTGCATTAATCCAAGTGTGCAGTAGTGAGGCCGATGATGTTGCACGGCCCGACAGGCACATGCCCCGATGGGCGCTAGGGTGCAAGGGCCCGTTCAACGCTGCTTGCAGCTCTATTAAAATAGTTTGTTCTCTTTTTTTTACATTGAACCCAACCTCCACACAGACTACTTCACCATTGCTGCCTAATATCACCTGCATGGACACATTAAGAAATACAGACACACACACTTTTTAAATTTTGTTTTTTTTTGTTTATTTGGTTTGTTTCTTATTAAGAGCCTTGGTCTACATGTACCCTCTTAACCTCTAAAGCCCTCAGGTTTCATCCGCCTCTCCAGTCACAAGAACAGGCAGGATAGAACAGGGCACAAGCCCTTGGCTATCCCTTCAGGCTCATGATCTTCTGATCTGGTCTGTGGTTCGGTTAGTGAGGGGGGTCTTCATCAGGGGGTCTTCTTTTTACGTTGAAATAAACGCTTCCAGAAGCCCTTCTTCTTTTCCTTCTTAGCTTCCTCAATTAAGAGCTCCTGAAAAGAAAAAGACAGCATGTTTGATTTCTCGTCCAAAGGTCTCGCTGTAGGTTCATGAACCCCTCACTCAACCCCCAGTGGCGGGGGAGCCAACATGTAGAGATATAAATGTCTATATTTCATAACAGAACCAGAGGTTACAGGTGTCGTCTTGATATGATCAAATAATGGACATATCCTGTTTCATTAGCTGCACCTCCACTGAAGCTGCACCTGCTTCTGTCTTTTTGCCAAAAACTGATTGTACAGCCCATTTTACATACTTCCACAACCTTAAAACTGCACTTCTGATCTGGTCTTCTGCAATAAGTAAAAAGCAAAATATGAGGTGAGGCAGCTTACCTGCTGTATTTTTTCCTCTCTGATGAGCTGAAGCTGCTCATTCCTCTGTGTCACCAAAAGTTTTTCCTTTGTCTCCCTGTCAGAGAGCTCCTTCCGGAAGCTCTCCTCTTTCTCAAGAAGCTGCTTTGTCATGTTGTCGAGCTTCTTTTTCAACCCCTCCTCATGCTCACAGAAGACCTTCCTGTAGCTCTCCTCTACCTCTGAGAGCTGCTGCTTCAGGTTGTGCTCCGAGTGAGCAAGCTTCTTCTTGGACCTCTCCTCCTTCTCAGAGAGGTCCTTCCTGTATGCTTCCTCTTTCTCGGAGAGCTGCTGCTTCAGCTTAGCTTCTCTGTCAGCAAGCTCTTGCTCAAATCTCTCCTTCTGCTTAGCAAGCTCCTCTTTCAACTTCTCCTCCTGCTCAGAGAGCTCCTTCCTGAGGACATCTTCCCTCTCTGAAAGCTCCTGCAGGTGGTGCTCATCTCGCTCTACTGTCTTCCTTGTCAGTTCTTCCTCCAGAGCGCCACACAGAAGTTTGGTCGCTTCTAGAGCTGACTGAGTGTCCTCCAGCTGCTGCAAACTGTATTTGTAATTTTTGGCACATATATTGGCCTTGCAGAGCTGTTTGTCCTTCTCTTTGAGGAGTTCTTTAAGCCGGGTGACTTCGTTATCTATCTTCCCTGTCTGGTGGAGGCTCTGCATCTGATGGGGGCTCTTTTTAAGAGTGGCAATCTGATGATCTGCCTCTTTTATCGCCACCTCTATCTTTTCCTTCTCTTTCTGCAGGTCCTCTTTGGCATGACCGAATTCCTGTATTTTCCTCATCAGATCTTCGATCTCACCCTGATTAAAAGTGATTTCAGCTTTTTTCTTTTTAAGCTTCTCACTTGTCTGATGGAGGGTTCCCTCCAACTTTTGACTGCGTCCTTCAACATCATACAGCTTCTTCTTGATGGCGTTGATCTCATCCTGCAGCGTCTGACCGCCATCTTTATGGTCCCTCTCTCTGGGGAGAGACGCCTCTGCTGCTTTCCTAGAATTCCTTGCTGTTCCATCAAAATTCTGTTGTTGGAAAAATGCAATAATAATAATAATGAATAATGGCACATAAACGTAACAGGTAAATGAGTTACAGATTAGATAAATTATTAGAAACTAAGCAAAGTCCATACAGTAAACATGAGTTTTGAAAGATTATTTAAAAGACGGCAGTGAACTATATTCCAGAGGGTTGTAGCCCTAACAGCAAAAGCTCTCTCACCCGTGGTCTTCAGCTAAAACAGACAGGCTAGTTAGCCTGTCTGTTTTAAAAGTTAGTTAGTTAGTTAAAAGTCTGATGGCTGCATTTTGAACCCCCTGAAGCCATGCAATCATTTTACCAGCAAACATGATAATTTGGTAAAGTTCAAGCTTGTGTTATTACACACAAGTATGAGCAGAAACTATATCTAACCATTACATAAATCCTGTATTTATTGTAAATAACAAACATAAAAGAAAAAAACTGTAATCTCTTTAAGTGCAGTGGTTACTAAAACGTGTCTCCAGGTTTGAGCTTCTTACCCTGTTGGTCCAGTCTTGTCTTTGTGACATGGTGCTTGAGACTATTGTGATGGATCCAATTAAAATAAATGAAATAAATGACTCTTTGTGTCTCTGAAAGATAATTCTATAGCGATATAAATCTGACTGTCAGAAGCTGACTTATAAACACATAGACTTTCCTTTGCTGTGTGATCAGAGGAAATTGGAATGTTAAGTCCTTATGATGTAATTGCGAATATTAAGCTTTGATGACGCAATTGGAATGTTACGTCACATAGGTCACATTTCACAGATACAGTATGTGGACAAAAGTATTGAGACACCTGGTCTTTACACCTTCTTCCTTCTAAAGGCGTTTGGTTTCATCAGCAATTCTGTACGATTTGTTGGTATAGATTCTCGTTCAACAACAAAATAAGGCTAATCACAATCCCTCTGTCTGTGTCCATAATGCATGCAAATACAGAGACTTGGAGCGGGAGATTGATGGACGGATCGGGGCAGTGATGCGGACTCTGTAGCGGTCTGTAGCGGTGAAAAGGGAGCTAAGCTGCAAGGCAAAGCTCTCGATTTACCGGTCAATCTACCTTCCTACCCTCACCTATGGTCATGAGCTCTGGGTAATGACAGAAAGAACAAGATCGTGGATACAAGCGGCCGAAATGAGCTTCCTCCACAGGGTGTCTGGGCTCACCCTTAGAGATAGGGGGAGGGGCTCAGAGTGGAGCCGCTGCTCCTCCACATTGAGAGGAGTCAGCTGAGGTGGTTCGGGCATTTGGGTAGGATGCCCCCCGGACGCCTCCCTGAGGAGGTATTTCGGGCATGTCCCACTGGGACGAGACCCCGGGGTAGACCCAGGACACGCTGGAGGGATTATATCTCTCGGCTGGCTTGGGAACACCTTGGTGTATCCTCTGAAAAGCTGGAAGAGGTGGCTGGGGAGAGGTAGGTTTGGGCTTCTCTGCTGAGACTGCTGCACCCGCGACCCGGACCCGGATAAGCGGAAGAAAATGGATGAATTGATGCAGGAGGGAGGCTGATGATGGTGCACGCCCCAACATGCACCGGTGCGACGGTGGTAGAACCGTGCAACGTGCGAGGGCCCGTTCAATGCTGCTTGCAGCTTTAATTTGGTTTAACATTGTCTTCTGTTTCTGTGGAATTGAGGAATACCTGGAAAATTGAATGACGAAATAAATTCATTGAAAAGATATAGCAAATAAGACTTAGTGGGGTCATTTTTGACCCATTTTGTGCATCAAAGGGTTAACACTGTAAGATCTACAGCATCCCTCATGTATGGTTATTCTTTAATTCTAAACGTGCAAGCATTTCACTAGATAATGGCCTTCAATGATAAGGTTATGCATACCTCAGTAACATTGTAATTGACAGCTCACATGAAGTGTATGTAAAATAGAGTCAGCCTTTTCAGTCTCAGTCTCACAACAGAGTAAAACATATCTTCACACTTCACAGCCCAGCCTTATCAGAGAAGCTATGCCAGCCAAACTGTGGCATATATTACATTTGGTCTAAAGGAGGAAATTGTTCTTCTGTGGTCCATTGTGCAATCGCTTTAAATGTTGATGGAACAAGGAAATCTGTAATATGAAACCTCGGTGCCTCTGACTGCTGACAAGAATGTGAAACAAATGCTTTGAGTGAGATTTCCAGGTCTTAAACACAGATCCAGTAAGTGATGGAAGCAACTGTATTATCACTTTGTGCAAAAGATAAAGAAATAGGATAAGGTTTGGTGTAATGCTCCTGTGTAGAATGCTGTGCAGTCATCCAGCAACTGAAAAAAAAAAGATTGCTTGACTTTATTAAGCATCAGGCAACTGAATCAAATTTCATGGTGTGGTTTATTCAGTCTCACCAGTCCTTGAAAATGGCTGCAACAAAACAGCGTTAGTTTTCCTTTTTATTTGCTGATCATACAGGCAGTTCCTAGCTGTAGAGGAGCAGGATCTGTATGAGGAGAAGCAGCAGGCAGTTAGCAGATCCTGCTGCTGTCCAACCAGACACCATCCACTCTGTCATCAACTCCATCTTCCCTACCATCCATCTCCTCGCACATTCTGTTCTCCCTGAGGGAAAAAAGAAAATTTAATACACCTGATGAGGCCATCGTTCCTCTTGGTTATCTCCTGGATCCCGAACAAAGAACAATTTGTGCATGATTTGCTGTTGACTGAATGCTATCCTCAAGGCAAATGGCACTTAATGACAGAGCTCCTTATGAGTGACTTAAAAGAGGCTGATGAGCAAAATTAGATGCTGAAGAAACATCAGCGTTGTATGTTTGTGATTTATTTGTTCGTTTCCCCAATTATTTATTGCAGGAGAAAGCAGAGGATTATCTCAAGTCTTCCGGTGTGTATACAGCAATTATGCATTGTAGCTAGGTAATGTGTTTATGTAGGGCAACATGAACATGTCTGTGTTTGGAAAATCTGCGTTTTCTGTGTTTATGCACAAAAGAATGAGTGAATGATGAGAGATGACTGACTGAGATGAATATCAAATTAATTCAGTCACTGAAATTATGAAAATCTATTTGACACAACAGCAACATTAAAGCAACACATCACACGATATCAGTCACGTGTAACAAAAATAAAGCAATTGTATGACGTAAATGGCAACCATATGCAATATCAGAGGAGAAGGAAATTCCATACACATTCCGTTTGGTACATAATTTATTCGGAGGGAAGATTTCTGACTCTGTCAACATAAATTCCTTCAGCTGATCCTGATCACTCCAAGTGTTCTTCTGCTTATAATTACAGGTTCAAATCATGGACTCTCTGGAATCTGTACATAACAATATTTGTATTTTCAAACAATGCAAACCCAAAAGACAGGCAAAAAAGACACTAGAAAAAATGTAACTCAGTCTAAGTCTAAGTCTAAGTCAAACTCATACTTTAAAGATGAAGAATGCTTTTTTATTCTTAAGTATGTGAAAACAAGGGACTACAGAAAAGTGGCCACATTGGACAGCATACCAATTCAATTTTTTTCACAACAACTGACCAAACAGTTTCCAAGTTATATTCCTGTACTTCAATGGTTATACTCCCTTAAACATAAACAGAGAATTATGGCTAAAATAAACAATTTCTAATCTAATCTTATCTTAAATCATTTTAAATTTTATTTTATTTCTGGAAATCATCTCCCGACTCTAAGATTGGCACTCACTACCCTGCGGGGGGCCATGTTTGGAACCCCAGTTTGGTAACCGGCAATGACAAGACTTTAATGTTTTTTAATGTTCTTTAAACATCGTCAGCGGGCCGAGATGGCAATGATCTCTGGTTTCTCCTTTCTTCCTGCCATGTTTGTGCACAACATGATGGTCAGACAATATATTGCCTGCTGTTCCCACCACACTGTTCGCCTTTCACAAACAATGTCTTTGTTGACGTCGTTCGGGAAAAGAGTCCGGACTCGTCCGTGTTGTAGATATCCTCTGGAAAGTACTCAGCAGTGATTTCGGCGATTTTTTTCATCCAGTCCTTGACCATGGTGCGACGCCGACACTCTCTCCCACCATCGTGTTAGCACCAATGTGAGCACAACAAGGCTTGTTCCTGCAACACTAGTCTGAAGCACGGCACAAGTCGGGATGTTGTGTCGCAGAAAAACTCCCAGCAGAGTTGGTTTATTTCCTGGTTTCCTGTCAGTCCAGCATTTCTCTTCCTGCTGCTTGAAGCATTGTTTTTGTAGTCGTCCAAATATTCTCTTCTTCTCTTGAAAAAGTATGACTGAACGTTGCCTGGAAAAGTTCCACTTTTGACTTTAACGCTGAACAAGAGAACTATCTACGCGGTCGTTATATCCAGTGATTGACGGCCTGCAGGTCTCCAAACGTGCTGGTTGCAGTTGTATTGGACAGGTGGGCTTCTTTTACAGGAAACTTAATGCGTATGTTAATGGGGATTAAAACAGGACTGTGAAAAAGCTGTCATTGTGCGCAGAGGCTCACCTTATAGAGGTGGTTGCTAAACCTGGTTTAACTGTATTATGTGCAGTAATAAGACATAAAATATTACCTTATATCTTTATAGAGACATTTGTCCCTCTCAAAGTATACTCCCCTTCAAAAATGAAACCGATGGTCAAACTATACCCACAGTGATTTCACACATTAGTGTGAAATAACTTCAATGCAACACTTGAAGGTCAGCCAAAAGCAGCGCTTCACTCACAAACCCACCTTCTGTCAACTACCTCGGATATTTCTTCAGTGGAATAGAAGACAAAGGAGGAGAGGAGGCGGATGTTGTTTCAGATTGTCTTGGGGAACATGAACTGTGAATTGAAATGACCGTATTAACATTACGCAAATGCGGCACCACATGAAAATGCTACAACAAACTGAGTGAATTCTTAGAGGGCCAGAAACAACTGATTGGTTTTCCACTTCACCTACTGTATGTGAGGCTTGTCAAACACCTCCGCAGGCGGTTCGTATTATCATCCATCACTACATGTAAATGACAAATAATGTCTCCGCTTTAACAGAGCGTCTCGTTTAGATCAGTGCTGAATTATGCATATTCCACCTATTCTCCAACATTATCTGGACAGACCCCAGACTGGACACAGACTGATAGGCCTTATAGTGTTATTCTGTGACTGTATGAAAAAAATAGAGAGTCACTCTGTGATATAATGAATTAAAAATATACGGGTAAATAAAGTCACAAGGAATTGATCCAATAATTGAATAAAGGATGAAATATTAGATGGATGTTTCATATGTTTTTACCTCTGATATGTGCAATAAGGATTTATTTATTCTGTGATAAATAAATAAAAAGCCAAAAGATATACTTGCAGAATTCTTCAGGACACGTCAAGAGGTGTATCCCTATGATGATATAAAGGATTAGCTTGGCTTTAATGGACTTGTCTCTGTGTTTGTGTCCATAATTAATAATTCCACAGGCAGGCATTTTAGTTTAGTGAATCTGCAGGCTACATTAACTCCGACTGCACCAAGCACTCCATTTGTACCTCCCTGCATCCATAATTTACTCATTTTTCCTACAGACTGTTCTTGTGTTGCCTTGGGCAATTGTATCCAGTCACAGGTGCATGTCTGTTTGGAGACTCACGCATTATCCCACACAGATGCATACGCTCTCGCTCTGGTTCCGTTTCTCTTAAGTTTTTCTCTCTTTTTTTATGCTCTTTTATTTCTTCTGTGCTTTTTTCCCTTAATTCTGTGAAGCTTTTTTTTTATCACGAGTGGGTTAAATAATCCATTTTCAACTGCCTCATTCTGAACACGGTCTGAACATTATAATCTAACCCCAAGGGACCTTATTAATTAGTGTCGTTTCATATACAGTATGGGTTCATGGGGTTACAAGGGAAGAGAAAGAACTGAGACAAAGGGATAAAGACATCTGGATATTTGTGTGTGAGGGGGAAGTGTTCATCATTAAAAGTTTTAATGCAGAAGCAAGAAAAGCTGAGGCGAAATTGCGGGCGGAATTATTTTCTCGAGAGTTTTTGTACAGTTGCTTGTGTTAAATATTTGATACCTTAATTTGTTTCTTTTGTAATAAATAAATTGTTGAATAACACACCCATTATTCCTTTTTATTCCACATATTGTTTTGGTATCTCAAACTATCTCAAAAATCACTGTGACTGTATCATATAAAAATATTTAAAAGGATACTCTTCTCTGATGAAACACAGATTTCCATGTTTTAATCATTATCTGTTATGAGTGTTGTTGTTTAGCTATACTTCAGCACAAAATGCACTAATATTCTCTCTTCTCTGTGCATTCAAGGAAACCCCAACCTGCACTAATGTTCAAAAAGGGTCCACACCACATTTGCATTGTGTTCAAATCCAGATTATCTTGTTGCAGCCTTCTGATATGAAGAGTAAACAAAGTTTAACTCAAGCACTCCATTAGTAAACAAGACAACCTGGATGCCATCTGGCTACCTACTTACCACCAGCTACAAATTTCTATTAGTGAATTCCCAGGAAGGGAAATGAATCACTGGTTACATCGGTTGAACAGATGCCAATGAGCACTAAGCCTACATATATCCTGCAGTAGCAAATTAGCAACAACAAGCAGCAGCAGGCCACATACATTGGACATCAGTAGCAAATAATCAGATTTGCTGCAGGGACTAAATCATATTGATATGACAGTACAAATACATAGCAGACATAATGTAAGAGAGAAACTACAGTAACAGCAGATGGCGGCAGCTAAACTGATGATTGCATTTGAAATAAATAATTAGTTAATTAATTTTTGCATTCGAGAACAACAAAATGTACTTTGTAATAAATCATAAATTCAGTCAGGAAAACTAAACCTTTGCACACTTAGGCTACACTTCATTTCTCATGCTGTTCTTTCATTCACACCTCTCATGCGTGCTCAATCTAACTTTCCTGCTATCATGGTCTGGGGCCATCAATTGAGTTCAGCTGTTCTCATCAGGCGATCACATCCATCTAATAGCACAGCGACACACTGTCATTGTCAGACTTGCTGCTGTCTTTTTAAATTACTCTCCCTTCCTCCAGTTCTTTCATGCTGCTGTTTTGCGCACCCTCCACCTCCCCATCATCGCCCCGTCTTCAAGATTAACAACTTCCTCATTCATCAGCTTCACCAGGTTCATCAGCCACCACCACCAGTGTCTACATTCCAAATGGGGATATATATCTTGCTGCTGCTCAGGACAGACTCCCTTTGATCGCAATCTCCCTGAAGAGTCAAAGCCTCAAATATTTTCCAACATCCGAATTATCACATTTCATTTGATGTAATAAACATTGTTATTTCCTTCAACCACTAGTCTCTCCTGATTGAAATGTGTGTTGGGATGTTGAAGGGAAAAGATGCAGCGATGCAAACTGGCCCGTTTAAGCTCATCTCAAGCCACCTGATGGTGCCGCCTGCAAATCAGCTCATCGAGTTAGTGGCTGGTTTTAGAATGTAAGACACACCATCTGTTTTAACAGCCAATCAGCATCTTACAGTCTAAATATCATAGTATGGGATGGAGGAAAAAGAGGATTACATCTTTGATTTGCCTGAGGACCAGCTGTACCTATATGATGCAAGGCTTAAAATTAATTTTTCTGCTGAACTGACAACTTCACTCCTAACCTTTTCCTCTGCTCCATTCCCCGTCACTCTCTGCTGCTCTCTCTCTCTCTCTCTCTCAATAACTCAATCGCACTACTAAATCTCACTACGCACACACCCCGCAATACTGGACATGCAAACTGAAGCAAGTAAGTCATTATAACTACACCCATTAGTGATTTGTGGATCAGCTCTGAGTTCATTTCAGTTTTGTTACTTAAAAAACCTGACAAGCTGGCATTTAGGGCAGAATTACAGAGAGCTGGAAAGTATGTTTTAAGCAAAAATGTCAAATGTTTTAGATGATTTCAGCTTTTTGCATGTCAAGATTTGTTGATTGTCTTTGTTGGACAATAGAAGCATTTTTCACAATTGATTCATTGATTAAAAATAATCAGTAGTTGCAGCCCCAGTTGAGCTTCCGTATTTGGACAAAAAAAATAAAATAACACACAGTATTTGTTTTCTGCATTTAGAGTACAATAACATTGTTGACCCACACTCACACTGAGGGAGGCTGAGAGTCATAGACACAAAGGGAAATTGGATGTTATCTCTACACTGTGTGATGCATAATGTATCCTTATGATGGTCTAGATTATGAACTGTCCAAGACGATGTTCTTAAAAAGACATTTTGTCCAATTGACAGTCCAAAATGTCTAATTCATGTTGTGACAGCCCACCCATCTGGTTCCCTGTACTGTACTCCTATTTACTCTGGTAGTACCCTGTGTTGGTTGTCTGAGCCTCTGCCTGCACCTGAGAGGGCGAGGCAGAAAAGGAGCGCTCTCTCTTCCTATGAGCTGTGAACCATCGCCATGGCGTCCACACCTCTGGTTGAAAATCAGAGGTTTGTAACAATGATGTGAAATAGATTTAATGTAGATCAGCTCCTCTCCTCTTGGAAGCAGGAAATGTCTTGATCTGTATTGAGCAAATTATTCAATGAAAAAGTCAGTTGTCAGATTAGTGTTTTCTGTCAAATGACAAATTAATCTAGTGGTTTATTTTAAAGAATTTACTCTATAGCATTACTCTCTGTAGGTGTGTCACATAAATTACCTGAGTTTGTGTGCTGTAATAGGCTTCTATTGGCATAATGGAAACCTTGTACTGCTATTGCATAAAATTCACATTGCAATACTTCTTCCCATGGTTTTGGTCACTTAACTGGTCATTAACTAGTGTTGTGGTTAAAACCCTCTGGGTGCAGGTGCCGAATTACAACACAAAGGCCATTACAGGGTATAATTTCCGATCACCACGTATGGACATGGAACATTAATCACTACAAAATGGTATATAACACACATATGGAAGCTCGCATGCATGCAGATGGGGACACAAACGGCCTAAGAAGTGTGTGTGCAGTTATGTTCGCACATTTTAAGGGTATAAAGAAAGAAAAAATGCACCACAAAAACCATAAATGTTTTTAACACATAGCAACTACAGAGTGTAGAGAAAATTTGTTTTGCTTTTGTGAAAATATGAAAGGCAAACCTTTCCTGATCCTGCACAGAAATGACAAATTGCTTGGTGGCAATGTTAAATCCATATACAATACGTTCAAAAGCCATTGTATCTGATTACATATTTCATTTAAATTACTTATGGTATTGGCCTTTGTGACTGTGCATTGTAACTGAAGACTAACTAATGACTGCTTGTTAACTATCCCCCAATTTTTCTTGTCAAGATAATTAATGAAGTAATTAAGAATACAGGATGTGCAGAATCATCAAAAAATCCCAGATATTTTTCACTTGTCTCTTTCTCTGTCCTCTCCTTTATTGCCTCTTGCACTGTTTTACGTCACACATCATTTCCCTTGCGTTTGCATTGAACTTGGACTGGCCATTTACACTCTAAATGCTATTACACTCCAAAGAAATGTTCATTTTGTGAAACCATTCTTAAAAAAAAAAAAACAACCAGGCACAGGCCTGCTATTACCATGCATATGAAACACATAAAAACTGAATATTACTCTCTCCCCTTGATTATTACCAGAGGACATTTGCTGGAGGTGAGCCAGAGCCTTACTACAAGCATCCACCACTAAACTACAAGCAGATATCTCTGCTACAAAGTTAAAGTCTATTATGCACATACTGTATAATTTAATTTGTTCTTAAGAAATGTAAGGTAGATGCAAACAGATGAGGAATCACTTGAAATATCTTAATGTACTCATGAGGCTTCTGGTCTTTACTACTCTATGAATGGAGTGAGACATTAAAAAATGAGAGACTCTTGATGAAAAACAATCTGTGTTATTGCCTTTAACTTATTTTTTCACTGAAAATTATTAACCCCTTATTTGTCACCACATTGTTCTGTACTGTAGGTCATCCAAGTTGTTATTTTGGAGAAATGATAGGCCTCCTTATGGTTAAGCATACATCATTAGTCGTGATGTATTTTGGTGCAGGAAAGCAAGAACATTTTACCTGGCAAAACAGACAGATTTTAATGCAGGGGTGCACATAACTGGTGCACAGGTGTGGTCAAAATAAACGATGCACGGCATGTTTTAGAACAAGAAGTGCTTTTGCATACCAACACTGTGTAGGCCTACATTGTGTCTCTGTCTAACAACAGAGCGTTTAATTAATTAATCAAGGTGTAAATTGAACGGCACAGGACATAGTAAAGAGGCTTCTGCAACTCTTCCAGGCTTATGGTTTATGGAATGAGTGAAAGATGAAGTTGGTTTTCAGTCTGCACACGAAGCCTTACTGTGCATAGTGTTACAGGCCAGGCTTGGCCCTTTAAGAAGGTGGCCATATGGGTATTGTGTGCAAGTGATGTTGATGCGGGTGATGGACATTGTGCCACTGAGGAGTAAGGCTGTGCATTAACTGCTGTTAAAAATAAAGTGCCTGTTCTCTGCTTCAGAGTAGATCTGGACTCTGTTTTTGTTACCAACCAATGACCCTGATCCTTGATAGAAGAGGTAACAGCATTCTGTGTACCGACCTCGTCATTGAAAACTGCACTAAATCAGCTGATCACATGGTCCCATTCTGAGACATTTACTCACTCCTTTGTAAATATACTAAGCTTTTATTTACAGAAAAGAGGTGCAAACAGAACAGAACATTTCTGGTCATCTGTCACTTAAATTGACATTTAAATTAATAACATATTAATTAACTCAATTCTTTCTTCTGATTGAAGTATATTTGTCAATTCTGTCCCCTTGGTAATACTACTGTATTTTAAAATATTAATTACATTTTTTTTTCTATTTTTTATTCCAATAGCATTGTTACTAAAGCCCAGAATAACCAGAATGTGATGAGTTCTAGATACTTTATCTTATGTTATTTATGTTATGTCTCTGATGCAGTCTTACCGGTACAAAGAATTTCCTTTGGCCACATTCGCTGATGTCCTGTGTAATTATGAAGTTAAGACTGCTGACCTTATGTAAAGTGGTGAGAAATGAGTTTGTTACGAAGACCTTGCCTGGAGCGCGCTTGTAGATTTATGTCCTCTCCCATAAGTGAAACACCCCACCACATACTGTTAGACAAGGTAGAAGAGGGAACAGAGGGAAAAGAATAAAATGGAATTAGATACTGAGTGGGAGGGTGAAAAGGACTCACTTTCTAGATGTTAGTCAGGAAATGCCACAGCAGATAGTCAGGCCTTACATCATCTACGCAGAGGCTCTGAGAGATCTGACAAAAGGCCCGAACAAAGCTCTGTTCCACTGAGGCTCTTTGAGATCTCATGACCACAAAACTAAACTAAATTTAAACATTTATTTTCTTCTAGTACATCAAACACTTTATCTCTACTGAATACACTAAAACTATTACAAATATCTGATTTCCTTTTTTTAATGCACGTTTTCTATTCTGACAAAAAAAACGTCAAACACTCTCACACTCTGCAGCAGTTTGCTCTGTCGTCTCAGAGAGAAGATTCTGGGGCCTTTCTGTTTGGAGATTGCATGGTCTCTGTGTGTCTGTGTGGGTTGGCTCCGGGTGCTCTGGCTTCCTTCCTTCCACAGTCCCACGACATGCAATATAGATGAATTGGTGATGAAGTGGTGACTAGTCCAGGGTGTGCCCCTCCTCTGGAATAGGATCCAGCCTCCCATGACCATACAAAATTTAAAAAAATTAAACATCATGGATGTCGAGGCTGAATTTGAGTAATTCCATAAATAGATTGGGGTTGGTTTTCAGGTGTGTCAAAGTCTGAAAAGAATAGAACCAGGTTGAACCAGCTCAAAAACCATGTTGCATAGTCTGACATATGGCAGGTAAGGACATATTATCTGGGAAGCCTTATACAATCTGTGGAAGCTGTTTGCTCGTTCTGTTGTTCTCATCTCTTTTTGTTTGGAAGGTGTTGTATAGGAAGCACTTATGAAATGCCGTATGGATTGCTTATATTATTCTGATTTTTGGATGTAAACATCACCATTCGTCCACATTTTATTGTCAATTCTGTATGAACTAAAACCCTTCTATCCATTCTTGTAGTTCTTAAAACACACTGCTAACTATACAGTAGTTTATTTGTGCATGCAGGGACATTTGAGTGTGCTGTTTGTTGTAATGGATACCTTTGTACCTCCACAGACCTTTTTAAATGAGCTCTTTGATCATCAGGAAGTTTTCAGTTTGCAATAATAGCCTCCCATGTCACATTAGACACCATTCTCCCCACTTGCTTGACTCTGGTGGCTGTCAATGTAAGCTTGCTCTCTGTGACAGGTTTACTCCTCTCTGTGAGAATAAAGACAGAAATGAAAAATTGTTAACACTTCCTTGATTAGACTTCCTATTACTTGAAAACCTGCTCTTTTAACTACTAAAGGGAAAAACGTGGCATCAAGTGGTTGTCTAAAAATGTTAAGAGGACATTATTTGGTATATTGTATAGACCTAATACACCCCTCAGTGATGATCTCATCTTGAATTCATATTCTGGAGAGTGCTCAATTTTAATGCTGCTTCACTGCAGTGCACCTTTTTATATAAGTGCAAATTGAATGCAGCTTGAAGTGAAAGCTTGAGAAATTTGGTCTTTTGAAATGTCCCAACCGGAAGCTCAAATCTCAACTGTCAAAGCTGTTCAATGATTTATCTCTTCAGCAGATATTATATTGTGCCTGTCTCACCAGTCAGTCTTTCCCTCTTTCAATCACTCTACATCCAGGATCCAAGTCAGCATAACTGTTGTCCTCCTCTCTGAACTCACTGAATATATATATATATATATATATATATATACTTGGAGCTAAATGTGATCCTGAGCTCCCCAGAATGTCCCACTTTAGAATCACCATGAGATTTGGTGGGTCCTGACTGGGTCCTGACAATATTTCAGACTATTTGTTTTATTTCACGTTGTTAAATTTCTTCATTAAAGACTGTTCGTGATCCTGCTAGTTAGTCAGTCAGACTCAATGCAGGCAGAACATGGATGGATGGATGGATGGATGGAGTGAGGATGGTACCAGTAGGAGGGATGAGATAAATCAGTGGGATACCAAATCACTGACAGATGGTGGTGAAGGAGATAATAAAGAATAAAGAGTGTGATATTAGCCATGTCTAGTGTCTGTCTGTCTGTCTAGTGCTGTCAAGTAACTATAGTAACATGGTTACACGTATCACTGCTTTGTTAATTAGTACAAGGAATTAACTACCACTATGTCCTTTTACTCACTTATTTTGTTATTACTTTTGTTGTTTTGTTTTGTACTGTATATAACGTTACTAACCGGTCGGCCTTTACAGGGAGTCAACAAATTGTGTATTTTTGTCACTTACTAATAACGTTGTTTGTCATTATAACACTAACGTTACCGTCGGCATATGCCTCAGCTAAAGCAGAACCCTGCAGCACATTGACTGCAGGTCACTTTTGCTGCTGGACGTGGGATATCACGTTACTGTCATGTGTTGAGGCATTTTCCATTAAATGCTATCAGTGTGCTTCGTGTGAAGTATTTTTAATCCAAACTCTCACTTTATCTTTCTAGCTGCAGGTCAGATCAGCATCCTCAGAGGATCTACATGTTTATAAACAGTAGAGAGCTTGTGCTTCTATGCTTGGCTTGACTACATTTGCGTCATATTCTTAATCAGTGTCACTTCAAAAAAACTGGGTAAAAGTCAAGCTAAACCAAAAGTGTGGACATGTTTATGTGTTTACTTACCACTGCATCGTTCCACTGTGAGGACACACACACACACACACACACACACACACATCCAGTCTCTGCCTGGCAGACCTCCCCCGGTTAACTGGGCTTGTAAATCATCAGCTCAACATCGATGGAGAAACATTTGTCACCTCCAACGCCCGCCTGACTCAGCATCTCCTTAACTGTCCTCTAGGAACAACGGGCAAGGCACACGGGATATCGATGGGGTCAAGGAAATGATCAAACTACCAATCCTGCTGCCTGCCAGATGCGATGTTATATGAAGAGAAGTGAACCACTATGTCAAGTTAAAAGGTCCTGAACCATGGACTGTTTGCTTGAGATGAGATGATTGTCGTCTAATCAGATTTTCACTTTGATTTTTTAAAAAGTTGTCTTTTCTTCTGTAAGAGGATGTCCTTATAGGGCAAAAAGGTTGATGGTAATATGTGCAGAAAATCGATGATACAAGGAGAAAGAGCAAATAAGCTGATTATCAAAGTGATGAAAGCACAGAGTGGCAGATATTGTTAATAGCCAATTTATTTGATTGAATATTTAGTTGATTATTCAATTTCAAATATACAGTACCAGTCAATAGTTTGGACACAGTTTCCCATCCACTTGAATGGGAAACTGTGTCCAAATTTTTGACTGGTAGTGTATATTATCTAAATAAACTCAAAATTATTTTTATTTTTACTCTAGAATTTACCCAATTATTATGCCACAGCTGCTCCAGTATCAGGACCAAGATGGATTCTCTGAGTGGAAACTATATAAATTAAATCCAATGAAAAATGAATCTCAACAAAGAGACCCACATGGTTATACTTGAGCCAAGTGCCTCTAAGGCAATACGTCCATTCTGACCCTACACTCATCCCCGACGATAAATCCATAGATGTCCTTCTCTATTCCTCTGCAGTCATCCTGTGTCAGTTTTCCAGGAGCAAGGACCTCAGGTATATATCCCCTCTAACATGCTGTATCAAAGCCCTAAGACACATTTAAATCCCATGAGACTGATGCAGACTTGCTGGCTGGGATGGCGGTTCTCTGCTTGTCGTAAAAAAGAGGCAATGAAGTGGAAAATGATCTTGTGTAAATAATGGTTTGAATAATGGTGCTTGATGAAAGATTTAGAATTATAAAAAGCGTCACATGCCATTGTTTATGGATTCTCTGTAAAAGGCAGCACAGCTGTGTGAAAAATAAGATGGCAATTTATTGATTACCTTATTAGCTTTTTAATCTCAATCTTTTAATATGTATAGTCTTGCCAATGCTTGATTTTTAGTCATTTTGCATCGGTATCAGAAAATAATGAGGTGTAATTAATCATAAAATATCTAATATATGAATAAAAGGTGCAGAAATGAAAATCTTGAGAATGCAGTCATTTATTTTTTTACTGTACTGAGAGGACAATTAGAAAAAACAAAACTATGTAGAGGAAACATTTAATTACCTGCATAGAAAATGCATTTAATAGATTATGCATGATGAGTGATGGTGACATTATTGATATTACTTTTCTATATAGACTTCGGGGATTTCACCACTTATTGCCACATCATCAGCCATCGCCTGCACAGAGTTGTACTTTGAGAACAGCAGCAGAAGATGCCAAATATTTAAACATCAAAAATATGTAAACGTCAAAGGATTGTGACAGACAAAGAAATAGGACATGTTCAACGGGTGGAGCTGCACACGTTCGGCTGTGATAAATTGTTTTTCTACAAGGCTTGCTTCATCAGACAGACAGGACAGCCTTGTCAGGCTGTTGGTTTTCTTCTAATAAATAATGTATTTAAGGTGAAAGCAGCTTCATCTTTTTTTTCTTTTCTCAACCTGTAGGTGTGCCCTCTTACCTTACTTCGTCCAGAGCTGCTTCCACTGCCATCATGTGGTTTGCAAGATCATCTGCGCGCACAGGTCACGTTGGTCCCCTTCCTGCTCAGCCCTGCCCCCTATTATCTCTGCTGTACAGTCTGTCCAAATACATTTATGTCACAGCACCACCCTCCTCCCCTTCCTAACTGTCAACAGCTTCAGCAAAAACCAGGCTGGGATGTCTGTAATTAAAAACTGGTAATGATGAGAGCATGTTAAAGGAGGTGTGTATGGGGACTGTCATTACACTGAGAACAGATGCTCTCACCAACCCCTGCCAGCCTTCCCACAGTGTGAATACATACATATAGATATCATTCTCACGACCGCTTTTAAGCATAGTCCTCAATGCCAAGTCAGCCCACACTTGGCAGCCACATGTTAATTCTTCCTCTCACACTGTAATTGAAATCACAGCTTTTTTAGGCTTTATTCCAAAACATGATCAGAAGTCTGTCTACTCCCTCGCACTCTGTGTCTCTCACTTATTATTCCACACAATATTCAATGCCAGCCCACACACGGTCAGGGCGCTCTCTGTTGAAACTACAGTCACGCCCACATTGTGTGCTGCGCATACATTCAAATGTGAGCCCTATAAATAAGGTCGGGTGCAATAAGAAAATGAATTAAACCACAGAAGAAGTGGAGCACAGGTTGCCATGAAGTTCTGTTAAAAAGGATGGGTGAACAGCTGAGTCAGCCTGGATGCATAGAGGTGGAAGGGATTATCTAAAAATGCATAATAAAATCTCTGGTGCAACAGTTCATGCAGCACTTCTCTCATCAAGTTATAGATTGGAACAATGGTCCTCCTTTTATCATGATATTTATAACATTATTATTTCTTATTTTTGAAACCATCATTTTCAGTCAGTTATGATACATACCATAGTCATTTCTGAGTTCTGAGAAAATGGTAACACTTTGACAACAAAGTCAATAAGGGCAAGTAACAAGCTGTCAGACATATTGTGATTGAACCAATAGATTAAGTCTTAATTTGGATGTAAAACCTAAAATGAGTGCACCAGAATGTAAAAGCTTCATATCCATATAAAGTACAAACAGTGCTAATCATAAGCATGTATTAGGGATGTTTGTTTACAGTGGAAAAATTGAAATATACTCAAACTGGACAGTATGCTGAGAAGCCTGAGTGTGCTGCCGACCGCTCTCTGACAAGGCAATGCTCTAAAGGGAATGGAGGAGCTTCTCACAGCTGGGTGTAAATGAATAAATTGTGAATGGTGGCGAGAAAGCTCCTGAGGAAAAAGGGAAAGAAAAGGAAAACAAAGATAAATAAGAAAAATAAAACATTTTGCTCTGTATTTGTGAAGTTTAACTCCAGAGTCACTGTTTGACTGACATTCAACATTAAACATAATATGTAATTTCAGGTTAGTATAAAAAAATTATGCTTTGTATTTTAAACCATTGAACATCCTAAAGTGATGACATAGGCTTTGCTTCAAGTGTAAGTAGCATGCTAATCACATGTGGAATTGCTATTGATAAACTGTATATGAAAATGCATTTTGCCAATAAGTGGTTTGTGGGAAATGGTGACACTGTAGACACTGGCAGCACTGATAATTGCTACTTCCCCTGAATTACTTTACAAAATACAAATATTTACTGAATTTCACTCAATCTGAGGCAAAATGGAAGCATCATTGATAATAAATGAAGATTTAGTAAATTTAGATTTACCATTTTCATCATCCCCCCTGGAGCTCAGATTAGAAAGTCTCACATTAGCATCTAAGCTTTTATTTATAGCCTAATGTTGTCATCAAGGGGGCCAAGGTCTGTGCTGGCCTCTGCCATCAATCTGATAGCCTGCAGGTAATGGTCAGGTTGCATATTGTCACAATTCCAATATACAATTTACTATGAGACATTAAAAAGTAATGCGTATTAATAAACAGAGTGCAGGCCAGAGGGCACAACCACATTCAATTCAGCTGAATATCACCTTGCGTCATCAAGGAGACACTTATAATAAATGTATGCCCAAACCAACACTCAAGGGTCTTTACTACTATACTGTAAATGTAATTATTTAATCATTCCCTTTAGCAAACGACTTTTTTTTTCTAAAAACTAAACATGCTGTTGCCAATTTTGGTCCCATTTGAACAGATTTTTCACAAACTAGTGGTGTCCTTTCTAAACATGCCCCTTCAGAATGGGCCATTTGCTTTGCCTGCATGTGGTATTACTAGTTGGAGCTTTCTTGAGAAATACTCATAGAAACATCATACTCTGTGCTTCCTTGGGCCCCAAACAATACACCTGCCATGATACAGTTCCATCATCTAGCAACAAAAGAGTCTACATGTCATGTTGGTGCAAAAGCAGACACGAACATTTTATTGCCTCAATTAATAAGTGACTGCTACTGTCAGAAACATGTTCTATGTGATAAAAAAGTAAACAGGATTGATGGTGCCGTCTTGACAGAGCGCTCAGATCAGCTGTGTTTATGTGATAAGATGTGTCCAATTTGCAGAGCTAACAGAGCACCACATCGTTTTGGTCTCTGTTTAAAATTCTCTCACACTTTAGATGATTAACAGTGAGGATTTTTAGCTGCAGCTAAAATTGCATGAGATCCAGTAAATCAACCCTCCTCCCCTGCTGATGTCTAAACAATTAGATAACTACAAATACGGGCTCATGCTTTTAGCCAGACTGAAGAAATCAGTTTAGTTTACATTGTAACTAAACATATTAAATGTTGACATAACTAATCTTTAACATTTTTCTGTTTTTGAACACTTGTTTGTCTTCTGGGCAGCTTTGATATAAAAGATATCAAATTCAGGGGGAGAAATTGACTTTTCAAATTAGAAAATAAACTCAAAAATGCAAAAAATACAGTGTCTATCTTGCACAAGATATGATGCATTAAAAAGTGTATTGAACCCTTTAACTCCAAATTAGCACTGCAAATACATTCCTTTCAGTCCATACAAACATAACATCCTCTAAGGAGAATACATTTAGTTTGGATGATGTTCTTTCACATGCATTGTCTCTCCTTCCAAAATTCAGTGGGAAAAATCCACACTGCTCTCAGTGCCACAGATCTGCTTGCAGATCAATAAGTTCCATCTGTAGACATCCAGTATCTGCCCACCTGTAGATGTGTTTAGTCTCCTGTGAAAATGTGGTGACATTTCTGACCCAAAAGAGATTCTGAATGAAAAGCAGAAGCTGATCTCCAAGGTTTAAGAGGTCAAAACGATCACAGAGTTGTAGATTGGCTTTGAGATTATTAGTTTTCTTCAGAGTTTCTGTGTTCAGCTTCATTGTGGCGTTTAATATGTTATTCCACAACTGCAACAGACTCCATGCAAATTAGACACACCGGCCTCGTAGAGCTTGTTGCAGGAAGAATAAATGTGGACTCTTCTTTCCAGTCATCTCAGAAAACTTTCATTCATGTTGTATGCCTTTTTGTCATAGTGTACATATGTGTGTAGCAGTCTATGTTAGCGGTGTAGCAGCAGCAGGACCTACATTTGCCCTGGGCAGCTCTACTGAGCTGGCCCTGTTATGCCTGTTCAAAATCCCTTTTGATAACAAAAGTTAATAAACAGACTATTTTTTTCCCCCATTGCGTCAAAAGGTTTTGCGGTCCGGATAGAAGCCTCTCGTGGTCCGCATTTGGCCCAAGGGCAGCTATTTGGTGACCCCTGCTTTGACCCATGGATGTGCTGTTTTGGACCGGGCGCAGCCATTGTGATCGATGACGTCACTTCCGTTGATAAGTCCCATACCTGGCTTCTGCACAGATCGTTTTTAGCCTGTTTATTCTGAATGCATTAATATTAAGCATGTCGCAGATCCAAATTGCACCACCAATCGATGATGCACTTCCTTGGGCCCACAGCAACTCACATGCCAAGTTCGAAGTTAGAATGCTATACCTCTGTCTTCAAAAGTTAGTTGTCATCTGAACACTGCTGGGGAAGATCAGAATAAAGAAAAGTGCATATGACCCAATCATGCATGTAGCGCCACTTATCAAAAAAAGAATAAGACATGAACACATGATAATTAAGTTTTCACAACTCTTGATGTCCACAGGCTACCTTTGACATTACTGTAGCTGCATGAACATATTTTGCAGAAATTTAAATTTCAGGGTAACACCTAAACTTAGTTTTAATTGCTTATGCACACTTTGAATATTAATTAGTAAAGTCTGTAAATACCACTGGTGACAGACAGTCCGTGATCTTTTCTTCTAACCCTCAGTAATTAGTCTAAATATCTCCTGGGAATCCCAAAGTTTCCAAACATAGAAAATTATCAGGCAGACGTTTCGAGAAATATGTATAAAATATTTGTAAATGTATTTGGATTAACAGTGCAGAGCTATGAAATCATGTTTGTTCCAGTCAATACAAGCCATCATCGTATGTCATTGAACTGTAGAATTAAAGAGTTATGGATTGTCTCTGTAACACCATATACACACTTTCTATTTTTATTCCACCATAAGGGGAAAATCAAAGATACTCTGTGAGTAGAGACTGTATCTCTGGTAGCGTCACATCACTTCTCAATCATGGCTTGTGAATCATTAGTCGTGTGTGGTTGAAGACTATTTACAGACACACGTCGTGCTCCTATATTTTCTTCTTGTTATAATTATTACTCTGCTGTGCTGAGGACGTTTCTGGGCACATTTCTTTCATTTGTGTCATTGTAGCCCCTAGCCAATTAGTCTGATTTCTTTTCTTTTTTTCCTTTTTGCACTTAATGCTTTATTTAAACAAGTAGCCTCGTTGGGATCTGGATCTCTTTTTCAGGAGAGACCTGTGTACAATAAGTGACCATATACAGTTTAAAAATCTACAGAAAACATAACTAGTCCACAGACTAGATATGACAAATATCACAATATAGAAACACATCTCCAGACAGATTGCAAATATGAAAGTAAGACATTTTAAAATGTTCAAATTAAATACGAGAATGTAACCTCATTGGTTTTTGAAGCCCTTGCAGCCTTGTGTTTGAACTCCTTTAAACATTGTGGTTATAGTATTTCAATTCATCCATAGAGCAGAAGTAGTTTAGTAGTAGCGCCTTATAAATAAACAACATGTTCTGTTTGTTGCAGAGGACCACCCCACCTTACAGGGTGCAATGTGAGTGCAGTGTGCTGTGATACACTTACAGTAGATACAATACAGATTCAAGATTCAAGATGTTTATTATCATACTGGTTATACAAATACAATCGTGTGAAAAACCTTTGCTGGGAAGCTCCATAGGATTAAGATGAGAAGAAAGAGTAAAATAAAACACACATTGATAATAATAGGATAAATATTAACAGATAAATGTGCATAATAAAACTATATTTACAATATTAGAAATAAAGAGTAGAAATGTTCAGTACTGAAGATATTGCACAAGGGTTAATTGCACTTGTGTGAGAGAGATCCTTGTACTCTGCCAGTGTCATGGTTGTACAAAGGGCTGCATGGGCGTGTTTGATCTGATTTTCTGAACTCTCATCAAATCTGACATTGTGAGACCTTCTCGCAGGCTGTGCGGAGGTGTGGGCGTGTTTATTTGTATTTCAGATATAATCACAATGAAACAATCAGAAAATAACTTCTTTTTTTCTGATTTTTTTTTTTTATTTTTTTATTGCTCACATCCCTCCCTCTCTTCATTCACTGTCCAGCTCC
Organism: Chaunax sp. Z400; assembly: GCA_037577475.1. Classification (NCBI taxonomy): domain Eukaryota; kingdom Metazoa; phylum Chordata; class Actinopteri; order Lophiiformes; family Chaunacidae; genus Chaunax; species Chaunax sp. Z400. Next base: position 3,781,157 of record CM075199.1, read on the forward strand.
CTCGACCACCACTGTCCCCGACCTCAAGCCTCCTCATTGAAAATGAAAAATAACGTGTCCAACTCGTTATTCAGATCTGCTCTGAAATTGAATGAGTCCTTCTTTGGCCCATGCTACAATCTCTCACCACGTTTCATGAAAATCAGGCCAGTAGTTTTTTTTTTCTTCTGTAATTCCTCTAACAGGCAAACAAACAAACAAACAGGGTGAAAACATGAGCTCCTTGGCGGCATTAATTACTTCTTGGGCAAACGGCACTCTCTATTCTGTCTTCACCAGCCTCTAAATCGCTCACCTCAGGCAAGTCTGCCAGCTGAAAACCCCCTGTGTTTCTTGGATCAATAGAAAATAATGAAACAGGTCATATCGCCACCCTTTTCATCGTATGTGAATTACAATAGAGATACATTGTGTTTGAGTCACTATAGTAATATGGTTCTGAGGAAAATCGGTTATAAAAATGCAATTTTGGGTCATTTGCTATTTTCATAGGCAACTTGAGTATAAGCTGTGAATTGTTTTGTACGTGCAATAATACAAAACACATGCATACATAATGAAATCTATACAGTGGAGAGCATGATGCAAAATTAAAATAAAAATTTAAAAAAACCTTCTGCTTTCTGGCATTTTTAAGCCATTCAACTGCTGTAAGTGCTCCCACATCTGCTGCAGTTTATATAAGAAGCGGAGGCGTCATCTGCTGAGGGAGAGCCCCCATGGCTAAGTTACATCCTCTCATCATGGATTCATGCTCTCGGGGAAAACTGACAAATTGGAATGCTTCTGTAAGAGGACCCTATGGATATGTCTATGTGGGGTAGAGAGGCGCCTTGAGCCCCGTGTCAAGTCAGTGGAAGATCATGTCTGTTGACTAAGAGGTCTGCGAGGGCTCAGGCATGTAGTATGAATATGTCTGTGTGAAGATGTAAGAACACAGGCATACTGGATTTCAGTACTTGTATGTATACCTTCCTGTAGGGATTTATTCCATTTTAACTTTCTAGTCACAACCATGTAAAACAACTAGACTAACCACATAAAGTGATACCTGTGTATCAATGTCCTCTGCTTTGTCTCAGTATTATGAACAGTGTCGCACAAACACATGCACCCACTAATTTGGCCACACTAATTTCAGCATTTCACAGCACAAACACCAACTTGTTAAACTGTGGCTTAGAGTAATCGTGTGGCAAAATGTTTAGGCGCCAAAAAGTGAGGTTAAATCACACTAACATTAGCTATATGACGCGCTTTAATAGTTACTGCATGACCAAATGTCTCTTCTTTTAAAAAAAAAAAATCTGATTTAAAATGCATCTTAACTCTGCAAACATGCATGACAAAGCAGACCTAGAGACGGTGATCCATGCATTCATAACGTCCCGTCTTGATTATTGTAATTCTTTGTATGTCGGTTTAGACCATTCCTCCATTCAGCGGCTACAGCTGGTTCAAAATGCTGCTGCTCGCCTCCTGACTGGTAGGAAAAAGAGAGACCATATCACACCTGTGCTGCTGTCACTCCACTGGCTTCCTGTCCGACACAGGATTAACTTCAAGATTTTGTTGTTGGCTTACAAAGCTCTGAATGGATCAGCACCGCTTTACCTTACTGATCTTGTTCACACTCATATTCCAGCTAGAGCGCTGAGGTCAACGAATCAGCTGCTAATGACTGTGCCCTAAACTCGGCTTAAAACCCGGGGAGGCCGAGCCTTCGCAGTAGCAGCTCCCAACCTGTGGAACAGCTGACCTCTTCAAATCAGATCTGCCCCCAATTTGGAATGTTTTAAATCTTTACTGAAGACTCATCTATTCTCTTTGGCCTTCCCTTCAAAGTGAGACCAGTACTCCCAACAGATTTTACCATTTGTATTTATCCATTTGGTTTTATTATATTATCAATAGTTATTTTCTTATGGTACCTTTTATTATCCCAGCTGATTTAAATTTTCATTATGATGCATTGTGTTTTCTTGCTGTACCGTTTACATTGTAAAGCACTTTGGTCAACCCTAGTTGTTTTTAAATGTGCTATATAAATAAAGTTTGACTTGACTTGAGATAGAATATTACACAAAATGTATTTACAGATTTTGATATTGACAAGGTTGATGCCAAATCTAATCAGATAGGCGATGGCCTCAATCTGGGAGGTGGCAGATTGTTTTTCACCAAAATCTGGCACATATTAAGCCCAGCTTTGGTGATTTCTCAGCCCTGATTCTACAAATTTGCCACCTACAAGCTGCAATTTCTAACAGGAGATACATTTATTTAGCATTCATTTTGACATAATTTACTAAGCAAAACAAATGTCACCCTTAAAATCAAACAGGAGCTGTGTTCTTGCAAATGTGTTCACAATTTGAAAATGAAAAATCAATTGTGAAATATGTTTTAAATAATATCTACCCCACACTTAAATGTTCCCGGACATTCGGGTTATCCTAACAGTGCCATCCTTTGGTCCAGAAAACATATCATATTAACACAAAGACAACTACAACTAAACTAAACATTTTAAATTTGACCTCCTGTAACCTCAGAAGTATTTTGGGAGAAGAAGGAGAAAGAATTTAACGTAATAAAGAAAAAGGTTCACCAGAGGATAAGCAGCAGAGCAAATTGGAAACACACCACGTAGCAAAATGGGAAAGGAAAAAAGAGATTCTAAAAATCTGTGAAGCAATTATATAACAATGAATCAATAATGATGAATGAAGTGTTTCAAGGGACCAAATTATTTTGAAATAAGGTCATAGAAAGTGTAAGGTCAGAAGCTGTCAAACTCCGGTGATGGAAAACAGGCTGATATGTGCCTGTGTTCTCTGTCTCTTACTGTGCTACTCAAATATGCAACAAAAGTGTTTGTTCAAAAACCCCTGCGGGGACACTGATGAAATTTATTTATCAATCAGCCCCTTCTGTAATTTCTGTCCTCTTTCTTTAGCCTCCATTTTAAGCTATTTCCTGGGATCTCAAAAGAACAAAATCCTGAGCTGCATACAAAGCATTATGAAGAAGCCAAATATTAAAAAAATAAAATGAAATGTATGTCAGAAAGTGGCTTTCACTTGCAGTTAGATTCAGATTGACAGAGAGGAAGCCACAGCTGAGGTTACAGAGGTTATCCAGAGGGTTCAGTCCTGTGGAGATGCTTGCTGGTGATGCAAAGCTGCAGTGGCAGTGCAGGTGAGTGAATCCGGTGCTCTGTGAAGTGAGACACACCTCGCTCCTGAGGCGATGCAGGGAAGATAGGAGTTGGAATAGGAGGGGTTGAGGATGGAGTAGCATCGCCTCCTGGCTTTTCACACACTGCTGTGCAGTCAGCATGAGAGTTCTCTTCATGTCTACCCCATTCATGGAGTTAAAGTGTTTGCGCTGTATGAATTATTCATTATTTAACCTTGTTGGAAAACAGTACTTCAAACGCACCCAAAAAATACAAGCCTGTGTCTGATACGTAGCACAAAATCTTTGACCAGAGAGGAGAAGTGGTGTCTTGTGCCTTCATTTATGCTCAGCTGCATTGCATCATTTTGTGCAATGTCCCTCTTGTGGTTACGAGTTCGCTAAAAAGCAGCTCCTCGTGCCAGACGGTCGCCTGGATGAGACTTTATTGTGGCAGTCGGAGGTCTCCAGTGACTTCCTGTCCACTGATGTGTTTGCTGCAACTATCATGAGTAACGGTGCTCAATTTCCATGTTTTGACATAAGAGGGGACATTTGATAAATAGTTGGAGGACCTGAGCACATAAATGAGGCATAAATAATGCATAAATTAAGTGCCATTTTATGGAGAGATGTCAGTGCGTTTCTCCAATAACGGGAAGATTAATGACCTGACTGTGGAGGGGGAAATACTGCATAGGAGCACGACGGAGAGATCAAAGGGATGAGTCCACACTCTGACTGCTTTCAATCAATATAACCGTGTATTTACAGAGACTGGATGGATGATGCAAGCAAAGCAATCCTCAGCTGAAGTTCCTGGGAGGAAGTAAAAAAAAAAAAAGGCATTTAGTATGACAACTTATTTGGGAGAAAAATCTTGCATCTCCTCCAGCAGACTTGATATTTCTAAGGGCTGCATGATAGAACTGATGTATTGTCTCACGTCGCCTCACGTCTTCTGTTTTAAATTGCAATGTAATACACTGCAATGGCAAAAAGCAAGCAGCCAGCTGCAGTGTGCAGGTAGAGTGTTCTGCATTGGCGTAAGAGGAAGTAACCAGTGGGTGGCCCGTTCCTATTAATCACGATGTGAGATGAACAAATCAAACTTGCCAAGCAACCTCCTGTGTTTTAACTGCGAGCTTTCGAATTGGGATTTTTTAATTTTTAATTTTTTTTGTCAAACGCTACTGACAACTGATGAAAAATGATGTAACCGTGATGTGAGCGCGCTCAGTGGGAGGAAATCCACATGAATTCTGATCTGACTGTTCACACTGGAGTCATATCAGCAGGAATCATATGCTTATCTGATTTAAGACCACATGTGAAGGTGGCCCATAGTAGATTGGAAAGATCTGATTCCATGTGATAGGTGCTGTGCAAACTCTGAGGAGAAATAAACAAAAATGGGAACAACAACAACAACAACAACAACAACAACAAAATGCAGATCTGAGTAACAGATTAGCAAACAATCAGATCTGGATCACTTTTGCCATTTGTATGATTGTAGATGACAGCATCGGTTTTTATCATGATATCAGAGATAGTGTCCAATTCATTCCCATTTTTGAGCTCATAGCAGAAGTGCAAATTTATTTATTTATCTTTTTTTTAAATATTGTTGTGTGACAGGTTAATTTCTTTGTAGCCAAACCAAAAATCAGCAAAGCCGAATACTGTACTTATGGACTGAGTTCTCATAATGCAACATAAGTCCATATTCAGGGATTCCCATCTTCCTCCGTAGACACATCACTCTCCTGAGGCCACACGTCTGTATCACACACCTGTAGTTCAGTATCATTTCCTCTTTGACATGGAGACGCATGTCCGAGCAACTCTGAAGGTGGCAAGACTGTCACACATACTAATGCCAGCAGACAGCTGTGTGTGTGTCTCTTAGCGTTTTCCTGTGTGCCGGGGCATTCCGACATCGGCGGCTGTCCTCTTCAGTTTCCATCCCTAGAGCTCAGAGAGGACCTGACACTGTGCCTCCCTGACACACAAACCCCAGGGCTGCTCTCCGGCCCAAGAAGCAGAAAGATAAAAAGACATCACCAGTGGAAGGTCATGAAGAATATCCGCACCATCACTCATAGCTGATCTAATGTTCACTGTGGCATAGCTGATGACTGATGTAATTGACATTGCATAACTAATCTTACATATCCCCACATAAGGCTGATGAGTCTTTCCCAGCAGATGAGCTAAAGACTTTAGAACGTCTGAACACTGGAAAAGGTGACCCGCAGCTCATCTAATCTAAATAAAGGGAATGACACTTTAAATCCATGGGGCCAATCTCTGCCGTCTTGTTAATTTGGAGTTTTCTCTAATTCACCAAGGAGAAGCAGGATGATGGCAAATTGAAAATAATTGCAGTGATTATGGCAACATCTGTAATGTTCTGTACATGTAGGTCAAGGGCAAATATCTTTGGAGCCAAATTATCTACGGCACCATCGTCTTTCCCAATTTAATTTTAGGCGGTCTGAGTATACTTCAAAGAGACTTAGCAGTGTAATCCAATCCAGGCTTCTTCATGGGAGGAACAAAGGTCACATGACAATACCTCCGATTTAAATATTCACACACTTATGTGGTGTACAGGAAGAGTTTTTTTAATGCCTTACCACAAAGCAAAAGGAATTTCAGAATTGTTGAAGTTCCATGTGTTTTTTTTAAAATTCATTTCAGCAGTTGGATATTCTTCTATAAGGTATGGCTGAAATGAAAAATAGTTTCATGCACTGTTTCAAAATAGTGCTTATAGGAGAGGTCAGATATTTAGAATGGCTGGTAAATTATAATAATATAATAAATCATAATAAATAATAAACACCAGAGTGCTGATCTGACCAGTGTCTTCCAAATGACACTTTTTACATGTGGACAGGAGGAGGTGTGGATCAAACTGCTAACCCTGTGATTAGTGAATGATGCACTCTATCTATTTATCTTATCTATTTAATAAAATACTGAAACTGTATTTTTTCACGGTTAACTACATCCTGGAGTTGTTGGTGCTAAACCTTGTAGACAAATTTTAAACATTTTGTGCCTGGTTATGTCAGACCCAAACAAATGCCTTTTTGTTATACACCCTATTATACACCTAGTGCAAACCAGCACATAACTTAAGTGTTATTGTTAGATTCTGGCCTATGCATTTGTTAATGCCATGCCCAGCGCCCATGTTGTAGCAGTTGCTTGTGCTGATCAGTGCACACAGGCTTTGTTAGATCATTGATTTCTTGAGGCAGCAGTGTGCCACTGACCAACAAAAACCTGGAAGTCAATGGTGCACTTTTCTGCAATATTCATATCATAAAATACAAAACAGATGCAGGTGCACAACATGTATTCACTCTTCTTGTTACACACAAGCAAATTGACTGTGGCATCATCCACATCAGCTACAGGAAGGTAGGGGTATTTATTACCTTTTAGATTATGTAAAGCAGCACAAGCTTTCCAGATGACTTTAGATTTGTATTGATGAACCTGGGCGGAGTCATGTCACTGTAGCAGACACCTTAGCAGTACAACCAAAAGCTGTAATTATAATCTTGACAGGATAGAGGAAGGAAGGAGGATGGAGGAAACCAAATTTAACTTTAACTGTTTGAAATGAATATCTTTAGACCGCTGTGATGCAGCTCAGGATTTCACTTTAATGAAACAGTCATATCATCTCCCATTTAAAAGGAATGAGAGCTGATACTGCTTGATAACTTATTGGTTTAATTCATGTTATGCCCAAAAACACCTCTGATTAATTTTGAGACTAAATCGAACTGCTTTGTGCCTCCAGTTTATGCACCATTTAACTTGCAATAGGGAGGTGGACAGGCCCTCGTGTGTGACATGGACTTTAGGCATTGCAGATATAGGATTATAGATAGATACTGTAATATTTATAGGTTGTTGGAGATCTCTGTCTCAGTGACTTGGTTGGTAGAAGGGTATTTATAGGCATTCATGGCTGGTGGCCGGGCTGCACAGGCTGCATGAGAACTGACAGCTATGTCACTGAACTGCTTCATGTTGCTGCTGCTGCACTGTTACCACCAGTTCTATCATTCTACTTGCCTTTGAAAGTGATTTATGAAAATGATGTTGACAGTATTTTCCTTTACCCTCATTCAAAGAGGGGGAAAGCAGAAAAACGCAGCCCTTCTACTGATGATTTTTTTTTCATGTCGATGTCATATTTTGCAGATACAGACATTAAAATGCTGGTTGGATGATGATATGACTATGCACGCATCATCTTCAGGTCTTTTTTTTTGTTGTTGTTGTTGCTGAAACTGTGTGTATGACATGCGAGAAGAAAAAAAAAAAAAGGCAAGACCCCAAATCTTCAGATAAGGCTGGGAAGGGAGGGAAGAGGGAAGTGAAATGCACGTGAGACACACGAGACGTGTGTGAGCCACAATCCCCCGAGGTATGAAACTGAATGTGACATATTGAGGAAAATCTCTGACAAAAATGTTTAACAGTGAAAGTTAAAAAAACTCCCCTATAAAGAGACAGCCTCAATGAGAACATGGATCATACTGTATTTGTCAGCATGTTAATCCTCAACAACATGCACCATGTGTGGATAGAGGTTGTCACTGGGGTTAGGCATCATTTTGGACTTTCCGGTTCTTGACGATTCTCGAATCTGGTTCTTTCAGGGGCAGGGTCAAAACAGGTCACATGCTTATTTCACAGGAAAATTTAAATATTTAAATAAACCTTTTTACAAGCCATTCTGTGTAAAGAATGTATCATCCATTATTGAGTGACTCATTCATATATTCATGTCACGTCGTGGGATCACTGCCACCAGCTTAGCGGCTGTAAACTGGCTACTATAGTGTTAGCAATCTGCGGATGTTTATCTATGAAAAAATATATTTCAGTATTTGCATTTGAACCAGTTTATAGCAATTCAGTTAAGTATAACTTGTTTGCTGTGTCGCTGAGCAGGCGAGGCAGGGTGAGGCAGGCTGAGGCAGTCGAGGGAGGCCGGTACACGTTACACTCGCTGATTTGCTCTCCCGTTAATTTACTCGGTTGAGATATTCCTTAAAAGCATTTTGTTGTTAGTGCAAGCAGCTGGAAACGTCTGCTCTGTAGTGAGGTCACTATTTGATGGACATCCGACCATGACACCAAGAACTGCATCTCTCAACTGAACAATACTTCACCATTCTTTATCCATAAGTGTGGCAGATTAGAATTGCTCATATGAGAGAGTTAAAGTGGGATTTGGCTGGTGGAGGAACCCTAGATTCCAGTCTAATGGTAAGAACCAGACTCATTTAATAATATATTATACTAATTATAATTATAAAGTATTAATAATATATTATAATGACATATGATTCCAATAATACAATATGTAACTTGATAAGTTAATATTTCACTACATGCTTAAAATATATATAATCTCATTCCATCGTTTCCAGCGCTGTGACATAATGACAGATTGATACCAGAGCTGATGCACTCGCTGACAGCAGTACTGACTGTAAAGTGAGTGATGTGACTATACTGGTGCTAAGATGACAGACTGTAGAGGAGTAGTGACTGTAGTGCTGTCTGCTACAGATCAAACAGACTTTCAAAATTTTAAATTAAATAATACATATGAAATCAAGTGTTAGTCACATGCATCGTCCGTACATGCAAAATAACCATCCGTAGCGCTGATTCCTTGCAGTTAAATTCAAGTCCGGTTCAACTACATGACTTCATTTCTATACATTTTAGAAAATGAATAAACATCCTCCAACACCCTCAGCTTCCCTCTGACCTGCGCAAACATCAGCCACGCTTGACTTGAATGCAGCAATCCATCAGCAACTATCTCTCAAGGCTGTAGTTTAATCTGACATCCATAATGAAGCACAAACACACACACACACACACACACACAAACACACACTGACAGCTGAAAGCAGCCCTTTGCCTTTAACTTCAAGCGTCATAATGTCATAATATCTTGTGGCTGATGTTTGTTTTGGAGCACCAATGCCCAAAAACAAAACTCACACAACATTGGTAGTTATTATATTTATGAAATGCATGCATCCTTCAGTCCATCACTCATATTATGATGCAAGCGTCAGACTTTTGCATGAATAAATCAATAACCCCGGGTACTGAAGTCTGCCCCGACCTTTAAAACGTCCTTTTCCTGGTTTTACATGTGACAAAGCCCTTGATTGAAGCAGTAAATGCAGAGGCTACAACATCACTTCCCAATGACATGCTATGTCCAGCATGATTCTGTTTATCTTGTTTAGATCATTAGGCTGTTAGCAGGCTAACCTCAGCTATAGCTGCATTAAACTCTCCACGTCGCAAGCTGGACAGTTAAGACTCTGAATAACATTTAGTTACTGCTACGACACAAAGCCCAGAGGATTAAAAAGGCTTCTTCTCCCTTTCAATCAGAAAATTAAAATAGAGTGAAAATAAAAGTGCCACGGTGACAATTGGAAGCACAGAAAAATACATCCATGACAGTGCAACAGATCTGATGCTGATTTCTCCTCGGTGGGCCACATTGCTGGATTGGCAGGCCTGCCCTCCATAGTACCAGGTTTATGAGGGTGGGGCCTCAGCTGACATTATTTTCTGATTTGTTGAGTCAGTATCTTGATGGCACCCACTGGAAGAAATTGCAGGAGCTGTAGAAAAACAAACTGGCTTGACATTAAGTGTGAACCTGAACGCCTTTCAGGACCACTTTAACCCCAGTGGGCCCCATACTGCTTTGTCGTGTGGGACCATCTTGAATGGGGTCAAGACCTAAAGAAAAGAGACATATCATCTCCATTGTTGGGAGTAGAGGTGGAGGAATACTGACAAGTCACCTATGTGTTGGGATAGAGGCTTCCTCCGGCAATAAAGCCTTGCTTTTCTCATAAACCAGGTCAGAGATTTATTAATCCTCACAGTCATCCATTCATCATATCCATTATATTACTATCATCAATCTCTTAATAATCTTACCAAAAACCTAAAGGCATGATTCTGAACCAGGTGTTTATTATTGAGATAAATGTATTGAAACAAATATAATGGATTAGTTTTTAAAAAATGCATTCAACATATTGAGTCAGCTGTAACCCCTGGACATTATGTGTTGCCTTAGTGCATAGAAATATTGATAAATTGAAATGGCTAAATGTAATAAAACAGTGGCTAAAAGCAAATGGCTAGTAGACAAACCAGCTAAAAGAAATGGATAAATACTTTAAACTTCAGCCAAAAGCAATGACGAAATTGTTAGCGAAATGTACTGAATAAAGCTTTAGCCGTAGCTAAAAGCAGTGGACAAAAGTTAGCTAAAAGTATACTCAACAAAAATATAAACGCTACATTTTTGTGTTTTGATTTCTGCTCTTTGCATGACACCAGCAGTAAAGGCCACATGTAAAAATGCAAACCATACAGGCGTAGAGGATTCTTACTAATGGTGGCTACTTTAAAGAGGCAGTGTGCGAAGACTTAGATACAGGATAATAATAGCTCAGAGGATTTTGTCTGGAGCTTTTTTTCTAAGGCATCACACTGAATATGAGATTTTAATCACAGCACGAAGACTCACCCTCTGAGGGTGGTGTGACTTTTGGATGTTTACAACAGATCTTCCTCATTTAAAACTAAAATGGAAATAACATCCGAGACGTTGCTCTGCTCTATCCAATTTTAGAGGGGAGAGCCCTCTAGTTAACTCTTATGCAGATCATTTGTGAACTTGATGTTTATATCATCTTACACTATTTCAAGTGTAAATTGGAGTAGCTGTTGCAATGCCCAGAGCAATGATGAGCTCTCTTTCACAGTGGAAAAGTGTCATCACACTGCTGAGAATGACGCAGGAAGAACTGAGCTTCACCAGCAAAGGGCTTCAGTACAATTTATATTTTTATTGAAAACTCCAATTGTAACCCCACTTTGTAGTGTACAATATAACCACATGAACACCATATAAAATCAAAGTCCCTGAACTCTGTCTCTTTGCATTCTCGTAATGATCTTTACACACATGAATGATGCATGGATGCAAATTACAGAGTCATGTAAAAGCATGGCATGAATCCAGGTTTATGTATATAAATACAAACAAGGGATCATAACTGGGTGCCATCCTTTGGAGGATTACAGACTGGTAGGAGATCCCCCCCCCCCAAAAGGTAGACCGAGAGCACACTGTAGCCATCATCCTCAGCATCATCTGGTCACATGTGAACTATGTTGCTTTGCCTGCTGCCACTGCAAACAGAAAATGTACACATATGGATAATCACATCTCTTACTTCTGCCACATAACATTATTTGGATCAACTGGACATTTTCTCCACCTTCGAAATGTTAGTGATGTGTCAGTCGTCTGAGGGCCGTTTTCTTTTTTTCTTTCGTTTTAAATTCAATTTCTAACAGTTGCCTTTAATTTAAGGTAAATGGATATGGACATAGCTGCAAACAGAAGCTGCTGGGCTGTGGCCAAATGACTGCCAGCAGCAATGACTGAGGGCTTTAAATGCCGTCTGCTCAACTGATGCCCCCCACCTCCCCATTTCAAATTTCATCCCTGAAATCTCATATCCAAAAGACAACTAAGAGAAATTTTTCATACAGAAAAAAACAAACAATGTGTGCTACCATCACTCTATGCCATACATCAAGGTAGACTTATGCAACCTACAAGTTAGAATGATTGGATCTTTTCTGCTCGGCCACGCCTCCATGCATGCACGAACTGAATGTCGTGTTGATGTGTGTTGTGCGATCAATCAAGAGTGATGACAGACATGGATCATTCATAAATAGGACCATCATAAAAGGGGGGAAGCGGAGTGAGTGACACCTTACTGAGTATACAGAGATGACAGGTACTGTATAGAGCATGCAAACACAAAATGAGCAAACAAAAACGAAACGACATTTGGATGCATTTTAATGACATAGATAACACAAAGGTTGAATGCAGAATTTCAGTTTAGCATAATCTAACAGATTTACATGCACAGATACCAATCATAGGTCAAAATATTGCTAAATAATAAATCAGAAGTAACACTACTCTACTCTTATTGCTGAGCTGAGCCACATGATCTGGCTCAATACAAAGAGAAGCCTGTCTGGCAGCAGAAACAAACTGAATTTGTGGTATAAGCTGAGGGTGCATTTTTCTCTTTGTAATGAGTGCTGGGAAATTATAAGAGACTTGAGGAGCACAGGACTGCTGGAAAGTCATAACGTGATCAAATCCCACACATTCATTAAACTATAGAAGCGTGCGGCCCCTGCAGGGACTGATGACAATACGATTCCCATACAAAGCCTGACATAGTTAAATTAAGTCTACCTCCCAGACATCCATTTTTGCTCAGTATGAAGTTCATTCATAATGACAGACCGTAGATTACATTTTGAGATGCTTTATCTCTTCCAATCCTGTTTATGCATTGTCAGAGTATAAGAAGATTCTTATGCACAGGGTAATTTTAATTCGGGATCCTGGATTCTCCTGGTCATTATAAAGATTTCCCTGCGTCTTAAAATCCTTCTTCTACGAGTTCTCTCTCCATTCTGTTCCGTAATTAAGTCAGTATATGAGCCGTTAAGTCGGAACTCTCCTGAAATAAACCCTGAGAAATCTTCGCCATCTGCTCCTCTCACTGCTGCCTCCCAACATCGTAGCTATTATCTGGAATATCTGTTACTGCAGGCATGATCAATGTACCGAAATGACCTGGGAATAGAGTGTGGAGTCAGAAAAAGTGTCTATAAAATAGACTGAAGTAGGGTTGAGCCAAAGAGTAGGCAACATATTATATCCATATAATTTGAACAACTTCAAATACACATCTAAATTTATAAAAACATACTTAAGTCAGTATTCCGAACATTCTGTAACGCATTAAAATTTAAAACAAAGTTAATTTTTTATTTTCTCTCCCTGCACCGTCTCTCTCTCTCTGTTCCCACGTCCTCTCTGCAGTTGAAATGGGCCAGAAGCTGGAAGAAAGGTATGACTGAATGGGTTGTCTCCTACATAATTGGAAGCATTCATTGATTAGTGATTTTCTGCACACAGGCATCAGAGTTAGCAGGTCCTGCTGAGAGGAAGAATTCTGTATAATTAGCAGATTTGCTCTCATTCTCATCATTTATGAGCACCAGATTTGTCAGATCGCTGCAAATTCACATTGTTTAATGTGAGACAATCATTACAGATGTGGCCCGCTCATCAGAAATAATAGCCACCACATGTTACATAAAGCTGGATCTCACCCCTTTCAAGATAGATGTGAGATCTCTCTTAGGCATCATGGCATACTAATCATGGTGTCTAACTTGGAAAATATGTGTATTATTGTACAGAAAATATAACTATATAATATATAATCTGTTTATAATCTCAAATGAAGGTGGAGACTCAAGTCCTCTACCAGAGGCCTGGGAGTTTGAGGACTCTATCTTAGTTGTTCCTAGGATTCCAAGGGTCCTAGGATTGTGTATGACTCAACTCAACTCAACTTTATTTATAAGCACATTTAAAAAACAACAGAGTTGACCAAAGCGCTGTACAGACATTAAATAAGATAGACATACAATAAAACCATACACTACAATAAAAAAAAAAGTTCATACTGTTCAAAATAAACATGCTGGGTCCATTCCTGGCCGGTCCATTTTGTTATGCGTTCAGACAGTTCAGAGTAGAGGATCTGAGTGTAGAGAGGAGAAGGTGCAGTTCACATATTTAATCTAAATTTTCCAAATTTACAGGAAAGGATCAAATCCAGTGGGGCAGTCCATAACAGACAAATAATACTCACAAGGAGGAGGAGGCAGAAACAGGAAAGCAGGTTCAGTATATGAGTGGTCAAATGTCCAAAACAGACAATCCAAGACGGGGGGCAAGAGCAAAGTCCAAATGCAGGACGAGTGAAAAAACATGGTAAACTAGGAAGAGAAAACACTGGGAGCACAAGGAAAAGACTAAAGGATTTGGCATGAACATCAACAACAGACTGGCACAGAAGGGCAGGAAAACAGAGATTAACTACAAGAGGAGAGGATGACGAGACACAGGTGATGCCAATCGGGACGAGACAGACAAGATTGGAGGGACAAACAAACGACAAAAAGGAAAAGGAAAAATAAAATGGGGAAAGAACAGGCATAGAAAGAGGCAAAATACATGAAATGAAGACACGTAAGACCAAAACAAATACATGAAATGAAGACACATAAGACCAAAACAGGTTCAGGGGAGCTAATACAGGAAAACAAAGACAGGAAAAAGAGACACGACATGGAGGAAAAAATATTGAACAAACTAAATCCAAAACCTTGACCGATATTTTCTTATTTTTACCCTAAAATAATGGTGTCATAGTGGATCACAGCAAGAAGGTCCTGGGTTCAAATCCACCTGAGGACCTGGGACTCTGTGTGGACTGTGCATGTTCTCATCGTGTCTTTGTGGGCACCTGGCTTCCTCCCATAGCACAGAAGCCAGATCTTAATTATACCTTTTTGAATGCATTAGTATTTCTACTATGAACCATGGAATGGACTCCATCCAACACATGCAAACATGTCCCCGTCTTTATGATTATTATGTTATTAGAGCTAACACATTATTAAGAGACTCAAGAATGACTCAAGTTTTCATCAGTCGTTATCGAACAATCCTCACAACATCCTCTGTTGCCAAAAAGAAATCCCTCTGTGTGTGTTTGCACACACCAACCATAGTCTTTTTTTGGTCATTGACCTCAGATACGTTTCTGAACAAAGAATCCTCTCAGCACTGGAAATTGATCTAGGGACGATCTAAAACAGTTTTAACAACTTATGTACTTCTTGCAATAGAGTTTTTGTCAAGGAGAAGCATTCATTGTCCTTGCTACAGAGGATACTGTTAGGCCTTCTTCAGTCCCAGAAGCCAAAATTGCACTTGGCAACATATCAGGCTCTGTTCTCTGATTGTCAAAGTCCCTCTTGTACAATTCCACGAAGGAAGACGGGTAGTCGATCGTCTCCTTTTCAGCTCCATATAAAATCAGGCTCTCCAGGCCAGCTGCCACATGCAGGTCTCTCTGCTCATAATGCATTTCCAATTCATCAAAAAGTAGATCCAGAACTCTGAGGTACGGTATGGTTTTCTGTAATGATCTGTTGGGCTAAAGAATGAGCTGCGCAGGCTGTCCAGCATCCAGTTTGCAGGGGATTTCTGCTGCCTCTGCAATACAGGAGTATGGGAGCTTTCTTCATCGAAGTCATCGAAGCTCGATCCTAACCTCTTATCTTGAATAAAGCTTTGAATAAAAACCACGGCTTTCTGCAAAGTCTGTCATGATGTGTTCATAGTCTATATCATCTATGCAAGATGGAGGCCAAAGAATGTACAAAATTTGTGAAGGACTGCCAACATTCCCCCAGCTGTCCTAGCGGCATCGCTGTATGATTCTTCATTGATTTCTGTCATTAGAGAGGAAAGAACAGCCTAATTGCCAAGAACGGATTTCACCGCACCTGTGCACACCATCCATCTTGTTGGAAACAGCGCATGGCAGTAGGGGCCAATTAATTTTTCAAGATTTAGAACTTGTGGTTTTGTTTAGGGGACTGCTTCGCAACATGTGCCACCTCTTGCACGAAGTCCAGCACTGACTGGGGACGATTATGTATGATCTTCAAAAGTATGTGGGACCTGGGCCCTATTGCCCCCCTACTGTTTCCCCAGTCCATGTATTGCAGCACCAATGATGTTTAGTCCATGTTTGAAAAGTCATTATGAAAGACATTATGAGGCTTCGTACTTCCTTTAGTCCCATCAGTGGACAGTAATTCATCTACTGTATATATACCCATATCAAATAGGAGCAGTGAGATGATCTAAAGCACCTCCAAAACTCTAACTTTTAATCACCTTCCTTCTGCCCCACCCTGTGCTGTCCTGTCATCATTAACTGTCCTATAGCCCAAATCTTTACAATATTACATCTCGCTCATAACAGAGGAAGACAACGGTCCTCAAGCTTGAATGTGAATTCAAACTAATCACAGTTCTCTTGACTATAGATGTCTTTATTCTAGGTCCCTTCAGCAATTTTCAGCATAAGGACACACTAATGCAATAAGACGAAGTTGTAAAGCGATGCAGAAAGTCTTCCTCTCCTTGTCTTGGTCCAATGAGAATTTGCTGGCAGGTATTCTGTGTCACATTGCTAAATTGCTGTTGTGGGAAATTCTGCAAAATACCATCTGCCAAATGCAACAGTACATGTGTGTACTAAGACTTTTGTCCACTTAAGCATCTAATTAGAACGTGTACAGTGGATGCATGTGTGTGAGGTTTTTTGTGCGTGTGTGTGTGTGTGTGTGTGTGTGTGTGTGTGTGTGTGTGTGTGTGTGTGTGTGTGAACATTGTGTTCATATTAGAAACCATGCATATTGTTCATCAATTTAAACGCCCCTGAGCACAGCAGAACAGAATAGAGAACAAATTCTACCCCAGGCCAATTCACAATTAACACCAAGGTACCCGTGAGATCATTTACACATTTACTCCCCATTGCTCTCACACACACACACACACAGATTTTAAAGGTATTTATGACCAAACTTATGAGACGGTTAAACTCAGCTTGTAACCTTCATCACTTCTGTCAATGCCTCAATCACACAAAGTGTTGGGTCATACTTGCTGCACTTGCGAATGACAATTCTAGACACCACTTCTCTTTTTGTCAACATTTGATTGTCAGTACTTTAACAACCGTGTAACAGATGGTATACTTACTAGGATAGAGCCAGTGCTTCTGGCTTATAGACAAAACAAATGTATATCAATTGATTGCTGTGATGCTCTCCAAAAGTTGATTCTCTTTCAACTGTTCACCGCAGGGTCATTGGGTTGTTTTTTGCAGCCATGCCATGCTTTCCCCTTTACCGCAGTCTAAACATACCACATTCACATGAATGGAAGGCCTGACATTTTTTGCCAAACACATTAGTTGGTCTGATCACACCCTTATACAGCCGGGGACTCAAACGATTAAAGATGCATTTATTTCCTTTACTTTTTTTATCTGAATGAGTTGATTGCTGAGTGCTTATCAACGTTACAAGACTTTATTAAATCCCTGCATTCAGACCATTTCTTTTTCACACGTATCTATTCGGAGGATGTCCATCCATCTATGCATCAATGTTCTATAACTTATTATCCTTTGCAAGGTCACAAGGGGGCTGGAGCCTATCCCAGCTGACAATAAGCAAGAGGAAGGGTACACACTGGACTTGTCGCCAGTCCATCACTGTGCAGACAAATAGAGACGGAAAAAACACTCACAGTCAAATTAACACTTATGTGCAATTTAGAGTCATCAGTTAACTTATATTGCTTATGTTTGGACTGTGGGAGGAAGCTGGAACACCCAGAGGAAACCTATGCAAACACGGAGAGTCCATCCTTGAGCTTGAACTTGTTCAGACCTTTAGTTACAAAGCAGTCTAGCAAATCAAAAGCAAAAAGACACAGTCGTTTTGCAGTGTGTGGGAACATTTTTGTCACATTTCCATCAAAAATAAAGTTAATGGTCTTCAAGAAAGTACCAAAAAGCTATAAAATACACTTCAGGAAAGGCAACAGCCCAAAAAACTCGACTCCAAAATAGAGTAAAGAGGAAGCAGTTGTTTGACGGATGACCAAACCCCAATTTGTGGTGTCTGGTACAAATGAAGCCCTTCTTTAACTGGAACTCTGAACATAATCCTGTTAGCCATTATGTTTGTCATCACAATGCAATTAAGAATGTAAATTAGTTGCATTCAAATGCAATATCTATGAGGAAGGAACTTCCATGATGTTGGGACCAAACACTGTTTAACTGAAATACTAGTTCTACAGGGAACTGTAAAACCAGAGACCAGCCTTTTAAATACCATGTTTGTTTCACAGTGTGAACATACTGTAGAATATCTCATCAGAGAAATGCATAATTAATAAACATTTGCTTGTTTGAAAGTATTATTTACAGATGAATAATTTCCATGTTTTATGAATGAGAGCCAAATAGGATGTTAGCACCACCCTACTCTTTCTCCCTCCGAAATTAGTGTGTCTATGCCAGCAAGAATTCCCTCTTGCAACCAGTCATATTATTAGAATCACAATGAAAATGTTCATAAAGTTGCATTACATTCTACTGAGTTGGATCATATTGCACTACATCATACTGCAAGGAGACTTCAAGGCGGAATCAGATCCTATCGATTTGTTGTCTGCTTGGAAATGTATCAGCACATGAAGGCACACACCCTCATGGCAATGCCTCACAACAAAGGGCAAAGGTTTCATCGCAACTTTAGGTGGCAGACCAAAGCTATCACTCTGTCTCAGTCAATCAAAGGTGCTGAAAACTTCTTGTGAATTTATAGTAAATATGTTATTATTGGTTAAAATGCTGATTTAATGTGAAACAGCATGTCTAAGACGACCACACAAGGGACTGAAGACAAGTGGCCACATTGGACAGGCAGTCTTCTTATACAGAAAACACACTAATTTATGACAAAACAGAGACATAACAGTTTCCAAGTTAAAGTGCTGTACTTTAATGGTCATACTCCCTTGAACATGTGCACATGGGTAACACAGGGACATATTCAAACACTGAACAGGATGAAAGAATGCCATTAGAAATCTGAAAAAAAATTCAAGTGTGCACAAGGCTATACAAAAATAAAATACTGCACTGTAAAAGTCCTCAATCTTACTCTGTTTTGCAACAGTCTGTCGCTAGCTTCAAATGGAGCCCAGGACATCATTGGTGTCATGGCCGACATTTAGTAACTTTGCCTCCTTCACTATGTCCAGCAGCATGTCCAGGGTGTTTATGACTGAGTCCTTGTTGTTGCTCATATAAGGAAATGGCAATGATGAGATTCTGATGTTCTTAAAACGACCTGAACAGGCCAACTTACTAATGATCGGTGACTTCTCCTTTCCTTCCATGTTTGCGCACATCATGGTGTTCAGACAATCTTTTGCCTGCTTTCCCCGCTACATTGTTCGCCTTTCACAAACAATGTCTATGTTGACGTCGTTCGGACAAAGAGTCCAGACCCGTCCATGTTGTAGATATCCTCTGCAGTGTATCCAGCTATGATTTCAGGTAATTTTTCATCTAGTCTTCGAACATGGTGTTGTCAATGCCAGCACTCTCTCCCACCATCGTGTTAGCAGCAATGTTATGTTTCACAAGTCGGCATGTTGTGTTGCAGAAAAACTCAACAAGCAGAGTTGGTTGATTTCGTGGTTGGAGTGATGTTTTCGTCATCATCCAAGTACTCTCTCATTCTCTTGATTGAGAAAATTCTTTTGGTTTGTAAATGACTGAAAGTTGCCAGGAAAAATCCCACTTTATACCTCTTGCTATACACTACCTTTAATGCCGAATAAGAAAACTACCTGCGCGCAGCCGTTATCGCTAGTGATTCATAGCGTGCGGGTCTCCAGCTGTGCTGGTCGCGTTGGACGGTTATATGGGAAACTTAATGTGTATGTTAATGGGGAGTAAAACAGGAGTAAAGCGGTTGGTGTGAGCAGGAGGTGGCCGGTAGACCAGGTTTGACTGTAGTTGTAGCGTGTTATGTGCCATAGGTCGTTCTGTTCGTGGAATGTCTTGGTGAAATATCGACCACCCTGGTGGATCATAAAGAAAAGAGGCAATCCAAAAATATAACCAAATCAACCTGTGAGCTCAAAGGTATAAAGTCACTTCTCCCAACATCTATATTCACACTATGAAAGGCAACCATACCTGTAAGGTTTTTTTTCATTGCACAATATGCAGTGTAAACTGGAGTGTAGCGAGGAGTGAAGCTGTTCAGAATAAAGCAAAATGATTAAAAAGAAATCTGAAAAGGTTTAGATGGACTAAAAAATAGCTTCATACAAATGTACAGAACTCAAACCTGAAGAAGAATCAAGAGCTGGTGAGTGCGTCATGTGCTTTTGATGTCATAGCTGTCCCTCCCAACATTCTCTTTAATCTTCCTATTGCTTTATACTCTGGTCTTTATAATGAGTAGAAATGTCATCAAATAAGCTCAGAAAGCCAACTTTTCCAATGTCATAACATCAACTATTCTTTTAATCTGTCAGCTGTTCTATTTCCCAGCATCAAGCTGACCCAGTGAGAAGCTGCTTGCCTTTTGGAGTACCTTGTAAATTTCCCCACTGTGGGACTAATAAAGGGATATCTTATCTTATCGTATCTTAAGGAACTTCGTTTTTGATTCTGCTCATCATATTTATAGACTGTTTACCACTTCGCACCATTGCCTTCCTTCGTGGCTGAACTCAAAAGCGCACAGACTATTTTTTCTTGCTGTTTATTGAGGCTGAAAGCATGGGAGTAGCCCCTGATCAGCAGCTCTGCAGGCCCAGGGGATCATCTGTCAACGCACATAGAATGTGTGATCACACTCTATTTACATTACATTATTATTACATAAATTTTTTACATGTTAAATACCTGTCAGGCAAAGCACTGGGGTATTGAATTACCAATTCAAAACAAAGCCCCCAGTTACTATCTAGCTATTTGTAATGGCTAAAAATGTTCAAATAGAGACAGATAACACCCAATTTCAAAAGCTGTGATCTGTCGTACTGACTGCACTTTTGATGTGTGATGGGCAGAACCCCCACTGCTACACAGACAAAGCCTTTGCCTCGCTGGATTAAAGACAATCATGCCGTTCATGTCTGTCTTTTTGTTTCTATGCTGCCAAAAGACACTATTTAGTGAAATTCTATCATCCATATCCGCAAGCAAGCTGAGCGCGTTGACAAATAGACATAGTTCTGCAGGTTTTGTTCTTGCATGGATGGGTTGAACTCAAACCGATGCCATCTCTGACAATCACTGTTGCCTCTCTATGATTGCATTTACAAAAAAAAAGACACTGTGTGAAGCAGTATATCTAAAGAGAGAGTGCAGGAATAAAGTAGTAAATATGGTGTATACAGCATCATATTTTGACATATGAATCAAGCCATGATGGGAAAAAGCACAGTGCAGACAAGATGCTGAAGAACAACCCAAGTTGGTAACTAGGGAATTTTAAACTAGGACGTGGAACCAAACATCTAATTAAAGCCGATCTGTAATTACAGCATGCCGTTCCTGTGTTTTGTCTTGTTGTCTTTGTGTATTATTTTTTTGATTTATCGAACTGAAGGTGTTCTGTGATCTTTAAATAGCAAGGTGAACATAAACAATTGAAGATTCTTACTATGTTGTAGCTGTAAAACAAAAATTGCTGATGCTAATAATTAATTTCATGTCAAAGCTGTACTTTCTGGTGTGTTGCTGATCTTCGTAGTCCAATAAGGTCATGTACAACGACCTCAGACTGCCTTTGGAAACCACAGGAGTAGCAAGGTAAAAACATGGGTTCTGCTAAGATTACCACTGTGCACCTGACCTGGATAACTGTCAAGATAATACATGCAATGTTGTGTTTTTGGACAAAAAAAACATTTTTTCCTCTACTTTAGATTTATTTAGCCCCAAATTATTTTCTGCCAGACTTAATAAATAATACCACTGTGGCTGTTAATTTTATATAATAATCCACAATGCCATAGCAGAAAAAATAATTCAGAGAAGTAAAGGCTGCAGTTTGCCAGACAAAAAACCCAAAGGAATAATTTTCTGTCTCCTAGGCTGCAAGAAATTCAATATATGATGTTTTGATCAAATTAGACTGGAGTAAATAAAATATTCAATTGCCCATGTCTATTCTGGATGCCTTCCAGTATTTTATGGAGTTTTCCAAAGCCAGCAACCCCAAGACTAAATAAATCCTAATACTATTAATCCTAGCCTTTTACTGACAATCTCAAAACAGATTCTCTGCCATGTACAGTTTTAAAAGAGCTGCTATTGTGCATTTACACTGTCTGTCAAGTGCCATGAGAGTTTTCCAATCAACATATTTTTATTTTAATGTGTGTGTGGGCCACCAGTAATGGGTTTTTCTAAAATACATATCATCTCACTTATTCAGCATTCTGTCAGGAAGAACTGCGAGATAGAATTAAATTTGCTGCGCTGCATAGCCTGCTGAAGGCAAAGAATTCTGCCTGACTGCTGCTTATAAATATGGATTTGACCCACACTAAATGCTATGCTATAGTATTTTTGGAAAGCTGCAAATATCATGTGTCTTTATCCATAGAAAATCTTGGCAAATAAGAGGCAGATTTGGAAGCTGGTCAGAGTGATTAAGAAAAACATTTGGTCATCTGGAGGGCATTTTTACCCCTTTATATGCATGTGAAAGGACTGGGCATTTGGGCACGGTGCCCAGAACAACTCTACGAGATAACTTCCCCCCCTATTTGCAACACGAGCCTCATTAGTTTCGTCGCCCATCAGCAGATGGAACTGGAAGCTTTCGCGGACACACTCCTGCTGCGTCTCTTGAAACCATCATGGATCAGACACAACAGGTCACAAGATTACACAAGATTTTCCAGAGACTTGACTTTGTATGCAGAGGGTCAGAAGGTCAGAACAGCTTGTGTTGGGAAAGTGTCTGGGGCGGTGGAGACGGACAGAATGCCAGGCAGATACAGTCAGGTCGTTTCCCATACAGTACCTGCAGGAGGCCGACTCGACATACTCAGCAGCCATGGATTCAAACGATAAAGGCAGTTATGGACGCACCCCGCTCTCTTGCTCCACAAGGCCGTTCTTTTAATATCAGGCACTCTGAGGGGGAGTGCTGCCGACTCAGCACAACACAGATAAAAATGTCACCATGGGGCCTGTGCTAAACTTTCATGCTTTTCTTCATTGTGGAACAAAAGCCATGGCTATGTCTCATGTAAACCAACTTCCTCTTTTTTTAACCTACACCTTCTGAAAAAAAGAAGAAGAAAAAAACATCTCTGTTTGGGAGTCTCTCTGCAGGTGTATGCTGTATACTCACTGCAAGCAAAGACACACACTTTCAAAGTTTTCACTGTAAATTTACAAGTTTTACAGTGCATTGCCATACACCCCCACACAGTAGGTGTACTGCTAAGCATGCTGTGTTTCTGTGGCTCGAGTGTGTCTTTGAAATGGTGTCAACAAAAAGAGCAGCAAATCCTCATTTTTGTGTCTCCTGATTAATGATGTGCACATGGAAACTATATGCCTGTAGAGGAACTGTTTGCTCTACTTTGTTTGGCCAAGAACTGAAAAAAGTTCACCAGTCTAGAATTTCTGTCCTCTCTCCTCCCTTCCCTCAGCCCTCTCCAAATAAAACAGATTTAATATCTGCAGATTAGATTATTCATTTCTTTTCTAATAAGAGGATATGAGCTCATGAAGTCTGACATGACTGTTTGAGCTAAAGATCAATCTGACGACAATATTAAATGGGTGAGAAGCCCAGATTCTGTGCCTTGATTTTACATTTGGTGTGAATGAAGAGTTGATTAGCTGTCAGTGAATTAGGTTGCTTCTGTGTCCCGGATTCTGGTTCTGACTAATAAGAGGAAATTAACTATCAAGGTGTCCACAACCTTTCTAATGACGTTCTCTTCTCTTCTCCATTACCAAGGTGCTGCTAACATATTTGGACGGAGCCCTCGACTTGAGATTAACATGAGACTATTGAGTGAGAACCCTCCATATTTGATCCAGCCCAATTGCCAGGTTAGAGCCACAGAACAAGGCTTTAATTTACGGTTGTGTGTTGTTGGGACAGTATTGAATGCAGTTTAAAGACTTGAAGCATTTTTTAATTAACAGGCTCTAAAAAGATCTGTGTTCCTCAAACTATTATTGCTTCTGTTGAATCAGGAGGATTAGAAGTCTGAAATCAGGCAATTGCAGCCTTTGAAATATGACTTTAGGAAGTTAAGATAAAGTCTCCAATAAACTGACATCCAAAAACACAGACCCATTAGCTGATTAATTAAGAGGATTGTGCCTCCATTAACACACAAAACCAGTTAAAGCATCATTTAAACGATGAATGAGACACTTGTCCTTGCCTGTAATTGGACAAAAGATAAAAGAGAGACGAGCAAAGTGGTCTGCGCTACACTGATTTCAACCATTTCCGGTGGTGTTGCTCCATTTTGTCCGTCTCATCTCTATCTGTAACCTCTCTGAAAACATACCCAAATTTGTACAAAGTAAACGCAGACGACATCCGGAAGGCTCCCTCCGATCCATATTTGTCTTTTAGGTAGAGCATAAATAGGCCTTTAGCTGTGAAGGATACTTGTTTTGGCCAAGTACTCCCTGAAGTAATGTAGGCTTATGTGTTGGAGGAGAAGACTATCTATCCAATGATTGAGGATGAGGGTGGTAGCAAGGGAATATTACTGGTATTACAAAACTATAAATTAAGCCTAATTGCAAGCGAGAGCACATTTACAGCCCAACTTTACAGTACCCCTCTTAACATCTCTTATGGTACTACGTGAAGCTCTGTGAATTTTGCCCCCTTCATGTCTACAGTGCACTTCTTTGAGTGATAGAGTAAGCGGGATGACCTTTCATAAAATCCTGATTAAGGTAAGTGTGAATGAGCGTCAGAGCCTTGTGGATCCTGAGGGTGATAAAAGCCCATCCTGTCAAAGCCACACTGAAGTTGAAAGTCGCTCTCGAGTTCAGGAAGCCCGCTCCTCCCTACTATCGCACAGATGCCAGCGGAGACGCGAAGCTGATGCTTCTCCTGGGGGAAAAAAACAAACTGTGATGAGCTTCCAGAATGGTTTGCTTTGCGGTCAAGTTTCTTCTGAGCAGTCAAACATTCGATGAGATTCAGAGGATTACACTCCAGCAGTGATTTTGACAACGTACCGTCTTAAAGCCAAACTAAATGTTCCTATTTGTGCCGAAGAAAGAAAATCAGGTTTGGCATTTGAATTGCAACTCCCATGGAACAACTTGTCTCTTCTCATCAAGGGCATGAAAAGGAGTGACTTTCAGAGAATCTTGTGCTTTAATTGAACAATTTCGGTTCAAGTGGGAAAATTTTAAATACGCGCTTTTTCTTTTTCATGATGCTGAATCTGGGCTTTGGCAGTTTATCAGAAAGTTGATATTTCAAGCTGGCCTATTTAGCACTGTCGAGAGTGAAGAGCACTCAGATTTAATAACATCCACAGTCACCCAGAACTTGTTTTTTTAGGAATTCTCACTCATGTCATTATCTTTAAAAGAATGTAACATTTTGATGGATTTGAGCTTGGCATTTTCATGAGTTGTCTCCATGCTGAACAGCTTGATAAGCCTGAATATACAACCAAAATGATGTCAATACCTCCATTAATTATTCATTTGAATTACTTAATAATACTGGGTCCAGAAGAGGGTGAAAAGGAGGGCAGAAGTCTTGAGATATCCTTGTAAGAAACCATGAAAAAAAAATGGGACTCTTATAATCACATGATCTGTGTGTTTGGGGAAATAATAAGACACTAGAGTCTTAGTTTGCAAAAATGCAGACAGAATAACATGAATTATTTAATTAAAGTCTGTTTTTGAATTAATCCTTGAAATACAATATTTCTTATTCAATGTATATTATTATACCTCAGAAAATATACCTCTCCACTTACATTCATGAAATGACAGCTGATGTATGATCACAGGGGACTTCCATTATCCACCTTTCCATCACTTTTGTGTGATAGTTCTTTTTTTCTTCACTGTCAAAGAGCCAGCACCCACACCAGATCATTGTTTCTTCCAGGGCAAGAAAACCGCTGTCAACGTCAGTGTTCCCTCTTCACTCCCTCCCCTTTGTTCACTTCTAATTAACAGAGATTTTGCTTGACTGAACTTCAAAAGGCCATTGGAAAAAATAGTCTGCTTAGCTGTGAGTCACTCAATCTTTCAACTGATTTATAGGTTTTTAAAAGTCAAGGCATTAAGAGATTGCCAAATGGCAAGGACAAAATATAGTGCGCCAATTATGTGAAAAATTACAAGTTATGTGATGAGAGTTGATGGATGTAAGGACCAAGTGAAAGCCAGGAGTATAAAATCTGCATTTGTGTTCACTTAATCAAGTACATATATGATTGTCCATTTATTTTACAAATGTAAACACAATTTAGAATTTATAGCTTGGAAATTAATTAAATCAAGGAATCAAGGACTTTTTATTGTTGCCACAAGATGCACATGACAAAGGGACACAAAATACCGTTTTCACTACATTAGAAAGGCACAGAATTAGGACATGCAACAACATATAAGAACCTGAGGGGTATGAAAAAAAGAGTGGCATGACGAGGTAATGCAAAGCGAGTCAATAAAGCGTGTGTAGTGCAAGGCGGTATGCTTCATATGCTCAGCAGCAGCACCAGTAAGATGTAACATACATGAGGCATACATGACCATAAATAAATAATAGAAACTAACGTGTGTTATTCTCCACTGGATGAGCTGCAGACGATCGGCGAGGGCGTGTGTGTGTGTGTGTTTGTGTGTGTGTGTGTGTGTGTGTGTGGGGGGGGGGGGGGGGGGGGTATGGTTGTAACCATAGCATATTAAAACAAGGAGATGGAGACATTTGAAATTATATCAGATTTTTTTTAAAATACACTGACAACTTAAAATATGTTATTAGTTCTGTGTGATGCCTGGGACACAGGTAATTGAAGTACTATTCATCCATTACTCTATCTATGCTGCTTATCCTGTACTGATGGCCGAGGGTTTGGAGGCTCTCCCAGGCCAAAATAGGTGAGTACACCCAGTATGGGTCACTGGTCTATCACAGTGCAGATCTAGACAAACAGTATACTCACATGTACATCCACCAGCAATGTGAATGGAACAAGCCACACGGTGTTCAATCTCTGCTCCAGGCATGACTGGTGATAGTGGACGTGACTTTTACACTGAACATTCAATTTCAGCCTCACGAGGTACAGTATGTGGTCAGGAAGGGTAGGAAGGTGTTGAGAGACACTGTGTACTGGTGGTGATGAGCGAGAGAGGTGCTCAACTGAATGCACGTTTAAGCGCACCACCATCCCTAATCCCAGCCATGTGTGTACAGCTCCAGCTGTCAGGATGTAGTGGTGGGAGTGAATGAAGACGCCATACTTGTCAGATACTTTAACATCTGCATTTCAATATGACCTCACTGAGAACATCCTGCGTTTTAATTAATCAATATAGTAGAGGATTGCTCCATCCTAGTTAAAGTTTAATTTCAGAAATGCTTCTTATAAAAAAATGGATCATTTAGTCATAATCAGAAAATGTTTTAATGACATTGAGAAAACAATTCTTACATAAAATGAACCTTGTAAAAATGAGAACAGTCTCTTTTTATGACTGAACTGAGAAAATGTTTTATGTTGCTAAACTGTCAACAACAAACTTCTACTGCTAATAAAATTGTCCTCCAAAAGTGGAAATACTGCTGCCATGCATAAATATTATTACTGTCGTGAGAAATGTTCTCCTAACTTTATTTTTTTTTTTTTTTTATCTGTATCATTTCTTACCTCAGAAGACAAAGCCGGATCACTTGGCATACCAGCTAATGGCCCACTTACATGTCAATACATTCAACAAACCCTTTAATACAGCACTTTAGCCGAGCCGTTAATGCCCTTCCCACTCTGTCAAGGCCACTGTCATCCTGCTCATTTTCAGACTCGACTGCAAAACACTTGCTTATAATTTCTGTTGCTACACTTACAATTAAATGGAGATATCAGCTCACTGCCAACAGTGTCATCATGTCACTGAAGCAGGTTCAGGTTGGAACATCTAAAACATCCAACAGTGGGCTGCTTGAGTGATCAGAATGGGTTATAACCAAGTTGGACAGATTGGACATTTATTTAGGACAGATGAAGGAGGACAGGAAACGAGGGAGGAAGCAAGGGGGGAGACATGCAGTATATGATGTTGTTATGGGTCTGTATTAAGGTTGCCTGTTTCCTGTTTTATTTTGGGAGTTTGATTTTCCATGTTATGTGCTTTTGCTTTGCATTTCCTGTGTTTTCTAATGCTCTGTTTGACCCTTTTGGCTCCTCTGTCCTCTGTCTGTTTATTCATCCGTGTTTTCAGTTCCAGTTTGCTCCCTTTCCTCGTGTTTGTTTGCTCGGTCTCATGATTAGTTTATCCTCCTCATGTTTTCCCCTTTAAGGTTTTCCCTTCTCTTCATTTTCCCTCCTCTGTGATTGTCTGAGTGTTTCCACCTGTCTCTGATTCTCTCCTCCTCCCTGTGCCTCCTGTGTGTCATTGTCTCATTACTCTGTGTATTTAAGTCTGTTTGGCTCTGTCCTCTGTGTCAGTTCAGCTGTTATTCTGTTTGACTCTGTTTCCCTGCCGTGTTCTGCCTTGCCCTGTTTTGTCCTGTGTCAGCCCCCTGTGATTTTCTGCATTTCTCCTCAGTTTTTCTCTGTAAGTTTTCCTTGGTTTGTACTTTGTATTTTGGATTTGTGTCTGGATTTTTCTGTGATTAAACCACTGGACTGCATTCCCCTGTCTCTGTGTCTGCATTTTGGTCCTTTTTGAACTGAAACATAACAGATGTGTCGTTCGCAAATGAGTTGGCTCTATTTTATGGGAGCATTGGGAGCCGGCTCCCGTCTGAGAGCCCTTTTTCTCTTTTTCTTTCATTTTTAAATAAATTTCCAACATTTGCCTTGCTTAAACTTGAAAGCAGAAGTGCAAAATTTAAAGTAAAAGGTGGCTATGATGGACAGCAGCTGCCAACAGAAGCTGCTGGGGGATAGTTAAATGACTGACAGCAATAAAGACAAACTTTCTCCTGGCCTCACTATAATTAGGTTAAAGTTATTTGCTAATGAAAAAGACGGTGATCACTGCACAAAATATATCAAATTAAATCAGACGTGGACAAATAACAGGAAAGTTTTGGGAGGCCATTACTTACACACCAACAAAATAAGCGAATACAAATTTAGAAATAATTCCCAGAGCCCAACGCTCTATCAGTCCAAAAGTTCATGAAGATAACTAAATAACTCAAACATGAAGAAAGTTCCAAACGAAGGCAAAATCTAATGTAGTATGAGGAAAAATGATGATCACTGCAATCAATAGACAAAAAAACAACAAAAACACTCACCATCCCGTTTAGGAAAAACAGGTCTTTGACTTGTACCAATCAATTGAGTTTTAAAATATAATTTCAAAAAAAGAAGGTAACTTCTAAGGTAAAAAAAAAAACAACCCAGAAATCCTGTGTTGAGGGCTTTGAATAATCATCTGCTCATAATGACATTGAATAAAAGTGATATTCATGCACAGATCCCAATCATAGGTCAAAATATTGCTAAATTGGGCTGAATTATAAAAACCAGAAGTGGCCGTGAATAAAGAGCCGTTTGGGACCCAAAAGAGCCGGCTCTTATTGCTGAGCTGAGCCAAATCATCTGACTCACTAGAACGAGCCGAAATTCCCATCACTAATGCAGTGGAGGGCCACAGGCGGGAATTGAGCCCACAGCCGTCGCTGAAGCACTATGGCCTCTGTATGTGGGACGCACACTCTACCCACTGAGCTAAATGCACCCCATAATGACAATTTAAGAAAAAAGAAGAAGCCAGCATGCTATATTGGCTGCTTGCAGTGTAGTAGCCAGGGAAAACATGAAGAAGAGTTCTTTTGGTTAACCAGAAAGAAATGAATTATTATAAGGCTACAAAAACAGAGAGAGCATGAAAAATGTGTGAAATCACACTGGTCAGATGGTCAGGCATGACCACAATCATAACTTACAACATTGGCCAGTTCACTTGAAACTCTCACAGCAACAGCAAGTATGTCAAGCCACATTGAACCAGGCTTTTAGCAAAATGACCAATGTGTGTTGTCTCCACCCCTTGGCTAATAGACAGACCACAGGCCACCCAAATGCAGTCCCATGTCGATCCGAACTGGATAATTACCCTTTGATGGACATTTCTAACTGGCGCTTTCATAACCCAGGAACTTCACACACCAGTTGCATGCATTGTAAATCTCATGTGAGGCTTCTCAACCAATTAAACCAGTGCATGCTGAGGCAGACAGACACACAGGGAGAGACAAGAAGAGAGGCTTTATAAGAAAAAGTGAGTGAAGGAAAGTAATTTCACATTTTATACTCTTAAAAGAGAAAAGTAGACTTCACAAGCATAGCTTTTAATCAAGAATCCTACATGTTCAGTCATCCCACAGGGCATTCCATCTTGTGCGTTTGAGGCTCACTCACAGACAGCTTTTCAAACCGCAGTAACACCCAGATCACTAACAGTGTTATAGATGGCGTTTTACTGATATATGGTATGGATTCTAAAGTCAGAGAAGTGTCCCTTCAAGTTCTTTTTCTGCATTGGTCATTGATCAAGCGTCTCTCTCCTCAGGTTTCAGCGATTGGAGCTGCTAACATTCCAATGAAAAGTGTACTCTCTCAGCCTTTAGGCTACTACCGCCTCCAAATTGTATAACAAGCTGTAATTTCTCCCTCTTAGCTACAGCCATGTCCATATCCCTCAGCTGTAGTGCTTCATCCAGCCACCACAGCGGTGTCATCTCGCCCTCAGGGCTGAATCAATGAATCAGGTGAAAGAGCGGCAGGCTGGGAGGGTGAGTATGTGAGATACATAGACATCAGGAGGAAAACAGACAATGTAAAGTTAATCCCCAAAGCTCAGTATTATTTCAGAGCATGGTCAAGCAAACCCGAGTACACTTTCTCTTGAGGCCATCTCAGGACATATGTTCAAGCTTTAGCTGCAGCCTGTCATTGAGAGCTAAATCGCCTCTGCCTTTGCACACATTTGTCCACTCCTGTCAGCTCCTCTTGCACTGTACCATTTATCTTAAAACTCAACAGAGCGCTTCAACATCCATTCTTCTAGTCGGCTTTCATTGCTACCCAGAAAAATAAAGAGTTTGCTTACAAATATGGACGTGTCAGCAAATATTTGTGACGGAAATTTTAAGACTAATTGTTAGTTCAGTCATACTCGTTGTAACACAGGCACTGTATTTAACATATGTGCTGATTTCAGTCAAACTGGAGTCAATTATCCAATTTGTACAATTCTATTTCATCTCTCTGCAAATGTGTTTATGTTTTACTCTAAATCAAACTTGCATTGAAGCAGGTCCTGCATTATAGCAATACTTCCAGACTGAATCATCAACATGATAAAAACTGGTTAGCTGTAGCTTATGCAGTTGTTTATGTTTGTATGGAGGTGTACTTCTGTATCCTTTTTTTTTTTTTTTTTTTAAAAGATGCATCGCGGAAAACTGCCAAATAGGAAATGGTGAAATCAATTGTAAAATTCACTGGACGTCAGTGTAATAAAGTCAGCACTGGTATCATATGGTTCCCTTTTCAGTTATATCTCTGGCAGCTGAATCAGTTCAGGCTTGACCCAGACAGGCCAACAGAACTTTAAATTTAAATACAATATCATGACCAAAGCCGTCAAATACCACACTTAGATCCAGTAATACTAACATAGAAAACCAACATTGTCAGTATTTTTTTCTTGAATCTTTAATAACCTATGGTTGGGGTGAAAGCAGGATTTTAAGAGAACCTGTGCTGCCAGGTAACTGCACTGTAAATATTAAAAGGTTGAGAAAACTTAATTTCAAGGCTGCACTAGATTTGGTTTTGTTCAGAGAATTTATCCTCCATGTATATAAAAACTTCAAATTTTGAGTTTTATATACTAAGCCAACTCAAACTCCATCCATCCATTTTCTGAAATCACTTCTCCTGTGTAGGGCCGTGGGGGGCTGGAGCCTATCCCAGCTGACATTGGGCAAGAGGCAAGGTACAACCTGGACCAAGTCACCAGTTCTTTACAGGGCCACACATAGAAAGACAAACAACTATTCACACTCACATTCACACCTACGGTCAATTTAGAGTCACCAATTCACCTACAGTATACTGCATGTTTTTGATGGTGGGAGGAAGCCGGAGAACCCGGAGGGAACCCATGCAGACACGTGGAGAACATGCAAACTCCACACAGAAAAGTCCCAGGTCCTCATGTGGATTCGGAAGCAGATCCTTCTTGTGTGAGGCAACAGTGCTACCCACTACACTGTTCTAAATTCAACCAAAATACTCACCATCAGGACATCACGTTTCACTAGAAAGAGACCAGGAGAGACGGCTTGGCAACATCAAAAATAGAAGAAGGACAAAAAAGCCCTTGCAGGAAGGCTCTGTAGACCCCGATGTTTGTGCAAAGCATGCATAGAGGGGCTTGGCCTGAACTCCAACTAAAACAATTACATTTTGTCTCCATAAATAATATATTGAGGCCAACTTTATACAAGAAACTCAGTAAACATTGTTAGAGCAAATACCTTGATATGGTTTATGATTTAATTAAATATGTTTTTTTCAGTTTAATAACAAATTCATATTAAGGCCAGCAATTTCAAGTTTGCCTTTTTGCAGTGTGCATGTGGACAAGCAAATAATAATTCAATACTTTTGCTTAGAAACAGGAGGTTAGAGATAAGACTAAAGTTTCTAATAATAGATGAGGGCTTTTTGAAAATAGGTTTGCCAATTAACAATTTGAGTATATTATTATCAAAAAATGTTTGTCTTGATTTTGTTATTTGTGGGTTATAAATTAAAGAGTTCTGTAATTACTATGACGATCTAGAAGATTAACTCGTTGTCATTATACGGCACAAGATTGTAAAACTAAAGTTATGATTCTCTCGGCAAAAAGCAAAAATTATATCCTCGACGAATGAATAAATAATGACATCACAAAAATAAACAGTTCAGATGTGGAGTGTGGATCTGATGAGCTCAGGAGTCTCACAGCCTGAGGAAAAAAAGCTGCTCTGTAATCTGCTGGTGCGGCAGCAGATACGTCTGTATATTTAGCCAGAGGGCAGCAGCGTGAACAGTTGGGTTTTACGCCTTTTATGCTCAGCCCTCCTGCCGTCCTTAAACTAAGGGTTTAAACTTTATCAGCCAACACTGATTTTAGCAGGAGCAATATCATATTAAATTACCTTGCGTTAATTGAAGGTGATCATGCTGATGCCATTTTTTTCACATTGCCTTTTAGTTTCTCAGGTTCGTCCGTAATGCAAATACTAATACCAAGCCATCCCTTTTGTGTTGACTAACACGGATTTGAACAAAATTGTGTCTGAAGTCTGAGAGAGAGAAAACGTTTGTGTGCAAAAGAGTCTAAGATGATCTGTTGCTCATAAAAGTCTGCTAGATTTATTTATGAAGCACCATAGGAGTGAGTGTAGTGTGGAGCATTGCACAGGCTTTTGCAGGAATTGAAGAGATGGATTAACATAAAGGCAGGTACAAATAATTACCTTTGTAGGAGACAGACATGACTCAGACAGAGCAAGGAAACTGGTTCAGCAGACATGAACTAGAAAACTAGTCGACACAATAGGTGTCTGGGAATCGAAACGGAACTACAGCAACATACAGACATGCTGTCATTCAGATTAAGGACGGACATGAGCACTAATTGTATGAGCATGTAATTTGGATGTCCGTAGTGGTTTAATGTAAATACTAAGCACATTTTTATATAGAACTAACTTGACCCTGTTCTATATTGAAAATGTAAGGGTTCCTGGATGGGTCATATAGCTGCTGTCTATGAGTGTTACGTCCCACGAAGTTGTCTAGGAGGTTAACAGGAGTAACAAGGATAAAACCCAGGAAGAATGACCATGTGGGAAGAAGAGCTCTTAAATATAAACAAGGATATTTATTTGAAAAGCGGTAAAAAGTGAAATACGCCAACACTGGGTAGTAAGTAGTAGTAGTAAGTAAACTCAAAACACAAGAATGAATCAATCAATACAACACATGACATGGCGTTCCACGCTGGCTTGTAGGTCTGAGAGACTGGCAGCAGCTCCACCTCTGCTTTATCAGGTGATTTGGGACACCTGCTGCACCTTCACTGCAGAGGAGAAGGGCAGAACCTGCAAAGAGACAGAGAGAGAGAGAGAGACCAGGACCAGGGTGCCAGCAGACACTCCTACACAGGGCATGTAACAATGAGTATCTGCACAGATCCATACAGCTGAAAAAAAGATCTGTGGTAGACAGTGTTCGTTGTTTTTAGTCAGACATTACTCAATCTGGTAGTTCAGGTATCCAGCAGGTGATGTTGGGATGCACAATGCTACGTTTTGTGCATGGATGAGACTCTGAGGGATGGGCTCCTCTCTCTCTCACACACCCAACAGATTTTTAATAACTTACTTGGAACACATCTTATTTACCTTCCTGTCTGAACTCTGGGTTTTATTTTGCATGGAGGCTTCTTGTAACCTGTGGGTTATGGGTTGAACTCCCCATGTTTCCTGTGGGTGTTTGAATGGTATAATCGTGTATTTTTATGAATGCATAAGATTTTAGTACTGATGTTTGTTTGTTTTTATTCTGTAATACAGGAGCACTTTTACGACCAGCTGCTTAGAAAAAAAAAAGTTCAGATAAATCAATGCAGGCATTTGACTTTCTGTTTCCTTCTCTTTTTTCTTCTAATTTTTCTTTTTCTTTTTGATTTTTCTCCTCTTTTTCTTTTTTTCTTTTTTTCGTTTTGTTTCATTATTTGAGCTCACTCACAGTCTGAGTTTTGGTTGGTCAAGGTCAGACTTACTCTGTTCATACATTCATGGAACACATTTGTTTTCTTTTTGTTTTTTGTTTGTTGTTTTTTACGCCAAACACCAAACAGCTCCCTCACAGACAGAGAAGGTTATTCTGTTCCATTATTGCCATTCTGTGTTCAGTGGGTTTCTCACCACAGGAAGAAAGAAAAACATTTCTTAATGCTTAAAAAAAAACACTGATGAAAAAGCCCTGATGTTGAATGTTCTGTGCTTAAAAAAACATTGATTTTCTTTTATAAATTTGTCATATTATTGGGTCCCTCCCACACACTGTACCAGATAAATATCACTCAATTACTGTGGCATAATTGTACTTCCTACTGCTATGTACAAATGATGACTCTAATTTAGTGAATACCCACATGGCAAAAATCACCCCTACAAGATCAGAGGAAACATCGTTATAGCGGCAAATAACTCGTTGCTTGCTTTATTTGATGTGGTAGCCATGCGGACTCGTTCATGTTAGTGTAATTAAGTCTCCCACCCCCTGTGAGACTGGGGGCTGGTTCAAGCAGAAAGAATCATGACAAAATCATTTGTGTTTCTATACCCAATTATTTGGACACAAGAAGAATTTCTTTTTTCTGTTTCTACCTGCTGCAGTGTGTGTTTTAAAGTGTGAAATTTCCAGGCGGTGTGCTAATTTGCGTCCTACCCAAAAGAAGCAGAAAATAGATCCCCTCTGTTTTGTGTGCTCAATTCTGTAATAACCAGATAGGAACGCTCAAATACTGGAGACAGATTAATACAAACAGAGGATTACTAGCTTTTAGCAAAAACTCTGATTCAATTTCCACTCAGACCATAAAGTATCATGACCTTCTTTGAGTACAGCGGTTGTTTGTTTGTCTACATGAAGGCTCAAGTATCCTGACTGAAATACTTCAAGTAGTTCAAAGTGACACCAGCATCATTTTTTCAGTGCTGCTATTTGTCTCTTTTTGGATGGGGATGGAGAAAACATGAGAAAAAGTGACTTATGTTTTATGGACTCTGTTTACTTTTAAATGTGTCTGACTCCATCTGATATTTCCTATTACAATTCTGTTAGTCCTCATACCCTCCAACCCCCATACCCACCCCCCGCCTCCCATCTCCAGCATTTTAGATCTGGCTGCCAGTCAGCCCGTCTGATTTTCAAAGGCTTCAGAGAATGAAACAGAGACTCTGAACATAGGCCAGATTCTCATTCTCTGATCTTTCTTTTCCACATTCCTCTATTTCTGTAAGGCTTTCTGGTTTTTGTCTCATTCTCATTCCTGATAGAGTCGCAGACAGGCATGCAACAGGCAATTATTGCATCGTGGTACCTCTGAAAACATGGAACACTGTACTTTTTTACAGCTTTATACTAATTATACAATGTGTTAACTGAAAGGTTTTCCTTCACAACAGAGCACGGTTAAGGAAAGACCATGGTTGGGTTAATATAATTACAGGGAAATGTTGGAAATATTGTTGTTTGCCTTAAAATGTTATTAAAGTTGTCATCTTTTTTGTTTTCTTCTTCTTTATTGGCTTGTTTAAATTTCGGAGTAGATATTTATAAATACCTGTGATCTAATTAATATCTAAATATATGGGTTATTGTCTTACACAGCTAAAAAAAAAGGAAAAAGAACGTTGTATGAAAATTAATATATTGTATTGTTGTTGACGAAAACTAAAGTTTGCCTTCACACAACGCATCACAGAAACACACTTTCCCTGAACCAAATCGCGTCGTTTTTTATGGCTCTCTTTTTGAGAGTGTATGGCAGGAAGGCTTTGGGCTTTGTACAACCGATGCTAAAGGGTACCTCGTCCATCTGGATGAGAGACATAAGGATGAGACACATAAGGTGTGACAATGTGTCAGTATATATGATGAGATGCGGGGACGGCACAAAAATTACTCAGAATTGCTGGAATATTCAAAGTTTGAGGCAAATTACACTGCGCAAAATTAAATGAACATAACTTAAATAATGCAAAAGCAACAAACTACACATTTTCACAATATACTTGTGGAGCTACAGATAAAGAAATGTAACCATGCTAGTCAACACTGCTGCATTTACCCACAATTTATCATCCTCATTGTCTCCTGCATGCAGATATAACCAGACATCTGACATTGAATGCATCCTAGAGGGACATTGGATCATGTGGCTGGTGGTCCTACATTTTTTCCCTTTCATTATGATATGATTCCTTCTACTTGATGGAGTTGAGGAATGGAGAGCATCCTCAGATGTACTGTAAACATGTCTGTGACTGCAAGAAAATGGGAAAGCGCCGCACCTTCGCATGCAATTACATAATGGAATGGATTCTGCCTCAGATGTCCTCTTATACCTCAAGTCTTTATAGAGGTCAGCAAGGAAAGAAAATCAGCTCTCTCTCTTGTTTTTGGTTCAAATGCATTTTTATTTTTCACTTCTTTTTATATGGACATGTAAATCTATTTTACAGTAATGCTGTCATGTTTTGATTTGAAAGTAAGCTCTCAGTTTTGGTTGAAGTTGAGTTTGAACAGTTCTTGATATTTGAAAGATGTGTTCACGGAGTGCATTTAGCCTCAGAGCGATAAGTGATGCACAGTTTACTCCACATTGACTTCTGGTGTGCTGACTGTGAGAAGACTTTTGAATTGAGAAACTCAAATTATTAAGTGTGAGAAAAACAGCCTTGAAAACCACAACCTTTTCCTACCCCTGGAGTGAATATTGTCCATTCATCCATCTATCATCTGGAGCCTTTCCTAGCTCACGAAACTCGTCCCCGAAAGAGGCGGGGACGGGTTGCCAGTTCATCACAGGGCCAACATATAGAAACAAACAACCATTCACACTCACATTCACAGCCTTGGGCAATTTACTCCACACAGAAAACTTTGAGACCCTCAGGTGGATTTGAACACAGAACCCTCTTGCTGTGAAGCATTTTGATGATTTGTTGAGTATCATCATTTTGTAGCTTACCAAATACATTACTTATATATCCTCATTATATTGATAAAATGTCATCTGGGCACCATAACATCGCATTCATTAGTAAATAAACATCATTTCCAGGAGACAGGTTTGATTTATAATTTGTATTCCTGGATAGAGAATCAAGATGTAGAGAATGGGTACTCGCTGACAGAGGTCTGATATATGAGTGTTTAATTTGATGAGTAAGAGGCTATTTGTTGATAACGCACATATCCAGGAGGCAATAAAAACATCACAAATGGGTTTGAGGTGTATTTGTCATTGCAACAATGTCTACAGTCAAATCAATCAGTGTAAACAGTTCTTGCTTTTTCATTGTGAATAGTAGTTTATATATTTTAGTTGGGATGTTTGTTACTTTGTACTTAATGCATTCCACTAAATCCAGCTGTGATAGAGGTATTTAGATGTTTTAAGTAAAAGCAAAATATACTTTAGAAAACAAAAGAAGTCAAATGAAAGTACTCATTATGCAGAATGACACTGGTCGATGTGATATTATATGACTGGATTATAATAAATTACTGTATATGCATGATTATATGTTGTAGCTGTCTGAAGTAATGATGACTTGCAATGAGTGCTGGGTAAAGTACAGCAATACATCATCATTTATAAACATAATCCCTGATCTTTAAAGTGACTAGTACATAGAGTTAGTATAGCTGTCAAATAAATGTAGTGGGGCAAAAAAGTGTAGTATTTTTCTCTGAAATGTAGTGGAGTAGAGGTGTAACGAAGTAAATACTCAAGAATGAGTATCTCAAAATTGTACTCAAGTACAGTATTGAGTAAATATATACACTTACTTTCCACCACTGATTACTCGCTCACTCAATCAGAGAAAGATCAATTATTTACACAATTTATGTACTGTGTATAACTTATTATTGTGCATAACTTATTATTGTGCATAACTTTTTATTGTGTATGACTTAGGATGTATGAGAAAGCTTTCAATAGACACAAGCACTTTATTGTCTTAGCATAATATCTTCTCACACACTACAGTGGAACTGCTTAAAAATAAAGTTCTTGAGGTTCCCATTACTGACAGTATTTTGTAAATGAATGTAAAACAAATCTTACAAGTAAAAGTATTCTTTTTTGTGTGTGTGTTTTACACACAGTTGGAATTACTTTCCATCCAACAAGCCAATAACAAAGAAGTTTTGAAAGTGTGTTTTCCGTTGCTAAGCATACATATAAGATAGGCTGCTTTATTAAAAAAAGTCCTGGTGAGTCCTGTCTGACATCTCTGTCTTTTGGAATGGAAATGTTTTACAAGACTTTTCCTTATCCTCTGTTGTCACTCTGGTTAGCATAAAAAAGGGTTGAAAGCACACATCAAACAGCCGGAGAGGCATCAGTGCATCTCTCTGTGTGTTTCTGAGACAATCTATGAAAAAGGCCCACACTATCACGCCAAGGTCTATCTTTCAGTGCACTGAGTGAGCTAACCTGCAGAAGGAAGATAAAGAAAAATGGGTTCAATTTCTTCCATCTGAGAAAATGTGCTTGTTAGAGCGGAGAATCCATTACCGTTTCCCTGGGACTTTTGATCTGGGATTACACAGGAAGCTCAAAGATGAGGGCTCCATGTTTGGCCTGGGAGAACTCACGGCAGAGCAGCACGAAGTAGTCGTCGCCTCTGACGTGAAAACTGCCGCCACGTCTGCTGCGTGGCAAGTTTGCACGCCCCTAAGTTGATTATTACTCAATCTTCATCAGTAGAGAACAAGAACAGAAGGATATAACCTTAATCCAAATTGCTCGTGGCAACAACCAATCCAATTTTACCTGAAATCAACTGGATCAGATATCATTCCTTTAGTTCTTTAAAGCAGAATATATTTTCTCTTATTATATCCAGGATTCTTCCATATGTATGCCCTCTGTGGCTGTGTTAATTTGAACAAACTATTACAAAACTCAGCAAAAAAATACTGTGAAATGTTGTTGTACATGTTACAAAATAAAGATTGGGTTAATAGTAATATGCCTCTTGCATCATGTACTTAAAATAATGTTAAAAGTGCTCCATAATCCAAAAAAAAAGGAAAATTAATTATTTTTAAAGAAAAAATGCAAATTATTACACTAAGCACTTAATTGATATTACTTAATTTCTAATGTAATAATTTTCTCATGGTTTTCTTACATTATATGCTGATTATTACATTATGTACTTTTATTACATTTAAATTATTACATTGTGCACAGTTATTACATTATGAGTTGCTACAACAGTGTTTTATCAGTGGTGGAGATGGTGAGAAGTTGTCTAAGACTTGTCCAAATCTGTCCTCTGTCTTTGGATATTATGACTAAATATGAAAAAAAAAATTATCAAAGGAAAGCTTTAAGGAAAAATGTTGGATTATGTTTGTTGGCAAATTTTGTGGGGAGGTTTTTGTTGAGCATAGAAAGTGTACAACTATGACACTGCAGAATAGGGCTGTTGTATTATGGTGTTCTGATTTTGGCAAATATTGCCAAAATGAACATGTTCTGCTTGTACTGTGTGTCATTTTAGACCTTTTGTATATATAACACATTCTTTTTCCGAACTCCAACCACATATTTTGACTGTTTTGACATAATTACAAAATGCTCAGCTATGATTCATTCGCTGTAGAAAAAGCGCTGTAGTGAAAGCACATGAATTACTGTAATTGTTGCTCTTTATTTTGCACAGACTTTCCACAAACACTAATTTGCACAATTTGTCATTGTATTGATATAAAAAAATAATTATTTGCCACTTGTCAATATTTCCCTAAAATGCATTTAGACGATGAGATGAGAGCTGAATTCAGCAGTGCTCCATCTATTGTTTGACTTCCATTACATTTTGAAAGATCTGGCTGCATGACAAATCAAAGGACAGGACTGGCAGAGACCGTCCTGCAGTGGAAGGCGGAGGGTGCTGTCATTCCTCCATATAATGCAGCCAATACACCGAGGGAGCTGTCGCCTGCAAACAAGGTGGTGCACAGGATGCATTTTGTAAATGGGCTGAAGCCACTAAGAATTTAGAATTTCATTGACAGCAAGACATTAATTCCAAATATATTCCTCTGCAAAACCCTTTTCCTCATTGCTTAACAATGAGCAGCAAAATAAAACCCCAAAAGACGACAATCCAACCCAAAAAGTTAATACATTTATTCAGTCGGTACCCCTCTGCTTCTCCCTGTCTCTTTCCCTCCCCGCTTGCACTCCTCTCTGTGGATTCATGTTGTGATCTTAACATTATAAATGGGTTCTCTGGCAGCACTTAGATTAGATTTGTTTCTATGAAATTCATTCCAGCCCTAACTCTGGTCTCTGTGTTCATGTGGCTTGTTTTCTTGATGAATGCCCCCTGCCCTGTCAACAGTCATTTGCAAGATCGCTTCTCATGAACTCCTCCACCGAGGGAGGCCCAAACCCTCCCTCCTGAATCCAAAATGAAGTCCCCTCCAAGCCACTAACCTTAAGGTGATTCAAGCATCCACGAGCAAAACATACATGTCTGAATTCTAAATGATTATAATAGTGCAATCAGAATTAATTTTTTTTTTTTAAACAGTTGTATCTCATGGGACACCTGTCATGGAGCCTCAGGCTTTGTGTGTGTCGAGTGGGAGCTTGGGTGATTGAGTTTTGATTGATGTTTGCTCTTTTCTTAGGGGAGCAGAAAGAGGAGTATTTAATGCTTATTGCTTGATACAGACTGAAGTATTGATCATCCTGGCCTCTGTCTTGCCTTTGTCACACACCCTTAGGCCTGATAGCTCCCAGTGCTCAGATAAGCTATCATTATTCCCTGGTCAGCAGGGGTCGTATTATATCCGGAAGGAGCATTCGGTGTGGTTTTGTTTGAAGCTGTAACACTTTTTTCTGCTTTAAGGATAAACCTGACATTATTTAATTGTATGTTTTTTATATATATAATTACCACAA
Source organism: Chaunax sp. Z400 (assembly GCA_037577475.1). Lineage (NCBI taxonomy): Eukaryota > Metazoa > Chordata > Actinopteri > Lophiiformes > Chaunacidae > Chaunax > Chaunax sp. Z400. Next base: position 3,823,012 of record CM075199.1, read on the forward strand.
ATCCCCTGAGGAGGCCTAAACCATCAGTGAATTTATCCTGCTAACTAGCATGGCCTGTGCAACCACAGGGTAATATTGTTTCTGTACCACACAACTCCTCTGTTATCCAAAAGCTATTAAAAAGACATTAAAGAGCTTTAGCCTTGCATTGGGTAACACAGGCTTTTTTATGATAAACACAACAGGCATACTTTATTCTGAAATAATTGTGATTGCAGTTTTGGTCTTTCTAAAACATAGCTTCAGGGAAGATGCTACTGAGCATGCTCAGGGATAGCTGCGTTTACATAGCTGAGAGAATCTAATTGTTCTGTTAGGAGCATTTAAGAGCACAGGGTATTTGTCTATAGTTCTAGGTTATCTAAGGGGGGAGTAATTTGTGGTGTATTTATTGTGAAATATTTCCAGACATATGACCAACAGATCCACAGCTTCAAGCTCTCAAGCTGTACACTGCTATAGTACATGTGTGCCTCATGGAGGATTTAAATATAAGGTTGTTAACTAGGGGGGGGATCAAAAAGGCTGACATGGTCTTTCTAATGTGTTTCTGCATGGTCTCAAGAGACACAGCGTACAGTACATACAGTTGCTAATTTTATGATAGTGATAATAACTTGCAGAAGAGCAAAACAAGGCTGGCATTAAGATAAACTTTAAATAAGGCCAATATTAAATTTTTTACTTAGACCTATCAAAGCAGGAAAAGCACTGGTGTAACTAATAACTACTCCATTTAAGTGTCCCAGTGAGCCATGACAGTGTGACAGGGAGCCAGCACGCACTATCCTGAAAGTAAAGCAGCGGAAATTCATTCTTTCTAAATTTGATTATTTATATCTGTGCTTTCCTGACTGTGTCGTGTGAAAATTATTACTCTTAAACATCAGAAAAACAGAATGTATTTCAAGACGTTCTGTAAAAAACTCTTCTCTTTTTTTTCTGCTCACTCACAATAATAGCTGTACTCAAAAATGTCACTATAAAAATAAATAAATAAATAAATAAAAAATGTGGATATAGTAGCGGCTGGTTGGCTGTGGCTCAGGAAGTAGCCCCATCGTCCACAAGGTCCCCGGCTCCTGCAGTCATCATGTCAAAGTGCCCTTGTGCAAGAAGACACTGAAGTTGTTCCAAGCTGTTCCATCGGTGTGTGAGTGATTCCATGAATGGTATTCGCTATGAGCAGGTGGCGTCTTGCATGGTAGCCTCTGCCACCACTGTGTGTGAATGTGTGTATGAATGGGTGAATGCTGGCTTCTGTTGTAAAGCGCTTTGATTGGTCAGTCAGACTAGACAGGCGCTATATGAATGCAGCTCATTTAATTGTTTACTGATTTGGCTAAATTGTAACATGTCGTAGCCTATATAAACAAAGTCAAATTTTCAGTGTACCAGAAATACCCAGAATGCACTGATTCTGAAAACATATCCAATCAAAGTTGTTTTTACACATCTTTTCATATACTATTCCATCAATAAATTGGTTTGTGAGAACTTCTGAGTTGAGAAATCAGATGTGTCAATTTCAAATATTGGCAGTTTTATAACTGATTGAGAATCTCGAATTTTCAGAATTGGGACCCTCCCCAACCTGAGAATTTACTGCTCAAGAGTCTTGAGGGGTAGCTAGCTGGCTAGCTCAGCCAGTTACACTCTAAGACTCCCTTTCCCCCACAGACCACTGCAGCCAATGCAGCGGAAATCTTCAGCAACAATTGCAATGGAAACCCAGGCTTACAAGTCTTTATGTTCACGTAATTAAATGCAGCAAAACATGCCCTAACCAGCATAAGCATTATCACAAATGGAAATAGCATCAGTCAACAGGTTTTAAAAGAAAGGCACAGTCTTGGTGTGATGTAGCTCCTGCTCATGTTACATTTGCATTGACATAATGCAACAAAATGGTTTCTTATAGGTGTTACCCATCTCTTAGGTAAATGGTAATCTTTGGGAAAAGCATGTAAATATTTGTTTATAATTTATAGGGGATGATAATATGGTACAATAGCAGTGGTGGCCTATACAAAATAAATCAATTTAAGTTTCATGCTGCACACTACTATGGAAATTTATCAGCATGTAGTCGACAGGTCCAAATACAGCCGGTCTTTACAAACCACAAACTCAGTCATGTTTTCCTCTTTTGGACAGTTGTGATCAGGTGGGATTGATTTTCCGTTGTCAGCGAGTGACACTGATTGATATAACAGGAGCACGTCTTTTAGCTCCTAGAGGGGTAGCGCGTGAAACTTTTTAAGCTAAACGTAGTCACTTTTTATTATGGAGAACTCTTTACCTCGGTTCAGGGGGTCGCGTTAACTGAATATTTTCTGTCACTGACAAAACAATTTTCAGTCTATGACAGAAAATCAAAAGGCTGTCAATCATTTTGACAGAGTCGAACAATGAGGGCCATCTATTGTAACGTTAAATAATGTACATGCAACACTGTCAATCACCACGTGTAGACCAATTTTAAAGACCCCAATGCCCGGCTAAATTGTCAGATTTTTCCACCACTGCAGGTGAGGCAGACACGAAATTCAATGAGGTTTTACAAGAAGGTAAGTTCTGTGGCATCACTCATGCAGTAAGCTGGGTAGAGCTTTTCTATTTCACATACAGAATAGATCCATACAGACTGGAGGCCTTCGGTGCATCAAAGACCACGACGAGTCTCAGAGGGGTGCAGCTGTGCTCCTGGTGCAGATGGAGCACATGCTGTGGAATTATTTTCCCAGGAAAGAGTGCTTGCATGAAAATCCCATAAGCATCCATATATATATATATATATATATAATTATTATTATTATTATCATTATTTTAATCCTTTCTGTTGTTGTTACTTCTGCCAAGAACATTGTATTTTTTATCACCATTTGTTGCCAGAATATCTCAAAACATTCTCATGGGATTTCAGTGTAATTTTCTACAGTGGTGGTCCTTGGAATGAGTTAGGGGGGATTTTTAGGCAAATCCGGATCTAAGTGTGGTTCCAGGAATACCTTTCCAGCCTTTGCAGCCCCATTGAGGGCGTCTTAATAGCAGCTGGCAACATTTGCTCTGCTTCACATCATGACTTAAGTATCCACGGAAACTCTGACATTATCTGTGTAGCAAACTTATGACATTTACAACAAAGCACAGGATCACAGTACACAATATCATTGCATCTTGCTCAAACACAAATCCAGTGCAAACAACACAGAGGCAATTCTCTGGTCTGCCTGCTTAAATATGCTCCCAAAACAGATAAAGAATTCAAACTGTGAGGTGAGAAATGGCATCTTGATGAACTACACAGGGTGGAATGCCTATTTCAGTGGGCTGAAAGAGATAAGCATGTGTTTGTGGCCATGGGGGTGTGATTCAATCAAGCTCACAGAGCATAACTCAACTAAAAGATGACAATGCATTTTAATTTTTAAGAAGAACCTGCTCCTGTGTGAGGTCAGCTGATGTGGGGCTGTGCTGGTGAGGGAAAAGATGTGCATTAACACAGGAAGAAGACATTCTTGGACTGACTGAAAGCCTCTATTAAGTACATTAAAGCTTCAGACTTCAACCCTCTAATCAGTGCTATCACCCTTGTGAGACTTGAGAAACACCAGAATCTTTTCTAACTTATCTTTTTGCCATTTTTAGTGTCAGCTGTTTTTAGGGTTGTATTCCAACATAACAAAGATGAAAAAGTTTCCAATAATATTTAGATCTTCAGAAAAAAAGTCACTTTCAGGACATTAGTTATCTCAAGAGATGCTCCTGATTGTATTCAGTGGGCGTTCAATACAAACAGTGGACTTGAAATGTATCCATCTTCAACACAAAGTGGAAAATAAATTAGAAAATAAATCAGCTTCACTCTGCAGTTTGGATTGAAGCTTTGGGATCAATTGGAGTGATGTTTTGTGCCTGGCAACTCTGATGTTGCCTTTTATGTGAAAAACACTAGTCTAGATGTACAATCTCTCTTCCTGAGATAATTTCAGGTCGTGAAAACCTCTCTAAAGTTCACAGATGAGGACACAGTAGCTGGGTTTGGAAGGTGTAAAACATGATGAAACATTTCTTCGGCTAAGATACCTTTTTTTTTTTAAATAACTAACTAGTGGCACAGATTAATAGAATCAGATATTTTAAAAAGCAAGTCAATTATTAATTATTTTTTTGTCATTAAGAGGAGGAACCAAACATTGGCTGTTTTTTATTATTTTCATGAGCCTTTAAACCATCATCAAAAGTTACTAGAATTTCCGTATCTTATTTTACAGCCCGTCCACCATTTGAAGCAACAATACATCATAATACATCCTGAAGAGAAGAAATAATGTTAGATTTGTATCTGAAAGGCAAAAAAAACATTAATCATCAGTGCAATTGTTTTCTTTTTTATAATTCCCATAATCCTCTATTTAAAAAAAAGAAAGAAGGAATAAACATATGTTTCATTAAGACAATTTAGTTCCAAATCAATGCAGTTTCAACAACCTGTTATTAGAGCCTCAGCTAGGGAAAGGGTAATCAGGTTTCTTTTCAAAACAGTCAAGATATACAAACAAACAAACATGTAAATAAATAAATAAATAGATAAATAATATAAGAGTGATTGTGTACAGCCATTTATTGCCACAGTGCACTAAAGGATGCTATTAATTTACCTTATTATTATTATTATTATTATTATACTATTTTTTACCATAAACCTGGTGTTGTGCCCATCTTGTTGGAAAATATTTAAATCTCCTGTTGCCAAATATTTCATTGTCCATATAGTATTTGTCATCTATACTTTCCATAAACATTTAAACATTAAAATCTTAATTAGGAATATCATTTTAACATCTGATTGCAGTTCCAACTCTAGATACATAAGTTGGAAGTATTGATTAATCGATACTGTGAGACACATGTGAGGTGTACAGATAATTGTAGCTCAAACAGGGACAGTGTAGACTGTGTGTCTGGCTGTGTTCAGACCAACAACATTATAACATTATTACATGCAACAACACATCGTCGATCGTTTCAGTGACACCACAATAACCCTGCAGAGTTGTCCAGGGAATTTGATCCTAGCTGAGATTTCACTACTACTAGTTTAATGTGAAAATGATCCACAGAATTCGACGTATTAGTCAATAACTGTGCAAATATACACTTTAATGCTTTATTCAATGATCATTGTAGCACTGCGCTAATTGTAATAACCTTTGTCAATGGAATTGCACAGATTTTATGTGATTGTCCATGTTAGTTTGCTATTTGTGCACAAGATTTCTTGAAAAGTTATGAACAGATTTTGATGAAATTTTGTCAGTTGTTTAGATTTTGAGGCAAATCTGGGTCTGGATGTGGATTTATTTTGGCATATTTTGACATTAATTTCTGAATAGATACGCAATGTTGATGAAGGTTATTGAAGTTTATTATTTTATTTAAGGGTACTTAGTTAGATATTTAGTATTTAGTCTGAAAGAGCGCTCAGGTTTCTGCCTCCAGTCAAAAGACACAATATAGATGGACTGATGACTCTTAATTGCCCCATAGGTGTGAGTGTTTGCCTCTCCGTGTGTTGGCCCTGTGATAAACTGACATCCTGTCCAGGGTGTACCCTATACCTCTCAGCCTCAGAGATGATGCATGATATTTATTATTTTTGATATTTCAAATAAGGAAATATTTGAATGTATAAAGTATATGTCTGCTCTCGTCTTTCTTTGTTTGTACTATTTTAAATAAATAATTGTCTGGTAAATATTTAGACTTTATATCAATAATTTTATAACTGTATTATAGATGTTCTTAAAGTCATTGATATAATGTCACTAATGAACATCTGCGATAAGCATTTGTTGTGGTTTGGTATGGAAGTTATCTGCTTTTGTCCTGAGTTTTAATGGCAATGATGAAGGTATGTGCTCCGCCAATAACAGATTTTCTTTCTTTTTTTTACCTTGTAGGGAAAGACAAGATAAATGATTCTAACATAACTCCCAAATATGTAAAATCCTAATGTGCTACACAGTATAGTACCAGAAACCACTGTGCAGCATGTTCTTGTCTGATAAATCTTTTAAGGATGATATTTTCAAAATGACCTTCTTGGATTGTGCATCATTTTCTTCACAGCTGCTATTGTAATATCGGTCCGGCCCCATGAGGCCTGAACGAAGCATGGACAAAGGTCATGTTCTCCTTTCCCACCAGTCCCAGCTCCTCCATGTTTCTCCCTACAGTCCTGATTTTATTCCAGTCACCGTGTTGCTGTTTGCCACTGTCAGTGAAGAATTGCCATTAACCACAGTGCAGGACAGGATTGCACTGCTGCCACCAAGTATCTTTATTAGTTTGCTCAAATAAGGAGTGAGGCCAGGGAGGTCACCCATCAACACAGGTAAAGCAGGCCAGAGAGTGAAGAAATCAAGGTCTAAAATGGTTGCAGTGTCCCTAGGCCAAAGCCATCTGGCAGCCTGAGAGTGATAGGTTTGCGAAGACAATAATACATCACTTTTCACCTGTATCAAACCAATTGGATGGCCTTCTATGGACAGCTGCTCCCTTGCACAGTGTTTGACACATTGATGGATAATGGATAGACATAACCTCCATATGGCAGATACAGAGCTGATTTAGACCATATAATCCTAAATCCTTTTTTCAGCCCTCACCAAATGACTTGGAGAGCATGTCATATACACAGGATAATCCAGGCACAGTCGAGTGAGAAGAAAGTAGCTAACATAATCCTTCAAATCCTATCCGCGGTGAATTTTCTGCAACTATTAAAACCCCAAGTGTCAAGTGGGCTATTATACTAATTACCAAGTAATGATAGCTAGTTTGGGGTGATAGCATTGTTCTCATGCTACACTTGCATGCTTAGAATGTTGCACTCGAATTGTATTGCATTGACTTTCTCTGGATGCTGATTATTGTGTGGTATGGTACAAGGGATAGCCAAGATAAGAGCAGAAGGTCAATGGTGCCCATTTTAGGAATCCACATATGCTAATTATGTGACATTTTTGTGTAGTTAATATTAAGATGCTTCATTATCATCCATCGCCTTTGCTATAAATCATTAGGTTTAAATATTTGTCATCCATCAAACATCCTCAAACCATAATTTTACAATCATTTGGATTGAATAGGTCCCTCAAAAAACTTACTAATCAATAAAATCATTTATATTGATAATGTCAAGTTTACATTTTGTAGGAGTGAAATCATTCAATTATATACATTTCTCTTTTCTTTTTTTTTTACTGGCTAGCTCGTTAGCAAACATAGGCCTGTCTCCATGCCCAACAGACACAGTGTCACGTCATCACACCATTGTGGATTCTTTCCTCTTCAACTTTGGTGTTTTACTTGGTTTTATATTAAAAAAAAACTGCTGAGACAAATCAGCCTGCAAAGCTACCACAACGTTTTTCAAACTTCAAACTTTCTGCATATTGATGCTGGATTGGTGGCATGCAGTGAGTACTATTTATTTATTTATTTATGCTAAAAGAGGTTAACAAAGGCTCCAGAGCTGCAAAGCTGGCTGATCAGTCTCCCCCCCCTAACTGCATAAAATAATCAAATATAATAATCTTACAGTTCATCTTATGGTGTAGCCAAACTGAACTTAAAACATCTACAGTAGTAGTGAAAGCTTTGAGCTCAGCGTCAGTTCATCTAAAGTGGATAGCCTCCATTGACCTCCATCTTTTTCATACATTATTAAGTAGAGAGTCATGCAATATTTAATCGCTTCTCAGAGTTGAACTCCACATGATCAACTTGCCTTTCTGAGGAACCTTTGATTAGAACGACTGACGCTGATTTAATATGTCTGATAAGAGAAATCCTCCCCCAAACTGGTGCCACATTCATTATGTCATTTACACATGTACACAGAAAAAAATGGCTATAATTGTTTGCCTTTTCAGAGACGTGTTTTCCTGTTTGGTGGTGTAAGTGATGCAAAGTGAATGTCCTAAATGAAAATGAATAATTACAGAATGCTTACTGTGGTGTGTGTGCTATGAGTGTTGTGTCACTGAGGTGGGCTGTTTCTGTTAACCCTTACCTGTGCCATAAACAGGTCAACTCTCTGGGGAGGTGATTATTCTCTAGCCTGGTTAATGGTCCTTACTGACAGCCCTTAATGAAAATTAATGACCAACTTTAGGACGCAGCACACAAAAAGGCTACACCGTTCATCAATGTGCATTTATTTTCATTGTTTAACTGGCATTCATTGTGAGGAAAACGATGATACGCGCTATAATGCAAAAATGAATCATTGGGATTCGATTGCAGCTCTGAATAGCTTTTCTGTTTTGCGTTTTGTCTATATTGATGAACATAGCACCACCTCAGTGTAGGACCCGCCTCTGTTTAATGTGTGTGACTAGAATATAAGGACATTTAATACACTTCATTAGGTTTCCATTATATTTTGCTTTGGGTGATAAGCTGAAATGAGCGATCAGATTTGCCTATTTCTGTCAGTGATATGCAGACAGAAAGATGACATGATTAAGGGGTCATTTGGTTAATTGCACAACACTGCCGCTACGTTGCAGCCTAGGAAATGAAATAGGTGCCAGGGGCACAGCAAGCCATGCGAGTCACATCATGAAAAACAAGCTGAGTAAGTTATGATTGCTTTTACCCTGTTGTTTTCCTTCTATCAGTCCGCTCTGTATGCAAATTATTATTGATGTACATGAGGAAATATGCATTAGTTTGCATGCTCTCTACTGTGTACCATCACACAGTCAGAGACGGGGGTGGCATGGGGGGAGAGAGAGAGAGAGAAAGGGTGAGGAGGTATACACTGTAAGAATTTATCACACGTTTTCAGTGACTGGTTTGACTTTGGCAAACAATCAAGCGCAACACCTGAGCAAAGGACACAGAGGTGCAGAGGTGGTGTGTGCCCGATTGTGGACATTCGCAATGTAATCAAAAGGCATTAATAGTGCAATTAAATTGAATTCCCATGTAAGACTGTGGATAAAGTGGTCCAAGGCAGGGGCACACAGATATGTCCGCCCACCCCTCACTGCTTCATCATGTGTATGAAACCAGGCCTCCGCCGCTATCCCCTGTCTCCTTTAATCTCAGTCGTTCACACACTCTGCCCTTCTGTCCGACCTCCAAACCTTATTCCCATTCCGACACCCCTTTCTCTCCATTTCTCTCATTCCACCCTGTCCGAGCCATCAGTGTGGCAAGACTGCCATCTCTGGTCATGACATCATTTTCTTGTTGCTGTAGTCTTCCCATGTACCTGACAATAGAGTCCTCCGTATTTCCCCCAGAGTGTCTTCAGAATCAGCCGGCCAACTGTAAATGAAGCTAGACTGCCCTCTACTGCCTGCTGGGATTGCTGTCTCTCTGTCACTGCCATACCCTGCTGCAGCAAAGACAGAGCAACATTGCCATCTGCTGTGGATGCAGATTCAATTAAGCAGAAAATGTCAGTTTGGTAGTTAATTTTCTATTCGCTGTCACTCTAAATGATTAAAGGTTTCTGATGTTGCTGTTTTACTGATTATGTTGGTCATTATCTTTTACTGGAGACGGCCAATTGAGGATAGAGCATCATTTCAGACAGCTCTAATTTAGTCATTTGATTATCTAAAGTATGTCTATCCTCTGTTTTCTACTATGATTTTGTGCCATCAACAAAAGGCTCAAACTCACTTGATGTCACCATCCATCCAGAGAAGAACAGATGGACTAAATGCCTCCTCTGACTCAACATGGCACAGCAGGATGATGGACAATGCATTGGCATCAAACCCAGAGGCATCAGTCAATATTTTGTATTGTTTATTGCGGATAAATGAGGGTTTAAATGCATCATCAATTAGCTGGTCTTGCCATTTGCACTACAAGATTATTTCACAGTGTATGCCGATCAATACTGCGATAAATCCTCCAGAATAGTGGGCGTTGTTCCTAAATGTTTAATACTCCCACATCCTCCATCTCTCAAAGCATGTCAGCTTGAATTTTAAGACATTTCCTTCTTGTGCACTTTTTGTTTTTGCCAAAGAAACTTTGGTGCCAGAGATTTTGATGTATTGCTGTGATAAAGAAGCTTTCATTGTGTTATTCCTCTTCTATCACGATGACAAACTGCAGTTTGTGTAGTTATAGTTCAAAGCTCTGCGGTCAATCAACACAATGCACCGATACAATGACCACGTTTTTTCTTCCCTCTTTGTCTCTTTTGTCAAAAAACTTTTTCTTGTCTTCAGCCTACACAAGTATCATTCTAAATTTGCACAACCACACACACAAACACATGATTATACCTTGTATTTGTAAATTAGCCAACTGTAATCTAATAATCGAGAGGCAGGGTTCACCCTGGACAGGTCGCCAGTTCATCACAGGGCCACACATAGAAAGACAAACAACCATTCACACTCACATTCACACCTACGGTCAATTTAGAGTCACCAATTCACCTATTTTACATGTTTTTGGTGGTGGGAGGAAGCCGGAGAGCCTGGAGAGAACCCATGCAGACATGTGGAGAACATGCAAACTCCACACAGAAAAGTCCCAGGTCCTCAGGTGGATTTGAACCTAGGACCTTCTTGCTGTGAGGCAACAGTGCTACCCACTATGCCACTTAAAACATAGCTCACAAAATAAGATGCATGCATAATATATATTAAATATTATATTTTCCAGTTTCAGTAGTTTAATCTCGTTGTACATTTGTATTGTAACCTGGGGTGCACAACTATTTCCTGTGTCAGGTTTGTGCTTGTGCTCTATTTGATAATGAGACCAAAGGCATTTCCAGTCTCAGGATTGTTTCAAGGTATTGGTTTGTCAATGCTTGCTAGCAGCATACAAGTTTTATGCAGTTATGCATAACATGTATTTTACAGAAATAGCAAATGCAAATCTACCTGGGGTTCCCGTTTTGATTTCTTCGTATAACAGCTATGATGCTTGCAATGTGTAGTTACAGCATCAATTTGTATTCATGAGTGTTTTGCGTGAAGGACATAGTCTACATTATTATGTACTGTATGTGCTTCAATAATAGATGTTATCAAATACAAAGAAATAAAATGTGATTTAAAAAAAACAATTGAAGCATTGTTTATGTGCAGTATGTATTAGCATTGTGCATGTAGATGAACTGCAGACCTCCTGATTGAAATGTTCAGAGGTTCAGCGACTGATACCTTATATTATCCCACATCTGTTATTACCTCTGTGTCTCCTAAAGGTACAGTACATATGGTGCGGCATTTTTACTTGAGTGGCTTCTTTCTGAAAGTCACATAGATCATGGCAGGAAAATGGCTGTTTTACACACCTCGCGCCATCACGCTCTCCCCAGTTCAGTCATGTACTTAGTCACTTGTCAGTAAGAGCACTTACTTGTCTGCATATAAAGTTTGAGGGGGCGGAGCAGCATTCTCTCCTCCACCAGCATCAAACTTAAACACTGTCCCAAATCGTATACTTACTTGTGCAGGGCGTGAATTTCAGCAGTGTAGTGTTGTCTCAAATTGCACACTCCCGTGGAATACTTACCAGAAATGACAGCCACAGCATCTGACCGTGAACATATCGTCACATTCAAAAACATCTGCCGGGTTTCTCATTTGACTAAAATGAGTGGCTCAATGTGCTCCATGTTCCATCCATCAATTTTATTTATATGTTGCTGTTGTTCCCCACCGTTGCGTCCTCTGCCATAATTTTCACAAGCTTGAGAAGTCTCATAACCCCCTCCCCTTCCTGCTACGTAGCAAATATGGCCATCATTGAGGATGGGAAGCGTCCATCGTTCCACACTCAATACATGGGTCGTTTTGAGTGTGCCATCCGGCTACTATACTACTATAGTATACTGCATTTTGGCATACTTGTTTTCTGTTGTGATTTCTTCTTAGGTCAGTGGTGTAACTTTAGGTCTGGTTAGAGGCATGAATCCGACGGCCCATTGCATGGTTTGCTTTGAGGCCTTCTTCATCTTTTATTGTTTTTAGCTGGGGCTCCCATCTCTTTTGTTTGGTTCTGGAATTGAACTTTTCTTTTATTAAAGGTGTTTTGATCTGCAGCATCTTTGTGGTTTCTCAATCAAATACCAAAAAGTGTTAACAACACTATCTATTACAGGAATATACAATGTTTTTGGTACGCATTAATGAAAAAAAAGGTTTTTTTTTAAATTACAAAACTTAATTTTGTATCCACTTCAAAAATCCCAGTGTGGTACTGGTTGAAATCAATAATCGATTCTAATCATGGATTGCAGTTATTACATTATACTGTATGAGCATGAACAGCATTTGGACTTTGCTTTCAGGTGAGTGAATTTGCACTCCGGGTGGAGGAAGACTTGAAGTCTGGCAAGGTAACCATAGACCTGCAAGCAGAGACGGTCAAGAGGTTAAATGTGGCGAGAGAATTTAAGCTGGTCCATAAGAAGAGAGAAGTTGCAGAGTAGGCAAGCTGGCAGCATTCAAGCGAGGAGACAAAGGAAGGCAGGAGTGAAACCAAGCAACATTGTATTGGACAGTGAGGAGGCTGAACAAACCCCAGCTCTGACAAATGAGAACAATAAGCAGGGGGACGCAGAGGGACTGCATATGAAGTGTATCTGGTATTTGTGGATGTTACTAAATGCCTTACAGCTGTGACAGGCCTGCAGGTCACATATATTCTATAAGTGAGACATACAAATGTGACCATGTGATAATCCTGTATATGTTTTAATCTTAGACCAGTGAGATGAAAGCCAGGAAGAAAGCTGCTCATCATTAGCACATGCAATATTATGTGAATATTATGAGGTCCATGTTAATCCCTAAATGTGAATGTCAGCGTATGTATGGGCAATGTGATGAACTGGCGACCTTTTCGTAGTGGACTGTGGCTCCATTGCCCCAACCCCACCCCATGATCCTACACTGATTAACGGTTATAGAATAGGAATATTTGGAATGGATGGATGTATTAAACCTCACAATATTTTCATGTAGTAAAACATCTGATTTAGTTTACCTGATACCTCAGTCGACTCATGCAGGCGTTTTATGTTGATCATATTGTAAAGATTTGACTGTATATGCACCATGCTAACAAGACCAACTCTAGTGTTTCCCCCTCTAAAAGAATAAAAGCAATGCAATGCTGGCTTTACCCACAGGAGTGTGCAAGTGTATTATCAGATCCGATCTTCAGTTCCTCTCGTCGACAACTGGAGCAATGGTTCCAATGTGCAGTTTATCCCTGAGTCCCGTTTACGTGGAACAAAATACACTAAATGAAGCTCACAGTTCCACCAGGCAGCTTTTACAGGGGGGTAAAGATGTCACCCCTAGATGAAACGGGAACAGGTTCGTGTCAGTTTACATATTGCATGAGTAAATGTGAATCCATATGTACTGGATTTGGTATTTACCTCAGGGTTGATGTTGGAAATGACTGAGGACCAGTGACGGTAGAGCTGTTCTATTAGCAGATGGGTGCAAACATGTGCTTGTGTTAAAATTTAACCAACAAAATCAACTCAAGTACTGTTCTTTCTAAGTTGTCTTTTCTTATTATGTTAATTTCTACTTCTACCACTACATTTCAGAGAGCAACGAAGAACTTTTTACTCCAGCATATGTATCTGACATCTTAAATTACAAGTTACTTTATAAACACAACAAATATAACAGTCACAGGATGTCGGAGTCGGTCTTGTACATTTTGCTGTGGTCCGCTGGTTGAGCAGCATGAGAGCGGGTGACACCAACAGACTGAATAAACTAATCAAGAAGGCCAGCTCTGTAACTGGCTGCATATTGGATGCTTTTGAAGCTGTGGTGTAGAGGGGGTGGAAACTGAACAAACTGTTAACCACACTCTCCACCACCTACTTGACGGATAGCCGAGCTCTTTTTCTCACAGACTGATCCAGCTCTGCTGTCACAAGGTCAGATTCAGGAAATCGTTCTTTCTCAAAGCAATAACTCTTTAGAACTACACCCCTCTGTCTGATGGAAAACTCCCAGTTTCATAATTTTGTAATTTTGTATTCTATTTTATTTTAATATTTTTATGATATTTTATTTTGCTTTTGTTTTATTTGCTTTTGTTTTATTTGTGCTTTTGTGCACTCTATGAGCATGCCCACAAGGTGGCTCTCTTCACCAATTGAAAAATGCATAATTCCACTACATAATACTAGTGAGTTAAGAGTTTGAACCTATATATTGTCCCAGATGAAGGACCTGAATTAGTCATTCAGTGTTATCATGCTATGTTGGTAAATAATCCTGCAAATTGAATCCTGAATCAGTTTTGAGCTGTTGATTATTTCGTAATCTTATGTGTGTGTATGTGATTCACCAAGTAACTAAGTTTCAATGCAGTGCACAACGTTGGAACATTTCAAGACTGTCCTAAGAGGAGAACCACCATCACTGATTTCTTACAGTCACATGTTTACAGCTTGTTGATAAATGGCCTCTTGTTATATGGGAAATCGTTCCTCTCTTTCATCATCACAGGCCAAGTAGTACAATGGTTATAGTCAGTGATGGTCTCTATTAACCAAGACCGTGACCATTCCTGACCGTAACCAAGTTTTTATAACAAATTTCATTTAGACGGCACAGATAAACAAACTCTTTCATTATTCTATTTTATAATGTCTGGTTGATGGTTTCTGCCAGTCTATGCTCTGTATTACATTGTGTTTATTTGTTATGTATGCAAAATGTTGCCATGACAGAAACAGGATAAGATATAAGATATATTTAAATGGAGAAATGCAACCTTCTATTCTCTCAGAGGCAAACTCTACTTCAGCTTCGAGTCTTCACCCCAAAATAAACCTCTCACAATAGCCGTGTGTGAAGAAGATACAGCCACCAATTGGTGGCTGCTTTTTGTCTCCTGCATGGGTGATAGCGTGGTGTTAGGTTTCCCCTACCCATCAGTCACTGCTTTCAACTGATCAACACCACAGAAGATACAGAGGAGCTGCGGGGTGGAGAGAAAGTTGCTGAAAGAGTGTGAGTGTGAGAGGGAAGGGTAGGTGAGAGAAGAAGAGAGGAAGAAGGAATGGTGAATAGGGGCTTCATTAATGCTTTTTTTTTTTTTTTTTGCTTATATAAGAAGCAAAGAGAAGCAAATTGATTGGTCGCAGCTCGTCTGCCAGCTGAAAAAGGAACAGAGGATTTTGGGAGACTTGCAAAGTGTAATATAAATCTCATGAGGGAGGGGTATCAATCGAAGAGTGTTGTAAAAAATTATGACTGACATATTGTAAAATGTTCATGTTTCCATTCCCAGTGAGGCATTATGTGACCAGCACCATGGGCTTACTATAACACACTCACCCACAGTCTGTGAAGCCTCCCATCCGCCCCCAGTTTCCCTCCCCTGCCCCATATTTTGGAGCCCGACTGTGCGTCTGTGGCGCCACACTTAAAACTGACAGCTTAATGCGGCTGCAGAAATTGGTTTCATGGAGCGGAGCAAAAATGAGATGAGATTTTTAAAGGCTTCTTTTCGGGTGGGCTTTACTGTGCTGTCTTCCTCATCATCTGTCAAATTTGCCTGTCTAATGATGTTTAATAACAGAGTTAGGCACGGCGCTCAGCGCAAAACACACTGCCAACCATTGTGCCTTCGTCCTCCTGATGATGACTTGAGGTATATGTTATGACGCAGAGGACTATTTCCATTCACAGGCAATATTCTCTTCGGCCAAGTTTGCTGTCTGTCAAACAAATCCCAGTCAGGACTTGGCTTCTCATTGGTGAAAGTATAGAGTTTATAGGTTACAGTTGTAATTCACTACCCTGCGTTTGTGTGTGTGAATCTATGCTACTCCATAATTAATGTAAAAACCTTAAAGTCTGTTTAAACTCAAAAAATGCATGGTTGTCAAGCTAAATAATAACAAACCAGGTTCCCTTGCTCCTACATTCTGGAGATATAAGTTTCACCTTCCTTGTTTTTACTTTATGTGTGAGCGTATGCTCACTGACATGTATATACTGTACATGTGTGATTTTAGTTTGTGATCTCATTGTATGCAGGCTTGTGTATATGATATATGAATGTGCATTTAAGAGAGAAAGCACATGTGACTTCATGCCCTTCAACACTCTCACAGTTGACTCTTTCGTTGAGCACAGCTTACGTCACAAACCCCTCACTTTTCTCTCCACAATATAGCTTGGAGCCAAAACCTAGTTACAGCTGACGCCTTATAATTAAATCCAGTCACTCTGTGCCGTCCTGGATGGGGCCTGTGGGCGCATTAATCATATTACCTAAAACTGATCAGAGACCAGTCCTATCTCGTAAAAAAAAAACAGTTTTACTTAAGTCAGGAAGTGTCCCGACAGGTAGAGCTTCCACATCATATTGATTTTGGCAGTCGGGTAGCTCCGTGCACAAATCCCTCTTTGTTTCACTCACAGAAAACGGTGCTTGAGTGGAAAGTGGTGCTCGCTCAGAGGCAATAATGATACGGTATCTGGGCTTTCCATCAATGTGACTTTATGTAGAGAGGAAGCCTGATTATGATCTTTATCATTTAGTCTACACTCTTTACACGTCGTGTTCATGCATAGGTACTAACAAACTCACATCTAGAATTTATTGCAGAACAACTGTTGTCTTGTTTATAGCTATGGGTACTGTCTGGAGGCTATATGTTGTGACAGCAAAGGCTTTTGTGACTGCGACATCTAGATTTGTCTGTTGTCAGTTGGTGC
Source organism: Chaunax sp. Z400 (assembly GCA_037577475.1). Taxonomy (NCBI): domain Eukaryota; kingdom Metazoa; phylum Chordata; class Actinopteri; order Lophiiformes; family Chaunacidae; genus Chaunax; species Chaunax sp. Z400. The sequence goes on from CM075199.1 coordinate 3,839,778, forward strand.
AATACTGTATCAGCATCAATAGTGTGCTGATACAAAAACTAAAGTGTTAGTTGTAGATCTGAAATTACGTCGAAAAAATGGAATCAAATCCACAGACGAAATTCCCAAAAAGGTTGGAACATTATGGAAAATGTAGACAAAGTGAGAGAGATGAGATTGGGATGGTTTGGGCATGTGCAGAGAAGGGATGAGGAGTATGTGGAGAGAAGGATGATGAGGATAGAACGGCGAGGCAAGAGGAGAAGAGGAAGGCCAAAGAGGAGGGTGAGATGGAGACGGATGATCTGCTGTGGCGACCCCTAAAGGGAAAAGCCGAAAGAAAAAGAAGAAGAAGACAATGACTTGCTAATCCGAAATGAAGTGAACAAAGATATTTAATGTTCAAACTGATCAACTTTATTGTTTTTCATGAATATACAATTTGACAGGTTCAAGTTTATTGTGTTACATCATCTTTTACAACACTTAGTAATGGTTTGGGAAGAGAGGACACTAATTGGTGAAGTTTCAGACGACTTCAGTTGCTCAACAGTCCAATGTCTCTCTTGTCGTATTTGGTGCTTCATAATATGCCACGCATTTTCAATGGAGGACAGGTCTGGACTGCAGACAGGCCAGTCCAGCACCAGGACAATAGCCATGCTGTTGTAAGGCAGCAGAATGTGGCTTCATTGTCTGGCTGGAATAAACAGGAACGTCCTTGTAAAACAAAGAAGAATATGTTGTTCTAAAAACCTGTATGTACCTCTCAGCATTAATGGTGCCTTCACAGATGTGTATGTTACCCATGCCATGGACACTAACATTAACGATGGTCGTTTTCCTCTTTAGCATAGTAGACATGATGTCCATGATTTCTAAAAACTGAATCTGAAAATGTGGACTCTCCAGACCAAAGGATACTTTTCCACTTTGTGTCAGTCCATCTCAGATGAGCTCGGGTCCAGAGAAGTCCTCAACATTTCTGGATGCTGTTGATATATGGCTTGTGCTTCACATAGCAGAGTCTTGACTTGCATTTGTAGATGCAGCAACAAACTGTGTTTACTGACAACAGTATCCTGTCAGTTTTTGATGCAGTGTTGCCAGAGGGATCAACGTTCACAGGCATTCAATGTTGGTTTTCATCCTTGCCTCTCATGGAGAGATTTCTCCAGACTCTCTTTAGGTGATATTACAGTTTGGAAATGGCGAAATCCTCAATTTCCTTGTAATTGTGCATTGATAAATGTTGTTGGTAAGCTGTTGGACTATTTGCACAGATTTTCACAGAGGGGTGAACCTCTCCCAATCTTTGCTGATACGATCGAGGATGCCCCTTATATACTCAATCATGACACTATCACCTGTTACCAATGAACCTCTTTACCCATGGAATGGTCCAATCAGGTGTTTTTGAGCATTCCACAACTTCCACAGTCTTTTGTTGCCTTGTCCCAACTTTTTTAAGATGTGTTGCTGCATAAAATTCTGAATAAGCATATATTCTTAAAAATGTAGGAAGTTGATGCAGTAACTTTACATATATTGTCTTTGCACTGTTTTCAATTGAATTAAATCTCAAAAAGGATTTTGAAATGAATGTTTTATTAATGTTTTACAGTGTCCAAACGTCTATCATTAAATTAGAAATACAGATTTGCAATAAACAACTATGCAGATGATTTAGTGACACAATAGCATCATGGCTCAGTCTGCAGACGCAGTCTATTCTTGAGTACAATTTAAAAGACAAGTGGAGATACAATGATAAATAGAAATGTATTTTTATTTTTGCCAATGGGTTTTAAACTCACCCTGTAGCACACAGACTTGTCTGTACCTCCAATTACACACTGCAAGGAGACGAACGTTCATTTCAGGCCTTCTCATTTGATTATAAGAAGGACTGAAAGGCTGAAATTGTTCAATAAAATAAAGCTGAATGAAGAGGAAGAACTTTTATGACTGTATTTGCGACAGAAAAATGTATTTATACCACTGTCTGTCTGGTTGTTGTCGTATTATTATTTCTCTGTTTTGACTGCTTAGAAGACATCCTTTGTTGGGACAAGGTGCCAAAATCAAAGGTAGGTTTATAAAATAAATCTATGTATAATACGGCAACCTCATTCTGCTTTTTGCTTCCAGATCAAAGAGGTATAAAGAAGATATGAAGGTGTAAAAAGAAATGTGCAGTAGGAAGCAATGATTCACAGATTAAAAACAAAGTGAAGGTGAGAAAAACAATCTTGATCTTCTTCTTTTCAACTGAGTGAAGCACAACACAAATCTGCTCTCAATTCCAGTATAATAAAATCATCTGTCAGCAGCCGGGGGTCTGAGCTCTGAAGGGTAGTCAATTCTGATCCTTTATCTAAATCCTTTTTATTTCTTTGCTGCATTTTAATATGTGTTGTTTAAGACTTCTTCTTGCCAATGAGATCTGGCAATGTCAGAATAATAGAATCAAACTCTGACAACATCTTGTTTAAGGCCATTTTCAGATTTGAAATGGAAATGAGGCATTGCCATACTGTACATGCTCTTAGTGATCAAACATGTAGGGGAATAACAGCCATTTGCTAATAAATAAAAAAGGTTGCAAAGACTGACAATAAAACAGTCGTTTAAATCAACTTTGAATTAAATGAAATAAATATGTTTTACACTTTTTTGCAGCAGTTTCTGCTTTTCCCTCTGGAACCTAAACTCAACATCAATCATTTATCTTGCAGACTGTGAAGTTGTGGTAGTTTAAAGTTCAAACTTCATTTTTTCAGGTGGATAGAACAAAAAAAAAATGGACCTCTCCACGGAAAAACAGAGGGAAGACTAAACTCAATTGACCTTTATGATAAGGTGCATACAGAAGATATATATAGTCGTCTTGTATGGAAATCAAGTGAGACCTTTTCCATTTTTATAAATAGTCTTTGGAAATATTTGTGGAAACACTAACACTTCAGACACTTGGTGAACAATTATGGCAGCATTTAAGTTTATAGTCTATAGACTATATACACTATATAGAAGAATCCTCTGTGCTATTAACTTTGTAATTCACTCAGAAAATGGAAGCTATAGCAAGATAGGGTAACTTGCGTTCATCTTCATGTAACTTTTATGTTATTCCAACACTTTCTAGTCATCCCGTGTTACTGAAAGGGAGCCTGTCTGGCGTCAGCTGTCTCTTCTTCATGGGTTCCCTAGCGGTGACATCAATTAACCCAATTCAGCTTTTTAGCTTGTACAAAGACCTGCTACAGTATGAAAACCACAGCAAAGGCCAGAGGGGGAGAGTGAAAGGAAGCCGAATGCAATACCCATCCATTGGGAGGGCTTATTTCATCCGTCCACGGGCAGACTGACAGGCCTGCAAGTCTTGTGGCAGGGGCTGTTGCTATGGGGTTATCCTGAGGTGGCAGCTAGCCAAATGCTCTGGAGTAGATGGGTTCAAGTTTAGGCCCTCTGACCTTAAAATGATAAGGTGAGGGGTCGTGGAGAAGTCAGGAAACCATTGTTTTTAGAAATTCCAATTATTTGGTTATTTAAGGCGACTGGGGCTTGTATCCCCCCACCCCCACCCCATCTCTTGCCTCCTCCTCCTACAGCAAAGAGAGGTCTGCACACCATCATCCCATTAACCACATATGTGCTGGCCAGAGCTGCACACTTGAGGGAGACTGGGGAGGGAAACGGAGAGAGGTATGTAGCGAGCAGTGGAGGTAATGAACGGGTGTTTGAGATTTAACTTGGGCCTGGAACATAAGTTATCAATTACACAATATAACATGGAAACTGTAATTGAGTCACTGTTTATGAAAGTCAGAAGTGAAGTAATTTTGTCAAAATTTCTTCCATGCAGGACTGAAATCTGCATTTTTGTGGGGCTGCTGTGTAACCTGAGAGAGGAGGGTTTCAATTTTACAGTCTTCTACAGTCTTTCTACAATCATTCTGCGTTCTGTTGGCTCCATTTAAAGTGTAGGGTTTAAACAGAACCTTTACTGCAACAGGATCTGTGCCTTCTTTGCTTTGTACAGACGATATGGTCAAGGCCGGTTTTGTTTAAGCATGATCTACTCTCCTGTGAATCAATTATCTTCCCAAATGAGCGGTTTAAGACGCTATACCCTGTATCTGACCTTGAGTTCCATACGCGCTGATAACTCAGGATGTGGACAAGCATCTCTTTAAGGATCTGCAAGTTTGAAGCCGGCAATTCATCAGATAGAAAATAATGGAGGAAAAAAAAATCAATTGTGTTTGCGAATGCATCTGTTAACTGTTGACTTTTGATTGACTTCCCTCTCTCGCATGAATACATTCAGGACTCATTCACCGTGTTTGTATAATTGGCGCTCATTTCTGCAAGGACCTACTGCTTTGTGTGCAGCGTGCCTATAATAAGAGGACACTCAAAAGCTAGCGTCTGTATAATCAAAAGATTTGTCTGTGTTTATGTACCTGTTGTGGCTCATCTTGTGTTCTTATCCGGAGAGGCACACACTCATTAGCTCTACAAAGAACCAAAAATCAAAAACTCTGAAAAACATCAGAGATGAACAGAGGGAGGCAGTAAAGCAAAGAGAATAAAAGGTAGTGAGCATAAAGGGAGTCCGATGAAGGGATTGTGATGGGCATCTGTGTCTCCAGGCCAGCCTTCACAGAGGTATCGGCAGTCGGTCAGTATGTTATGCGGTGCCAAACTCGGCCTGACTGCTCGCCTCCTTTCCTCTTTCTCTCTGAGTCTGACCTTCCTGGACCAAAAACTGCCGCACAGAGAGCTCGACGCCAGGGGCTCATTTACACATAAAAAGTTTCAAACAAAAAAGGAGTGCATAAGTGCAAGAAGGATGCTTTCTCATCTGGAGAACAATTTTATCTCTGTCCTTTAGAACGCAGCCACAATCCAACAGCCTGGTGTGTTTCTTTTACGACAACTGTTCATGTCATTCCCGAGGCCACATTATGAAGGGGCCTCTTGTTGGAAACATGCTTTTTTTTTTTTTTTTACCCTTGGCTTTTGGAAAGCCATTCCTCTTGTGTACCCCTTCCTTTGCTGTGCCAATACCACAGAAACCTTTTCCTTCTATTTAGATGCCTGAAGTCAATAGAAACCAAAGCGATAGAAGCCAAGAGTGACTGTTTGCAAAGGAACATAGCAATTGACTCTGCAGGAAATCATAAATGCATGATATTTTTATCATACAAGTGATGAAAGTAGCATGGCTTCATCCTCATAAATCTCTTTTTATAGCACACATTTATCTGTCATATCCTAAAGCAATTACTGCATTAGTTCTACTCTCATTGTTTAATTTTTCCATAAAGTCATTCATCACATTACAATGACTAAAGCGGGGGAGGGTGTGGTACTCTTGAGAGGTGCTTTGCCACTCTTTTGTCACCTCTGCCAGTAGGATCAATCTCGGTGCATGTGGCATTACTCTCATCCACAGCCCTGATGAATGGAAAAGTGATTCTGCTGCATATGTCATTTTTAGTCAAATCAATACTGAATGTGAAAGAATAGTGGAGAGGGTACCTTCGGAGACACTTTTTAGTTTCTTCTTGTACACACTGTTGTACATCAAAAGTGTTACGAGTCAGATCAATAGTAGGCAATGTACGCAGCGAAATGAAACATCTCATTGTTGCTTTGAGGAGCATCTCTAGAGAAGAAAAGTGTCCATTGTTGAAACAAATTAATTATCTACAGGATGGCACTAAGGCTGTGAAGCAGTGACTCACAGCCCTTTCTGGCTTTAAGTTGGGCGTGGTCAGAACAGTGCTCTGTTGCACCTGTAACCACACCCAGCAGTGATGTCACAGTGCACCGACATACCCTGGTACACTTCTCCATCGCTTCAGCAAGGTTAATGCTTTAGGTAAAAGATCGGAGGTCAGAAAAAAGATGATTTTCATTCTTAGGTTAATTATACTAAAGAATTATATGAAGTGCAAAATAATAGAAAGAGTTCATATCATTCAAATCTTGCACAATGAAGAGATATTTGATTTTTGACTGATGTTGGTGGTGTGGATTCTCATTCATCCAGGGTTAGGGTTAGTTAGTTAGTCCAACTGGACCTCCAATAATGCTAATGACTCACATGATGCCCCATTAGGCAAACTATTCACTTAATAGTGCTTTTGAGTCAACTGTAAACGTAAAATATAAAACAAACTATATAAACCAAATCCTGAGAAACTGGAACCAGATAATATTTTTGTCTGATAAATGACTTAAAGGCCCTGAAGACTGATTTCATTGGCATGATATGATTGGGTCCCATGTGAAGACAAAGTTTTTGAAGTTATGATGTTTTTTTTTATTTCAAATACAAGATTTTCTGTACTTCCATTTGTTATGGCTGTAATGGTGAAGGATGACAAACGCAATTAGTTTCAGAATAAGCTTTGCAGTTTTTTTGCATTATCATAATAAAGATAACTTTGACTCTTTGCCATTTTGAAATATAATAACAACTAGGAAGGCAGTCAGTAATGCACATACCTCTGCCGAGACTGAACAATCCCACACATGCAAATATAAATAAAATAAACAATGAAAATTTAATTTTTTTTATCATTTTTTGAGGGATTGTTGTTATTGAAGTTAAATAATCTAGTGTTACACCTCATGAGACTAAGCCTGACACCCAAGTTTACCAGCATAGTTACCATAGTAACTGACCTTAAACTATGTTGAAGTTGCTGAAAATAAGTTAATAAGACTTTTTCTGGTTAGTTCAAGTATATTATTGTATATATTAAGTATAATAAAAAGCCGTCTTATTTGACAAGCTTGCTTGGCGGGTATTCCACATAATGTTCAACAAACCTGGGGAACAGGCACAAGAGGACATCTGCAAAAAGTGGTTACTCAAACAGATGTAACCATATTTTAGCTTTGGAACTTGCTTGGCTAATTTATATTCATCATAATTCAAGATTGTGTACTAAAATACCGTCACTCAAATGACAGATTTATCATTTTAACTGCACCACATGTAGTTGTGTAACCTCTCAAGGAGTATAAATATTATTAAAAACAGAGAGGAGTCGAGATAATTCACAATGATTCACTGACACTGACACTACATGTTGCTATGGATATTTCTTTTCTTTTCTTTTTTTCTGTGACCTCAAGAAAATCTGATGTTATTTGTATAGTCGGCTATTCACGGCCATTTATTTCATGAGACAAGAAGGACAGCATCGAAAAATAGATCTTGCTCATAGGTTTGTGTAGCGAAATGACATGCAACAAACATCCCAGATCATTCGAAATGACACAATGTAGCAGTTATATAATTTAACATTCCTTTATTCCTAGAATTACATCAACAGTGGTCAGTTCTGTAGAAGTAAGCATACGGAGATCTGAATGGTGGATACTTCAATGGCGTTAGCCTTCGTTCACAGACCAGTGATTAATCTTTGTTTAAATCAGCCACAATCAGAATATTTCTAACTTTGATCATATAATAATTACTGTGTCAATTCTATAGAAAGCAATAATTGTAAAACATTTAATCCAAGGTTTTTTCAATGGTCCAATACTGACATTCTTTTCAGGCTGTGAACTCAGCCAACTAACAGTCTGTCTCCTGTGTCCTGTTTTCTCTTTGCTCGGTTACATTTTTATTCATCTATTTTTTTTTTTTACCTCCGTCCTGAATTTGCATGTAAAAAAAACAACAAAAAAGCAAAAAAAGCTTTAGGGAAACAGCAGAAATTCTAAAAGAAAAAAGGGAGAAATTTTTGAAAAAAGATTTTCATGCTTGGCAGGGACAGAAAGAGATGATGTGATAAAAGCTGATGGCAATATATTTTCCATCAGAAACAAGGGACCTTTGTTGCATATTACTCCACTCTTTATCACCATGGCAGCTGATGAAAGCACAACAGGGTATACGTGGATCAGAAGAGATGAATTTATTCATGCAAAAACAGAAACAGACATGTCTGCTGGGAAGTAACTGTGCTACTCAGAGTAATTTTTGTTATGTGCTTTTCTATATCTCAGCATGGAGGAAACGTGATGGAAACATGTGCCAGTTTTATTCTGCTAAAATTCACATAACTTCAAACAAAATTTTAATCAATCACTCTCACATAGAGCATAGCACAGGGTTACAAGACACATATTATAGTTCCAGACACACTCTGGATTTCTATGAATGCTAATTATCCATGCTCCTCCTTAAGAGCCTTAGCAGGATGTTGTTTTTGAATACTCACAGACCTCCATCCCACCCTCTTATGTTAAAAATGTCTAATACATTTGGTTACAGTGCTTGTGAGTCTTGAGTCTTTTGGCGGCGTTTGCCACCCCGGATGGGCAGATGCCGTCCTCCCAATGCTCTGCCCTACATTTGTTGGGAAAACAAACATCTGGGCAGAGGGTAACTATCTGGGGTATCAAAGAGTGGGATGGGGAAAGAAGAGTGATGATAATTTCATAACCATCCAGCAGTTTGGTTCCCGTAAGAGAAGAGTTAAATGGAATGATAATGGCTTGTGAGGATAACACAGTGACAGAAATAGAGAGAGAGAGAGAAGATGGAGGAGATTTTAACATAAAAAGAAGGAGGAAGTGGGAAATGATTCGTTCCTTCATTGCAAAAAACAAAACAAAAATTATTATAGGATAATATTATTATTTATTATTATTTATCATAAATGAATTCCCAACAGTTTTAATAACTGATCAATCATTTAATAATCTATAAAGCAAAAGTACTGTTTTATTATTTTAATATGAATCCTAAGGCCAGGGAAATTGTGTGGTGAACCTTTCTCCTTTTTTTCTAATGCAAATGATTAATGCAAAAGACAACAACCATAACTGTTAATCAATAATCAAAGGCCTAATTAGTGGTTGTAGTCTTAAAATGGCTACAAATAGTCTCTCTGCCTCTTTTTTTTCTGCTATATAATTTTTTTTTAGAATTCTTTGATCTGCTCTGCTGCTCTGTTCTGGGCCAGCTGTTTTTGCTTCCTGCTGTGAGACATGGTGGTTCTGTTGGCGAGCTGTGGAGATGATCAAATTAAAACCAACAAGGACAAAATACCCTCATTCTGCACAAGATGGCAATTAATCTCTATTTAAGATGAAAAATATTGTCTGAGATGCAAAAAAAATTCACAGTGGGAGGTAAAAGTGCACAAAGCTCTGAAAACTGGTTTATAAGATTCTGACATTTCTCCGCATTCTGCACCAACTCCCTCATACCGCCTATTTGCTAAGGAATTTTTGTTAAGAAAAGTGGACATTCACTCACATTATTTCTTTATTTAATTTATACTTATGTGATGTATAAGTAGGCAGATTCTCAGATTAGTAGATCTATGATTAAATGCCCCGAGAGAGAGAGAGAGAGAGAGAGAGAGAGAGAGAGATCAGATCTGCTGCCCTTTCACTATAGTTTTGTTATGTCACTTCTTTGCTCCACTTTTCTCTTTGCTTGAAAAACAAACACATGACTTATTGCTCCTCATAGAGACCTGCAGAACCTCTGTTGTGTTGACAGTGATATGCAGCATTTTTATGTTTGCGTTTATTTTCAAATTTTGTCTTTTTTGACATTGCACGATTTTTTTCTTTCTTTTTTTTTGAGATACTGTATTCATCCCACAGGGGGGAATTCTTTCTCTGCATTTGACCCATCCCTGAGGAGCAGTGGGCTGCCACTACATTGCGGCGCCCGGGGAGCAAATTGGGGTTCAGTATATTTTGCTCAAGGATACTTCAACTTGTAGACTTGCAGGCGCTGGGGATCGAACCACCGACCTGTATGTTATTGATTGTTTAGGCTTTCTGTAGCATTTATGTTTTTTTATTTACATCATGTAAAGTTGTGTCTGTTTTTTTTATTTTCTATTAACACTGTTATGTTTTGCATAGTAATATGTATTTTTAAATTGTTTCTGAAGCCGCAACACTTTTTTTCCAAAAGGAAATGTTTTGGGCTGTGTCACCATTAGCTCCTTAGCTGTGTAAAAAACCAATGCAGTTTTCCCTCCATGTTTTTCTTCACTTCATTTTCTTTTTAAACATCAAATAAGTCCTCCTAGTTTTCCAGTGCAAGCACTTGGTAACCATTGCTAACATTTTGTCCTGCTGGGTTGTGAATTTAAAGTAAATGAGTGGGGGTATTGGTTTTATGCACATATTTTCTTTTGCACACGTATGTATTTAAATAGAGGGTACAAATATGTGGAGATCTTCCACTAAAACATTTAGAAACACGGTCAATTAATGCTTTTTCAGCAGAATTGTTGACTTAAAAATTTGAAGGGGCTTTTTGGTCATTTTGTTTTCTTTATGCTCCTTGTACCATGATACCATATTTAATATAAGTAATTAGAAGTGAATCACAATAGTCACACACCAATGATGAAAACAATAAAAACTTCAATTAGAAAATATTATTAGTTGGTCCATAAGAGCAAATGAATTATTACGTTTGCATGATTCATGCGAGCTCGTGTCCACAGCTCTGACACACACCTCAGCATGCTTATGAGCCTGATGTCTCATATTTGACTTGAATACTTCACAGACAGATGTTGTCATTGATCTTTCTACCTGTGTACCACTCTGGAATTGAAGGTTAATATTTCTCAAAACATTTTTCATTTGACAAATATATTATTATTAGTAGAGCTAATACATACTTAATGCAAAGTGGTGCTAAATTATTATTTTCATCTATTAAATGTGTCTGTACATCAACCTCAAGATATAGGCTGAAAAGAAATGAGAAATAAAGACAAGGATTCTTCAAAATGGTATAAAAGGCAACAATGAAAAGTATAAATTTTCATCACAGAAAGTAATGCAGCTTCAACCTTAATGCAGCTTATTTAACTTGATTGTCTTCTATCAAAATAACTTCTCGAACCTGCTCAGTAGACAGAGATGCAGGTGATGGTGGGTGACAAACTGCAAACATCAGTCTTTTGTCATGCTGGCAGATTCATATCTGCTTTTCAGGTAAGATCCTGTATGAAAGGCAGACGAGGAGAGATTTTCCACCCAAGTGAGTTAGTTCTTTATTCACATGTTCACCTTACCCCTCAACTGCCTATTCAAAGTATTTTTCCAATCACTCTAGGGTCCTCCGTCTGTCATAGCAACAGCATGATGGGAGATTTTCTTCTTGGCAGTTTTTCTCATCCCTCTTAACACTGACCTTGCCATCATCTTCTCCAGCTTATTGGTCATTTTTATCCCTGCCTGTATGTCCGTCTCAGTTTTCTTGTCTCTCAATTCAAATAACTCCATTTTAATATCAGACCATGTAGCTAAATTACACTTTGAATATGCCTCCAAAAGCACAGCCTTCAGAAGGGGACACTTTGAAATAAATTAAAGCTTAGACCATGTCCCCCTTTATATCCGATTTACCATCTTTTATATCTTTTCTCCTTTTGTTTGTGTGACCCGACTTATCCTCGAGTATAATAACCTCTATTTATCTCTTATTTCCTGGTGTTTGTTTGTTGGTGTAGCTGCTAGCAGAATTAAAGAAATACTAATAATTCCCTCAACGTCTATATCACACTGATTAGCAGCATCCCTGTTGCAATTATTCAGCACAGCAACTAGGTGATGACCTCCAACCAGTGTGCATCAGACTGTCCCTAAGCCTAGCAGCAACGTTAACCTCAGACATGGTACTTGTTCTAAAAGTGGCACAACAAAGAGCTAAAACTATGAATAAACTGAATACTATGGCACCACACATTTGACTTTCTTGGTTCTCAAGCCTTTCTTCTTTTTTTTTTATGTCAGACTGCTCTCCAGCAAAGCAGTTAGCAGAGTCTGTGCGCATGCAAATCAACAGATTTCGACACGCATAACTGCTCTTGGTAAAATAAAGTTCACTTAGGAAGGCTATTTCTTTGCATGTTTAAACCTGTATTTTACTTCTCATTCCATCTTGTCATTCAACCTCAGCATTGCTTAATTTCCTACTGTCATTTAGGGCTGTCAATTGAGATATTAGCTGTTCTCATCACATTTAAAAATAAATTAAAGCCTAGACCCCTGTTATAAATCACCCACAGAATAACAGCAGAGACTTTGCTCTACAGTGACCACCTGCAATCTTCTCACTGCAGCTGTTTTTCTGATTCGCCATCATTTATATCTTTTCTCCTTTCCTCTGTGTGAACTCTCTCTTCCTCGAACATAATGATCTCTCATTATCTATTATCATCAGCTGGTCACATCTATCCAATAGCACAGCAACATGCTTATTGTTAGCAGCTATCTTTTTATAAATATGATTCACAGTACTTAGTCCATTCTTGCCGCTATTATGTGTGCCCATCGACCTCCCAGCCCAGTCTTTGCAGATTCACCAACTTCATCAGCAATGAAATATTTGATCCAGAAAAACAAGCACTTCAAAATTCCCAGCATCACTCACTGTTGTGTAGCGTTTAAAACATTTATGAAAAACAGCAGCTTCTCCTCCACCAGTGTTTACCCAGCACTTTAGTCACTGTTTTCATAGAAGTACAACAGACAAAGGCTCCAGGTAGCACTTTGGAGTAGAGACCGGATGAATAATCGCATGATGATTCCCTCTTTCGTCGTGTCCTACATTTGTATTGTTGAATTCCTCTGTCATTTTCTCCCTCTGGCCCGAGAGAAAGCCGCCTTCCTCACATGCAGAAATGACGGTTGGGGTGTTTGGAAAACGGCTAGCTGATGACGGATTAAGAGATTTTAGAGGTAATCTTCCAAAGAGGAAGAGCCCCAAGTCATGGATATGCTCTCATCACTGTTATTAATAAAAACATAAGGGATTGAATCAGCAGAAGTTTGGCTGTGTTTTCCTGTACAAAGCAAGCAGTTGTTCAGATAATATCCCCACACTGAACACAGAGTACCATTGTGTTGCATGATTTTGTTCTCCAAAAGAGACAGACGGTAAAAAATATGCCTTATATAGTTTTTGTTTCTTCCAGTTTAATCATAGCAGATCTTTGGCTCTTAGTTATGTATTACAAACTCTGATTTTTCTTCCTTATAATTGGATTAGAGAGTACCATATTTTGAATATCATATTTCACTCCCTAACCACATAAACTAATAATGTTAATTGTTTTTATGTTTTTTTTAATAATAGAAATTAGGACACAGGGACACAGGAAGCATTGCAGGGACCAGACCAATTGGAGAGCTAGTAGGTCATTATATGTTCATTAGTGTTCACTGGACTCATCATGGTGTGCCCAGGAGGAAAATGAAAGATTCGCAGAACTTTGGCAGATGTTGAATTTTAATGAGAGAGGTCTAGACGTACACCGTGAAGCTTGTGGAACTGAAGAAGAAGAACTTTGTCCGTTTATTTTTAGTGTACTGTATGAGCATATTGAAACAGACCCATGGTGTTCCTGCACTGTTAGTGTGAATATATATACTCCATGTTTAAAGAATGACAAATAAAAGATTTAGACCAAAGAAAAAAAAAGGATGGCACTCTGTAGAGTAAATCTCCACCAAGGCCAAACAGTCCTCTTTAATTCAGTTAAGCTTTATCCAAAATCAAAGGCATGGTGCTGATGAAAAATCTCGCAATGTACCTGAAGAGTCTAACATTCATTGTTGATCCATGGTTTTGTCCACCAATAATATCTGGTTTTCTTTATCTTCCTATTCTCTATCCTCTTCATCAGCCATTTGCGTCTTCAGCTCTCAGCTACGGATTGATTCATCCCTAAGGATCGATGTCATGTTTTCCATCCATCCATCTACTATAACTGCTTATCATTTGCTGGGTTGCATGTGGGCTGGAACCTATTAAAGCTGACATTGGGCAAGAGGTGGGAGAGTCATCACACAGAGAGACGAACGACAAAAAAACGACAACCACGACTCACTCAAATTCAGTCACCAATTCACCTACAGTATGTTGCATGTTATTGGACTGCGTGAGGAAGCCAGAGCACCCGAAGGGAACCCACACAGAGACAGGGAGAACATACAAACTTAACACTGAAAGGCCTCAGTTCTAGATATGAACCCAGAGCATTCTTGCCGTGAGGCGACATTGCTAACCATTAGCAAGTATTCTCTGTAGCATCAGCGGGAACAATACTAAAAAATCCCAAAACAAGTATCAGGTTCCTCCTGAGGATCTCTTCTCCAGGACAACCAAGCATCTCCAACGAGGCCCTAACTCCCTCTAGCCCCCTCCAGCTCCGCTGCTTCCCCCACTCAGGTTTTAGGTACGTGCAGCCAAGAAGGGAATGAACCACCTAGTCATAGATAGAACAGCTAGGTGCATCTCATGATTGCTTCTTTGCTGCTGATGCGTTCATGAGAACGACATCTTATTTCAGAGCATTATGGAGTTTGAACATGCACAAGTAATCAACCTTTATAATGACAAAACGAAATAACATAGTTTGACAAATTATTTGGTAATTATTCAAAACAGAGGTGACAAGTTACTAAGTACATTTATTCAAATATTTTGTCGAAGCACAGTTTGGAATTTTCCCATTTTCTGCTACTTTATACTTTTTCTCGACTACAATTCACAGTCAAACATTGTGCTGTTAAGTTCAGTCAAATTGTTTAGGTATTGTTTCTGAAGTTTGTAAGCAGAAACAAACTGGTAAAGTACTCGTTCATGCATGTGTTTATTGTATGACCTAAACTGTAGGATGTTATAGTGCACATCCCTTTCTCTGATGAACTACTTCCTCTTCCTCTTTGCATCTGTTCTAGGGCACACTGATTGCGAATGACGGGTGATTTTGCCCCGTCTTGAAATCAGGATGAGGCCCATTACCCAGCTGTCCTTGGTTGGGGGACATCCATTTCCCGTAAGAGGCGTGACATGGCCAAGTGAAGGTGATGATGTTATGTATGAGGCAGGCTGGCAGCACAAGGTAACGTGGCCACTCTGTCACTCAGGACAATAGTTGACAGGGTCTTTGCACAGGCAAGGAGACAGGCCTTGAGAATGCAGGCAAGGTTAAGCTGAGTGATATCTGGACCTAAAAGGAATGTGACCATACTCAGAATGTGCATGACAGCTGAATGACAAGTATGAGGGTGCCACAGGAAGTCCTTGATGAAGAAACTGTGTGGATTTCCATGTGTCTCTGTATGGCAGAGTAACTCACAGACAGGCCAATGCTTGTTTCGCATTTCACACCCCAAATGTTAGCTATCCCAGATATTACGGGAGAGGCAGTAAGCAGGGAGATATCCCTCAGCAGGAAATCCTATTTTTCTTTGATGCTTCACAGGAAAGTAGATTTTAGTCACAGCCAAGCAGCGTTTGATCTGCTGTGTCCATTTGTTTCATTGCTTCTTGTGCCAGGGGAGCTTAGACGAGCTAATGTGGCGATGATGCCACAGCAGGCGAATGTTTTTCACCAGCCTGTCCTGCCCAGCGATGGAAGCCATCTGGACAATAACAGGCTCATTCACTTCAGCAGCAGTTTAGACCTAAAACTGTATATTTCAGTCATGTGTCAGAGGGAGTTAGATGTCAGTAGCAGGCACTGTGAAACACTCAGAGGACATGCTTTTTTATCCCGCCCTTCCCATCAGATGTTGCGCGGTAGGCTCCTCTGAGATCGCATTGCAACAACTGAATGGCTGTCATGTGTTGGGTGCGGTGGATTGAGGCTCGTCTGAAGCAAACTGGGCAGACGGCACCTGATTCTCTTCTCAGAGAGCCTGTGGCTGATGTTATTGAAGCAGGCAGAGTGAGGACGGGATGACCCCCTCCACCCCCACCCCCACCAACGAGACATACTTATCTCCCTAGCTCTCCTTCCCTCCGCTGCCTAGCCAGGCAATAGAGCTGTCAAGTAGTGAGTCTACTAATGGAACACCCAGCTGGCTAGAGACTTCATCTTGCTGCAGTGAATAATTCAGCTCTCCCCAAATTATTTAAAAGCTTGCTTTGGCGTTAAGAGGAACAAGGCAGAGTCTCAAAGAAGAACTCGAAGTTTGTCTTTTTGGTTTTCTATGAGTTTTATCCTCCTCCTTTAAAACCCCAAGCTTGGAAGATAAATGATTCAGCAAGTCTGCCTTAAGCAACAAAAAAAAATGATCTGATGATTGGAGTCTGTTTAATGATGCTTCTGATTCAGATTGCTGAGTAAACCGCCAATATGCATGCAGACTGTTGACTTCTGCATGCATATGGGATATAATGTATATTATCTCATGCACAGGTATTTGCCACTGGCTGGAAAGTTCAACGGTTATCATTTCTAAAAGCACATTTGCACAAAACAAGCAATGAATGACAGTTGAGACATAATTACAGATTAACTGCTGTCTTAACCTTAGAATTATGTGAGAGACTTTTGGACTAAGGATAAAATGTAGGCTGTGAGGAGCAGTTTCATCCTGATGCAGGACACAGCTTAGATTCATCAGTCCTTCTGGGGAGGTGTCCCTGGCAAGGATGACTGATTGGAATTCCGTGTCCATATACATCACACTCGATCCTCGTCCACTCAGCAAAGGGTGGATAAATCACTCCGTCTGGTCCGTCCCTCAGCAGGCCCCACAAAGCCTTTAATAACAGGCTCAAGCTGCCTGCAGTGCTGGCCCCTGATTGTTTTGAGTGAAAACAGATGTGGTTGCTTGCTTCACAGTGCAGCCTGCTCGATGGAGGTTTGAACATACCCCTGTCACAAGGCCCTCTCCGCCATGTTGTCTTATTCGAACATCCGGGACCAATAGGGGGCCCGCCTGAATCCCCTCCTTGCTCCCTATGTCCTCGATATTCCAGCACCTCCCGAATGCAAGGGGAAAAAACCTGTCTTTTACACAAGGTGGAAACAGACTTCCCTCTCCACCCTCGTAAACCCCACTTCAGAGCCTGGGTGAACACATCCATGCCCTGAGGCCCTGATGAAATAAAACACCAGCACCATGCCCGTTATGTGAGCAAAAAAACACTGGGCATGTTTATTACATCTAACCATCTGCGTTTTACACGTGCATGTCTGCTGGACACAGCTCCACATAGCTGTGCACTCTCACAAAGGTCAGGGGTCCTGCAGACAGCCAATAGCTTATTAGCGGGATACGACTTAAATGCAAGCGACATGTGATCGCCATAAATTGGCAGAATGCTTTCAATGAATTGAGCAATCGTGCAGGTACTTTCTCTCTTCTTGCATTTATCATGTATCAATGATAAAACGGTCTCTGAAGGGGAGACAAATGCCGAGGCAGCAGGGGAACAAACCAACAGGATCTCCTGCAGGGTCCTCGGTGACTGATATTCTTCACTGATTTGTTTAAACAGTCTCAAATGTCCCCCCCAGCAGTCCCTGTTCCACCCCACTCCCCTTCCTCCACCCTCTCTTACTAGCACATGTGGTGCGTGTCCTGCCGGACCCCTGAGCGGAGTTCTCCTTCAGGACAGAAGTTTTAAGAGGCCTGACCTGCCCTTATCACCTCTCCCTCTGGCACACATAAGCCTGCATTTTCTCTTGATTCTCTCCTTGTCTAATTTGTTTCTCACACCACGTCTTTCTTTCTGACTCAGCCGCTGGAGTCTACAGCCGGTCTGTCCCACCCAGCTCAGTTTGTTCGGTTGTATCAGGAAGGAAATATTTACCCACTGCTGGTGTGAAGGGGTTGTGACCTCCGGGTCAAACTGGAGGTTAGGATGTGGGCGGCATAGTTATGGAAATGTTTAAATGCATCACTCATGGGACGTAAGTAAGCCACAGGTTGGTGTGTGGGTCTTTGTGGAGTTTTGAATCACTGTACTTGTACTTTTATTGGTGTTAATGGTAATTTTATGATAATTCTCCTCATGTAGTGAATGAAGAACTGGCCACAGAGGCTCTTCTCAGAACAGACCCTGAAGCAGCTAAGAGATTTTTCCTATTGTGTGCTGAAATGTTTAAAATTCAGTATAAATATAAGCAAATAAAATCATTTAATCTAAAAATCCCAAATAGGTAAGCCTCGATGATGATAAAGTGAAAAGACTTTACGTTTATTTTGTCTTATTTATAGATTATTTTAGCTCATTTCTGTATCATATTTGAAAACCAAATTCATTCTTATAATTACTTTATACTGTAATTGATTGTTTTTACCTTCTGTAGAGAAAAACAGACTCTCCAAACCTGACTTGAACAACTCGTGAATTTTGCTCACACCTAAAACTAAATTAGACAAGCATAAAAAACATCTACTTAAGTAAATATACTGGAAGTTCTTACACTTCTTATTTTCATTTTGCTCTGAACCAATTCCTTTCTTTTTTTTCTTCGGTGTCCTATAGATCTGTTTAGTGATGTAGGAGATTGTTTCATCCAGGTAAAGATTTCTAATTGTAGAAGTTATGATATGATCTAGCTGTATGTTTTTTTCTCTCTTATGATGGGGATTTTCATTGAGAAACAACATAGCCAACATGGACACAAAATGAACCAATCACAGGTGACACATTGTGAGATTTTCTAGAAAGGTTCTAGAAATAGTAACACAGGAAGAAAGAATTATTTTGGGGTTCATGCATTCCATGCATTCAAAAGAAGAGACCGTGTGCAGTATAAACTGAGATGAAAATGTGATGCTAACAAGTAAAATTGTGAATGTCCATCAAATCCCCAGTATATTTTGGAACATATTTTCCAACAAAGCAAACTTCTGTTGTGCAAAGTGTTGCAGCTTTACTGGTTGCCAAGGGCATTAAGTGGCAATTTCATGAGGAAATGGTTATTAGCTTGACCGAACCAAGCCATTTTATTTGTTTTCCCTCCTTTTTTCCTAAATGGCTTAGAAACTATTTTGTGGCAGGTGGAAAAAATCAGAAAGAGAATTAATATTATAGCAGTAAACCTGAGCTCCAAAAGGAGGCTATGAGCTCACTGAATTGGCTATTACAGCCCAGAGTCTTAACTGCTAACCCTGAGATGTCTAAATATCAAATAGGTTCATATATGTCCATGGCCTCATGTCACAGCATCCATGATGGAATGATGTCATAGATGTCTCCTAACCTGCAAATATATCTCATGAATGTCTTTCCGAGATGCTGAACACTCTGGCCATTGAGTTTTGTGTGTATAAGCTGTGACACTTTAGATGTGGAAATACTTATAAGCAATCTAACAACATTATTATTTTAAAGTAGAGGCTTAAAAGTGGCAGAATGACATGTAAGAGGTTATGCAAAAATCAAAATGCCATGTTGTTTGTTTGTGGTCTGTCCTACATCCTGGACTGAACAGTATTTTAAATGTAGTGAGTCATTATAATACCAAGTATAATTATGGTTTTTCTTTTCATCTTTCTGGTTGTGTGCACAGATGAATGTCAGTGTGCATGTATTTGATCCCGAAGAGAGAAACAGGGACAATTCCAACATAGGCTGTAATGTTTCACCAATGAGTTGGGATGTGGTTACATTTTTAAAAATCATATTTTTTTTCTGAGGTGTTAACAACATCATGTAATGGTTCAAAACTACATTGCATGGGATAAATGTGTCTTTAGTGATTGTGCATTAGTTCTGATGCAACCCCCCCCCAAAATCAGCTTCTGGAAAATGATTTGCTGCATAACAATATCATAGTCTGAAAAAACTCTTGTGAAAGGGATGCAACCATGTAATGCAATGCAATGCTTAATAGCTTCTCAATGATTTAAAATATCCAAAACATTCTCAGTCAATAAAAAACAAAATCAAACAGTTTATCATGCAGGATTTATGCCCTAGTCAGGTTAATTTTTACTAACCGTGTGTAGAGCTCTGATAATATTCATACTCAACCTGAAAACAAATGCCGACCAGCAGTGGCATTGTCCTGGAAGGTACCAGCGGCATGAGAAAGTCCTGTTTAGGAGTTCAGTCGTGCTCTGCTCGCTTTGGATTGCCTTAGAGCTAAAGAAAGCCAGGATTTCCTAATGCCCAGAATGGGGAGCTCTCAACAGATTGATCTGCAACAGGGGACTGTCCATTCTTTAGAAGTGAACTAGCCAGAAAGAAGAAAAAAGAGCTTGGTGGGAGAACAAACTGAAAAAGACCTATTCTGATCTCCAGGGCAAGTTGCACCTGACAGGGAAAGACATAAATCTGTGGATCTGTCTGTCTGCCAGAGGTAGCTTAAGATGGATCCTTTCTGTCTGGACAGTATGGGTGAGTCGAACGCGTTTTTATGGTGAAATAAATCTAAATTATTGCTGTTATGTTCATAAACCCTTTTGTGTTTGGCTTGAAAAATATCAACGAAAAAACAGACTATGATTTTCTTAATTTGATTGATGAATGGGAATTTTGTAACAATGTAGTGAAAGTCTTACAGTACAGAGAACAAGAGCACAGTTTTGAAGTTGCGATCTGAAACCTGATGGTAATTCCGATACAATTTAATGTATGTATAATTTAGCCTTGATTCCAAATCCTTCTCTGTTGCCAAAATCAGTAAATTATTTCATACTTATTATAACTGACATAATACATTTGTTTGGGCCCAGTGGGTTTAAAGGTAATAGTCTGGCGTTTCAATTTGTAGTTACTGCAGATCATCGGCCCGTGTGAGCAAATTCTTCTAGAAAAAAACAATAATCTTGATTCTACACAAGTTTCAGACTGAGCAGGATGCAAAACCCTTGTTCCACAGAGAAGCTATGGTCTGTAGGTTTGTCAGGCGGGACTGAAGGTTATTGATTTTACAAGTGTATGTGTTTTCTAACTGTACAGTATGTGTGTGTGTGTGTGTGTGTGAGTTTGAGGAAAGATTGAACATACCCCTGAAATGCAAGCAGTTGCTGTTGCAGCAGCTCTAGTGATTTAGAAGGGAGGTTAGACTACTACTACCAACTTTCATTGCACTTTAGATTTATTCATACGTTTTAAGTCCCTGAAGATGTCTTGTAGTGTTGTTCAAAGGTCTTTTTTTCTCACTTTTTTTGCAATATTTCATCCACATATGCCTTATTATACAGTAGTTGGCTCCAAATAGCTGCAGCTTCTCTTACCTTTTAGTGCAACTCACTTTCCACCTGCATTTTTCAAACACACACAAACCCTAACACACATCTTCAGTGACCAACCCTCCAACAGTCACCACAGGGAAGGAGATCCCAACACTTGGGATCACTAAAATGCAAACAGCTCGCATATCATATCATCTTTACCGCAGCAGCCGGAGTTCAGGTCTTTGCTGCATGTCATCCCCTCCTCCTTTCCTGTCTCTCCCTACCTCATAAAGAAGAAATGCTAAAACAAAAAGCTAATCTTAAAAAATGAAAACAGGGTTTCATACTGATTTTGTGGGCTTTTCTCTGGCAGGATGGTTTAATCAATAAATAAATCACTCAGGATAAACTTGTCCTTGTTTGGAATTATTTTTTCTTTTTAGATGATCAGAAAAAAATGCATCTCAAAACAGAAATCATGCAAATACAATTACTCTCATCTAGAGGTTTACAGAATGGATATATTTATTGATTTCATTATAGCTATATCATTTGCATGGGAACATCACAAAAAAAACAACACTGTATTCTAGAGTGTGTAGCATTTTTGTACAGACTCTGTGCCAGTGTTGGCTTGTATTTCAAAACTATTTGGAAAGCCTTAAGCGTTCAAGTTGCAGGTTATAAATCATGATCTGTGCAAGATTTGCTTGTAAAATGTGCAAAATATCTCTGTTTTCCAACTCATGAGAGAAAATAAATCCATCTATGTGGCCTCATAGCTGAAAGGCATTTTTCAACTCTTGATAGTTTCAATTTGTGAAAGAAGTTAATTCAACGGTGCACAGTCAGTTTGCTCTGTTAAAGTCCAATATACTGCAGCAAACACACCGACCAAGGAGAAATAGGTAGAAAAATGTACATTCTCACAAAAAAACACTCATGGTTGTTCTTTGCATTCTTTCAGTCTTTTTACAGTTGTGACTAAAAGAGAAAAAAGGAGTGTGTTGCTCTAACACGCTCTGTCAGGAGGCTGTAAGGTATTGATTGCAGGAGTGTATGATGATGATGGGCTCTGACAGCCCACTGTGTGGACCTGAGCTGAGTCAGACACGAGCCTGCTCTATCTTCCGTCTAAGGGCCCGGGGTCACATTGGCGAAAGCCTCCATCCCTCTGTACGCATGAATGCCCTGAAACATGGCCCGCGAGGCTGCAGGAAGAGGAGAGCAGAAGAAACATGCCTCCAGTCTTTGAGATTTAGATAGGAGTGTCAACCATAAATGTTGGAGTGAGTTAAAGAAAAGAGAATTTACCCAAAATATTATAACCTCTTCGAAGTCTTAGTCTTCAAATTCAATCTCATGTTAATTCAATCAACATCTCAAAACCTAGTTTTTCACTGTACAATTAAAACAAACATTTGAGATGAAAAAACCAAACATTTTTCTGCTTTGGAAGTCCATTGTAGCTTCACTAGTAACATCTTCACATGATGATTTATCGTTGTCTCAGTTTGTCCAGTTATTTATGGGAATGAGGAGAATGCAACTAAAATCATCATTGCACCCAGACCTGCCTCTGTAAACAGTTTTAATGGATTTTCAGAACCACAGAGAGCCCTTAGTTTCTCGGAAATAATGAGCAACCTACTGCTGAGTGGATGATAATAGCTGCTGACTCCATTAAATGCATTTTGGGTTTAGGCTTTTCATTATGGAATGCCACTTGACATATTAAATAAATAAATACATACATAGGCTACATAAATAAATGTGCCTATAAACTAACTCCTGAAATAAACAGGCAATAAATGTATAAGCGTAAATGTAAATAGATAAATTAGTAAACATAGCTCAGTTAATAAATAAATATGTTTTTATTGAAAACAAATCAATTTTTTTTTATTTCAGTGGACTTAAATTTCATAACGCAACATTTATTTCCTTTATTTTCAATGTGATATATGCAAATAGTGTAGCATGGTTATCTCAAAGATTCAAGCAATAAATCACACACCGAAGGAGAATAAACTCTGAACGTGGCAGTAATACAATATACTGCCATAACTCCTCATACAAGAATAAGAATCAGAGGCAACAGCCAACCACATTGATGGGGTGGTGAAGTGACAACCACCGCCTAGAGCAGCCGAAATTAGCATCCCAGGCCCAAGAAGTTAAGTCAAGTCAAGTCAGTTTTATTTATATAGCACCAAATCACAACAAAAGTTATATCATGGTCTTGAACGTACCAATTCCCCCATGAGAAGCACATGGACGCAGTGGCAAAGAAAAACCACCTTGAAAGAGGCAGAAACCTCAGAGCAGATCCCAGCTCTAGGTGGGTGGCCCTCTGCCTTGACCGGTTGGGTTGCGAGAGAGAGAGAGAGAGAGATTCCATCAAAATCCATCAATATCCATCAATTTTTGTGTTATCTTGTTAACAAACTAACCAACCAAACAACGCCAGCAAAACCATAACCTCCATGGCGGAGGTAATAACAACGATGACAACATTCCCATTTGAACAACAACAAGGACGACAACATTTGAACAACAACAAGGACGACAACATTCCCATTTGAACAACAACAAGGAAGACGACATTCCCATTTGAACAATAACAACAACCACAACATTCCCGTTTGAACAATAACAACCACAACATTCCCGTTTGAACAATAACAACAACCACAACATTCCCGTTTGAACAATAACAACAACCACAACATTCCCGTTTGAACAATAACAACAACCACAACATTCCCGTTTGAACAATAACAACAACCACAACATTCCTCATGTTACAGTAAGAGGCCCCACATATTTATTTAAGGATTTATTTAATAAACAGGTATTTTTAATACTGACTTAAATGGATTTCCATATTTTATGGGTATTAATGGACGCAGGAAAAAAAACAATCCTCAGGTCATCTATTATAGTGGCCACATGTAGGTACAGTAGCAGGGGAACAATGTCAGGACAGAGAGTGTTTGAGTCTCTCTCTGTTGGTAAATGAACACCCTGCGGTGTTCTAATCTCCTGAATCCTGAAGTTAAAAGAAACGTTCATGAGGAGAGTGTGGTTAAAAGGTTGATGGAGTAGTAAACAACAGAATGATCATTAAGCCATTGATTTGTTTTGGATTAGATTTTGGGTTTAATCAGGCTATTCTTGTAATAACAAGCTCTTAACCATACTTCATCCTAATAAGGTATGTTAGTTCTGTATTAATTCCACTTCACATAACATCTCCATCTGGGTTCACAGTAATAGAAAATTGGAAAACATTTGTCAGCCGTATATAACCAAAGATTTTAAAAGTAGTTTGAGGCTAAAACACTGATCTTTGCCTTCAGCTCTTGTTATTAAAATGTGCCATTGCAGTATATCCCGAACAGAAGATTAATGCTTGGACATCTGCTCTGCTTTCTGGTCGTATTAGTTGTTCTGCTTTGTGTTTCTACGGAGTGATTTATGTAGAAAGAAATGAATAGAAAAAACTCCTGGTATTGGCCGCTCAGAGCAGGGCCATAGTGAGTAATCTCAGAGTGTGTACTATCCAAGGCTCAAACTAATGAGCTGGACTGAATGAAAGCTTTCATCAAATCCACTTTAAACACTGTACGCAGTGTTTCAGCCTGTAGGAGTCACTCAGCATGACTGGCTCTGTAATGACCTCCAAATGTGTTTTGTGTGATTGCTGCTTTGCAGGCTCCCTAACACCCTCCTCCGTAACTCTAACCTGATCTCACAGGAAATTTGTACTTATTTGTTTAAAGACAAATGTTTGTAGGTTTTCTGACAGAATCAAATAGAAGTGGAACAAATCAGGGAACAATTTTTACACATATAGTGGAATGTGGAACCGTGTCTGAACATCACTTAAACTAAAAAAAACCTTATCGTGTGTGTAAATTAATAGAGAAAAGTAAAATATTTTACATTACATGACAATACTTAAACATGCTGATGTTTAGCAGGTCCTGTACGATGTAGTCAATGTTCACATTATTAGCTTAGAATGTTAGTATACTGATATTAGAAAGCTAGTACTAAACAAAACTGCCAGAAATTCACAACTCAGAATTTCTGGGTATATGAGGGGCCCCTCACAAGTGAGTCCAAAATGAATGGGGCTCTATGGAGCTCAAGGCCCAAAATTTTACTTTTATAGCAAAAAAAAAGAAGAAGTTTTTCTGTTAACTTTCCAGCCCATCCTACAGGTTTTGAAATATTTCAGTCACCATGCACAATCAGCTTTTGTTCATAAATTTGCAGGATTAGGTAAACGTAAGAGGAAAACATAAGAGGAAAATAAATCACAGCCACAGTTAAATGGTTGAACATTATCAAGGTCAGGAGCACCTTTTCTGTGTGAGCAGAAAACCATTTGCTCCGTCCGTCTCATCATCTTATATAACATATTCAAGGCTCCAACCAATGCTTATAACATTATGTGTGTATCTGTGGATTGTTTTTGATGTTGTTGTTGTTTTTGTTTTTTGCAGTTAGTCTATTAATTTTCAAAAAATAGAACTTATATATCTTCTTATCTAGATCTTGAAAAAGCTCAATCATTTACAGTTCGAAAAGCATCAATTGAATAGCTTCTGCCAAGGAGGTTTTGTGATCGGTTCGGTTTGTTTGTTTGTTTGTCTGTTTGTTAGCAGGATTATGCAAAAACTGATAGATGGATTTGCATGAAATGTTCACCAAAGATGGACCCTAGCATATCCTAGAGGTGATAAAACTTTGGTGATAATCGGGATGATTGTTGGGCCTTGGCGCTAGTTTGCGTTCTCCAAGCACTCTTGTTCTATATTAGTTCTCATCCAGCAGTCATTTAATGCACAAGAACCTCAAAAAAGCAGGTTTTTCAACGAGACAAAGGGTCATTAGTCTTAAAAAAAATATAATACCACTTATACACATACAGTAGATGCTCACTCAAGCAGTGAGTGTAAGTTGTTGGCAAGGTGTTATTGATCCATGAGCAGCCATCATATCTTAGACACTGAATGAAGCTTTGCTGTAATTGCCACCTTAAGGCTAGAACGCTGCTGTTTGTGCTGTAAGTGATTATAAGCAGCCGTGGCATGTCCAGCAGAGAAGAAAAGAATTTCATTTCAATCTGAAGGCAATCCACAGCAATAATGGATGTGAGGAGAAGTGAAGGACAGGCAGTAAATCCTTTATATCAGCTTGATGAGGGGGGTGTTTATTAGCTGATTTATTGCCTCCCTGTCTTTTGGTATTTTTATAGAAATGGCGATAAATAATGCATTTTAGAAAATTAGACTGTGTCCTTGCTTTCTAAAATTCCACTTTCAACCAGCTTGCAACCATGACAACTGCTTGAAAAAGGACCAAAAACATTTAACATCCCGGTGCTATAACTGTGGACAGAGTTATGGGTAATTAGCATA
Organism: Chaunax sp. Z400; assembly: GCA_037577475.1. Taxonomy (NCBI): domain Eukaryota; kingdom Metazoa; phylum Chordata; class Actinopteri; order Lophiiformes; family Chaunacidae; genus Chaunax; species Chaunax sp. Z400. The sequence continues at coordinate 3,866,141 of CM075199.1, forward strand.
GACTTTGTCCTGGTAATCACCTATGGCCTAGTATTTGACACAATTGTCTAAATAGATTTTTCTGAAGAACAAGTGGTTGCTTTTTTAACAGCAACCCACACATACAGTATAGTTTTCTATGGAAATGCATTATGCATCTAACAAGGGATGATACATGTAATTTAATGCCAAAACCCAGAGGGTGGGCAACAAGTTTTCCTAATCTATGTCACGCTCTCATCTGCAAAGCACGGTATGGATGGAGTGCTTGATGAGGGAAGGAGAGGCATGAGGGTTGTTTGAAGGGGGAAACTTGGCATTGAACAAGTCCCATAGAGACTCTCTGTATTCCCACCAAACCGTAGAGCAATTAGTCACTGCTCATTAATGACTACAAGTCCCACATGGCATGCCCCAGCTGCTGCCATACCACTGATTTAATCTTTATTTGATTTAATATCCTGACACCAGAGGAATGTTGAAAATTCAGACAGAAGGTAGAGAATCTTCGGAGGGAATAACACGCAGCAGCTCGAGAGGAAGGAGATTTTTTTCAGTATTCATTCCTTTATCATTTATTTAATTTGACATTTGCATTAAAGACAAAATCCTCAAGACAACTGTGGAGGATCTTGTAGCTCCACCAAAGAAGCGGAAGCTGCGATCATTCCTGTATTGATTTAGTTTTTAATAGACTGATGATCAGTACAGTTTAACTAAAATTGTTTTAACTCTTTACAGGAAATGTCATACACTCTACTATATGGTGAGAGGTCACTACTTCCTATCCATTAAGGCATTAAAAAAATTAAGAAAAATACATGACAAATGCACAGTCTTGTGTGCACATAAAGCTATGATTAGGTTCCAGGCGTTTGAGTTAGCAACACACCCACATAGCACTAAATTTAGCGCAAGAAAAAAGTCACTGCTTGATTTGGCTGAATACTAAAGTCTCATTAGCTTTGGCTGCTTCCAGAATGTGTTTTTGCATGAATCAAGGACTGTGGTTTTTGTTCTCCATCTTTAACACTGTACTTACAGAGGGAAGAGATCGCTTCAGGGACAGAATGGACAGAAGGTGAACCGGTACTTCTTCTAACAGCCCTGTATTCTAGGCATTGCAGCCATATTGGACGATTCTGCGTCTCAAAATTCAGTCCAATTCCCAACGTTTAACATCAAACTTGGTGGTGTCTGTATGTAGCCAAATGGGCAATGATGGTTTGGGGGTTTTGGGGGAGTTTCATGCAGGAAAGCTTTTCCTTTTATGAATCAAAATCACAATTTTATTTTTGCCTCACCTTAAACTTGCCTTGGCTATTTTGACATCATAATTTTCCACTAGCATTCACCATTTAGTAAGATTTTCTTTCCTACTTGTCCTTGATGCGCGAGACTGTTTTTCTTAGACATTAGAAAAAAGAAAAGTGATGAAACAAAATCACAAATTAAAATACTGTTGTCAAAAAATATCACAGCGACTTATCAGTGTATATTATATCCAACATATCACACTTCTCATTCCCTATACTCGGGTGAGGTTGGTGCATATACAACAGTATATGGCACCAGATATTTACATTTTCACCACCAACAGCAACCCCATTCTAAACCAGAGACAACAAAACCATAACACAAATTTGACTTGCCCTGATGAGACTGTCTTCTAGTATTTCAGCAGTAAAGTTGGGACATGTAAATTCTGCAGCTTTATTCCTGTTTCAGAATACACCATGTAGAACCACTTGTGTTAAATATAGCAGTCCAAGTAGGCTTTAACTACATGCGTCACCTTGAAAGTTACTAGTTTTGTCACTTTCCATTTTCTGCTCAGCCTCATGGGTCCTCACAGCCTTTTGTGATCCTCATTGAATGGAGCATGCAGCAGGACACATGAGCAGCTCTCCAGAGATCTACCCCCAGCGCTCTCAGGTGATCCGCCTGCGTGGATCCGTTTACCAGCTAGGCAGCTGCCGTGGGAGGTTTGAGTCCTCTTACAGTAAAAGTCGACATCAGGCTATGGTTACAGTGTGCTAAGACTGAGGCAGTGGTGGAAAGAGGGGACAGCTTAGAGGGTGCTACAGGCCTCCTGCCATGGGTTCAAAGAGAGTTCCCCAACAGCTGTGGCTCTCAGGGGAGGTTCAGAGGGCTGTTCGGGCAGTGAGAATGGAGGTTTAGGGTCACACGGCAACTCAATCTGACCTCAAAAACGAAGTTTCTATGTTGGATGCCTTGATTTCCAAATCTTTTAACAGAAATATACACTTCTTATATTTCATTCTTTCATCGTATTTTCCAAGGTTGCAATGCATTTACTTCACAAAGGTGTTTGTGAGGCTCCGCATATCCCATATTGTCTAAAACAACTCCTTACCATTAATGGTTCATTGTCACTTCAACAATACAGGGTGCCATACAATGTGGCTGGCTTTTGAAAAAACTACTGTATGTGTAGATTTCCCAGAAATCTGCACTCTAGTGGTAATGCAAGACAAAACCTTGGGAAGAAAGTTGCATTCAAACCAGACTGTGAAAAATACCTCACATTCAAGCATAAACTTGTACAATGTGTTCATCCCTTCTTGAAATCCAAACAGTTGTCTAAACTGTTTAGAAATGTCTGAACAGTTGTAGTAGTTGACTTACAGCTTGTCTTTACAAGAAAAACAGCTGTATAGTGACGTTTATTGTTAGATGTCAATCTCTTGTGGCCTTAAAATTTGGACAGAGCAAAGCAGGAAGTCATAGTCAGATGTGACTTAAGCCCCATTTCCACTGCGTAGTATACTGTCTCGACTCATTTGAGTTTCCATTAGGTATAAAGTACCTGGTGCTACTTTTTTAGAACCACCTCCGTTGCAGTTCCAAGCGGGCCGAGCAGGTTCGTGAAATGTTACAGACCACTGCCTGCACAGCACAGATCAATGGACACCACACTCAAACAGCGCAGCTATTTTAGCGACCATGAATTTTTCTTTTTTTTATTGTAGCTGCTGTATTGAGGAGTTGCAGACTATCCCTTCTTAAACAGCTGATGAGAGGATCAAGAGGGGTGGATGTTGCGTTGAACGCTATGCCATGGCAATTTCGCAGGGTGCCCGAGGGGGTACCATCCCGCAAATGGAAAACGACTGCCAGAAAAGTTCCAGATACCAAGGCCAGTCGAGTCAAGGAGAGCCAGTACGACGCAGTGGAAATGCAGCTAAAGTCAGCACAGGGAGGATTTTGGGGTGGATGGATCCATCAAACACATCAAGACTTTCATCCAGGAGTCCGCTGTCCATGTACATGTGAAAATCATTGACTTATCTTAAACTATGTATTGTAGTTACCTTGCACCATGGACGCAACGAAATCTAGGTTACATGAGAACGTAAGTTACATACGGTACATATCAAACCAAACTATGGTCTTTTCCAACCTTTTCTAACCTAATCAAATACTTTGGTGCTCAAACCTAACCAAACTGTGACCACTTCAGAACGTTAGCCACATGAAGATGAAGGTCTTGTATGATGAAGGTCCGGTACGCCTTTTGCTGGTTATGTTCTCGGGTCAAATACGTAGCTTTGGGCGTTATTGGCAGTAAACCCATTCAGGCGTATAAGTATGTCGAAATGTTGTTGATTTTGTAAGGCATTTTTCCAGTTCATTATATTGGGACAGAAGGTTAAGGTTGGACTTTTTTTATACAGCATTCCCTGAGAAGAATACTGGCAGGACTCAAGGTTAGTTTATCAGAAACAGAGAGAGATTATAGATGTAGTTGTGGACCAATCCTGCAAAATGTTCAGAAACTGGCGATAACAGCCCATTAATGAGAGAAAGTTTTGCAAATTACACGTCTTCTCAAAAGTCCTCAGTAATTTGTCAATATTAGTTGTATGTTTGTTTAGCCATCCTCTGATGTTAATTCCTATTTGAAAGTAACTTTGCCAATTTATATTGGTTTTGCACAAGATTGACACTTAAGGCTGGTGTTCTGCGCTATAGTGGCAGAGATATAGTATGTCTGCTACAAATTATCCAGCAACTTCAGTGACTATCCTGAAGTGTGTTTCACTTTACAGTGATTTTGTTAGATTCTGTCATCACTTCCAGAGACTGCCGGTGAATGTGACAAAAAGCAGCTTAAAATCCTCTTCAGAGGAAAAAAGAAACGATATTACACTGATGCCAGGAGGAATAAGACGCCTACGGATGTGCATTTACAGAGAGGTGACAAATAAATAATTGGAGAAACATAAAAGCAGATGCTTGCAGAGAATGAGGGCGCTCACTGCTTGGTTAGATAAGCCGGAAATTTCACTGAGCAATATGCTGGATAGAGCTGTTTACCACCATCATAAGACCAATGGAGGAAATATCTTTGTTGTGAAGTATTTGAAACTGGTGGCTCAAGATGGACCAGCATATCTAGACATTGCTGTAGTCATCATCATTAAATTTAGATTGTAAGATTAACATTTATGAAACAGGTGATAGTGTCATCCTCGAAAACCTCAGTCATTCACAAGGATGGGGCGAGATTCACCACTTTGTGAAACATACAACTCTGTCAAGGATTTTACTTAATGAGCCTAGGAATACTTTGTGAAGCCATTGTCAGTAAACACAATTCATTCACAAATGATTGCATTCTGTTTTTATTTTGCTCGAAGCTGCAGCCCTTTTGGAATCAGGCTTGTACTTAACAAATGTAGGGAGGCATGAGGCTCATTTGTATGATAGATGATAATCTGAGGCAATTTTGGAATAAAATACCCCACAGTTTGCAGATTTAGTAAGTAATAGGAAAATTCTCCTTCCCTGCAAAAAGCACAAATACCTCTAAATACTGGTGTTATAATTTAAGGACATCTTTTTACAAAATAGCATGGATGGATATTGATCAATGAGATGATTGATTAAGACTGATGAGGTACCTTGATATGCCAAAACATACATTTCCATCTGTTATTTTATCTTTTTTTAATCATTTTTTCCCTTTCATTTAATAAATTTCACCATGTTGCTAGCGATGTTTAATTGGATTATTTAATGTTTTTCTGACAGCAAAACATTTCCGGAATGAATAACAAAAGTCCAAAAATACACCTCTCACAACATCCCAAAAAAAAACCCACTCTTAAGTATGATTAGCCCCTTTCATTACTGTATTTCCTGAGCTTTGATCAATGAATGATCCAATAGTAGATCCTCAGATAAAGTAGAAATGTAGTACATGTGTATCTGACTTTTCAATCACCCGGCCTATTCTTGTCTCCTCTAGTTAGAATGTTCCAGTAAAATGAGACTGGATAAATATTTGTCCAACATAACTGCAGGCCCATTCAGCTGATCCTGTGGCTTCAGCTCCCAAACAATAGTCCCTTATCCCAACCAAGTAACTCTACACTCACTTCCCCGGTCATTATTGATGGCCTAGTAAGTGTTACAGTTACAAACCAATTACTCTACCATTAATGTTAGATGAGCTGCTCTACAAGTACAGCTTGATGCTTATCAGCTTTCCTCTGTTACGTGCCTTTTAACTTTCACCAAATGCATAACTTATCCTGCTCTTGCTTTCAGTCTTTATTAAGTGGAAGGTGAGAGTGACAGCTGGCAGTCTTAACCCTATATCGGGGGGAATTTCTTCCAGTTCAAGAGGTAAAGGAGTCAAGAGGTGAGCAACATGTCCCCTCGATGACTCTGGGAAATCTGGTGACCCAGTAAAGTGATATCACACCAACAAAGAGGCGAAACAGGGAAAGCAGAAAGAAAGTTGTAGAGATCGAGTGAATTACTGTATGCTGCCACCTCCACATGTGGTTTTACCAGCACAAGGAAACTGTGTGTTTTCAGGTCAATGAAAGGTACATTTTTTTAAGAGACACACACACACAGGCTCACGCGCAAAGAGCAGTTTTCCCCCCAGATGTGTGTTTGAGATATGGCAGACAGGTTTGTGCAGAGTAGGGATGATGAGAGACAGTTCACAGATCAAGTCAGCACCTTTCACGTCTCCATCAACGGCTTCTGCTGAGAAACAACAACACATCTTCTCAGTAACAGCTATCTTTCTTCATTGAAGGGAGGAGCCCAAACTCAATGTATGGTTTGTAACATTTTAAGAGTCAAATGTCAGAGAATTTTAAATAACGACAAAGGTCAAGGATTGCAGGTTTCTGGGAAATATTTTATGTAAGTATGAAAATACTGTAGGATAAAGAGGATGAACTAAAATCTTGAACTTTTGCAAAGAAATTCACATTATACTGTATTTCTAAATCTGTTTTTCCCAATCTGCATTGGAGTATACACAGATTAATGTAATTAAAAGCATAATTGGACTTTGTTTTTGTCACATCCCGAACTCCTCCAGCACCTCTGCCCAGTCCCTTAACCAGTTATCAAACCACATCAGACCGAATTACAAAAAGTAATAGTCTGCAGCCAGACTATTATGCAAATGAAAAAAAGAGAACAAATCACACCTGTACTTATCTTTGCACTGGCTCCCCATTTGTTATCAAATTCCATACAAGATTCTTCTGTTTCTGTATAAAGCCTTGCATGACCTTGCCCCAAGCTACTTTACAGAACTGCTATCCCTATACAGTACAACTTGGCCCCTAACTCAAGGACTGTTAACTATCCCACAATCACATAGAAAACGTTTTGGTGACAGAGCCTTCTCAACAGACGCACCAAGGCTCTGGAATAGTCTCCCTGAAAATATAAGAGCAGCAGAATCTCTCAACTCCTTTAAAAAGTGTCTTACGAACCACTTTTACTCTCTTTCATATGACTCTTAACTTGAATGTCTGTTGTGTTGTGTGTGTGTGTGTGTGTGTGTGTGTGTGTGCATATATATATACATATATATACTATATATATATATGTATTTTGTTGTGTTAATGAATAATGTCAGTTACGTTTGTTGTTTTTTAAAGCGCTCTATAAATACATTTGACCCTGACCTCGACCATTGCCAATGAAAATCTATCTGATTTGACTCATGCAGAAATGTTAACAGATGAGGTAATGTTTTAAATTATATTCATGGTTTGTTCAGTCACTTTAGCCAACTTTTTTGTCACTGTTTGACTTTCTCCCTGACGTTACAGCGACAAACAGCCAAATTAAATGCATGGGGGGGGAATTACAGCTTTCTTTGGGTTTGAACGTTGTTGGAAACCTTTTCGTAATAAGTATCCAACTCAGAAAAGTATAACAAAGATATTGTCATTTTTAGACATTTTAATGCATCTAATTGTACAACAATGACACCACAGCGTTCCACACTGACAGGCGGACTGTTTTTGTTTGAACCCCAATCCAATTTTGTCGACGAGTGGGCTCTAAAATGTTCTTTCTGTTTTTGCTAAAAAAGAGTATCTTTGTCCAAGCTCCCATATGTTTTTGATGAAAACAAGAACCTGCAGCCATGCTTACTGTTCTGAGTGACATACCCACACAGCTGCTTTGTGCTAAATGCTAATGTGAAAATGCAGGTATAATGTTTAGCGTATGACATTTTTGCTACAGTAAAATTTCATCACTGTCGTGTTTATACTTACATTGAAAGCAACTGTATATAGAAACTAGACGATCACTAGTAGACCACATACTTCTGCAAGACCCAAAAGCTGCTTTTGATTAAATCAAATCCTCGTCCAAATTCCAATTATTAACTTAACCAAATCAGATTAATGAAAATTTATCAAGTAGATAATGTGTAATTGATTAAAAATGCTGTAAAAAGCCACACTGTTAAAGGAAACGAAAAAAAAACATTCATGGATCAGCCCCTTTATCCAGATCCGCTCCATAATTTGACGGTTTCTTCTTTCACCATCAAGCAGTTAATGCATAACTGACAAAAATGGTCAATATACACCCTACAAGCAGTGGCGGATCTAGAATTTTTCTAAATCAGGGGCCATAGAGGGGCCACGTTTTACAGAGGGGCCAACTATATGTCCAACATTCATGCACATTTCCTTATTCAGTAAGATGTACACACAGACTATATCACCAGGCATTCATAGCTTTTGGTAAAGACACACATAATTGAATATATTATGCAAATTGTGCATTTTTCAAGCACATTGTGTAAATCAAAAAAAATTAGCAATTATTTAATTTTAAACTAGGATGCATAAATTAATATAAATCATAAGACTCTATTTTCCAATTATGTAATACATAAAATAATTGAATGGGTTTTTTTTTACATTAAAGAAAATACTTATATACTATATTACAACATACACAACAGTTTAGAGGAGAGAAACTTGACACAGTCAAGTATTCAAGTTGTAAACAAACAGAAAAAAAAGACAGACAAGTGACAGGACAGGGACACTTCAGGGGCCAATCAGATTTCAGCTGGGGCCAGTGCCCCTCTGGCCCCGCCCCTGGATCCGCCCCTGCCTGCAAGTCATAAAAATTGGTCAACTAGTTCTTGTGTACTCTTGGTGGCAAACAAACAAAAAACAACAATTATATCAAAACAAAACATTAGCGACATAGTTTAGACAATCGCAGCGATTAGTACCGCTCTAATTTTCCCAACACTGGTCACTATCTCTCTCCTTTTCCCTTTAACTCTTTTTCTTACACACACAAACACACACACACCTATTGTATGTCTTTTGTAGGTGGTGGCGCTGATGTCGTACATCAGCAGGTTTGGAGTGGAGCATGTCCTTAAGAATATGATAAAGAGGAAGCAGGCATTTCCTCCTCAAGAGGGATGTTTTCCGTTGGACGTCCTGTCTGATTAGCGAGACCAGTGCCTCTTCCCATGAACTACACAGCCCGACACATTTACAGAAAAAAGGTTTCATGTTATAGAGCATGTTGTGAGAATGCTCTCCATTACAGTGAGATATGAGGTGCCTTCATAATTCATAAGTCAGCTTTCAAACGCATCATGAAACTGTCAGGAGACAAGTCTTTGCAGCTTTGTATATTGTCTCTCACTTGCTTTTACAGTTCATCATATGCTTCTAGTGTAAAGCTTGATTTTAGGAATAAAATGTATGTACATTATAAAATGTTTGCTTCAGCAATATAAATGGGTAATGTTACCTAAAACAGTACAATACCAAGAAAAATATGTTTTGTGTGCATCAAAACCCGTTCAGTAATCCTTCCTGTCTAAATTTGTTGCACCATTAATCATGGCCTTGATTGCAGAGGAACTTCGAGAAAATGCAGCTCGGTTGTGGGAAATAAAGAGATTGACTCGTCTCCTCTAGAGTCCGTCTGGGGGCTCCTGCGGAGGAGATGCATTATCTTAGAGTCCAGTGAAAGTAGGGGGAGAGTGCCTTGCTGAAGTTTATGGAGATTTATGGCTCCTTCCCCAGGCATTAATTGCCTCCTCCTCTGTGGGTACTCTTGGGAGGCCTGTGGTAACAGTGACCAGCACCAGAGCTCCTGCAGGTGGGCCCACCAAAACGCTGTTTACTGAGACTACTTATGGAGACAAATGGTGTCATGGGGCGCTCCGAAACCAGACGAGAAAACAAAGCAGAGGAGGACAAAAGCAGAGAGACAGACAGCTGGCCGTTGAAAGGGTTCAGGACTTCAACTTGGCCTTCAGAGACAGAAAAAAGAGTTATGAGAGCCAGACTTTACTGGTACCCATTAAATATCTATCACTAAGGAGTGCTGTGATAAAGTAGTGACAGAAAGAAACATTTGAACTTGATCTTGGGACATTAGTTGTGGAATGACAAGTTCAAAACCAGAGATGGATATTTGTCTTTGAAAGGTGAATCTTGTCTTTCTTTCACTTTATTCAACCTTTTTGCATTAAAACATTGTCATGACAATAAATAATATGCAAAAAAACCAAAAACATTTAACCAAGGGGTTAAAAAATATTTAAAGTTAAGATGCATGTACAGATATTTAAGTTGTCACAACTATTGTCTTGTACTATCATCCTACTCTTTAAAATGTTATATGCATTTACTAAGAAAAATAAATTCTGTTGAAATAAAAAAGATAACTCATTCTATACACTGTTCTTCTTCTTGTACTTGTCTTTTTGCCCACGACCATACTAATTCTGAGAGGTGACGTCTGGAAATACACCACAAGGACACATGCCATATTAGTTCTTTTATAAATTTTTATTGACTACATTACATTATTTTATTACATTAATGAGTATTTTTATATCTTTACACAACATAAAGGGAGACCGAGTGGAGCAAGATCAAGTAGCAAGCAGGTTATTCCTAAAAACAGATACAGTTCAAATAACATACAAATATTTTACATTCATAATGCAGCAAAAACCGACATTTTGAGAAATATACCAAGGACAGCATCAACTGTGCCTTAGCTGGTTTAAAATCCCTCTGTGACTGTCGTCTTAATTGGCGTTCTCACCTCATGGATAAATCAACAAAATTCTGGCATTCACATGGTTTTATGATCGCTAAATCCAAGCTATTAATCCAAATTCTTCAGATTTGTCTTGCAAATCACTCTTATTGGAATCCATCTATTACCTCAATCAAAACGTTCACACCTTAATAAGGATGGGTTTGGACCTCTCCCATTTTAATGGGACTAGGTGGTTGAATGCGTTGTCAGGACCGATGGCGGTGACAGGTTCATGTTTATTGCAGGGGAACACATCTTGAGTGAGAAGGTTAGTATAAGAGCACTAATGACTGCGAACAGTCTGGCCACTCAAACCATGAATATTGGATATGTCGGGGAACACATTTAAAGCACACCACCCCCTTCCTGTTTCCTGTTGAGCTTGCCTACAGAACACAGGGGACGGATGATGTCATGAGGAAGAGGTGAGGAGGTGGAAAAGTATGGAAACTGTGACTGAAATAAGTGAGGAAGAGATGAGGCAACGTGTGCTGCTTTAAGTTGAATAAATGCTTTGCTACGCCTTCACATAGCAGATGGATGTTCAGATACACCATCATTACCTTCATTTCATCATTAATAGTCATGCCTTTTTATAATCATTACCACCATTAACTTCATTGCTTTCAGTCTGTTTTGTTCTACCACCCACCTGCCCATTAGAGTTTAAGCACCGCACAAACAACAAGTTGTTTTTTTTTTGTTGCAAAAATTCAGCAGCCATTAGAAGATTAACCTCTGCCTTTTTATCATTACTGTGTAAAGAACTCAGGTACCAGGCAACAGGCAACGATGAATGAATGAAATATGTTCTGTGAGCCATCTGGATACTTTTTGTCCTCTGAGCTGGAGAGAGGACTGATTCTACTCCATTATTCTGTAGCTATCTTAGATCATCATCATCTCAGGTCCATTTCGTCAATGACTCACCAGCTGCAGCAGCCATTTCTAATGTATGCTTATGAAAATAAATACATTAGCATTAGATTAGATTGCAATTGTTTCATACTTACGTTTCTGATAGGACCAAATATACCTCAAACTGATGTTTGTACTGATTTGCTTTATAATTACCTCAATTATGCTCTCAACCATGTCTGTTAGTTACCTCGGCTAATAAGGCCATGTTTTCATCGCTGTTAGTTTTCAAAGTTGAATCAGAAGCAACCGGACTTCTGTTTAAGGTTGGATCGTTTTAAGGTAAACCTTAAATAGTAGTCCACTTCCTTCTGATTCAACCTTTGAGGATTACCGTGACCTGAATGAATGAGAATCTACAGAAGCATTACTTTTAAACCACCTTTCCACTACGTAGTACTGGTTTTCTGCAGATCGTTTTCCATTATGGGATAGTACTGTACCTCCTCAGGGTAGGTGGATGTTGCGTGGGACTGCCGTGGCGTAGTCTTCAACGCAACACACACCTCTCGTGATCCTTTCATCAGCTATCAAAGACAGGGACGTCTGCACCTTCTCAGTATAGCGGCCGTTTAAAAAAAAGAAGTTATGGTTAAGTAACTTGGCTGTTTAGATATGGCAGCCATTGATTTGTGCTGTGCAGGATACTTCGTGCGTGCCAGACAATGATGATGCAATGACACTTGAAGCCTCTTTGACCAATCGGTGGTCTATAATGTTTCACGTGACCTTTAAGTACCTCAGCTCAGTTGGAGCCACAACTGAGGTGGGACTATAAAAGTCGTACCAGGATCGGGATCGGGATCTGGGAATTTTTGAAAGGGCCTTGGCGTAGGTTTGTGCTCTTTTTGTGATGTTTAGTGTGGATGCATATCTGGTCTAAGACATGTGTAAGGTTGTTCATCCTTGGGGGTTTTTTCTGGTTTTTTTAGGCTTAGAATACTTTAAGGCTGTTTTTCAGGATGGGTGCCTGTAGACACGAATTCAGCGCCTCAGCTCTAAAGGGAACATCTAACCAGAAGTGAAATGCTGTGATCACTCCTCAGTGTGATATTGATTGGAGCTTTTTCCACATGTCACTCCCAATGTGTTAAACCACAAATTGTGGAATATTCAGGCTAAAGCATATAAAAACTCCACTCACCACACACACCCTGTACACCTTCCTTTCATGCCGGTGTTTATAAAATTGAACTACTTCCTGCATTGATTCATTTTGGACACAGACCAATGGCTACATTGGAGTGTTTAGGTTCAGTTTTTATTGTTTGATCAGGAATCTTTCCACTGTCATACCGTTCATAGCCCAGGAATGAGCCTCCTGTTAAGAGTGTGTGAAGAACTCCTTTATCCACATAGTATTTTCTAGATCCACTCCAGACCAATTACAGTTCCTGAACATTAGTGGTCATGAATGCTCTTAAGTGATCACATATGTTCAAATGTCACTGATGATGGGTTCTGTTGGATTTTGTATGTGGGAAACTGTGATCACTCTTAAGCTCAAAAATAGCTAGAGAGGAGGACTGTGTGGTTTAAAAGGTTTGACTTGCTTCAGGGTTCGTTGGATTACATAACCTACTATATGTGGTGCCTGAACAATTCCCTCCTGGATGCTGTTTTAATGTATTCAAAGTTCAATAACACCATATTCAGAGCTTCCTCCAAACGTATTTGGAGTTATGTTCAGCTTTTTATCACACTTGAATCTTCTACTCCAGTGTTTCTCAACCTTTTTTCTGTCACGGTGCCCTTTAAAAGCATGCAAAGTATTCAATGGCAAATATTTTGAGCTTTCTCGTGCACAGGAACTCCAAGTGTCACGGACCCACTCAAACTGGCCAAACGACTCAGATGAAAAACAGCGATTCATAGAGAAATTGAGAATTTTTAAATCCTGAGAGATAAGGTGAGAAAAAAAAGAAGCTGTGTGAATGCTCACTGCACAAGTGAAACATGTCATGCCTGCCCTGTTCCACAAAGGAACACCAAAGTATGAACTAAAGGCTTGGCCTGAAGACATGCAATTTGTGAGAGAGGTGAGAAGATCTTCTATGCCTTGCATTTTATCATTCAAGTTCACTGACTTGACTAAAAATGTTGGCCAAGTACGTTAGTTTCGTGCACATTTAAGCATCTGCAATCAACTCTGCACATGTAGAATTTCCTTCTATCGGGAATGTTCCGCGTTCTTCTTTTAGCTGTGCGAGTCAGCCCTAAACTTTACCCCCTAAAAACCAGCGGATGGCTGTGTGTAGAAACAAGTTATGACGTTCTGCTCCCATTTCCTCACAGAATCGAAAACAGACGGGTGTTTAATTGCCGCGCCTTAACGAAATCATCCACCACTCAGTGAATCTGAAAGTTCTTCAGCAGCGTTTCATAAATGAAAGTTGTAGTAAATAGTAACATGCAGGCATATGGTGACCATGCACCAGTTAACCAGTCATATGCTGAATCATACGCTGACATTGTGACATAAGGGAAGGGGCTTGTGAGACAAATTTCAATTTGAAAATTTTATTTGATAAGGTTGTTTTTTTCATTGTTGTGTTTTTTAATTAATTATATGATGTCAGCAACATCAGTTGAGAATGGCAGCTCTAGTCTTACTAAAATGCAAGGTATGTTAGATGACATATTTAAAGCTATGGTTGGTGATTTAAGAAGCATTTTGTCATATTTAAATATTATATCAAATAATAAAAGTAAAATGTGTTATATGTGGCCTTTACCGGCCTCTCATTGGACCATCCACAATCATGTCATTTGGCCAGAATTAAATGCCATTTCTGACTGAGGTATGTTTTAGACCGCTATTTTGTGTTTAAGTGATTGTGGCCTTTGAGTTGATCATTTGTAGGGCTAAACTAGCTAAGAGAGCGTTTTGAACATGGTACATTCACCACTTAGGCATGTCTCCCAGCTGGAATTGTGAAGTCAGGCTGTGGGTACTCATGTTTTTCTGAAGAGTGGCTTCAGCGGGAGGAGGAGGTGCAATTCGTTTTTTGCTCAGACACTGTCAAAATCAACCGTACTCTTATTCTCTAATGTTGCCAACTCCAGCTTTAACAAGTACTTGTGATCTTCTCCTAAGTGCAGCATAAATATAATCTCTAACAGCCATTGGAAGATCACTCCGATCCATCTGATCTATGGAGACGACACTGGTTTCTCTATGATATTCCTCACCTTAAGGCTCATCTATGCTCAATGTTGAAGATGAATATAGATATGCATGGAGCCTGCTGTCTGTATTCTGTGCTCACTTTGTCCATATTTGTGCACATTTTCTGAAACCTCACTGGTACGGATGAAATGGAGCTACACCAGCAGAAATTGAAGGGTTCAGTTTATAGTCATAATTCAAGCAAGACACAACAAATGTCTGATGAAGCGACACGAAAATGACAAGGAAGAAAAAAGGGAAGTGAAATTGTGAAAAAAAAACTCTCCATCCTCATTGAGATGATTTAAAGGCGACTGCCGAGAATGTCGCTGCCCTGCTTTTGCATGGAAGTGCAGTACGTGGGAGTAGATGGATGCGTCATTTAAAACAGACATGTTTATTTTTGTACGTAGATTGAGTGTAAATGAGTCTTTAGATGAATTTCCTCATCATTTCAACTTGATTACTTGAACATTATTTATATTGCTCTTTTGCAACAATCCAAATGTTTTTCCAACTTGAAAAAATGGACTTCACTCAAACGTAACCCAGATCTGTATACCACAACACAACTTCCTCAGGCTTTCACATCAAAAAACAAGCAAACAACAGTGAACTGCTATGGATTAGGGTCCCTTAATGATGCAGTATTGTATACAGTCCAGAGTCACCAGATCTGATGAGTAGATGAGCTCAGCCCTCTCTGACCTGGTTGCTGTGAACTGGGGCTCTACATGCTGCAGTCCCCGTGGTGAAGAACCCCCTTGCCTTCCCCCCATTCCTGCATCTAATGAAGACCAGAGGAAAGGATATCAGGCCCTCAATCAGCTACAAGTCCACTTCACATATGTTTTGATGAATCTGCGCTCATGTGATGAGCCCGCAAGCTCAGGGGAACTTCACTGCAGAGCCTTATCAGCATTCCTCGGAGGAAACAGTCAACAAAACCACATGGGCTATCCCTGACAGGTGACGCCTTGAGCAGAGGAGCAACACCTCCGTGTCTGATCATGTGATATTCTGTGGAGCTGGGGGCCAGATTGGCTGTGCGATCATGATCACATGCTGTAATTTGTTGTGAGGCCTGTTCAACTATCAGCTGCTGAAGTGGAGTTAGCTTGAGGCCCTTTGAATTGTGGATTTTGCAATGTGATTGAGAGCAGGGGTTTCTAGGGTAGGGAAGGCAATGTGAAGCTGAGAAGGGTCCCGTTATTTCTGGATTTAAATACTACTTTGCCCAGTCATGTGATCATCCTCTGTTGTCATGTTGACATTTTGTGGAGCATTACTGCTTGTTGTATTGAGTTTTAGTGAATTTATGTGTCCGTGCTTGTGCTTATTCTCTGGTTTCAGCGGCTCAAATGTGAGGATTTGATCCTTTTCTCAGTTTTATAGAATTGTAAATTAAATGTCATTGGGCTTTTGACTGGTGCAAAACATGCAATTTAAAAACATCACTTTGGCTACATTACAAGCCTCATTATCCAATTAATGTGAATGCATCTGTCCTCTAGAATAGCAGGTCTGTGCACATTGATATGCGCAGTTTTCACAACTTCCTTGTGTTTGTTATTTTAGTGATTAATCAAAAAACAACAATAAAGAGCATTGAATTATTTTCCTGTCGTGTGTGCACTTACTTTGTGCTTGTATCCGTGAATATGTCTGTAATGCAGGTGTTTTGTCTGTTGCCATTTACAGAGTCACAGGCTAAATGTAACACTGAGCAGGTGGAAGGGAGGGAAACCAAAAAGAAAAAAAGAAAAAAAATCTATTAAATCTTGACTCTGTCATTGGAAAATCTTTCTTTTGTTTATAATAAAACTGTTTTCATTTCTCTGCAGCTCAAATGTGCACAAAACTGTATATCCACATGTTACCTTTGATAAACTTTACGTTATTTAATGCTCTTTGAACTTTTATATCAAATCTCTAATAATCTCTTGACTAAATCTCTGTTTTAAACATTTCATTTTAACCTCGTAAACTCAGGTTTTTGCTTTGAAGTAGCCTCAGAAGTACTTTTTTATCACGCCGTCTGACTTCAGATATACGTATATTTGGTATCTGCTTGTTCAAGCACCTCATTGAAGCTATATGATTCTCATATAGTCTGACTGAAATGCTCAAATGCCTGACGTTTTATGGCTGCACCAATACATTAGACAGACATATTCTATTCTGTTCTATTCTATTCTCATTTTGTGTTTGATATCTTTTGAAACATGACAAAAATATCCAGTGGATTTTATGCAACGTGCTTATTCACTGAGGTACAGAGATGGAATGGCATTCATATGGAGAGATTTGCTGTACTGACCACTTACATAGGAATTAGTGAAAAAGCAGAAATGATGATTCATTTTCAGGTACTGTTTTATAGAGGAGAAGAGGAACATTGAGCTATAAAAGACGTGCACCTGAGATATATCAGGCAGATAATAAGAGGACATGAAAAGATGAAAGGTCTGGATGTGCATCGCTGTTAAGTGGGCTGGTAGGGCATTGTGAAGAAATTAGAGATTATGTGTAACTTGACTGCATATGCCGTTGTTTCATCTTTCTATGACACAACCTGAACTAAACCCACAAGCTTTCACATTTCCGCTCTGATTTGTTCTTTTCATCAGCAGCAGTGGAGTGGAGTAATGAATAGGAGAAGAAAGCCATTAAGAGAATGGTGGAAGCAAAATTGGGAGGATGAGAACAACATGTGAAGTACATGCTTGTCCTTCAGCTTCAAAATTCTCCTGGAAATATTTTCCAGATGTACAAAAACACAGTAACTTTAAAAGCTTTAAAAAAGCTCTCCGGGTTGCAGTCTGAAGCATTGAAAGTGTACAACCATTAGCCTGAATACCTTTTTCTAGGTAGGAATGAGACAGAGGCAGCAGACAAGGGGAAATACACATATGCTTTCATTGTTAGATCCAAAACATGCCTGGAATAAAATGGTATTTTCTGTCTCGTGAAACTTATTTTCTAGCCATGTAAAAACACACATAATTGCTTTAAAAGCTGTCCATATATTGTTTGCCTCTGCTCTGAAGTAGCATGCATCATGTGAGAAAACAGGAAGGAAGTTAGCCAACTGAGTGGTTTCTTTCTTTTGTCTGCACTGCACTTTAACCCATACATGGAAATAGTGCTATGGAAAGTGTGACTTCTGCTGCAGAAAACAAAATGTTCAGAGCGAGACAAAAATAGAGAAAATGGTCCACCTTCATAAAAATCTGAATGTATTGTTTTTGTGACTATGAGCAGCAGCTTTCCTTTAATGTAATGTATTGTCAGAAAACGAAAACGTTTTTTTTCCTTGTGAGCACACGGCTGAAATTTTTGCCCATCCTCGCTTGATATCCAACAAAGGAGGAGAGCTGAAGCGAAACCACTGTCTCCATCCCTCTGCATGTCTAAATGCTGTTGTGCAACAGGCGTACACACTGTTTACTTGTGTTTCCTCTGCCAGCTTGTTGTTTTACCCTTTCAACATCCTGCACATGCGGGTGCCACGAGAGGCTGACACTGCTACTTAACTACTGCCTCATTTAAAGCGTAAAACCACACATTGTGACTGAAAAAACTGAACAGAGGAAGTAAAACATGCTTTAAAATCACTTTTACTATTAATAATGTGTTGTTTTCTGCTGCCATATGCAATTATTGAGTGGAAGCACCATGATTTAAATCCACCACACACACGCACACTTACACACACTATGACAAATAATAGGTGTGTGAGCTTAACGGAGAGTAAGGGTCCAGACAAAGGTCAGAGCCTTCGGTAAACAAATGGCTATTTAAGCATAAACAAATCATTGTACCTCAAAGGCAGAGCAGTGAAGGATGTTACCTCAGGGGACGAGACTCTTTAAGTTGTGTTTGTGTTTCCCTATATAAACAAAACATCTATTATCTACTATTATCTGTAATGTACACCTCCATTATGGACTCAATTCTTCTTTTATGAGGCTGTTTTCTCTCATTTTTTAAGTTCTAAGTATTATATTTTATTTTGACGTTTTTGGCTCCTTTTAAAAGCGTCATCTTTCATCCACCGAGATTAAAAACACTGCTGCCAAGTATGTCCTCTTTGGAAAATGTTTTGTTTTTGTTTGCATTTTTCTTTTCTTTTTTTTTTTCTCAAAAATGAGAGACATTTATGGACTGAAGTCAGAACAAGATGATCTCAAAATAGCACATGTAATGCAGCAATATCCTGTGTCTTCAGGGAAGTGGCAAATGCGTCTCTGGGCCACCATGTTCCATGATGAGGTTATCTGCTGTCTGGATTTATAAATATGTGTCTGCGGTTGATTGTGCTTGGTGGGGGTGGGAGCGCGGATTGGACTGAGGTGGCGTTGGTGGTTTTCTGTGAATGGAGCAGTGAAAGGTTGATGCTTTATGCTGTGGTCACAGTGTATGTTTGCTGTTTATTTTGTTTTGCTTGACTTGGTGGAGTCCTGGGTGTGGAAGTTGTGGGCGTTACTTTTTTGTTTGACCTCCTGACCTTGTGCTCTCCCTAACCCCCTGAGGGCAGTCCAGTCACCTCTCCTTAGGATACACTAGACATATTACAAACAGGTTTACTTAATACCATTTAATATTCCCTGAGCAAGATACTGGACCCTGGGGTTCTGTAAGGTTCTGCCCACTGCTCCTCAGGGATGGATCAAATGCAGAGAAAGATGTTCCACATGGGAACAGGGGTATAGGTAGATACTAGAATAAGAACAACTCTCTCCTGATTGACATCATACTTATTTGGAGACATGTTACATACCAAGGCCTAAAACATGTCCACAGTATCAAGACTAGAAGTGCACTTAGCTTAGTGCATACCTCTGTCACGGCACAACATTCCCATTTAATGAAATTAAACCCTAATTTAAATTCCAGCAAGACGTGCGCCATCAACGTTGCTGCCCTCAGGGTTTGGAATGAATAGGGATGAATCCACCTCTTGATCCGGACTTACTCTAAACGTCAATGGTTCAATTTTTGGCTCACTCTTCCACCAAGTTTCATGAAAATCCGTCAACTGGTAAAAATGATGAAAAGAGCCTGATCGGTCAAAGGTAAAGGAAGTGGCAGAAATCCCTTTATGTGGATCCACTCCAAAATTTGATGATTTCTTCCATGACATATGCTTCACGCTGTCACCCAGTTTCGTGAGCCCAGTTTTTCAAAAGCCCTATCTTGCAATGTTCAGAAAAGTAAAAAAAAAAAAAATCCCGAATCCGGCTTTCTATCCAGATCCACTCCAAAATGTTACAGGTTCTTCCTTACCACATGTCCAACCCTCCTATCAAGTTTGATCAAAATCTGTAGTTTATGCATAATAGAAGGAAATGATGAAATTGAAGTGGTAAAGAAAGTGAAAGAAAAACCAACCTGGATCTGCCCCTTTATCCAGATCCACTTCAAAATTGAATGGGCTCTTCTCTGCCATATATGCGCAACCCTCCCACAAAGTTTGATGAAAGTCTGTCACGTTGTTTTTGTGTAATCGTATAACAGAAAGACAAACTAACACTGGTGGGAACATTGCCTCTTTGACAGAGGTAACAACACGCACAAACCAGAAAGAAACAGGACAAACTGACACAATTTTACACTCAGCTTAGAGAAAGAATGCATAATAGGTAGAATAACAATACTTAGCTAGAATTTAAATTGAGACCAAACCAAGTGACTGTAATATTGCTTAAAGCAAACATTTTCTGCGACAATACAATAGAAGAACCTATGATCTTTACAAGAAGCTTTTTTTTGCTCAGGACTTGAAGAGCACAGAGTCACTCTCTTCTTTTGTCGTATTACATTTTGTGGGTTTCTGATCTGTACACTCATATACAAGTAGGTATAGCTATACCAAATGAAAATGCACATCATTTGAAGTCTCTTTGATGTTAAATATACTTTATATATTGAAAATCATTAATGCTCTTTATATTATCAATTTTACTCAATGTTTTCTTCAGAGAATCCCTCAGGGACTTTACAAAATATGGTAACACATAAATTCCTCTAACTTCATGCTTCTTAAAAGATTCACAATTTCTAAAAATCTATCTTAAAGCAATAGTCAGGTTTAGCTTGTTGGGATCATCCTTTTTATTCTGGCTATCAAAAGATTCCTTCCTAAAATAGAAGTAAAGTGGGACAAACTCTGCAATCCTCATTCTGTGCAACAAAGTTTTGGAGTGTACATTTTTGAACACACACGTATGTTTCCCTCGTCCTACACAGATGATAGAACAGTGGGAGAAAACCTTTCCTCTAGGTGTTGTGTAGTCTAGCCTGCATGAGCTTGACACACTGAACCCATTATTTTGACCTCATGGAGCACATAACGACAATGTCAATGTCATCAATGCAATCTTTGAAGCAGGTGTAAGCTTACTTTTTTCAGGGTCAGGGGTGAGAGGAAGAAACTTCTCTTTATTAAACTTTGTTAGGCAGACAACCTGCTCATGAACAAAAGATTTTTGTTAATGCTCCTTCCAGTCTTAAAGAATAAATACTTTTTGAATTTTGTTGAGGTTTATGCTTCAAGGCCAAATTTGGCCCCTTTAATTTTGGGTAGTCATATAATATTTATACTCCATAAACAAAAACAAAAAGTAAAACAAACTCCAAGACCCCACCCCTGAGGTGTAGGGTTACACAATAAACAATGAAAATACAATTACCATGCTTACCACTGATTTTCCTTTAGGGCAGTTTGCTTGGCCTGTGTTGCACATTGCAAAATTAGATGAGTGGGAAGAGAACAATGCTGATATGGCCGCGCTGCAGCAACAACAACATCATAAATTTCCAACAAGAAAAAAAAATGGAACTGTCAGACTTGCAGTCTAAGAATCCAATAGGCGCCTGTCATGTGTGAAGGTAGCAGCAAATGTGGAGCAATGCAAGTGTTGCCCAAAAGTCTGGATGATGTTGTTGTTGTTGCTGCTGTTACTGTCAATGAGGGATCTGTACTGCAGATTTGTAACCACAGGAGAGCCACTCGACTTGGAAAGCCACTCCATATGCAACCAGAACAAAGGAGTCATTTGTCAGTAATATAGATGATGAAATTAAAAAAATGGTTTGGCTTGTCGGGTGGATGCTGTGCATAATATACAAATGATAACAGAGCTCTTAAATTCCTGATCATAAACCAGAGACTGAACGGTACAGAATGATTCCCAACTCATCAAATACAGCGGCTTGGTCAGTGGCCATAAAAGCTTCAGACCACTCCACAGTCAAGCTAGCAAGAATACATGTGCAACCAGTCAGACTTTAACAGTAAAACGTTTCATATATTGTGACATATTCTGCTGATACAGAGAGTGAATCTGTGGTGAAACATGAGTCGATGTCCAGATTATTTTCAGGAATCTCTAGATGAGGCGCCCCGGTAGCCACATGCTAGCTTCACGACTTGTACAGTAATGCATGCAGCGAAAGAAATGCACATTGTGGCTTGAAGTTTCAAACATCTCTCTATAATGCGAAGAATCTCTGTCTGTCTGTCTGTAATTCAGCTATGGTGAGAACCGTTCATCTGATCTACTTCAAACTTGGCATGTTAGTTGCTGGGAGCCCACAGAAATGGAGTATGAATTTAGATATGCGGGACACTCTATATTAATCAGTTTAGAATAAAAAGGTGAAGAGCTGTCCTCAGACGGTCTACCTGCAGCAGCAGGGGGTGTGGCTTGTCTTCTCCTCCGCAGCTAGTCTTTTCATGCCATGGTTCATGGAGTGTCTGTAACTTTTGCTGCTTCACGCTCATCATTAATACATTTAGAATAAACGGGCCAACAACGCTTCATGCAGAGGCAGGGGCTGGGGCACAAACCTAAGTGATGTCATCGATCAGGACTATGGCGCCTCGCCTACATGGCTGCGCTTAGTCAAAAGCAGCACATCCATGAGTCAAAGCATGATTCCACTGGAGAACAAGCTACAGCTGAAAATCTTTGCCCTCGATTATCTAAAGTGTGGGAGTATTTTAGACCAAATGAGGTGGTGCTCTGTAAGCTGTGCAATCTGGTTTTATAGCAGCAGGACAACTGATCTGTGAGCACTTGAAGAGAAAACACCTGAGCGCTAGAAGTCCTGTTAACTGTTTTAACACAGACGATGTGCTTCTGACTGTCACTTTATTTGAATTTTTACAATGCTTGTTTATTACCATTCATTTCTGCACCGCTGCTGTCATCTAAAAGACCTCACCCACAAAGTGTATTTTCAACAGAGATCCAACATTGTGGTTAATTGTAGGCTCTGCAAATTGGAAAATGTCACATCACAGCATGATGTATCAGGATATCATCTTATATTTTCTGTTTGGTTGAACATTTCAGTTGTTGCTGCGACCAGCAGTACCACAGGCATGTTTAAAATGGGCAGTGTGACATGCAAGGAGGATTATCACCTGGGTGATGCAGTATATGGGGCATAGCAAAGTCTGATCTGATAAGCAGATACTCTTCTGGAACTTCATGTGAGCAATTACCTGATAAACACAGTAAAGTGTCGTGGTAATAATGCGTTTCCATGTTCTATGTGTGTGTTTTCATTGTGAAAGAATCTAAACAAAGGTACTGCATATAAATAGGAATGTAAGCAGCATGGAGGATGGGGCCGTTTGGAGGGAATACTCAGCCTTGGCGGAGGTTTGCAGTCTCTAAACGCTCTTGTTGTGTAGGTGGTGTGTTGTGCAGATGTGTGCAGATTATTCTGCAGTTCATAAACTCCTCTTTCATAATCCATGGTTTATCCAAATAGTTTCATTTTCCTAAACTTTTTGATGAAAGCAAAATACACGAAATACACTGACGGCATCATAGTCTGAATGGTATTATATTTTTTCCTAAAATGTAGCTCGCTAAATCAAATTGGTTGCATATGACTGTAATTTATTCAGACGCAGTCGCAGTTCCAGCTTCCATTGAGTTATTTTCCACTGCACATAAAGAATTAGGTCAGAAAGAGCCACACATGAGCAATGAGTGAAGTTCACAGAGAAAAAAAAGTAATGTAACCAATGTGACTCTGTTTGACAAGAGGACGACTTGACTGATTAGTCTGTGGTTTGAACAGAGCAGAGATGTAAAAGGTTAGAAAGCTTTGCTTTTTGCCATCTTTACTGTGACTGTTTGCAGCTTTTCATTTCAAGGGTTGAATGTTGAGACTGTACCAGAAAAGAACCCCAGTCGTATTTGCATCCTGACTTATTTCACACACTGAGACTAATAGAAAACGAATACGACATTATGCTGAAACAAATCATTGCCTTCATTAAAGCCAATAAAAATCCCAGAGTCGTCTGATGTGCCATCTGTACAAAATGAAGATCTTTAATTTTTACAAGTTATTCATCCGGCAAGAATGTCAAAGCAGAGCATTAAAAAGGCGACAATTTATTTTCATACTGGCATAACCAATGATCCCAAACTAATCTCTTTATTGGAGGTTTTTTCTTGGCATGTCACATTTCTCCTCACTGTATCTATGACAAAAACCCATAACAAAAGATGTTTTCTATCTTATATCAATCTTTGTTGGCATAGTGTTATGTCAACACTATCTGTCTATTACTCTCAAGTGGGGCCATGTCTCAGCATCTGTACTCACCACTGAAAAGGGGCATTTAACGTCTTGCGAAGGCTCGTTGATTGTTGTTTGAGGCAGCAGTACCACGTGTCAGAATGAGTTTGAATCATTAAAATAGCAAAGAAGATGAATGGAGGTCAAACAAACAGGTCAATGCCTCTTAATCATTCCTCTGGATCGTATATCTTTTCAGGAAAAGGAGAAAAAAAAAAAAGACAAAGAGAGTTTTTCCTCAAACGTCCAAGCGATTTTTCAGCTGCAAAATCACTTCTCTTGCCCTAAAAATGCATTTCTAAGATGAATGAAGATCTTTATTCATTCATTAGAATACACTTTTGTAGAATACAGCTGTATTTTTCATTCTGTCATCAGTCTTATCCGCTGCGGGAGAAAACGTCTGTACACACAGTTCAAGTTAAGTCGCAATTACATAACCAGAGCAGGCTTAAAATCTGCTCAAATAACACAGAATGGTTGTTTTCATAGCACCATGGTCATTTCTGGGGAAGTGAAGGTAATAAATGGAGTTTCCTCTTTAAAATCCACACTATCCCGACATGAGTGGATGACAGCCTCTGATAAGGTTACATAAACACCAGGGTCTATCCGCTTCAAGCCACCGAGCTACTGAACACACACACAAATACACACCTATACACACACATCAAGGCCAGGCTGCACTGAGCCGCCCTCATCACTGACTGGTTGTATTCACCGCCAGTTCCAATAAACTGCTCCAGTACTGACAGTCATCACTGTTACTCCATATCTCTATTTACACCCGCACGTGCATAACAAATTGTGTAACAGAATACATGAAACAGGAGCTGATGGTGTAGTAGCCACATGGTTAATAATTTAGTTTAGTTTGAAACTCATTTTATTGTCTTTTTTTCAAAGGGAATCAAGTGGTTTATATGTTAAATAATACATAAGCGGAAATGTGATTAAAAATAAAGACCTCCAGTCTGTACTGTAACAATTACATTTTTTTATTTTGTTAATTTACTTTGGGGTTCTGTGGTTCATAAGCGACTAAGTTTTCTCATTTTTGATTGCAAGATTTTTAAGATGGTTTTATTCTGATGTGGTTGAATGTAAATTATGAGAATATGGTGTCTTCTTGCAGGAAGAGGTATACTGTAAAAACATTGGCATTGGCAACATTAGCATGCTAATTAGTACTAAAAGTATAGCTATGGCTGATGGGGAGGCAAACTTTTTTTTTTCATTTAGTCATGACCCACTCCTTGCCTTCATTGATTGGGTTGGTTAGGTCACTTAATGCCGGGCTCAGACTGCAGGAGGTTAAATCCTAATCACCCCTCCTGACAGTCCGAGGAGAAATCTGGTCTGGAATTTTGGTCTTTACTGATGACCCAGATTAGATGGTAATGTGAGTTGTTTACAGACTTAAATCGTCCACTCTGCTCACAGACTCATCTGCACCACCCCGATAATATAACATTGTAGGTAATCTTTTCACTGGCGTTTGTCTGTTTGTCTATTAGCAGGATTTAACTAATCTAACATAAACTAGAAGCGGGATTTGAATAAAACTTGGTGGGAAGGTTGAGCATTTGATAGGCAACAACCCACTAAAATTCGGAGTGGCTCTGAATAAACCAAACAAGCAGGCCGAGACTACCTGAACAGATGGGTGCTGATTCACTTGTCTGGTGCACACCAAGGTTTGGGTGGCAGGGTTCACACTTCAAATCAATCGTACTAACAGAGCAAACGTACCAGAGTTTGTTTTAATCGAACCAAACTTCCAAAGTGTGAATAAATAGCCCCATTTAAATAGCGTTTTCTTTCCGGGCCTGTTGAGCCTTTATTCTGCCCCGATGTCTGTCTGAACACAATGAAGGCGTAATGGGGTGCCAGTTTGTTCCACCTCTGTGACACCTCAGGAGGTAGTAACAGAGCCAAAACAGGCGTCTGTATGAATGGAGTGCCCCGGCGTTGCGGAACGGGTGTGATGTTGTAGAAATATGTTCAGGTGTGCGACCTACCCCGGGGGATTTAACTATGCGGCAGCAACAGGAAGTTCATTATTTGAAGAACAAGCACAGACGATGGCCGCTCAACTGGGGAGATATTCAAATATATCAGCTTTTATGGTAGTTGTTGCCTCTTAACGTTGCGGAGTGCCAGCATACACTGTATACGCACAAATCGAGGTGGCGTTGTGAGGCCTTGGGCTGGTCCAGTTTGAACGCACCGAAGGGGTCACAGAGGGGGGAATTTGTTTCGGCGCTGTTTCTCAATGCTTGTCTGAAAGTGGCGACAGTTTTATTCTGCCTACAACAGGCATGGACCCTGCGTCCTGTAAAGTGCCATCTTGCAGAACCCTTTGATGACTTAAGTTAATAATAGGCCTAATAATGGGCCTATGTTTTTCACTGTTATGTTGAAAGGTTTCACAGTCCGGATGGAAGCTTCTTGCAGTCCGGATTTGGCCCTCCGTACACCAGTTGGTGACCTATGGTGTAAACTGTAACCAGCACACAGGCACCAGCCAAGATGGCCAGCTTGATAATGTAAATAGGATTTTGTCATCTGGCAGAATCACCTCCTTCAGCACCACAGTCTCCTTATAAAGTATCACACCTTGTTGGGAGCCACTCCGATCTGGCAAAGAGAAAGTTTGAAATAGGAAGGGAGGGAGTGAGGAGGGGAAATGGAGGGAGGGGAGGATGGGCAGAGGCTTCCTCATAGAGCCTGGAGCTGTGACTGTGAGAAAAGACTGTTACGCTATCTTCACAGAACCCCCAAGACCGAGAGGGATTTTATCTCTCAGTCCTCTGGGATTGGAAAAGGCAACAGAAGGTTATTTCCTGAGAAGTGAAGCACAGAAGGAATGGATGGGGAGAAAGAGAAAGAAATAAAAGAGGGGAGAGAGAGGTGGGTGAGGAGGATTTCTGTGTTTTGTGGGATCCGGGATAGGAAATAAACTGGAGGGAAGGAAAAACCCAAAGC
Organism: Chaunax sp. Z400; assembly: GCA_037577475.1. Lineage (NCBI taxonomy): Eukaryota > Metazoa > Chordata > Actinopteri > Lophiiformes > Chaunacidae > Chaunax > Chaunax sp. Z400. The sequence goes on from CM075199.1 coordinate 3,893,196, forward strand.
GACAAAAGCACAAAGCAACAAAACACAAACACAGCCCATCGCGGCAGCCCTCCGTCCCACCTTTTCACACTACCATTTCCACAACAAAAACATCTTCGCGGCATCTGAGACGCCACAGGGTCACAATTACAGATACACAGAGCAAGTTCCAACAAAAGAAATGCAGTACATAAAACATTTCAACACTTTAAAGTGCTACCTCCTTTATACACAGCTTTTTCCTTAGTCAAAGCCACACAGAACAAACAGCTATCAAAGGGGAGTTGGGAGGCAAAGGCATAATTCCGTGATTGAACAGGAGAGCACGGAGAGAGGAAAAGCCTTCAAAGAGACTTGTGTGAGGGGACCCTGCTTTGGTTCTCAGTCATGATGGGTTTTCTCGTCTCCCAGGCACTTACTTCATAGAGACGGTGGATTGAAGAGGATCATTCTGCAGTTGAGAAGGAATGCATTTGTGCAATTAGTCGCAGGTGTGGTGTTTCAGATTAAACAGCAACAATTAGACTGCAGCAAAGTCTTGGCCTCATTTTATTCGTCTGAATGTGAAGACTTGTATGTTTTTACTCTCTGTAGTTATTTGTCTATTTGTCAGAAGTTGGTTGTTGTCTTGTGACAAACACACCAGCAGCTTAAATTCAGAAACTCACAATTCTTTGTTATTTTTCTTCTTTTTCCTCTTTTCTTCATTAGAAACTCCATTTGCAATAAGCACAAATCAACTTATCTTTGCACCACTTTGTATTATTCTGCACTTCTCCATGTCCACTTGTGTCCTTCACTTGATTTCACTAGCCAACAGCATTTCCTTGTTACCTTTCATTTGTTCAGTGTGAACACACCTTAAGAGAAATGCATATTTAATGCAACCTTTGGGTTTAAGCGTGAAGGTAGAACATTTCTTTTGGACATCATAAGTATTTGCTACCTCCCAATTAAAAAAATCAAGTACAACGAGTCTGCTTTTTAAACTGTTGGAGATCACTTCTTTTGTTGTTTAATCTTCTCTCACGCTGAAATGCAAAATAAATAAATAAATACATTTTCAATCCAGGTTGCACTTTTTTCACAACTTATACCATTAAATTCCCAAGCAATGTTTTGTGCTCGATCTCGAAAATATGGATTCATAAATTCTTTTGAAAGACAGTAAAAACAGCAATAAGTTCCTTCAAAGACAACCGTTGGATTTAAACTTCTTGTGACTGATTATGTCTCTTAACTTTAAACTGTGCCCGCTTTTTAAAAGATTACATTTTTTTCAGTTTATGCTCATTTTGAAACGAGGGAATACAGTTTGTACTGAGACAAGAACTTCAAGACATGGCAATGGATTTTAGTTTTGTAGAGCCATCACAGAATGATGACAACGTTCAATCTCAAAAGACTTATATGTCCTCTGGGGTAGATTTGTGCCAAATCCAACTGTTAATGCCTTTGCTTTAACTCTAACAACTGATTCCATCTCAATTATTCACTCAAAAGAATATGTAGGAGCAAAATACAGCTGCGTGCTTCATGTCGTAGAATCTTCAGCAGTAGATTAGGGGCATGTATCTATGTGTTTGAGGCCACAACAGTCCAAATTTAATATTACCACACACCTCCCTTTGCTATCTCAAAGTAAAAGGGGTGACTTTGAGCGGGAGATTTACTACTGCCGCCAGGAGCGACGCAACAGATGACAGGGTGCTGTCTCTCTCCTCATTCATCAGAAAGAAAAATGGACGGGAGCAGTTGGGCGCAGACAGGACTGCGCCATCCATCTCAGCTGTAATTATGCACAAAGCCGCTGACATTTCTAGTTGTGCTTCCGACTGTGCCGGGGCCAGGACTCATGAGAGGACGGAGTTATGCTGTGGTCACAAACGTGAACTCCTCCCAACTACCTGGTTCATCTTTGATTAGAATAATAAGAGGTGAGAAATAGATATGATGGATGTATCAGAGCGAGTTTCATGTCTTATATTTTTACCATCAATAATCTGTCAATTGATTGCTTAGTGCATAAAATATCAGAAAATGGTGAATACATACCCAACCTTATTTCCTGGAGCCCAAGACGGTGTTCAGATTGTTTGGTCGAACCAACAGCCCAAAACCAAAATCTATTACCAGTGCTATAAAATAAAGATGGAGGAGGTCTAGTGAGCATTTGACACCTTTTGCTTCATGAGTAACTTCAATAAATGATTTGAATTTATTTGCTGTGTATTAGGTATTAAAGTCATGACACAAAAACTTACATGAGAATGATTTTTTTTATGTCATGCCAAAAGGGGCATATAGGGATACCCTTGTCCTTCCGTCCATACATGCATTTTTTTGCAATTTACAAAAACTACAGAATTCAGTGAAATTTCACCTTTGCTTTGTAGGTTCCCTAAAGGTTTGCATCTCAATATTGGCTTCTGCAATTGGTGTATTTTTACATTTTAGGCATATTTGAACTTTGGTTTTCATGTCAGTTTGATCACATTCAGGGTTTTTTCCAGTAGCGAGGGCATCTGTGTCCTTGGACATACATGTTCTAGTCTTGCTTGTCTTCACTTTGCTTCGTTGAGAAACATGCACAATGTGTCACACCGTCTCATGGGAGGTTTTTCTTTCTCTGCCCTTGAAAAATGATCTTTTTTTCCGGAGGAGATTAGCGGGGTTGGTATACAAAGTCTCCACCCCCTCTTTTTTTTTATACTTTACTGTAGGTGACACGAGGCTCTAAAGACAAGCAGTTTTTACAAGACTGAGACACTGTGCTGCTTCACGAGGCTTTTACATCTGCACACATGGCCTCTTCTGTGTCCTGTTCATGTGTGCAAGCTTCCCGACCATTTATGTGTCTCCTGTCACACGTTTCCATATGTTCAGTGTGTGATTCTGTTTGCAGAAAGAAAAAAAAAAGATTCTCACTGAGCAGCTTCTCCTTTTCACACAAACTCTGCCTATAGGATGTTACATGCAAACAATGAGCAGACACTGTGCAGTGGTAGACAAAGGCCTGAGTCAAACTGTATAGGAATTTAAATCAAGCAATCCCATAGGGTCACACAGAGGCACAGTGCTTGGAATGAGGAGAGCAGGAGAAAGAAAATGTGGTAAAATTCTGTCATGCAGTTCTGCTCTCCATCCCACTGTGGAAAACGTGATTAGTTTTTGTCCAAAAATCTGCGTGCATATGTTAATTTTCCTCTCTATTATAGCTGAGCTCTTTTTTCCATTTTCCACCATCCTTTCAAGACATAAGAACAACAGGCGTATAATGTATAAACTGCATCTTTTTTATTTCTGAGCATTACATTTTGTGTCAGAGGAGTCTTTTGGAATGGGATAGAAATTATTCAGGAGGGCAAGAGGCCATTAAGTGAGTGAAAGCAGATGGCATGCTTGATATCTGAAGCAAAATGCCAGATACAACTGTATACAAGTGGTGTTTTATACTGCACACGTTGGTGGAAGTGAGTGGAAGGAGTAATCATCCACTTACAGAAAATAAATATCATTCCAGCCAATAAAGTGTAAATTGCATGTAAAGGGTGGTGCTAATTATACATAATTCAAATTCTATACATACATTTTGCAGCACATAGAGGCTACATGTGCCTGAACCTCTTAGAGGCTGATGAATTTCTAGAATGCAGTGAGCCTGAAAAATGAGAATAAATTACACAAGCAAATACATTTGTTGGTATAGCAAAAACGCCTCCAAAGAACCCCAACCCGCTAGAATATTTCTAATTTCATTGTTTCCAAACAAACGAAAATAAAATAAAAGACTAAGCCTGGCTCCCTCCCGTGTGTGCACAGTGGGCGAGCGCACAGCAGCCAGCCGTGGCCTCCCTGACACATTTTTTTTTTCATCTTTTATAATTAAATATTCTCTCTCATCCTTGGTGTGGAGCTATAAGCGCTTCAGGTTGGAAAAGGGGGAGGAAGGAAGGGAGAAGGAGTGCACTTTTTTTCTTCCCCCCTCTTTAGGAAACTAGATATATTTAGACATAGGCACATTAAAGAATAAAACCCCCAACACTAAAGACAGGGGGGGGGGAAACACTGAGAACAAAATCCCACCCTGATAAATCACATTATGAGAAAGGATAAGAGGAGAAAAACTAGTGAGGGATACTTTTACACAGATGGAACAGTTAGTCCATAACTGTTGAAATATTTACAGCAAAGTCTGTACAGATGGTTCAATTATGACTTGTGCTAGATCCTCTGTCAGACTATTTGTCATTTATATCACCGTAATAGAGAGTGAATCTGCAGACAACGATTCAACATTTGTGTTGGAATCATTTTAAGGTCTCAAAGCAGTCGGGTGTAACGGATGCTTGTTGGTTTTTTTTCTGCCGTCCTAAACAACTGCAGATGATTTAAGATATTTTTTGTACATTAAAATGAATTGTGTAGTGACACGCTCAATAAATACAAAACAACCTGATCTATCTGCATTGGTGCAACCTGCCAACAAAGAAAAACGTTTAGATTTGAACACTTTAGGCTTTTTAAAATTATTTTAGAGCATTATTTTTGTATATACAATTAATTTGTATTACTTGGTTTTACCCTGCAAACAGTGAGCACAGACCAAAGCCTTTGTTACATAAGGTTATGTAAGTCTGTGACAGAGCTGTGTCTGCATTTTGATTCAATTGACATACAGAGATAGATAGGCACCAGTTAAGCACATTCATAGTGTAACTCCTGCATTTAGAAAAAAAGTTGCAAATAAAACTTTCTGTTAAATAAGGACCAAACTTACTCACAGTCCTTCTATCACATTATGACATTTTCAGTTTTTGGGCGCAGTTGTTTCTTTTGTTACTGATTTTTTTTTTTTTTAAGAAAAAGAGCCATTCAAAGGCAGACAATGACAGAAAAATCGCTGTGTTTTTGAATTAACAGAGGAGCATTAATCTTACTACACAATACATTAATCTATATTTGCTCCAGTGTTGATGACTTTTTCCTCTGGCAGCCCTTATTTGCTTTCTATTAAAACCCCTGCATCTAAAGTGTTGGAAATGACCTATCAAATTACATAATTCATGCATGGAGCTTGTGAATAATGAATGTTTCTGCCCCAGTTGACTTGATGCCAGGGGTGCAGCACTGCTCTGTATCCAGCGTACCAGACACTAATGCCACAGGTTGTCTCAACTCTCCTTTTTTTTCCTTCTTTTTTTTGTCCTGCATCCTTGCTTTCCCAATAAAAACAACAAATAATGAGACACCAACATGGCACCATGCTGTTTTTCATTACTGGCTTGTTGTTGTTTTTTAAGCTGTTTTCCCTATGATGTCTTTTTGCCCCCTGTACCAGGGAATCATGACAGTAAAATGTGCCTCACAAATACCGAGTCATCTTTTAATCTGTGCTGCTCCTCCCATTGCACCAAATGTCCATGTTAATGTTTCATCAGGCCTTTAAGGCCCATTCATCAGCCTCCTTTGTGTGGATGCCAGTGAGGCATTAGGCCATGGGAACCCAGTGTTTCTTTAGAGCTAGCAGCTACTTCTGCTGGCAACTGCATGAACCTGAACTTTATTAATAAACAAAGCTGACATGTATGTGGCCTGAGAACCTACAAGTGAGAAGAGCCACATTAGAAACATGCAAAGGCAGGGGTTTGAGAGTCAGCACCAGTTGGTGTTTGTAGCAGTGGAGCAATGGACCCCAAACCAGCCTGGGGCTGCTCATCAGTACTTGTCACCATGCTAGCTTCATTAGTCACTGTCCAGATGACAGGGGCTCTTGTAACGGATATCTCACCCCCTGTGGAGAGCCAAGTGTCCTCGCAAACAAGCTGCTGACCTCCAGTCTCTCTGGTCCTGCGGGGGCAGAGTGAGGGGAATCCGAAGATGAGGACAGGCCAAGAGTTGGATGAGGGCGTGTAGACCGCAGGGCATAGCCAGGCCAGGGCCTCTCCATTCTGTAGAATCCCGGGAGCTGACCTGCCCCTGACCCCATGTGCGCATTGAAGCTAACTGACTGGTGACTCCTGCAGGTTCTGATGAAGTGGCAGATTCTCCAGAAGGAGCAGAAAAAGTCTGCGGTCCCTCTGAAAAAGAAAGGGATGCCCAGCAGTGACATGCTAATCTGCTCGGTTGATGATTAAGAGTTAAGAGGTTGGAGAGGCTGAAAATGAACTGATGAGGGGGAAAAAAATCTTGGCCGCTTTTTTGATGTCTCTGCCTTTTGATTCTGTCTCTCTGCCATGCCATGTAAATGACAGCAGGTATCTGTCCAACATGAGGACGCGTGATGGGTGATTCCACTTTGATGCTGAGCTTCTGCCTCTGTCTTCAGTGAGTCATGATACACTGTTTGATTTTCATTTAGTGAACCTTTTTCATACGCAAATTCACTAGAAACACCTTGCTGATTAGATGCTGTCAGCAGCTGTTGAAAAGAAGTGTACACAAGGACACTCACTTGTGATTAATTCATTCAACATGAAGAACAACTCATAACATTGCCCTTTTCGTGTTTTTAAAGCATTGCATTTTGACCTGTCATCGGTTTCAAATATTCTGAAACTTGACATTTATTTAAGTTCAAATAACACATCAATGGAAGCAGGACAATCAGTATTAGAAAGAGTTGGATAATAAACCTCGGTACAGTTTGAGTGCTGATCAAAATGTTTTCCTTAGCACCGACTATTGAAAGCTGTCACCTAACACAAACATTGAATACGTGGTTAGATTCTGATGAAGTCATTTAAGCTTTTCGAGATGGTCACAGTCAGATTAGGTGATTGTGATACCTTCAGTTCCTGGTGTATCTTAGCTGAGAGACACCTACAACTACAGGGATGACCCTGGCCAATCATTATACATTTTATTTAGCCTCTTTCATGGATCCTTTTTGCAACATGTTCTCACTCCTAACTCATCAAAACAGCAGTGTTGTCCTTAAGTTTCAAACTCTGATGCTCTATGTGTGCATCTGTTTTGCATGTGCAGGATTAGCAACGTCCGGTTAGATTTTCACATGTTTTTGGACTGTAAATGTTATGAAATTGTCGGTTTAATTTGGTTTAGGCACCAAAACCTCGTAGTTAGGCTTTAAAGATAATGGTTTGCATTTCACACAGGACTTACTCCAGTCTTCTTGTGTTTTGACCTGTCCAACCACCCCTGTCGCCTCCTTTGGCACCCAACCTTCACTGAGTGTTTTGACCCTGATCTACAACACTCTCCAGTTGGCAGGTTGGCAGTGGTGATCAAGTCACTGGCCCTCTCCTCCAAGCTTCCAGCTAGTGTCCTTTCTTTTGTGTCATAGCCAACAGGAGGCTCTTTTGCCATTTCCCCCCAACCTTTGGCAGCTGTTTTCCTCTTGAGGCCCCTCACTCCTACTTTAGTCAGCAGATTCCATACAGATTGAGTGGGAATCCATGACATCCTCCCTCCATTGTGAGCAGCCATGTTGTCCACCCTTTTATTCGGCACTCCTGGACCAAATCTTGGGTACTTGTTCTTCTTTCTCTCTACTGCTTCTTCACAGGCCTCCGATGGAACAGTTAGTTCCGCCATTATAATTCCCTTCATTCGGGAGACCAGATGATGACATCTGGTCTCAGGTATCTGAGCAATACAGCTTGTGGGAACTTTTTCTGCCCAGGTTGAAAACCTCATCTCCCACTCCTGCGATAACAGGTTATGTCTGGTTCCACACTGAACGACTGGCCGCTGCCCTTCTTTGGCAAAGGTGATGGAGTTCAGCAATGGCTTTGTTTTGATTGGATGCCTTTTTTTCCTCTCCTGCTCTATGGTGTCTGCAAGCGTCATCAACTCCCTTGTCGTGACACCATCGTTATACCCCCTGGGTCAAAGTAGATTTGCATCCAGACAAGATGTCTGCTATGGTTCCTTTTCCTCCACATAGCTTGCATAGGAGTGCATAGCATAGAAGCATAGCAATGCTTTTTCGCTACTTTGATGCACAAAGTTCATGAGTTCATGAAATCAATGTGTATTAACTTGAACATCATAGTGACATATGTTGGTAAACTACTTTTATTGTGCAACCCTAGTAATTGATAAAAATGTTGCAAAAATCCTGTAATGGTAAAGGAAGTGACAGAATGAATAATAATAATTCATCCATATCTTTATCAGGGTGCACTCCAAAATTGGATGATTTCTTCCATGGCACATGTCCAACCCCTCCACCCATTTTCGCAGTAATTTGTCAAGTATAGACAAAAACAGTCCAAAACATCTTGCAATGTTCAAAAAAGTAGATAACAATTCCTGAATCTGCCATTTTTATCTGTATCCACTCCAAAATGTCATGGGTTCTTCCTTACTATACATCCGTCCCTCACACCAGGTTTATTATTTCATCAATGTCTGTCATGTTGTGTATGTGTAATAGATGGTAATGGTAAAAAAACGCCCCCTTGCAATGTGAAAGAAACTGAAAAAATACCTGGATCTGCACCCACTCCTGGGTCCACTCCAAAATGCAATGGGTTCTTCGCTGTCATATGCCCAACCTCCCACCAAGTTCCACGAAAATCCATCATGTAGTTTTTGTGTAATCCTGCTAAAGGTCAAACAGACGAACCAAACCCGGAGATAACGTTGCCTCCTTGGTCGAGATAACAACAGTGCTGTTTGGGAATTGGGAAGCATAATTTTACGGGAATTCTGAGGTGTGCAGGAAGCTGTGATAGTGTGTGACTATAGATATTTGAATAAATATAACACTTCAATATTTTCTGTCTACATTAGACTTCTCGTTGCAATCTGGCTAACTCCTACTGGCCAGATGTTAACAAACAAGAGGGGTGTGAAGCAAACAAAGGAGAGAGAGCCAGAGTGATGCAATATTTCCCATAAATACCATGTGTCGACAGCAATCCATTAGATACACTCATACATCACTCCAATGCAAGAACAAAACTGACACATTGACTTAAGTTTTCCATATGGTATGTGATGCATCCATCCAGACACACAGCCACACACACAGCAGACTGTACTCTGCCCATGGAGTAAAACACGCTGTACTGTATCTACTGCATACATCTGGGTGGAAGCATGCTGGCCCAGAAAGTCCTCCTGATCTCTCGCACCTCAACTCCAAACCTTTTCTTATTCATGTGCCCCTTTGTGCTCGCCACAAACAGTGTGCTCAATCGCATTATCATTACAGAGGAAATCAGTCATATTAAGCCTCTGCGCTGTCACTTGCCCCACTATCTCAGCTGTGCTCTGCCAAGAAAGCGTGGCAGAACATAAGACGCATGTGAAATGAGATTTGCATAAACAGTGTTGCTCCATTACTTATTTATTTCCTCCCCTAAGCCAAAAACAGAAATAAGTAAAAGATGCAGTCTTGCTGAGTGTGTCCCGGAGGGTGCATCAAACAGGTGTGGTTGCTGCGGTCGGGACTATATTGATGGCATTAATGTGATAATGACATAATGACCTCATGCTTTGAGATGTAGGTGTGGAGGGAGGAGAATAGGGGGCAAAAAGAGCATGGGACCAGGTGGTGGCTCCTTCACAGGTCTCCCAGAGTAAATCATTATTTGGCTAATGGGCTCATGACACCGGTGTTTATCCATTAGGGAAAGGAAGGCGGTAAAGATGGAGGAGGTGAGTCTGAGGTGAATAATTTCTGGTCCATCTCTGAGTTGGAATCATGTCTCTGCCACCCACGATACACAAAACCAAGACACGTTTACAAAGAAAACAGGACATGAGGATTAGTTATCAGGATGTCTGTTACACTATTTACTTTCACCTACTGTGTGGTTGTTTATATTTGGCCTGCTATTAATCTGGAATATTGGATTTGTTTAGGTAAATTCTTTGGGGCTCTAAATATGCTGGTCTGACATCAGCACATGTAATACTTTGTCATTTATAAATATTCTAATTTTGAACTAGTACCCAGGCACAGTATAACTAAATGCTGCCAGGAGTGTGAACCACATTCATTACTTTGCTGGAATACCATTATGTTACATTCCAACATGATTCTGATTCTCAGCAGATTCTGGTACTATCACTATCTGTCACAACATGTATTATCTCCACCAAGGAGGTAATGTTGTTGCCAGTGTCTGTCTGTCTGTCTGTCTGTCTGTCTAGCTGTCTGTCTATAGCTGTATGTCTGTGTGTGTCTGTTTGCCAGATCACTCAAGCACTTATGAAGGGATTTTGATGACATTTCTTGGAGAGGTCGGAACAATCTATTAGATTTTTGCACAGAAAATTCACAGAACATTCATTACAGAGAGATAACAATAATGCTACAGACTTGTAACTAAGTTTAACTTGTAGCTGAAATGCAGTTTGGTGTCAAATCTGACAATTCTTCTAAAGTTACTTGGGTACATCCTTTTTTTGTGTTTCATATTGTACTCCATTATATTTAAATAGTGTTCTTTTTCATGATTTGGTCACATTAATTTATTAGAAATAATGAATCTAACTTGTGCTGTGCTGTAATTGCTGTAATTGTATTGCACAGTATATAATTTATAGATCTACTGCATATTTCCCTATGCTATCTCACAGTATACAGGATTTCCCTTGCTGATAAAGGATCATTACACAATTACCATAAAAGCTGCAGCTTCACAAATATTTCAACATACAGATATTTGCTATTCCCCTTTTTGTCATATTTTGTAGTTCAGTATACATCCATACCATGCATTACTGTCTGTAATCTTAATTAATATTTAGTACACCTTCTGCATAGATTATTAAGTGACTTTGATGCAAGGCATTAGTTGAAGTCAATACATCCAGCAAACCTCGCCAGCAATGCTCTGTTATGAAATGAAATATACAAACATTTATTGTCATTTGTTTGTATCTAAAGGTTACAATTGAATTATTTACAATGTCAGAATTTTAATATTATATTAATTGAATATGACAAATTATAGCTACGAAGAATGAACTGCTATCTGCATCAGTTGTCTTTATGGTGTGGTTGGTGTTTTTAAAAATGTGACAAAAAATGTGAAAAGTTCCAGCAATAGTTCAGTCAGGAAAACTCTGTTGCATATATATATATATATATATATATATATATATATATATATATATATATATATATATATATATATATATATATATAATTTTTTTTTTTTTTCCCACAGGACTCAAATGCAGAGTCAGAGACTGGTGGGTGAGTTTAGATGTGATTTAATACTGCTAATGGATGAGGATTGCAGAGAAAAGACAGCTGGGTGGGGGGTTGCAATGGTGGTATTCAGCGGTGTCTTGAGTCCTCGAGTGGGCGAAGCAGATGAGGTGTGCGTGGCCAGTGCAGGAGCAGATGGCTGGAGATGGCGGTCTGAAATAAGTTTATATAAATAAGTTTCACTGAACTTAACCAAAAGTTACAAGCAATAATTCTAGCACTCAGAGTATAACTAGATAGTACCACATAGTTAGCTGAATAATCTGCAGATGAGTGGAGGAGCAGCCGGTGTTGATGTACTGCAGGACATGATGTCAGGTGTGTGGGGCCACACCCCCAAAACATACAGGACAATGAGACAAGAGGGGAGGGGGACACCGGGAGAGACAAAGAGAGAAAATATAAATACTCTGGAGGAGGTGAGCCGTGACAGACGATTACTTTGCATTCTTATAGATTATTCTTATACTATTCTGTCATTCTCACACATGCTCAGTCTTAATTTCCTGCTGCCATTGTTTGTCTGGCAATGGAGATATCAACTGCTCTCATCAGCTGGTCACATCCATCCAACAGCACAGTGACACATTCTTCACAGATTCACCAACGTCATCATTTCATCGGCCTCATCAGTCCCAGCAGAGTCATCAGCCACCACCACCAGTGTCTGGACTACATGGGGGGATTTGTGGTGCCGCCGCTTCACTTCGATCACATTCTCCCTGACAAGTCAAAGCTCCGAAGACTATCTAATTATCTTGTGCTGCAATAAACAATTTTCTTTACAGTCACATCTCTCCCGATTTAAATGTTCAAAATTAGCTCCTGCATTTCAGTCCATACCATTTATGTGGTGTTACTGTAAATGACGGCTTGCATTTAATTTAAGGCTAATTTAGGCTTGCATTTACAGACAGTCCACCGATACAAATGTGTAGTTTTCTCAACCCAGTCAAAATCTGTCATGTCATCTGATTTGACAATGTGTTATTTAACAGCAAACAGCTATACCGCTTGGAATAATTTATGAAAAGTAAATGTCATTTTCTGCTGGATCAAGATTCAAATTATTTTTACTGGCTTGGCTTGGTTGCCCCTTCAAAGTAAAATAAATAAATAAATAAAAAAATAAAAAAGTAAAAAAATCTTACATCAGTGTCCTCAAGTGGAACCCAGAGTAAGAGCCTGACTGACAGCAAGGAGATCAAGCATCTGTTTCTCCATGAATAATGAGTGTGTGTATGCTTTTTCATGCTCCTGCATGTGTGTGCATATGTGCATTTAAATGAGTATGCTTGAGTGTGTGCGTGTATGTGTGTGTGTGTCTAAGTAGGCGGGTATAGGTCTTGAAATATTCAAGACTGTGTCCGTTAGTGTATTTATGGTTGATTATGAGTGCATGTTTATGTGTTTTTTAAGTGTGTATGTTTCCTCCAGGCAGGAGCAGACTTCAGGCTCATGCAATCCGCTGCCACAGTTCAGTGAAGGACTTGTCTCCATTGACAGAACGCCTCCCCGCCTTCTTCATTTGAAATTTCATAGATGCATTCGGGCAGCTCAATGACAACACGTCTCTATTCCTGCTCTGTAAACCTCTCAGCACCAAGCAAACTTCTTGCTAAGCTGCAAATTGGCATGCTGGAACTTCACTCATCTTGAACAAGTCTTTTGTGGTTTGAAAGCCCTTTGAAAAGTTTTTTTTTTCTTCCTTTGTCATTGGGAAAAGAGAGGCACTTTATACAAACTTAAATACAAAAAAGTGTAAGTCTTTATACAGCATATTGTGGGGGGGGCGGAAGCATATTGTACTCCTTGCATGAACTGTTTTGTTTATTTGTAGACTTTTTAATGTCTTATTCCTGTACAGTATTTATAGGTCCAGTACAAAGTCTAGGCTATAGTTTACTACTTATCTCCTCTGTAAGGAAGGATAAACCTGGTGTTCCTTGCCTCTGAGGTGTGAAGGAGGCCCTGTTTTTCGCCCTGCAGTATGACTTCTTGGGGGAGGGAGGATGGAGGTTGTAGGGTGTGTGCAGGGGGTTGTGAACAGAGAGGAAAAGGGTTAATCATGTTTGCAACAGGACAGGCTTCCCCTTGAAGTGTGAGACAGTGGTAGGAAGTGTCCAGATTTATGGTGCTTTGTAGCCGGCCATTGTAGCCGCCTTCACCATGGCAGTTGACCAGCAGACAGAAGGGGAGAGTGTGAGAGGAGCTGTAAATCACACTGAGAGTGTGGCTCAGACACACACACCCACATGCTCAAACACATCCAGCCGTATGCTCACAGTTCACAGGCAGATAATGTGTGAAGGAGGGATGACTCTCTAGCAGTCTGCTGACAGGATAGAGCTGTTCTAGCATGAAAAGATAGGAAACAAGGTTTTTTTTTTCTTTTTCTTGCTTGACTTTCAAAATGTTAAAAATCAAATGCTCTTCTTGTGTTGAGCAAGTTCCATGACCCCAAGGTCTACGAAATCCCCTCAAAACATGTTCTCTTATTGCAAAAGAAATCAGTCTCCTATGAATAACAAAGAAGTACCCAGTGTACTTCTCTGAGAAAATAATGCTCTGTATGAGATTGTGCAAAAATTGTGCAAAATTGTAAGTGAGTCTGACCCCTGAATAACAGCTCTTTCGATTTATTATGCTGCTGTAGAGCTTTTCCTTGCTTTACATTTATATGTGCATCTGTCACCCCTTAACCTTGGCCACATGTTTATAATTGTAACCATGATGACAAAGCAGCTCTGACCTTAACTACCTAAACCATGATCTTTGTCTGAACCTAACCAGGCCATTTTTCTGCTAAATGGAATCAAACCCAATCTAAATGCCAGAATAAATGTTGATTGTGTTCATTCCTACAATCCATGGATATTTTAAAATGTAGCAATTCAGCAAAAAACAACAATTTCAATTTACAATTTTGCACTGTGCTTAAGCTTTGGTCAGGTTTTCGGCACAACTACTTGATTAAGGTTTGAAATAGAATACCTGCTTTGCTAGTCTCACATATGTTTGGAAAATGTCCAGACATCTGGTATTATAGATTCAGTTTATCCCTAAAATTACTCAGTTTTGTCATTTGCAATCAATCTTATCAACTATCTTGCCTATAGGTTTTCATGTCATCACCATCCACTCCAGATAAGAAAGCCAGCTCATATGTACTCTGTTCATTACTATTATATATATTGATCATAGAAATGTTGATGTGACACATATGAAATGAACAAATGTAACATTTGTGGTTTGTACAAGCATACACTGCTGTCATTTGGCACATTCTGGCACCTGAGCTGACCAAACTTTGACTGTAGCTTTGTGACAAAATAATGTTTTTCAACAATGATTTGCAGCTATTTTGGGAAAATTAATGATAATTAATTATCCTGCTGTGTTCAGGTGTTCAGTAAACACCTCTGTGATGTTTTAGAAATCAGGGGCGAACAGCAGCAGAATTATATCATTTTATAGAGACATGTGGTCTAGTTTAGTATAAACTGCATGAAAAAGGGTGGCAACAAATCACTTTTGGCAGAAAAGGTTTATACTAAAATAAGATGTCTTGAGCCAAAGACAGTTTGAGTTTATGCTTCTCATTCATTGGAACTTCTCACATGCACTGAAGACAAATCTCTTTTTCCTTGGCCAGTCAACTAATGTTCCTCAAAATTTCACTGAAATCTGAAAGTATTGTTTGATAAGAGGCAAACAAGCTATGAATATTATGGAAGATCAAGGTGTTGAATGTGATATTTCCAACAGGAAGCAGAAATGTAGCGCCGCTGTTACTCAGTGGGTTTATTGGGCTTTGCACATAAATGCATCCACAGGTCGTCTTTCAGGTGTAAGAAAAAAGACTTTTTTTTTTAGCCAAGGAAAATATACTATCACCATGACATCTGCCATGTCTGACTCACAGAGGTTTATTATTTGCCACAGACTGTCACTGCTGGTCTGTAGGTGTCCCGTTACTCCACCTCACTGTAATATTCCTCTCAGTGAAATGACTCCCTGTGACGAGCACCAGTGAGTCTATTTCTCTCACTGAGAAATGTGTAATTCACAAGCATGTGTGTATCTTTGCAAACGCATATGTGTACAAGGAGGCAACCCACGTTGGTATCTGTTCAACAGACCTTGGTGGTTTCAGCAGATGGGGGGGTCTCTTGTCATATTCTGACTGCTGTGCCCACATGGACTCTGGCCTAGTTAGACCATCCATCCTTGTGGCGGCTGCGGGGGCCCCTCGCTGAACTTGCGCTGTGCTTTGTGTGTACACAAGATCTCTGGCCTCAGTTGGAAATGTTTACCCAGCTGAAGTCCAACAGTGTTGCGCTCTCTCCCAGCTGTACTGAACTGACAGGAGAGGAAGTCATTTAGGATACATAAATGACCAATATCAGATATGTCCAGGCTTATCTTAGATTTATAGTTGTTTTAAACGCCTAAATCTCTGTTTTTAAAAGCCATATGTTTTCTCAACTTCTGCCTTTATTTGATTGTAATGCCTGTTTTTATATTTTAGATGAGTAATTCCACATTTTAGTGCAGCCAGTTGCTCTACATGCACACCTTTGCAGCTGCAGCATAAAGTGACAAATGCAAAAATTGGCACTACATCCAGGAAGTCATTTATCCTCACTCTAAATATTTGAGTGCTCTGGTTGCTGCAATGCAAAGCAGGACTGGAAAGAAGGAATCGGCAACAATGCAACACAAAGAAGTTGATTTTAGCAAAGCAAAACAACAGATTTCTGTAAAATGTTAATTAGCAACTGAAGTGAATCCAGCCAGTGATGGTTAACTTGTTTACTTGTGGTTTCCATCACGGTTTAGCCACATAATTATGCACGGAAATGAGAAACATTCAGAACACAACAGGAAAGACCATAGAATTGGAACTGTCATTTCAAAACAGACCTAGATAGCTGTGTGAATGTGGGTTTGGGATAAGACAGATCTTATGTAATGTGTTGTAGACCTATTTAAAGTCTGTGGAGTGATATATATATCTATATATCTATATATAGATATATATATCATCAGGCCCCAGATTCTCCATAAAAAGTGTTTTGTTTGGATGCATCACTGATGCACTAAAAGTGACACTTCATACATCTTTCACTTATACTTTCTACATGTTACAGAGGAAAATATCTGTTCTTTCAACACAAATTCTACAGAGGTTCTTCTAAAAGTTTTCTACAATTTATGTTGTAAAATAATCAAAACTCATCTGAACTTGAAAACAAAGCTGAACTGAAAATTCACTTTTTTTTTTTATAACTGAACAGAAATTAAATCACTTGCAAAAGCTGAATTCCTTTCTTAACCTTCCCATAGGTCCCCTTCAGCCCCAGACTAAAAAAAGAGAAATGTTTGACTACACCTTCAACCCTTTGCACAGCCATAATTCACCCTCTCCATCTGCCTGCTCCAGGAGCGCAGTAGCTCCATCACTGTGCAGTAATGCTCGACTCAGTTGTAGGTAAGAAAATGATGCTATACAGGGACGGCGAATCTCCCATCCGCGATAAAAGCAGCTTCTGCCAAGTACTGACAAGATTTATCGCCATGTCGGTTTAAATGTAGCCAATTTCCCTTTAATATGATATTAAACAATGATGCATGCCTGAGCTCCAGACGCTCCCATTGAGGGAGTCTCGTCTGCCCGTGGCTGCGTTCAAAACCCAGCCTGGTGAGTCAGTGATACACCCTGATGTAATGTTCAATATTGATAACAGCCCTGAGCGGAATGGGCTTGAATCATTTAGGAAAATATTGTGTGCTTTTTTAAAAATAATTTCTTGGCCCTGCGCCTGGATTCATACCATCCATCAGTTGCATTTGATGGGCAGATATCCACAAGGCTCTTATCACCTCAGATGAAATGAAGTCGGTCTGTGAAAACAGACAGAGAGCAAAGTGCTGCTGTGCCTATGAGGTGAAATGGGCTTCATGGACACATTATTCCAAACCTGAAATTGTTTCTGATATTAGGTTTAAGAGTTTTTATTCCTTTGTGGAATAAAAAAAAAAAAAAAGAAGCCATGGACAAAGTCTAAAAATGGCCGGTGTCATTAAAATCTGTAGCCCACCAGAGGTTTTTCATGTTATAGCCAGTTTAATACAAAACACTTTGAAATGATTTTTAAATTTGCATTTTTTCATAATAATATTGATAACAACAATAATAATATTAACTTGAATTTATGTAGTGCCTTTCAAGGTACCGAAGGCCGCTTTACAGAAGGTGATGTAGTGGTCAAAAAGCTTTTGAGAACAGGTAGGTTTTAATGAGGTTTTTTTCTTTTTTTTAAGTTAAGGGCAAGATCATGGAGGGATTTGTGGGTAAGAAGGATTCTATACTGGACGCAGGACTTAACTGGGAGCCAGTGAAGCTGGATGAGGGCGGGGGTGATGTGGTGCTGGGGCTTGGTGCGGGTGAGAAACTTGGCCGCTGAGTTTTTGACATACAATAGGAGATTGCTGGGTACCCTGAACAGGAATCCATTGCAGAAGTCCAAACGGGAGGTGATGAAAGAGCGGATGAGGGTTTCTGCTACAGAGTCAGAAATCTGCCTTCCATCAATACATTGGATTTCCAGTTCTGCACAAAAACAACTAGTAGACTCTTGAAACTTACCTTGTATAACCCACAGTATAGTGACTATTAAGCTTGGGTTCATTTGTTAGTCAGAATGACATTGTTTTTCCAAGGTAACAAACTACAGACTTTTAAACTCCATCTACAATAACCTTTTACAGCGTGGGTCTCTTTCTCTACGTTTGGCCATCGTCACTATGAGTGATAATAACACTGCTCTCACCAAGCAAGTTTCTGGGATCTGGTGAAATCACAAAAAACAAGCTAGAAGAAGACAGAATATCTTTATCATAAAAATAAAGTGCTTTTGATAACCATGGTTATAATATGGGCTGAAACTCCACAGCATGCATTCGGTAGTAATCAGCAAAAATGCAGTATGTGATTCATATTTAATGGGCTAAAAACACATACACTGCTGCAGTGCTTTCTTGGATTTTAGACCAAATATCCAATGTTTATAACCATGTGTGTGCCTCTGTGTGTGGTAGTCCCTTTTCCTGCCTCTGTGTGTGCGTCTCCAGCGTTCAGTGTGTCAGCTCTAGTTGATTTCCGCAGGGGAAGTTGCCTCAGTCCTATCCTCAGACAAAGCCCTGACCCCCCGGGGTCAAGGAATGTGAACCCAAGGCTGTGACGATCAAGACCTTCCCTCAGGACTGACAATGCTGAACACCTCAGCAAACGCCCTAATGATGTCACATGCTTTCTTTCCTCAGAGCACACCTTTTTCCTCGGCCCTCAATCATGTCCACGTTGAAGTGGAATCAAACAACAGAGAAATGTCAGGCTTTTCCTCCCAATAAAGACCAAATTAAATGTGTGTCTGACTACTTGCTCCAAGTAGTTCCCTCCACTTTTTTAAGAGGCCTTGTGCAATTTAGAATTTAAACAATTGAATACAGCTGTGCTTAAATGTTAAGCCGATACATTTAAGCAGAAATATTTGTTTTATATCATTTTAAGCTGAGTTCCTTTGAATTTTGGACCGTTGTTTGGATGTAATAAGCTATTTAAAGCTGTCGCCTTAGACTCTGCTAAACTTTAATGAGCATTTTTCCTCATTCTCTAACATTATATTTACTAAACAATTAATAGAAAAAAAAACATGAATATTTATTTGTGCATTTCTCAGGACTGGTCACCATTGTCATTGTCACTGAATGAGGCCATAATCACTTTTATGGATTTGCTTGTTGGTCAAAGGAGACCAAAAGAACCTTTGTCCCATTTATCATCCACTTTAAAAGACGGAGTAAGAGGAGATGGTTGGCTGTCATATAGCAGAGTAGTGGTGGTCTCCCATCCCCTGAGGCCAAAACACATTGCTAAAAAGAACAGCAAAAGAGAAAAAAAATAGATCCAAGAGATATCTCAATGAACGGTTATGTGTAGTAGACTTGGAAACCTCTGTGAGCAGAAGTGTGAGGTTTTGAGGAGAGCTAAAATAGCCTCTAGAGAATGTATATGGATGAAGGTGAAAGGTCACGCTGCTATTAATCAAGGCCCAAGTTGAGGATTAAATCGCTCAGTCCGGCGGGCAGATAAGAGAACCCGGCCTGATCGAGGTGTTCAAAAAGACCGTGTTGTGTCTGTCTTCTATTACAGAGCGAAGGCCCGAGGCAAGATGACCTCCTGAACCGAGGAAGAATAGGATGTCCAATTGCTCCTCTCTTCTCTCCCTCCCCCTCTGATGAGCATTTACCCTGCCACTTAAGTCACTTAGCATAAACGTGCTAACATGACACCATCTGATGATGGATAATTCTTTACCAGAAAGACAGATGAAGGACATTAAAAGGGAAGTGGAATCATCAACCAATCATGAGACTAATTTTCCTCCTCTCATTCTTTATCACACATTCTCTCTCTCACTCACATGCACAAACTCATCCTGAATCAGTGCTCAGTCAGACTTAACTCTCTCTCTCTCTCTCTCTCTCTCTCTCGCTCATCTCTCTCACCCTCTCTCTCTCTGTCTTTTTTTTCCACAGCATGCTTTTGATCTCTGATGTGCCATGCATTGCATTAATTATGCATCTTGCCTCAGTGCAAACGTGGTGAACACCTTTAGGTACTTAATAGGAGCAGGCTCATCACAGAGGCCTCGAGAATGGTTGCAGGAGGTTTATGTATACCCTACATCGCTCCCATATGCACTACATAAGGGATTTTACGGTATGGGGGAAATGTAAAGCCTGCATCTGTCATACGCTCTCTCAATCTGGGCCAAAGAAAAGACATTTTTCACCCTCCTGAAACATGTGCGTCCTCTCAGTGTGCAGGATTGAGTGCTGAAGGGGAGGAGGTCCACACAAGATGGATGTGGCTTGAATTAGACATAAACCATCAAGGCAAAAACAATGACAGAGGCACTGGATGTAGCATTGCTCTAATGCAGGCAGAGTTATCCAAATGGAGCGTGATGCCAATTGCTGTAAAGCGAGCCAAAGGGGCTTATGTGATTTTGTCTAAACTTTCATGCATTGGCAATTAGCTTTTTCTTGATTATGTCGTGATATATGTATGAATTTAGTGAACGCTTGCTGATGCAGAGAGCGGGCTTTCGAGACAAACTTGCAACTTTCTTGTTCTGGGTTGACTTTGTCTTTTTGCTGTTATTTTTCTGTCTTCCTTTCCTGCTGCATTAGAAAAGTCAGATTTCCATCGCTTTGATGGACAAGGTGTATATTTGAAGTCACAAAGCATACAATGATTAACAGAATAGAACAAATGTAGGCAGAATTTCAGTCCTCTGGATGTCAGTCTGGGATTTTTTTTTTTTTTTTGCTACATCGAAAGTTCTAATTTAATAGTTCTAAAATCAATTCTTCCATTTTCACGCTGGATGAGCGTTTCAGATGTAATGTGTTTATTTTATTTCATTTTATTTATCTTCCAGCAGCTTCTACTGAGAGAGATAGCCTGATTGTGGATGCAGCAGAAACATCAATCTGAGCCAAGGGCTCTGCTTCAACAGATGTGACCAGGTTAAAATAACAGCAGATAAGCAGTGAATAGAATAAGTAGCTGCTGCTCAACTGAGACCGGCTCCGCGAAACTCGAAAAAAAAAAAACTATACATGGAGGAAAATGAATACTTTTAATATCCAGGATAAACGCACTGCGTGTTTTTTCTCTCCTGTTGCGCGGTTATTTTTCAAAGTTCACGATAAGGCTCCCGTTTCTGTGTTGCGGCGTCGCTGCAGCTCGGTGTCCGTTGGTGGGAGTACCCCTTGCACAGGTCCCTTTGCAGTGCAGTAGTTGGAGTTGTTGTACACCGAGCACGAGAGAGAGGGAGAGGAGAGGGAGAGGAGTGAGAGCGCAGCAGCTGAGTGAGCAAACAGGGGGAGAAAGATTAGGTTATCTTGCGAGGCTATCAGACATCGACTTGTCACTTTTGCCGCTTCGAACCGAGTTTACTTGAAGAGAACAGCAGCGCAGCAGCAGCAGCAGCAGCAGCGACCTGGTCTGGTCTGCTTCGTGCCTGTGAGAAACTCCCAAACGCGGTCGTCTCAGCTGGCATGAGCTAACCTAACGTTACCAGACAGACATGGAAACCAAACCATTCTTGTCACTGGGTAAGTTTGTTTCTGTCATGACAGAGCCTTGTTTTGTTATGAATGTGAGTTGTGTGGGACTTTCTTCGGCACTTTGAAACGTGTCCCCGCGCTGTTTGTTTGGCCCCTTTTTCTCTTCTGACAGCGCGTGTGAGTTATTTGCCGAACGCATCAACATGTTCAGTGCTGTTGAGGAGCAAGAGCGGAGGCTGTCTTCTCTATTTTATTTTATTTTATTTTTACTAACACGAACCTTTCGTTTTTCACTCAAACCAACCACGCATATCCTCTCCCATGTTGCATATCTAATCTGATCGATGTGAGCTGGTGACATGGCGCGGTGGGATGAGCTGTGCGCACACCTCGCGTGCGCTGCAACAAAATGTCCTTGTTCCAAACTTAACTGGAAACTTTCATTTGATTTATGTCAGAAGGAGCAGAGCAAACCCAGATAAGTGTACGTAATTTAGTGCGTCAACATTTGCCATGCCGTGTTTAAGAATGCTCAAATGTTGTGGAAGCAGTTGATTTAATTTGAACTTAAACCAAAAGCTTCTTTTTTTCTTTTTTCTTTTTTTCTTTGTACTTTATTAACATGTGTTGTCTGGAGGAAGCTAGCTAGCCCCTGTGTGTTTTCTTGATGGTATCTAGTAAATCTGATTTAAAAAAAAAAACTGCTTTCTGTTCCCACGCTCAAATAAATTAGCATGACTTATTAAAGCCTGATAGTCTGAGTTCCTTTCAAACTGTGCCCAAGTATTGATCAGTTCCAGCCTCACATAAGGTATTTACTGGAGACACAGGTGTGGGATAACTGCACTATAAGATCTCTGTTCTAGTTTTTAATGGGATTATTTGTGGCCTTTAAATGGCAGGTAAAGGTATAATGAATTGTGTTTTCATAGAAAAACAGTGGCAACATCCACATCTAATTTTGCATGCTTTCTTTTTTCCCAGAAAGTTTTTTTTGTTTTGTTTTGGACTTCATTAGACCTTTTTCCCTTCTCCATGTACCAGCAACCCTTACTCTGCTCCTACAGCATTTATAAATCAGCCGTCATTTTAAATAATAATATAGGACTTGTTTGAATTTCCCTCTCAAAAAAAAAAAGAAGAAAAAAAATCAGCATTTAAAAAAAAAATTAATGACACTGTTTTGGAACCGTTTCATCAGGTGTCATATTTATCAAGGGATCCTTCTAATGTACGGTTTGAAGCCCCACCGTCACCGACACAAGCGCTCTGTAAATGATTAATGCTGAGCGCTAATGTAAGTTTGTCAAAGTGAACAGAGCAGACCCTTGTCCCCTGTAGCAGACGTACAGTTCAGAGCTGCTGGGGGGGAGCCCTCTTATTGTGTCTGCTGCTCTTTCATGAGGGCGTCATGTTACACCTCGACACTTACCATCAGCCGCCTGGATGCACTGAGGAGATTCAGGGAGACTCCTGAAACACCGGGGCGGCTTTCTTCTGTTACAGGCCCTGTGCACTGACACTGTCGCCCCAACTCGCTTTTATGAAAAAATACTCCCCACCACCAATATTACACACTGTGACAGCCTGTTATTACAGGTGCACTGTATTGTGTGTCTGAGCTGAAACTGGTTCAAGTTTCAGTCTGCCTAAATGTGCACCAGAGTAGCCCATGCAAAGCACTTGACAGCATGTTCGGACAGCCATCCATCATTGGTGAAAGACTCAACACTCAGTTGTTCAAATGACTTTTTACAGCGACGTTGGATCTCATCCTTTCCTCGTGCTGCATCAGCAGCTTTTCATTGCCTATACAGTCCTTATCTGTCTGTCCTGAATCCGCCACTTATATTTAAACTTCATCAAAGGTCCACTTGGAAGCCTAATTGCTAATTGGCCCCTTCAAGGACACCGCTATCTGTGAAGTCCTTGAACGTATCGATTAGTCGCTCACTCAGTGTAATTATCTGTCGTGCCGCATTAGAAATTCTGACATGCAACTGTTTGAAATGTCAGCCGGTACATTTCACAATTATAGATTGGTTGTTGGCCGTAATGACGACATGCCCCCCTCTGGCACAGTTTTCTCAGTGGTGTATATGCTGATGTGCTGCCTGATCCCGCCGTCGACCAGCTCCGGTCCATGTCAGACATTAAGCTGTACAGACTGAAGTGATGACATTGAGAGGAGAATGTGTCCTCCTGTCAGAGCCGTGTGAGGCGGCTCACGACGGCCTGTTTGTGAGGGAAACAAATTGGCTGTGAAGGGAGAGTTTTTGAGCGGCGCTGAGATGGAAAAACCTCCGGTAAATCTATAGGTATTGATTTTCAGTTTGGTTAATTGTTTTAGTGGCAAATCTGTCAGCTTCCTAAGTAGTTCTCCTTAATGTAGTGTCACCTGCTGAATGTTTGGCATGTCTGGCTTTATTGAGTTGTACCTTATCCAAATCAGGTTAGAGGTTAGATTGTGTTGTAATGCGAGTTCAGATTGTAAAAGCCCTCAGAGGCAAATTTGAGCAATTTAATTAAAGGCGACTTGACTGCAAAATAGATAGTATTGTGTGAAATGTGCTGCCATCATTTCGAATTCATTAACTAATAAAGCTGTTGTCAACTTTTTCAGTAGTAACCAGTTCTTCTTTCGTTTAATATAAATATTTACACTTTCTGCACACGGAATCAGCTGTTTTTATGAAAATGTTAAATGCATAAATCCAACCAGTCTTTGAGTCACAGTCCTATGAAATAAAACTTCATATTTTGATAGATCACAATTAACTTGTCACTGTTGAAAAGTGCCTGTTTCATCACCTGCTACATAAGACGTGTGTTGTTTTTCCTTAATCCAGTCGAACTAATCACACAGACACACACATACAGACACACACAGTCCTAAAAGTGAATCAAGTTCATGGTGTTCGATGAGAAAGTGGGATTCATGTGTGTGTGTGTGTGTGTGTGTGTGTGTGTGTGTGTGTGTGTGTGTGTGTGTGTGTGTGTGTGTGTGTGTGTGTGTGTGTGGGAGGAGAGACTGACATTCCTTTTCTAGCAGTAACTCAGGAACAAAGGTAATACAGGGAGAGGGTATCTGTCTGCCGGGAGGGGTGTGTGTGTGTGTGTCTGTGTGTGTGTGTGTGTCTGTGTGTGTGTGTGTGTGTCTGTGTGTGTGCTGGGAGTGGGCTGGTTGCACTGCCAAAAGCATTTGGCCAAGTTTGTCTTTTACGGCCGTCCAGTTTTGTGTTCCTGATGTGACGCTTTTGCTCCCCTTTTGAGAAAAGGGGCTGCAGCTGTCATTTTTATTGGAGGAGTTTTATAGCGAGACTTAATGGCTTAAAGTGACAGCTCTCTCCCCTCTGCTCTCTCCTCTCTCTTTCTTTCTCTCTCTCAATCTCACCCACGAGGCCTTAAACTCAAACTCCAAGAAAATGCGCTTTCTCTCCTTTTCCATCCAGACTGTAATAAGAGAAGATTTACACTCCAATTATGAACATGTGTTTTTATAAATGACAAGAAATTAGCATTAGGTCGACCTGTGTTTTGTGTTCTTCGTGGCACATCTGGCTGATCAGCATAAAGAATAAAGAGTTGGCTTTAGATAAAATAGTGCACATTATAGCTTGACATGCTTTTTATATTCTTAACATAGTATCAAGCAGAAACTGCTGGAAGGCTTTTTGATGCAGAAATCATGGCTTGTTAATTATTTGTGCAAAGGAGCTCCTTGCTTGTTGGAGGTCTTTATTGATGGTCTTTATTGATAAGTCATGCTGGACTTTGCGCCTCATATTCTTTATCATTTCAGGAATTTGCTTTTTGGCGTTCTGGTTCTTTCTTCGTTTATTTCTGTTCATCCCTCTGTCTGTCTCTCTTCATGCGTCTTTTACTTTTCTTTCCTTATCCTCTGTCAATCTCTCATTGGCACCGCCACTAAGGACTGGTGCGCATGCGTAGTCTATAAAATAGGGGAAAAAACCGGTCTTCACAAGTCCCCAAGGGTGACTTCTTCACATTGCTTGCTAACATCTACGGTATATATTCACACACGGCAAAGGAAAAGACAAGCGGCAAACCCTCACAATTGTAATCAACCAAATCAATCGACAGCAATTTACCCGTACAGTTTGGATTCGTGTTGGAATCCTCCGAGCACCATCGGTGTTGGGGTTTATTGCAGGTCCTTTCGGTGTCTGAGGGGCTCCTCCGCAGGCTGGCGGTATGCAGGGTGCGTACAGCCACTCTTTTGAAGTGGAAACGTATCGTCTCTGTGGGGAACTGACCACATCACACTCCTAATTCTCACTGACAGGAAGGTCAGTTTGCCCTAATCGAGCCCGAACTATCCCTGTTCTGTGTGCATCACAAGATGGAGAGAGAGAGGAAACAATATGAGTGAGCAAGAACTGGAAAGTAAAAGGAACGCTGCATATTGTAGTTGAGGTACTAAAATCCTCCCGACAAAAAGAAAAAAGAAAAAAAAATCAGTAGCTATCAGAGGATAACTACCGTCTCCCCTCCCCTGCAATCCTCAAGTTGGCATGTTTTCAGTGATAAAAACAACTGTCGACTCTTCTTCTGTGATCACGGTAATGCATGAAAATATCTCGGCTGTTTGGCGGTTATGATGTGTTTAGTAATTAAGTTATGAGCGCATCGGCTTTGATGGGTATTCGCTGGAGAGGGATGACGCATGGAGAGAATCCTGCATATGCTATGCTCCTTCATGTCATTATATTTCCTTATGCACACATTTCTCCACACTAATTATAATTGGCCCCAATGAGAATCAAAGATAAAAAAAAAAAAAACAAAACAAAATGTTGATTTATTCTGCTTAACTTGGCTCCACAGAACAATGCAGCGGGAGTAAACAGAATTATTTTCTTTTTTTTCTTTCGGCATTCCAGATGATAGGTCACAAGAAGTGAGATTCAACCTCATCGTAATAATATGTATCTGTTACGCGGCGATATCATCAGTGTGCAACATGATCAAAAGGTGGAACAGTGTGTTTGATGTCTGCGCTCCTCCGAGAAAGACAAAGATTGTGGACTCCTACTGTGTGTCTGTTTTTCTTTAAAAAAGTGTATATTCAGGTGAACACACAGCACTCTCCCTTCTTTCTGACACAACACCCTGCGTGTGTCCTGGTGTGTGTACATGTAAACACTCGCCGCTGGCACCAGAGACAGAGCAAGGTAATTAAGACTGTCTCTCGCTACTCCATTACAGTTTCTTTTTGAGGCCACAGGGAGCGAGAGGAGGTGTCTCACTGTGCCTCCCGCCTCCCTCCCTCCCTCCTCCGCACTACTACCACCACCAGCAGCAGCAGCAGCAGCAGCCTCTTCCAAAGTTATGTTTGTCTGTCACCTTGCCAGATGCCAATGGGGGTGGGGTGTCCACACACTGCTATAGGCACAGGGCCACGGAAATCCCACAGCATGCAAAACACCTCGATTGTGCTCTGTGTGTGTTTGTGTGACTCCGTATGAATGGGTTGGTGTTTGGGTGTAAGCAGAAGGCAGCAGTTGTAAGAGCAAAGGGTCAAGGTTATGTGCATTTACACCTGCACGCCAAGAAACACCGTCTTAACTGGGATCAGATTGCAGTGATATTCGTATTTTCACACACCGGATGAATTGCTTGCAATGATTTTTTTTCAATACCGATGTTACACAAACACTTCAGGATTCAAAGGAAGGAGACTGGACGCAGCTTTTCAACTAACACTGTGGCTCACTTTTAAATGGAAGGTTTGTCATGATCAGCGTTGTGTCAATTTTTTTTTTATATTTATAGAATAAAGAAGATTTTTTATTCAGTAATTTATTTGGGAGCAGTCATAAATCAGATTAGCAGATTAGACTGAGACAGAATAAGGTACAGTGTCACATGGGCACAGAACACAAGCAGCTAATAATAATAGCCAATAGCTCAGTTATCTAAGGTTATGATTTACACTACCCAACTTTAAGGCAACCTGCTGATGTCATACTAATAATTTATTACTTATATCTAATTCTCATTGTAGGCCAGATGAACTTGGCATGATTATGGTTCATGGTCTTTCCAAAAATAACCCTGCCCTGGATCTTTAAACATTTGCAAAAGCTCCCTTATGACAAACCTTTGTGTCACTTTATACATTTCATCCTTGTGTCTTGACACGCCAATCCAAGGCAAAGTGTGTATACCTGGAGGGCATAAAAAAAATCAGGGGCTATAAAAATAGGCTAGCATGAGTGACTGCATTATATTATCAGTTCTTCATTTTAGGATCTCTGGTTTTACCTGAATTACCCATTACCTTTGTTTACTTTAGCAGGTAGGACGAGGAGGAGGAGGACCAATAACGGCAGTGTTGAAATATTTAAATGAAAGTAATGATGTCAGAAGTAAGCGGGCCGCAAACTTTGCTCTGCTAAATGTGTGAGAGGAGGTGGAAAAACAAACCTAAACAAACCTTTACACAGAAGCAATGTGATTGAACACCTGAAGAAAAGAACACGGCACAAGTTCATTGAGTTCACTAATGCTAGCGGCATGCTAACAGCGGCAACCAACTTTGCATCAAACACTGGCGAAGTGGGAGAAAATCCCAGAGAAGGTCGATGGTCTGTAAAAGATTAAGACAAGTGCTTAGCAAGTATATTGCTCTTGACAGTCAGCTGTCATTGTTCAGTGTAGATGATTCAGTTCATGTGTTGAGATTTGTCTATTTTGACCTATTGCAGACACCGTACTGATAAGACACATCACACATGCATGGTATTCTCCTTGCAAACATCCAACAATCTGTGTAACTGCAGAAATAATGGCTTCTTTGTTGGGGGTCAGAAGCTGTCAGCTGAAATGATGATTGTCCCCATATTAGCTTTGCTGTATCGAATACGCTGTCATCTGTCAACATGATGTATCCTTTTCGTTGACATCGATAGATCCACAAGATGGCGGTGACGAGTCAAAAGGTTTTTGACAGCAAAAAATTGCGACGGTGATAAATAAAGAATGGCAAAAAGGGAGGCAGTTTTCACTTTTTTTCACTGTTGTGTCTTGGTTGAATTATGACGTCGCCACACTGCTGCCAATGACTTTCCGTTGTATTGCGTCATCCGTATCTGCAAGCTTTCAGGAAGCATGCCCAAATATGGATGATATTGAACATTGAGAACACGCATAAGGGAAAGCTCCGTCCGTATAGGGTTTCAGCGCATACCGGTGTCACGTTATACCATGGTGTGAAATTTGATGGTTATCATACCATGAACTTTTGCTTATTACCAGTTTTATAGAAGTGCTGTTCTCCATCCCCCCCAACAAAGACAGTAAAATCAGTTGTGTGGAGCTACTCTAGATATGGAGTATAAGGAATGTGGTTTCAAAGTGCCGTTAAGGGAGGAAACGTGTCCAACTAGTCCATCATCAACCACATCATCCCTCTGTCCCATTCATGACTTTAGTCCCTAACAAAGAAACTGTTCAACAAAGAACATTCATACGACTAGAGGGACTCAACCAATGGAAATCGGTCAGTTCGTTTTCTACTTCAAGGAGCAATCAAAACTTGATTGCTAATGAGATGAAGTAATAAAACAACAAACAGTTAAACAATACCAAGAGACACTAGTAGATACTGACATTTGTATTGACACTCAGTTCAACTCAGAACCAGAGATGTAGCATAAATATGTCCGTGCTTTACGAGTTGGAACGTTCACATTATTTTACAAATCACCATGCATGAGCGAGAAATATGATATGTGATAAAAACAGAGTCCCCGTGTGGGTTTTTCCTCCGTCTGCACGAGAGAAGTAGTGATAAACGTCTTTGTTGATGCCTGTAGCATGTTCATACATCTGCCCAGACTGCGGCCTCTAGGGGTTAACGCACACGCACACCTGTATGCATGTGTACACCCACAGGAGACGTGCACATGCAGACAGTCTTCACCGAAGTCTGGAGGGCTTTGTCACTTAATGCTATAGACACCTTGATGCAGTCGTCTGGTCTCAGGAATGTTCTCAACTGCAGGAAGTTGGAGGAGTGTTAAGGATAGACGAGGAGGGGCTGTCAATCTGGAAAAGCAACACTGACACCACAGAAGCTCTCGGTCTTGATTTTGACAGTTGAACATGCTGTGCCGATCATTCTGCCTTGCATAGCGCTGTCAACAGTTGCTCCTTGTGACTGAGTGACAGCTATTTAATGGAGGATGTTGACTTTATTCCGTTCCTCAGAACTTCAGTCTAAACATTTTGTTGGCCCAAAAGGGAGATTTACCTTGCAACAGTAGAGCCATGTGATCCGAAACACTGAAGCGGCATAATATTAGACAACTGTGAAATATGATTAATTTACTTAATCTTTTTTTTTTTTTTTTACAACAGTGAGCGCTGGGCTGAATGAATGCAAAAGCTGACAAAGTGGTTCCTGAGTTGAAGGCTCTGTTATGTTGGCCATAGAATTCCTTCACCTGCTTAATGGACTGAGAAACCCTTTGCATTTTGCCACCAAGGAAAATGTTCTTAGAGTCATATAAATGGATTATGTGCATTGTGGCTTTGTATTACTGTCCCATGGAACTTTGTGCTCTCTGACATAATAAATGTAGAATTCAGGGCAGATATAAGCCTGCTTTCTATACATGTTTTTAAAATTTTTTTATTTCTACTATTTAGGGGAAGAAAGTTGAGCAACCAGGTTTACTTGACAGAGACAGGCAGGCGCTGGCCGTGTCTTTGTCATCAGTGTTCTACATACCAAAGTGCTGACAGTTTGCCTGCACAAACGGCTCTGACAAGTTCAAGTGTCACGTTTCGGATGCTTTCTTCTGTTTGAGCGCCGAATGGGAAACAGAAGAAAGCTGTAGTTTCTTGGTGGAAACTCAGAGCTGTGTGCAGCTGTGTCGATTACTGTATGTCTTTATGCGTGTTTGCATTTCATACAACTGCAGCTTAAAGTTACCGATGATTGATTTATGGTTTTTGGGCCATATTCAGTTTATAATGACATAAAACTAGGAAAAGCAGCAAATTCTCTCATTTGAGGAGATTTAACTTGTGTGTGTTTTGCATTTGTTTTCTGTTGATCAACTAAATGATGTCTACACTAATAATTCCTGAATTAGTAGGCACATTTTCATATATTTGCGTAAAGGTATGAGTGGGGATATGCCGCTATGCTCAGGCATGCATCTGTTTCAGCATGTTGAAGCCTGCACCATATGCTTTTTGATGTCATGTGCACGATTAGCAGATGCTACACCATGCATGTTCTGAACCTGTGGTAGTGGAAGGAGTCCCTGAAACTCTAGCTCCTTTTCCACTGCATAGTACCGGCTTGCTTTTTTTGCGTTTCCAATAGGTAAAAAGTACCTGGTACCTGGTACTACTTTTTTAGTACCTGCTCTGTTATGGTTCCAAGCGAGCCGGGCAGGTACTAATAGGTCACGAGAAACGTTACAGACCACCGATTGGTCGATGCCCGCTTCACACGGAGTACATGCACAGCACAAATCAATGGCGGCCACGCTCAAACAGCGAAGCTACTTTAACGACCGTAGCTTTTATTCATTGCAGCTGCTACACTGAGACGTTCCTGTCTTAAACAGGATAGGATCACGTGGACGAGAGGTGTGTGTGTGTGTTGCGTCAAAGACTACGACACTGCAGTTTGGCGCGGCCCCAATCTACCCCGAGGAGGTGCCATCGGCCATGGAAAACCCACCGGCAGAAAACCGAGCCGAGTCGAGTCTAGCCGGTACTACGCAGTGGAAAAGTGCCATCTGATTCATGATCTGCCATATGTGGAGCAGTGGAGAAGTGAGCAGCTGAGAAACAGTGTGGTGTCTGGCAGAGGGAGGGTCAGGGGTTGTGACTGGGTCATGCTCTGTGGGAGACGAGCAGCTTCAGCAGACATGACAGCGTTGGTGCGGAGCTGAAGAGAACGGAGAAGTGATGGTGGAAATAAAGAAGTTGGCGAGGAGGCATGGTGAAGGAGGCAGGGGGCATGTTGCTTTTATTTTGGTGTTGCTTCACTCAGCAAAAAAATGTTTGCTTTTCTTTCGTAGCATCAGTGCAGCTATTGTTAGTCACACAGCTAATTGTTAATTGATCCAAAGAGCGATAGAACAAGGCATCTAATCTCCCTCTCTCTGACACACACACACACACACACACACACACACACACACACACACACACACACACTACTCCTGCACACATATGTGCTGTGGAGAATGAGAGTGAATGTTTATTACAGGATCCTAGTGGATGCTAAGGTGCCCTGGGGGCTATTAAAGCCTTCACTTAAAAGGCACTATCAGGGCCCACTGATGTGGGCTGCTTGACGGAGGGAGGGGAAGAGGGGCTCTAGAAAGAGAAAGAGAGGGAAAAGAGAAGAAAGAGAAGTCCTTGGAACAGCAAGCAGACTGAGGGAATAAACAGAGCGAGCACATCTGGATTGCCTCAGCAGAATATTTGTGCAACATCTGGAAAAATGCCCTGGAATTTAAGGGTCCCCTCCTTTCATTTCAGCTATTTTTTTTTCCCCCCGGTCTTTTCACTTCTTCTTCTACGTCCTGTTTTCTGCATCTTCAAAGTCTCTCACCCTGGTGCGGCAGGCACGTAAATACCCTCGTACTAATGGAAGTTCAGCCCTTGCAGATTTTATAGTGGGCCAAATTGGGCCCATGTGACCAACTCCCCTCTGTGTAGGGCCAGTCTAATTAAGTGGCACAGAAGTGAGAGGGCAACCGACTGTGGACCCAGACCTGGGCCAGTCCTGGGCCAAACACAAGCCATCATAAAAAAACAGGGACAGAAAGAAAGAACAAATATTTCTCTACTTACACATAGCACGTTTGAATTGGACATGAAAACAAACTCTTTGATTTGTTTTCAACGTTACGGACGTGGACATTTGTGGTACTGCATGAAAGAGCTACTGCGTATAATGGTTAAAACACAAACAGGCTGCCTTTTTGTTATTTCAGACGTAACTACAGTAGTGCACCGTTCATGAGCCTCTCTTTGAGTTTCAAAAAATCCCAAGGGGAGCCAGACAGCCTCGGTGTGGAATCAACACCGTCACTTGATTTGCATCACTCAGCTCTCACAAAGTGGCGTTGGGTTCAGCTGCAGGGCCCCTTTACAGTTCGCGAGAGATGCACGGCGAGTCTTCCTGCTCATCTCCGCCGTGAGATCACAAGCGTGGTTCTCTCTCCTCTCATCAGTGGCAGAGAGGGAGTCTGTGTCCATTAGCGGTTGAGATTCAGATGAGCTCTGGCCGCCTTCTGTCTTTACCTGGATGGGGCTTTGTGGGGGTCAGTGGCGCTGACAGC
This sequence comes from Chaunax sp. Z400, assembly GCA_037577475.1. NCBI lineage: Eukaryota > Metazoa > Chordata > Actinopteri > Lophiiformes > Chaunacidae > Chaunax > Chaunax sp. Z400. The sequence goes on from CM075199.1 coordinate 3,925,851, forward strand.
TTGGTATTTTACACGGAGCTTAGGGGAGAGCAGGAGAGTGCTGAAGTACATGCTAATGCGCTGATCAAAAGAGATGCATCATGGTCTCCTTCTGATGGGCTCACTGATGCCTGGCCTCCTCCCGAGAGGACACGGTATGCACAGGCAGGAGTGTCGCAGTGATCAGACGGAGAAAGTGAGAGAAGGAGAGGAGGACGTGTTGAGGGAGATGGGAGGAAAGAGACATAAGACATAGAGAGAAATCCAAGGAAGATTAGAACTAGGGGTGAATCCATTGGAAAAATATTGATTGAACAATTTAATTATTTATCAAGCAAAAAGCCCACATTTACTAGTATCCAAACTGTTGTCCTTTGTTATCTTAGTGAGGAGGTAATCATAACATTTCACTTGGTGAATCATATCTCTGTCTGTGAATCCACTGAACTGATGTCTTTTTTTTTCCCGGCCTACATTTTTCTGCATGGCTGAACTGACAAGTTGGATTCCTTTCTAGGAATTCTAGATGCTGATAATACAGTCCACTATACATCAATGTGCTCAATTTGACAATTTTAGGCACATTTGACCTTATTTGACTATTTTTTTTTTGTCATTCTACAACGATAGAGGTTATGGTCAATCCACATCAGTGCAAATTGAGTTTTTCCAATAGCGGTAGCCTCTTTGTCCTTTGACACACATTTTCTAGTTGATTAATTTGTAAGTTGGGGAAAAATAGTCTTGATTCGTCTCAGCGACAGATATTCAGTAACAGAAAACATGGACATCAATAAAGCGAGTTTTTCCTTATAAATGATCCATTGTCATTTAAGCCCAAATACAAATGCACAGAGGATTACCAATGCTTGCATTCTCAGATGTATGTCATTGTCAGGCTTTTGTTTTATCTCCATATTATGACAGTGAGAGTCTGAGGGCCTCAACCTCCTCCCCAGGCTGAACTGAGAAGCATTTCCGCTGTGCCTTAAGGTTATTGTGAATCCAGACATCTCTGTGCGGCCCTGCAGAATGACCTTGCTCTGGCTTGTCCACAGTCACTTGATCCATAATAACTTTGCTGTTTTGGATCGTACTTTTTTAGGAGCGTGCACCGTTTGCTCAGCTTTAAGCCGATCTGACGGTCTGTCTCTCCTGATAAGTAATTGTTATATGAGACAGGAGTTTTTACCCTGGAAGGCAGATTTTTGGAGCAGTCTTATGCTCCACTGGCTCATCGCATCTTGCGGTGTCTGCAGGTAGATGTGCAGTGATGTCATTGATGACATTTCAGTTGTTGGAGGATTCTGCAAACCCTCAGAAAGTCTCTCACCTATTGACCTGGACCTTGCTACAGTATAAAAAAAAATCATTCTTATTACTGTGGTTATTTGATTTTTTTTTTTTTTTTTTGGTGCCCCAAGGCTAGTGCTCTCACTCCTGACCCATGCAGTAAAACCTTGCATAAATCTTTTAAGGTTAACCTAAGAATGTCATATTTACCTCATAGAACGACCCTAATAAATACCAAGTCGAGTAATTGTTTACATGTGAGGCAACAAGATGGGCATAAATCTTGAATTCGTAGACTGCACACAGAGCAAGATGCAGTCATGTGGAAACTTAAGCAATGCCACTAGTGAAACCTGCATTTTGGCAGCTATCATGTTGATAAAGACATGATATTGTGGAAGGATGTATGTTAATACTGAGGTGTTTTAAAGTCCATCAGACAGTCATAATGTAATTGAGTATCGTATGTCATTTTTCACCAGTCGATTCATCCAAGCTCACACTGTTGCACAAGGGATGTTCGTGTTGTATAAGTTCGCCTGTACATAATTTACTCTGAGTTGTACAACTCTGTGGATCTGATCTTCATCGCAGAAACGACCTTGTTAATCTGCAGTGGTCTGAAGGGCCGCGTGAACCTGAAAGCCCCGGGGGTCAAAGAGACTGGAGAGTAGAGCTACGTGTTGGTCAGGATCTTGGTCACAGATTTTAGCTGCGGTCTCTTTCACAATCACACACAGACACGTGGATTTTTGTGTCTCCCAGTCTCAGCTGACCACAGATGTGAATGAATGATCGATATTTCAGAGGCTGGCTTCCAGGGGATTGGCTGAGTTTATAGCCGGCTTAGCCTATAGTCCTCTGCTTGATTGGCAGCTATAGTTTACTTTTTTCACTGGAACAGAGTGGGTGGCAGGGGGATGGACCGATGGTCTCACGACATGTCACCCTTCACTTTTCTGTGTGTGAATCGCAGTTATTCATTTGATAGCCTTTTCCACACAGACTTCAATAGGAAAGGCTGCAATCAGCGTTCTTTCAAATGCAGCAGTCGAGAGTATTTATTGGCTTCAGCTCAGATTGACAGTGATTGAAGATCAAACCCAGGTGGATGTGCTAATCTTGGCCCCTTTTCCGCCGTGGTGCTATGGCAGGCCTTGAGGTTCATCGCTCAGTGCACGTTGCGTTTGAAAGAGACCCTGTTTTCTGGCGCATTCACGTCACGAGAAGGAGTCAGTCTCTTATTTTGTAGTGGGTTTACCTGCAGTCTGCATACATATTTGCAAAATTTGTGTAAAAATGGTGCAAGAGTGCATCAGTCAAGAGTCATTATTGAACTAGCCAGTTTTTAACCACTACTTACTTTTTTGGTAGCAAAATATATAATACATGTATAGTACTGTGCAAAAGTCTTAGGCAGGTGTGAAGAAATGCTGTAAAGTAAGAATGCTTTCAAAAATATAAAATTTAATTGTTTATTTTTATCGATTTACAAAATGCACAGTGAGCGAACAGAAGAAAAACCTAAATCAAGTCAATATTTGGTGTGACCACCCTTTGCCTTCAAAACAGCATCAATTCTTTACAGCGTTTCTTCACTCCTGCCTAAGACTTTGGCACAGTACTGTAAATATGTAATCACTCCTCACAATAATATTTTCTATAGTTTACAGGAATGTATTCCATAATTGAATAATGCTGTGACCTTTCTGCCTGTGTTTTTTGATACACTTAAAGTTGCAATTACATGGCAGCAAACGAATAAGTCATCCAGAGTACAAAAGACTACTGTTGACTTTCTACTGTGGGTGGTGAAGGCAATTAGGCCAATCTTAAAACAAAGAGCTCCAGTGGCTACATCTCATTGCATGTGAGTCATTAAGTCATTTTGTTTTACACACAAAAGTTGCACAAATTTGTTATACATATATATATATATGTACATATATATATATGTACATATATATGTACATATATATATATGTACATATATATGTACATATATATATATGTGTCAGAAAGCATAGGCATGCAGCTCTACTGTCCAGATGTTGCAGCGTGTCACTTTGTAAGAAGTTGAAACATGTGACATCTTTCCACTGTCCTTTACTTTCACTCAGGATAAAGGACAGTGCATGATAGAGCCATTAGTCTGTCACAATGGAGCTATCACAAGCTGGAGCCGTGTTCCCCTCTGTTATGATCATTTTCATGCAATCTCTGGCTCCCGCTTTGTTTCTTGTCTCTGAGGGAACGTCTGTTTTTGTGCTCACTGAAAAGCCTTGCTTCCAACCAGAATACAGCGCAGCATCACTCTCGCTGTGCTGAGCCTCATCCCCCTACCAAGACAAAATAATTTATGAAATGAAAACTGCATTTGTTGTGTAAATGACCACATGCTGTAGGATATTTAATCCTGCCGGCAGTCGATCCCAGTCATGTGACTTGACCTAGTTTTGTCTGCCTGTCTCTACTCTGTTTCTCTCTTTCATTCTTTCTCACTCTCTCCTTCTCCCACAGTCCAAGCATTGCTCTGTTCTTCCTCTATTTCTCTTTCACTCTCTTTCCTGCCTTTTCTCCCATTCTTCTCCCTTTTGTCGGCCCCCATGTTGTCTGCTGTCTGTATGTCTGTTCCGTTTTTATGACTAATCCATGGATTTGTCTTTTTCCTCCTGGTGTGTTTTAATATCTGCAACTGCGTGGTCTATATATCTGTCCTTGATTATGGACTGAATAGTTAGTAGTAGATGAACTGCAGGAGTGACAGCAGAATTTGAGTTATTACTGAAGCCATGTGTCATCCTTGGCCTCCTGAAGATTTTTATGCAGAACGATTTCTGCATAAGTGAAATGTCAACTTGAGAAAATATGCGCAGGTCAGATCATACTTTTGCGAGGGCCTTTTATTTCTGTTTTCATTAAGCAGCATCATGAAGAGTCTCAGTTATGAATCTCATAATAGAGCTACGCCATTGAATATGGACATTTTTATTTAAATCATTATTTAAATGTATTTATATTTTTCGTTTCATTGCTATTACTGTTTTTCTTGGGGTGTTCTTGTTTTGAATCTTGACTTGCAGTAGTAAATAAAATGCTAGAATGTTAAATCCAACTCAGTGTTATGTATTTAATTCGACTATGATGTGTTCGATGTCTAATTTTGCTTTGGTCTTTGATAGTGTAGACAAGCTTCTAACCTTTATCTTACATTATTTAGAAAGTGGGATGGCTGTACGCTTGAGTGGCCCACTAAACCTTATTGATAATTAGGGCTAATGCATTATAACTGCATTATAGAGCACGTTCCAAACAGAGCCCATTCTCTAAGTATGCCATCTAAAGACTTAACTTGGATCGTCATCTTCTACAAAATTGTCTTTTCTTACTCCTATTTAAACTAGACAGCACTCGGAGAGTGCAGACCTCCACCAAGGCAGCTCAATTTCCACATTACATCATTGCACCTAAAAACAACAGTCCCATCATAGTTTGACCCTCATAATATGACTCCTTGACCATGAAACCCGTGGAATTTGGAATCACATTGGTAACATTATTAGTTGGACAGCTATTCAAGAAAAACAATATTTCACTAATGGTGGTTTTCTTCAGGATCTCGCCCCTTCATCCAGATCCACTCCAAAATTTAATGGGTTCTTTCCCGTCATGTTCTCACTATATCCTACAAAGTTTCATGAAAATCTGTCAAGTAGTTTTTGTTTATAATCTTGCTGACACCGGCAAAAACATTACCTCCTTGGCAGAGATAAACTTCAACATAAAATTCCTTCTTTTAATGTGTGATTATATTTCTCACAATTTGAAAGGTACTCTTTATTGACTCTGAGGAGAGTCAGAAATCTTCTAGTCCAGGCAGTCTGCAGCTTACATAGTTAATGTGTTTACACTTTGTGTTTGGGACTCATGATGCTACAGCCACCTGAAGTTTGATATACCTTACAGAAAGATAAGAAGAGCCAGGTAAATTATTTTCAGCTAGATAGTCGTGTCACAAATTCTTATAGAGAGGCAAGAACAGTGGGTAAATGTGTTTAAAAAAAAGGCCTTTGTAACCAAGAGGGTGAAATAAATGGTAATAGAGATAAATGAAAATGACTAGATGGATGTCAGTAATAGCAGCTGCTTGGCACAGTCTGAAGCATAACAATTTGGGCGCCTCTTGGAATGCATGGCATGTATCCATTCCTGAAGAGCACAAGAGATCACCCAGCCTTTGGAATAATACTGTAACTCTGAACAAACCTCAGCCTCAGCTGTGTCACTCTCCCCGTGAGCAGTGTACACTTGGTAAATACTGGTTACACATTTTATATTTACATCCATACATGCTATTAGAGACTATTATCTTTCTGAAAATACTAATGCATTCATAATAATTCAGCCTGGGTAATAAGCTTGTCTGCAATGTCAAGTTAGCTATTTCAGAGCAAATGAAAATGAATTTTTTCCCCCTCTTCTCCAAATTTAGAATAATGAATTGTGCCACCAGATCCACATGTCAGTGCACACATCATGAATCACATACAGTAGTGATATATGCAATATATGTAATTCACAGCTTATGGACAGCTACATTATCAAGGAGAAGTGAGGTATTTTTCCACCTTGAGTGAGATTCTAGGGGTGAAAAAAATATTACAAGAATGATAATTCTTGTTAGGAGTCATAAAATTTAATCAAAGTTGATATCATGAATGTTTTTGCAAGAACGGCCCATTTAAGAGTAATTATTTAACTTGCAGGCTTTAAAAGCTCAGCGAGGTCCAACCCCTTTGCCATATTTCATATTTTTTACATCACATGCAAAAGAACTAAAGAGCAAGTTGAGCTCCTAAGCCAGAGCTTTCCTGGACCTTCTCATGTGTTGGCTTAAGACCTTAGCATTAATGAGGCATTTGCTTTCCTAAAACTACCTCAGATGTTATGTTTGGGGAAAAATACACATTTAAACCTATTTATAGTCTTAACTGGATTTCTGGACCCCTTACAGACAAATCAAATAATGCATGGTAAGAAAATGTTTACACAAAATGTGATCTGATTTCAATGTCACACAAATACAAGTAATGTCTTGCCTTACTGAGTTCCCTTGACGAATCTCGTGCTTGGACCTTCAATGTCAGGTTGACTTGTGTTATTTTGAAGAGTCAAGAGCAGGGTTCTTTCATTCTCAAGGTCTTAAGCCATGTCATTATATAGCACTTGAAATGTTGACACTTGAGGGTCTACCCATTGAGAGAGCTCTGTTGTGTCTATTCCAACCCTTCATTTAAAAACTTTGCTCTGAAATCATCACTTTCCTGTTCAAGTCTCTCCGAGTCCGGCCTGGTTCAGCGTCTTATAGCGATACTAGATCAGAGGTGTGCACAGCCTATTAATTGTAGAGTGCTTGAATCGTGGACTATATCAATATGATTCCCCAGTGGAGTCCACTCACTAATGGAGCTTTACAGTCAACAGGCTGAATTCAACAGTACTTCCTTCATAAAAGCCCATTCATATTTAATGTATCCAATTCAAAGATGCATTTTAGCCGAAGACTTCACTCGATCCCTGATTTTAAAACTGTCCTGCAAATGGTCCGTCTTGTGTAAATCGTATTCCTCTGTATTACGAATTTCACATTTTTTTATTGTGTTTTTTTCATTATAGTCCTGGTTTTGGTTGCACACCCATGCAACCCTGTTTCCCATGATATCTATAATACATGTTTCTTTTAAAAAATGTTTTTAATGCAGATGTTCCTACAAATGGGACAAAAATACCCCCAAATAACTTTGTATTTTATATAGTTGTTCATAATCAATGCTGAACATTTGCTTGTTCCGTCTTCTCAAAATATGCTGCTTCTCTCTGTTTATTATAAATTGAGAATCTTTGGGTTTTGGATTGTTGATTGACATATTTTCCAATGTTCTGGAGTGAAATGGCATTTACTGTGAATTTTGTAATTACATTTCTAAAGTACAAGTAAAAGCTCTACATATCGTCCAATAAGAAAGAAGCCTAAGAAACACAAACACCAGCCCTGGAGAGAATTTTTGAGTGCAGTCAAATGGGCCTGGATTTAGGCATGTGCATGCCAGTTTGAGTCATACTCTGGGAACAGGCAGAATCCGTACATGAAGATGCAAATCTTAACTTAAGCGGGCGTCGACCTTGATTGGTGAATTTAGGTCAGAGTTATAGAACAAATTGTTCAGAAGAGAAAAAAAACAGAGAACGTGGGTGGCTGCACAAGTTCCTCCTTCTGTTGTGTCCTTGGATGTTTGCACATGTTTCCATCCTCAGTGTGTGGATTCAAGATGTACTACAGAAGGTTGAGTCAGCAAGAGGAGGTTAATGCGAGAATCTGTGCTCCTGTAGAGATGGAAGTGTGGGCGTGTGGACTCAATTTAGCAGGCTAACAGGAAGCGTGCTCTGGGACCTTGCACCAGGACTCAGGCAGGCAGTGAGTGGGGCACAGTTCACTACGTGGTACCACAGCTTGCTTTCTGCCTTGCAGGGACCTCTGGACTGCTGTTGATTCATTAGATTTCCCCCCCGCAGAATATTCATCTCCATACTGCGAAGGCAAGCTTTATTATAAGTTGCTGAAGGTGACTCTCTTTGATCACTGCAAAATGTCAGCTCCTATCAAGGAAAAAAGGATGCCACAAACTAAGGCCAGAGCCATGTCCAATTGCATTCATTAATAAATGTTAAAAATAGCAGTTTTGATGCTAAATTGAAGGAGTGCAATCCAGAGTGAATCCCGCAACATACTTTATGAACTCCCACCCGAGATCCATTAGAGGAAGGTCATAAAACAAAGTTTTATCTCTGGCTCTCTGGTGGTGATATTTCACAGCTAAAATAAGCCTGTATGCGCTCTGCCAAGGGCAGCTGGTGTGGGCAGATTGACCGTCATGTGGACGGCTACTGTAAAGATCAGCAGAGGGATAGTGGATTTTTAAATGCTTCCTTGTGTCCTTTCCACAGTGAAAGGAGCCTCTTTAAACCGTGCAGCTTTTTCTGTGTCCAATCACACAAATTTGATTAGAGTCATTTGCCCGAGGAGCTGCTCTGGCTGCTGGACTGTAGTGAGGCCCTTGTTCCCCTATTTGCCTCGGAGAAAGGCTCTGACGTAAACACGAGTGGTCTTTGAACCAGCCCCTTCTTTTCTTCCCCTCTAACCTCATTTACCACACTCCCTAGTTATAAATTATCAGGAACCGCTGCTTTGGTGTCATCTAAGCTTAACCCCAACGCTGTGTAATGTTTTATACAACGCTTCAAGAGGAAATGCTCTGTGGGAATGTTGAAACTGAGAAACTGGGAGAAATGGAGCCACAGCCAGAATATATCTGACTTTCCTTGAGATTAATCCTGGAATTTGTTTTTAAATAACTTTACAGCTGTTATAGAGGTGGATGTTGGTGTGTGTGTGGGGGGGATTAAACCACTATTAAAAATGTCTACACCAGACACTCCAGTGACTTGTGGAGGTGGTGGGATCAGTTATTCACACCATGAATTGCAACTGAATGCGAAAGAAGTCTGTGGGTGTAGCTTTTTTAAGCGACAGATTTTGCCACAACCATGCTTTGAACCCAGTTTGTCTCTGGAAGTGTTGCTTTCACAAAATTGAAAAATTATGTCTGCCTCTTTAACAGTAGTCATAACCCTGGTGTCAACAAGGACAGTGAAGCAGCAGCAGAGTTTAGTCAAGATTCTTGACTTCTTTTTTTTTAAACTGAGAAGCACATAAGTCAAGGTTTCTTTGCTGCACAAAGCAGTAATGAAACAGATACAAGTTATTGTTGAGGAAGTTTTTCCTCACCACTGACCAAGTGCTTGGTCATTGGGGATCGTTGGGTCTCTGTAGAATAAAGAGTCGGTCTAGACCTGATCGTCTTGAAAAGTGTCTTGATATAACTTTTGTTGGGATTTGGTGCTATATAAATAAATTGATTGACTTGCCTTGACTAGAGATGGTGGTGTATGTAACAACATTTCAATGCAGTGTCTCTGCCCAATCAATAATCAATACAATTTACAATTTTATTTTGTATGTAAATGATTAGATTCATTTTAATTTTAAGATTGCTGGGACATTAATTACCACTCTTGTTCTTGAGAGTTGTAAAGGTTTTTGAGAATTGCCCAAAGTAAAAGCCGATGGTATGTGGATAAACACGTGCTGCTCAATAATACAATTGGTAAAGTTACAATTTTTCAAAGGTCACCATCTTCAGTTTGACCTGTTCCACAGATACCTTGCTGCTTTAAATGCCACTCCAGTGCAACTGCCAAGTCCATTATCCTCTGACTGTGTGAAAGTTTTTTTAAAGTTTTGTTTTTAAAGCTGTTATAGAAAGGTGCTTTTGTTCATTTTAAAAGTGCCTCATTTTAGGTCTCCCAAAATACAGTGGCTTAATAAGTCATTCAATAAAGCTGTCCAGTTAACCGTTTATTGCCAGTCCAGACCTCAACAGTGGTTGCTTTTGTGACTCATGCCTCCAGAGCAAGTCAAGGAATTATCAAATCTCTCAAACACAAAAATAAACTTTATAAAAAATATATCTTTAGACCCACACCCTTAAATTATGAAAAGTATAAACAGTACAGAAATAAACTTAACCATGTGGTTAGATCTGCAAAGAAAAAAAATTAACGCTTGAAGTGGTCAAAAGCAGCAATATGAAAGCACTGTGGCTGACAATAAATCAAATTTTAAATAACAAAAAAACATCCAAATCATTTCCCACTGAGTTTAAAGTTGGCAACAAGCCCATATCGGACCCCACAACAATTGCTTGCAAATTTAACGAATTCTTCTCCGCAATTGGCCCAACTCTTGCCAGTCAAATTCCAAAAGTTGTAGACAATCCGATTAAATACATGGAATCAAGCAACTCTGATATCTTTACTTTTACTGCAGTTACTGAGCAAGAAATACTCAACATAATCTCATCTCTCAAAAATACTTCTCCTGGTCATGACAAAGTTGATACTAGACTGGTTAAACAGGCTGCAAATTGGATTTTAAAATGTCATATCTGTAATTTGTCTTTTTCCAAGGGTATTGTTCCACAGGAGCTAAAGGTTGCTAAAATTGTACCCATATTTAAAGAAGATGAGCCCACATTACGTAGAAATTACCGCCCGATATCCATACTACCGGTCATGTAAAAAATTCTCGAGAAACTTGCCTATAATAGATTGAGCAGTTTCGTTAATAATCATAATATACTTTATGAACATCAGTATGGCTTTTACAAATCACATTCAACTTACATGGCTATTTCCTACTTAACTGAAGAACTATATAAGGCTCAGGATAGGAAATAATACTCTATTGCAGTATTCCTTGACTTGTCCAAGGCATTTGATACCATAGACCATGGGATACTTCTACTAAAACTGAAATCAATCGGTGTCTTGGATATGTCATTACTATGGTTTGCCAGTTATTTGAAGGAGAAGAAACAATACGTTTCACTTAAGGGATACAACTCACCCCAACTGTATATTAGTGTGGAGTCCCTCAAGGGTCTATCCTCGGACCTCTTTAATTCTGATTTATGTTAATGATTTATGTAAAGTTTCCAATGTTCTGTCAACAATTGTGTTCGCAGATGACACAAGTGTTTTTCACTCTCATAGCAATCTTGAATCTTGTTCCAACAATCAACAGGGAATTACATAAGCTTTCTGTGTGGTTTAAAGCAAACAAATTGTCTTTGAATTATAAAAACAACTATTTATTATTTAACAGTAGAAAACAGCAAGATGACTAACAAGGATGCAGAGGTGATGATTGATAACATTGCAATTTCTTTAACCTCATCTGTTAAATTTTTAGGCATATTATTTGATGAGAAACTGTACTGGAAACCCCATAAACCCCAAAGTTTCATCTAAAATCGCCAGAAATATTGGTATCTTGAGTAAAATTTGTTATTGTTTGGATTAAAAAACCACTCTAATGTTGTACTATTCCTTGATTTACCCTTATATTAATTATTGTAATGTCATATGGGCTAGCACCCATCCTACCAAATTGAATCATATCTATCTTCTCCAAAAGCGTTGTGTTCGAATTATTTCTCATGCTTCTTACTTAGCTCACTCACAACCTCTTTTTCAAGAATTATCTATACTTAGCATCTTCCAGGTAAACTTTCTCCACACAGCACAGTTTGTCTTTAAAGCAATTCATCATCAGTTTCCTCGTTCATTTAATAGCTTTTTCGTGAGAGGTGAAGAAAATCATTGTTACAACACAAGAAATAAGAGTCAACTTTTGTTGCCATCTACTCGTACATCAATTTAGTCTTCATTTCAGAGGAGCCAAAGTTTGTAATCAACTCCCATATCAGTTTTTTGACCTTCCACCCAATATGTTTAAGAAAGCTGTCAAAGAGTATTTATTTCTCAATTATGACTGTACTGTCTCTTCCTGCACAGTTTGATTACCTCATGCAGGTAAAGCACCTGAACAAACCATGTAAACTTATTTTACTTTGATTATTTTCCCATTTGATTTTCCTTTCTTTTCTTTTTTCCATCTTTACTTTCTTCATTCTTCTCTATGCCCTTTTTTCTTTACACAAAGTTATTATTTTCTTTTTATTGTACAGCTATAATAATGTATTCATTTTGTTCTGTCGTTTTTTTTTAATATTAAACTGTAATCACGTACTATGACTTAGGGAGACACTTCATAAGCCCCTCGGGGTTTCTTGTCTTCCTTGCACATGTTTATACTGTATACTGGATTAAGGTACAATTTTTTTTTTTGTGTGTGTGTGCTAAATAAAGTTTAAAAAAAATTCTTTTAAAGAAACGAATGTGAGTTGCAGATTTGAGCCATTTTTGTTTTCCAGTTAAGTGAGGACTACTTGTAGAATCGACCTCCTTGTCATTTTGCGAAGTGAAGTTTTGGTGACTTAGTTTGTTGTGGCTGAACCTGAGAATTATGTCTTCAGCCAAGGTCTTCATCGGTATCTGTTGTCTTACCTTCCATTAGAGCTAAAGGCAGCCCTCAAAGGGCTGATGCCTTTATTCATCCAAAAGCAGAGCAAGCTATAGCTCCAAAGAATCTGTAACCTCAGTGAAGAGCACGTTAGCATTTAGTTTATCTACAAGTCACTTATAACTTGACTCAAGGGCTAAACTGTGGGTTTGAAAAAATATGCCAAATAAAATATGCAGCATACTTCAGATTAAGTCATGTTAAAGCTAGAGCTCCTGAGGGGTCACCTTAGGTCCTCCCATTTAGCCTTTCCTGTGTCTGGTGTGGCCGTTCAGAAACCCTTAAGGTCTCAGTAATGGGGTCTAACTTAGAATGAAATTTAAATCCAAACCTAGTATTGTTCAAACCAAAAGGAATGTAATTAATCTAGATAGGGAAACACGTTATAACAACAAAAGGATGCGTGTAAAATATGTCAAAGCTGTTTTTCTATCAAATACAGTATAATGGTATATTGCCTCCAGTAAATTTCCATGGTTTGCTTTGTAGCTGCTGTAGATCTGCTCAGGCAAGAGATAAATCAAGATAAATAAGAGAGGAGTAGGTTGGATGCTTTCCATGCTGATGATGGGGATCAGAGAGCGATGCAGTGCTCAGATGAGAGGTGTTTGATAAGCTGATGGGTCCCGAAGTGTGTTTTCGGTCCTGACAGAGAGCTAGCTGAAATAAAGGGAAGGTTGTTTCATCACTTAGGCTTTGTCAGAGTGGTAATTGTGGGTGCAATGAGATGGTGGTGCATAGGATTAGCTCCCTTTTGAGAAAAGCAATCATCAGAGGATGACTAAGTGTCATACTTGATGCCTGTGATTTATAGGAAAACAGAATGACACACAAACAAAGAAAGTGTTACAAAGGATTACAAAAATGAATTGGCATAGTGGTGATTAGGATGGCAACTAATAATTATTATTATCGATGATTCTCATAATGGTCTTTGCAATTAATCATTTATGTAAAATTTTCAGGGTTCTCACCGGTATGAAATTCCTGGAAAAGTTATTAAATTAGAAAACTCAATTCCAGGCTAGTAAATAGTTTGGAATTAACAGAATGTTTTGGAAACTTTTGCATACACATTGTTTTTGCTATTTTTCTTTCTTCAATATATTCATAAAACTCCCTAAACAACTCATGCAAAATATGTATTTAGTATTAGGGAGGGGTATTGTTAAGATTGTATCGATACTGACAGATGCTGATAGCTACTTGGTTAGCTTGACGTTTGGTCAGGAAGCCAATGTTAACTGTGTCCTGAGTTATTTTACAGATTTACAGACCACAGACTTACTTATTATGTTGTTTTTTTAGTGTGTCTGAGTGTTACCTTGACTTGATGACGTCAAGACAGACACATTTTTAGTTTGGCAAATCCAATCCATATCAGAGGCTGCACTGAGGACTGTAATGCTACAGCATTGATTTTGCCTGCTCAGGCGATGGAGAAATGGTACCGCCTTTTAATATGTTTAAGTAATGCTTTAAATGCGGCATTATACAAGCTGCCAATGCATTGTAGCTGTCACACCCGAAAATAATTGAATGAGTTTGTTTTGTTTTAAATGGCTGATGTGAGTACGAGAGGATTAGGGCAGCCCTGTTTCTATGCTTAGGGGCTGAACCAGCAGAGGACGGAATATTAAAAAGGCGAGGCAGATTAGAAAATAAGATACAGTTATTAACTAACCCCGTTTGATCCAGTGATGTGATTGATGGGAGAATATCCTGGCCGGGTGGCATCTTGGCTTGTAACTTTGAGTCCACATTTAAAAGACTAATTGGTTTTTAGAAGCCTGGATGTTCCATGCCTAGAATGTTTACCTTCTTTTAATAAAAAATAAATAAAATAAATGGATGCCTGGTAAAAAGGAGGAGAAGGCTTCATTAAAGGCATCTAGTTATACAGTAGAGGTCAGTTTAGAGGAAGTTAAAAAGCACTTCCATGATATTCAGTTGCTAAAGTGATGTGGCCACTGAAGACGATGGACTTCCACGACTCGTGCAGCTTGTGTGAGGTGAGCTTCTCAGAACTAGCTTTCCCAACAACAGAATAGTGGGCAAATTTAGTTCTGGGAAAACAAAGTGTATCCATCATTTCTGAGAGTATTATTTCGAGTTATTTTGTGAAGCACTTTGTAACTTTGTTCAGATAAGTGCTCATAAATAAAGTTTATTATTAGTATTATAAGTCTTCTGTCTTATGAAATGTTGAGGAACCAGAAAAAAAACAATAAAATATATACCTCCAGGGACCACCTTGGCAAACTGGATGAACAAAGTCAAGTCTTCAAGGCAGTTGTGGAGGACAGGCGGGACAGTGTAGAACTCACAGGTTTTCTTTTCTTCTCCTCATGTGGAGCTTCGAGGCATGTCGTAGAATGCAGTCAATGGCATTCAAGGTGGTAACTGTGGTGATTGATGGCTCCTCTGCTGGCCTGTCGTCCTCCATGCCCTATCTGGACCTTATCCCCTGGAGTCCCATGTGGGAAAGGCTTTTTTATTGCACCTGGGAGATGCATTTAAGGCCCAATGAACTTTGACCTTGGGATATGAACAATAGCTGTCCGTTAGGAGAGCTCAGCTGCAGTACCTCAAACTCTCATAAATGCTTGAATGTATTTCATTCAAATGACTTGAGTTTGTGGGATCTTGTAAATACTGGAAGCACTTTCTCTGATGTATGTGGGATAAATGAGAACTGTCCTTAAAGGAAAATACTTCAGTTGCGCTGGTATAATGGCAAATTTTTCACACCTTTGTTTCATTAGAACCTTGTCATTAAGCCTTTCTTTTATTAGCCTTCTATAAATAAAAACCCTTCTTTCATTAGTGGACCTTCTCAGAGGCTTGCATTCATTAGCACGAGGCTGTAAAGCCTGGATGACATTTCATTAGCAGCCTATCTTTAATGAGGAAACTCCCAGCATGTTTTCTGCACTCTGATGCCCCAAGATGACCGGTGAAGATAATGCTGATTGGCTGCCAATGGGGGCAATGTTTGAGCTTGTCTCACAAAGACTGGATCATACAGTACAGTTATTAAAGTCAAAGAGGTATTTGCTGAAGTGAAAAGCAGGATCAAACATTTATTGTTTTTGTTGAAGTATATGGACCGATTATGGACATATTGCTGCAGTGTGATGGAGATGATTTAATGACAAAACATGTACCAACTTTGCCATTTATGATGACAAATCCCCGAAACTGCACCTACACATCCGGACCTCAGCCTCACTTTCATCATTTACTTCAAGGCCTGAAAATTAAAGCCCTTCACTGAAAATGATTTATGATGCCAAAAGGAGAAAGACGTGCATGCCTCTTTGATGAGTCATGTTTGTCTTCTTTTTTTTTAATGTAATTTATAGATCAGTGTATTTACAGTAAAAGCAGAAAAGGATGTTTCTTTTTTTTCTCACAGGCGGGGTTCATGTTGAGGGTCAAACTAATTTGTTCCATTTTCTTGCTCTGTCTCAAGTTTTAGGTGATGCTTTGTCCCGTGGGAACATGACTTGGCCTTTTTTTTGTTTTTGTCCGTGAGGTGCTGTCTACTTAGTTTACTCCTGATTTTGGACAAGTCCAGTTTGACTGAGAGCCAGCGTTTATATGTTAATGCCTGAATGTTCAATGACATTGCTCAGAGCTCTATACCATGTGTCACTGTTTGCCCTTTGACCCCTTTGTGCAGCTTGGAATGTACTTTGGAGGAAGATGGCGCAGGAATTGTTTTGAATCTTCCAATATTCTTTCTCTTTTCCTATCACCCAGAGTTCACCAGATCCTTGAGTAATCAGAAACATCCTTCTGCATTAGAGATACTCAAGTAGGACGAGCACAGCGGTAGAACCACGAGAAAACAAATCTTTTGCTAGTGAATTTTTTAGTGTAAACGTGTGTCTTTTTGTTTGCACATTTGACGATTTGAAAACTAGCCAAGATGGACTGTCTGATTGTCTTTATGTCACAGTTCACTCTTACGTATGCATTATCTTTAATTCGCTTGGCATTTTCAACTTCCCTTGCATAATTTCAAACATGTGCACTACATTCTGCATCTGGCTAATTATGTGCATGGCACAATATCAAACAACTTCATCATGGCCATTGAGTTCTTCTGTTGGGGTGATGAAAAACAAATATATTCATATTTTAGCAACTCATGCTCTCAACTTTCACACCAGATTGCACCCAAGCTGAGATGAAAAGCATGCTTGAATCTCTGTAGGGGTGAACTAATCCCTAATCTAATAAAAAGTTATTGTTAAAGGTTTTCTTAGAGCTTAATCATACACACCCTCATGTTTAGTCTTGAATCCAGTCCAGTTATCTTTAGCTCTTATGTTGAATCACCAACAGATCCTGTGACTACATGTTGCGCGTGGCCTTCCAGCATGCCTTAGCTCTTAATGATATCCATGAAACTGCGTTTTCCTGTCACTGCTCTTTCTCTCAGTTGACGTCCAACATCTGATAGTAACGACAGCGTAATTGTGCTCAGAAAACAAGATTAAAAATGAGGATAAACTTGTTTAATTCTGGTTCAGTGAAACAGTGAAAATGCTGTCCTCAACTATTTTATGTGATTCGTGATTATTATTATTTTTTTAGGATGATCTCATCTCTATCCGAGTCACACATACAAATAAACACACACACACATCCACGTAACTAGACTTGCATGTAATACACACTTGCGCTTGCACAGCCTTAATAAAGTATCAGCTTATCAAGGGGAACTAATTCAATATCTCTTTGCCTGTTCTAAATGTCATTCTGTGAGCTCATCCGGACTGACATGTTTTCATGGAGGCAATAAAGGGGCTTTATTTGGCTCAGAAGGCAGTGATGGGGGAGGGATGTTTCCTGCAAATCTGAAGGTCATCTTGAGGAATGAATAAAGTTTGGATTTGCAATGATCTGTCGATGACAATTAAATGTGCATGAGGCAGCCAGTCTATAAAGACAAAGCCAATCCTCTGTCGACTGTGGAAATAAAATTCACACAGAAGTGTCCACTTTGGTTAAGGGACACGGTGTCAATCATGAAATCGAATGTTACTTTGAGTCTGCATTATTTAAGACATATTCAGGAACATTGTCATTGGTGCTCATTAGTGGTAGCCTATGGAATTTGGCACGTATTCTCAAGCTATTGTTTGACTCAGGGTGAATTTGGTTCCAACTATTTCTTGTATTTACTTTCTGTTGTATTATCACCCAATTCTAAATATTAGAGTGCTGCAATCCCAAAAACATATCCGCAAAACATTTCTATTTTTGGAAGTCTACTGTGGGTTTATGTTTTTCTCTCAATGTTTGCTGCATAATGTCTGGTCTAGTTCAGGGAGGGGTGCCGCATACGCAGTTACTTCATTGTGCTGGATAATGACTCTCCTATTGAGATTGACCTTCTTGACCCCAGAGGCAGACAGTAAGACGGCCTCGTCCACGCAGCCCCTCGAGGCACCTCGGCCCAATCTGGCAGATTTGCCTACACAGAGCTGCTGTCCATGGTTCTTTGCCTGACTGCTTTTTGCCCTCCTCCCATTCAGCCTGACCCATTATTCTGCAGGCTCTGTGCACTTTGTGGAGCCCTTGCCCTGGGTACAACCTTAGAGCCCACTTGGCCGGTGAGCTGGTGTGGTGCCACCACCCACTGAGGAGGTTAGGGCAAGGGCCAGCTGGCCACAGAACTGTAAATGAGAATGGTTGGCTGTCTCTGATGGTGGGACTGTCCTAGCTGGAATATTTAGATTTACGTGTTTACTCCTCACCCCATTACTATCAAACATAGAGCCCTTAAAGTCAAATTCTCTTGACCTTTGTCTTTTTCAGTCTCTGTAATACCTGTGTTGTGTGTTAAGAAGTATGCACTTTTTATTCTATATACTGTAAATATATATATTTTTTTCTTTTTCTCTGTCTTATTTTTCTTTGTCTCTGTCTTTACAGGCTTCTTGAAGCCACAGTGCTCGTTGGCTCCTCCCATGCAGCGAGGTCGCTCAGGCGAGGCTTGCTCCTGTTTCAGTGGAATGTGTCCCCTCCATCAGCGTCGCCTATCCTCAGGTAACACTGACTTTGTAAACAAACCTGTTGCTACTTTGGTATATGTTGGTTCTTGGCTAAAATGTAGGGGAATGCACGTGTCCTCAGTAAATTGCCAGGTAAGAAATGCATAAATTTGGTCCTATTGTGAGTTCCTCAAAGTAGTCGTATTCAAATAAATCATCTAGTGCAGACTGGTGACAGCGTATTTGTTTCAGCAAAGGCAGATTTTTAGTTTAGTTTGATTTATTTTTTTGTGCATCGAACAGAATAATACAGAATATGCAATAACTGAAAGAAAAAGCACAGGTGGGATGAAAAAAAAACCTCAGTATTTTTTATACACGAGAATGTTGTTATGTAGTTTTGGTTTTTGGTTGGCTTGAGATGATACGTTGGGAAGTATTGCTTGTTTCTAATGGACACACACACACACTCACACCACCGCCTGCGGTCAGAGGTGTGGTTGGGGTCCTTTTTGGAGGCAGTGTTCAGTCTGGTTTTTCTGTTTAATGGTGTCTTTGCATGTGGAGCCCCAGTGATGGACAAGTTAACAGAGGTGCTCTGAGTTTAGCCCCAGGGAAAATGGTCTACTTTGACTCTGTCTCTGTCTGATGAGAATAAATGAGTGATAATTTATTTAGATATTTATTTTCATTGTTTTTTAAATTTTACTTTGCTATAAAGATAGTGTACTTTAACTTCTTTTAATGACTCTGTGGTGTCACTCAATTTTCGCCAACTGCTTTCCCCCTCCGCAGTGTCAGTGCTGTAACCAGCTGAGCTGTCCGTCATGTGAGCAGAGCATGACTCGTTTTGCAAGACAAAGTCACATAAGCATAGAGACAGCTCAGATTTTAAAGCAACATCCTTATGAGCTTCTACCAATGAAGTATGTCAAAGAAGGAGTGCATCCAGACTTAAAGTTCAGTGTTTGTTCTGAACAGATGTCTTGGTGCAAAACTTTACATATAAATACAGATTATCCTCCCAAACCCATTTCTTTGGCCAATTACTGTTCCAGAATATAAAGATGAAGTTCCTCTTTTGTCCTGTTCTGATGTAGTTAAGGATTTAGTCCATTTATTCCTACCGTAGTCTTGTCATTTTGCACAGCATTACAGCATTTTAAATATAAGACTCTATGGTTTGCTTGATTTAAATTTATTTCTACCCTATCTCGATGCTGAAACGATATATTGTGCTGCCTTGTTACTGCACACATAAGGACTGTAGTTAATTATCTATCTTATTGAAAATCCCCTCAACAATCAGAAACATGGCTGGTCTTAAATGCCCTTTTTTTACAGAGGATGCTATTTAAAAAATAATATAAATGGGATTGAGTAATAGACTATTACATCATATTTGATATCTGACAGTACAGACAGTTTTGGTTCATCTCGCCCGCATGTTATGTGGATCATTCAATAACTAGAAAGGGAAAGTTCAAAACAGGATCCTGATCCTGCAGGAGAAATTCCCATCCCCCCCCCGGTGGTCTGACATTTCTAGTTTCAGAACAACTTCTACTATTTTATGACATTGTAAAGAAATGTACAGTATTTTTGATCCTCGTAAAAGCAAATAGACAATATAAATCAAGCTTTCATATTTTTATCTTTTCAAGAGTAAGGATTTTATTTTTCTCACTGGTAGCAGGGTGAGAACCCACTATCCCGTCTCTCACAGTCAAATACTTTTTCATGGACAAGTTTCAGCATGAGCAGGGAGTTTAGTTTTTTTTCCGCCAACCTCACCCCTATCTTTGTGTTTTTTTTTTACAGGACTATCTTGATTGATTGCAACATTTTTTTCTGTCAGAGCACAGCCTGCAGTAAGGGTGGGTGTGTTTCCTGTACATTTAACAGCATCTGGATTATAAGTGTCGTCCTGCTAAAGTATGTCAAATGTTCTCCTTCTTTGTGTTGTGGCTATTTTAAAACTCACAGCACACCAGGATACGAGTCACATTAGATTGTTTTGTCTAATTCAAATTCAGGGACGAGTGGAGAAGAGAAGACGGTGTGTGACGGTGTTGAAAATGTAGCATCTTTTACTGTTGTTGTATCACTCTGAGAGATGTTAAACTAATTCAGTAGTGTGTTAAACGCTCCCTGAGCAGCTGAGAGCAGACTTAACATCTGTAGAAAATGCAGTAACTGTCACAGCAGCAAAGGTTGGGCAGCAGCTCTGGAGTCTTATGTTTATAGACTCTGTAATAATCGTGGGTCTAATTATGGAATGTGTTTCTATAAATCCATCAGTGTCCTCAGATCTTGTGACTGTCCTCCAATCTCGACGTTCCAGCTGCCTTACTATGACCACAATGACAAGCCGCTGTGGGAGGTGTGAGGCACGTAGCGGGGACCAAGCAGGAGGTTTCTGGGAAGGTTAGCGAGCCTCGCCCGGGGAACCGTATTCAAAACTGATCTGCTGAACTCCGGGCCGCACACTGATGTGGCTGATCTCCGGTTTCAGTGGTTTTACATTGTTTGGGCTTTTCAAAAACAAACTCTTACTGGAAAAGGACTGTGAGAACTATAGTGTTCGGGACTTAGCTTTTCAGCAGGATGGCTTTTAAAAAACCAATAAGTTAGTGTTTCTTTTATGAGAAAAAAAGAAGTCTTGATGGGAAAAACGTTTTCTTATTTGAATTGTGGTGTATGAGGTGAGAGAGAGGAAAGGCATAAAAGAGAGACGGCATTGAAAACAGGGCTTTTTAAAAAGGTCCTTACAATGCAGGCCTTGTGCTGTGATTTGGTCTGTCCTTACCAAGCTGAGCAGAGGAATGGAAAAGATTATCCACAGGAATGTCTGGGGTGCCCTCAAACGGAGCGGGCTGCATGACTGGCCAATGGGAGCGAAGCCTGCAGAGCGGCGGGCTAATTTTTTCCTGATGAACTCAGTCGCCTGCTCCACAATGCAGTCTGATTGCCAGGGCTGAACCCACATATGGTCTGTGTTTGGAGGCTCCAAATGACGGGACCAATTCGGCCTGCAGAGAAAATGGGGCAGTGGTGTTGGATGCAGAGGATTATTACTAGCTCCCCTCTTTTTTTTACATTTCAGTACAGCTGGATGTGGCTTGAGTGGCGATGTCCTGGAAATGCACCACTTAATGGATGCCTCGCCCTTAATTTCTCCTCACCTGCAGAGATGAACTCACCTGGTGCTCTCTTAGCCTTTTGATTCATTACTCTTTATAATTTTGTCCCATGCCAAGTCACATAAGTGCAGTCCCATTTCATTACAGTGTGTAAGAATTATCTCACTGCCTCATAAATCTCGCCAATTAATTTGGAACACATCTACTATTCATAGTACTTTGACAGAGGCTGTATTACTCCTTCACCATGAAGAACCACACCAGACTGAACTACAGGGAAATGCAAGTGACACAGAATGTGTGTGTGTGTGTGTACGCGCGCATTGTTTTTCTGTGTGGCACTTTTTAGCATCAGTGCAGCAGTAAAAAAGCCATGTGGTGGGCTTCTGGAGAGAGGCAGCATGTGTTTGTAGACCTTGTGGTCACACAGCAGGGTTTGAGACTTGAGGTTGGAGTAGAGGGGGGCGAAAGAGGCTAAAGAGAGGGCTCGGAGGGTGGTTTGCATGGATTTAAAGTGGCTCCCGGCTCCTCGTATTTCCCATTGCAGGGTCCTGCAGAGGTTAGGAGGGTCACAGAGAAGGAGCTTGTTAGCTTCAGTATGCTTCGTGCTACCCCAGCTCTAATTGGCCGGCCGGAGTCAGCGCTCTCCTCGGCTGCTTCCTGTTAGGTCAAGAGCCAGTGGGGCCTGAGGACACCAAGCTTATGATTATGTGCCCTGACTGGCCATACGTTCAGGCTACACACAAGTTATTTTTAATATACAGTCATCCTCAGCAGCAACCAGCTAATCTCTTCATTTTTTTTTTCTAGGGTGTTTATTTCAGTAGAGGACTGGTTTTTGTCATAACTGGGATAAGAACTGCCAAGCTGTTCAGTTAATTGGCAGGTTTAATTTATATTAAACTTGCCAGATACTGCATGTGAGATATGGTGCCTGTGTTTCCCAAGATGTACAAACTCTTCATGCTCCTCGTAAAAATGATTTGATGTTTGAAGAAGGATTTGCACATCTGTTGTAAACTTTAATTAGCACAGTAGCACAAATACAATCTAATAAATTATATTACCAGAAGGAGATTTTAGTACCTTGCTCTTCCCTGGTAAGTAAACATTAGATCTTGCATGTCAAAAGCTGCCCTGATCGTTTAATTTAAAAGAAATAAAGATAATACTTTTCTCCATATAAATTTTACTGTTTGTTTAGTTGATTTGTTGCAGAACTAGTGAGTTATTGAAATGATCAAGTATGATAATAATAGTTAAACAATTAAACCTGCATTGATTTATTTCTCTCTTTTTTTTGGCAGCTTCTGTGAAGCATAACACAATGTTAACACAGCATCTGACATATTAATGCTTTATGAAGTTAATATGGTGAATGTGTACCAAACAGTTGCTTGTCGACACATCCAGCAGATCCGTAATATTAACATTCATTTGCAGTTTTATTTCTGGCCGACACATGAATGAATAAGCCCCGAAGTTGCTCGACTTTCAGCTCTGTAATTTGGTTTACAATCTGGTAATTAAATTGGACTTTCTCACATTTGGTGTGTTTCTGCAGAAAAAAAAACGCCTTAGAAACAAGATCAATGAGAGCTGTGAGATTGAACCACAGCAGTGCAGGTGAGGGATGTAAAACTAAAAATAATGAACTACAGGTTCTAAAACTGCCCCAATGGAACTGTGGACTGGTTAAAACCCACTACAGCTTTGTTATATGAAAACAATAAGAGTAGCTTCAAGAGCTTAAATAGACTTTAAAGGTTGACAGTATATATTCATTAATTTGTTTAATTACTGTTTGTCCTCACAATTATTACTTGTGTCCATTTGTGCTGCTCTATGAGAACCGTGCTTCTCAAATCTTGATTCACTGAATGCAACACCGATCCACCATGTCTGCCAATAGGATTCCCAAAAGACACGGCCCCTGTTGGCCAGCTCTCATGGTAAGAACCAGCTGGGATGCATCTGCAGAGATGGAGGTCTCTTGTTCTGGCACAGAGTGACGGCAGCCATCCACGGCAGCTCACTAGAAAATCATAGCATCTAAGTGTTTTTTATAACTCACAGAGCCCATAATCCCCGAGCAGCACCATCTGAGTGAAATGCTATCTCATTGTTACAGCTCAAAGTCAGCGGAGAGCAAGGCGTGCAGGCGGGGACACAGGGGACAGACAGGAAGTGGTTGTATCCCTGCTGTCATTGTCATCTCCACAGTGTAATTGAGGGTTGAGGGTTGAAAGTTGAACTTTTTAACTGAACTTAAATCCTCAAAGGCTTGTATTATATGAGTTTGAACTTGAATTGAGGCATTGCAAAGCAAACAGTGTTATAAAGAGTGGAGCATATTTGAACGGCGACTGAATTATTGAGCTGAATACAAATCAATCCATTGTTCCTTCTCCTCCTTTAAATCGGAGACATTAGTCTTTGTGTTATTTCATGTCGAAAACGGTTGTTTTTATTTTGGATTCCTCTTTCGTTGCATCCTTAGTTATATTTAGTTTAGTCAATAACGTGTTGTCTCCGAGGCAGTTCACACAGATGAGGTATAATTTCCATATGCCACAGAGTCTGGCTCTCCTCTGAGCTGATTCTGACCTGTCGAGTGAGATTTACAGTACAGTCTGTGAGGGTTTGCTTTTCGAAAGGGGGAAGAAAAAAA
This sequence comes from Chaunax sp. Z400, assembly GCA_037577475.1. Taxonomy (NCBI): domain Eukaryota; kingdom Metazoa; phylum Chordata; class Actinopteri; order Lophiiformes; family Chaunacidae; genus Chaunax; species Chaunax sp. Z400. The sequence goes on from CM075199.1 coordinate 3,949,989, forward strand.
ATGCATTTTTTATCAACATTAATTAAACATGAATAAGCATGTTCTCATTCTTCAGGCCCCATGTTGCCTAACACAGAACAGTATGTTAATTATGGTGTTTCACTTAGGGTATGCCGCTAAAATATATGGGCAAATGAATGGAATGAAATGAATAAGAATGAATTCACCTTAACCCAGATACCTCCTTCCTGATTATATCTCTGCCATTGCCAGCTGATAGATACATCAGAGACTGCGGTGGTGCTCTGGCTTTCCTGATTGCTTAAGCCATGAGTACCATGTTATATCAGTGAGCTTGACTTAAGTGTTGAGGGGCACTAGCCTCCATCAACCCCAGATAAACATAGGGGGATTGGGATTTGAAAGAATTGCATGTGTGTCACATCTGCACTCCTCTGTGCAAAACAACCATATGTGTTGTTTTTGTGTGTGCAGAAGAGTACACAACAGGCAGGGATAAATCATGAAAATAAAATAGAGATAGGGATTATTTGCTCTCAATAAAAAAGTGACTTGTGATGGAGGAGCGTGATGACAAGCAGAAGTGCAAAGTAAGATGTGATTTTGGGAAATGCCATTAATTACAGGGCCTCTTTTGTTTGTTTTTTTCCGCTTTTTCTCTAAATTGATTGAGAATCCAAAAGGTTTGCGTTGAACATCTGGATCAGCCAACAGCAGCAGGGCCAGATATTTAGACAAGCTCATAACTGAGGAAGAGGCCAATCTTTGCGGTTTATTTATCAAGTCTTGTTTTCTCTGTGAAGCCTGCATTTTCTGGTTCTTATGATTTGCTTGCAACATCCGAAGCTGCTTTTGTAAGTCTGAAGAACAACAGCACAAGAATGCAGGAACATTTCCCTCGCCCTATAGTGTCTTGTAATGCAGGTCGAACATTAGGTCACAATGTTTGATTATTTGGCATGAGGCCTCCTTATTTTTCTTATGTGATCTTACTGCAAACTGTAAAGAGATTTTCCAAAATGTTTCTCATGTTTTTACATGAGATGTAGAAACACTGCTGTCTACTACGTGTTTGTTCACTGGCCTGTTTGTTAAGCAGCTTGTGGGGAAGCTCAGGTGTCCTTTTAGAGTGGACTGAGAGCTTTATATGCTGTCAGCATAAGTTCTGGCTGTTCCTCTTCTCACCATGGTCAGTTCCCTCTGTCCTCGTCGATGGGAATTTGGAGGGCAACGACAGCTACATATCATTAGGCTCCATGCATTTGCCCTGTCCGTTGAAATGAGGGCGAGAGACATGGACAGACATTGAGCGAGTGAAAGAGAGAGGGGTGAGGATTTGGCAGAGTAGAAGGGAGGCTGTCTTTATTTTGATGCTAAAGTGGTTCGACACACTTGGCATTATAGCAGCCTGGCATTGGGCGGAGGCAGTGCAACCGAGCGCTTGATGCGAATGTCACCAAAGCTGATCTGATGATGTGGAAGGTCAGTACCATGGCACCTGCCACCCCAGCTTGCTCAGATTTTGCCCTTGTGCTCCCCGTAAAGGGCAGACCAGGATTTCAGGAGGGTAGCTTAGAGGACGAGAAGTCAAAGAGATCTGGAGAAGACTTCCCCCGACTTTCCAATGTCCCACTTCTCTGCTGCACAACAACAGGCCCACCTGAGTGTGATAATGCAGGCCTGTACACAGTGGGATGTGAGAAGTAGAAGTGGGGTAGAAGTGTTTGCAGCTCCCACATCCTTTCTCCAGAGAGACATCTCTTGAGGTGCACAGAGAAGGAGAGGGGGAGAGTGATCATGATGCAGCGGCTAATGGAATTATCTTGTCGGGACTCCGTCCAGGAGGCTTTTTTCAGCCCTGGATGAGTGGACTCTCTGGTCACTGTTTGACCATCAAATCTTAAGCCCCTGTTTTACCAGACAAACAGGACAATGATCAAATGTAGGATATCGTAACGTCTAGGTGTAATGATCATTATAACGTTTTACTCACCAGAGTAATTGCTGAGATCACACACAGCAACAGTTCTGCAACAAAGTTCAACACATTCATACAGGTTGTCCATGAGGTAATAAGATAAATGAGGTGAAACGGAATGTGACAACACTTTCAATGTTGGGCATAATCCTTGCAAGTACTATGAATCGTGAAGACTGGTTAACCTAGTGATTTGTTAAAAGCCAGGCCACTCACTGCTCAGCAGCTTATACTTGGCGAGTACAATGTTATGATTACTTACAGAAAACTGTGTGGACAAGTGGACTCATCCCTCAGCTCAGCCATACTCCTGCCCACCCTCCTTGGGCAGTAGGCACAGGGGGGGCTGGGGCATTGACAGGGGAAGTATTGCAGAAAGTTGACCTTTAGTGGCTGCCAGTGCAGACGGCACAGTCAGTGCGTTTGACAAGAGCGCTCCAAACGCCACAGGGGCATCATGTCCTCAAGTCCATGACAGCCACTGCGATTGAGCTAATTGACTAATGTGACTGTGCAGCAGCGGTGCCATGATTTTGGAGTGAGGGATGGGGGAAAGAAAGTCATTTCTAACAAAAAGAGGGGGTGGTCGGAGGACGCAAGAGATTGCAGAGTGGGGTGTGGGGTGGGTGGGGGTTTGCAAGTTCAAGTAGAAACATAATTGCTCAGTATTGACATATCTCTAGTTGTCATTTAGCAAGACATTCATGAATTATGCTGCTATAGGACCTCCTGGTCCACAGACCCTCAAGTTGCCCAGAGGGGCAGCATGATGTGAAAAACAAAGAACATAGAAAAACTAAACAGGATGTGGAATATTGCTGAAATGATCAATTGATAAGAAAATTGCTGAAAAGAAATAACAGATAAAGTGAAAGACATTAATTGAGCAACAAAGCCAAATATTCACTTCTTCAAATATAGGATTTGCTCCTTTTCCCAGTGTATCATACAGTGGCACGTGTTGTTTTTATTTTTAAGTGCTTGTCAAAACGAGACAGAACAAGCTATTTGAAGGCATCGTCTTGAGCTCAGACCTGTCGCTCACTGTTTTCTTGTGTTTCATACGTGTCATGGATGTGTCTTACCTCACTGTCACCTTACATTGCCGTCTTTCCCCCATGTGGCAGCAGTAGGCTCTCCTAGGAAGGAGTTAATCATTTACATGACAGATTTGCACTAAATATTATGAAACCATGTGGAGGCTCTGGAACATTTAGTCCCTAACTGTAAATGCTCACCAAGGAAAGATCTCCTCTCCTGTGGAGACAGCAGCATCAAGCTCTTAATGCCAGAGAGGAAAGCGGCTGCAGGCCTAATGCTTTTGTTTAATGCAGGAACAATCTGTCTATGCTTACGTTTCAGTGGGTGAGTGCAGGTGGTTTTGTCTGTGTGCTCAAAAAAATACATATATGCATCCGTCTTTGTACGCACTGTACCTATAAGGCTGGTTACACTACATCTGCCGTGCCAGCTGTGCTTCGTAGCGTTTAAAGATTTAGCATGTACCACCCAGCTGAGTGATTAGGAAGCGCTGAGCCACTTGCATTATAAACCCACCTGAAAATGACGTGTTTGGCCTCTGTGCTGCGATTTGTTTTTCATTTGTTTTGCTTGTCATTTTTATAGATCATCCATGTTTAAGTCAAAGCGGGCAGCAGCAGCAGCTGCCTGTAACTTGATCACGAGCACGTATTCGTGTTTATTTAACACCCTTCCTGCCGTATGCTTCAGTTATTGTGTCACACACAGGCGAGGCATGTGTGTATGAGCCTGATGATTGCACAACAGCCGGGTTAGTTTTCTCACCCGACACCAGTGGGCCACCAGCTCCATTATTCAGACTTGCTCTGCAGCGGGGTACACAAATTGAAACGTAACAGGCAGACAGTGTGTAGCACATGCCAAATCCATCTGTGTAAACAGAAGTTGATGGAGACATCGAAAAACTGTTGTTGATGTGCGCACAGGTGCACACACAGCACCAGGAACACCCGGAGGATCGAAGCGTACATTGAGGACGGTGTCTGATGTCATTGCTAAAACAACAAGAGGTTGTTGTGTTTGTCTGCCCTCCTTTTGCTTGCCAAAGGTCACGAGGTTTACAAGAGCATTCAGTGCTTATGGAAAACCAAACAAGCCTATTATCACTGATTGTACTGTGGTGTTGTGTGATAATTAGGTATTTGTTTATTTTTGCCTCTCTCACTTTCCCCATGTCTGCACAATCATCGTTTATGAACCTGACACATTTTAGTATGTGGGAGTGCAAAAATTAATTAGCTCGCCAGTTCTGTACGTTGCATAATAATCATTACCTGAGAAGCACTCTATTCTCGGACCAGTGTGCCAACAACAGAAATTTATGACAGTTTTACTGCCCTTTGTTATCTAAGCGAGTTGAAGATGTTGGTACTATCTGTAGACGAGAGAAGAGAAGTTACCTTTGGCCGGCTGTAATGGCTGGGAAAATGTCTGATTGATCTTTTATCTCTCAGAACGTTACCTAATGTCTAACTATGATGTTGGCAAGCAGTCTTTGTATGTCAGCAGAATTCGAAACGGAGATATAGATTTTCATAAAACCTTACACAGCCCGTGTGCAATCTGTTAATCTTATATCACTTGCCTCTGGAAAGGCAAGATTCAACATCACATAGCAGCCAATAATAAGTCGAGCTAAATGTAGCGTTTACCTGATGACGTAATTGCAGAGGAGCACATAAATCTATAGATTCATTCCAAGCTTAAATCCCCTTAAAAGGGGTTTTCCAGTAATTTAATTTTACACCTGTATAAAGTTGAGAGATGGATTTAAAAAAAAAGAACAAATATTTCATGCCGCCTCTGCTTTCAAACCCCACACCTCGAGCTCGTAATGCAGCCTTTCTTTTTTAACGAATAAACTGCATTTTATGTCTCTAATCACTTAAGTGTCACTTTAACAATTGCAAACAGAGAGGAAACAGGAAAAGTGCAATAGTTAAATTATTTAAATAATGCTGATTGTCTGTGTCATTATTTCCATTGATTGATTGATTGATTGGCCCAGGGGAAATCACATTGAGTTCAGTGGCGGCCCAATGTTTAGAGCTGTGTGTGCCAATACACAGAAGTAATGAGATCACCCTTCAGTTATTCTGTGCCTAAAATTCACATTTACTTCCTCTGTGGTATGGATTGACCGATTATTGACCAGGACGATTATTGGTCCAGGTATAATTTTTCCAATGATCAAAATCAATGTGTTTTTCTGTTGAGTTGTCGTCACAACTCTGTGGCCTCACTCAACAACAAGCTGGTTATACATCACAAGTAATAGGCTGTCAACACTGAAGGTTACTGACAAGCAAAGAGAAACACATATTGTTGGGTAGCTTTAGCTACACTAATATTCAGTATTCAGTTTCAGAATTGTCCATAAAATCGATTTGTATTTTGTATTAATAATCTGAATCTGCAAGGTAACTAGAAATAACAGATTTATGATAAAGGTAATGTGGTAAACGTGTGTATTTTTATTTTTATAAGTACATATTAGCAGGAAATGGAAATATTCAAGTACAGAGAAATTAGCTTAAAAGTATACTGAAATAGGGTCCTTGATTAATTTTACATTTCATCTCTTGTTATTCTACGTTTCGACACTGCTCATGGATATTGGTTCCAACTTTGTCCAGCTAAATTGATCACTACTTTGCAGACTCAAACATTTGTATTAATATAAAATTAATATAACGTCTTAATACTGCTGAAGGCACTTTTTTTGGACATTAAAACCTGTTAAAACTTGTAAGCAATGACTGATTAGCAAACACAAAACGTTGTTGGTGTTGTTAAGATGATAGGCCCCACAGATTATGTCCTGTTTTGATCTCATCCATTTCTGTTTGTAACTAAACATTTCAAACAAATTATACCTCATGTAAACATTTCTGTTTGTTTGAAATTAAAACAAAAAGAAACACTTAAATTACACATTTATTTTTTTATTTATTTATGTGATTTCTGATCAATTTGATTTGATTTCTGATGAAGCTTCCCGATAATGGCTGTCCAGATGCGTGCTCTCAATGTGCTCAGTGCAGGTCCTCCAGTCCCTACAAGAGTCCCCAACATGGCTGTCGCAGCCGAAACATGCTCCTATTGGCAAATCCACAAACAGAATCTGACATATGTCAAGACACAGCATTAGTGACATATCAGGACCCTACTGCATAATGTCTGCATGACTGTTTATCCTCTTCATTAGGCTGTGGACTGTTTATGAAGAGAGTGACATGAAAGCAGGGCCTGAAACATCTCAGCATGCCGATCAATGTACAGAATGTGCAGTGGCATACGAGTCTGGAGGACATTAGCAGCAGCAGAAGAAGAATCTTTCCATACAAAATACGGAAAGATTCCAGGAATTCACATACAAGAAGCACGCAGGGAGGCAGAGCAACTTTCACATCACTGGCAGGACAATACGCCGAATCTCAACACGGACAATGAAAGTGTTTGAACTCAGCACAAGAAAATGTGTTTTCAGGGATTTTTGGTGTGTGGTGAGACGAGGTCTTTATGTAGGATTTTTGTCAAAATATTCTTAAAAGATGGGGGAAGAGGGGGAACGTCTACATGAAAGTGAGTATAAACACTATCCCTCATGTCGTGTAGTGACTCTAATAAAGCCCTCCAAATGTTTCACACGGTTCAAACTGTACAGCAGACTGCACTTAGAGTTGAAAGGGAGGAAGCGGCTTGCATCATTCAGACTGTGTGAGAGGAGGAAGAACATGTGGGTGACTTATGTCTGCTCTCATTTAATGTGGATTAATGTGTATCAAAACATGCTCTGAGGAAGTGTCGGGTGTATATTACACGGGTCCCAGCGTTTCGTCTCTTGATTTAGATGCACTTAAATGATGTTTATTCTGTTGTGGATTCAGTTTTTTGGGGGAAATATAAGTTTCACATGAATTAAACACAATATTTGTCTAATTTAAATATATTGAATAGCCTTTGTTTGACAGACACTTTCACATTTGCTGCTCTCTGAATGGATGTGCGTGTGTGTGATGATTTAAAATCTGGGATCAAACTTTTACCTATGTACAGGATAGGGCAGTACGAGTGTGCGTTCCTCTGCATGTTTACTTCCATGTTCTATATTACAAGTCCCTCAGCGTAACAAACCAGGAAGACAAAGGGCCCTGCCTTCCTGTTTGTGTGCTGCTGGGCAGTAGAGGGGAAGGCATGCCGAAGAAATGAGGGGAAATTAGAATCACACACAATCAGCATGAACATATACAAATCTCCAGTCACATATAGCAAGAACACATTTACACAAGTTGTGTGTCTCTTTTCAGCTGACTTTAATGCGAAGAATCTCGGTCTTTATGTATGTGTGTAACTCGCCTATCATTGGAGCTGTTCATCTCATCTACTTCAAACTTGGCACATGAGTTGCTGGGGTCCCGAAGAAGTGCAGCGTCGACTTTGGTGCAATTTGGATATGCGACATGCTCAATATTAATACATTTAGAATAAACAGATGTACATAGATCTCTACGCAGAAGCAGGGGCTGGGACTTATCAACATAAGTGACGTCATGGATCACGACAACGGCACCTCGCCAAGATGGCTGCAAACAAAACAAACAAACAAACAAACAAACAACGCATCCAAGGGTTCAGATATGATTCCTTCAAGAACAAGCATCCGCTGAAAATTAGGTTTCATTTAATTTTGTAGTAGTTTTTTTTTAATAAATTTCTGGCGATGCCACTCTGGGGTTCAAATTGAAATGGTACCTGATAAGAGGTGGATACAGCAACACTTTCTGACTCAGCTCGAGACACTTTCTCTTCACGACTCTGATTTCTTCTCCCCTCTCTGCCTCTCGCCCTCTTTTTCTCCATGCGATTAATCCTGAACCATGTTCCAGCGGATGTATTCTTCGGCCTGCTAAGCCACTAAATAAGGTCTATGTGATTGATCCTTCTTACCTGTCTTGTTTACACAGTGTTTGCTCGCCTGCGCCCAAAGGAGATAAAGGTTGACCTTTCACACATGGGGCAGCCCACCCTCTTTATCTCGCATCATTGTGCAGCTGAAGAGTCAATCGGGAGGCGATCATGTGGGAAGGTTTGGCTAAGGATAGCGGGGGAAAACACTCAGGTCTGGGTGAGTGGGGATGATGAGGGGAAAAAGGGATGTTTTCCTCTGATGTTCACGTCCATATAGTTTCATCGCCCCTGGCGGAGGTCTTATTTATTGAAGGAGCCATGTGTGGGAGACAGAGGCCGTGTTGTGCTGCCACTGTCTCATGAATCAACTGCTCCGATGATCTTTTGACCCACCACTCCCCCCCCCGGTCAACTCCGAGTTCAAATGTTGTCTCTGAGGCTTGTCTGATCTGATCTAATCCACACTTCAACATCAGTGTGGAAAGGTGTAGATTGGCCCTCTATAGGTAGGGAACTGGAAATGCATGTTCGGATCATGTTTTGTGCAGTTTTTTTTTATTTGATCTGATTTGATAGTGTCAAAAGCAACAGTGCTTTTATTCTGCCGTGTCATTTCTTTATCCTCTGGTGTTACATAGTAAAACCAGTTGAGATGTGATTTGACCTGTCCTGGTTCCAGACATCTCTCAAACATAAGGATTTGTTTTGATCTGTTTTTTTTTTAATCATTCACCATTATCACCTGGGCTCTTGAAATTTCAGTAATCACTGAAAATAGTTTTTAAAGACGGTTAACAGATATAAATGCAACCTTAAGTATCTTTTTTTTTTTTTAAATTGCTCCAAGTATTTTTGCTACTTAAGCTCATCATCTGTCAGAGAATATCCAGTGTATTGAATCTGCTGCTGAATGCTGCACAGCCATGTAGAAAAGGAGTTCAAGTCTTTCATCATAAGGATGTATATGCATCCTTCATTATTATGTCTACCCTCTGCAAATGACAGCCATTTGACCTGGTGACCCCTGTCAGCCTGCCCCGTTAACCTACTAGCACTAATCCCACCCTCCATAGTGCACTGTTGGGCTTGTGTTATTATGACCACATGAGTGACTTTGGTTCTTGTTTGCTGCTCCACTGTCAAGCGGCAGAGTTGTGAAAGGAGTTGACCTCCCGCCTGTGGCCTGGCCATTAGCATACTTGTTCAACTATGTTTTTCTTCCCCTTCCTCTTCTCTTTTTTCTCTCCCAGCACTATCCCTGGGGTATGAGGGGAATGGATAGAGGGAGTGGAGCATAAAAAAAGGAGAGAGAGAACTGAGATAGTCCACAGGGGATTGTGGGAACCCACTGATAAAGGCTTGCATCTTAATCCATTCTAAGGCCTGTCTCACGGTGTACCATCAGCTTTTATGTGATCGTTAAGAGTGTGTGCTGGCATGCGCACCCCTTTGCACACCCTAGGTATGTGCATGCATATGTGGGATTGCGTATTTGATATGCTAATGTTTCCTTTTTGTTGAATCACTGATGCTGTAGTTCAGTCGGTTTGAATCTTGTGTTTCAAGTCTCCAAGAGATCTTAAAAAAAAATATCTTCAGTGGAAACACACCGCCTTGACAACAAGGCAGCTCTGCTACACATAATGACTTGCTTTATGGCTCATAAGTGTATTAAAAGCACTAATTAATGCACCACGATTCTCCCTCTAATGCAGTGCACTAGGTAGGGAGCTCTCCCTCTCTCCCTCTCTCTCTCTCTTAGCTTATGCATTCAGCTCTCTCGCTCCTCCTTAAGCTTTAGTGGAATTTGGCTGATGTGCGCCAAGGGGAGGAGAGGAGGGAGGCGCTCATCTTGTTTCAATGCTTTATGAGTCTGACGTGTACGTCTGTAATTGCGGTTATGGGTGATTAAACTCTCGATGCCCCTCAGGATCCACAGCCAGCTATCAGTCAGCGTCAGGCCGAGCCGCACAGCTCTGCTGTCAGAGCTCAGATTGTTTCATCCGAGCGTCTGTCCCCTCACTCGATGCCACCGCATGTCACTCTGTACCACATCTATAGTCAGCGAATCTATTACATATGATTCATTTAAACGATTCGCGTGTAAAGTGACTGAAAAAAAATAACGAATGCTCATCTGAGGGCCCGTATTGTCATCTAAACTGCAGCTAAAATCCCTGGAAGGTTTCCGTTATAATAGTGGAGAAACTCTGATTGATCAGTTCTTGATTTTGATCGTCAGTTCATTGTTTGAGTCAGTTCATCACACGAAGAAACCAAATATGACGTACGTATATCCAATGTATTTCCTCAGTTTTGAAGACAGACTATTCAACAGCATCCATGGCATTTTGTTTCAGATACTTGGTTATAATCAAATTATGTTTAGTATATAATTCTAAATATGTATATAATGTGTGGGTAGATTGAAGTGGGTAATGTAATGAAGACTTATTTCATGGTATTTGTATGTTTATGCAAATATCCGTGCGCAATGGGCTTTCATGCATGGCGTTTTTTGTTGTTGTTTTTTTTAAATTTGCATGTGTGTTTGAGTTCTATTTATGAAATAAGGGAGGCCTTGAGGCCTCCTCCTTCCTGGCCTAATTGGCATGTTAATCGTATCTCTGTGGGCAGGATATCAGTGTTTGTATGTGTCCATGACTTATCTCAAGAGGCGGGAGTCCTATCCTCCTCACCGGCCTTCCTCTCAGCTGAAGGGAGGTAGCCAGCCTTGGAATCCTCCAAACTATCACATTAGGTCTAGTCCAAATTAAACACTTCAGCATGTGTGTGGTAATGAGGAGCTGTGTTCTTGTGTGAGACTTATCTGTAGGCCTCCTCCCACTACTTTGTTGACTTGGCCGAGCCTTTCTCTTCTGTTGATGTTTGGATGTTTTCTCTTGTCCCACCCCCACACAGTACCCTTGAAGGCAATACAGACTCTAAGAGGAATCCCACACCCTCTTCACACTGTTAGTCGTGGATGGATGCTTTCATAGACGATGTACAGTCACGAGGGGGAGAAAAATGCGTTTTGTCAAAACACTGGAAGACAGAAATGTTTCGAAAAAAGTGGCTGCACAGGAGATGATGAAGACAAAATTAGAGAAGAAGAAGAAGAAGTCACTCCTGTTGCACCACGTTTGAAGACCTTGCATTGACTTGACTGTGGCAGATTGTCTGTGTCACATCAGGTTAGGCCAGCTCTGTAATGTAAAAGGCTCAGTTTGGACATCAGGGGATGACAAACTAGGGCCTCATTAATGTGTGACAGCACACATGGACCATAAACAGTACAAACAAATTGTCCTTTTGCTTGTCTACACAGTGAAAGGATTCTTGCCAAGGCATTTCGATGTGGAAATGAGTCCTTAGAGTGTTTTCTTTGTCCAGTTCAAGTTGATTTATTTATTTTTTATTATAGTGCAGCAACCCTCCTTATCCTTTTTCACGAGACAGTAAATTATTTCTGAAGTTGAAAATGCTTGAACAAATGTGGGTTTTTTTGAATGACTGAATTTTTTTGGACTCCGCTATAAAGAGAAATTATGCGGTAAGATGTTTTGAAAGATTTTTTTATGCTTGCGAGTCCAGTTGCTCTATTAATAATTTAGTACAGTACACGCACACAAAAAAAATGAAATTCCATTCTTTGTGTTTGGAACATTTTTAATGTACTTCTTTGAACTGAGTTATCGAAGAAGAAGAAAAAAAACCTACTTTGGGTGGAAAGCTTATTTTGAAAGTCCTCTGGCGCTTTGGACGACACTCATCACCATCAATTATCCAACAAAGATGCAACCCCAATTTAAACATGTATAAAAAGTCAAACTTATAGTGTGTTTCATGAATAAGCCTTGTGATCATAACATCATTATTGCTCCTACTCCTTTACATGAGCACTGGGTTTGATTTTTAAAATCCTGCTTATAAAACACTGTGTGTAGATCAGGAGCGATGTTTGCTTCTTGAGTGCATCCTAATACTGTTTGATCACCCCATTATCCTTTCAGACTTGATTTCTTGACTATTCTTGGTGTTTTTGAGCCTTTTGATCCACTTTCTCTTTTCATGAAAAATAATCCCCCCTTAACTTGGTGGAAAAACCCGAGCTGAAGCTCCTTTTAAAAGTATTGCTGGATGGTGTGTGTTTGTTGGAAGGCTGCCAGGGAAAATGCAAGAGAGGGGAAGTCAGCAGACTGGCTGTCTTCTGTTCACTGTTGTTCAGATTGACTCTGTCAGGTCAGCCTTTGAGGCCCAAGATCCAGGTGGTCTGTTCTCTGTGGCGCCCTCTTCCCCCCCCCACCCTTCTCTCACTCTGCCTCTGCCATCCCATGCCCACAAATATGCCCGGCATTAACAGCTTCCTTACAGAGCAGCGGTGTCTTCTCTCCACCAATCGCAAGCCTCCGCCGCTATGGGCACATCAATGTGAGCCAATAAACAACACCTGTTTCTCTCAAGCGTGGCTGTCCATGCCAATCATAACACCCACTTTAGTTTGTCTCTGTTGTGTAGCCAATCCCAACATGTAATTCACAGGCATCAGGCCCTGAGAGGCACAGGCAGAAAGAAATATGTATTCCACCGCTGGGGAACAGTCCTTCCAGAAAATGACTTTTTCCAGCCAAAATGTCACAGCAAATGTGTGCTGTGTCATTGCATCATTGGGACAAAAAGTATCGTGCTATAAAGGAGCCTTTTGAGAGGACTGAGGGATGATTGTTCACTGCTGAGACTCTGGAAGAAAAGAAAACACACTTTGTTGCCTTTTGAAAGTCTGAAAGTTTTGCTTTTGCTTATGTGCAAAATAAGAATTGTAAACATGAATTAAAAAAAACTTTTTTTTAATGTTAAACATACATAGGAGATGTGTTTTACTAATATTTTCTTGTTAGGAACATCAGTGTTTCAGGTTGCACAATGACATCATTTGTGTTCAGGTTTCTTGGCAATGGCAACAATCTAACAAATGAGTTTAATTAAAACTCTGACATACAGTAATTGGTCTCGGGCCTTGTTAGGCTGGAATTTTTAGGAATTATTTGACTTTCCCTCCAAGGATAATACAGTGCATCTGGAATCTAATGTGTTTCTGTAATGCCTATTTTGTATAATGATTTATGGAATTCTTAGATATGCTTCTAAAGGTGCATTTGTTTGGGTAATTTAGCCTCCAGTTTATTGGAAGATAATTTGGCAAATGATGACATAATTATCCGTGCACTTGCAAAAAGGACAGGCTTGAACATGAGTGTGAGTGTAAGTAGTAAGAAAAAAATGTATATTTGATCAGATTTAGAAGTCAAACCTGCAATTGATTTGGGAATAATTATCGGTAAGAATGTGGATCTTTGAGAACCCTTGAGTCAAAACGTTTTGGCCACAGGTTTAATCATTTTTGTCTCGGGCATCTGCAGAAACCTTCATCCCTGGGCTCTTAAGAAGCATCCAGACCAATCAAAAAAATGGAGGAGCAGTCTGTGCTGTTGTTAAGCCCCGGCACCTGGAGCTGGATGGACTCCCTGGTGTTTATGTTGTTGTTGTGCTGTTTAAACACAAACTAGCAGTGTTAATCATGTCCCTGGCAGAATCGATTGACTCCTTAATGAAGGAGAACATAAACATGAGTGAAAAAGCACAAAAAGTAAAAGACAGGGGAGGGAGGTAGAAGGAGGAAAAAAAAGAGACCCGGCTGGGCTGGTAAGCTGATGCAGGTATCCGTAGAGAGGACAGGGAGCTGGCAGCACTCTTCGCCAGCGTGTCTTCCCAGGACATGAAAGATACCCTACTCCGAACTGGGATTATCCTCCACCTCTGGGGAGTTCCTCTAATGAGCAGAGAAGGAGAAAAGAAAGATGTGGGGAGAAACAGAGGGAAACAGGGACAGAGGAAAAACTTAAATGTGAAAGCACAAGCACCAGGTATATGGAAAAGAGACATCCATCCATCATGTCTCCGCATGGGCCCACAGATGGTGATGATGCTTCAGATGACTCTCTTTATCTTCTGTTGGTTTTTGTTTCTAAATGTGCCTTCAAATTCCTAAACACCTGCCTGTAGGTAATTCACCGGAGCGCCATCTCCTTGTTTGATCTGATGCAGGAGCAAAGACTTGTGCTGCATGTCTAGGGTAATTTTTTTCTATATTTTAGTGCATCTGCTTTATTCTGTCTTGTTTCACTGAAGTGAATTTGTATTGAAAACATTACAAGCAGTAAGACATTTATCAATATACAAATAACTAACGTGAAAAATCATTCTGTTCCTGATTCTTTGTCCAGCTTTTCAGGTGTGAGGATTACAGCTTTTACCTGTTTTATATTGAATCTCCTTGGTTTTTTGGACTAGTAAATCCAAGATATCACCTTGAGCTCTGGAAACTTTTGATCGAATTTGTAGACCCAACAATTGATGCATTGAAAAATAATAATTGAAAGCCAAATCAAAATGTAAAATTATTCTTCTATCATCAGCTGCAACCCCCAAATCTAATTATTTCAGAATATATATTTGTATTATATTGCAGTGAAGAAACAGACTTTCTGTTCTTAAAAAAATTAATATATACATAGACACATACTTAGACTTTTTTTTCCACAACCTGATTAAGATGGAGATTTGTTTGCGTTGGTCGGAGCTTGAAACTTTCCAGTAGAATGAAATATGCTTTTGAAACAGAGCGTTACACTGCATTACACTGTTGACATAAGCTCTTTGAGTTGTCCGTTTGACTTACTTAGTTGATAATGGGCCAAAAGTGAATTGATTCTGTGTGTACTGGACAGACGGTCTGCGTGCAGTTGAGCAAGAGAAGGGGGCGGGTGGGGGTGAGGTAGGGCCTCATCACTCAGCTTTTTGCTTATTTACCTTGGCTTCGATGTTCCTCCGATCCTCCGTCTCTGCCCTGCAGGATTTTGTGTTGTTTGTTTGCTGTGAGTCGATACACCGATCCAAAGTACACTCCTTCAGTGACAATCATGCACAGAACACATATGTGTTCTTTGCACATATGCACCACCACCCACCCCCCTGTGTCCCCCTTGGCTCACAAGGCCTCTTCCTGCAGCACATATACACATAGTTTTCCATCGCTAACCCCCCCCCCAATCTCATTGGTTCCACTGGCCCCCAGGGTCTCAATCTTTCTCTGAGATGTTCTCCCACTTTTCTCCTGCTTCCGTTTGAATTTCTTATCCATCTATGGATCTGTCTATCTCTCTTGTCGGTGTTCATCTATTGATCAATCTATCTCTCATCCTCCCGACTCCCTTTTTTTAACGTTTTTTATCAGACTTGTTTCCCTAAGGGAGAAATAGAGGAAGGGGGCAGTTCCAGCAAAGAGCCAGGAGCCAGAGCCTTCTCGGTTTGGATTTTATTTCAAACATGCCATTTTATTGCAGAATCAGAGGAAAACATGAAAAAGAGGGGGCCTCAAATGCTGATAATAAAAACAATGAATTCAAGGTTTTTGCTGAAAAAGGATTTGATTTCTCTGCCCCAAAATCTGAATATGAGCCAGCGTCGTTTGTCTTACCTGACACACTAATTGAAAAGATTCTGTCATACCAGTTTACATGTAAACATGTCCAGCTTTGTGTAAGACAACGGCATCCATTTTTTTTGGAGACTGTGATGCTGCCTCTTCAAACCCAGCTGTGCTGCTCGGCAACATCTGTCTTGGGCCCAATCCAGGTGTTGCACAGGATGAAACACCCAAACAGTAGAGTCACGGTGTGTTTCAGTGTTTCCTCAATGCAAGTGGAAATCATCCATCACCTGCAGCCTGTGAACAAGTTGTCAAGTGGCAGATTCCTCATTCTAATGTCACCAGAGGGAAGGAACTGTTTATTTTGCCCTCTTTAGTAACCTGCACAATTATTCTCCACAGACTGGATTTATTATTACTGACTCATGATAAGACTCTTTGAAAGTGAGCAGATGCACCTTGTGGATTGATTTCTCTTCCACTCCTCCACATCAGTAGACATTTTCCTCTTCCTCATTTACAAGTAATTGCTTAATTTTGTTTGGGAAAATGTGTTTTTCTTGAATAACTATCAAACTAATAATGATACTGTTGTGATTCCAAATTCTAGGGGTAGGTTTTCATGGTCGAGGAGTCATATTATGAAGGTCGGACTATCGAGGCACTATTGCTTTAAGGTGCAATGACATAATGGGGAAACTGAGCTGTCCTGGCAGAAGTTTGCATTCTGTGACTGATGTCTAGTTGGTGTATATTTTAATAGTTTCATCTGCGAAAGACATCTTGTCTTGAGTAATTTATGTACAGTTTACGTTATATTTTCCAAAGCATGCTTTTGTTTTTGATTTCCCTACATTTCGAAATACCGTCAAATCTTCATACTTAAGACAGGCAATGCATCATCAGGACATATCATCACCATATAACATAAATAACAAAAATAAAACTGACAACCAGTCATCAGATTCCTCATTATTACTGTTTTTAAAGTACACTCAACGTTGTGCCTTGCTGTCATGGTCTTCCTGTCTGTGTTTTGTGTATGTGCATGTACATGCTTGGCCATGTGCCCTCAAGTGTGTTTTGGCAGTGAGTGAGCCGGATAAGGGCCTGTGCTGTGATTTTCTTTTCTGGATGCAACAAAAGAGGAAGTTTTATGAATCATGGCTTCCTGGCTGCTTTGCATTTCCCTGGTTACTTGGATTCTCACAGCAGTCTCATCAGACATGACAGCTCAGAGGGCCTTAGCGGCACAAATATATGATTATGTCTTAGCTGAATCTATTATTAAAAAAAAAGCCAACCCAATTATTTAATGGCATGGGGTTCCTCAAAGATAAGAGGATGAACAAAGTTGAAGCTCTCACATAGTCATCTTTCTGGAGACTGCTTGAGGTCATTCAAAGAGCCTGTTGTTGTTTAACATGTTGGACTTCATTAACTTAATCCTCTCTTCCTACTGGCTCAGATGCCATATTGCTGAAAAGGTAAGGGGTTCTCAAAACGAGCCAAAGAGCATCAGTTACTAATGTAATCTCCCTGGGCTGAAGGCAGCTCCACAGGCAGCAGTGGTAATTATCACTCCATGTCATGTCTTTGGTCAACATGCCATTGTCAGTTGCTGCTCCCGATACAAGCCGCGAACCACAGGACAGCCAGCGTGAAGCATTCACCATGCTGGCTGTCCTTTATTTGGATATTACATCTCCTTCTCTGTAGTCTTCTTGTTCTGTGAAAAAGATGTGTGGAGGGAAAAGTGTATTCTTTAGGCAAATAAAGCAGACTAGTCGGTACTTTCAGTGTAGACCACTATTTTTAAAGTTTTAAAAGGTGTTAAAGGAACTCTTGGAACTTATAAATACATTTATATTTCATCACAAGACTTACAGGGATGCAACCAGCTATTGGACCTTAACCCTAAGACCTTCTGACCTTAACCCCAAGACCTTCTGACCTTAACCCTAAGACCTTCTGACCTTAACCCTAAGATCCATTGACCTAAGATCCTAAGACTTGCTGACAAACAAACCAAACAACGGACATGGGCAAAAACAGAACCTCTTTGGCGGAGGAAAAAAATAAATGACATAAACACTACAAAAGCATAAAAATTGATCTCTCGGATCATTTTATTTAGTTTCTGTTATTCATAGTTACTTGATGGAAATCTGCCATGGCGAGCTATGGCTCCATGTGCCTCTTCAGATGCTGAAGAGGCACACTCAAGAATAGACAGATTGAAATGTGCTGATAGCAAAGTATCTGTGCTTTTAAACAGATAAATGACAAACTATATGAACAACATCTAAAATCCTTGCAACATAGATTACTTGAGAGGATAATAGAAAATTTCACTCTAATGGATTTATTCAATTGGTTCTAAATAACTCTTATAATCCATGACATTTTAAAGTCATTTTCCAAGCAAATTATTTTATATTGTTGCAAACATAGAATTGCTTAATTCAGACTTTATGGCCAGGAAAATCAAGCAATCAAAAAAATTATTCAAATATTAAGGATATTTTTAAAAACACTGTGCAAAAGAAACCTTTGCCAGTGCTAATCATGGTCATCATTCCACTGGAATGGAACTTTCATTTAGTAGTTTGTAAATGAAAATCGCACAATTCTGATAATCCATTAAATTCTTAAGTCATTTATCAAGCAAACTGTTTTATATAATTGAGAATTGAAAATCTTTGATTTCATATTTTATCCTAAGGCTCATCAAACAATCAATAGATAATTCAAATATTAAGGTTATTGAAAAAAAGCTGTGCAAAAGAAACCATAACCAGTGCTCATCATGTTTCACTTCAACCGCTGACATGTCATCAGCCAGTTACAAGTATTCCCCTACTCGACTACGGGTGTGTGATATTTATCCTCTATGATGACATAGCAATGATAGTTTTAAATGAGCTGACATTATCGAGTCACTGACTGCAAAAACATTGTGGGTCCATGTATTCATTGCCTCGTGCAGTGTGTGCAAGGTAGAGTCACCTCACCACAAAATTAAGTCTGAAGAAAAAAGATCGAACAAACAGCGTCAGGAAACAAAACAGAGACACCCCCAGCCTCACCATCGTCTTTAGACTCGGAGATGTGGATCGTCACTGGCATGGTGGTGGTTTGGGTTCAAATGGGCAGATGTTGCTCAAAGAGTGGTTGCTATTAAAGACAGCTCCACAACATTGCTGAACAAACCACTGCTCAGAATGTGAAGAAATATGAAATATTTCAGGAGTCAGCTGTCCACGGTAGGCCTAAGATAGCTACGGTTTCAGCACAAAAACACACACAACAAACTTCAGAGGAATTATTTGGCACAAAAGTGACTTATGACAAGAAAAGAAAAGAAAAATCTTGCCTGAAGTCTTCGGTTTCAGGTAAATAAATAATACATATTTTCCTTGAACATGTTGTTTCCACTGATATCATTATTAGGCAACAATTAATATCCTGTTGATAAGAGTGAGCTGGTTCAATATACATATACAATGTAAGGATTTTATAAACACGTTTTGATGGATGTGAAATATCATCTGAATGTCACTGACAAAACTATTGAGATATCATTTTTTTTGTCTATATCGCACAACTACACACACACACACACACCCTCTACCCCTCCCCTGTCCACAGAGTAAACACGTCAGAGTTGGAACTGAAGGGACTAGATTAGTCTGTTTATATACTGGAAAACAGTAGACCAACAATCCCTAATTAATGATCACACATGCATACACACACACACACACACACTCACACGCATGCATGCGTCACTCCGAACATGTTGACATTGGTCTTAAAATGGCAACTGCAGAGAGTCATGCTGAAACAAAAGGCTTATTAACAAAGGTCTGCTTGTTGAAACACACAAAGAAATGTAGACAGCCTCGTGAAGGACTGAATAAAATATCAACCTGCTGTTGTCATGGTGATATAGACATCAGCTGTATGATGCTGTTATAGCGACTCTTGTGTTATTTTGGGCTGGGTTTTTTTTTTTGTTTTGTTTTTCCCTTAACCGAATGAATCTCTTGGGGTTTTGTTGTTGAATCTTTTTCCTCTCTTCTCACTACTTCCTCTGAACACATCCGGAGAAATGCTAATGACAAGGGTTTCATCCATATGCTCTGGTTCTCTCACTTAAAAAAAAAAAAAACGACTCACCTGCCTCTCCTAAAATGTCCTTGTGAATCATGATAATAATTTTTTTTTAAATCAGCTTGTCGCCTCAAATCAACAGAGAGAGAAAAACAGGGGCGGTATTATTGATGACAAGCCACAGCTTCATCCAGTTTTCTCCCTCTGAGGAGCCCTGTTTGCTAATGTGCTGTGGTTGTACTGTAGGTGCAAGTGAGTCATGACTGCTTCCTTTACGCCAAACTCCATCCATGAAATGATATTTTCTTTCCTGGCTGCTGTCTCGCCAATGCCATCATCCCTCGGCTGACCCATTGCCAACGGAGTGGTTCAGAAAACACATTGTCTGTGCAAGGATCTGCATGGAACCAGTCTGTGTGTATTTTTGTTTTTTGGTGTGTTTGTGTTTGTTTCTGCAAGTCTCAAGAGAATGAGGGATTGGGCACAAGCTATATGGGTATTAACCTAAAACTGGCGCTGATGCATTCATCGTTGTGTGAGTGACTACCCAAAGCATTATGATTTTAGTCTATTGACTGTCAATTCCACTGATAGTGAAGACATTTAAATGGAGAATGGAAATTGGGCATAAAGTGTTTGATTTACTGAGATTTATGTGCGTTTGCTCTTTCTGTTATTGCTGCATCTCACGCCCTTGTACTCCACTAAATCTGCACAGTTGTGCTATAGATGAATAATAGAGGAGGAGAGGGAAAACAAGCATCTGTCTGCCTCTGCATAGGTACATGCTCATGATCCTGTGTTTTTAAAAAGAGACGGCAAAACAGACTGGTGTCCAAAAAAAAGAAAAAAAGTGAAAACGAAACGTGAAGCTACAGGAGTGAATGGAAGGTGTAGGGGGGTAATACTGTCCATCTATGATGCATAATCCCTTGCTGGTGGCCGAGGCAACACAAGCTCATGGGATAGATATGGGTATGCGACCACTCTTAGGCTTCTCTTAGCTCTTCAGAGCTAAGAGAAGCCTTTATACTTTATTCTTGGTCTTTTTAGCTTGTAACCCCTCATCACAGGTTGCATTTGTATATGAACAAAGTCAGCGATTCTTCCTTCTACATTTTGTCAGCAGAGTTTGTAAGAGACAGACAAAAAGAATGAGAGATGCTCAGGTACCCGGGTAGCTTTCTGTAGCAGAGACTCTCAGCCTTTCAGCTTTTGCCCCAGGTTCTGTTTAGTTTAAAAGCAGCGTCCCCTCTGCTGTGTATCAGTGACTTGGTTTAATTGGAGAGGCCACAAAAACATCCTCCTCTTCTACTTCAACAGCTTCTCAAGACTGTTTATCTTAATGGTAAAAATAGATGGGTTGTCTGTGCAGCCCAAAACAAGTCATATGAGTGTTTTCAAAAAAAAGTATCCGTATGAATGTTTTCTGAAGTGCCACCTCTATAGTTAAGGTTCAATTCATTTTAGGAAGCTAAAATGTCTGGATTGAAAATGGCATTTGGTCATCAATGCATAAAAGAGAACAAGCCAGGTGCTTTATTATCTAACCATCCACAAAACCATCCACAACATGTTTTTTTGTGGTAAAACAGTGCAATTAAACCAAGTTAGAATTGGGTTTTCTTTCAATGTTATAATAATACCGATGCAAATCTTTAACCTGATTGAACCTGCAGCCAAGCCTATCTGTCCATGCCAATCATGACACCTCTAAAATTTCTTCGGCCTTGATTCTGAACAAACCAGAGTGACTTAATAATATCTCCACCTTCACCACTAAGCAAATGACAAAAATCAATTGTTAATCAAAACCACGACTGATCCCCTGCCAAAAAAAATATAAACACAGGTTTCGAGTGTTCAGTTACCATTTGCTGCTGTTTTACTGTTGAGGACTGTCTGACTCTATTATCATCCATCCTCATCCCAATCATTCATGCATTATACTCAAAATGCACAAGCCAGCAACAACCAGAACACAAATTGTCAAATTTCCGGAGTGTAATCACACCTTACTGCAGAACAAAAGAGCGAGAAAGGTTAGAGCGAGGAAGGGAAGCATTGTTTAGAAATAAGAGATGCTTGTATGAAGCACAGAAGTGTGATAAGTGTGTCTGTTTCCGCCTGCCAGTAAGAAGGGCCATAATTTGTTTATTTGTAGCTGTCGGTTGTGCCTTTGTGTCCCCAGCGTTCCACACCAATTGACAGGCAGAAGCCGAAAATGACAACACTCGGAAACACTTTCCCTATCTAAACATAACTTAATCTTGTTGTGTATCAGCACACAGGGAACCTGGACCAATGCAAGTCATTCCATGGACGCTTCAATCATTTTTATTCATTTCTTTCCTCTCCTGGCCGCCCTCACTTACTCCTGCGCTCCACACACACTCTTATCTGCAGTAATCTTGCAAGCATGTTTACTTTATGCTCTTTGCAAATAGTGCAAACTGCTGCCTGCGCTTGTCGTGTTTTCTCAAAGACTACTGGTAAAACATGTTTAATGTTCCAGTTCAACAGGTTGACTTGAAAGCGGTATTTGAAGAAATACATCCACACTGTTGTCTTTGTCTTGTTTCTTTTCCTCACTTGTCCATTCTTCTTTTATCTACCAGTTCTCTCCAATTTTTATTTCCTCTTTTCTCTTCTGGTTTCCTCTTATTTCCTTGTATGCGTTTCGACCGAATCCACTTTTTTTTTCCCTCTCTTCTTATACATCTTTTCAGTGACTCCTCTCCTCTCCTCCTCTCCTCTCCTTTCCTCTCCTCTCCCTGGGGAGGATTAGGACAGGGTCCTTTTCATCCTGCTGTAATCCTACATTGGCAACCCAACTGCAACAAGAATAAACATCGAAGCGCACACACACACACACACACACACACACACACACACACATACACACTTTTGCTGTGAGACATCAGTATGTTCACATATAGCTAAATAGTTAGCTTCATGTTCATCTGGGGAAAAGAGAACCAGAGTTGGTGGTAGTCATGATTTTGAGAGATCTTTCAGTAAATTTTCTGCTCATGTTGCTCCTCTTCTCAAAAATGGAGGAAGAGAGAGATGCATACTGTAAGCTGTGAACAGGAGATAAACAGACAGTCTGGTCTGACCTCCCATCCTGTCTCTGTCATCACCTCAAGGTGGGGTCTTGCTGGGACTGTGTCAGCTGTCACCCCCGCCCCACTGAGACCTACAATGCCACATTGGCAACCTTAATACAGCTAAATTAAAGCTAAATTGGTGAAGGGTTGTGGGAATTATGTGCTCAAGAGAGAGCTTTCTATTTATTATATTTTTCAGGAAATATGTGGGTGGGCACATTTTAGGGAAACAAGTAATCAGAAGGATAGAAGCTCGAGGGGTATCAGTCTGAGGATTATACACTGAACTAATACAGCTAGATGCAGAGCTGTTGTTAGCCCTTTATTAAGAAGGATGTGTGTTTGTTTTCAAAAGGATGGGTCCCGTGTGTGTATGTATGTGTATGTGCTTGCAGGAAGTGCTATGAGGTAAGCAGGATGTGCAGGAAGTGTTTGGCTTGGCTGAGCTGCCAGCTCGATTGCCGTCCTGTGGACCGCTGATATAGAAAGATGCAAATATCCCCCGTCTAATTTCATGCATTCACAAGATTTTTTTTTTTTTTTTTACAGCGGAAAGACACCACAAAAAAAAGGAAACACACGCTTAAAATCCTGTCAAGTCATCTGGGACAGAGACAAAGCATTCAAGGAAAAGTGGTGTGAATTGGGCTCATTGCATTTAGCTCTCAATTAATTGAGCCACCCATCAGTTTCACTCCATTGGAAACCTGGTCACTTAAAAATGGAAGGGGTGTGACAGAGAAGAGAGCTAGTCCTCACTGCAGAGAGAGAAAGGTTGTCAAGTCAAAGTAGGACAGGTTATAAGAGGGTAAGTCAGGACAAAGCACAGAGGTGAACCTAAACTGCCTTATGTCAGCTATAGGGGTGGGTGTTTTGGATGCGTTGGTTTAGTATATTGTAAGTATGTTTTTTTAGGGCTTGCTCAACAGTTCTAGAAATGGACTTTTACCTTTTACTGAGAAATTTGACTGAGGAACAGTAAAAATAATGGGTGTAAATATTTGCATTGCCGTCACTCTTACACTTATCCAATACAAGATAGCTGTGAGGTAGAAAAATAGTTGCTAAATATATCTTTTGATTATCTGTAGAATATATAATGTCTTTTCAGATGTTTGCAATTTTGTTAAAATAAATTACGTAATTATTAAAACAGAGATCATTTTCTTTGGAGCAACTATTAATAAATAAATTTGCTCTTTAACAACTGAAATACAAGTTTCACCGTTCAAGAGTCGAATCAAGTTTCTTTACATGTAAGCCTAAAACACATCACAAATCGCCTCAGAGGGCTTATCAAATCCAATAGAGCTTTACAGCCTCATGAAGTGCAAAAAAGGAGGTATCCCCATTCCATGATGTGCATTTGTGTCAGAAGTAGCAGCAGTAAGAGGGAGGTGAATATAGGAAAGGCAGAGAAAATCATTAATGCAAGGTAAGAGAGGGTGAGAGGGGTTGTTGAAAGATTAGGCAAGAGGGAGGGCGTTATCAGTGACATACCACAGTTCCCTCCTTTGCGTACACTCCTGCCTGTCCCATATCATCTCTGTCGACAGCTGATGGGAAGATGGCCTGCTCTGTCAATGTAAAGAGCATGACTAAGTCTTGGAAGGAAAAAGAAAGACAGAGCATATGATCTCTTATGTGTTCAGTACACATGACCTTATCCTTATCACCCCATCTGACTTCAATCTTACTGCGGATTTCCCCTCTGCTCTGGTACAAGGTTGTATACTCAGTCCTCCAGGGTGCAGTACTGAACTCATCAAGCACATACATTATAAATATACATCCTGTCCTCATAGATCCCTGAGGGAAGCGCTTGTGAAGAGGTAAACTCTTCAATGACCGAGAGAATCAGTGCACCAGATAGAATCAGAGAAGTACTGTACGGACATCATAGTGGGCCTCCATTCACTCCGTTTTTGCTCATTTTCACAGGGGCTATTATTAGAATTAAGTGTCTCAAGTGCTCATTTTCCTGGACTGTGCTCACTTTCAAAAACTGCCTTCACACTTCACCAGATGTGCTGGCCTGTTACTGCCAACAACTTCAGTCAGAGAAAAACTCATTTTAGTATTTTTTTTTAATTTCATATTTTGTCAAAATACGTCTTTAAAAAAAATGTATGTGGACAAGATGGTTTTCACAGGTTTTCTGTTGAATGTTCTTGGTTTTAAAAACCATGTCCTACTGACAAAATCTTCATAAAGTTATTATCTTTCAAGCAATTAAGATTTTGAAGGGGCACATCAGCAATCAATCAAACTGTTATTCTAATTTCCCTTTTTTCTTTTTTTCTTTTTTTTCTTTTTCAAAACTAGACTCGTCGGGCCAGGTAGCTTCCTCACCCCTGGGCTCACACACGTCCCACAGGGGAATGCACCCATCTCTGCTCAGCCCTACGTCTATGGGGCCCTCCGGCTCTCTTCACTCTCCCATCAGCACGTTGAGTTCGCCCATGAACGGCCTGGCCTCACCGTTCTCCGTCATCAGCTCGCCTATGGGCCCCCACTCCATGAACTCGCCTGGCATGGGCTACGGTGCCAGCATCAGTCCGCAGGTAAGACAGATAAACTTTGCTATGCAGATACACCCTCACACTTTTGAAAGAACATTTACTTCAGCTGTATTTTCAGGCAGTATGTTTTCAAGGTAACTGAGTTCTCTATGTAACAACACGCTTCTGTTGACATCAGATTTGTTAGAATTTATCTGTTTAGTAAATACAGTTGAATTACTATGAATTGTTCAAAGTAGCTTTTACTTGACACCTAAAATATATATATATTTTTTTTCTTATTCAAGAGTTTTTTTTCCAAGATTGTCCCCTTTTAAAAAAGATATTGGGAAACATGCTTTCTTGCCAAATTTGCATTAAGACTCTCATGCAATAGCTACAACATGGTTTGCATAGATTTGAAAAAAGACTAAGCAGAGCAGTCTTTCCCCTTGGTTTATTGGTTAGGGGGCGTGGGGGACGGCTTTCAAAATGAGTGGATATATATATAAATACTTTCAGTGAATAGGTAGGCTACTGTACATTTATTATATTCAATCAGTTCTCTTCTTCATCCTGGACACAGTGTAGCCGTTGCCTTGACTTTAATTATGGTCTGAGTGCTTTAAGATGTATGGTGTAATTAATTGTACATTTTTATTTTTATTTACACCAAACCTTACCTATATCCGTCTTGTAGGGCCAGGAGGAGTATTTCCTCTCAGCCAAGATAGGTCAAAACCTGTCTTCCTGTGCTTGTCAGTGGGTGCAGCTGTGTCAGTGCTCGGGACAGGACTTGCTTCCCTCCCCTCAGCAGCAGAGGTGCTATTAGCATCCTCACCACTGGTATCAGGTTCAGGTTAGGTAGCAGCAAGAAGCGTATTTGAAAAACACAGATATTTTGGCTTGGTTTGCACTTTGAGGTCGACGTTTGTCCATCTTTGGTTTTGGGGAAGTTTTTATTGCATGTAACGTGCCGACTTCGTCTTCAGCTCGGGTTACTGTTACTCAACCTGTCTCCTCTCCTTAAGCTCGGCTTATCTGTGTTTGTGAAGCATGGATAAACCACGCCCTCGCTAGGGACACCAGACCAGAGCAGAGCAGAGCTGAGTCATTGATCAGGACAGCAAAACGCTCATGCTCTGCTGAACAATAATAAACAAGACAATTGACAATGAAGTCTGAGAGGTATCTGTGTGTTTCTGGCCACATTATACTCATTGCTTTGTCATATTCAGGAACCAGAAAGTGTCATGTTCGGCAGCCGCTACTGTGGTTTTATCAGGTTTTGTTGTGTTTTCAAACTCAAATCCTCACAGACATACAGCTGTTCTAAAAATTAATCTGACAGACTGCTGCATGTCATGCTTTATAAACTGTATTCTCACTTACTGTACACTCTCTCTGGCTCTCTCTCTCTCTCACACACACACTCATAATGTTTTTAAGCCAGCTGTTAGCAGATAAAGGCCCTGCTTTGACCCAATGCCACAGTTAATCAAGGCATGTTCAACTAGGATTCCACAGTACTTCAGTTCTGTCACTCTTCTAAATCTCAGGCATATTTGTCTCCCTCTCTCGCAGTATTTTGCTTCCTCCTCTATCCCTTCATTCTGCTTCTCTTTTAGCTATCCTCTTTCCTCTTTTTTCCCTTTGTTTTTTTAATTCCTTGTCTCTTTCGCACTATCTCTCTTTCCTCATTCTTCCTCTCTGCCTCTGTTGTTTTTGTTTCATCTGAAAAAAGAAAAGAAAAAAACACAATTAAGACATCAAAGCTTGCAGTGGCCCAGTTTCCATCTGGAGCCATATCTGAAATTGAAATTGTTTCCTCCAAGAATGCTGTAACTGCCCTTTTTTGTGTTTGTTAATAACTGCGCTAAAGTGTGTTCGTAATTTGATGCTATTTGGAAGGGGCTCTCCTCACTATTGTTGGGCTTATCGAAGAAGTGTCCCTCGTGTAATGGAGCGGATTAGGGACAGCTTCAGAAAAGCGGCTAGAATCTTTCATTGCTAGAAAGACTCCTTGCCCCTCCCCACCGCTCTTCTTCTGATTCTTCAACACTTTTTAATTCCAACACTTTCATCTGTGCTTCAGTTTCTGTCCCAGAGCACCATACTTTGTATGCAGGGTGGATGTTTAGCTAGCAAATGTTTTCTGTTTCTTTCGAATGATTCGATTAGCTTATCCTTCCTGCCTCTTGGCAAATCCTGCTATTTTGAACAGCTATATAAAGAGCAGTTGTAACAGCTATTTCTGCTGACAGTTTTAGAGTATCATCTATCAAAATCATATTATGGGTCATGATCTCGAGTGTTTAACAGTGGTGCATTGTTTTAAATTTTCAAAAAGCAACTGGTACCTGGGCAAATGGGTCCAAAACATTACTATAGCCACCTCTTTTTCTTTGTATTTGTGCTTTTCAGATTTTATTCTTCTATCCATCCCCTTTTTATAACGGCTTACCCTTTGCAGGGCCGTAGGGGGCTGGAGCCTATCCTAGCTGATGTTGGCATTGTTTGCTCAGATTATTTATTATACATTTTTTACATTTTGCTTATTTTGATCAAATATTTTCTGATTTGTCGAAGAAAATGCCGAAAAAATCTAAACACTTTTTATTCAATGATGTTAAAACAGCATTAAAAATGCATTTATTTGGATGACTTTATTTTGTCTGTAGTCCCCCTATATAGCATTTATAAGTTTAAGTATAATGTAGTTCTACTGCATGCATAAACAGTTTTTATTCATTTACTGTCAATATTTATAGTTTATCCTATGGATACACATTTTAAATGCAGATAACTGTATAGTTATGGTATAAAGTTTATATTTTTTATAGATCGTCCCCCACAGGAGTTATTGTTGTTGACATATACATGAATACTTGCAGTGTCTCTATACAGTGACATTGAATGCTTATATACTGCTTAATGAAATGCTAATCAATGAAAAAACTAGAAAGCACTCGGAGAGCGCAGACCTCAGTTCCCCATGTTGGCATTTCACTCCAAAGCAAAACTACAGTCATTTTGTTGCAGACAGCCCCATCTTGTGGAGCCTTGTAATCATTACATTACAATGGTACATGTGGTATAACTAATAAATTCTAAAAATTCCTCGATCCAGACGGTGATCCAGATCATCACCAAAATCTAACCAATTGTTTTGTTGGCCACTTCTAAACTCTCCTGAAAATTTCATCAAAATCCGTCAATAACTTTTTGTTTGGTCTTGTTAACAAACCAACCAACCAACCAATCAACGCAGGCAAAACCATAACCTCCATGGCGGAGGTAATAACAATGATGACAACATTCCCATTTAAACAATAACGACGACAACATTCCCATTTGAACAATAACAACGATGACATTTCTTAACATTATTGACGGAGTGCGGCAAAGCGGTGCTTACCTCTGATCAATGAAGATATGGTTTTGACCAGAACACGCGTGCATGCACTTACGTAATCACGCTGCACTCGTCCTCACACGTACACAAAACTCAAAAACACACAGACAGACTCATCTTTTGGAGCCTTGTAATCATTACATTACAAGTGTACATGTGGCAATTTAATCCTATAAACAAAATTCCTGGATTCAGACAGTGATCCGGATCACCACCAAAATCAAATTGATTCCTCCTTGGGCCACTTCCGACACCCCCTGGAAATTTCATCAAAATCTGTTAATTACTTTAATTACTTTGTGTGTTATCCTGTTAACAAACCAACCAACGCCAGCAAAAACATAACATCCTTGGTGGAGGTAATGATAATGTCAATAAACATGTTATGTATTATAAAGTAAGATGAAAAAAAGTATTGTTTTGGTTATTCTACTAAACTGGAGTGTCATATAGGTGCCTGTTTAGAAACATTTCAAATATGCTCAGCCCTGAATCTGACAAGTACTCATGTGGGAGGATTTGAGCTGTTAAATGTGAACGTTTGCATAACTGAGACCTGTAGAGGCTGCTGACTGTTAGTGGAGAACAGCAGTTTGATGTGAGAGGTTAAAGATGGTGGTAAGGAAGGCCCTGTGGTTTTCGGGGGCGCGGCACATCTGATGAGATTTGATTTGAGTCAGATGGTATATGCCACTTGCTCTTGACACTTGGCTGACTTGCTGTTTTCATGAGCAGTTGACTGGAAGGAGGTCACAGTGCTTCCCTACTCAAAGGCCAGTACAAAATCCCCACCTATGCTAACCGCACACCCTCAACGCCAACGGACACACACGCTGACTTTACACTTATGTACCTGTGACCACACAAAAATCAAATGTAATATAAGTTGCATTCTTCTAAAATATCTTTGATGTACATAGAGCGACTCATTAAAGAAAGATTGCAGTGCTAACTCAGTTGTACCTTCCTTTTCTGTTTCACTTCCTTTCTCACTTCCTACTGTCTCCCTACATCACAAGAAGACTTTGGTTACCATAAACTACAATCATCAGTGTCCTCTTCTAAAAGGAAACACAACATCTCAGATGCATTGAAAAATACAATCCAGCTGGAAATCTGATTAAACCAGGCTGGTTCTTAGTCAGACCTGTGTAATTTTCAATCGAAGTCGGTAAAAACCAAGAATAATGAGCCTCAGCTATCCTCTACATCAAAGACATAATTGACAATGCGAAAAAAGTAAAGGATGAGACGAACAAAACTCCTATTCTTACTGGAATCTTGAATTCTCCAAAATCCAAACCACATGTAAGGAGAGACAGTCCTTCATCATCAGCCAATTCTTATATTTCAAACACTTCTTCCCTTTGAGATGTTTCCAGAACATCTAGACACACTGACATTCTGTGGTTTTTCAGCAAGAAAATGTTCTTGTCCCATCTGTGCATTATATCTGCTTTATATATTTATAGTAACATATCTGCATTTGTCTGTAAATGGCCACATATAGTTTCAACAAACACATTTCTGTTCTCAAAGACTTTGTCTGTAATGCAATACATACTTTGTCATTTGTTGAGTGGTTTTGCTGTTATGAGGTTTGTCATTTTTTTCTGAAGCTGTGTGAGAGGAAAGATGGGGGGGGGGGATATCTTTCAGGGTATCTGGTCAGGGGCCTTTGCCAAACCCATTAGTGGTCTTGTCTGTGAGCTTTAATTTACCGACAATACAGACCATCACTCGATCTCACACACACCACAACTGTCCAAGCAGCTGGAATGGATTATATGAAGGGTTGGAACATATTTTACACTTGCAAAGACAATGGCGAGAGTTGTTCTCCTGTCTGGTTTTTGTGGGATCTTTATCCTTAGACCAGTGCCAACGCCCATTTTCCAGTTTGCAGCTAAGTCTCTACCCATGCTGTCCCACTGAAACCTTACCTTACAATCCTAAACCAACAACAGGCCTCCAGTGACTCCTAGTACGCCCTAAAAATACATATAGAGCTCGAGTGTTTCTGGAGTCGAACACAGGAGAAACACTAATGTGAAAAAGGTGTAAATGCTTGACAAGAAATGGAATACAGGCCTAATAGGTTACAAATGAGCAGCAGTGGTGATGTCATGCGCCAGTTTTGGGTACGTCGTGTTTGGGCGAGGGTCACTAGGAGACTGAAACACAACACATTCAGGAGAAGGAGGGTGGGGGGGGGTCATAGTGGAACTCAGCTTCTTCCTGTGTGGGAGTAATAAAGGCCCATTCCACTGCTCCTGTCTTTGATGGAACTCACTGTAGTCACTCTGCATGACATCATGGCTGAATGGCTCTAATGGCTGCACAAAGGGGCTGTGTGTAGGGTCCCAAGAGAACAGTTAAGGCTCCCTAACGTCAATCAACGCTAAAATGGATGGAGGGAAGTTTTTTTTTTTTTCGTGGTTTTTTTTGCCAGAGGTGTCTCCAGGTAGCAATTAGAAGCAGTTTAGAGACCACTTTTTTTCACCAACAGTGGTCATTCCAGGAAGTGTAACTAATGTGTCAAATTAATTTAGCCTCGCTTCACTAGAAGTTTAGTGCAAAGTTATTTCATGTGCATTTCTATGGGAGAGGCTTTTATGCTGTCATCATATGTTCCCTGTGTCTGTTTGGTATTAAATCTGCTGAAGGAGTTCAAGGAGCCTCTCTTCCTCGGTAAGCCTTTATTGAAACATATAAAGGATTTTTTTTTTTTACTTTTATTTTGTAAAAAGAAGCTGGAAATCATGAAAGTACAACCAATGAATAAGAACATTCCAGTATGTCCTTTTTTAAAGGAGAAAGCAAGAGTGTTTAGTTGTGTTGATGGAAGTTAATGCAGTTGGAAATGCAAATTGTGAAGAATTCACCGTGTAGTTTCATATTCCCAGTGGCTTTTTCTTTGGACTGCCACCATTTGCTCTACTAGATCATAGGACATCATTTGAGAACTGACATGTAGCATGAAAACCTTTGTGCCTGTGTGTGTGTTCTGACTTGTGTGGGGCCACACAGGAGACAAGCCACTTAGGAGGTGGCAGCTTTAATGGATAGAAACAGTAACATTAGGTTTGAGTTTCAGAGCGAATTACCCTAATGCAGGCTCTAGAAGTTGTGGTTTAGATGCCTCGGCTGCACACATTTATTTTAAAGCTTCCAATAATCCCTTTAGGGCTTTAATTGCATGTGTTGGTGTGATCTTACAGCAACTCAACACGGTTTGTGGACAGACATGTACACTGTGGCACGTCTGTGAAGTGTAACAACCTTTAATATATCACTAGTTCCACTTGGCGATATGAGGGAACAACGTGTTCCCAGTTCTGCATTTCAGGTCTGGGTCCAGATGCTGTCCTATCCAGTAACCGGACTTATAACCGATAAATACAGATGAGGATCGCAACTCCAGTCAGTGAGTGAGATGGAGAGGCTCAGAGGAGAAATGAGAAGAGAGACAAGAGTTGAGTCACATGGTGAGAAAAAAGTGGGCAATGAAAACAGAGCTTTTAATTGAGAATGGACAGACTCTGAGATGCTCATAGTTCCAAATCAATTATTAACTCTAATGTTCCAGACTTTTTTCTTATCATTGGTCCTCTTTAAATATATGTTGTTTTATAATCGAATCCCCCCCCCCATCCCCTTGAAAATGAAAAAAGAAAAAAATCACCTACTAACTAATTCTACATCTGTCACTGCTGTTACTCCTGTAAAAACCTGTGGTGGTGCACAGAAAGCTGCTACAAACACTGTTCTCTCCCAGCACAATGTCCCATGGAGTAAAAACACACACACAAGAAAAACACACAAACTTGTGTAAATATTGTAAAAGGTGTTTCACCCAGTACACTATTGGGTTACTTGTTAGAGGCTAGTAACAATAGAAGTGAATGAGAGCTTGTATGACATGCTAATAGCCAAGTAAAAACTTTAACAAGCTTAATATCTTGCCAGCAGATTTAACAGTTTGTTATCACAGAGTGCTGATTGACCTGTGGGATGTAATCAATCGAAAGGCTGTTAACGTAAGTGGTGGTTTGACACTGAAATACTGTTTGACTTACTGCTGTATTGTGCACTGTGTAACAAAGGAAATGGCACTTGTGAAACCGTGATGGATGCCTGGATAATTATAGAGATATGAATGAAACAGTTTTGGACTTCTGAACCTTGATTTCCCACTGGTGTTCTACACAGTAAAATAAAATACTTACTTCAACCGCACACCTCGTCAGATGGATGCATGTTGCAAACAAATGCGTACATTTCAGAAAACAAGTCCCCCATTCATGCACTGATTGATTGATGCACATTAAAGGCAGTCGTTCTTTGACTCTTTTGTAGAGTTGCACGTGTTGATGAGGTAATGCTACAGTTTATTTTACTCGCTAGCGTTGTACTATTTATCATAGTTGACCTAACATTTCTAAAACCGAAGTTTCTTAATAGTTTATTGGAATAACTGAACTTTTTTTCTTTTATGATGGCGTGGTCGTGGTATATGCAACATATTCCACTCTGAGCCACAAACATATCCAAATTGAATGCACTCTTCTTTAATGCAGTGTTTATTATTAAGTACACAACTCATTTTGGCTAATGTCGTGATTAGAATAGAGGATGACATGTTAAACTCTACTCGTCATGCACAGTAGTGTACTGGGAAAGGAACTCTGCCCTGGACTTACTTGGACTTTGTGATGGTCCACCAGTCCACTGATGCAGCTGCCCCACTGGGATAAGTGTGTGTATGCCAGATGAACAGTCATGCATCTTGTATGTTGCCAAATGTGCAGTTTTTGATATCACGGCAAGAATTGCATGATGATGATTATCAGACTGAATATTGTGTATTATTACAATGTAAACATGCATGTGTGCAGATTGTTTAACGTTTTAACTGTATGCCTGTTCCTTATGCTATAACAGCTGCTGTTGGGTTGATTGGGTTCACCCCGAGGAAAAACTGATTCATTGTTTTGTTTTAGTGATTTTCCAGGTTGTCTTCCAACTCGCTTTTTCAAACCAAAAAAGAGCTGTAAATATGGCTTTATACAGAGTGACAGGTAACTTGGGTGGTTTGTTTCTTAAAAGAGCAGAGAGGAGCTCGTTACAATTCAAACGTTCTACTGACTGGTGGTGAGGGGAGACGCCCTCCAGAGTTGCTATGTCATCGGACGGCAGCACATTGCCCACAGGTGCAACGGTTTCTTTTTAAAACGGCTTTTATGCTCATCCAACCACATGCAATGCCAAAAGGACACAGTTATAGACAAAACACACACAAAACTCATACATGCAGGCAAATGCACACAGACACACACGTGATGCAGATATATAAATTTAAAAAAATACACGTGCATGCTCACTCACTCTTTTATAGGAACACACACTACTAAGGATGTCAAAAACACTCAGACACATGCTCAGATGCTGCCATGCTGCCATGCTGAGGTGAGGCAACAGCTGAAAGTCACTCTGCATATTCCCACTTCATTACTGCGAGGCTCACTGCCTTTCATGTCACTGATAGTTTTAATATCCTTTTTGACTGTAACAAAAAAGTTTCAGTCAAAACACACACACACACACACACACACACACACACACACACACACACACAAGCGCCAGCAGTTCTTGCAATGATTCATTTTATCTTTTGTGGCACAGCAAGGGGTGAGTGTTGGAAACCTCCGAGCTGTCAGGAATAATGTCTGCTTCTGCTGAATTCTACCCACCGGGACAGAGTGGAGAAAGTATTTTATTGGAGCTGAGTGACAATAATCACGCAGCTGTTTTACAACACAGCCGACTTTGGAAGGACTTGCATGTTGTCATTGAAGACGTAACAAATGCGCTATGTATTCACTCACTCATCCTCAACAATCCATTAAAATGTATTCATTTGGATTGGCAGCTTGTGTGTGAGCCTATATGCATTTGAGGGATCTTTGTCATTGTACGATATCCTCTGCCAACAATCATGATTCATTTAGAAGGGTCCACAGCTTTAACACCAAACGCAGTTTATTAATGGCCTTCAGTAATAAGTTAAAAGACAGTCATAATGCTATAGATTTTTGTTTTATTTTTTAAAAGTATTTCAAACCTGCAGTTTATGACTTTTACATTTACCGAAAAATAAATAAAAAGAAGAAAAGAAAATGAGGCAAACATGATTCATCATACTTTTTTCTAATTACACTTTTATTTTAACAAATACCAGTGAAATAAGCAACAAAGTTGTGCGGTGTTGTATGCACTGTCTGTGTGCAGGGTACATTTTAGTACAGGATCGCTTTCCCCTTGTTACTCCTCAGAAAACAGCTGTTTGGTTAGTGTGCTCCATTAATGTCCCATTAATCTCAGACTGCTTCCCACAACTGGTCAGTGCCCCCAAGTTTTATGGCAACCAATTTGGTACTTGACATGTGCCCATGTATTTCCCATGGGGTTACAATCTGGTGACTGACCAGGCCAAAACATCCCTGACACAAAATGTTGTTTTTGCTCTAAAAGTGACTTATCACTCCAGAATGGTTTCGACTTCAACAGGTTCATGAAATTCAGATGTTTTTTGAAGATATTTTGAAATAAAAATAACAGCTTCGCTCTTCAGGCACAGTGTGAGGACTTATAGCTCAGTGTAATGACGAACAGTAAAAATCAAGATGGAATTTTCTAATTTTCTAAAAAAAAAATTGTTTTATTAATTTGGAACATGCTTACATGGACACATGTCACATGTTTTTGTATTTTACTGTCACACATTTTACATCTATTTAATAAAACAAATAGTAATTGCACAAAATATGAAGAAAAGAGGTTTTTTTCTTTTTTTTGTTTTTTGCTAATGAATGTCTATTACTTACAAGCTCTTCCCAGAAAAGATTACACAGTGCTGAGTGAGCCTATCACCACCTGGACACTGGATTTCATTTCGCCACTGGCACACCTGTAGCCATCCATTTTACATCAACCAGCCAACATTGGTTTGCCAGAGTTTAACAGGGGAGAAACCACAGAGCAGTAGGCTACAGCAAATAACTTATAGAATCATAAATGCATTAGTGTTTGTGTGATTACACTCACTGCCAGACGGGGGAGATAAAAGTACAAAACTACAGGTTTAAATAAGGCATCTGTTCCGCATATAAAAATTTAACATGACAACCTGGCAAACCCAAAAGTCCCTTATAATGGAAGCTGCTTATTATTGATCTGTAAAATTATTATAAGATCGTGAATCACCAATGAAGTCATTAGTGATGACTCAAGCTGCAAGCTGTGCTTTGTCGTGCTGGCAAAATGACATTTTATTAAGACTTTTATTTATTTGTTTTATTATAACTGTAATATTCATTTTCACCTGTGTCCCTTTGTTAATTTGTTGGTTGGTTGCTTCGCTAGCTGGATTAAGCAAAACCAACTGAATGGATTTCCATGAAACCACAGAAGAACCCATTAAATTTTTATGCTTATAAGGGTAAAGGGACAGATTCAGAAACTTTTTCCCCAATTACACAAAAGCTACTGGACAGATTTCCATAAAAGTCTCTTGAGTTGGCCAGGGATGAAGCGAGCTTAACAGACATGGACGACTTTTTTGCCGTAGCAGATGTGTATGCTCTCATTCTAGTTCCTCTTATTTTAAAAGATGCCAGAGTTTGACCCTGACTGATTCTTTGTAGCAAAAAAATCTTTTTTAAAATTGTTTTCATATTTTCAAATGCTGATGACAGCAGGGAGTATAGCTGACAATGATATAATGACTTATTTTGACTATTTACATTTTTTGACGATATACATTTGAGGATTATTTATTTATTTATTTATTTATGGAGATACTGTATTCATCCCACAGGGGGAAATTCTTTCTCTGCATTTGACCCATCCCTGAGGAGCAGTGGGCTGCGAACCACCGACCTTTTGTTCCGTGAACGACCGCTCTACCTCCTGAGCCACAGCGGCCCCCTAATTATAATTTGCATCACCATAATAAACACTGACATTGAGAACAACAATAAACACAAGTGTATTAAGACAATATACTGATAAAATTACATCAAGATGACTACATTTTGCCCGTAGGTGTGAATGTGATTGAGACCCAATATTCAGCTGGGATAGGCTCCAGCCCCCCCGCCCGCGACCCTACACGGGATAAGCGGTAACAGAAAATGAATGAATGGCTAATTTAGGTCATTGTGTTTATGCTGTAGAGGCAGTACAACACTAACAGAAGGATAATATCTCGAGACTTTTTTAATAAGCATTAGGGCTGAAATAGTTATTTTGAAAATTAATTACATGAATATGAGGTTTTTATGCGTGAACTATTAATGGCTCCCTAAGGAGTTTTTCAACCTCTAGTAGTGCGTGGAGTTGTTTTATGACTTTATACCTGTTTGGCTGATCTTGAGCATACCCAAAAGGACACACGTGCACATGCGCACACACACACACACACACACACACAGAGAGACTCACAAAAAACAACTATATTTCACAGAGAGCTGAGGCAGAGCAGCCAGAGGACATCAATGAGAAAACCAGAAAATATGATCCAGATTCATAAACATGGGTGATAGCTGGTGGTGTGTGTGAGACGTAGCGCCGTAATGCATCAGGCACTGAATTCCTGCCCGCTCAGTGAAGTGACATTGTGCAAAAACAAGAGGCAGGGGAGCCGATTGGCTGATACAGAGACACCATTCATCTTAATACAAGTTAGTGTACCATCAAAATGATATTGAGCTTATATAAAGGCAAAATAGAGCCATAATGTTGCTTTAAAGATATCCACTTTGCAAATGTTTTATTATATGAAGGCATTGCATTTAACATATTTCGCATACACATCCATGCAATCATAACTTTGTTTACAGGAAAACTCAATGGGACCCATTTAAGTCACATTAACATGTTATTGTGACCACAATCAGTCTTTCCCCTCTGTTTCCTTATCCTGAGGGAGACTTTAAAATCCCAGTGACATGACAGACCTACAAATGACCCTTAATTTCATCCACAAATAGCTGAACTATTCTCTGCATTGTGTGCACACTCACTCCCACGTGTCGATAATAATGCTGTAATTGACCCCCAAAGGTGTCTTACTGTGAATACACCCTGAGGGCCACGGAGGGGCTGACCCATAAACAGCGCCGCCCCACGTGAGACCCGATCCTCTATCTCTTGCTGATACGTGACCAGATAAGACTGACAGACACACACAGGGATGAGAGGAAAGTCCTCACTCATTCCTCCCATGCTTTGTGGTAGTCCTGAGATAAGTTTGCTTTTAGGAGGAAATGATTGCCACGAGGTGTCAGAGGTGAAAGGTGACACCTTCAGGGCTATAATTGTTGCGTCAGGACCTGATCCCTGTCTTCGACTCGCAGTACTCCGCTGATTAGGTGTTGTCTCCTGTCAACATGAGATTTATATTCCATCGACTCGCAGCCAGCCTGGCTTTTTGGACACTTTTAGTGCCTTGAAGCAAAATGTAATTTAAGTTGAAAATTAATCGTGGCTTCAGGAAGGAATATAAAATAGAGCATGCTACTGTATTCCTGGCCATGTTTCGCCTCTGCATAATGGAAAACCTTACGGAGTGATTCTGACAGGGCGTTATGAAAGAATACTGGGAAGATAACTTTCTGTTTAAGAAAAGGTGCCCTTGAACTGGAAAGCAGCCGACGTTCCACATGAGGGTTTGTTCATTGAAGAGTGGCGCACGAGGATTTGATGTCTCCTTTTGAAGTGTCTTTATGAGCAAAGTCTGTGCTCTGACTCGCTGAATCAAGCTAAGCCTGTCTGAAGAGGAGGCCTCTGCTTTCTCCCCCGGTCTTTATTTTCTCCTCTGTTCACCTCATGGGACGACTCCTTCCTTTATATTTTACCACCGGTGCGTGTTGTCATAGCATACTAATAGATTCTTTCTGTTAAAGTCACTTAGGATTGAGTAAGACGCCGTAGACCAGCAGACTCACAGTGCTGTTTATGTTACTTATAACTTATCTTATTTTGCTGCCCTTTATCTCTGTTATCTCAAATTCCCATCATATTGTATTTATTATGAAATGCGCTGGTTTTGTGTGTGATTTTGTTTAATATATTTGACTACATAACGCCTTTTTAGTGGTTGTTGTAGCCTGCCGATTTTTTGAGGTGGGCATTTTTTGGACATTTTGCATTTAAAAAAATTAATAGATCATTCATGGCTAGATCAATCTACTGTATAAGAACACTAATCATTAGTTGCTGCTCTTGTATTTTTTATTAAAGCCTAATCGCCACTTCTGCAACCTCGTCATGGTGCTATTTGTGTTGAATGACTCATATTTTAAATGAATATGCTAACATTAATATAGGCACATAACATTGTCTGAAAGGTTAGCAGTAAACACTTAGCTATTTACCTGCCTGCTTGCAGCTATCATGTTTTACCACAGTAAAAAGCAGTGTTTGGTTTATTGTACTCTGTTTTTATGAAACCAGACCTAAACAGCACTTCCTTCATAAATGTACCGATGTCCACTATCCTGAGCTCCTCAGGGCAAACACCCCTTTGAGGAAATATTATTTCATCACTTTTTATATGTTTGAATATTGCAGCATTATGCTGAGGCCAGCGGGATGCACAGGACATATATAATCACATATATCAATTCTGTGCAGAATCTGACACCCACAGGCAGGCAGAGACACCCCTCTGTACTGGATGTACCATTTGAAAGTCTTTCACAACATGTTACATAACACCTACAGCACATGAAATAGTGTTATTCAGCTGGAGCATTTCAGGAGATCATGTTGTACATTGGACTGCAGGGAATCTTGCGTCCTACATTTCCTTTCCTTGATGTTAAATTCCCCTCATTTGTTTCTCTCCCTCGGTGTAAAAGTTTGAAACCAAAAAAAAAAAAAAACAGAGAAAACGGTGCATGAGGGGGGGGGTCCTCAAGGGGTTTCCCAAGCCGATTCGACCATACGCACAGTTTACATGCCTCCTTGTAAAGGGTCACATGTATGTGTTGTATGGGAGTGGGCATGTATTCTATTTCCAGTACCAGTCCTGAGCCAGTTTAATCCCCCCCGCTTTGCCTCTATTGCAATGGGCAGAAGAGAAAGAAAGGCCCCCAAGCCTGCCCACCGCACAAGAGCAATGTTGCTGAGATTGAATTGCAGCTTTACTGAAAATAGATTGTGAGTAGATGAGTCTTTTCTGTCAGGGAGGCAGAGGGTTTGATAGAGACGATATCAGCAAAAAAAAAAATACATCTCTGTTAGTGCTGTGTTGCAGGGGAAGACTACACATTTCACTGAGGTAAGACCTCATTTTGTCAGTGTTTTTGCATGTGGGTAAATGTGCATGGATGTGGGTGTGTACGCATGCACCAAAGCTGGTTCCAAACAAGTGATGCAGCTGTGTTGGTGCCTTTGTATCTTGGAGGCACATGAATGTGTCTTGATTTCTGTTAGAAAGGCTTCTTTAGCATCACGCTGTGTTTTTCCAACATAAAGTTGACCATAACCACCGTTTTTGTAATATGCGTCAGCTGTTTGTTTTAAAAGTGCAAATATTTGTTTTGATAGTTGCATTTGGCATCTTGTCAATATAAAATCTGCAAAATATTTCCTTGTTTCCTTTGGTATTATAGTAATAACATAATCTATAAAGTACCACAAGGAAGGCTCTGCAGGATAACAACCAACAAATAGTTTTTTTTGTTTGTTTTTTTGCTTGAAGTTGAAGCTTTGTTAGCTTTGTGTTTCATTCCGTCTCTATTTGTGTAAACAGGGTGTGAAGAGCAGGCCACGGGTAGGTGTCACGGTGTTGACTGAACCTTCCATGTAAGCGAAGGGCTTTAACCTTTTAAACCTGCTGAACTCAAAACTGGATCCATCATTGAAACGCAGCCAAACTTTGAAACCCAGTTACATTTTGCATCTTAAATTCCAGTCAGGGTCCCAAGTTCCCATGACATCACATAGGTTGTGCCGAATTACGCTTCAATGTGTATAAATTGATCCAGAGGACATGTAGAAGTTTGATGTGACAGTAAAGCACCAGGGTTGGGAATATTTCACCTAGTGTAAGCTTCCATGTGGCCTCGAGCAAAAACGTATATGTGGCTTTGCTGACAGTTTTCTAACTTTGAAGCTTTTTAAGAGGAATGAAATATTACAGTAAGGTGAAATGAGATGCCAGGAGCCACAGTGGGTTCTTGTGTGTGCCTGACTGTGTGTACTATGCCTGGTATGTCTCTATGTATGCGCATCAAGCGTCTGTTTTCAGCGAACTTGTGTGCTCTGCTCATAAACGATTCTGTGTTTCTGTGCTGCGGTCAGATAGGTCACCGGTTTGTCCAGCCTGGTGTGGTGTACGAGCTAAACCAGTTTAATGTCATGCAAACCAACTTATCCGGCTTTTGTCAGGTGAAGGCGTCGTGTTTCCTCCAGATTGAAATAATACATTAGTTACTATTTCAATAGTAGGTTAGTAGGTGTAGTAGGTTCTGCCCTAATTACCCTTATAAAGGGTTTATGAATGGTTTATAGTTAGTTTATTATTTGGTTTATGTACGCTTTATAAATCAGTAATAAGCTGTTATAGCTCATTAGATAAAAAAAGATCGACAGTGACCTGCGGCTTTCCAAATAGTGGGCTCACATTTATTTGTACTGCTAAATCTTGGTTTCTTAGGTTACTGAGTTTTCTCCATCAGCCAGCATCCTTGGTATGTTTTGTGTTGATTTTTCCCCATTTTGATATTCCTTGGTATCTTGGTATAACATGGTTCTCCTTGTGAAGTGAAGAGCTTTGAGATGTGTAAAACATCACAATGTCTGTCTAACATTTACATTGCCCTAATTACACATGCATGAAATACACAGTAAGGCAGCATAAATAAGAAAAACATTTTTATTTAATCAATACACAACAAATGAGTAGTGATCAAATTCAAAATGTTTCACTTATTGTGAAAGAATACCTGTTGTCTCTCCTCCTGTGCCTTCTCTGTTTACTTCTTTCATCAGCAGGAGGTTTTATTGTCGGCTAAAAAAAGACAACTCATGTTCTGTTCTCAGAAAAAGCAGGCGAGCTGCATATAGAGGAGGTCTGTTGTCTAAAAAACTGAAACCAGCTTGAGACAAGACTGAAATAATGACACAAGTAGGTATACGTTAAACAGGAGAGGCTGCACCACAGTCAGTGTTTTTACAGGACAGATGTAAAGCCAGAGAACCTCCCTGTGTGTTTTCGTGCAGAGTGTGTGTACCTGTATCACGCATAGCATGAATGGCAAAAAAAAAAAAAAAAATTATTATTATATATACAGTATATATAGTTGTTAGAAAAAAAAAATATAACAACATTAAAATGGGTCACCATATAGCTTTGGCGGCCATTAATATGCCAAGTCTATGTGTGGCAACCACATCATGTGTTTGTGTGAGAGAGAGTGAGCAACAGGGGGCAGCAAAAATAAGAAATTACTATGTGGCAGGCAATGTATATACAGTATAGAGACAGGGCGCCACAGATAAATTAATATGTATGGAACCCTGAGATGGAGAGAGCGGGCAGCATGCAGCTAGTTAGCAGGCCCCCCCAGGACAGCTGATTGGCTCGTTGCCACAGTGTGGTGCCTCCCTGGGTTTTGTTGCGACGTACTAGAGTTGATGCAGGTTATTCATTATAACCAGGGGTGCACATAAGTGGTGCACAGATGGGCATGCATGGTCAAAATAAATGATGTGCAGCATGTATTAGAACAAGAAGCGCTTTTGCGCACCACCGCTGTGCACATTGTGTCTGTGTTTAATAACGGAGAGATCATTTCATTAATTAAGGTGTGAATTGAACGGCACAGGAAATGGGAAATGGTAAAGGTTGCTCAGCAACTCTTCCATGCTCAAGGTTTATGGAATGAGTGGAAGTCGAAGTTGGTTTCCATCTGCACAGACAGAGCTGCAGTTGATGTTGGAGTAAAGAACGCCGTCGTTCCCAAATTGCGTGAGATGGTGGCGATCGGGGAACTCATTTGTGCGTATTGTGGTCAACTGATCGCATGGTTCCGTACATTTACTCACTCCATTGTTAAGGTACTAAGCTTTTATTTACAGAAAGGGGTTCATAAAGAACAGAACAATTAAAGAAGGTATGTGGTGAGAACAGCATAATCTTTGTAAAACAAAAAAAGGGAAGTTTCACAATATTATATAATATATGGAGG
This sequence comes from Chaunax sp. Z400, assembly GCA_037577475.1. NCBI lineage: Eukaryota > Metazoa > Chordata > Actinopteri > Lophiiformes > Chaunacidae > Chaunax > Chaunax sp. Z400. The sequence goes on from CM075199.1 coordinate 3,992,775, forward strand.
CTATTACAAGTGATGACAGAGACCTACAACATGTCTGCTTCATGCAGTGCAAAAGGTCATCACCAAGCAACATCTTCAGGTACTCCTCTGAGAACCAGACCAAACATTTTATGTGTACCCCAGGTTGTAACATTATTTTACATGCTTCAATACTTACTAGTGCAAAGCCTCGTTTTGATCTGCTACCGTTTGCCCTGTTAAAATTAGTACAATATGCTGTTAAGACAAACTTAAGACAGCTCTTCCTATAACTAAAGCTCTCTAGCGTTGCAGTGGATGCAGACCCTTCATTTCTTGTACTGTGAAACAGTTTGCAGGAATGTCTTGACCTATTGATGAGTGATGCATTGGTTTGTTTGTGCATGACTCCGTATTGATCGTGTATGCTGGAAGCTTAGGAAAGCGAATGGGGAAAGAGGGAAAGTAAGAGATGTGCTGTGCATTAAACAAACATACAAGGAACTGAAGTTAAGGATGTCTCGGTGTCTGCTTCATCAATGCAAACTGTCATTAGGGAATCAGTAAACTACTGAAGTAGTCCTTTGATTTTTCTTTCATTCTATTACACACACCAAAACATGCAAGCATATACACAGTTTTTCCTTATAAAGATAATCAACAATTATTCATATTATTCATATTATTATTTATTGGCTGTATATAGTAATCACTTAATATATACCCATCCCTGATTTTCCAGAGCCCTTGGTGTTTTGGGCTATATATATAAAAAAAATGATTCATTTGTTTTGTTGATTGAATAATCTAATCATTTCAGTGTACTTATACCAAATGTAGTTGTTGTATCATGCAAATGATTTGTAGAATACTGAATAATCAGTTTTTGAAAGGTCATAATTTCACCACTCAAGTATTGGAATGAATAGATAATGCTCTCTGTGGCCTTTTGGAGCCACATGCCAACATCCATATGTATGTGCTCTGTGTTTCTGTTTATATACCATATGTTTGAGAAAGAGCACTCTGGACTGTTGTGTATACATCTCTATGTGGATCACTGTAAACACAGCTGAGGGGCAACATGTACTCACTTCCATCTCACTTACATTGTCGTGTAGGTCTCATCGTTATAAAAACGAAATAGTTCTCATGTCTTATCCAATGTCTGCAGACATTGACGTGGTTTTTCCGCTATGTCATGAGCGCAATTTACAGCGAATGTCAGGCACAAGGATGTACGAACACACCTGTCTCATACATGGTAACTTGATGAAAACAGGCCCTGCTAGATGGGCCCATGTGGCCAACTCTGTTCTGTCTGTCTCTCAGTCCTCAGTTGTGGATGTGTTGTCAGGGATCCACTTGTCTGAATATATCCCCCCTGTGTAATTGTAGCATCATCTTTGATGCACAAATTGGAGCTTTTTTTCCTCCAATCTTTTCCCATTATTTCAGGAGATGGTTCTAATGTTTAGCTATAGCCTCTGTTCCATCAAGTACATTTAGTGTAATTGGATAATTTCTATCCTGCCCCCTAATGTTTATCAGCATGGTGCTAGTTATAATAATTAGCCTCCCCTTGCTCGCCACTTTCAGCGAGAGGCAAAGAGAGGACACTTAGAGATAATCTTTTTTCACAGCTTCTTTTAAGAGAGGGAGGGGAGGCAGCAATTGAAGCAAGACTTAAGGCTGCAGTTGCACTGCTGTTAAAACAAACGCCGTCTCTATATTCCTCTGTACTGTTAAATTTTGCAGTGGAGTTTTGCTTGCGCCGAACATTTGAGAGCCAGCAGGGCTTGTTGAGAGCATGAATAAAAGAGTTCCTGGGCTGGACTGGTGCAGGATCCTGCTGTGCCAGATTTACATCTGAAATGGGAGGGAGGAGAGAGAGACCGAGGGAAGGGGCCAAAAGAGCTGCTGCCAGAAGTATTGACATCAGAAATCATAACATTAATTTCACTTCTGCATTTAGCAAATGGTTCAGTATAATGTGCAGGACACTCCTATTTATGTGTAACCAAGCCCTCTCTCGACTTAGTGGACTTGGCCCTTGTTTGGTAGTTAATGTCATCAGTTAGCTATAGCGCATCGGCTAAGCTGTGAGTGATGGTGTAAATGATGCTGCTCGTTGTGCGTTCAGATTTTTTACCTTTGCGTGTGTTTGTGTGTGTTGATGTTCCAGCTGAATTCTCCGATGAACTCAGTCAGCAGTACGGAGGACATTAAGCCGCCTCTGGGCCTGAACGGCATCATGAAAGTCCCCGCCCAGCCCTCAGGCACAGCCCTATCACTTACCAAACACATCTGCGCCATTTGTGGTGACCGCTCCTCAGGTGAGTGACATCAGACTGTGGTTAACAACCACATGTTCCCTCCACACATCTTTACACAATAGAAATAGCTCGAAACCAAATTGTTGAATTTTAAACTCCGATTCAAAAAAAAGTTGGAACGCTTTGTAGAATTAGAATTAAAGAGTGAATCATTTGCAAATGAGCTGTATTTTCCGACAGTGGTTCTAGTACATGCCGTGTGTGTGGCAGGCTCTCCTCAGGTCCAGCATGCTACTGCAGATATGGGAGAGGAAGTCATCAGTTCAACACAAAACACCTGTTGTAATTATTGTAACCCTCTCTCCCTGACACCGTTCCCTGAACTGCTCCCTCTCTCTCTCTCTCTCTCTCTCTCTCTGTCTCTCTCTGTCCTCTCTCTCTCTCCTGGCACTGGGCTCTAAACCAAACCCCTCTACCACACACAACTTTTCCAGGTCTTTGTTGCCCCCGTCCCAACTTATCAAAAACATGTTTCTGGCATCAAATTCAAAAACCACTGGAGTTACAATTTGCTATGTTGGAGTATTACATTAGTTTAAAACTCTTATAAATTAATTCAAATATATGAAATGACTAAACCTAACTTAATTGAAGATTATTTAAAAATTGCATGCGTGTCAAATCCAAACAAGAAATCCACAAAATGTCTCATATACTTGAAGGAGGAATTGTAGCCAGAGGTATAAATGTAATTTCCCAAGAGCTGGGATTACAAAAGACTCCACTACTACCGAATGAAAAGCGAGTGAGACTGCCCAGCATCATAATAAAGCTGGTGTTCTGACCACACCTACTGCAGCTTCTTGCAGTGCAACATGTTCCTGGAAGGACAACAGTCAGTGGAATTCTTCATAAATCATGGCCAAATGGCAACAAGGTCAGGAAGGAGCCACCCCTGGCAAAACGTATATAAGGGCAGCTCCATAAATGCACATGAAAGAAACTGAATGTTCTGAAAGGCATCGAATGGTCTGATTAAGCCAAACCTCAATTCAGCTTTGACTGAAATAGAAAATCTCAGTGTCAGAGAGAAAGCAGACACACCCCATGACCCATCTCAGAGCATCACCACTTCCTCTGCTGTAGTACACAAGGGTTGATTTTGATATATGATAACAGGCTACCGTAGTTATTTGTGTGATGACTGTAAGAAGATTTTGAAGCTTTTTGAAGTTCATTTCAAATTCCGGCTACTTTCATGAACAAAGAAGCCCATTGGTGATTTGAACTATTTAAAATTGGCAAGATATGACTGCATTGTCTTTCTGGAATGGGCCAAAAAACTGATTCTGCTCACATTACTTTGATTTAAGCATGGATGTGTATGATTGCACAATTGCTGTCGGTCTTCTTTTTGTGTATGTCTGCACAGATAAGACCATTATCAATGTTAATTTTTGTGGATTTTTGATCACTCAAGGGTTCCCTGAATCATTAACTATCATTCGGTCAAGAGCTAGCTGAAACACTTCAACCACAAGAACATTTTACCCATGGCTAACTGTCAGCCCGAGGCTGTATGACAACAGCAGCCCTCTTTAAGAAGATGTTGAAGGCATTGTTTCCACATAGTCAACAGATGACCCTGTGTATAAGTGTTTTTTTTTCTGAGGATAACCATGAAAAATGTTTACCCTCAAGGACGGAGCTGGATATCTAATTCATTTGCAAGTTTTTTGTATTGACCTGCGTCATCGTTGCTATGTGGACCCAAGGGGGAATATCAAAACAATGTTTAATAGCGAGTCATGCTACATTTAACTATGCTCAGAGGCTTTGTTTGTCTTCTCTGGTGGTCCTGACTATAGCAAAGAGCCAACAAGCAGTTTGAGCAACACTGGAGAATTCAAATGAAATTCATCTGTCATAATAACCAAAAAGAACAGCACCGTAATGCAAATCCAAGTGGGTCCCGTGCAGCCGACCTTCAGCGGACCCCTCTTGTCTTTCCTATTAACCCCCAGCATAACCCCATTCACACAGTCTTTTCACTTTAATAGGTTGATCAAAATTGCTCTAATGCTGCCTCACATGAATTTCCTTCTGGAATATTAAAGTTCTGCCTTATCTTATCTTATCTTATCTTATCTCATCTCATCTCATCTCATGCGCTGTTGGTGTGGTTGCATATCGATATCAGACTATGGTGTTGTCAGCAAACTGACAACCTAATGTGTTAATTAGACAATAAATGATTAAAACCAGAGGGAAAATATACCTCAGGAATGATGCTGAACTTATGGACATTAGATAAACCATTTTTGTCTCTCTCTCTCTCCCCCCCTCAGGTAAACACTATGGGGTATACAGCTGTGAGGGCTGCAAAGGTTTCTTCAAAAGGACGGTGCGTAAAGACCTGACCTACACCTGTCGTGACAACAAGGACTGTGTCATAGATAAGCGTCAGAGGAACCGCTGCCAGTACTGCCGCTACCAGAAGTGTTTAGCTATGGGCATGAAGAGAGAAGGTACAGCACATACCGTTGAGGATAAAGTCCCATTTACTAATTCCCTCAAGTCTGCTCTAATCCATATAAACACACATTTAGACACAGATGAAGGCCCGATTTTAGGAGATGAAGGATGCATGAAGGTATTTCATGTTTTTATGCGCATGAACACACAGAATACCTGTTTAGTATTTGTCTTTGATTTATGGAGACCATTTTATCAGATCGTTTTTTTAACCATCCTGACTTGATTTGGCATTGCATTCCATATGTATCCGATTTTGGCGTGTTCTCAAACTTCACTGGATTGTGATACTATAGGAAAACATGTCATTATACTCACTGTGACCACAGATCAATTGATTTAATTGTGTCCATGCCACATACAAAAGCGGGACACAGTAGAACTACACACACCTCATAAGTGAGGATATTGTAGGTGCAGCTGCAGAATTTCTAAAAGGGCAAATGTATATCACCTGATATTTGACATACAGTATAGGGAGAAAATGTCCCTCCTTGCCTGCTTCCTATTAGCAACTTGTTACTTTCTTGTAGCTGTGATTCGGTTTTGCTGCATCATGCTGTGCACTGCACTCATAGGCTCTCCTGCAGATCTGCCAGCCTGGATGCATTGTGCGTGTAGAAGCTGCACATTTTGACATCAGAGTGCATTGGTGTGATTCGTTACTCTAACACGCAAAAAGCTTGTGACGCCTGCGAGTGAAATTGTTCACATGCAGTGCTTGACTCTCAACGTGAGAGGCAGCAGCGTTTTGCCAGCTGAAAAACAACCCAGTCTGAGTACTGGGTTCAAGCAAACATCATTGACATGATTTCAAGAGATCAGTAGCAACATGAAAATGATCTGACTGATGAGGAAAGATGAAATTGTGACTGTGAATTGAGTTAACATAGGTTTATGCAGACCTGACAACCTTGGGAAAATGTTTAAAGTTAATGATGTCAGCCCAACTTTATGTAATTTGTAAGCTAGCTTTTATGTTCACTATACACTTAAGTTGGCAAAATAATTATTCAAGTTATATTGTCACTGTGTCTTTTCATAGTACTGTATGCATAATTATTAGTGTCTGATTTTGCACATTGTGCAATTGCAACTTTGACACTAGCCACCAAATACACTCATGTTAAAAAATAGCTGAACCTCTATGTAGTGTCAAAGGCCTGCATCCCCAGATAACCTTTTCAATTGAATGGCTTACATCTTCAATTAGGCCTGTATGAGGTGTGCATATGTGAGCTGATTCAGTTATTTAATTATTAAATAACATGGAAGTCTGGAACAAGAAATTGGATTTTAATCATAATTTACATTAACGTATGTTTCAATATGCAAAATAAATTATTTAGACTTTTCTTATAATTTTATACAGTTCAGGTTTATAAGAACACATATACAATAAAATATTAATCATGAAACTTTAGACTTTTACTGTAAACTATATTATAACCCAGTGCGGGGCAAGGTTTTTTAGAAACAGGTCTCATGTCAGATTGTTCACACATGACCACAAATGTCTGTCCATTCCCAAGTGTTGACATATATTTTCATTAAAAGAGTTCTTTCCAAGATTATATGATTGTATTATTTTCTCCCAAACCCATTTAAATGTTTCACTACTTGATATGGTAGTGAGTCGGTAAATGACCGTGTCTTAAGCAAAGTGGTGCCAAAGTATGTGAACTCAGAATTACGGTCAAACTATTGTGACACTCAGAATATTTTCCCAAGGTTTGCAAGTCTTCTCCTGTATTTAAACCATTCTCTACTCCAAGCACTGATTTTGAGAAAATAATGCATTTGGCTGTTGCAGTACTGCTGGATGCAGAAACAGAGTTTGGGTTTGTAAAATGAGGCAGTCCCCGAGGAGTTCACTGAGGTAGAATGGAAAAAAAATATAACAATGGAGCTGTGTGAACTTCTGCCTCCTTTGCATCCTCTGGATGTCTATGTTTTCGTGCTCTCAATTATTTGTGTAAACATGGGAGTTGTGTGGGACGGCCTAACCAAGTCATTCGGAGACATCTTGTTTTCACAAACACATCCCGAGTTTTCTTCGTGTGTGTGTCATTATTTTTCAAGTTACTCGATGTGCAAAATTTAATCCAAATAATCAAATTAGACAATATTGTATAATTGCACAGCCCAGTAAAACCACATTCCACAAATTACAGGCTGCTGGTCGACTGCTACGTTCTGCTCCTGCCCTTTTAGAATGGATACAGACATTTAATCAGTCTCATGATGAAGCCACAAATACAGAGCATGTAGTTGTTGATGGCAGGCTCTTAATCAAACATTTCCTTTAAAATGATGTCATTGTTCATGTCAAAGAATTATATTCAAACTGAAAAACAAGGCTTTGTTTATATCGGTGCACCTACTCCGGCTAATCAACCTACTGTAGAGCTTCATCACCAAAGAGCATGACGGACCATTTCAACCTCATTGTTATTTACTGGTTGTACTTTGGATAGCTTCCTGACAACAAACACTGCATGATTAGCGGCTTACTCCAGTTTATCACTTAGGGTTTCATGAGTCAGCTAACATATCCAGCTGTGGACAGGAATGGTTGATCAATACAGGATGAGATCGACAATCTAGCACTCATTCAAACTTGAATCACTCCTCCAACACATCAATCCTGCTGTCTCTCTTTCTAAGGTTTGACTACCATGATTGTCACACCCAAGTCTGTGTCAGCTTATAGAAGTCAGATGTTTACAGAGAGGACAAAGAGCACTTTTGTCAGTTTAAGACTTTTTAATGTGAGAACACTAATGTGGACCAGTTGATGAATGCCTTTTGATGCACAAACAATACTGCACAGATTAGCTAGCCTATTTTAGCTTAGTATAGCTGCCATGCTACCCAGAGGCACACTATATATAATTGTACTGAGACATAAAGTATTACAAAGAGTTTTAAAATGGTTTTGAAACAGCCTCTATTCATACTGATGAATATGAACCACATGAACCAACAAGGTCATGCAGATTCAAACAGCCACAGTGAGTCATTGCTGATCAGTGAAAAGGAAGCAGGAGCCAGTTTATTTTTCTTAATAATTTTATTTTTGACTTTCTGTTTTGTGGTGATGGCTGGTAATTGGGCAGGATTAGCAAGGATAAAAAGAAAAGAATTGACCAAAGAACACAAAAAACCCTAAAAGTGAAAACATGAGTTAGCCTTGATCAGCATTAAACTAATGTGGGATTTGGAAGGATTCATTACCAATCCAATCAACCAACCTAGAGAGGTATTTAATGTGGGGAATGTTGATAATTCAGCTTTCTCACCAAAATCACTGTTACAGTGCAACTGCTGTAGGATTACCCTTTGTGTATGAATTATAAAAAAAACACTTTGTGTTGCCATTGCCATATTAAAGTTATTTATCTTACATCACTACAAATGGTTTGCCTCCTGCAAACAGCTGTAAAGAAAAAAAGAAAAATCAGTATTAAAACTAAATTAGTCTTTAGCTTGCTTCTGAAACAAATGCACATGCTCTGAGATCTTTATACTCACCAAAGCGGGAAAAAAAGTGCAGCATTATTCCACAGAGGTTGCAAAAACCAACAAAAAAAAATGAAGTTGCTTAGTTGATTAATTAACAGAAAAGACAGAATATTTGCACAGTGTTGCTTTCAAACCTTCCATGACATTGACTGTACTGCACAGATGACTCCACTCTAGAGTAGAGTTAATCAGTAGTGACTAAATCTTTTAACACATAATCTCAAAATTCACCACTGAATGAATCAGTAGCTCATTGCAGTGAAACCTTTTTTAACTCGGAAGCGAAAGCACTGTTAAAAGCTTAGTGTGACACATGAAGATACACATCACTGCGTTGCAGATGCGTGGTTGATGAGCTGTTATCCACTGCTTGTCTCGGCGTAACATCGTCTACATGAGCAACAAATTAGTAAATAAATCGGCAATTAGGTTTTACGTACCTCACGATAGTTGTCCCAGGTAGACCAAATTCTTCTTCCTGATCTGTGATTGGAGTGTTGAGGGGAATGGGTGAGGTATTTAAGTCTCAGGTGCAAGTGCAAATCCCAGATACTAAAAAAAGATTTTCTTTTCTCATAAAGGCCTTTGCCATATAGCCATTAAAATTGGGCAAAAAGAAAGCATTTTTGTGCATTTTTCCTTATAATGTAATACATGACTGATTGCATTCGTCTCATATTCTCACAGTAAATGAGACTGGCTCTAGCGTTGCTGAAAAAAAGGCACTCAGGTATTCTGGGTGTAATGCAGTACAGTAAAGCACCTTCAAGGACAGATTACAGAGCCAATAAAGGGTGGGGGAAAGAAAAGCAGGCAGTGAGGTGTGAATTTTAACACTCCATGAAGGTGTTAAAAATAATAGCGCTCTCAGCAGTGCTGTTCTTTCTCACATTGAGCAAATCAATCACTGCCTCTCACCATTATGTTCACCACAGTTATAGAATACAGATATAGAGTGCATAGATTACACTAAGTGATGCACTGTTAATCCACGAGAGCTGCATAGCAAAGATGGTAGCAGGTGTGTGTAGGTAGGTGCATTTGTGTAGGATGTAGCTTCACTTTTTAAAGCTGAGTGAACAAGATCCAAACATGCTTTTTGGCGAATGCATTTTGGGGGCTATTCTATCCCAGGACGATTTGTCTTGACCTCTACTTGGCCTCCCCTCTCTCTTGCTTTTATTTATATCTTTGTTGGGCTCTTTATTCCTTTCAAGGATATTATCATTTACTACCTCTCACTTCACTCACGGTGCTGCCGAAGTCTCCCCCTACACCCTGAGGGCTGTGGTTGGAGAACAAGGCATCAGTGGCCCAAAAGGCTGAGCGAATCCACAGAAAAACAGGATTAAATGAATTTATGCTCTCCTAGTCAGGAGTGGAGAGGAGGAGGAGGGGGGTAAAGCTAACATGATTTCAGCCCTCCTCACCTCTCCCTGACTCCAACACAAGTATTCTACCCTTGGGCTGACCTCCACCGCCAGACAGCAGTTCCTCTAAAATGGGGCCCCTTTCCCTCTCCTCCTCTAACAACTCCTGCGTCCCCCCCCCATCCCACCCCAACAGACCATGTCCTCTCTGATTCAGGACTCGGAATAGAAACCAGAGTCGGGGAAACATAAGAAGACAGATCGTTCTGCAAGCTATGTACAGTATATGTGCAAGGGAGGCAGGATGGTTCTCCAAGTGTGTTTGCAAGCTGGAATGCTGATATTGAAACTCCTAAAGTCGTTTGTCACTCCACACATTATGTCCAAAAACCCCATTGATCCACATGTGGAGGACAAACTTTTGAAAAGCCACAGTAATCAAGTAAATTATAGCATTTTGAAAAGACAAAACACAGACGCACATGCATCTTTTCCGTCCCTCTGAACGATGGTGGTGTGGTTTCCCTTGCCTTGCCCACAGTGAGTCTCTGTGACTGCTCAGTACACAAACCGTTTCCTGTGTCTCCTCACCAAGCCAATCAGATGACAGAACCATCATGGTTTTGCTTCAAACCCTTTTTATATACAATGTGGAAAAAGTACAAGACAAAGTCTTCATTGATTTTCATTCAGGGATTTTTTTTAATTATTTTTTTTATATAAGATGTTCTTGTGACCACGCAGTCATGGAATAGTGGCAGACAATACAGTACTTATGTGTCTATAAATGTTTTGTGTATAAAACGAGCCGTCTGTTTGTCATTGAGCGCTTCATAAAAAACACATTTCTTTAATAAAGACGGGGAAAGAAGTCCTTGAACATTTCCTGCACTGCATATAATGTCGGTCTAAGGCCCTAAATAAGCTCCATCTGCACTGTCAAAGCAATTCTGAGCTCTCTTGGCTATGTTTACTGGCATAATGCACACAGGGTCATGTGCTATTCACTGGCTTACAGAGACACTGTCTGAAGCAGTATGTGTGTAGATACAAGCGAGGGCCAGCTATGTAATTTTGTGATGTGTACCAGAATAAGGTCTTTTTGTTGTCTGAAAATCTGCAAGAGTTCAAGAATTAAATCCAAAGGAAAAAGTCTGTTTTGGAATCGGCTCCATCTATAATGCGTTGGAAAAAAAGTTTGGTTCCCTCTTGTTAGAGAATGCTTCCAGAAGATAGCTGTGTTCAGTATCTTGAACAAGTATTGTCACACCAGAGCAAAAACCCTTCATTATTGTTACATTTAAAAAAAAAAAGTTGATTTAGAAATGGCTGGAATGATCTCAGCACATTAGCAGATTTGCACGCCGTTTGACTATTTTTTAAACAAAGTGACTTACAAAAATCAGGATGTTGCAGCCCATTGATTATTAATGAATTGAACAGTTAATACAGTGGCTTGTGTATACGTCAGTAGGTACAACACGAGAGTAAATTTGGAGTCTTGCTCGTATCTGCGTGATGAATCCAGCACTCCCTCTTCTGTTAGCAAAGATTTGGTCTTCGCTAACTCCAAGAAAGATATCTGTGTCTTTAGCAGCTACATGTTGTCCACCATGTGGTGCTGGGCTAAACACTGGAATAGGGGCTGATAATGGAGAGAGAGAATCAAAATAGTTAATGTGATGCAAAACCAAGTCAAGTAGCTAAAAGAGGCTAAAAGAAGCCCAGAGATGGGATTCTTAGTTCCTATGATTTTGTCGCCATGATTGACAGCGTTAAAAACGATTGATTAATGCAGCTTCAATTGTATGACTTGCATAGAAGAGGCGTTTTCCTAACAAGCTTTTTGTACCCTTATCAAAAAAATCGTGCTTTAGTCGTTAAAACCACACAAGCTTGTAATCCTGAATCTATCTTTGAACACATTTGAACACGTTAACTTTGTTAAAAATCAAAAAACAAAAAACAGCAGTAGTGACCGGAACCAGTTTTGTTACATGCAGCCGTTCAGGAGGAGCGCCAGCGAGCCAAGGAGAAAAGTGAGAGCGAGGTGGAGTCCACCAGCTGCGCCAACGAAGACATGCCCGTGGAGAAGATCCTGGAGGCAGAGCAGGCAGTGGAGCCGAAAACTGAGACCTACATTGAGACCAACCTGGCTGTGCCATCCAACTCGGTGAGTTGGTATTTTTATGCATTCTTTGGCAAACACTCGCACACTATGTCAATATGTAACAAGTCACCACTTTGTGTACATGTTCACGTCCACTCATACACACTCGTACACACACACACACACACACACACACACACACACACACACACACACACACACACACACACACACACACACACATACACACACACACACACACACACAGTGGGGGGTTTGTTAAGATTTACCTTAGGGACTTGCTTCTCTCCCAGTCACTGCTGCATTTATTTGAGTATTGGCTTAACGTGACTATAAATTAGCAGTGAAAATGGATGACAGTGAAACTCTCTGAGGTGATAATCCCAATATTCACATTCATTGTGTGTACCCTTTATTTTCATCCATCAAACATATATTTCTGGGGTGTTAAGAGGCGAAGCATAATATATAGTTTGCATACACATACTCTACTCTCTGTCTCTTCTCTGGGACCATTAGCCTCTGAAATGCATTATTGATGAATGACATTTAATTACCTGTACTTTGCAAGTATAGTCTTTAAGTGTGTCCATGCCATGTATTAGATGTTAATCTGCTTTTTTTTACTTAGTACATATGTTGTACTAATATGTAATGATACCAGACAAGCTGCAGCTTTGAAAAAGTAAAAAGAGAAAGTGAAATGTTTTTTTTCAGATGTATGGCTTATGGGGTAAACTTCATACTTTCAATGCTGTCCCAACATTGACCATATTTTCTGTCTATTGGTGTCTTTATCTCATTTTCTGAAACTCTCAAATGTGTCTGAATACAAACATCATGCACGCTTTTATCAAAGCCTTTCCTTTGTTTTCAGTCGTAAGCCTCCACTAAAACTTTCCAGTTGCTTTGCTGTGCAGTTGAGGCTGACAGTTCCAAAATGCATCCACACCCTGCCGCTGTACCTGCTGGTAAAGATGCTGATGAGTTCCGGGTGTAATTAGCGTTTGTCCTCCCTTTTTTAGTCCCTTTGGAGGTGACTGCTTGTTGTGCAGCGCGCTGGTTTTCCTTGCTCACCTCACCTTCTATGCGCTACAAACCCAATTGTGAGTTTCTTCACCCTTCCTCTCAGTATCAGCTGAGCGCTGTGGGCTGGCTTTGACACAGAGGAGACTAAGAGTGATGAATAATGCAACAGGCAGACTGTTCCTGAAAGCATCACACAAAGCCTCCACTTTCTCAGGAATTCTGCTGGAACATGAGAAACCGCGGAGCTGTGCAGCAGCCTACCATAGGAGGTGTGGGACGGCCGGGGGGGGATAAGACTGAAAGAAGGAGGGGGAGAGGGAGGGCTTCTTCTGGGTATTCATCTGCTACAGGGGAGGAAATGTCCTGTGAAGTAAAGGTGGAAATGTGAATGCTGTTATATGAGTTAATGGGAGCTATTTTTGGGGACTAGATGGACACGTAGGAGATGAGTGTTGACATAAGGGAGAGGGAGAAGGAGTGGGGAGTCATGGGGGAGCGGCTGACTCAGACACTCTAATGCACTGAGTGTGTTTGGGTTTAACCATGGTGAGTCCCTTGATGCCCGCTGCCTGCTGATGAGAGATGAAAACACCACTGATAGACAGATTTATGGGGTTGGGAATTTTATAGTCTGTCAGCCTAAAGTGGAATTATAACGGGATCGTACCATGTTATCAAGATTGTCCACAGTCTTGAAATTACAGCAGAAACATAACATAGTTTGTTTAATCTAACATGATTTATGTAATTTTGCATATATTCTATTATATACTGACATAAAACCTCTTTTTCATAATGTTGGTGTCAATTTTGTGGCTTACCAAACTCTTTTGTCATCATTCCTAAATGAATATCTCTGAATATCTCTTTCAACATCGCTCATTACAATATTTGCTATTATATGTTTAAGGATCACTTTGAGAAATTATTTTATTCCTTACGCTTAATGGTCTGGTATCTAATATCGCAGGTAATTAAGGTTCTACAACTCTGTTAGAGGAAATGCACTCATCCACAAGATTATTCCTCCTCCTGACGCAGACCCCAGAGTCAAGGTTATGATGTCAAAACCTGATCTCTGTGCCGAGGGTTTAGCTGAAAGCATCTCCCTTCACTTGACCAAACCAACAGTGGCTCCAGAGACACACTGGCTGTGTATCAGCTACTGGACGCAAATCCAGTGTATCCAAGAGCATAAAATGAAAGTAAATGATGTTGTATATCAGCCTAAGCCTCTCTGTCTTAGTAGTCATGGTAAATAAGAACCAACAGAGTTTTGTTTTTGTATCGGGGAGCAAAAAAAAAAGATGTAGCATGAAATGTTTGAGTTAATTTGCTTTATTTGACAACACATGCCCTGCAATGTGACCACTGCTCATGAGCATGTTGTGATGTGGATGCTGAAAGGATATATTGTGTTGCCTTACCTAGAATAAAGTATCTGTATGCAGGCTGTCCTGAACACAAGGACCCCCACCCCCTGTAAGGTCTCCATTACGAGGTGCTGCCTTAAGCTTGAATTGATGACAGGGCCCAGGCTATGAGCGTACAACAAGATTAGGCCATCACCACTGTCTAATAGCTGGGGTCTGACCAACCTGAACAAAGTGTGTTTAGACAAGAAGAGGTTGTATCCATTCCCTGTGTTCCTCTCCTTCTCTATCTTTCCACATTTCAGGATGTTTTTTTGTTTTTTTTACCATCATGCATTTACTCATATGAAGGTTTAGTGCCTTACTTTTCCCCCCGTATTTAAAGACGGAAGCATCGCTGTCATTTAGATGAAAGCAGATGAATGATCGCTGCTCCAACATATGAGGACAGTTTCTTTTTCACTCCAAAAAGTGGGACACTTGACTTATTCATTTTTATACCAATCTGTATGAGTACCCAATTTTCTCTCGCTTGTCACGCTAGTATAGTCTGGTTCAAGTAGAATAATGAAAAATTGAAAGGCAAATCATTGACTCTCCTTCTCTAGTGATGAAAATTTCATAGGACGGTATGCAAGCCTGGCATTTCTCCATAAGGAAGAAGTTGCTGGGACCATCAACCGTGGCTATGAACCCTATTTTAGTTTAGTAAAGGGGCTAAAATCCATTTACTTAAACTTTCTCAAGTTTGCATTGTTGTTACAAGCTGTAATCACACAGTAGAAGAAGAGGAAGTAGCTCCTAAAGTTGATTTGGAGGATGTCTGTACTTTCATACATGGAGGCTAATGTTATTCTCTCACAGGTCACAGTGGGCTCCTCCATTGTGGCCCTATAACATCCTAAATGCTGTTCTGTGACTTGAGCAGTAAGTACAGTAATGTGATGCCTGCTTGTTGCAGGCGGGTGTTAAGCTCCTCTCCCTTGTCATCTCAGCAGACAGAGGCAAAGAAACCAGGTCAGTGTAAACACGGCTAAGATAGCCATACAACATTCATGAGGCTCGCCATGTTTAACGAGAACCCTAGTACTTGTATTCGCACAAGGAGGGGTGGCTCAACCCCCTTTTTTTATTTTTTTATTTTTGTATTTATTTATTTTCTTTGTTTTGGCTGGGTCTGCCCTTTTGAATGAATTACCCAAATCTGTTTACATGTTTTTTAGAGGAAGTGCAGCTCATGAAAACTGTCGCGCTGAGCAGGGCCGTCCATGTCTCCCACGGAGATCAGATGCTGAAATATTCATAGGATGCCTGTATTCTTTCTCCCCCTAAAGAAAAAAGAAGACTTGGAGTTCTTAAAACAGAATAGGCTTTGTGTCTGGTTTAAGTTTTTTCATATCTGTGATACTCTGCAGTCAGTGTGAGTTTCACACCGTAGGGAGGAGTAGAAGGGATAGTCTTTGGCCTGCATTTTGCGAGAGGAGAATGTGAGTGGAAGGATGTTGGGTTTTTTCCCCCTTCATCTTTAACTAATCTTCTCTTGAGAGCTGCAGTTGATGTGGGGATCCTCTGAGCTCTTGCTATCGATCGGTGGGATTTGGAGGAGGAAGTTGGGGAGAAGTTTCTAATGTTTTTTTGTGCGAGTTCAGACAGGGATGCTTAGAATTTAAGAATGTTTACTTGATTTAAAATTATGCAAACCATGTGCACAAAGTCTTTGTTGACACATATCAAGGGTATGTACTCATGGGATGAGGGTAAATTACTTGTCAGATGTTGACGGTATTGCTTGGCTTTTTTTTTTCCCGGGCACAGATGGATTTACATTTTAGTGAGTTAGTCATAATGTATATGTGTTGCATTAGTATTCCTCCACTGCTCTCAGACTCCCTGTTGGTTAAAGAATTATTCCTCCCAATCGGATGTATCAAGACAGTTAAGGACAAGCAGTCCTTGTCTTTGGACTGGTGCTTTAATTGCAGACAATCATGATCATCTCAACTGGAAACCTCATGTTTAGCAATGTAGCTACAATTAAAGAGACAGAAATAAATCCTTTTGTATTTTTTGGTGGAAATGTGAGGATTCTGGCCACATGAACGGCAGTTTGTCTTCAAATGTACATAAAACCAGTTTCTTCAAGATGATATGAATGTTTTGTCGACTGCTTTGCTTTAAATTGGACCAAAGAAACACTAAATGAAGAAATACCATAATTCAACAATTTTAAGCATGAGTGTAATTTCTGAGTGAAACAGCAAAATTACTGTGCTGCCATGGCCACACTTTTAAAGTTTTGTAGAGACCTCGATCACATTTCATCATTAAAATCTTGACATTGCACTGCTCAAATTTTAAGTCACTGCTTGTAAATTGTGACACCAACTTCCACTTGGGTGTGTGTCATTGGACCAAGAGGTTGTTTGTAGATCTTGAAATGATACGCATGTATACCAAATTTTCTAATTCTTAAAAAACTCTAGAGGATGTCATGGAGCCATTGTACCACACACAATCCTGTTACCCAAATCATCTGCCACTTCTGACAAGTTTGCCATTTTTCACGAGTGTCCAAGCATCTCTGGCCTCCCAGTATCAACTTCCTGTTTCATGGCAAAACAACAAAATGCACCGTGCCGCCGTTACTTCACCGAGAAAGTTTTGTAGAAACCTTTGATAACTTTTTATTTCTAAGTTAAGATTCTATTGACCAAATTTTAAGTTGATGGGATCAATCCTTTTGGTGGAATTTGTTTAAGTACACCATATGTAAATCTTAAAAAAAACAACAACTGTAAATTAAAAATGGCTGACTTCCTGTTTGGTTTAGGTCATGGCTCCAAGAGGTCACAAAAACTGTTATATGTAATTTAACTTGACCTTCATGTGATACAGATGTACTAAAATTCATACTCCTAAGTGAAATTCATGTTCATGTGCAATTTTTGCAACCTCTGACGATTGAGTCTTCGGGTATCCTAAGCCTCTGTGTTTAAAAAGCAGAAAAGTAATAACTCCTTAAAAAATAGCTTAATAGGACTGTTCCCTGGCAACCTCTTCACTCAGGCTCTAATTATAACATTCACCTGGACCCTTTCTTGTTTTGTTGTCGTTAATTGTTTTGGGATTGAGTGGACCATGTTAAATAAATTTCCAAAACTAATAATTATTATTCAAATCTTTCAACAAAATAAAATGTATTTTTTCTTCTCAGAAATGTTGACCTTAAATGACAATCGCTATATTTTGAAAACACTTGGATGGTACTTGGAAGTATGAAAATAGACCAACTATACCCAGCTATGAATTGATCCATAATTTGATGAATAATAAAATGAGTTGATGTTTGTGAGCTCTTGTCTCAGTCAAATGTCCTGAAGAATAGTCACATAGTCATCAATCAATCAGTTTTATTGTGATTAAATATGAATAATCATTGTACATAAAAATTTGGATATGTTCTGAGTGTTGTTAAACCCTGCACAATCTGGTGATAAAGTCCCATTTGAGCTCCTAAGTGCTTATTATGTAGTGAAGTGTCAGTAGAGTAGAATATAGCAAGTGCCTCTTGAGCTCCACTAGCTGTCCAAAAGACTGATTTTTGTTTCGGCTAAAAGGTCCCCAAAGAAAGTCTGTTGGGCAGTTCTCTGCAGGCATTTCCTCCACAAGCTGGGACAGACTCACTGTTTGCTTTGTCTTTCTACTAGCTCCTCTTCAGAGGACATTATTCATGTAATATTACTCATGTAAGCCTGAAAGTACATATGGTGATAGGTGGCTCAACCTGACACAAGGTTCACATCCAAAGGAGACTCAAACAAAACAAAAATATGACATATTTTCATTTCAAGCACCACCTGCATTTCTAACTTCCGGATTTGTGTTTTCCTGCAGCCCAATGACCCAGTGACAAATATCTGTCAGGCAGCTGACAAACAGCTCTTTACCCTGGTGGAGTGGGCCAAGAGGATCCCACACTTCTCTGAGCTGCCACTCGACGACCAGGTCATCCTTCTACGAGCAGGTACGTCAAAAATATCCCACACAAGTTCATTAAAAAAAGCAATTTAAGTCTTCTTAAAAGACTTAGCATTTGTGAGCAAACTAACTCACCAATAAACAATAAAAATCCCTGGCAGTAGTGATGATTTTGTTCCATAATGAGGTAGACATGAGGTAAAAAAAAGAAGTGAATAACTCATTGATATTTTTAATACTCAGCAGTTTTTAAAGGGCCTGCTCACCCCACCCACAGATAAAGAACAAGTTGCACTGTAACAGAGTAAGGCAACATCCAGCCAGCAAAGTTGTGGCAACAGGTCAACAGGACTAAATAAATGAGTATCTATGACTGTTCAAAATTGTGAAATGTGAAAATCTTATGTTTTAAATTAAAAAAAAGTTATTTTGTTACCATTTTACCGCTACAGCTTTGATAAACCTGCTAACGTTAAGCAAATGAACCATTGTTTTATACAGGTTAAAATGACACAATATAGAATATAGACAGAAAGTCCCAGAAACATGTTATAGCTGCTGACAGAGACCCTCTTTGAGAAAAAAAATTGAATAGATGTGGCCATAACCATTAAAATGACTCTATTGGTTATGTGACTAAGACCAGAGTTGGACCCTCTAAGGGCATTTCATTGTGTATATATGCTGTATGTGGAAAAACAAGCTCTTTTGGGTTCTTTCAACACACTGTCCTTGTTGGCTGCCTGTCGCTCCAAACTACACCATTATGCTCTAAATCCACCTTGAGGAAAAAAAAGAAAAGAAAGAAATGTTACCCATGCATCCTGTAGTTAAGCACATATATGATGGAGGGACTTCAGCAAAGCAGAGAGAGACATTATTCTGCAGAGCCTCGTCTCTTCTCCGCTCTCAGGTTTTTCTATAAATAACCACTTTAGTTCTGCTGTATCACAGATAAAAGCTTCCCTCCTCTCATACCCAGCTCAACTCTGGGGAGAAGAGGCGAGTGTTGCCAGGCAGAACAGTTAAAGGAGCCCTGTCACTCAGAAGGCGGTGTCTTGTGTCTTCAGTGCTCGCTGTGTCAAAGCCCCTGCTTTGGCACATCAAGCCTGTTGTCTTCATTGTGCTGGCAGGCGCACTTCATCCCTTTTTACACGCTTGTCTCTTCAGAAAGCATGATTCAAATGTTTTAGTAATAACCTGATGCCTGTGCTTGAGAAAGCTGCACGCTCTTACTGCGCAGCTTAATTGATTCATTGGAATTCCCCCTTTGTTGTCAGTTTCGTTTTGCTTGAATGCTGTGTGAACTTTTGTTCAGGGATTTGCTTGTGTTTCCCCCCCATCTCACTTTTCTTCGATCCCTCTCCTCATCTCTGCCGCAGGTTGGAATGAACTCCTCATTGCATCATTTTCACATCGTTCAATAGCGATTAAAGACGGGATCCTGTTGGCGACGGGGCTGCATGTCCACCGCAACAGCGCCCATAGTGCTGGGGTGGGCGCCATCTTTGACAGGTCATTATTGCCACGTTACCTAACTTTCTTAGAGCTATGTTTAAACACTTTTAATAATGTTTTAGGTACTGTTTTCTCATCAAAACATATTACAAATGTGATATCCAAATTTGTTTATTTTTTTTATTGGTTGGAAAAAAGCAATAGGGGCGCATGTAGCTCAGCTGGTAGAGCTTGGCCCCATGTATCAAGGCTACAGACCTCTAGCGGCCAATTAGTGGCTAAAAATGTATTTAAAAAAAAGAAAATTAATAATAACTTTGAAGCAATTAATGAAGATAACTTAATTCACTAGTTTGTGAAAAAAAATCTCTGACTGGCTGCAGACCTGTATTTGGGTTATATGGTAGGTTATTTAATGGCTTATCATGGATTTTTTTTTAACATTACATTTAAACTATTAAAAAATATGCACCCTTCAGTGAGAATGTATTATTATTAAATAGCGGTATAATTTCAGGCATGCTTAAGTTTTAGGAATGTATATACTCCAGGATGATTTGGAGTTTGCTCAAAGGTGGACCTTTATGGTTTATTACTGCTTTATAACACATTAAGAAATTATGTATTAATTTATCATCATACAACCTTTATGAAGAGTTAATAGTAAGTGCTCACATGTTAGGCATCCCTTTGAAAATGTAACTCATGCTTTGTCAATAAATTACTCTTTAATGTTATAGCAAGCAGTAATAGGTCATTAATTATGATCGGTTTTTGCTAGCCAGTTTGTGGGAAAACTTTTTTTTTCTTTTTTAAAGTTGCTCAAAATGTATTGTCTCATTTTACTGATCTATAAAGACAAATTAATTTAAATTAATTTACCACCAATAAAACAACCGTTACAATTTCCAACACCCTTTAATAACAATGTTTTATGAGAAAGCGGTTCCATTATTCACAACATATGACATATGAGGTTTCTTCCCCTGAGTATTAACACCCTAAGTCTGCTTAAAGCAAGCAGCTCAGGAACCAATGACTGATTCCAGTATATTAAATGTGTACATCTGTGTGCAACAGGGGTCACACAGTAACACTAACCTGCTCAGAAAATGTCAATGTAAAAAAAAATTAAAAAAAATCCATGCATCAGTCAATTACTGTGAAGTCGGGTGTGCGACTGACCTTGCAGCTGTCTGACAAATTGAAATCTCACAGGAGTCTGTGGCTCAGCAGCATCACACCTTGAGCTGAACTGAGGTACAGGATTCAGAAGATTATTAAAACATGCAAGCAAAATGAATTTCAGGTCTTTATCGGCTGGTATTGTTCAACCATTCTGGTCGTCAATGAATTGCTTAAAAAAAAAGTCTATCTTTGAGTGTGTCTGTTCTTCTTCTAGTCTTTTCCTGTATCTGTCTCCCACACCCCATCCAATCACCAGCCTCTGAGCTCAGTCATCAGCATTCACAGCCACAGGACACGTCCCATATCTGGCCATTAACTGTGCCAAGTATTAAGATACAGAGAAGAGATAGTTTCTTTATCGCCTCCTCTCTCCCTCCGCCGTGCGAATAAAGAGACTGATTAACTTAAACACTTGAGTCTTTTCTTTTCCCTCTTTTTTCTTTTTCTTTTTCTCTTTTAGCCCTGTAGTTTCTCCTCGGAGCAAATTGAATTAGAATGAGTTAAGAGCCACTGGTGACTTTACTGCCCGAATGAGAACGGGAGGAGAAAGAGA
This sequence comes from Chaunax sp. Z400, assembly GCA_037577475.1. NCBI lineage: Eukaryota > Metazoa > Chordata > Actinopteri > Lophiiformes > Chaunacidae > Chaunax > Chaunax sp. Z400. Next base: position 4,014,149 of record CM075199.1, read on the forward strand.
CGGAGGGAGAGGGAAAATAAAAAGCAGCTAAAAAAGAGGGTGTGACCAAGTCAAAGAGGGGTGAGGAGTTCGAGCGACTCCAACGCACTGACACTCCCACCAGTGATGTCACACACAGACAGTGGGAGTGCTGGTTTTAGATTACAGCTTGTGTTTACTCTGTGGCTTTCCTTTTATGAAAATCATTTACTAAATATAAATACTTTGCAGTATTATTAACTTTTCCACTTATCTAACTGTGCCTCTGTGGGCTCAGAGTATGCTTGTGTGTATTTGTATTAAAGAGATTTGTGTTGGGAAAGAAGTTAAATCATATTTTGAATGTACCAAACTAGGTTCTGGGTAATTCATGTGAAGCTTAAAAAAATATATATACAATTATACTCAACACTTCTTTCCTGTAATCCAATATGACACCAAAATGGTGCAGCAGCCAAGAAGGATTAAACGAGCTGATTCTGAAAGAGCCACATGTCCGACTTTGTTCTTTTTGTGCGTCTGTCTTGTGCAGAGTGCTCACAGAGTTGGTGTCAAAGATGAGGGATATGCAGATGGATAAGACGGAACTGGGGTGCCTTCGAGCGATCGTCCTCTTCAACCCAGGTAACGGCCGATCCGTGGAAGCTTTCATTTGCTGCTGCAACTTGACTATGAAGCACAACAATCAGCCGACAAATGAAGGACATGTCTTAATGCTGTTGAAGAAAGGGAACCAAAATTTTTTTTTAACAATTCAGCCTAAGCTTTAAGGTTTATTTATTTATTTATTTATTTGACCTTTATTTTTTTTTTTTTTACCAGGAAATCTCTTTTACAAGAGAGACCTGGCCAAGGAAGCAGCCAATCACACATATTAAAAGGCAACAAACACAACATATTATACAAAAAAAAAATCCACAATAAAACAACATAGACTATTCATACTTAGTGGCCTCTCTTCTGTTAGTTTTGAGATTTCATACATTTGATAGCTTAAAGGGTTGTCAAGCCACATGTTAAGCATCCGCAACATATTCTTTTTGTGAGTCAACTTGCATCTTATGTTCGAGATAAAGATCAGCAGGGCTGCTCCTGTTTCCATATATAACCAATGCAGCCCACATGACCATCAAAATGCCAGAATAGATTAATTTAAGGATAATCATAAGGTGATAATAGGTAATATACTTAATAATACATGCAAAATCTGTGTTGAGTATCAAACTTTCCTCCAGTTAAAGCTGTGCAGCTGGCTATGAAGGGTTTGTAGTGGATTCTAATGGCAGGAAGGATAGTACCAAAACATTCATAGAAACTTCTCAAACCGCCCCTGCAGCATAATCCACTTCCCCACCACTGTACCTGTCAACATTCTAATTATTTTGCAGACGTTTATATTTTCACCACAGTGGATGAATACACGTCTCCAGGTGGGGCGGTGTAGGTTTGAGAAGGACAGTAGAAGAAGCAGTGCATTCATCCGTATATTTGGAGCCTATTTAGCATGCAGATTGAAAAAAGGATTATACAGGGAGAAAAAAAAAATCACCATTGGGATCTTATATAAATGACTGAATTCAGTGTAATCTGAGGAATGAGGAAAGCACATATGTTTCACATTCGCCTTTGAAACCAACTGAAGAGGTTTGATGATCAGATTTTTAGATTTTTGGGTGGCCTATCACATTAGATTTTAGACTTCTGACTCAGCTCGATCTCATGAATGCAACTGGACGATTGGTAACAGCCCTGACACCGAGGTAGAACACACATAAATAAGCTGATACAGGGCATATTTGATTTCTGAATGTGCTTGATGTTTTATTTTGTACGACATCCTCGTCTTATCTTGTTTTTATGGTGTTTTCCTGTCAAAATCTACCCAAAGAAGGTCCATGACAGCAGGTTTCCTCTAACTGAGGCCATGTTTTGGCAAAGTGTGTGTGTCCCTCTTGCTATCAGTGTGTTCTGTATTAAAACCCCAGTGTACTAAACCAACCCATGAGTGTGACCCAGGTTTTAATGACCTCCCTCTGTCCCTCTGGGGGCCACTGTGGATCTGTTTAGTCCAGACACACTGATCCTGTGTTCCACATCCAGTCCCAGTGACCCCAGTTCACTTCTCGGCCTGATTCCTTGTTAATCAGGCATTCACTGGACTGATCTGACTGAGAAAGCAAAGGGGGAGGGGGGGGGGAATGTCAGTCCTTCCTTTCCCACACTGTGTGGTTTGAGTCCAGCCATTAACAACAAATGTTCATTCATTGTCAGTTGTTTTGTCGGGTCACAAATGTTAATCTATGCCGTTGTTAATTAAGAGGAGCTTAAATTAGCGCAGCTTAGAAGTTACAGTGCGAACTGGACCAAACCAGAATGTGGGGGACACACAAACCTACGGGGTTAAAACTCAACACGTGAGTGAGAGTGAGGCTCTGCTCATCGTCCTAAACTCCTGCAAAGGAGCCCGTCTGGCAGCACATACAGAAAGAAGACTGAGGTGGAGAAGTTCTTGTCCCCTCTGTCACAGCGCTGAGGTTTGCTGCTGTCGATGATTTTTTTTTTAACTTTACGTTTGTGTGCACACTCCACAGACTCTAAAGGGCTGTCCAACCCCAGCGAGGTAGAAGCTTTGAGAGAGAAGGTGTATGCGTCTTTAGAAGCCTACTGCAAACAGAGGTACCCGGAGCAGCCTGGCAGGTATGGATACTAACATAGAAATGACTGCAGGTATCTCCAGACTGGTGCTGAGATAAAATGCAATCACAGTACTGTGTGTGTGTGTGTGTGTGTTTCCTCCTCCTCCTCCTCCTCCTCATTTGCTCTTTCTCCCTCTCCTCAGGTGGTTTGGTTTAATGAACTGCATATCATTAATAGAGCAGAATGCATACATTTGAATGCATGTACAGTATTTTCATTAATTTTCCATCTGTTCTGTTTTGGTACATGTTGTAACCTCACTGTGCTCTCCTGACATTTCGCTGTTTTGATACCAGAAAATGTACCAAATAAAGTTTAAAAGCTGTCAGTAAACAAAGGTTATTTTTTATGTTCTTATCTGAAACTCCTAAATTCTCTGCCCAAACTCCCCCAACTGCATTAACTCATTGTAAATCAATGGCTTCAGCCTGATCGATGCCAGGCTGTTCACGAGTAGGTCCACGTTTGTGAGACTTGATTTGCGGCCAAGCTTTAGGAGTCATGGGACGAGGGAATATTATAGAGTCTGCAATGTTACCCTGCCAGCAGCTATAATTATTATAGGCTGTTATATTCATGTGGACAGTGACCAGAATGAAGTCCCAGGCTGCAGCCGGTGGAGTAAGAGAATTTTCCAGCTACTGAACTGTAGCCTTTAAACGCCCATGTCAAAAAAAAAACGCCCATGAAATTAAAGAACAAATCAAACCTTTCAGTAAATTGACATTTATTTTCGAGCATGAGACAGACGCACATTGATGTGTGTGATTCATGATCATCCACCCCTCTCTCCCTCTTTCCTGTCAAATTTATAATACTTTTTTAAAATTTTTGTCCCGTGTCGTGACAGATTCGCCAAGCTGTTGCTGCGGTTACCGGCGCTGCGCTCCATCGGCCTCAAGTGTCTAGAGCACTTGTTCTTCTTCAAGCTCATCGGGGACACGCCCATCGACACCTTCCTCATGGAGATGCTAGAAGCTCCACATCAAATGACATAATAGCAGAGAGGGCTGAGCTCTCCCCCTCCTCCCTTCTCCCCCCTCCCCCCCATGTCTCTGCCCTGGCTCGGGAGCAAGCACCGTCTCCAGCAAGGGACAGATCACTTTTGAATGGAGAACGTCCCTCTTTCCCTCCCTCTTCTCCTCAGCTCCCTTTGATGTGTTTCAAATCATCATGCCTATGGATCTGTTTTATACCTTGTAAAAATATATAAATAAGAAATCTATATATATGAAAATCACACGGCAACATGAGAGACAACAGTAGACTGAAACACGGTGGGACAGGGGACAAAAGAAACGTATTGAGCCATCGTTTTCATCCTCGCTTTTCCTGCACCTTGACAAGAAAAGGTAGAGGTGATCAGGTTTTAACACCCACGGTTATGCTTGCAGGTATTTAAAAAACAACAACAACAACAACAACAACAAAACGGCGGTGATGTCATATTTGGACACTCAGCGTTGTGATCAGGACAATCGTGGACTAACGGAGCCTCTGGCTGAGCCCTCTCTCTCTTTCAGGACTGGACTTACTTCGGGGAGGGAACGGTGGGGGAACAATACGTCTGCTCAAAGGAACTCCTGCCTGACTCGACTGAACACGTCAGGTCTTGCACTAGCTGTTTTTTAAAGTGAGAGCTTTCTGTAGTAGAGCTCAAGAGTTGGGTTAAAAAGACTGCAAGTGCTCCAAAAAAAAAACCTCAGGTCTCTGCCCAATTCCAACAAGTACAACCATGTCTTACACTATTAGCACTGTGCAACAATCAACATATTAGCTCACTGATCAGCACTTGGGTTATTTTTAATTGATTGAAAAATATTTGGGAGAGCTTGTCGTGTACAATCTGCGCAGTCCTGCCAACGCGGGAAGATGCAGGCTGCTGTAAACTAACCACGTTAGCTTTATGCTACATGATGCTCTGAAAGACTACCAGCTGGCACCAGGAGCAGCTTTTTTGTCATCCTGTTTCAAACCTCTGTTGCAACCTCGCAGGTGATCACAGCAGACGTGGACGGCTGAAAAGTGAGCACACAGTCTCATCCATCGGGGGGGACACAGCCTCTGAGCTCCTTTTCTGTCCCTTCGCCGACCTCTCCGCCTCTTCTTTTGATGTGAATTTCAGCACACCATTTTCACCTCCACACTCAGAACGCCCTCTGCTCAATGTGGCGGGTGAAACACCTCATATCTACCTGTACAGGAAGTTACAACCATATACAGTATTGATGTTATTTTCAGTTATCGTTTTAAAAGCAGCAATGCACAATTCTGTCCGTTTCCATCCCTCCGACCGTCTTTCATTCATTTTACCGTTTGTACAGTAGGATGCGGGAGAAGTGCTTGTCATTGCAGCAGAGCCATTATTTGTTTGTTTGTTTGTTACTTGGCACTTAACCTCATGACCGCAAAGTCGGGTTCTTAAACAGAGAGCTGATGTTGATGTAATGGACCTCCGAGGTGGAATTTGGCCCAGGCCTAATCAGGAACGCCTCAATTGTTTTTTCTCCTCACTGGGGCGCACACACTAGCTCTCTCTGCACTTCTCTGGACAACCATGTCTCAATCAAGTCAACTGAAATGTTAAATATCTCTACGTGTTGTGTATAAATATGCTTTTTGTCCATATTTGCTTTTTTCTGCTCTCTCTGCAAAACTATGCATCAAGTACATTTCCAAAGATTGTCTACAGAGCGGTTGCATGCTGGCTAAAACAGTTCTGATGTCTTTTAAAACAAGTGTTTGTGAGGTGCGGGTCTGCTCTAATATTTTCCTGGACTTTTTAGTACTATTTTTCCCCACCACTGTTGGGCTATTTAATTCAGTCATGGCTGTCTGGTTTATCCATCATGGTCTGACTGAACAGCTGTCAGCTCACATTTGAAGTTGTTCATTAGAGAAGTGGAGCAAAGCAGTTAAAGGTAGCATTAAGTATAATTGCTGAGGACTAAAAGGTCATTAAATCAAGGGTTTCCTTGATTTAATGATTGATTTGATTTGACTTGATTTCCTTGCTGTATCTGCATATTCACCACTCTTTCATCAACTCCTCGACTCTGTCTGGACCTGAAAGGGAAAAAAACAACCCTGATCACTGTTCTCATTAATCCTCGGTAAACTGAGATGGTTCATCTTTGAGGTGGATGGAGTCTTAAGGGTGCCACTTCAATAATCCACTTTTAGTGTTTGATTATAATCGTGCATTCAAAAGATCAGAGAAATAACTTAATTTTTATGAACTAGATTTTCTTTTTAATGAAACAATGAAAACTCTTAAAATAACACCATTAAAGCAGCCAATTAATGATTCTATTTAGGTACTTAATCATAAAACAGATTTTTAAAAAGGCTTTTCATTTTTTTTTTTTGGTCCTTATTTACATTCACAGTTTACATATTGTTATTGTTTTCATTTATAGACATAATATGCACAATTTTCCAAACAAATAATTATTTTTTAAAATATTTTATTGATTTTTTTGCATTAATTATGCATACAAAAATAATCCATTTCAATCATCACCCACAAGAAGACTGTATCTGCAGAGACCCGGCCCTCTCCCGTATTTCCTTACTTGCTGTCTTTGGGAGGTTTCTAGGTTTGACCTTTTGGCAATGGGTGTTAACTCCCCCAGCCAGTAACAGCAGACAGGTTGTACATTAGGCTGTGTTTTGTCAACCTTGAAAACCTTGAATGTTGTGTTTACAAACCGCACACGACAAATCCTCCTCCGTCTGCTTTTAAAGCTTTCAGAACGTCTCTTAAAACATTAAATGAACCCACAGAGCTGCAACAGGAGCTTGTTTTGGCCGGATGGTGGCTTCAGATCCACCCTCAGACTTGTTATTATTGCATTAATTGACACGTCAGGATACTAAATGACAATTATTAGGTCTGAAAATTATTCTGGTGGCACCATCAGGACTCCGCAGAGGTGTTCTATCATGAGTTGGGTCCAGTTCCAGCAAAGCGTCTCCACTGTAGGTTAACTCTGCAGATGTTCATCCACCTCTTCCACCAACAATGTCTTTATTTCTAATGAAGAAAAAGCAAACAGTTGGTTCGGATTAGAGTCAGGATGTGGATGACAGAGTGAGGGATGTGGTGGCTGTTTAAAAGCTGTCAGCTCCCTCTAGTGGAAGGAAAGCACTACTGCAACGTTACTTGAACATTTTTCTATTATTCTATCAGCCAAAAAGGTGGCACTTTCTCTCAGCATCATCATCAACGATGTTCCTCTTGATTAGAAAAAAAAAATCCTCAGAGTCTGTGCTTGTTGAAACTAAAAAGCAGCTTTAACCTCATTCTGACCTCTTGGCTTGTAGTAGAACTCCTTGGCCTGTATTATCACTGATGATCCAGGTGACAGTATTGACTGCCAGTCTGAGCTCAGTTTACAGTAATTATATCCCAGAGAAGTTATACTTGTTTGTTGAAACAAAAAAAGGACGTTAATTTTGCCCATTTCAATGAAGAAAAGCAACGTCAAATATTAAACAATTAGTTTTTTTGGCTCGATCACCCCCACTTTAAACAGAATATCCTCCTGTTGCCTGAAGTCTGTCGTCTCCCCCTCTTAGTTTACTGTGACTCGTGACCCACCACAGGCCTCTGAAGCCATAAAGTGAATGATGTGCAAGCTTGAGGATCTCCTTGACTAGACAAAGACAGGATAACCCATGTAGAATGATGACCTACACGAATGCTTTATAACATAAAGCTATATTTTGTTAATATGTACATGTGTATATATTTATAAATATATATCAGCAGATCTGTTCCTGGAGCATTTCCAACATTGACGGAGGGAGACAAGTCTTTCAGACCAAACTGTTCTGCACCAACTCAGTGTTTTCTTTCCACAGTTTTCTGAGGGATTTTTTTTTTTTTTTTGCATTTTCAACCTTGACTTTATAAAATCAGTCCTGATCAACCAGCAGAATTGCAGCAGCTCTGAACAGAAACCAGCTTCTTCTTACCAGTTTATGGGACCTCAAAAAAGAAAATCACGAAAGAAAAAGAAGAGACTTTAGACCCTCCAAAATGTGTTTGCTTGGCAGTCGTAAGTTGAAATTGCAATCAGGAAAAGCTGCGCTTGTGACACAATCACTGCTTTCTTTGTTGCAGACCGTAAAATGTCCAAGTGAAAAGAAAAGAACTTGGAAAAAGATCTATTTTTGTACAAAGGTAATTTTATCCCTTGCTTGTGTACTTCGTTCTTTCCCTTTTCTTCTGTGGGCTGTCGTATACGTCGTGGAAAAGCTTATTGAATGAGACGATTTTCAGATTGAAGATTTAAGGTGAGAGTTGGCTTTGGCATCTCGGTAACTGTGTCGCCTTTACTTTGCCATGTTCGACCTGTCGCTGCAAGGCGGGAATGTCCTCTTTCATTATGTTTTTGTCTATTTTTAAAGAGACGAAATTTTGTCATCTGTTCTTTGTGGATTGTTCTGATGTTCTTTCATGGACAGAAAAACTGTTATTAAAAAAAAAAACTTAAAGCAAGCTGATGCCTTTTGTTTCTGTGCCATGTTACAGATTCACTTTCAAGTCACATGAAACATACAAAAAGTGGTTTTATTAAGATGCAGGTTACAGCTGTCAAATGCAAACATGTTCCACAAAATCCAGGTCGACTACGGAGAACATACGCTGCTGGCTTTGTGCGCAGAACTACAGCATGAGCTAATCAAGCAGAAGAGAACAGGGAAAACAAGTACAGCTAAAATAAATCGATACATGTCAATGTATAATATGTACAAATCCTAGAGGACACAACTGCATCTGGTCACCTGCCAATGGTGAAATTAGACGTTTTAACTGAAGGGACTAATTCGATGCTCCAGTAGGACTTTAAAAAACATTTGATTTTTTCCCCCTTCCCAACACTTTAAATCCTGGTTTTTCCCAAAATAACCTGCAGATTTTACAAAACTGAAAACTATTATCTTGCTATGGTTAACGGCGCTGGGGGGGAAAAAACCAAACAGTGGTGCTAGTTGTATAAATAGGAGAGAAATTGATATTTTTAACCTAAAGCTTGATAAATCGTACTACTCAGTTACAAAGACAGATTGAAAGCAAAAGAAATAAAGGCCAAGTAATTATTATATTTATTGTACAAGACAAGACATCCACGTGTATGAGTTGATCTGAAGCGGTGACGTCAGGATTAATACGGTTTCGAAAATACTGAAGCAACACAACCAGAGTCTCAACACTGTTGTCAAGTATAACAAAACGTAGCACATGTTAACATGCAGATTGAGTATCTCAGACGGGGAACATGTCCGTTTCAGGACCGACTCTGGGCTCACACTGTGTGCGGCTGATGTGTCTCATTTGGTTCTCCTTGCTGAATTTCATTACCTGAGAGCCCTCTGCTTCCCGCGGGGGAGCTCTCTGTTAGAAAACAAGTCCTTTTTTCTTACAACAAAACACAGAAGAAAAAGAAAATGTATGAAAAAAAAAAAAAAAAAATTGGCCCATACGATTCAAAAGGGCTTAGCAGTCGCTCTTCCATAGCTTGATGGTTTTGTCATTTTCTAAAGCCGCAGATGCGATGATGTTCTCTGTCGGGTGGCAGGCGGTAGATATGACGACGTCTGAAAAGACAAGATGAGAAGGAAATATCGAAACCTGCATGAAACCTGCATGACGTCTTAGAACGTATCACTACGTCAGCCTAATAAGACTTAAGGATCCAGCCCGTGTGTGTGTGTGTGTGTGTGTGTGTGTGTGTGTGTCTACCTGTGTGGCCCTGCAGTTTCTGCACGATCTCCTTCGTCTGCAGGTTCCAGATATAAACCATGTTGTCCTCAGAGCCCGACACAATCCACTGCAAGACGGCAGCACATCGTCGATCATTTCAAGAGCGTAACATACATACGCAGACTTGTGCAGGTGAGGCATTCACTGCCTGTAGGATTATCAGTACACGCATATCCAGTGTCTTTACATCAAACCACTGCTGAGTTCTTACCTTTCCACCGGTGACGGAGAAGTTTGCAAATATGCAGTATTTCTCATTTTTATGGCCGGTGTACGTTTTCAAGCACTGAAAGGTTGGAGAAGCAACAAAAGTTAATTATGCATATCTTTAAAAAAAAAATATAATCCTTAACAAAAGATGCATGTGTCTTAACTAAATGTGAGCACGAGACTTCTTCACATTAATTTACTTCCTTTTTTCTATTTATGACATTTTATTTTAGAATAAAAGAACGATGTTACAGTTGAAACTCACCTTTCCTTTGCTGTAGTCCCACAGCTTCAGCGTGCTGAACAGTGAACGCAAACACAGCCGTTTGACAACTCATAAAAACCAGTAAAACTGCACTCACTCAATGTACATTCTGCTTCTCTGACACTACAGCTGAGTGCTGATTCTAGAGTCATACTGCCACCTGCTGGTGACAACCATAAGACTGGAGCAGACAGACAATAATAACCGACTAACAACAGAGAGAGTATTGACTTTATTCTACTGCAGTAACGTAATACTCACTTATCCAGTGTAGCAGCCAGGATGTATTTACCGTTGGGGGAGAACTTCACAAATGACACAGGAGGGTTGTCATCATCTAACAAACAACAACAACATGAGCAACATGAGTCAGCCTACAAACAGGGCTGAATCACACATAAGCGTTTATTAAAAAAAAAAAAATATATATATATATATAAATATAGAAACTTCATACAGCATTATTTTCTTTCTAATAAGTTAAGTGAAAATTTGGTGAAAATTAGGTGAAAATCTGCAGGGTCAGCAAAAGTGGAGAAGGCCTCAAAGCTCTCGCCCTTACAGAGTGAACCTTACCTATGAGTGTCTTCAAACACTGCCCTGATGCCGTGTCCCAGATTCGGCTGCACATGTAAAATAAAACATGATCTCATCAGGTGTTGTGGGATATTTTTATTATTATGCAACACAACGAACAAACAAAAGCATGTGAACACGACCAGAGTCTGCTACGTCTTCAGATGATGTTTCAGCAGATATACGAGTTTGACGTCTACATGTGAAGCGTTCGCGTGGTCGCCGTCTCCCGCTGGAACCAGATGAGCTGGTTTCTTTGAAGCGCTCATGAGACGTGAACCGTGTCTGCAGAGACAGCAGCTGTCAAGAGACGCCGAGAGCAGCAGGCTAATTACATCTGTGATACAGTTTCAATGACCTTAATGGAGCTGCTGTTTGTTTTCGTGTAGTGATGGGGTGTAGAACATATGGAAACACATATGTCTTACATTAACCTTCACAAACGGCACGTTGGCGCTCCTTTCACTCTGGAACACAGCCACAGCTGAGCATTCATCAATCAATCAATCAATCACAGCACCAGCCCCAATCCATCAATGTCAACGACATCGCTGGTGCCACAATACTGCATGTGATGCACAAGCCAGTCTGAGACACTCTATGACAACAGCAAAAAAAAAAAGGATAGCGAGCATAGCATCGCCATTCCAGAATACTGCGCTAACAACGCCAATGCTAACAGTATAATGAGAATATGGGTTATTATTAATTACAGCGAAAATAATCTCTCTTCACCTCTCAGGGTCTACAGTCAATATACACACATCTACACCAAATGAACCTTCGGTCACTGTTCACTCTCTCTGCCACAGCGATGGAAAAGAAGTACTGTAAAACATTACTGGAGCTTTACAGCAAACTTAAAAGCCCACTGATGCTACTTCTACACGCGTAAATGGACATCCGTAAACGGTCTATCCATCAGCGCCCACATACTTACGTACAACTTTTACGTTGACATCGATACAACCGCAGAAGTTTCAACAACAAATACGGCGACGGTCGGAGGAGGTTGTTATAATGTACCTCGTAAATACAAAGAGGCTGAAGCAGAAATGGCAATGTACTTGGTGGTGGTCTGTGAGGTCATTAGGTACATCGAGACTTGAGGACGGAGTTTTTTCACTTCATTTTAGTTTGCGATTGATTGAAGTCCACGTATTCTTTAGTTGTGTAGGGGAACGCTGCAATGCTTCAGAAGTTTTTTTATGGACTGAGAAACTCCACCAGACTTTCCATCGGCATGGGGGTGAGGAGATAAACACTCAACTTTCACATTTGGGTGAACCGTTACAACAAACTCATATGGGATATTTTATCAAGCACAAATCCATTTTCCTTCAGGCAGCTATGAAATGAACGTAAACTCTTGTTGCACTGTGACAAACGTTAGGAGACCCTTTAGGTCTTAAACTGACTGAGTCGTTTTCTGCTGAATCTGTCCCTTTTAAACATGTGCAAATAGGACAGAGAATGGTGCAGTTTGTTCTCACCAAAGGCCGTCGTAGCTACTGGACACGATCAGGGATCCGTCTCTGTTGAAATGAACCTGCGAGCAGAGAAACAATCATCACTGTTGGCACCATGACGTCAAAAGCAGAAAAGTTCCACTCGTGCTGAGAATTTACTTACGGCCGAGACGGGGTCAGAATGAGCCGGCAACGTTTTCAAACATTTCCCGGTCTTCACATCCCATATCCTTACGCTCTCATCAAACTGGAAGTAAAAAAAAACAAACATCAATCACTCTTTGGTTGTGTTTTTCTTTTTTAAAACCACACAGAGACATGCGTAAAACGCTCAAAGAAACGCTTTAGCAAACGTCTGACATCTGTTTTCCATTTACTGGTCGTTTCAAGTCGAAGGCTTCGTACTCACCGATCCTGACACTATTAGGTTGGACTGGGGGTTGAAGTTGCAGCAGAAGACGTAGTTGCTGTGACCTTTTAGAGTTTTCAAGCATTTTCCCTGGAGTAAAGAAAACCGGCTGACATGTCACATTGAGTAACAAAATAACAAAGAAAATTACAGAAGAAAAACTTTATCTTCCTCTGCCCTGACGGTCCTATCTTCCTTCATCTTTGTGCCGCGGGTGGCGGGTCACAAGAACCTGAGAATCTCATTGTAAGTCAGCTGATCCTGTATATAAGCTTTATGAAATCTTGCAGGAACATGTGGAAGTAAAAACAAAGATGCAGAACGATGAACAACAACAGGGCGTCGGAGCTACGTGAGATCAACGCTGTTGAGGCCGTCTCATGGTCTGCTTGTCACGATTTTGATATTTTCGGAATAATTATTCTGATTTGAATGAACAAATATGTTGTTCACTGGCATTATTTTTGATATTTTACAGAAAAGGGTCATTTTAAGGGAAACTACATGTTGTGTAAAATAATAATGCATGGCATTTAAGGCTTCATCAGCATTCCTAGTACAAAAAAAATTGCTGCAAAGCTGCCTAAGGGGTAACACTGGCAAAAATCACAATGATCTGAATGCACTGCCAGTGTTTTAAAAACTCAAACCAAAGAACAGTCGATGCAACAGGCTCTTTAAAGAGAAGTGCAGCAGTTCATCTGCTCTCTTACCGAGCTGACGTCCCAGATCTTCAGGGTTTTGTCATCAGACGCAGACACCAGGAGGTTGGAGTCGGAGGACCAGGCCACATCAGATATACCCTGCAGATTCATGGGGAACAAAAGGGCTCTGATTGGGGTGGCAAAGATGGAACCAATATATGAAGAGTAAAAAAAAAACAAAACAAAAAAAACATGGCTGACTAAAAAGTGACTCATTGTGACAATGTTTACATTCAGATTTAACCCACATAATGCAGAGTGCATGTGTTCACACTACAGCGGTAAAGATCAGAATCTGTTCCACTCACGAGTTTGTGTCCAGATATGGTTTTCTCAAACTTGCCGTCATACGCTCCCCAGATTTTGATGAGTTTATCGGCAGCTGTAAAGACAAAATAAATATGCATTCAGTGTTGCTGAAGCCTCCACAAGTCAAGGTTCACGATAGTACATTATATGTAATAACACTGATAAAGGCAAATACGACATATTGTAAAATAGAATTCACAGTACAGCTGTAATAAATACCAGACATGTCAGATTTGCTTCCAGCTTCTCAAATATGATAATTTACTCATTTTATTTCTCATATATGACAGTAAAATAAATACCTTATGCGTACAAAACAAACTAAAGAAATCACCTTCAGCTGCAAAATGTTGTAGATGCCACTTCTTCACTATTATTTAAAAACATTTTGATTCATAATTGGCCGATTAAATGAAAATAATGGAGTTGCATTCTAATTTTCCATGGACAAAGAACTCACATGAGCTGGCCAGCCATTCTCCGCTCGGGCTGAATTTGACGGAGGACACGGCTTTGGTGTGGCCCGCTAATGTGAACTTCAGGCTGTAGTTTGGTTTGGCAGGTGCGGACTGTAAATGGAAACAAAACACGGTTTTTAAAAATCTCTACATGATGAGTGACGAATGGAAAAACATTTATTTAGCAAAAAATGACAATAAATTACAACCCAAACCCAAATCTCACACCTCTATAATTAAACATGTCAAATGCACTGTGAAAGAAAGCCGCAGCAGATGGAGAAGATATTTTTTTTATATCCACACCTTGCTTTGACTTGCAGCTGCTGATGATACAAGTGGAGGTTTCGTGTCAGTCTCTGGTTTCTTGTCCTCTGTTGCCATGGTGAGGAAACGAGCATCTATTGAGCACGGAGCTGATAGAGGAAACAGATATATAGACATAACATGTAAATTTAGTAATTTTAACTCTCACAGACGACAAAAGAGCAGCAATGTAGAAAGCAAACTGCATACAGTCTGTGGATTTAAGAAGACGCAGCAACATGCAGGGTTTCAATGTCTACCAGCGCATCATGATAAGATGGCGAAGCTCCAGGGTCACAAGGCATTGTGTGTGTGCAAACGAGTAAAAAATAATCACTAATTACTGATTTCTTCAAGGTATTCATACACCATATACAACTGGGACACTTTGTAAAACACTAATGAAACACATTGAGATCATTTCCTAATACTTTTTGCCATTCAATTCAATTGAAAACAGTACAAAGACAATATATCTAAAGTTGTACCTCATCGTCTTCGTTGATTTTTGTGTATTTATTCTTTTTTTTTTTTGAGTTTTATGCAGCAACACATCTGAAAGAAGTTGGGGAAAGGGGTCAACAAATAGACTGGGAAAGTTGTGGAATGCTCAAAAACACCGGACTTGGACCATTCCACAGGTAAAGAGGTTCATTGGTGACAGGTGATCCATCCTCGAAAGACTCAATCATTCACAAGCAAAGATGAGGAGAGGTTCGCCACTTTGTGAAAATCCTTGTGGGCAAACAGTCCGACAGTTCAAGAACAATGTTTCTAAATGTGTAATTGAAAGTAATTTGAGGATTTCACCATCTAAAGTCATAATATCATCAAAAGATTCAGAGGATCTGGAGAAATCTCTGCACATAAGGTGCAAAGATGCAAACCAACACTGAATGGCCGTGACCTTTGATCCCTCAGGCGGCACCGCATTAAAAACTGACAGGATTCTATGAAGCATTCATCTACGAGGGCTCAGGAACACTTTAGAAAACCGTTGTCAGTAAACATCGCTGCAACTTCAAATGCAAGTCAAGATTCGACAATGCAAAGCACAAGACACATACCGTATACCAACAACATCCAGAGACACCGCTGACTTCTCTGCGACTGAGATCATCTGAGATGGACTGACGCAAAGCGGAAGAGTGTCACTTGGTTTGACCCTCAAAAGCATGTCTTTATTTTGCCCTGAACAGGCACAGTGCAAAACCTGTGTCAAACCTAATCTGTGCAAGGGAGGATGCACAACTAAAACGACTAAACACATTCCTCTACACAGTGTTCAAATAAGCAAGTAAACCATGTTTGAATGTCCTCAGATTGCTAACATCAGAGGCCAGTTTACTGCCACTAAGCCAGTGGCAGTGATCCCAGAACGTGACACTCCATTCACCTTAGCAGCAGAGGGAAGAATGTCGGTGGAGCAAATTGAAGAGTGCCACAGAAAAGTGACCGCTTATATTGTGAAAAGGCTGCATCCCATCTCAGATGATGAAGCATCAACATTTAGGTTAGAAAACATAAGAATACAGCTAAGCTAGCTCTGTGAAATAAGCATGTGTCCTGTTTTGATCTTGGCATATATTTAAAAAAACAATAAAGTTGATCAGTTTGCATATGAAATATCTTGTCTTTGTACTGTATATACTTGCATTTAGGGCTAAAAAAGGATGTGCAAATCATTGGATTCTGTTTTTATTGACATTTTACATAATAATCCAACTTTTTTGGAATTGGGGTTCTAATTTATTTTCTAATTATGCTTCTTTATGCTTGATCTGACTGAACAGGCTGATATTTAAGCTAGTCATGCTATAAGACAATTCTTTTAAAGCTCTATGGCTGCTACTTCAGTCAAAGTTTATGCAACCACTGGATATGTTGCAGTAATTATTAGTAAATACTGTAGTGGGATCTACTAGCTTAGGATGCACTTTGTTCATAAAGTTTAGTTTTTTAAAAAGCCATGAAATGTGCGGCTGCTTTCACCTGAAACTAGATATTAAGCTATTTCAGCTAGCATGTAGCTTGCTAACGTTAACTAGCCTCGTTATGTATGATCGTCCACGTTACAAAGGTTTAATAAAATCAGCTGAGATTAAAAGACTAACGAGCTGGTATTAATGACAAATACGTGACCTTTAATCGACGATGAACTGTAATAAATATAAGCAGAGGGAATATTAAACAAAGGCCCTTCGCAGAGAAATGCAACTCTGATAGAAACATAGAGTTGATAGCGTTATTTATTACAATATTATGGATTCGAACCCTGACAGAAAGAGATAGAAAAAAAGGTATTAAATCGACTGGTTCTCAATAGTAGTCTGACGATGTAGCCGTCTGCTTTAAATTCATGCTGTTGACAAACTGGCTGATCTGCCACGGAGGGCCCCTCCATTCAAACAATGAGGAATCAGACATAAGCTGATACTCACGAGGGTTAAATGCAGCTTCACGGTCGGATTGTTGCTCCTCGCAAAGACCGAAACGAGAAATATACGTGTATTTATTCAGACGATCATGGGGAGCGCATAAATCAGTAGTCTTTCTCCGGGATGTCTGCCTGCGAGGAGAAGCGGGGAATGTGGTGTGGTGTGCTTCTCTGCGCATGCGTGTTACCATTAAGACTAACGGAAACTAATGAGGGACAATAGTGTATCAAAGACAATTGACACACATTTTGTCATTTTATGTTTGCAATGTAAAAAAATGAACTTTTCCAGCCAATTCAATCAATCTTGGCCAAAATTTGGATCACATCAGAACAGTTATTTATTTCTAGGCCTAAAAAAAAGCAAATAAGTATACTGGAGACAGTATAAATATGATGTACTGCTGTCGAAGGATATAGGAATTGCCCTGTGTTTACATACCTAAATAGGTATTATTTTCTGTAAGAATGTTTAACAACAATGTAAATTCAATTTTGACACCATTATTGAAAAATCAATGTTGAATTTGTGTTTAATGAGAGATATATTTATATATGGTTGGATGGGTCCTATTATCCAAATTAGAAGGAATCTCCAAATCAGTTTATGTCTCATTGTCACTCAGTATCCCAAAAAGTGTAGTCAAGGAATTGGATAAGATGTTGTATGAGTATATATGCAGAAAAAGAAAATACATATTAGAGGTAGTAGAGATCAAGGTGGTCTTGAGATCCTGGACTTAAATAACTTGAATTATACTTTTAAAATAAGGTGGATTTTTAGATTTTTTTTCTTTATTTTAAGAATGCTAACAGTATCTGGAATACTTTTTCAAATTATTTAGTTATACTGTTGGCATTGGCTTGTTGTATTCTAAACAATTATTGCACTAATAATGAAATGAATGAAATAAGTTTTCCTCAAACATTTACATTGAACTTACCCTGTTAAAGAAGTGTTGGAAATATTTATTCTCTGTAGAATCTTGTCAAGCAGAAGTCATAGCATTCGGATGCGTAGAACAAAAGAGTTATAAAGACTTTAAAAATTTTTAGGACTTATCTTTTATTTAGAATTCTCAAGACCATCATTGAATGGATGGATGGATTTTCCTTATGTATTTCTATTTGTGTAAAAACTGTATGCCTCTTTTTTTAAATAAAGTTTTAAAAACTATACTGTATCGTTAGACCCTAACCACTCCCAGACGCTAGGTGGCAGTGTTGACTTCGTTCACAGACCGTCAGTGGAGCTAACGAGGCTCTCCTCCTCACGGGAGCAGCAGGTTGGTTTGTTGCTAGAATAAGCTATATGCCCACTTTAAAAGTCGCTGTATCATTAATGGTTTACTGCGGAGTGAAATGTGCTCTCTGGTTTGTTTACGTGTGTGTTGTAACCTCCTCTGAAGTTGAGCAGCACCTAAATTATCGTCCCAAGGTGTCGACTTAAACACGGAGTCACTGCACATTTTGGCAGCTGTATGTTTCTTGGAAGTCGTGGCTCCCAATCATCCCATTTGAAGACGGCTAAAATTGATTAGCTGTGATGTCACCTAGCTTCACGATGACTGTGCGCGAAAACTTCGAGCTGAAACGTAACCTACTCTTATCAAATCTGACCTGAGATATACTTGGTATGCAAAACTCCACGTAGTGTTGACACTGTGAAAATTGACGGTACTGTGTTACGTCAACGTACTCCAGCTAGTGCGCTAGCAAGAGTACATTTAATTTCCTGTTACCAAGGTGGCACTATGATGATCACAGAATGTATTTATGTAGATGTCTTCAGGCTGGGACTTTTATCCAACATTTGAAATCTGGGGCAGATTAGACCATGGGCAGTAAAGTTATTACAAGTTCATTAGCCGCACTAACACAGTTACACTGTTGTAGCTTTTCTGACCCAGTTTGAGGTCAATGTGGTAAACAAGCAAGCAGGAGTATTTCAGACAAAAGAAACATGCAATTTCCTGTTGCCACTAGGTGGAGCTATGGCTGTAGCTGAGTATCATGTTGATGTCTTTTGTCTGTCCATGTTGTCTAGATTTGAATATGTTAGTGAGCTTCTCTATTCTGTAGTGACACTATGCATTTCAAGAGTCCATCCCCACAAATCTGATGGCTGTTTATTTCATCTATCATTGATTTCTGGACCATAGCAGGAATCTCTGACCCACCATGCTCTCATGCAGCTCTGCCGTCTCTATGTTGACAGATCACGCTTTCTGGTATGAAAACTATGAATGAAGAGGGCAGGTGTCTCATAAGAGCCCTTGATGACAGAAGATAGCAGAAACCAACAGAGGTTGTGTTCATCTATTGAAGACCAGCCACTTCCAGCTGCTGCTATCATGTCAGCGGACACAGACCCTCCACAGCTTGTGAATCCACCGCCTCCTGAGGTGACCAACCCTAACAAGCCAGGTCGGAGGACCAACCAGCTGCAGTACCTGCAGAATGTAGTCATCAGATCCCTGTGGCGGCACCCTTATGCCTGGCCCTTTTATCAGCCTGTTAATGCAGTCAAGCTTGGCCTAACCGTGAGTAGTCTTAAAACATTTCACTGTGTGGTTCTTATTATTTGTATTTAATTTATGCACAACAATTTTTTTGAAAGAAAATTTCATGACAGGTAGGCAGATTGCTGTCATTAAGTTCTCATTATCAATGTCTGATGCAGTTTATCACCTGTGTTGATTTGGCAAATGAATACAGAAGGAAATTAATCTTGAAAATAAACACACATTTAGTGTATTCATAGTGGCTTTGGAGATGTCTAAATGTGAAAAAATATGCATGTGAAAAATATCCATATTTAAGTAACTTGTATATTTGCTTCCATCTGTTGTTAAAAAAAGTGTTTTACGCAATCAATTTAACACCATAAATGGATTTTGGATGCCTCAACTAGGAGGATATTTTCACACACAAACTGCCACTGTGGAATTCTCTGTGGTAATCCAAAAAGCCATGTTATGTGTTTGCAATGCTTTGTGGGAAAGCGTTCGCTCTTCTCTTTTCTGTCACTTAAAGTAAAGCTGCCTCTAAATCCTTAAACTTCCTCTGTTTTTATTATTCTTTCACTGCTGCTGTTGATGTTGTCTAAGTTTTGCTCACTGCAGGTTTTTTTGTTTTGTTTCTTGGTTGGTGTTGTTTGTTTGTCTTATCCTTTTGCAAATCCCACTAAAACAACACAGCACAGTGAGTATAAAGACAGAAATGTGGCATTACACTCAGTCTCATCCAACACAGTTTATATCCATATATAAATCATATATAAATAACCATAAAATGCTCTGAAACAGCCTTAATTCTATATTATTGCATTTTCAACATGTCTGTACATGCTAATCAGCACTTAATCAATGACTTATTAATTTATAGTCGCTTCAAAGTAGAAGCTTTAGTTCTGGAATTTAACTGATTGATGATCTAATTTGATAGGAATTAATTCTTAAGTAGTCCCTACTGCAGTTCTTAATTACTCCCAATGAAAACTGGTGATTATCCAGAGTGAATGAATTCAATTGCAGGGCTAATGAAAGAAAATTCCAATTTATTTATTGTAGCTATGGTTTATTTGCTATGATCACATTTCACTCCCTGAAATGATTGCTGACATCAGGGAATATGGTGGCATTGCCACAACAAATTCAGATGGGTTTCGAAACACAAGTAGTCAGACATTCTGGTTGTAAACAAGCCAACATTTTAGACGGATCATCTAAAATACTTTGAAACTGAGCATACCTGAAATGCTGATAATAAATACTCGGAACAGTTGGATAATAATTCAACCAACTTTGATTGCATGTTTTTTTTTATGTTTTGGTTTCTTGCCCCATCTGACATCATCTAACAAAACAGGGAGAAGATCATGTTTTCACGAAAATAGGAATTATGGCTAAAATGAGCAAAAATAGATCCAAATCGAAATTAATTGCAATGATCTTGTAGTGCGGAAAAACAAAGAAGTGTTGAAATGCAGGAATTGTGCAAAACATTTCTTCATCAGTCAGACTTTTACTACATTCATCTGACATGCTGACTCTCATTTTTTAAATCAGGATTATCATACGATAATAACGTCTCCAATGGACTTAGGAACCATCAAGAAACGACTGGAGAACAACTACTACTGGAGTTCAAGTGAATGTATGCAAGACTTCAACACCATGTTCACCAACTGCTACATCTATAATAAGGTGAGCAGCTGATTGGAAACGTGCCGCGCTGGTTCTCCTCCCTAAAAACTAAAGCTTCACAGACATCCTGTTGTCTTCTAGCCGACAGATGACATTGTGCTGATGGCTCTCGCCGTGGAAAAGATTTACCTGCAGAAGGTTTCCATGATGGCGCAAAAGGAAGTAGAGGTTTCCCCCCATGCAGCCAAAGGGAAGGGCAAAAAAAGTAGCACCCCAGGTATTGGCCTTACTGCAGCCTACTTTACATGGTTCTACCTGCAAATTATTATTAACTGAGGTGTTTGGATCTTAGAAATCGGGTTGCATGAATGAACGGCAGCACTCTCAGAGAGCTTTGTCAAACCTGGTATTCACATCGGTCCTGTGCGATTCGATCACAGGTAGACAATGGATCTCATTTCACTGCACGTTATGCAAATAAACATACAATGCTGGAACAAATTGGCACAATGTGTTTCCTCAGAGAAAGAAAGAACCTAAAGTATTGAGATATCAATTGCTGTAATTGCAAGAGGGCCCAAGCTATTAAGAATTTGTCATAGTTTAACACATTTTATAAGGTGTCTCTAAACTCAACAGCTCACAAACCTTAGCATTTTTAAGGGCGCCAGGGGACTTCACCCACAAGAGACAAAGAATTAGCCTATTTATTCTGTACTGTTTACTCTATTTGTTAAATACAACCTGTTTAAGGTCAATGAAATGTTGTGGCCCTTCATAATTTGGCATAAAATTAAATGTTGGCAGGTAAGAAGCACTGAACATACAGATGAGGCAGACTGGTACAGTGATAACGTGACAAAGTAACACTTTTCGCAAAGGAAGGAAAAAACTTAATGTGTTGCATTTATTGCCAAAAATACAAGAAGGTATGAATAATGTAGAGTTGCCATCGCCGTTTCACAACGTCGATTCATTTTCTCTTTTCTTGACGACTTTTGAAATTGCATGATTTTGAAGGGAGTCTGGGGATATTGCAGTCACTTGTTGAATGGTGAAATCAGTTGAAACAGATGGCATTTAAAAGAAAATCTGCTGCTTACTTTGGCAGGTAAGAAAGTCCAGACATGTACAGTAATATCCATTTCAGTAAACCAAACCCAGCAGTCCTTAATCCATTATTATTATGTTGTTGTGGTTTCTTGTCTCACAGAAGATCTCCGTTGAGTAGGCGGTCTTTCACTATAGCCCAGGACACATTAGTGTTCACACTATTAAAAGAATGAGGTCATATTTGGCCCGGATCACTTCCGAATGTGCTCTGGCTGATTGGATCTCAGATGCATCCTAAATGGATCTTTGTTGTTTTCGTGTAATTAGAGCTGTTCACTTGTGATCGGATCACTCAAGACGGACGTTAATATGTCTGAACATGCTCTCAGAGCAATTTGTGGTTTTCTGCATATTAACGCATGCACATGAAGTGTTAACGCTGTCTGAGTGTGTTTCCTATTTAATGAAAGGTTACACCAAGAGTTTCCTTGAAATATCTGCTTTCCTTCATTTATTCTTTTGCATTTTTTAGGCGTGCAAAACATTTAGACTTTCATTCTAGTCGTGACATGTGAATAAAAGGTGCATCTTGCAGCCAGCATGAACATCAGTGTCACCCTCAAGTCACAGCCAGCAGCAGAGATTACCTGCATCAGTTACCCCATGCCAAACCTATATTTTCTCTCTGTTTGACATGACGGTGCCCGGTGCTTTAAACTGTATGCTTCCTGTGGGTCCGCTAGTACTTTTCATATTGCAGTCGTTGAAATTGGCTTTCATCTTAGGGCCTGATCACACAGAGACTCATCTCTACAGACACAGCTGCTTTACAAACGCCTTGGAAAAGCAGGACAGCAGCAGAGCAGCATGATGTGAGCTCTAAATCAGGGCTCGATACACAACCGTCAAATTTAATTCATGGACAAAGCAGTGTGACTCCTGCACCCTGCACTGAAAAGTAGAACGTTTAACTTTTAATCACCTCTAAAAACTCAGAAAAAATGATAAATACCCCACAAGAAAGGGCAAATGGTTTTGCTGCTGAGGCATTTCTGGTGACGTGTGTCGTTTTTCTCGTTCCACTTAAATTCTAATGCACCAGGAAATGCATACAACTATTAATAGGGCGATGGTGGGTGTTTATGTATAATAAAAACAGTTAATATATAATAACTGTTTGAGTTGACATTTACACAAAATCACTGCCATTAAGGTAAACTTGTCTACATGTTTGTTTTTTATTAATCATAGGGAAAATGTGCACAAATCAACACAAGATGTGTAATGAATTTAGTCCAGTTTGAGAGCAAAGAGAGAAGAAAAAAAATCTAAATACATGTTTTAGAAAATGAAAAATATCGTGTGACTAATATATTTGTGCTTTTTCTCTGTGCTTTTAATGAATGTTTACACATGTAAACAGGCGGGCAGAATGGAGCTGTGACCACATGTTCTTCAGTTACGACATCATCGTCATCATCGCAGCCCAGCCTCACCAACACCCCCCCCACACACACTCAACCCTCGTTGCCCAGACAAGCACAAACCGCCCCAAAAGTGAGTCACCATTTATGTGTCTGAGCACCGTGTCCCAGAGCGTGAGGCCATTTTCACATTATTGCGGTGTCTTTATTCTGTCAATGAAGAAGACTAGGCTGAAGCGGAACGAAGGCACCACCAATGATTTGTCCTCAGCGGCCGCAGCCATTTTGGGCGATTCCCCCGAAACCAAGAGCAGACGTAGAACCTCAGGCCGAGTCACCAGTCCGTTGAGCAAGGACGCCGAAGAGAAGGAGTTCCCGCAGCAAAGAAGCGGACAGGGCAGACTGAGCGAGCAACTCAAGTATTGCAACGACATCCTGAAGGAAATGCTGTCAAAGAAACACGCGGCCTACGCCTGGCCTTTCTGCACGCCTGTCGATACGGAAGCTCTGCAGCTACACGACTACCATGACATCATCAAATACCCTATGGATCTCAGCACTGTCAAAGTATAAGCTGATTATATACATGTCCAAAATGCTATCTGTAGAGCAGATCTCGTTTTCATTAACGTCACTTTTTTTTTCATTTCCAGAAAAAGATGGACAGAGCAGAGTACCAGGATGCACAAGCATTCGCTGCAGATGTCAGGTTGATTTTTTCCAACTGCTACAAATATAACCCTCCACATGATGATGTCGTCCGTCATGCCAGAGAGCTTCAGGTGTGTATCGAATTACTTATTTAACAGTTCTTAAAGCTCTTTTTTTCTATTGAACATGGTTTTTATTACCTCACTGCACATGTGTGTGTGTGCTATAGGGTGTGTTTGAGAAGAGGTTTGCAAAGATACCGGACGAGCCAGTTGAGTTGATTTCGAAGATGAGTGCCAGTGCTGGTTTCAGTGGGATAAGTGTCACCAGCTCCCCTAGCTTAGACAAGTCAGACTTGGCGGAGGAACGTGCCACCCGACTTGCTGAGTTGCAAGAACAGGTGGGTGCAGAACAGGTGGGTTTTCTAATACAGAAGTCTTGTTATGTAACATCATTATCGGCTCCTCCAAACCTGCTTCACACCGAAAACCTTCGCTAACTCTGCTTGTTCTCATGGATCCATTGACCTGCTGTTCAATGATCTTTTGTCTTTCCTTACAAATGCATCGCTTACACATGAGAGGCTTGTGACAGGGCAGGATAAAAAACATTCATGGCTCGTCCTTGGCTGAGCCTCAACATTAGCTCGCTTGATTAGCTACCTTCTCATCCATGAGAAAAACGTTCCTACATGAATCTGCTCACAGCAAGGTCTGTGGATTATCTGGAATGACCAGGTCATGATTTATGGAAAGAAACATTCCTGTGGAGTTCTCCAAATATCTATTCAGCACTCTTAGTTATAGTTGTGATTAAAAGTTTACATGCACTTGCCGTGTGTATATTTTTGATCCAGCAGATTTTGTCATATTTCCAAAAGACCTGTAATAAATTCACGAAAAGAACGAAAATGCACGATTGTTTTTTTGTCTTTCAATCATTCTATCATAGAAAATTAAGAGTTATAGGAACCATTAGAAACTCAAGACTGCCACGATATACATGCTCTTTACAAGTGTATGTAAACTTTAAATCACAGCTGTACACAAACAAAGTACCAGGTAGTTCCATTAGATTAGAAATTAGAAACAATCTCTGTAGGATTTTCCCTTTAATTTGCCAACATGTAAAGGACTCCATACTGTATACAAACACAATTGGATCACATGGCTTGACAATCTATGGGCAAGTCAGGACATTTTTTAAAGAGCGATTTGACCTGCTCTCTGCCAGGATCTCAGGAACACATTTTATTTGACATCCTTTCCACCTTACTAAAACAGATGAAGCTCACTCACACCTCTACTTTGGTTTCTCTGCACTCGATTTTTAAAATCTTTTTTGTTTTAATACTGCGCAGTATGACACTAGCCCGTTTCTGTTGACGCTCTACCCAGCTTAAAGCTGTCCATGAGCAGCTCTCTGCTCTTTCTGATGTCCCTGCGATTAAGCCCAAGAAGAAAAAAGAGAAGGACAAGAAAGATGACGGCAGGAAAACCAAGAGCAGTATAAATTTCAGCTCCAGGTATGATGTTTGTCATAACCGAAGAACTCTTTTTTTTTACAGTATGCCATTACCATTACCTTTGACTGCTCCGTCTTGAATTTCAGGCCACCTTGGAAGCAAAGCAAAGACGGGGAATCCAGCGATGAGTGTCTGCCGATGACATACGAGGAGAAGCACCAGCTGAGCCTGGACATTAACCGGCTACCTGGCCTGAAGCTGGGCCGCGTGGTCCGCATCGTTCAGACATTAGAGCCCTCGATGGGTGACGCCAACCCAGACGAGATTGAGATCGACTTTGAGGCGATGAAGCCGTCCACTCTGCGCAAGCTTGAACAATACGTCAGGTCTTGTCTTTATAAGAAGTTCAAGAAATTTCAAAGTGAGTATGAAGTCTTCCTGCAATGTTCCTTGAAATGCTTTAATATTAAAGTGATAATTATCCAGTAACTTTCAGTTCCATCAGCAGATGTAGCCTTTAATCACTGATGGTGCTGCTTTGCTTCCCGTCACACAGAGAAAAGCCTCCATGCTGCGTCTCATGCCAGCTGCAGCAGTCCTTCGGAATCTTCCACCTCGAACTCCAGTGACTCCAGTTCAGAAAACAGTGATTTGTAACAACTGTATTACTTTTATTTCTTCATTTTTTTTTATCGACCAAAATAGAGCTCTTCAAAACTAACATTCTTATTTGTGTATTTATCTGTTCTGTGTGGAAAACTGAAGGTTTCTTCGTATTCTATGTGGCTTCTCTCACTCTGTACTTTATTAACTGCAATATCCGTCACTGCTGTTTCTTATCAGACGATATAAAATCACAGCGTAGCTGCTGAGGCGAGGCCACATTTCATAACATCTGAGTTCCAACCAATATCCTGTCTCTGTCATTCATTTTGCCCGTACTGTTTAATCGCAGCGTAGGCCTTTTTATAAGGACATCACAGAAATGCATTTATGGAGACGGGGTTGAAGAGCAACCGGGGGATTCAGGTAGATGAAGGTTCACAGCTCCACATCACACTTTCCCACCCAAATCAGAAGTATTTATCTGTTTAACTTGTGTAAGGTGGCGTATTTTCTTTTTTTTTTAACTCATGACTCTTAGCCCAAGATTTAAAAAATGAACCCAGAGAGCCTGAGATGTGCAGAAATGTGGACATAATTGATGGCCATGACCTGATTGTGAAGGAAATCTGGTGAGCTGAGGCAAGGAGGTCTCAGGAGACGGGTGTCTGATGCAGCTTCATGCTCTCCTTTAGTGACATGACCGGCTATAATTCTGCCTGTCTGTGTCCAGGCAGTACAGGTTCAGCTGTTTGAGAGCAGTCACAACACAACATCAATGGCCTTATCAAGTCATATTCACCAGAATAGTGGTTATGGTGTTTGGAATTCTCAATGTGAAGTCATTTTTTATTTATCTTGTTTTATCATTTTGTGTATAATGTATATTAAAATGTATTTTTGTATCAGAAGAAAGTCTATTTTTTAATCTTTTTTTTTTTTTTTTAACGGTGCCATTAAACTCCAAATGACTGTTCAGGTCTGATGAGAGGGAAACATGCTTGTTTTTGTGTTTATTGCCATTCATACATAAATAGTTTGAAACACTAATATGTTGCCAATCTATCCTCTGTGGACTAGTATTGTTGCCTTTTAGACATTACAGTCACTTATGTGGTCTACAGTAACAAGGGACACATGTTAGTCTGGTGGGGAGTCTGGCTTGCTTGCAAAGTTGCTTTTCTTTATTATGAAGGGCTTATAGTCTAGAACGTTTGTAACTCTTTACAGGTATAAAATGCTACCTCCTGTGGAAATGGAATCCTGTGAATGTGTGTGATTCATTGTTTCAATGATTGCAGTTGAACAAGTTTTCTTTTTTTTTTTAGTACCAAACACTACAAATAATGTTACATTGTTACATTTACTCTGAGCTCTTTTCCATTATCGTTTAGAGAATAGTGAAACTTTTTTTTTGTTACCATTCTGACTGTGGTACTAAAGCACAGACTGATTCATTGAGTATACAAGCTGGATATTTGTGGGTTAACCCTTCTTGCAGTTTAGTAATTAACCAGGAGATGGCGATCATGTCCCATGTTTTATTTTAATGGGATTACTTTTCATGGTATTTTGTATTTAAGAAATTATTGCACTTGGTATGCAAATGTAGCCTATGCTCATTTTTTCCCCATCATTATTATTTGTGAATCTAGTCTATCCCCTCATAAAAGCAATGCATGTTAAAATTATTGTTATTAAGAAAACAACTATTTTACACTAATCCGATAAGTCTCTAAGTAAACTCTTTTTATGAAAAGGATGCTGAATTTCCAAGATGATTGCTTGGAAAATTAAAAGAAGAAACCACAACTGCATGCAAAGTATGCAACGTTTCATCATTTACATTTTTATTCTCCCAGCTCAGCATGCTGTCCTTACACTGCACATGTTGCAGGGAGACGTGCTCTGTGCGACATGCATTCCCGTCATGCCACATTGAACTTGCCACTGGACAACAACAACCTCTGGGCATGATTGATCAATGACACAACTTCAATGACAACTAGTCACTTCTGCCACTTGTGGCCATCACTCACCACGCAGGAGTCCAATGCTTATAAAGGCCACACATTTGCAGCTCACAAGATACATCATGTAAGGCTGTGTTTGCTCTGATTAATGGAGCTCCGCTTTTCATTTGCTTTTCGCCACCCTCTAGAAAAGCACTCAGGAAAAAACCAGAAACTCAATGAACATGTCCTCAACGCTTGAATCGAAATATGTAGAATGAACTGCGCAGACATGCGCTTCTGCTCGATTTATGCAAATGTGGCATATATCAAGAATCTTAATTGCAAATTAGCTGCTACTGTTCTTGATAAAGTGAGGGCCTCTTTCTTATATGCTCTATTTGTAACAAAAGACACGGTGCTTATTAATCTATTTTAAAACCATTACTTACCCAACAAGAGAAATTGCTGAATGTGTTATTTTGCAGCACTGCACTGCATCACTTTCACACACAGTATATACATAATATTCACTTGTGGGAGCAGCCCAAGACCATAAACTTACACTCACTGCACCAGCTACAGCAACCTTATGACCCTGTTTCTCTCACCCTTAGGCCACTGCTGATTGTTACTTTGCCATTTAGAGCTACTGATGCACTGACTATAAAAATGACAGGATGTTTCAGGAGCATCAGGTTGAAATGTTTTGACCTTCTGTCGAGGCATCAACTGTCATAAGAGAGCGCTAATCAGTAAAACAAGTGCAGCCTGGAACAGTTGGCAAAGTTTCTCTGAAGCTTTTTGAGAGCTACTGCTACTGTGTTTGCTGCAGTTTGTCGACTGGCTTTAGAACTGCTTTAAGTATAACCCCCCCCCCCAAAAAAAAGCCGACTTAATGATTTATAAGGCATATTATAGGCTGATGGGTCTGTTCCAAAGGTCTGTAAAGGTTAAGTAAGTGATCTCGTGGCTCCATCAGGCAAACTCAAAGGCCATTTGTGCATCACAGAGTGCAATGAGCAAAGGACATTATCAACAGCCACTGCCTATTTTTATTTACCCCAGGATTACAAAGCTTTGTCAGAGTTAGGTAAGGCTTTAGTTAACCTTTAATAGTCCCTAGGTCTTGTTTAGAAAATGCACGTAAGATCAATTCATGATCTTAAGTCCAAGATTCAAGATCATGTGTAAGTAGTTATTTTATAAAACATGACTTTGACATGAAAATGATCTTTTCTCTAATCAGAGTCTAGACTTTACATGAGTGAGTTCCCTGTTGGTTATGTGGGTGATGATGCCGCTTAAAATGCATACGCATCCTAGTTGGAAGTGAATTTTGCACAAAGCACATTGCTTTCATTGTCATCAAACTCCCAACCTGCGAGGCTGGCTTTCTCTGTCAGCTCACTGTTTTAATACATGATGCTTGGCTTCAATTTCTGCCACTATCGCCGTGTGATCCCATCTTCTGAAGAGTTAAGACATTCTCTTTTGATCCATAGGTATTCCTGACTGAATGCTCATTTGTGCTTACATTATACAAGAGGACATTGCAAGGCAGGTGCTAACATTTAAACTTGATGTGACATTTAGATCACAGGGCCATGAGTTATAAATGTGATTCCTAGAAGCAAGTGGTTTTATGCTCAGCGTCTTTTGTGAATCAGACACACAGAGTCAGAAATGATCTCAAGACTAAGTTCAAGTGTAAATCTAAAGAATTAAAAAAAAATAAGGCTCCTGACCTGGTATAATCTTAAACAAATGGTGTGTTGGATAAAAACATCAGCTTTCACTTATAATGGCAGACAGTCTTTTGTTTGTTTAGGACCAATTAAGATGTGTCTAATCTTCTGTCCACCAGCACCCATGAGAACTGATCTATGGGTATTTCCATAATGACTTCTGCTGGTGGGTTAATGCCATTAAATCCTGGGGCCGAGGAGCCTGCAGTGAATTGGGGGATACACAGTCAGCACTCAGAACCTGTAACACATGTCCTCCTGAAACACTAACCTATACCTCCAGACACTGTAAACCCTTGCAAAACCACCTCAGGCTCTCTGGTAGTCCTGGCCAACATCGCAGGAGATGGAAATGAGACCTACTAATTTCCAAATCGAAATTCTGAAGCCACTGTTTAGACACCTTGTATGGGATTCTGTCTTACAGGCCATCTTTAGGGGTTATACTCCAGACAAACCATGCAACCAATGGGTAATGCTTTGCTGCCAGGGTGTGAAAGACAACAGATTGTTTGACCATGAATGTAATGCTAAAGACCTACATGTCCGCAGACCTGCATCTCTGCGGACAAGGTCATTGCTGGTCATTCCAGATCTCCCAAACCTCCTCCAGCATGCCACAGTTATGTTGCCCCAGCTGTGGCATTCTTGCAGATGCCATTTTCTCTCCAATCTTCACGCTTTTTTATAGGGGTTGGTTTGTGTAATAAGGCAGTGGTCATTTGGGATTAGTTAGAGAAAGGCATTGTGGCAATTTCTTTAAAAATCTACTCACAAAAGGCTACTCTCAAAAACCAGGCAAATGTGACCAAACCTTGAATGTTAAGAATTATCACAAAACCTTCCCCACATGTAGGTGTACAACCAATCTTAAATTAGAGAAAAGGTTTTTCTCAAACTGGCTCAAAGAATGAATGGTGTGTTTTTAAATTCCTTGCATTTAGTTAACAACCTGAGGAGACCAGAGGAGAACAACCTGCAGGAGACAGCAAAAGGCTGCAAATTGTGGGAAACCTTTGGGCTGTAGCTTTAAAAAAAAAAGTGTGTTATTTCTCTTTTCCTCTTGACAACCAATGGAGTTTTAACATATTTTGGTGGGAGGTCATTTTCACCAGCCAGTCCCAAACCAAAGTAGGCTGAAGAAGAAGATGCCATAATATCCATGTCCTCTGTTAAGAGCTGGAACCTGTGCTTAAACCATAGATATCGAGGAGTTCAATTACTAATCTACTTATACATGGTTTTGGTGTATAAACCCAGCTTTGAAACTGTAACAAAAACTCTTTCAGAAACAAAACAGTCACACCAGACTTTTCTATGCCGCTGTATTTTATACTAAAGATAAATGAGCCAAACGTCCCTGTGGGAATGTGAAGGTGGGAAGAGACGCTGATGAAGTTGAGAAAGTAATGAGACATGACAAAGAGGGTTTAACAAGGAACAGGTAGCATAATGATGTCAATGACAATTAAGTGATTCATCGACCAAGTGTGATTATTTTATTAACAAGGACATTGGGAAATCCTAGGAAGAGGAGAGAAGGGAATGAGGATAGTGTGACAATAAAGAGGTGAAAAAAACGAAAACAAGACATCAATCAGAATAAAATGTGTCACAGAGAGTAAAAGTAGACAATAAAGTGAGGATTTGTTTTTTCGACATTTTAGCTTTAAACTTAAATGTTAGCTTAAACCTGCAGAGCAGAACCTCCCTTGTGTGTGAATGTGTGTGTGTGATGGTTCATAATGACATTAAAGGGGCAATCCAGCAATTTCATATTACATATACATTCAGAACTAAGACAGGGCATCATTTAAAACAAGCATGAGACAGGATCCCTCACTTAGGGGGCATTTCAGTGAAGGAGGACAAAAGCCTGTCACTGAATTGATAATGATTTATAGAGACATACAGCTGTGATCCCACGTGGCCAGGTGTTTACTGGTATTAGTCAAGTATTATTATGAAAAAAAAGTAAATCGTTAGTCAACATAAATACAGGCATGAAATACTCATAGTACCCCACCTAAAGTATGTTTTTTATATTATAGATATCTAATTTAAAGTTTTAAGATTTAGTGATGTAGAATCGAGAACTTGTCTCTGTTAATTACAATTCTTGTTAAATGCATATCTGAGAAAAAGCTACATTATCAAAAAAAAACAATGCCTAAGATTCCCCAAATCTATCTATCTATCTTTCTATCTATCTTTCTATCTATCTATCATACTATCATAACTATCATACTATCATAACTATCATAACAGTTCATAAATAGCAAAAGGCACCACTTGTATGTAGAAAGTTTTTTTGAAATATATTGAATAATATATTGAATAATATTTTAACCAACCACCATAACGATTTGTAACCATGGAAACAGACACCAATATAACAAAAGTCCTTAAATAGCAAAAGGAAACCACTTCATTGTATGACTGATGTGTGCACAATGTTTCTTGAAAAAAATATGTAACAGTTTTTGAGTTATGCTCTGGAAATGAATCCTGACAGCTAGACAGACGGGATCCACTCTTAAATTCCCCTCCTACTTTGTTTGTGGCTGGTAATAATAAAGGCTGGAAATTGAAGCTGAAACATAATGTATCACTTTTAGTGGGTCAAGCTTTATAAACAGTGGATTATGTAACTTAGTAATTTTTTTTTCAGGCTCCTCACCGATTTTCTTAAAGCAGCCTTTCTGTTAAAAACCTGACTGTGTCCTGCTCATTATGGCGAATGAGCTGATTTTGTCCACAACTTGAGAATTGTGCACAACCGCGTCAATAACAATCCTGAAAACGACACCCTGTGCATTAAACTCATTTATACTGGTGCAATATGTCCTAAACTCATATAATCACATGAAAACTATCATTTTGAACCGATCATATTGCAGCCGAG
The DNA here is from genome assembly GCA_037577475.1 of Chaunax sp. Z400. NCBI lineage: Eukaryota > Metazoa > Chordata > Actinopteri > Lophiiformes > Chaunacidae > Chaunax > Chaunax sp. Z400. The sequence goes on from CM075199.1 coordinate 4,046,689, forward strand.
GCAGGAAAATGACTTTATTTTTCTATTTTGTTTGAAATCCCCTTCTAATCCCCTTGTTTCGTCCCTCCCTGCAGTGATCTCCTTCTCCATCAGAGGGCGCGACAACAACTCCCAGTCAGAAAATATCGCCCTGAACTCCCATTCTTGGAGTGTCCAACAAAGTGAGAACACTCTATCCAACTCTTTGCATCAGATAATCGGCGCATGCGAGCCCGTTCAGCCTCCTGGCTCAACGCCGAGCGAGACGCACGGGGCGCGTTCTCCTGATGATCCGTGCTGCCCGGGTCAGAGTTGGGACCGCTAAACATCTCCGTCCTGAAGGGGAACGAGGAGGCGAAAGAGCGAGAGAGAGAGAGAGAGGGAGGACATGAGCGGAAGGGAGGCACAAATCACTGAAAAGCAAAGCTGTTCACACGCGTAACGCTATTTTGGGCGAGTCAAGGAGCCAAACAAAGCAGCGTTAACCGGATAAATTACGCTCATATTTGTGTTCCTGGATATGTTTCCGCTGCCGGGGAGCGTTGTTTTAGACCGTGTTGTGGAAAGAGGGTGATCCCGGCGCTGTGGAGAGAAGCTCTCTGTGTGTGTGATCTCCTCTTCTTTATTGTTTGCTGTGGGAATTGGAAGAACTTCTTGTTTGGACGTTGAACTTGTGAGGAAACGTTTCATTCAAACGCGTTTAGGAGACTCCAGACGTCCAGCAAGCAGACTTGAAACGCTGTTTCCTCCTGGGCTGTTTTGGTTCCCTGAAATGTGAGCCATTCGCTCTCAGTCCACACATGAGCCACCGCTGCATCCAGCTGTTCTATCCGCCACCCTTCACTCACGCCGCTTGGATTGGATATGCTGAGAAAAGTTTTTAAGAATGAAGAGAAGAAAATTCCCGTAGCACGTCTCTGTTCTCCGCTCCCATCGCCGCCGCCTGCTCAACTACTTCTGTTGGAAAGGTGTTATTTTAGTCTTTGCCGAGCCTTCATCGTTTTCATGTTGTGGCCACAGCAGAGCTGACATGCGCCTGGGATCGGCATTTAGTGCGTTGACACACTGCCATTAACACACACTTGTGACATTACCTGGTAATCGATCTGATAGTGAATGAGTAAGACATCCGGGCGCAAGTAGGGAACGACCGTAGCGCCTTCTCGTGCGCGGTGAACTGCCGCTTTAAGCCGGCCGTGAGCACTTCGAGGACTCGGTTACTTTGTGAGGAGAGTCTCCGCAGCCGACATGGAGGAGTGGAGACAATGCGGGCGGTGGTTGATAGACTGCAAGGTCCTGCCCCCGAACCACCGGGTCGTGTGGCCCACGGCGGCCGTCTTCGACTTGGCACAGGCCCTGCGAGACGGGGTGCTCTTATGCCAGATGTTGCACAACCTCTCGCCGGGATCAGTAGACCTGAAGGAGATCAATTTCAGACCCCAGATGTCACAGGTGAGTCTGTGTAAGCTTCAGATCTGCAGGTGATGGTTGATTACACCCCCCCAACTGCACACAGGTTCGATCGTGCATTGCTCTGGATGGCCAGGGCAGCCACCAGCCACTGACACCTTCCATGCATGACATTCTGCAACATGCCATTCCTGGATTCTCCCAGTTTATTGACAGATTTAATCTGGAAACCCTCCTGCCACATCAAACCCAGCCACTGTGTGATAACCTAGATGTTCGTGTTGCATATATTGGTGATTCCACTCTTGCAGGGCCCATTCAGGCTCACACAGGTGAAGGAACAAGGTGCGGACTCTAAGTGATGGTTGCCTACCAACAGAGATGAGGATCATGTCTCTGGAAATGTGTTGATGTGTTTTGTCGGCTTCTTGCAGTTTCTACAAGTATATATTTTTGAACTTTTGAGCATTCTCAAAATCTGCACATTTTGCAGTGCAGCTTTTGTGAGGCTGCTTATTGTCAGGCTACCTGCAATATGAAATTAGTCAGTGAATGTGTGTGGAGTTTCTCTGCAAAGGCAGCTGCGACTAATTCATTGAGTTGAGATCAAAATTGTGAGTATCCTGTCAATCTAGCTCTGAGAAGAAGGGACTAAAGATGGTAATCTGCTGAAAGAGAACACAAAGTGTCTATCTATATTCCGCTAAATAACTCCAAATAGTTTTACTTCTGTGGAGCTTGTGTTGACAGGAGGGTGTGGCAGTGCAATTGGACAACTAAGGAAATATCCCTCAAAGTTGTGTTTGTTGGAATGTTTAGCTGCCAGTCCTCATGATTTAGCGAACATCTATGGTGGCAGCAGTTTACATCCAAGACTCTGATTATTTGCTTTTGAATTTGAGCCACATCCTATCGCAGAAGATTAGGTGGTAAAAGCCAAACTGAAGTTCAGTCTAAGTCCCAACCATCTTGTGTATAAAGTCGAACTCAAAATGAAACATTAGTCAGCATGGTGGTATGATTAGAGGTTTGGATTGTCACACATTTCAGTTTATATAAAGTTCACTCACCACATCGGCTCATTTATGTTTCCAAAGCCAGTGTGAGGAAGTGACGGCTGCTACAGCTGAGTAGAAGTGGGCTGAAGGAGTGCCAGACATTCCTAATTGATACACTCTGAAGTCTGGTCTTAAGTAACACTGAACCACAGCCCTTCTACATGCAGCCTGTTCAGTCCCTATTAACTCCCTATTATCCATTGTATCGAAATCGGCTGCAATTCACCTAGAGGGCGCTCACGAAGGAGTAGTCAATGAATGGGAGTGAATGGAGCTAAATGGCTAAAATAATTATTTTCTCCTACTTCTAGACAAATATGCCCACATTTTATTTTAGTTATATTATAAGTATAGTATCGATTATATGTCAGAAATGAAATTAAAACATACTAATGTCCTTTCGTTTGTCTTACAAGGAAGGCGATTTTGCCCACAAACCACTAGCATTCTGCTAATGGAAGGATTTACGACCGATCGCGACCCGACACCCTTCCTCGAAGTCTCCTGTAGTCTACAGATGTTTTTTTTTTTTTAATTCAATCTAATGAATATGTAAAGGAGGACCAGGAGAACCTTCGTTTCTGACAGCCAATGTAATAGCAGAGATATTCCACCGACTATTAATGCTGTAAAGTGGCTTGTGGTTATATCAGAGAGTGCTACCAATGCTACTAACAGTATTTCACAACAATTGAAGCAGCAAAGAAATATCTGATGGGCTGATATTCATATATCAACCCATTATATCCATAACATAATAAAAGTTGACAGAAAAAATCTTTTTTACCCCATAAACTTTAAATTCTAAGGCTTCAGCTCCATAGAGCCCCATTCACTTTGGACTTCCTTGCGAGTGCCCCCTACATATCTGGAAGTTCAGAGACTGGCATATCTCTATACTGTTGGAATATCTCTGACTGAACCTCCTTTACTGTATGCTGTAAATGGATAGCGGTTGCCTGCATGAAGGATGTGTTTGGTTATTCTCTTTACCATGCTCACAGAGGCTGAAACAGCTATGATGACCCAGCCGTCGCCCTCTGACAGCACATTTGTCTGATACTCCTGACACACCTTCCATGACCCATTTCTGTCATAAAAATGTGTGAATGATTGTGTTTAGTGTGTCAGTCTGGTTTTCAGTCTGCTATGATTTGCCTTCTTGTAAATATTCCTTACTTTTCCCAAAACGTAGTAAAAAAAATCCAGGGGTGGAATTGACAGCAATTTTCATAATAGATTATCCTTGAACAAGCAACACGATGCAGTTTGACAGCAGGGCTAAGGCACTCTGTGTGGAATGGCACTGAGGTATATCTTCACACAACTCTGACAAATTATTCATCATTTGTAAGCAAAAAGCCTCGCGGCTGTATCTCCACAGAGCACAGCAGTGCTGTTTGTGCTTCTGTGAAAGTGCTTCTATATCACTCGGTCTGCTTTGATATAAAAGTTTGAAGCGTTCACCTTCCTGAGGAGACCGAGTTCACAATAGAGATCAAGAAAAGTAGCCGTTTATTTCTTGGTATCAACTTTGGGCTTGTGCAGAAAACACAAGCCAGCAAGTCTTCTATAGTTCCTGCTTCTCAAATGTGAGGATTTGCTGCTTGTCTGTGTTATGTGGTTGTAAACTGGACACATTTTTGCTTTTGGGGAGGTTTTCCAACACAGCATCTATATTAAGGTTGAGCTCGGGGCTCATTGCTATAGACTAAATGCTTTAAAAAAATGAATATAAATCTAAGTTGTAGCTCTAGTCTCCAGTCTTTTCCTCTCCTCGCCTGCTAACCACCAGTAGCCTGGACTTATCAGCTCCAGAAGCTACTGACTTCCATGATTACAAGGCGAGAGAGAGGTCTGGATGGCATGCTTTGATCCGCCCACTAATCCCATGCTCCCAGTCCTACTGTGTCAGTCTGCAGTGAGGGTGGAAGGGGGTGTCCTTAGTGACAAATTGGGTTAAACAAAATCCTGGCAGCAGAACAGCGCTATGTGATTTATGATAAGGAAAAGGTCACAGTGCATGTGCTTTAACACCCAGAAAACACTGAGTTATTGGCTCAGCCAAATGAAGAGGAGTTGAAGCAGAGTGATTGCATAATTTGTTCAGAATCAAATTTCTTTTTTTTTAAAGGTTCCATGTTCTTCCCGAAGTCTGAATGTGACTCTGAATAACACTCAGACATGTGCGACACGTGGAGCAGGTGTTCAGAGGGTATAAAGCTGTGTCACCTGCATCAGAACGGGGAAGTTTTGGTGAAAGAAAAACATTCAGTCCCAAAAAAATGATGCACATCTTTTTCTAGCAGCCCACTGATTCTATTCAGTTGCTGCCGTGAACAGGCTCCAATCACAATAATACTTTGGCAGTAATCCCAGTTTGTTCTCCGGTGCATTACTGTTGTGTTTCAGTGCACTATGCAGAGCTATAAGGGAAGTCGTTGCAGCAAAAAGTGAGGTCAGTACTGAGTTGCTACTGTAACACGGTTCTGATGAAAGTGTCATCTGCGTAATGCCACATGTTAAGTGCACCCTCCAGCCGTACCCTTTTCAAACAGATTTTCCACTCTTTTGCTCTGTGTTGTGAGACTGTAGAGGGTTTGTTTGATTTGTTGCACCTGCTCTTGGCGAGCACGGTGGCTCAAGGAGGGCATGGGTTCAAACCATGTTCTCCTCACGGGTTTTAGTGCTGAAATGCAAAGCGGATAAATCAACAGCCCCTCCAGCCAAAAATGTGTTTCGTCTTGTTCCCTGCGCTTGAATATTTGAGCTTCACTGTGTAGATTGATTTGCAGTATAATGCAGAGTCTGACGCCATAGAGGGTTGGTTTCACATTCATTGCTGAAAGAACCTATGTGCTCTTTAAAAAGTGGTTTTAAGAGACGGGTCTATGAGCGTCACCTTTTGACATCACAAACAGTTCGGAAGCCAATCCTCGTCCGGTTTTCAGCACAAACACGTGTGTAAACTTGTACTTTCCAGTGAAGTAGGACATAGCTTGTTTAGCTTCTTTCTTTTTACCTGTGAAATTTAAAAAAAATGTGCACATTCAAATATTTTTAAATTTTTAATGAGGCGGTGGGAGTAAATGTCAATTTAAGGATTTTAATGTGCTAATTAAACTTTTTTTTCCCCTAAAAAACACATTTAATACAGAGGATTTTTACATTTGCTTTCAACATTTGCTATTAAAAAGTGACTGAAACATTATGGGAATCAGAATCCGAGTTCTTTATTGATCTGCGGGGGGAAATTCTTTTGCTACAGATTCTCCTTAGAAATAAATGGGATGAATATAAATGAATACAAGAACAAGAATACAACAGGAATAAGAATACAGGATATAAAAAATGTAATCTTAAGTACATGATCTAAGAATATGATATAAGAGCATGAGAATAAGAATAATATTATATACAGTGTACTGTACAGTTTTAAACTCCTGTCTGTGAAGAAAATACTAGTATCAATATCAAGCGTCTCCTTAAACAAAGCTCTGAGGTGACTTCCTGAAGTCTCTGCTTGATTTTCAGATGTGTCTCCTTGCATAAAAATGAAGAAGGCTGCTGCAACATCAGCACTCAGCAGAGTGTGACTGAATTAATAACGGTTGAAAATGTGCCTGCAAGTGGCTGAAAAAGGAAACGCCCATTCATACATCTTTCCAGGCTACAGTGAGGAAGTCACACAGTTTACTGTGATATTCATGAAGTAAATGTGTGACATCTGGAGTGGCTGCAGGCCTGTGTTGTGCAAAAGCATTTTCAGTGGTAAAATCATGTAAACAAATATTAACATAAGCCGTGTTTCACTACGTGGCACCGACTCTCTACTCGAATCGACTCGGCTTTGGTATCAGGTACTTTTCTGGAGGCCGTTTTCCATTAGAGGATAGTACCGCTGCAGTGTAGCCGATTCTTATGATTTTTCATTTTCTCATGTTAACTGTTCAGATTTGTCCTCCTTTTATGGACGGCCCTCATTTATTTGCTAAAATAAACCTTATTTTTTTAAAAGATTTCTCTCTACCTCAAGGTCTTAAATGGAGGCCTAATGAGCCCTGGTGTTGGGGAATGTTCCTGAGCTCAAAGTGTACATATCAAGAATCCGGAGCCTCAGGCTGCGTCTGAAAGACAAGACTGAGCTGTGCTCCCTGAAGCCTTTTGTGTGTTCTGCGGGGGTTTTTTTTTTTTTGCTTCCCTGTTAGTGAGGTAGTTGTGAATGCCTTTGGGATGACTCAGGCAGATATGTGTGTGTGTGCTACAGTGTTTTCGTTTCATTATACGCAAGTGTGTGTCTGCAAGTGTGTGTGAGAGCTGTTACAGTAGCCTACCTGTGTTCAGACTGAATTTATGTTGGCTGAGCCCCAAAGCGATCCTGGAGCTCCTCAGTGCTCCACAGGACTCCAGATCTCACACAGAGCCTCCCGCTTCCACTCACAGTAATTGAGGTTCTTCCTCTTTGTCCAGCTCCCGCCATAAATATTGGCTGCTACTGGCAAGTAACAGGAGGTGATTGAAGTGTAGCATTTGTCATTTTTCTATTGTGTTATTTATACTTGGTCAATGGTTATTTATACATAGATCGCTGCAAGACGTGTCCCCTGTCAGCAAAATTGGCTTTTTTGACTGAAAAATATGGCAGCCTTGTGATTTGTTTGGCAGTCATCATCATCATCATCGTGTCTTACCTATTCCATCCTGCATCCTGTTCTCTGAACTTGATTTTTTTATTCCTCTGGAGTTTTCTTGCGACACAAAGAAATTGATAATTATGAAAATACTGTTTATGTATCAATTTGTTAGCATTTTCAGCAAAATGTGCCCTTCAGAAGACACGCCAAAGCATTAACTGACTAGGAAAAAAAAATAATTGACTGATAAACTGCCACAAACAGCTGGGCGGGTTATCCCCCAAATTTAAGCCCTGATTACACAACAGCGTTTTTTCTTTGTTTTTGAAACGATCCTTGTACAGTTGAAAACGCTGTAGTCTGTATACCAAGGCAGTAGTTGGTGGTGTAACTTTTCAAAATCAACACCACAGAACAAGATCACAGTGGTGTTTCAGCAAAACTACATCGGAGGAGTGTCAATAAACTCAATAGAATCTGTCGCACAAATAAAACGGGACAGTCCGCCATTGTTTTTTGTTGTTGTTGTGGCCATAGTAGGCTGTATGCCGTCTGTGTACGTCATTAAGGCTGGCAGGAACCAAAACAGGCATGCGCCATGCGGGAATGTGTTGTCATCGTTCCTTCGTTTGTTTGTGGTTTGCCCGTTTACACGACAACGTTAGGGTGGCGTTTTCAAAAGTTTGAGTTTTCAGTCCCCGAAAAACGCCGTTCTTGTGCAAACGGACGGCCAAGATGCACCAAAAGGTTTCCGTTTTTGGGTGAAATGGTTGTCATGTAAATGGCCTCTTAGTCACCCAAGTTTCATCCATATGTGTCAGGTAGTTTATGCGTAATTTGTAATGCGATGGAAATGGCCCTGCCCCTTTATCCCCAGACACTCCTAACTTGGGTTCTTCCTTTCCTGCCACATGCCCAACCATCCTGCCAAGTTTCGTCAAAGTCCATCAATTAGTTTATGTGTAATCCTGCAGACAACGGACAAACAAACCGATATGTTGTATGTTGTATGTCTTTTTTTTATCACATTTTTCACATAGTACTTGCAGATATTGGAGTACTTCATTGACCGTGGCTCCAGACTCATTCAAAGATTTTATGTCTAAAACCTGGATCTCCACTGACTCCAGAACTGCCCCTGCTTATACATAATACTGAAGGCGCTGTGTTAAAGAGCTCTGCAGGGTGAAAATAGGATCAGAGAGAGTATATGAACAAAAAATGGCCACCCTCCTACTATTCTAAAATCTCTGTTAGTGACCACTGCAGGGTGGGGGTTGTTTCTACTGTATTGACAACCACCCACCCATGCCTCCCTCAGGGGTAATTTAATCTCTGCGTTTGGTCTACTGTTGACCCCGTAACCCCAGCACCCGCCGGATGCAGGTAATACTCCTAATGGAGCTTGTTAGGGACACATCCTGGGCTGCACAGCTGGGACGGTGCCACTGGAAGCTAATGAGATTGACAGGGAGGGACTCAGCCTGGGTTAAGGTTTTCTCACCTTTTGTGTGAGCTAATCCTGCTCCTAGAGTCATGAAAATCATTTTAACTGTAACTTTTAATGTTCGGCTTGTGAGTTGACTTTGAAGAAAAAACCTTTGTCCCTCTTTCTTTACAGTTTTTATTCACAGTTCCACTAGGCCATGTGACCTAGTATTTCTCGTGATGATGGTCTGTCTGTAAACGACAAAATGATTAACAAATTAAAATGCTGACCAAAGTTACAAAAGCAAACCTAGGTAGGAAAGATTAATCCCAGGGAATATATCAGACAAAATATTTTGCATTGATCTTTACTATGAGACTTCTACCTCTTTTTACACTAGGTAAGATCACATGGCTTAGTGCAGAGCCGTATTCCCAGAGCTCATAGGAATTCAGAGTCTTATTCAAGGTCACGTCATCGTGGCGGATGTCTTGCAGCCTGAAGGAGGTTTAACTTTGTCAAGTTGAAGGACAGTCTTGGTTTCCCCTCGGCCTAAAAATAGAAATTCCCTCAGAAACAGAAGTGACACAGACTAAAGCCGAACAAGAAATTAAATTTAAGTTTATCTGTGTGTGCACGCTACTTCCCATAATTGCATTCAGGTTTACCTCACTCCTTGCATCTCAGCCCCTGCCACCAAAGATGGTAGGAGATACGAATCGGGGGAAACAGAGGAATGACGGTCTTTCTTTTGAGCTGTCGTCTGAAGTGATGTCGGTTTGTGATGATGAAGGCACAGCTGCATTAGCTGTAAGTCACATATTTTAGGAAAAATGGTAAAATTATGTGACATTTTGGAATAAAACATCCAGACCTTCCTAAAAGGGGCAGTGTTGTTTCTCAGGTTGTATCTCCTGCATCCTTGCTCACGACTCCTCCAGGCAGTCTCCTCACTTCTCCTCTGAACAGAAATAGAAGCATTGGATTCGTGATGGCAAACTGGAATGATTTCTGGGTCAACTGAGGAACGATTAAACAAAGGAAGTGGCATGTTATTCCCTTGTTTTAACCTGTCCTTGATGTCTCCAGAGAAATGCCTGAGAGCTGCCCTGAACAATAGTAGAAACAGCGAAGTGCTGTTTACACCTGTGTGAGGCCTCCTCGTGCAGTGTTTGTGAGACACCCAACATATGGAAAGCTTGGCTGAAGAACATATTTTTACTCTTCTGCCAATGCTCCAAAAAATAAAAACGTATCATTGTCGCACCGATTTAGCATTTGTTCAGTTGTGAACATGTGTCTCTTTACAAAATAGCATTTTTTGAAGATATGATGAAGCACACGGAGGGGCACCATGAAATCAGATTCCAAACCAGTAGTGTATTCCTGTTTGATGAATGCAGAAACAGTCAGAGAACTTTTACAGCAAGTGGCCAGGAAGCTTTTAAAAGATGACATTAAAAAGCTGAAAATGGTTAGTTAGCATACAAATAGCCCGAGGAGAAGTATAAAAGCACGTTCCATAAACGAGTTAATGGACCGGAGACTAAAATTTAATTTATGATGCACCAAATTTAGTCTTCATGTTTTCTGCTACTGTCTTTTGTTCTGTACTTGCTGCAAAGAAAGGAAATGCGGCCTGAGCAAAAGCATATTAGCTATATTCTATCAGACTTAACCCTTCATTACTGCATTATTTCTTTACCCAAGTTGTAACATCTCAAACTCACTACCACAACAAGAACTATTGGTTATTTGATAGATAGACAAGTGACAAATTTAATGATGTTCTTTAAAGCACCAATATTTTTTTTCCATTGCCATACAATGCAATATACAATACATGGCATGATATTACTAATTTAAGAGTCTTAGGTGTAAGAGAGAAATATTCCATTCAGATTAAGATGTCTGCCTCTAAATACAGGACACCATAAGGTTTCAGCTGCTTTACACATTCATTAGTAGGATAACACCTCACAGGCTTCCATAGACTCTCAGAGAATAAAAGGCTGTTGAGGCTTACAGCTCGTAATGCCGAGTGTGGAGAAAAATACATAGCACAGACCTGGATAGGAAAACAGTTAAGCACTTGTTGCATAATGCAGCGATTGAATAAATCCTATAGCGGTTGAGGTCGATACTCATTAAGTGTAAATGAATGGTCATACGGCTGCTGCTTGTGCAGTAGGATAAAGAAACAGGAAGGGGATTTGGAATTCAACCAAGCCCCTTAACTTTTGACTTTCTGCACACTGTTGAGTTCTGGCATGTCTGCATGAGCTGGACGTAACACAAACCACAGCTACCACAAGCTATAGTGCTGAAGCAGGTTTCAGATGCAATGCAGACGCTTGAATTCCCCCTAAAGTGTTTGCATTGTAACATAACCCAATATTTAAAGAACGGATGGTAATGCAATAACCACTAAATACATGGAATGATTCAATAACCATTTCATAATGATGATTAAATGCTGAGTGATATTGTTGTTACAGTTTAACTGGTGACTTTTAGTCTCTTGATTCCAAAGCCCTGCACTTGATTGGTTTACATCTTAACTCTTTCTATCCAAACCACAGAAGTCCAAATGGTCTACATCCATATGCCAGCAGTGAGCACTCAGCCAGTTTGAAAGTGGCCTAATCAAAGGTTGGCCTTTTGATTTTAAAGTCATCACAGTGCATGTATTATAAGGATGCAGTGTTTTAATATCATGCCTTGATTTGACTCACAGGAGGGTTAATAAACAGTAAAAAGCTTTGTGGATGCGTGGGCGTTTGGAGGAACTTTCTGTAACTTCTTTATTTAAAATACCTCAGTACATGGTTATGATGTACTTACCATAATCCAACAAGACTCAAGGGAAGCGTAAAAAAGCCTATTTTCAAGCTGGAGTGTCTTTTATTTTAGTTCATTTTTCTTTTCAGATCAGATCTGTTAAATTAGTTGCCTGACCTTTTATTTGCTCCTTTAATGGCAGAGGTTGAGAAGGACTTTTTTGAGATGTGCTTTCTTTCTTTTAAGCCTGTTCTAGAGTGCATCAAAGGCAAAGGAAAATCAGGAAATAATGATCTCTTACCTGCTTTCTATTTAAGTTTTAATTCATTTACTGAAATGAAAGACTCTGAGGCACTGATGCTGTGTTCAAGAAAATGGTAAACTCAGTAATTCCATGAGCTCTGAAAAATGTGCGTTCACATGAGCAACTCGGACAAAATGGTCATTCGCCATATCAATAGCTGATTATGTTCACATCAATAAAACCTGAGAAGACCAGTGGGCTAATATTGATTACTAGAGATGTCTTTGCAGAAACTGTAATGCTGACAACTTCACTAATGAGAATGCAAATATATCACATACCATAACAAACGATTGGTTCAAATCAATCATATGGCATTTGTAATATTACTGTCAGCAGTCACAATGGAGGACCCCATGATTATGATGTCAAGTTGGATAAATCAGAATTTTTTTTCATGCAAATTGCCCGAGCAAAAAAATCCAACACAGCCATTCGTTTAAATCGTTTTGTCCGTGTCAAAGCTTGTATTATCCCAGTTTGCGATGTGTCGTGAAAGCAGCATGAGGTTAGCTCCCTAGCTTACATGCAAAAGACGGGATGCTTTTGTATCAGTTTGCTGTAAATCATCCCCTAAAACGGCCAATATTAGCTTATTGCAGATATACCGGTGGTAGCATATATATCAGCTGATTGACATTGAAGTATACACAAAGATATGTCAATAATTTGTCTACAAGTAGTGGCAAGTTTTGCCCGTATTGCTTTTGGTCAGGAAAAAAAAGGAAACATTAAAAATATGTATTCATGGTAGGGGTTATTATTAAAGGAAATTGATATAGCAAATACTGTTTATCATTATCAGTACTGCTGTCAAAAATCATATATATATAAAATTGAAATAGATAACGTAGCAATGACAAAATGCACCAGCATAGCAAGGGAAGAAATATATTTGGAACCAGAGAGAAAATGTCACTCTTGTGTTACTGGCTTGTAATGAGTTTTGAATTATTAAGCATACAAACTTCAAACTAGCTTTGGTAGCAGTGTCATCAGAGGTCACATCCAGAGTAATTACAGCTACAGCAAATTAATCACAGTGTCTCTGCCCAATGATGCAAGTTTTTAAACCCCACTGCAACACATCATCTCGTCATTTTTCTTGCGGTACTTTGCAGTGGCCTGAACGTGACTCAGTCTGTACAGAAAATCAGAGCTGTGTGGTTTGTCATGTGTATTTAAAACACTCTTCCACCTAAAGCCCGGGGAACGTTCGTCTGCCGCCTCCTTCCCTTCTCTCTCCTCTGCATTCCTCAGGGAACTCAGACTGAAATGTGAGCACAGCGTTTGTGTGGGGAACTCCGAGTTGATCTAATCTTTCAAAGTGAGAGAGGGAGAATTTAAGTGATGTCATGTAAAGGCAGCTTACAGCAAATCTAGGAGAGAGCGTTTCACGGTCAAATAGAGGTTTTAATTCTTTATGTGAAAACATCCAGTGGGGAAAAGGTTCCCTCTGTTTGTGTCCTCTCATTATTGTCATTAACTAATGTCAGGGGACAAATCCCACTTTGAGGAAACCCCTTCACCATGACAACATGCTGCCAGTTTTGCCATGCCAGAGATGGACAAAGAGATCATGAAGCCGTATGGACACCGTCTGATTTCTAAAGAGGCTCCATCTGCATAGTGGTTGTTGGGGGTGATTAGCATGGGCATGCAGTGGAATGGCGCCGGAATTCTCCCAGAGCCAGCCATGCTCTGCTGGGCGCCATCGTTCCAGAGAGACATGAAACAGCGGAGGCCATGGTTTCATCTCTGTAGTGGTGAGCCAGATGGCTGAATCTCTCCCCTGTGGTTCTCCTCAAACCAGAACAGAAGATCTTTAAAAAAAAAAATCCTTTTTAATTAATTTTGATTGTTTTGTCTTTTTTTTCCCCTTCCAGGCCTTGACTGGTATCTGTCATAATCATTGACTGTCAGCAGCGATACTGTGTTGAGCTGCTGTCATAAGTGAACTGTTGCTTAGAGTCTAATTCAAATTGTGGTGCTGTTAGACTGATTGTGGCTGTGAACAGATTAGGATCTGGATTGGGCTCCGGGGAGAGGCACGGCAGCCCCCCTCGGTACCCCGCAGACACCTCCAACCCTCGCTGTATACACACAAACACACACCGTAATACATAAGCCGCCTCTTTCCGCAGGGAAGATAAACATCTTCATATTTAATCTATCTCTTTGCCAAATGAAGCAGATATGCACCCGCTGTGACGCACTGCCTGGTGGCGACTAACTATAGGAGGAGTGTTTATGTGTTGCAGTAGCCATGGATTTTTCAGGCCTTTGCCCCAAGAAGCCGTGGTATCCAATTACTGATGCGTATTGATCATATCACATAATTGGCTGTGGAAAAGGAAGGGCACAAAGGTAGGGTTACGACGTTAGAGTCTGTCCCATAAAAGGCTACTACTTATTGATCCTCTCCACGGCTCAGTCTCTTGTTAATCATGCAAACAAAGTGTAACAGTGTGTCGCAGGTTATAGAGGGTGGAAGAGATCATTTCCTCATGCTCCACCTTTAGCTCAGGGTGCGCTGCTTCGTGATTTGTCAACCCAAGTGTTTTGTCACAGTGTGTTTGTGTAGATTTTCAGTCATCCGGGTCATCGTAATCCTTGAAGGTTGATTCAGAAGCAACTGGACTTCTTTTCTTAGCTTGAAGACGTTTCACCTCTCATCCGAGATCCGAGAGTTTTAAACTGTTGGTACGGGGTCAGGATATTTATCCTCTGTGAGATGTAAACTACCTTGAGACTCATTAAGTAACCTGTTCCCTGTCCGTCTCTTCCTGGTCCTTCCCAGTCTAGACTAATCTAGTCCTTCCTAGTCTAATAAACTGTATTGTATGAACTTGGGGCCGTGAATTGAATTCTGTTGCTGGATGTAAATCCAGGTTCCCACAGATTAAATGAATCAGATGACTGATTATTGGTTTAGAGAAATAATCCCATCATAATGTGACATGCTGCTTGTTACCCACTAGCTACAGCAGCAGTAGCTCCAGTATCAAGGACCCTTTGACAGGGTAGAGTCTTGTCAGAAGGGACTAGGCCCAAGTTGCTCAGCTGAAGGTCGGCCTTTTTATTCGTTGGACTGTTCTAGTTCAGAGAAAACACAGCCACCCTGTCAGCCTCCAACAGACACTGATCTGTATTCTGCAGGTCTCAGATCAGCCCTCCAAGTCCTTAAAATTCTACATTGGAATCTTTTTCCATTAATGTGTCTGAAATTTTATGCCATCTTGCATGCTAATGAAGTGGTAATTGTCGCTGTTAACAACTTTAAGCTATTATCAGTTTTGGAAGTTATCTTGCAGGTGCACAGGAAAGAACGCTTTTCGGAGGAAATGAAAAAAAAAAGGCCCAAGGGAGACAGAAATGAGACAAAAAGACAGTTGGGATTATGTTATGGCTACACTGAAACAAGTTGTGTGTGGTTGTCGTAATATTTAGTCTACTGTCATGCAACCTTGTGTAGGCGCCTGTTTTCCTTCATGATGGACCTGGGGTGTCACTCCTATTGTGTATCAGTCTCTCAGTGCCACATTGGCACTTTTTTGTAGCCCATTTTTACTATTTAACTTTGGGGGAAAAAGAGGTTGAATTCCTTTGATTAAATCTATAAAAGCTGCTTCAACATAATTTTGATACACTTGATGAACATAGTTTCACTGTTAGCAGTTTCTTTTCCAAATCTGGAGGTATAATAGGTCAATTTATATTCAAGATTATGAATTGATCCTTTGCCGATCATTTAATATCCATCTCATCTGTGTAAAACCAACAGAGCATCTATCAGCAGACTCACTTTAGGCTTATGATTCAGCTGGTGAGAAAAGGAAAGTGAGGATTTTCTTTCCCCCCTTTCAGACAAAATTGACTCTCCATGGTTTTCTGTAATGCACACAAGTTCCCCTGTCTGTGTGTGATTGATGATATTTCTAAAAAACAATTTCTTATAAGTCCCAGCTAGAGGAAGGCAGGTGAGCCTCCTCAATCCCATTTCCCATCTAAAAAGGTGAAGAAAAAACATTAAACCTGCCAACGGTCTGGTGTTAGCATAATGAAAGCAACAGAGTGTGAAGACGGGGAAAAGCTAAACTATTTAGAATTAATGGCGGAAGCTCCCGGAGAAAACAATGAGAGAGGAAACGCCACAGAGGGAGGAGTCACAGATAATCTGATTGAGAGGAAGCTTTGAGTGGCTTTCTCCTGTCAAACCGAGCGTGTCCCTCACACTGACGCACACACCACACATCTGGTTGTCCATTTGCTCTAACGACACAAGACACCCAGCAGGTTTTTACAGACGCAGTGGAAGTTAGTGGGTCGGCAAACATGTCCACAAATCTCTACAAACAGAAGAAGAAAGATGCCCGTGTGCTTATCTGGGGAATTTGCCTGATATGATTCTATTTTAAAAGTCATAGCTAATAATTAAACCATCTGTTTTTTAAAGGCTTCCACATGGTATACCCAAATTAACTCTATAGTCAGTGTACGATTGTTAAAATGATCTAATTCTTAGCTTAGGAGATCTAATCAAAGCACTATTACTGAACTACATAAGGAGAAGGAACTTAAAGTGAACTCCTGAATGAACCTGCATGTTTGTTTTCATACAGATGAAAAGCTGAATAAAACTTTTCTGACGTGTTCAATCGTTTTCAGACCAAAGATCCACAACGAGATGCAATCATTTTAGAATGCTGAAAAGTTGCAGCGGTTTGTTTCAACAAAGTAGATTGAAGCTAAACAGACGTGTGTTGGCTCGTTCGGCCTTGGCAGAGACAACTGCATGTGCTCTAGTGAGTGCCATCCTGAAATAGATGAAATGGTTTAATAATTCCCAGTATAAAGAGTAATAATTGACATGCAGTTCAACTTCGGCCACTTTATTATCTAGACCTTGCGAAAACAAATGCAGTCTAATAAAACAGCCATAAACTAAATGCTGCTTTCATCAATGCTCTGATGTTATTGAGAGGTTTTATTACAGCATCAAGGCAGAACTGAAACAAACCGGCCGTGTTAGGTAACCGTAAAACACATTTATCTTTCTGTGTTTGTTCATCCAAGGTTTCCTTTTCCTTTCTGATGGCATTCATGGCTTCCCTCCTAGCATAAGCACTTGGTGGTTTAGAGAGTGACTGAGAAAGAGAGTTGTGTAATCCCCTCCCCTCCCTTCCCCTTAAGCCAGACAACAAGAAACATGTGGACGGAGAACAGAGAGTTCAGAACGCACCCATCCCCACCTTGGATGAGTCCAACAATGCTTGGCTCAGACTGTGCACTTGGAGTCTGGACACCCCACTGTTATCCCTCCAAACCCTGTGCAAGTGTTGCATTCTTAACGCTGATTTCGGAGAAGAATGTATGGGTGTAGTCTTTTGTTGGCTGTTCCCTGCGCTGTGCAAAGTGTGTAATTTTCTTTCTCTGAGTGGGGTAAAAGGTGTTATTTTCCTCTCCACGTTTCGACCCTGACAAGCTGAGACTGTCTTTCCAGAGGTTTTAATATTGTGTATCTTCACGTTGTCATGTGTGTTTTCTCAAGTGGTGTTCCACTCTCCTCCTCTGTCATTTAAAGGATAAATTGCAACATGTTTTATGCCCTTGGATCACAGTAAAAGTGATGCATTGCTCTTGTTTCTTTGAGCTCCCGGAGTGAAACCTCCCTATGTATGCTTTTTCTACATCATTGATCCCATGTGAGTATGCAGTGCAGGTGCGGCAGCCAGAATTAGAACTGTAGAATCAAGCGAGCTAACTTCTGCTTTCATGAGACTTATCTATTTGCCTTTTCATTCAACAGTGTCTGCTTCAGTTTCTGTTCTTTCCTGCTTGTGTTTGTACTGTAGACTGGCACAGGCCATCCCATATGCGATGTAAAGACACAGTGGTCAATGCAAACTCATCCAGTTCATTAATATGTCTGCTCTGTTGGAGAAATTTGGTGGTAAATCAGTGGTTCTGTTGGTGCTTGAGGCCAAGACTGCATTTAAAGAAGAAGAAGAAGAAGAGCATTTATTTCTAAAAATAAATAACTTGAATGAGTTTGCAGCTGAGTGTGAAGAGGCTGCGATGAGAACAAGCACCTCCAAGTCTGAGGTCACATGGTTCTCAGTCAGAAAAGGGTGGATTGCTCACTCCAGGTCAGGGATGAGTTGCTGCCCCAAGTGGAGGAGTTCAAGTATCTCGGGGTCTTGTACACGAGTGAGGGAAGAATGGAGCGGGAGATTGATAGACGGATTGGGGCAAGGTAGAGATAGGGTGAGGAGTTCAGTCATTCGGGAGGGGCTCAGAGTGGAGCCGCTGCTCCTCTGCATCGAGAGGAGTCAGCTGAGGTGGTTCGGGCATTTGGTTAGGATGCCCCCCGGACGCCTCCTTAGGGAGGTTTTTCGGGCATGTCCCACTCGGAGGAGACCCAGTAGACCCAAGTCAAACTGAAGGGAATATATCTTACGGCTGGATTGGGAACACCTCGGTATACCCCCAGAACAGCTGGAGGAGGTGGCTGGAGAGGTTCATTCTTCGAGAGCATTCTATAATTTTTTTTAAGCTTATCATCATGAAACCTCTGCATCACGACCGCTGCTGTGAGCTGCTCATCTTGTGAGTATGTGAAGCTGGCATCACTGTTAGCTTTAGCAGCATGTCTGCACAGCGTTGAACAGTATCAGCTCCGTGTCAGCTGTCAAAACACCGTCAGACTCGACTTAAAACGGACTGCTGAGAAGATCAAGAGCAACGATCCCCTGGAAGGGTGTTTAGGATCTTTCAAGTCATTGGTCTCACGCACCTCTCAGGCCACAATAGTACAGTTTATACTAACAGGATTGACTGAGTTAAAAGCATTGTTGAGGAGGTAGATAACTGCAATACTTTATTTGATTTGAACAAGCTTTGTTTGCGATGATGCATGGAACACATCCTGAATGATATGTAGATCACACAGGCCAGTGGTTTATTTTGTCGAATAACAGCAATTTGTAATGTGGAAATTAGTCTCTGAGCATTGCTCATTCGTATCCCTTCAAGATTCACAATTTGACCATCATTTCTATACACTATTTTCGCTGCTTGTATTCACAGTGTCTCATAGTGAAAGTGGGTCTTTCCCTCCCTCGTGTCTTCCACCAAGTATCCATTAACTCATTGACAATCGGCCTCTCTCACAAGAGAAATGGTCTTTTGATTCATGAAACCTTCTGCTGTCTCCACGGCTCCTTGCTAAGGTTGTATTAGCCTTCAGTATACAGCACATCGAGACATGTGACTGGCCATCTTTACTGGCCAACATTCAGCTGAAGGGGTGAGTGCGTGTTGAGTTTGACCTGCTTGTCTTTGCCCCTGGCAGTGCTGTTTCATTTCTCTTGTACTTACCTTGTTTTTCCAATATGACTTGACCTTGACAAAGGAGAATGGGGTGGGGGGAGTACGGGATCACATTCTCCCCGACCGCCACCCTCAGATGATCTGAGATGATGAACTACAGGTCCCGATGCATCCATCTCTTTCACATACACCTCTTCTTAACATCCCTCCCCTCGGTCACTTTCTCTTGGTCGATCCTTTTTAAATGAAATGAAAATCTTACAGCTGGAAAATAAGGAAACTCAAGATATAAATTTATATATACATATAATTTTAATTGTCTTTAAATGCCAGCCCGAGTGATGATACTATGGAGAGGTCATTACAGGCCTCGCTGGATTAAACAAGCTTACTTCTAACCAGACAGCTGAATGGCACTGAGGATTTGCTGTTTGACCGCTTGAACTGATATATTTTCTCCTTACGGATTTCAATTTGTGTAATCATGGAGGCAACCTTTCAGAAATGTGCTGCATCGTTGAACACTCACGGTTTGATTGATAACTACAAATCTGCTCCGGGCTGTTTTCTGCCAGTCATGCTCCTGTATTATTTGGGGAGGGGGGGGGGCAAACAAAGTAGTTGACTTCTGCTTGATAAGGAGTAAAACATTTTATCTGGATATTGTAAAAGAGAACTAACATGCATGTAATTCATGGTCTTTATTATTGATGATAAGGTTGATTAGTAGATTACCGGCACTTAGAACATCAGAGCATGTCGACGCTCTGGTGCGTTTAATTTAGCGAAGGATCTGATAATTTGTGTGGCTGGATCACTGGAAATAGTGACATCATTGACGGAGTACTTCCTGATGTGTGTGGGGTTTTTAAAGCTGTTTTCTCCTCTGTGCAAATGGTACTGGGCTCTTTGGTGTTCTTAGGTCATATTTATATCATATTTATAATATTTCATTATTAATCTTTTGTTTGGTTTTGCAACAGTTTGCTGCTCACAGGTTGAGGACTGGTACCTCGATGAAACTCCAGAGAAATCTGTATTTGATAAGAATCTTTTTCTTTTTTTTGTGGTATTTTGATTGGTTGTTTTCAAACAGCCATGGATGACAATGTTGATCTGTCCTTTGGTTTGCAGTCATACAAAGTGAAATATTAGCCACTGGATCGATTGCAATAACATTTTGTTTACATTCATGTTCCACAGAGAATATTTTTTCCCAGTAAAACCATTTCAGTTGAAGGCTAATGGCCAAGTACAAGCAGAGCTAATGATATTAGAATCAGTTGCAATCCAGCAGATTTTGCATGCTATGTTAAGTGGTAAACACTATACTTGCTAATATTCTGCATGTTAGGATGCCATTATGATTATGTCAGCATGCCTGTGTGAGCATTTAACTGCAGCATCACAGAGCTGCTAGCATGGTCTTTGACTCTTATTTGTTATACAAAAACTATTAGGAACTACTTTTGTCGCTTGGTAGAAATAACTGACCTGAATTTGCCAAATCATCCAGTTTTTTTCAGGTTAGCAGGTGTAAATCCTGCCCTGTATGAGTTCCTTTTCACAGTTGTTTGTATAGGCTGGTTTGGCAAAAAAAAAAAAAAAAAAAGTTTTTCAGTTGACTTTTAGAGATCAAGTACATTTTGTAATTTTTTTGCTATTTGATTTTAATGGTGTTTGCAAAATGCAACATGTAAATGAAAATCTTTGAAAAAAGCAACAAAGCAAAGAAAAGAAACCACAGAATGATTTTGATGATGATTATTATGATTATTAGAATGATTGTGTTTCAAGGCTGTGTCCTTACTGCAGCAGCTCGCAGTTCATTTGCAGCTCCTGTCATCTGTCACCTCCTGTCTCTATGTCTCTCTTTGTCCTGTCACAGATAAAGCAGGAATGCCCAAAAGATATTTAACAATGCCTGATTTCTATCGGTTGAAGAAAGAACACAGAAATACTTGTCGAGCACTTTTGAATCACCTCTTGTTGAAGACATCTGAGGGAAATTTAAACACTTGTAAATGTTCCCAAATGTACAGCTTTCAAATCTTAAAGTACAACAGAAGACTAGAGTTATTCTTCTCTAATGCTGGAGAAAAAAAAACAGCAGCTTGGATTAAAACATGAAAATGATATAATTTGTTGCCAAGTGTTTCATTTATACTTCACCTTGTAACCATTGAGCTCTCGAACATCAATCACTTATTTTATCTTGATCCAGAGATCATTATCGCTGGCTGTGTATTCACCATTGCAAACAGCATAGCCTCAAACAGCATCCTAAATGCATGGCAACAGAGGAAGTGGCTCCATTGCAACAAACAGCTCATCCCTTTGTGTCAGGTTAACTTTTATCAGGGCTATGAGGCTACAGAAATTATTGTCTGCCCTACTTGTCACTTTATTGAGACACAGAGGATAAAACTCACTGATAGATGTGTGGGAACATTCGCGCTTTAAAGCCGCTGTAACCTTGCAGGGCTTACTAATTAAAGGTTCTGAAGAACAAACACGGATCCTGCTCAGAACTTTGTCTTCATGAGCACAATCAAAACAGCGGAACAAACAGAAGACATTTCCATCTCCTCCTCTACTTAATGACAGTTTCCGTACGCCTCGGGACAGACGAGAGCGCAGTAATGAGAAAAACAATGGGATGGCTTGCTAGACAACTAAATGTGATGGGAACACCTGCCATTTGTTTTATACCGAGTTTAACGATGCATTTGATAAATGGGCTATTTTGCCTTAATGCATTTTTAGCAGCGTCTTCTATTGCAAAGCCCCGAGGCAAAGCAGCTTAAAAGTTTTAGCTAACATCTGCGGGATAGTGATCCTGGCATGTTTTTTGACAGCTGTGTCTCCAAACAGACGATTGAACCGGAACGGACTAGAAAGTTGTCTCCGGGACGACTTCACTCCTCACTACACTATCTGCTTCTTGAATTATTTAAGTGCCTGAGATCAGTAGGCCTGGCTGCACAGTAGCAATCACAAACTGTATTAGGCTTGTGTGTTGAATGGTCTGTGGTGAGGAGAGCATATATTTAAGACGGTGCAGCTTTATTAGTGACTGCACGTACATCATGTCTGGTTTACTGGGCAGCTGTGTTGTGAGCATGGAGCGCAGTGGCAATAAAGTGTCAGCAGAATTATGCTATTTAATGGTGATTATGTCATGGACACAGAAAATACTCTTTCTGATTGGCTGGCAGGTTTACCTTAATATATGAGTGAAAGTCACTACAAATAAATTTATTCCTCTCTTGATGTTGCACGTTTGACTTTTACAATATGTTTCTGCTTGTTAAACTCGGGAATGGGTGATAATCTCAGCCAAGAAAATGGCTGTGAACTCTGACCACGTCAGACAGTCAAAGTTACTTTATTAAAAAGGCTCAACTCAGAGATGGAGAGAAGAAAAATAACTGAAGACAAGGTTCGTGCAAAGGAAGATTGATTGATTGATTCCTGTGGCATAGATGATGGTGTTAAACATGTTATTCATTCTATAGTATATCTCTCTTTCTAATCTGAGCAGATTTATAATACCATATATCCTCTGTATGGAAGTATTTGTTCTTCAAAATCTGAAATGAACTTCCACATTCTGTACAGAAACCTGATGGTCGGTGAGAAACAAAATGAAAACATTATAATGTTTCCTTATTCATACAGTACATCCATTTAACACTTACGCTTTTCATAGTGGCCATCTGAAGACCTGGGACTTTTCTGCGTGGAGTTTGCATGTTCTCCCCGTGTCTGCATGCATGGGTTCCCTCCAGGGTTCCCTTCTTCCTCCAGCCACCAAAAACATGCAGTATAGATGAACTGGAGACTCTAAATTGACCGTAGGTGTGAATGTGAGTGTGAATGGTTGTTTGTCTTTCTATGTGGCCCTGTGATGAACTGGCGACTTGTCCAGGGTGAACCCCTCCTCGTGCCCAAAGTCTACTAGGATAGGCTCCAGCGCCACCACGACCCTACACAGGATAAGTGGTTACAGAAAATGAACCTTATGAATGAACCATGAAGCTTAATTAAAAAAAATTGAATTCTAAAGGTGGCTGAATGTCCTGTTTGCAACCAGTTCTATAAATATACAGAAAATGAATCAATGTAATGAGTTGAATGGAATGATTTACTACTTTGCAGTGTTTTCCACAGAACATTGACAGAGCACCACAAACCAGCTCTTTGACTTTGCAAGTTGATAATCAAGAGTATTCATCGATGCTCACTGTTCTGGCTCACAACACACTTTAGATGTTGATTTCACGGTTTGAAAGTTTGATAAAGGGAGTTTACGAACACACTCTCTGTTCATATGGAGTCATGTAAGGGTCAAAACTTGCTGAGCTTGATGCTCAGCTGTTTCACGCCTAAACAAACCAAGCAGCGCTGTAAAGTGTTGAAATACTTCTTCCAACTCTGTACTTTGTTTAAGGCAAACTGTACCCTTTAGCACATCACAGAGCGTGGGATGTTTAACTAGTTTGCATATCTATCTCATTTAGTGCATCCGGAGTCCTTGTGTGAAAGATCTGACTGTTCATTTGCTGAATATTAAAGCCATCTGTTGGCGTTATAAAGCACCCCAACAGTCCAATTAGATCAGCGCCACAGATTGACACGACAATGAGCGTGCACACGTCCCACGGATCAACAAAGGAGGGTGGGAGGACAGGACTCTGACGTGCTCAGCCATGCACAGACAAAGTTGTGCACATATGCAAATTCACATGCATGTGTCATCTGTTAATCTTGACTCTAGTTAGCAGTTACTTTTTTTTAACCCTTTACCTACCAACGCTTGTGCACTCTAGTGTCCTTCTGCTTCAAAATGATTTACTCGGTAAAACACACCGATTTGCTGCAACTAAAAAAGGTGTAATACAAGCTACTGTAAGACATTCCTGAACATGATCCTTTTTACACAGTGTGCCGAGTCATGTTTACACACTATTCTTCTCACAGCAACCTGCATATGTTGCCAGATTTTGATGGATAGTTTTCAGGACAAAAGCAAACACCGTGGATGAATGCTGCTGCTGCATGGAGCGCAAGTGAGAGCAAGTACTGTTATTCTGAGAAATTGATCAGAACGCTTGAGCATAGTGGTCTGGCTTGAGGTTTAATGAATAATTTAAATGTGGATGATGACTCAGCACAAGTAGCTGTGATTTCCTCTCTGGAAATGTATACAGGAAAATCCTATATTGTGTGTTTTGTTTATGGGGTGAAGTGTCAGAATGGATGAGTAGAATAGAACAGAATAGAATGGGAGAGCAATGCTGATTTCTCTGGTGATAAAACGCATCCATTCACTTACTCACATGACACTTAGGCAAAATCCACACTGTAACCAAAAAAAACCTGTAAAATAAAAACTAAAAAAAAAAAATTAAAAAAGTAAAAGAACTGGCAGCAGAGTTTCCAGACAGATAATGTCAAATTACAGTAAATAACATAGCACCAAATTACATGTAATAAACTGTAAAAATACAGAATAGATTTTACAGTCCAAATGAATAAATTACAGTATATTATTGTTAATAAACGTTCATTTAACAGTGGAATATATTATGTCAAAAAACAATAAAAACAACTACCTTCCAGGTTAATCTATTTTAACTTAGGGCATCTTTAGGGCGTTTATAGAAAAACAACTATTCATTGAATCCTCTATGCAATCTATGTCCCAAGTAGAATTTGAACCCATGATCGTTGTAAAGCAACAACAAGTAAAAATCCAGAGCATTAGCTAATTTTCGCCTTACTAATATAGGAGTTTGCTGATACTGATGTTTTATGTGACAGCAAATTGACAATGATTTGGATTGTTGGAAGGAGAAAACATTTTGAAGATGTAGTTTTGGTCCGTGGGACATTTTCCTGGAAAGCAGTTATTCAGTTAATCAAAAACTGATAAAAACATAATGGAAATGATCATTAGTTGCAGCTGTACAATGCAACAGTCTCTTGTTGCTGCAGATC
The DNA here is from genome assembly GCA_037577475.1 of Chaunax sp. Z400. Classification (NCBI taxonomy): domain Eukaryota; kingdom Metazoa; phylum Chordata; class Actinopteri; order Lophiiformes; family Chaunacidae; genus Chaunax; species Chaunax sp. Z400. The sequence goes on from CM075199.1 coordinate 4,071,619, forward strand.
TGATCTGAGTTCTTGGAGAAAGGGCCTTTAACCATCCATTACTGCTCCTTGTTCCCAGTGTAACCTCACACCAGGTCTGCTAAGACTCACAGACACAAGCGTAGCCTCATATCCCACTATTTCTATTTAGAAGCCCCTTTATTCTATTATGAGCTATGAATTATGGAGTTCCCTCAGTGCGTCTCTCTCCGTGTAGCAGAGAGGCTGCTCTGATTTTAATGCTGGGAGCTGTTAGTCCTTGTCTGTCCCATCCGCTGCAGCAGGCCAAGCCTCTAATGGATGTGGAGGGGGGAAGAAAAGCAAGTCTATCTAATGGCCAGTCTTATAATGTGATGCTAAAATAATCAAGACCAGGGAGGTGGGGTGGGGGTTTCCGCTTCTTGGGGTCGATGTGAAGGACTACGGGCTTGGAATCTGGGAGGGACGACCTCCTGAGCGACCAGAGGGACTTGACCCCGCTGTGAGGAAGTTGTGATGTAACTCCTCCGGGACGAGCACTAACAGATTAGATTAGACATCATGTTGATGAATATGGGCTTGATGTTTCATTTTGGGGGAGAAAAAAACTGGCAGAAGATTGGATTTCAACTTGAATACTCAGATGAAATAATTGGCTGATTAATCAACATTTGCAGCCATGAACTGTATTTTCTTCTTGCATCAGGAAACACTTGAAAGTTTTGAGAAAGTTCCCAGAAAATTGTTTGCATTTGGAATTTTGTAAAAACCGAAAATGATTATCTCCGAGTAAATATTTTCTCTTGTACTTGAGGTGATGTCACGACCCTCAGCTCCCCTGAACCTTTATTCCAAAGGTTGAAGGAAAAAGTTAGACCTGATCTGTAATACCAGGCCTGATTCTCTCATCTCATACTTCACAAGTTTATGAGACTTGCTTGGTGGCCATGTTTCTTTACAACCTTTTTATTAGAGGCAAAGACGTATTGGCCTCATGACTTGTTAACATCAGCACATCTCGTGTTGCTCTTTGCTCTTAAATTAGCTTGGCTTGTCCCCGACGTTATGTAAGTTTATTGGTCAGCCATGAGTTTCTCTGCTGCAGACGAGTCTTTGTAATGCTCCCTTTGCAAGGGCACAGAGGAAGTCCAGACAGTTTGTTTATGTGGCAGAGAGGTGTTTCCCCTCTCTGTGTAACTCAACCAAACAGCCAGAGAAAGCCTCATAAATGATTTAATGTCTTGGCCTCTGACTCATTTCACAGATTCAAATGTATCCCAGAGTCTAGCCTGTAAACGTTTGCATTGCTTCCTTGCTCTTGGAAAACCCCTTCTGCAGCTGAGGTCATCGGCACTGGCTGGTTTTTCATTTGTGTTTTGTGATGACATCGTTACTAGCTGCTCTGGAACTGCTCTCCTGTTTTCATGTTATTACTGATAATGAACTTTGCTCTGCATTTGTCATCGCACATAATTGCGACATCAAGACCTGAAAAGACTCACATGATTGTCCTTAAAATAACACCCACAGCAATAGGTTTCGTCTGCGATGGAAAGTCCTGAAGAACTCCACAGCAAGTGAGCGGACTGATGTGAGATCAGGGAGTTCACTCTGGCTTTTCTGTGTTTAAATTGAGGTTAAAATACAGGCAGCCATGCCTGGAGAGGACTGCTCCGGCTCCTGCAACCATCACCGTGACAACAATACTCCGTTAACAATTAGTATTCAGTTTGTCGCTGATGAGCTACAGACATGGTGTGTAGTGGACTGCAGAGACCTTGTTGTAAGAGACTGACACAAACACACAAAAGGTTTTTCATGTGTGATGTTTTTTCCCCCTCCAGGTCATTCTAGATGATGTGCACTTTATTGTATATTAACGATAATGCAGGTGTGTATCATCTGGGCCTGTAAACCAAATCAAGTGGAAATGATTTGAACCACATTGGCCTTTATGAAACCATTTGCTCTACTTTGCTGCTCTGCACACACTAACACACGGGAAACACACAATGCGCTGACAGTAACACAAGTATGGATTTGTGCACACACACCAAGGTGCAAACGCTTTGTTGGCACTCTTTGCCTGCGGGCTATAACGGATGATATTTACATAGCAGTTTGGATAAGAGAGTGGTACCATTAGCAAGATGGATCGTCGCAAAGTGGACGGGGATTTATCACGAAGCCAAAGCCTTCGTGAAAAATAAGCGATGTCTCTTTTCCAACCCGCTCGTTTCCAATCATTCTTTCCAGTTTTTGCATATGCTTGTTCTTCCTGGGCGTGGCCTCTGCCTCCCTGTCACGCCTGGGCTCCGGGCCCCTTCCTCCAGCAGATGGAAAAGCTCTTCTATTATCACGGCTCACCACTGCACCTCTGAGACTCCATCATCCTCATATCTCCTGCTTTCACTGAGGCCCCGAATGGCCCCGTGTGGTGCTGCTGCCAGGCTCTTTGCATCTTTGAGACCTTGCATTGGTGCGTGCATGTGTGTGAGTGAGGTTATCACTCTAATGCTTATCTGGTCTTTTGCATTATCTGGGCACAGTGACTGCATTGTGTCGGCTTTACTGATTGGTGATAGTGAGATGTTACTGATGTTATTCCACATGGATGGGTGCAGTGCTAAAGGACAGGGAGGAGGAGGAGGAGGAGGAGGAGGAGGCACAGGGAAAGGCCAAAGCATTGTCATGGATCACAGATCAAAGATTGTCTAAGCGATGATGGAGAAACAGTTAAAGCAAACAGGCGCATGAAAATTCAAGTGCAGCTTTACCTTGCCCCAGGCTTTGAGACAAGCTGTGTTTGTGTATGTGTTCTTTAAAATGTTACTCAATCTGCTTGGTTTTGTTCTCTGTCTAAATCCTATTAACAAGAAGTCAATGGTCGAATTGAGAGCAGGCTTTAAAAATGGCTGAATCATACCCATTAAACCGAAATCAATTCATGTGGTTACCCTTTATTTAGAAACTTAGACACACTGACAATATAGGGGGGTAAAAAAATTAATGTGCACTATCCTTATCCACTTTATAATGTTGACTCTTAGGCCTGAAACAGTTGCTGATGCTTATCCATCACCTTGTCAATATGTGCACTGATAACAGTGAAAGCAGCTCCAGGGTTAGATCTATTGCTATTGATCAACGAGTTGAATAGAGACACAGCTGCTTCAGCCAGCCAGGGGAATAATAATACGGAAGAGTTGAGAATCTCTGTTGTACGCAACATCTTGTTTGATTCAGAAACAGCTGAAGTTCCTCTACCTGCCTTAATACTGGCCATTTTGGTCGACCATATATTTAGGCTATTCCATGTATTGTTCCTTTAAAGATTATTTTTAATCATTTTGAAAAAAACAATGTCACGTATCGAGTGCTCAAATGATCAGGTTAATAAAGTGACGATAAAGAGAATTCATCAGCATTAGTTTGATAATTGATGAATTGCTTCAATCACCTCACAAGCGAAAATTCCAACCATTCACTGGATCCAGTCTGCTAAATGTGACAGTTTGCAGTGAACTGAATGCTTTTTTGAGAAGTTGTCAAATGATCAAAATCGATTGGCCAAAAATGAATTGATTCATTATTGTAGAAATAGAATGAATTAGAAGTAGAATAGAAAGCCTTTATTGTCATTGTACGAAGACATACAACGAAATAAGGAGTGCTACGTCTGATTCAGTGCAAAATATAAAACAGGTCCAAAAGACATTCACGTTGAACGGACAAGTTAAAACAGAAGACACTGCCAATAAATATACAAAATAAATACTAAAATAATAGAAGTGATATGTTTTCTATCGGTTACTGCTCATGGTGAATATTGCACTTCGAATGTATTTGTTGGAATAATGAACAGATATGGTCTGAGGGACTCAATTGATTAGTCTGATTTCCAGGTCGTTTTGGTTTGGAGGCTCAGACCGACTAGAATGTCAGATGTTTGCCTTTTTCTGTTGGTTTGGTCTTTTGGACTGAGAGCAAGGTTAGCTGAGGATATCAACCAAATTTATTTGTAAAGCAGAAACCAGAAACTGATGAGAGGGTTTTACTGCTAAACTCAAGATATCCTCTATCCTTAGATCCTAAATTATTATGGCTCTCTTCTCATCCTTGGCTCAGACTGTCATCTTTATATCTTTTTTGAGGAACATGTTGCGGATCGGCCTGTCTCATCATTTAGACAAGAAGCACTAAGGAGCCTTTATCACACTGTTTTCCAAGTTGTTAAAACCTTCAAGCCTCATCACTCCCCCCTTCTCCTGGTCACCTCTCCAACCCTCTGGTGTTGTCAAATGCATCAGAAAGAGGGAAAAGTATGGTACTGGTGTTACCCGAGGTACCGAATTACCCTACATGCGATTGCTATTTTCACCCTTCTACCCCTCTGAGTGTTTCTGGAAGCAAACGACAACTGGCTGCTGGCTTTGACCAGGTGGGGGAACTGTTCCATTAGGCTGCCTGAAGATCCTCTTGGGATTTCTTTGGAAAAGCTGTGTTGGGTGAATTAAACAGACCCCCCCCCTCGCCTCCAGAGTATCTTTGGCCTAAAATTGGTAATATGAGAAGACTAGTGTTGGAAAAAGAAATAAATGAGGACTTATTGGACCAACAAAACCCAAATATATTCAGTTTAACATGATATATTGTACAGAAAAGCAGCGGATTCTCAAATATGAGAATCTGAACACAAGGTTATTTTGCCAATGTGTCATTTTGTTTGCTAAATGATTGTAATGATTATTCATTTATCTAATTATGGGTTGATTACTGACATTTGCCCATTTAATATTCTAATCATTTCATCACCAAACAGACATTTCCAATTTTGTGTAGTTCTTTGTCCCGTGCCTTCTTCTCCGACACTTTGGTTGTATTTACTGCATGCCACTCACTAACTTTACCCTAACACGGATGGTAATGTGATGATAATGGTAACACGGATCATACTTTGTGGCAAAGTACCAAGATTCTCCAAAGTGTCGGATGTATCTGTGTGTCTATGTTTGACCAGGATGTCGTCCATTCCAGAATGCCTTTTTTTTTCTTCATTTGACATCAAACTGGAGTAGTGCAGCCGGGTGCCAGAGAGAGATGTGGAGACACATGGAAAGAGGGAAGTCACGGCAGTGCACACGGCAATTTAAATTTTAATTGCCTAGATTTATCTTCCTCATCCAGTTTGACGGGCTGATAATAGGGCTGATAGCACGTACTGCCTGTTTGTTAAAGCATTGGCAACATCCAGATATATGGGCAGGAGCAGAAGTGATTTACGGCAACATTTCCTAACAGCCGACAAACACCTACATTCACAAAGCAAACACAGCCATGGTTGGGTATATCCCGGAAGCCTATTGGCTGATCTGTGTCTCTCCGTGACACCACACCACCTACACTCAGGAACACAATATATTTGTGTGCTATAATGTAATCTTTCCCCAGGATGCCCATATAAAGTTTTAAAGTTTTTTGCAACTCATGGTTGTTGTCGTCATTGTTATTGTTCAAATGGGAATGTGTTGTTGTTGTTATTGTTCAAATGTGAATGTTGTCATCATTGTTATTACCTCCGCCATGGAGGTTATGGTTTTGCCAGCGTTGGTTGGTTGGTTGGTTTGTTTGTTTGTTTGTTAACAAGATAACGCAAAACGTTTTTTATGGATTTTGTTTAGATTTTCAGGAGAGTTCGGAAGTGGCCCAAGGAACAACCGATTAAATTTTGGTGGTGATCTGGATCACCGTCTGGATCCAGGAATTTTTTTGTAGTTTAGTAGTTATACCACATGTACTGTTGTATTGTAATGATTACAAGACTCCACAAGATGGGGCTGTCTGCAACAAAAATGACTGTAGTTTTGCTTAAGAGTGAAAGGGCAACATGGGGAAACGGAGCTGCCTTGGCAGGGGTCTGCGCTCTCCGAGTGCTTTCTTATTTCTGTTATGCCGTAGTAGTCTTCTGTTTCTATATTTATCTTTATTTAACCAGGTGATCCTCATTGAGATCAAAAATCTCTTTTCCAAGAGTGACCTGGCCAAGAGAGCAGCATAGAAATTGATACAAGTAGACAGTATAACCAAACAACTTTCATACACTACAAATAAATTAATACAATACAATAAAATCAAAGAATAATTAAGAACAGGTTAAAAAAGAATACACGTAAATTCCCCCAAAGTAAAAAGTTTTGACAGCTTCAGGTCCTTCTGTAAATGTACTGTTTGCACATTATGACAAATTGTTTGCCTGGGATCATGTAATCAATGTTTGAGTTCAATATTTCACAACTTCTTATCTTATTCTTATCACAATGAGACAATCATTTGTCTTGCACAAAGAGTAAACTTGGCCCCTTGTCCAGATTCACTGTGCATTTGCAGCAGTATCTGTTGATAATGTATCTTCAGGGCTGTTTTTTTCTTCTTTTTTTTTTAGGGTTGAACTGTCAATTTCTTTGCACATAGATCTCTGAAGTAAGGGTACTCATGTGAACAAAAATCAGAATGCCGGTACTCAGTAGCAGTGGGCACTGGCCGGATTCAGGCACCATGTATTTGTGAGGTTAACCACCAAACCAGCTGCTTTATTTTAACCAACATCTCATTTATCTTCTCTCATGAAATCTTATTAAAGATTAAAACTTAAAAAGTTTTGAAAGCTTTCCAAATGCACATTTGCTCCACTGGCCTACTTACATGCATAAAGCTAATACTTTAGTGATTCTTTCCTGAAACTCTGAAAGCTAGATGCTCATTTCTCTGCAGATCCAGTTCATGTCGACATTAAGTACTGAGAATAGGAGACCTTGTCACACAGAGGAAACTTGATCATTTAGACCTCTCCCCCTTTATTTCCCTGGCTCTTTCATACTGTCTCTCTCTTCCATTTCATCCATCCATCTCTCCTTATCATCCTCTAGCCCCTTTGCAAGTGTGTGCTTCACTTATTTTTCCACATCTTTCACCACACTGTGAATTTCTATGCCATTTTCATTGTATAAGTCGGCATGAAAATAAAAGATCCTTGACCTCAATCTGTTTATTTTTTTCTATTGTCTTTCTCTCCAGCTGTTAATGCTCTATTCCCAGCAGCCATTGAAATTCATTTTCAAACAAACTCGCATCAACAAATGCAATGAAAGTGTAATTGAAAAATTTTCTTATGGGACACAGCGGCATAATGTGTAATTTCCTCAGCAAACGCTGTGCCACCATGCTGTTTTGTAATATGCTCGCGCTCAACAGGCACAGTGCCCTGGAGTTGCATCTCAAATTGCTCAATATGAAACAACAACCCAAGTGGGTGATGATGAGGAATATGAACAATCACATCTTTGTTTTCGTCATAATTCTTTCCCTCTCGCCAACATTCCAACAATTAAAACCTACAAAATGTACTTAATTAACTTCCATAACATGCATTTAACAATCTGTTATTGGAAGTGTAATGAACCCCGTCTGTGCCCTCAAAAAAACGGAACAAATTCAAGTGGAAAGCATCGATTATATCCACCTTATGCTGCTGTGCAGCTGAGGATAAGGCAGGCAGAAGGAGCGAGAGATTGTGCTTCATTTCGATGACAGCTGTATGAGCTCATCTGGTGATTGAAGGTTCATCAGGTAGTTAATTTGTGAGTGAACGTCTCGGCTCCTGTGAGTGATGCCTTTTGGATGGTAGCGCAAGACTGAGTGGAATAACGACTGTGGCTGCCGCGGGAAAAAGCTTGTTATCTGACTGTCACTAGATGGATAGACCTCATTTGTAATTAGCATCAGGATAGTAATTTACAAGACTTCTCAAACACGGAGAATGTTAGTTTGAAGAGCTAGTTGTAATATGTTAATGAATGCAGCTTGCTCATTTGATGGTTGGAGTTTTACTCAGAGAGAAAAAGAAAGGTCGGCGGGATCGACGTTATGAGTTCAGCACAAATCGATGGAAAACATTAAAGATGTTATACTGGATGCATATGTTTTTATAGTGCAGCTGCAGAGTTGCCGAAAGAGTGTAATCATCAAAATTTGTTGCCTTGATCCAAACATAATCCTCCTACTGCTCTCCCTCAGCACATAGCCTCTAACCACTTAAATCACTTTATGAGATTCCGTGTTTGGCTTTATATTAAGGAGAGAAAGCGAACTCTTTGTCTCACACTCCCTGCTGTGTGATGGATGGACGGACAGCACCATAGGTCTAATTGTCATTAGCCTCCTAGAGAGAAAAGCCTGTTGTAATGTGGACTCATATTACTGTATCGACTTTATCAGCAAACAGCTGTTCTTCTGTGCTAAGCTGATGCCGAAATGACTGTGTTTCATAGAAGTTCAGATGTGAGCTCTGCAATGCCATCACTGTGATGGTGCTGCACTTTTAACCCAAATAACACTGCAGGTATGCAGATTTATCCAAAGCGCTTTTGCCAAGAAATCTTGTAAATTTCGAAAATACAGTCATTATACAGTACCAGTCAAAAGTTTGGACACAGTTTCCCATTCAAGTGGATGGGAAGGTGTGTCCAAACATTTGACTGGTACTGTATATGTATTGCTATATTCTAAAAAATTTAAACTTCTTGTTTTGACCGAACCACTCAGATTTGGACCCAAATGTACGGCTCAGAAATACTCAGGGTCTGCTTAAAACTTGTTGTCTTGACTGGAATCAGTTTGGTTCACAGGTAATCAGAGGTTCACGGCGTATAGTCCAAAAAACAGCAGGCAAAGGCAAAATCTTAAGACAGGCAGAGTCAAAACCAGGATAAACTCACAGGCCGAGCCACGAGCCGAGCAGCTACTAAAAGGTCACATGAAACGTTACAGCCCATTGATTGGCCAATGCCCGGCACGCACAGAGTATTTTGCACAGCACAAATCAATGGCCGCCACACTCAAACAGCAAAGTTACTTTGGCGACCCTAACTTTTTTTATTGCAGCCGCTATATTGAGGAGGTGCAGACGTTACTGTTTTAACAGCTGATGAGAGGATCACAAGAGGTGTGTGTCGCATTGAAGATTACACCACAGCAGTTTCACGCGGCGCCCAACTACCCTGAGCAGGTACCATCTCGTAGTGGAAAAGGACCAGCTGAAAAGTACCTGATGGCAAGTCGAGTGGAGTTGACTGGTCCTACGCAGTGGAAATGCGGCTAAAGGTACATTATGAACTGGAACAGAAGGACAGGGGAACACAGACTAAATATAATGGTAGGAGAGGATAACAAAAGGCATGTGTTGAATATCAGATCAGAGTAGAAAATCACAGTGGCGGAAAAAAATGGGAGCAGGACATCTGAAAGGAGAGGATAGATGAGAGACTTAATAAAACAGGAAACGGAATGAAAACTGACTCAATGAAACATGACCTTACATAACTTGATGAGCTGTGCCACCAACAAAATTACCCAGAAGCTCAGGTCGTGCAATGTCACTAACCACACAAAGCACGGTCACTTCCTACCTGAGGCCAGAGGCACACAAATCCAGTTGGATTTAGGATGTAAGGAAGGAGAGAAGCATAAATATACATGTACAGTAGTTTGATAGTCATGTGTATGCATAATTTCAATGTTATACACCTTATTAGCATCATAATTTACTGAAGCAATTTAATCTAAATTCTGTCACGCAAATGTTGGAGCAGTGCTTTAAAATCAGGGCTGCCTTCACAGAATTTATGTGGCTTCTCATGCGTCATGTTAGCTCACTGATATGGGAAAGAAACGTAGCTCAAAGTCATAGAGGCACTGGTGATTGTGATAACAGGATGGGTTGTAAGCAATCTAAACCTCACTGTAAATATTGAAAGCTCTTTCCTCGCGTGCATTGAACATGTTGGAAAGCACAAAGCATGCTCAGAGGTATGCACTTTCTCATGGCACATTCTTTATGAATAGCCTTCTCTCTACAGCGTGGTGCATGCAGCCTTTTTGTGCAGACACGCAGAGCCTCTGGCCTGTGGCTGGTCTGTGTTGATTTCTAACAAATCATTTCAAAGGGAGGACAAACAAAAGATCCTCGTCTGGATGCTGCATCTATCTGCTGCTGTTCAGGAGTCAGTTTATTTATATTCTGCAGTTGCGTTTCACACTTGAGACATGCTGATGCCTGGTGTTGTCATTTTATCAAATGCTCTTCACAGATGCTAGCCGTACTCTCAGTGGTGTATTTGCATCGTGCAAAATAGTGTCATTACTCAACATTTACATTAATCTCTTTTCCTGTCTAGCTTTTAAACAGGATCTAATTATATGCAGATACTAGTGTCACAGTTTACACTTACGGTCTGAATCACAGAGAACTTTGTGCAGTTTTGTACCTCAGGTTTTCGCCCCATTAACTATCACAGTGAGAGCTATAAACCAAGCTCTGTGTTCAGCATGCCAGCTCAGCTCACCTGAGTCTACATGTGCCTGCTATATCGACCGTTCTATTGAGCCATTAAGGAGTGGAGTCGTCTTGCAGGCTGTGTGTGCACTGTGCTTGCAGAGGGGATAAAAGTTTGTGTAGCTATATTGAGATATTATCTTGGGTTTATTTGCCTTTATATGTTTTCCCATAGTCAGCACGATAACTTAATCGATAAGGCTAAAAGGACTGTTTGTCTCTCATGTTATCTCAGTCGCATTAGAATGGACGCACATATTGTGCACACATGCGCACGCACCTTTGGAACCATGGCAGACAAAACACAGACACTCGCATATACACACACAAATACATATACACACATTTATAGCAGTGATTCCAGATTGTGTTGAATGTTTGGGCAGGCGGCCAAGGGAAATAATTTGTTGTGCAAGTCAAATTTGAGTTTGATCAAACCAAGATACTGTAATGCATGAAGCCAAAATTCAAAGATGGTCTTTCTCATCATCATAAAATATGTGCACAAGATGTTGACTATTTGGTGTTCTGATGTGGTAAAACAGGCAGCAGTAATCTATAAATTCTTCTTAACGTTACACATTCTGATTAGCATAACAAGGATCTCGAAGGCAATCATTTTATTATGCGTTGACTGGAAAATTGTGACAGTGACGATCTCAGTGCCCTTCTGAACGGTTCAAATATTTTCAACTCGAGTGCTCAGAGTGGCTATGCAAAAAGGCATCAGAAATAAATGCTACGACACAGATCCTTCCACGTCTGTTGTAGTTTTTGTGTAATGCTGTTAACAAACAAACAGATGGACACCGGTGAAAACAACTTCACTGATGGAGGTGTATCGAATGCTTTTCACTGTTCATTCTTAATGTGGCTGCAAAATGTTCATTGTATTTCAAAAGATGGATGTCTTGGTTAAATATCCAAAAAGTCAACACTGACTTACAGCACAACATGAGACACAATGACCTTTTCGGTATTCAGAGCCATGATCTTTCCTGACTTCTAAACAGTGTTTCAGTAGCCTTACAACCTTTGGAACGCAGGAGTTATGTGCTGCTCTCCAGTCTCACACCTGCCCTTTGTTTACTCAACCGTTCATATCTTGTATTGTCCTATACAACACCAGAAATAGAGGAACATGGTCAGTGTGCCAGCTCGTACAGCTTCCAGTCGGGATGCAGCTTGCCACCCCCCTGTTTTCTGTGAATCTCTGCACACTTGCATAAAAAGGTACAGCTGTGTTTTCACATGAGGGCTTAGCAGACAAGGCGGTGTTGGAAGAGGACATATTTCAGATGACATGCGACACCGTTTTCGTCGTGGAGAGCCCCAGTTGATGGGAAGATTGTACTTGTGATTGTCCAAGAAGCTTCATCTTGATGATGACCTCACATTACTTGTCCCATTGTGTGTGGTCTGAACATCACTGGGCCAAAATTAACACTTAAATAATAAGTCTTACAACATCACATTGTCCAAATGAATGATTCTAAGCAGTGTTTTAAGATCTGGTGAAGAATGACGGCAGCGGAACGTAAATTAAATTGTTTTATTGATGTGTTCTTTGTTGTCTTGAATATATATTACCATCAGATTGTCTTAAGACACAGATCTCATTCACATCGTCCACCTTTAGTTGGCCCAGAAATAGTCTCTTGGCCTTAGAAACAACCAGCTCTTCCCAGTCAAAGGATTCCAAAGGGGTCTTAAAGATGGTCCCCATAAGTCATAAGTGACACTCATAAAATGCTGCAAACTTGCTTCGTTTTAGACCTGTGCTGTGAATCTAACCTGGGGAATCATGTGTGTTTCATGCTGTCAGGTTTGTTTGTTTCTGTGTTAGGATAATACCAAAAAAAAAAAAGTCACTTGACTCGTCCGACATCCAGATATAAGCCCTGCTGTGTTTGAGCTGCGTCTACACTGATCAAATATTCCATTACTCCGTCAGCTCCCCCTGCATGTAATAGAGTGGACCAGATCCATGTGCACATAATATTAGACCCTCAACACTCCCACTCTCTCGCAACAGTATCCAAATAATTACCTCTCCCCACATCTGCTCGCAGCAGCCAGCTGCAGTCTTGGCTGGCCGTGTGACACATAATGTGTACACAGGGCCGATAGAAATGATTGTTCCATTGTGGTGTATTCACACAACGCCAGCATACATCTGTCACAGCTTCAATAACAATCTTCCTCTGCATCGTTTTTTTAATCTTTTTTTGTTGTTTTTTTTTTGTTACCCTGCGCTGTTATTGTGCCGCTCTGTTTTCTAGAAGACAACAGAGATTTGATGGAAGGCTGCTGTTTTCTGCTGAAGCAAACCTGAGATTAATTCATTGTATAATTGTATTTGAAAGAGTGACGCACATAGTGATTATAGTTACAGTTATGTTATTGATCTTCATAAAGGCAGCCCTGCTCAGGGGATCAGAGGTCAGGCTCATCTACAGCTAGTGCTCTAAACAAAGGTAGGTGTAAATATCAGGTTTTAAATATAGAATACAGGTTAATTGTTTCAGTCAATTCATTCATTTCAATGAGGCGACTGTGTTGAAGGAGCAGACTCCTGGCCCAGAAGGCCTGTGTATCCTAACACATCTGGGTCAGGTACCCCAGAACCAATCACCTCCTCCTCTGCTTCCTTCCAAAACAAGTCATCAGATAACCAAAGTATCATAAAATGTGAGGAACAAGGAGGCAAGTAGAAAAAAAACAACACACTGGCTGTTGGATGAAAGTGAAAAACCTCCATTATAAATCTATCAAAAAAACTTGCTGCAGACACCACTTATAGAGGAGGTGGCAGGTTTCTGTAGACATCATTAATTCTACTGTTTGTTATGCTTCTATTGAGACAGCAATTAAAATTATTGACAGAAATTCTGTCTTAAAATATCACAAAACACAAAGTTGTGACGACCCTTTATTGTCCTGGTTGTATTACCCTAAGCAGGCTACCTAGATCATACAGTTTTATTTCAATCAGGAGAAACAACAGAGGAACAATAGAATGAGACAAAGTAATAATAAATTTATTGTGAACAAAGTTTAGTCTTAGAGTCGCTTAGACCTCGGCAGGAAGTAGATCACCAAGGGAAGCCCTGCGATGAAGTAGGTGCTTCTGGTATGAAGGAGACGAGACACTGGTGGTGGTGAGGAGTGGAGCTCGATGTTAGGATGACGTCATGACAGGAACTCCCGATTGGAGGATTTGGTCAGAGGTGACCAGGTGTCCACGGTTGAGGTGGTGAAAGGGGTGGAGGTGGGTTGCGGATCTTGCCGCACTGAAACGACTGCTGAATGACAGCAGAGAGAGAGAGAGAGCATATTTAAAGTTTGACAACTTGCAAATGATTCATTTTACTTCATTTTTGAAGTAAGGTAAGGTCAGCCATGATGGTTTCCTTCCCATGCAACTCTGATCTTGATCCATGTGATCCCATTTTTCCTACTTCTGTTGCAAATGTGGCCAGAAATCTGTTCAGTGTCATCTGTTTGAATAGGAGGAGGCTTGAACTTTGGTCTTATCTAATTGTCTTGCCTCCCTGCTGACTGTAGTGGCCACAGGTTTATGCACGTGTGAAATATACTTTACAGCCTCCGGCCTCGTTCTGGTGGTATTCTCCCCTTTCATGAGGCTGACTGGCTCCCTGACATGGGAGTAGACGATGTCGTCACTTCACAGGCTTGTTCCATTGGTTTGACAGGGGAGTTCATTCAACTCTGTGGGTCCTCGTACACAGAAACGGACAGATTCCACCTCTCCTCCCTCGTGAGTGCTTTCCCACCATCCATCTCCTAAGTCTTCCCTCTTACTCAGACACTTCATCTCTCAACGGTGTCTGACAGTAAAAGCTGGCATGCTTAAGCGGTTTTCAAAAATGAATAGATGAGGAAATCCCCATATGTGTGTTGGTGTTGATACCACAATATGGAATCCTTCGCAGGACCTGTTAAGCCTGTAAATCTGGCCTCAAGGACATGTGTCACCACGGCTGATCTCTTGATTAATGACTGTCCTTCAGGACGTCTTGTTTGTGATATGATTCACCAAACATACCGCACGTTAGTTTGCAATGGGCTCACATGTTAATTAATTACAGATGATTGCAGTCATTGTTCCATGCGTACAGGAGCAGCTTTATCAGCGCTGTGTGGTACTGTTAGGTCTTTATGGCAGCGCCGTTTAATGCTGGCAATTTCTCCTTGTCTGCAGGGAATGTTTACATCATAGTATAGAGATGTAGCCTCAGGCCTGTTTCTCCATCTCTGCCTCCTTTTATTTCATTTCAGAAAATATCTTTGATAAATAGTTTCACCTCTCACCTCGTAAATCCCCCGGACAGGCTTGGATGATAAGTGCCTACAAGCGAAGTGTGGATACACAGATCAATAAAAGTTTGCGCAGAGTAACACTTCCAGTGCTTCACACAGTATCAGCCTTTGTTGCTGCTTATCTGTGCTGCCTATGCCAACATCTAATAGCAGGGAAGCTCCTCCAAAGACAAAAAGATAAGCCTGTAATCTTCTTTGAAATAACTGCCATACCTTTTTTCTTGGGTCACCACTCTCTCCGCTGCCTCTTCTCCAGTCTGTTATTCAGCAGCTTATTAGATGCCCCTCCTTCAAACCCACTCTCCTCTTTTGCCATCTGCTTTGAAATTAATGGGCATGTTGGAAAGTAGGCTAAATCCAGAGCGACAGCTTTTTTTCCGTCCTGTTTTTAAAGAGGTGCTGCAGGCGCTGTCCAATTGCGTGGGAGATGTAGAAGTGAGAGCTGGTTTATCAAGCTGCTTCTGCCTCTTAGATTTTCTCACCTCTGGCCTCTGGGATGCTCCCAAAACCATAGCTCATATGATCATCAGGCTGTTGATGCGACGGACTATGGTTTGGCTGTGTTGCTCTTTTGCTTATCTTTCAAGTTGTCTGCCATGTTGCTCGCGTAGCTCGGCTATCAGAATAAACTGTTCATTTTTCTAAAAACAGCCGGTCCCTCCAGGGTCTTGTTGAGGTTTTGTTTTGAATGATTTGTAAAATTGCAGAACATTCTGTAGGACATTCATCTTGGATTTGCTTCCAAAATGAGGATTTCTTTTTTTTTTCATTTTTTGCAATAACGGGTGGCAGTATGCTAAAATGTCAAGTTGGCTGTAATATGAAATTTCTTGGTATCTTGAGAATGTACCGCAGGCAGGCTGTTATGTTTGTGGATGCTAGCCTGTGCTAGCTGATCAGGAAGCTCAAAGTGCAATAACAACAACAGTTTTTCCCTGAATTTGGTCTTTAAGGTAATCATATAACTTCCAGATTCCACCAAGCTCTATAGTTTAATCAGGTTAGAATAAGTTATTAATTACCTCTGCCAATGAGGTTGTTTGTTTGTTGGAGGGACTGCACAATAACCACTGATCGAACTTCCAAGAAACATAGTAGAATGAGGGGATATAAACAAAGAACCTATTAAATTTTGGCATAAATCCAGATAAAGGGGCAGCTAAAGGTATTTTTCTCCACTCTCTTTAACATTACAAAATGTTTTGTTATTTTCCCTAATTATGCAAAAACTTCTGACCAATTTCCATGAAATTTTGAGGAGGGGTGGAACATGGACCTGGCAAACTAAACAGATATTGCTCGGCCCTGGCAGAGATGAGCACTGCACTGGGTGTCAATCTAGTTTAGGTTCAGTCTTAAGTTGGTCAAAGCTTGATTAGACCAAAAGCTAAGAAGCTAGCCTGAGAAGACGTCCTCAGGGGAAGATATACCCAGCTCCTCTATAGTTTCATAATATGCAGTGAATAATGACTGGAAAGGACTCCTGATATGTTTTAGGACTAAAGTGAAATAGTTAATGTTGCTTCATGTATGGAGCGTTGCCTGATGATAGTCTGTGGAACATATCTGTCGAGTTTCTAAATGCAGTGCACATGTTCTTGATCTTATCTTGAGGTTTATACAGAAGGATAACCCCATGCCTTTTGGGATTTCTTGGCACTGCTGCCATGTTGTGGATTTCAGACATCGAATGTGGGCTAAAACCTCCAATTATAGAACAGCCACAGTGTTACGTTTGAAAGGCATGAGCAGCTAGGCGCACACACACACTCTCTGACACACAGAATACACATATAGTCTTTCCATGCTTGAGGCTGAGGACTCTGATCTTTCCAAAGGTTTCCTCCTGTGGCCCGTGTGCCAGACTGTCTGGAGAGCTATGGAGGGGCTGGCGTAAGTAACATTTGCTTTCTGCGGCACAAAAACCAGCCTTTCCTCTCCATCGCTCCTGCCTCCGTCTCCCACAACCCCTCCCTGTCCTCTCGAGGAGGACTACCCGCAGAAACTGGACGTTTGATCCTGCCTTGCTCTCCAGCGCTGCGATATCCGTCTGACAAGGCTCTTTGTATCTCTTAACCATCCAGACCTGTCTGTGTTCCTAACTCTGACTGTCTTTTCAAAAGATAAGAGTTAAGCCTTTTTGGCTGTCTGCTATTTGATGTCTCATATTTAGTTCTACCTGGGAGCAGACGGGACACCTGGGTTACAGATATGGGAGAAGTTTATTCAATTTCGTGAAGATCATAATAATAATGGTGCAGAGAAGATCACAGAGACAGGTGTGGATAATGTATGAGCGTTTCCTCTGCTAATGTCGAAGGAGAAATGTAAATTGATAATTAACTGTCATGATGATGAGAGGCTTTCACAACCAATACTCCCTCTACATCTTTGTATAGAGCTCGTAAATACCCCCAAAAAACATGCAAACCTCACCCTCCCTTGTCTCCTCCACTTAGGCTGCTTCTCTTCCAAGTGTGACAATGCTTTTATCTCGGCAGTGATTAATTGCAATGGACAGTGCCAACAAGCCTTCCAATTTAATTTGTAGGGGAAGCATAAAATACTCCTTACACATAATGTTGTTTACTGTGGCTACGGAGGGTGACAAGGGCCAAAAAAGGAAAGTAGTGACAATGTGATACAATGTGACAGAGGACAGCATTCGCTGACCTGAAGCTGTCATGTTAAAGTGTAAACATAGCTACTTCATTTAGTTGACGTGTTCGAGTTGAGGGAAGCCAAAAAAGAATCACGCCCCCTCAATATAGGCCCTAATTACTCGGGCTGCGAGCAGCTCTGGAAAGACCGGCTAACTGTGATTCCAATGATGTGTCCCATCATTTTCTAGTGCACCTAACAGTGTTTGTGTCTGAATAACTCGGCTCACAAATGCTGTGAATATGTCTCTTTAGATTGGAGAATAACATGCCATTAATTTATTATATGTTTAAGAATATGATTTAAAGACAAGCCGTACAAGAGCTGCCAAAAATGAAATAGTGTAAGGATTTTGAATGGAATCAGGAACCGTTACGGATCTGGTCACACAGCTTATGGTAGTTAATAATATTCTCACAGCTACAGACACATTATTGACAAACTAACTAACTCGGTTCAATATCCAACCCTAATCCTGGTGTATAGAAATGAAGGACATGGCACTGGTATGTTATTATGATAATGTGTGATTTCCACCTTAGGGCCCACCTCATGATCCCATTATCAAAGCTTTGGAGTCATTTTAAATGGTTTCATTTGTCACAATATTTTCCAACTTTTTTTTTTTTGGCCATTTGTCAAAGCCAATAACAACATATCCACATTATCTCCACCAAATCAGCTCTTTCAGTCAATACTATTATGTAGGAATCGCAATAACCAAATATTTTCCACTAATAACAGGTTTTTTTTACATTGATGGGAAAATCTTAAGGAACATCATTTTGACAGATGAGAATATTGAGAACAATCTACCATGTCTACCTCTCTCCAGGTAAATAGTCTACTTCATCCACTCCTGCAGGTGAGGTGGAGATGAAATACGATGATGCTGAGGGCTGTGACATCATGCTCATGCTGGCAGATGTGCAGTGCTTTTCTATTTTGAGCACAGAGTACATCACAGAGGTAGAGAAATCTAATAAAATTCCCCGTGGAGCATGTGGGTATCGTCACTGACCTTGACGCTGTATTTAGTGTGTCTGTAAGTGTGTCTGTGGCCACTACGGGTCACAAAGGGGTGCAGCCTTATTCCTGGTGCAGAGGGAGGATTTACTGTCGGATCATTTTCTGGTGAAGCGAGTGCTTGCAGGTTGGAGGTATCTCAGGTTCAGACAGTCTGGCCGAGCACCAAGTTTAGGCTCAGGAGGAAGGTTTGATTTTGACTTATTGAATCTATCTTGTAAATATGTGTTCATTGTTTAATGCTAATCATCTAATTCTGTAAAATTGCATTGTTTATGTTTGCCTTCCTGAGCACAACACCTCCTCTGCCACTGCGAGAAATAAACAAACAAACAAAAAACATTTATCTGCTTTTGTGTGGTGTTGACATTAAAAGTGACTGAATTGTCACTGTCCTGGTTGATTGTGTATCTCTATTTCCTATAAATGCATAATCTCTAAGTTCTATATAATAAATACTATTGTGAGCCACCAGCCAATCAGGAACCAGTATGTACAAAACTGCAGATGTCACTGATATTAATTATCAGAATGTGTTGTCGACTATTCCCAGTGTGTTTGTTGTTCAGGCAGCTTCACATGAAATCAAACTGTACAACACATGCATTGTATTCACTCTCTACTCTCCATTGCACCACTGAGAGGATGTAAACTGCATCTCATAGTGTCCACCCATTCAATCACTGAATCTGTAAATTGGCTGATTGTTGCAGCGTGTGTCACAGGCAAAGCTTTGTGATGATTGAATCACTGTTTTTTCCAAACTGTGGGTATGATGATTAAAACGAGCGAAGCTCAGCCCCAGGGCCAGTTGGGTAATTAACAGACTGTTCTCCATGTTAATGGCATTAGTCACCTTGGAGATAATCACAGCCATCAAGAGCACAGAGCTGCTTCCCCTGTGTACCCGATAGACAAAGGATTGACAAACACCCGGCCCTAACGATCCTTTCAGGTTTTGGCCTCTTGAACGTCTGCTGTAATAACTCTAGAGGACCTTTCAAAAAGTACTTAGTTGCTGGCTGCTGTGAATAAAGGTACCAGTGGAACATAATCAGATCTTAATAGTAGAAATTAGGCATATGACTAAAGATTAATGTTTTTTTAATATCAATTAACATGTAATTATTTTCCCATTTGTTTGTTTGGCAAATAGAATTTCAGAAAATAGCAACAAATGTAACAATTAACCATTTTTTGTCCAATCAGCTGTCCAACACTGAAAGTTACTTGGTAATTATAAAAGAAGAGTAAGAAAAGTGTAATATTTTCCCAGTTGAGTAGCTGCAACCAGTGGGGCATTTTTGTTTAAAAAAAATGATTAATTGATTAATTATTTCAAATCTATCTTACACAAGTTCTTAGTGAAAGTGTGGAAGTATCAGCAGCAATATGTCCTTAAAGTAGAAAAAGTAGAGGTGCTCTCTATAAAGGAGGCCCATTTTCAATATGTCAAATTATAAATTGAGTTAATCTTGTAGCTGCCGTTTATATTATGTTAAACAATTTATTATATTTTATGAGCCTATATATATATACATACATACATATGTATATATGTATATATGTATATATATATATATATATATACATACATACATATGTATATATGTATATATATATGTATATATGTATATATATATGTATATATATATATATATACATACATATGTATATATGTATAATATATATATATACATATGTATATATATATATATATACATATATATATATGTATATATATATATATACATATATATATATACGTATGTATATACATATATATATATGTATATATATATATGTATATACATATATATATATACGTATATATATATATATATATGTATATATATATATTGTTTTGCATATGATAATTATATTTGATATAAAAATGAATCAAATCAAGTATATCTCCCTCTGAATTGTAGTGGAGAGGAATCCAGTGACGCAAAATAAAATGTTTTAAAGTTAAGATTCCTCAAAAGTGCATACACCTTGCTCTTTTACAACTCTGCCCATTTTAAAGTGCAATAAACGTGTGAAACTGAGCTACGATCAGTATTGATAAATTACTTAATATAGAATCATTTTTCCATGTAAGAAACTTCGGAGACGGTCATTTGAAACGCATTTAAGGTAAGGCTTGGCTTACAAAAAGTTACATTTTATTATATCCATATAACTTTAAATCGTAATGCATTTGAGACAAGAACATAATTTTATGTAGAGTGTCAGCCTTTTTGAATAAGGCCATTAAGGTGAATATTAAGTGCTAAAGGTCTGCTAATGTTTTTGTACCACTGCTGTTTCAGACACGTAATTCTGCTCAGACTTCATTCCTCGTTAGTTCCTCCACTGTGTGTTTATCAGCCTAGAGCTAACACAGCTCTGCCAAAGAATGTTTAAACCTGTGAGACGTAATGTGCTGTGAATGTGGCCACACTCACCACAGTTAGGATTTTTTTCTAAATAATGTTCATCTTATGTGTACGTAACTAACGTTTGGTTTGTGTGGTGGGGAAAAGATGAAGGGTAACGCATCTTCTGGGGGATCTAAATCACCACAATGAGCCTTATGCTGTGAGGGAAACTCACTGGGGTAAAAGATGGATGCAGTCTTCCTCTCCGTGGTGTGATGTCATAAATTACCTGGCCATTGATCCGTGGGTGTCTGCGATTCTCGCCGGGCCTCCTTCTCGCATTCATCAGGCCAAGAGTCTGCACCGAAGCCTGGGTGGAAATGCCTCAAACGCTCACTCCACTCCTGAGTCTCCGCAGCATGGCCTGTTGCTTGGATACAACACAGATTTGTATTTAGGGCCTACATGAAGAGTGACTTGAACCTGGAGAACTGAATTATGCACCAAGATGTTTTGTCCCGTATTAGATTTTTGATTTCATATTATCGGAATGCTTTTCGCACCTGGTGTTAGTGTTTGCACAAAGAACAAAATGCATTTACAGGACACACCCCTGAAAGCAGCCATCCAGGCAGATGGAGATGATTTCTATTACATGGTGTTGTGAAAACTAGCTACCTGTATCTCACAGTGCAAATAGAGATAGAGCCTGTCACGCAAAGGTGAAGCCTCTCTTGCACAAAACAAAAACAGAAGAAGAAATCTTTTGTGTGTTGTCTTTACCACACAGATGAAAGAAGCTTTATGAATTATTAGTGGTCCACGGAGAAAAGAGAACAAGAAAAGATGAAAGGTCAGAGGAAATAGAAATAACAAGTCAGGTAGAAATAAGTTGATAATAGTGGAAGCTTTTTTCCCTGCTTTTGTCTTTAACTCCACTCTGCTGTCTCCTGTCAGCTTCATCTCCTTGTCTGATACTCACCTGGAAACACACCCCCAGACTGAGGGGCCCAAAAACAGAAACCTTTTGTTGTGTTTCGGCCGTCCATTTTCACGAGAACAGCGTTTTCGGGGACTGAAATCGCAAACTTTTGAAAACGTCACCGTACCGTTGTCGTGTAAACGGGCAAAACGCATGAGACTGAAAACGATGACGACACAGCCCCGCTTTGCAAATGCCTATTACAGTTCCTCCCAGCCTTATTCATGTACACAGACAGCAAACAGCCTACTATGGCCAGAACAAGAACAAAAACACAAAGTTGGACTGTCTGGTTTTGTTTGTGCTGCAGACTCTTGAGTTTATCAACGCTCCTCCAATGTAGATTTGCTGAACCACCACTGTGATCTTATTCTGTGATGTTGATTTTGTAAAGTTTCACCACCAATTATGGCCCTGGCATAGATAGTACTGTACTGCGTTTTCAATCGATTTTGGTGATCATTTCGGAAATGATAGCATGTGAACGCAGAAGGTTTTGAAAATGCAAAAACGTTGTCGTAAAGTTGTTGATGCTAGTTTGATGACATCATGATCAATATGAACCTTGTTATGCTGCGACAACATTAGACAACATTTGATTTATTCATTATTTAACTAAGGAATCAAGTAGTTTGGTCTATTAGGAAAAAAAACGCATTGTTTTGTAAATTTGACAATTATGGTGTCTAAATAATCCGGAGACATGAATTGAAAAGGCAACACAATAATGTAACAGAGCCAGTACCAACTGAATGAAGGAAGAAGAGCTCAAGTGACTTACTTTACATTCAAGACACAAAACCCAGAAGCAGCCTTAGTAATTATGACTTTTGTTCACTGGCAGCAAAGGAAGAATTGGGGTCATGCTACTTTGGTAATGGGAGGACGTTGGGGTGGTTGGATCGACCAGTAAAACACAGGACTTAGCCATGTGAGACTGCTGCTCATGACCTGTTTCCTATAACAATCAAGTCTATTATCCATGATGTTGAAGGTCGTCTAACTTTAACAGTGTTTATACTCACACCAAGCACATTTGAACCTAAACCCAAACTACTTACTTTCTATTCTATCTTTCAGAACCAGATTGGTTATGAAGGGCGTCCCAAATTTATGACTGAATTAATAGCTCTCCTAATAACCATACTTATATCCAGTATTGGTATACTGTTTGCAGCACCCCCAAAGTAATCACCTCATCCAGAAGTGAATGTACATGTGTGTAATTAATGGCTGTATACTACGATTCATCCTCTGGGAACCATGATTGTCTCTACAAAATGCTCCAGACCATCCAATATACGTGATCATAGTCAAATTAAAAACCACAAATTGCAACCTGCTGGTGGCTCTAAAGGTTAAGTCAATGCCAGATTATAAGGGTTCATCCTTTGGGAACCATGAATGCCAATAAAATTTCAAGCCAGTCCGCTTAAGTTATTTCAGTGTGTACCAGTATGGTTGACTGACTGAAAGACCAACATTCCCACCCATAAAGCTTTGCTAAAACTCTATACAGTATCAGTGAAATGAAAAATTAAACGATCAACATAAAAGATGACAAACTGTAAATACGATAATCTACTTGGCACAAACAAAAGACCCCCTTCTTCTTTGACTCCCTTTCATCCAGAGCATATTCTTTGTTCCGCTGTAGCCGTTTCTGCTTCAGTTGAAAGAGGAGAGAGCAATACCTTGAAGACAAATCACTTCTCTTTCTCCTCACCATTCTGTTACACTCTCTCCAACACAAAAAGCCTCTTCTCTCAGGAAGGGGTCTCCTCTTTAGTTAGCCTCAGGTTCACTGCTTCTCACGAATGACCTAGTATGTGTCCATGTGGCGAGCATGGCATGTTACAGGAGTCCATCTAATGCTTTCCTCTTCATGCCGTGTGTTTCTTATCGCAGGTTTGCCCTACATGCAATTAGAGTGTGTATGCTTTGATGAGTAGCCAGTGTAAAGGTGAAGGTGGACTCAATTTAATTATGTAGTCACGCTACAATCGTGGTGACTTAGTCCCTCCAGAGTGTCTGCTCTTAGCTGAATTATCTTCTTTTGTAATGGAGATTAACCCCACTGAAAACTCTACTTAGCCCACTTAACTTCCATATTTTAACACGGGCCCACGTGGGCCTCACTAACTAAGCAGTTCTGCCTCACTTAGTGAGGATGGCACACCATTTTAAAACTGTGGTCAGCCCACACCTGCTTACAGGCTTTTATGGGTAATAGGATAAGATTAACACATTTGCATACTATTGCAATGCATTATTCATGCAACGTTCCTCTTCTCCAGTATGCAGGAGCAGGGCCTTTCTCCTCACTGACTTAAACATCTGGGTGACCTGGAAGTAGGTCAGAAGATCTGTAGCCCTCATTAATCCGCTTTTGGTGTCACCCGTCACGTACCACCCAAACATTTACCAACCCGGTACAGAGGGGTCTGCCTGCACCTCCAAAATATACATGTCTCCATTTTTTTCCCTTCATTCTAACATATTTAAATCAAAGTTAAATGCAACACAGCAGATTACTCTCCACTCTTTTTCCAGCCCTTGCAACTTTGTTGCTGTGAAACCTCAGAGAGAAACCATTTGCTGGTTTAGAATATTCATCAAAGCAGATACTGATTTCAAATAAGGGAATTTAAAGATTAGAAAGGAGGAAGGAGATAGTAGGAGTATGTAGATATTATCGGATGTAGCCTGAGAGGCAAAACAGCCAGCATAGCCCTTGCTGTATCACTTCAAGCCGATGTTTAAGTTTATTTCCCTCAGCTCGGTGTGGTAGAAGGTGACTCATGATAGTCATTGTGTCTGGAAATGACCCACAGGATTGAAAAAAGGGGAGTTTAAAGCATCGATACATATATTACATGTACATATTAACCTTTCAAAGTGCCAGAGGTGTGTGAAAATGAAGTGCTAACATTCTTCAGGCAGCAGATTTTGTCAGGGGTGGATTCATTTTTATTCTTCCCTTTTTTTGTTGCTGTTTTTGGGAGTTTAACAAATGTTACATTTCCCCACTGAATGAGATATTACCAGGCTAGTATAATGGACATGTTCTGCACTGTAGAGCCAATCATTTGGGTGAGGTCTACTTGGAAATGTAGCTTGCTGGTCACTGCCAGGCATAAATCTCTCTGTACCAGAAAGCAATCAACACCCTGCCTGCAGGATCATTAACCAAACCCAAAGTTAACGAGATCCATCATCACCTCTACCTGGTATTTGTATGTGTGTGTGTGTGTGTGTGTGTGTGTGTGTGTACGTTTGTGTAGGGTGTCTAAAGATTGTCGGAAACAGCTCGGCCAGCCTTTTTCTTGTGGTTGCATGAGCTCGTTGCTGCTTTTTCACCTGCTGAGAGGTCCTTCCTGTTGTTCTAAGGCTTCAGAGTGATTCACTGCCCTAGACACAACATGAGGGGATTTGTCTGTGTGTGTGTGTGTGTGTCTGTGTGTGTGTGTGTGTGTGTGTGTATGGCTCACAGTTCTCAGGCTGGCATCAGTCTCTTCCAGTGACTCCAATTCCCTGACTGGTTGTCTGAGTATCTGATCATCTGTCTGCCTCACCTCAGTCTGCTGGTTATAAGTCACTCTCCTCTCCTCTCCTCTCCTCACCTCCTACAATCACTTCCTCATCCTCCTAAGATTGCATTCCATTTTTGGCAACAGATCCTCATAAATCCTACACAATGGAACTTAAAGCAAGTTTACGTTCAAGTAAATTTATGAAAGTGAAACTAACAGCTTATTTCTCAATATATCAAAAGTATTATCTCTACCAGGGTTGGGAATCGAGAACTGGTTCCAAAAGTGCGATTCCATCGAAATCGTTAAGACATTTTAATTATGATTCTGTTTTTCGGTCCCGAAATAAATTTCACTCGCGCTCAACATAGGTGGCGGTATGCTGCTCCGGTAGTTTCCACCTCACATGGGTTGGATGGGCACTTCGAGCCGAGCACCGCCATGGATCACAGCAAGCGACGCTCGAAAGTGTAGCTTTATTTTGCCCTGACAAATGCCTAATCCGCACAGTGAAACACCTGTGCCAAACTTATCTCATGCAAGAAAGGATGCACAACATGACTAAACACCTTCGCCTTCACGGTGTGCAAATCAGTGTGTGTACTGTGTTTCAACGTACGCAGATTGCTAACGCCAGTAGCCAGAGTGGCTTGCATGAAAGGTTTTTCAAATACATTTTTCTTCTGTGAAATAAGCATGTGGCCTGTTTTGATCCTGCCCCTCAAAGAACAGGCATCGAGAACCGCCAAGAACTACAATCGGAATCAGAATCGTTAAAATCCAAACGATGCCCAACCCTTATCTCTAGAAAAATGTGATGAGTCTGAGCTAAGTACATGGCATGTGTCTGCAGCCCTATCTTAGTATTTGTGATTGTGTTTAGACTTGAAGAACTGTTTTGTTTGACCAGCTTTCTGCTTGTCTTATTCGTCCTGTGATTCAGCTATAGCAGGATTAGACATGCAGGAGCAGGCCAACATCAGGAATCAATGAAACAGCTGAGAACCTCCATACATACTTGCATTAACTGCATGGCTTTCAAAAAAATGTATATGCTCTCCCTTCCTGCTGAACCAGCTAATTGTCTCTCTACTTTGTGCTCTTAAGTGGTTTGTCATGTTTAAACAATTTTACACACATCTCTGCCAAGGAGGGAGGGATTACTCGAAAGGTGAAAACTAAAGGATTGGTTTGGAACCAGGGAAACATCTAAATTTTGGTGTAGATTGAGATCATCCATCCAATTTCTGCAAAGCTTGTCCTTTACAGGGTTGCAGGGTACACAGTGGACAAGTCACCAGTTCCTCACAGGGCCGACACATAGAGACAAACCACCATTCATACTCACATACACGCCTACGCTAGAGTCACCAGCTCACCTATATCGCATGTTTTTTGGACAGTGGGAGGATGTCGGAGCTCCCAGACAGAGAATTTGCAAACTAGACAGAACGGCCCCCAGAGCTGGATTTCAGTCCAGAACCTTCTTATTGTGAGGCGACACTGCTAACTCTGCCACCTCTACATCAAGATATGGCATTTTTCAAAGTTTTCCCGAGTTATTCGAAAACTACCGAACTGATTTCCACAAAACTTGGTGGAAAAGAACCCGTTAAATTTTAATGTGGATCCTGATAGAGAGACATAAAAAAACCAAAAAAAAAAACTTTCTTAGCAATGCAAGATAGAGCATTTTAGACATTTTTTCAAATGTCTTAATCCATACATCCTTTTTTAACATATTTACGGTGTTAATATGTCTGTATGTATAGTTAGGTGCGGACCCAGTAATAATCTGGGTCTCCTGCATTGAAAGATGTAGTTGTAGGGGGTGATCTTTATTAGGCTGCTATACAGTAACCTTTAGGGCTAGAAACACACAACAACCAGCTGAGATCAAGCAGCTGTGAGTCATCCCACAGTTTTAGAAATGTATCCAGATGAGCATGATTTATTTAATGGTGTTTGATGAGAATCCAGATCTGTTGTACCTAAGACGTTTAGAATTGTTCAGCCTTGGTGGAGGAGAACACTCAACTGAGAGCCATTCTGCTTATGTATTTCAAACATCCTTATACTTTTGAACCAGGAACTGTTTTTTTGGTTGCCATCACTGACATCTGTGTGCACCATGTCACTATTGGCTTCACATGAACACATTGTGCACTCTTTTTTTTATCATTTTGCTTTTAAGTGACATCATGTCTGCACCTGATCCAGGCAACATGTGCGAATGTCAGAGTAGTTCTTGTAGTTTTGGAACAGGCCCCTCTAGATTCTCAGCTTTAACTGCATCTTCCTCCTTTTTTTGCTATTTCTCCCCCCCATGGGTTGATTTTGTCTCTAAGCTTTCCCCTCTTCAAACCACCGTCTTCACTGGCACCAAAGAGCTTCAGTGTTTCGCAAAACAACCCACATTTTCCTCTTTCTCCCCCTCCTCTCCCTCTCCAATCATCCGTGAAACCACACTTTCCTTGCATCCCATTTCATTTTGCTGTTGTTTTCCAGGGAAGCTCTAATTTGTACCTCCTCGGATATGAGCATGTAGGATGTGTGTGCGGATAAGAACCACCTCATGAACGGATCAATGCATTATTTTCTGTGTGATGTAGCGTAGTGATATGGTAGAAGGGCTTGTCAGGGATGTGACAGGTCTTTGTTACCTGACTCTTTCCTCTTTGCTGCTCTTCTGTCCTCCTCCCCGCCTTCCTGACAACAACCTGCCTCTTTCAATAGATGTTTGTCTTGACTGAGAAGTCAAACTCAGAGCTGTCGCTCCAGTGGAGCACACAAGCCACCTTGCAAAGAGTCTCCTGCTGTACTACGGCTGAGACCCTACAGGAAGTCTTTCTTCTCTTCAATATGTTTCTCTTAAACTAAAGGTCCTTTTTTTAGCCCCTACCATGAATGAATAGAGGAAGGGGATATAGGGATGGGTTTCCATCTATCTTGTCCATTAGTCCATGTGTCTGCCACGTTTTGTTGAATAAAGGCTCATTCTGTTTTGGGATTTGTCAAAACTTAATGTGTACATCGCAATGTACAGTGTACAGTCTTCAATGAAATGCACCCGCGGCTGAGTCCTGAGTATTTCATGCTTGTTCTATTTCAATCTCTGCCTGACCTTCTCTTTTCTTTAACCATTTGTAAAAAGCCACATAATTGCAGGAAGTATGGATCTGATGATTGCTGCACTTGCTGCAAGGACTGATGGTGTTGAGAAGCACAATTTTAGCCGCCAAAAGTAGTGTGGTTGACACAACAGTAGCTTCAAATAGCAAACACTTGAAGCAAGTGGTAACCACTTAAGTGTGTGCTCTTAAACGTACACACAGCCTTTTATACCGCTCCTCTTCTTGCTTTAGCATTTAACAGCAGACGACAACTGTTGTAATGGTCTATGGTGCCCATGTCATTTCGCTGGTATCTACGATACTGTAGAAAATAAGTATCGTCATGTTATCAGAATTTTGGCATGGAGTTGGTTTCTGAAGCTTGAATTCTAATGACATCCCCATTTCTTCTGGTCTCTTTGGGAAAATGTTTCAACACAAAATACTTCAGTCTTGATTTGAAGCGCTAAAGGTCCAGTGTGTAGGATTAAGTGAGATCTAGGGGTGAGTTTGCAGAGTGCAACCAACTCAACGCGCCTCCTCTCACCCTCCTGGAAGGCCCTCTTTTGAGTCGGTATATGGTTTGTCTGCTCTGGGCTACTGTAGAAACATGACTGACTTTCGAAGAGGGCCTGCTTTCTCTTTAAATATGACAGAGTCATGCCAAGGGAAATCACAATGATTCCGTCTTAGACTAATGAAATAGGTAGACTAATGAAAACATAATTGCAGTCATGATTGAATCTGCCGTCCCAAAGAAGGAAAACTTAAATCTGTTGCAGGGACTGAATTAAATTTGTAATCATTTGAGATTCTGGAGACCAGCATTCAACATTGTAGTCAGTTTACACCAATCTATCCATCTATGGCTCTGGGTATCCTCACAACACAATGAAAAAGGGAAGACTATGTGCCTTGCCTTGAATGTGCTGCAGACCACAGTGAGGTAATTCAAGATGGATTGTGCTAAGACCAACCCCAGCCTGAGGAGATGACCACAGCCTGTTTATTCCCAGGTGCACTCACACTCTCCACTCTGTGCGAAATGGTGTATTTGTCATCAAGATCTTTGCAATTCTCCTTACCCGTACCCCGGCTCTCTTATCGCTACACATACATTAGAATGTCAGACACACACACACACACACACACACACCCCTGATCTATATCTGCAGAGCCTCTCTCTCGCCTTTCCAAACCACTCCAGCAAATGTTAACATTTCATATCTGGGCTGGGAAAATAAGCTTTTTTTTTCTTTTCTTTTTTCTCCAACTGCACGTGAGGATCAGGAGACACGATAACCTTCGTCACTGAACTGCAAATGTCACTTTGGCCATAGCCAGCCAGTAGCATTTCTTTTCACTGGCTGGTGCTGCTCTCTTATGGGGTTCACACCCATGACACTGGGACTAAACAGATGTGCAGACATGAATGAGAATGAGTCAGCGGGGCTCTCAGGTGTGGCCCAGAGAGGCTGACTGAAAATGCCACTAAATACCAGGAAACCATATCAGATTAAATTGTGCTTATTATAAAAAAGAAAAAAAATACTCAAGTGGTAATGACGAGTTTACTTTGGCGGTGTTTTTCAGATGCTTGAAAGCTGATAGTCTGACAGGGATGACTACTCTCATGGCCCATTGTAGCAACAGGAAACAGTATGGCTGATTGAGCTGCAGTAGGTTTAAATGGTTTAAATGAGAGCATTGTGCACTTTCTAGTGAGTGGAGATGCTCTGCAATACATTACTGTACGGGAAAACCCACGTGTGCTGTTGTTGCTGTCCTGCCACCATTACCCAAACGTGAATTGTGACTTGAAATGCTCCTGATTGCTTTACTAAGTCTTTTTGCAACAGTCTTTGTAAGTCTCCTGTTTGTTGTCAAAGCTTTTCAGTAGAATAGCCAATCAAGCCTTTTGTTCCACACGACTCTCTCACTGAAATCTTTCAGTGTGCATTCTGCTTTCACGGCCATCGGTTCATATCTCTCACGCGCAGAGATATGAAAGGGCATATCTGAGCAGCATCTGGATTTACATTCTAGGCAATGTGCTCTTCACACTCACTAAGATGGGAGATGGATATAGGCAGTTAGGCCTATCATTAATATTTCAATACTCCTGTGCAGTTATTGGACTGTTCCCAGCTCTCAAGGTTTATCTGTGTGATGGCATATTTTAGGGACTGGGGTCATCAATCTTCGTGACCAGAGAGTATTAATTATGCAGTTTATTATGAGAATTCTTGCTGGCTGCAGGGTCCCTATTAGCCACCAGTTCCACGCCTGTTTTATTTAAATGACAGGGTACAAAAAACGAACAGATGCGCAAATTATTTTATTCCTTCTGCCATCAGGCTTCTAAATACCACTGATGGCGGCAACCAGACATAGATCAGGTATTGTTGACTGGAGAACCAAAGAATGCATTTATCATTTTTTATTCATTCATCTCATGAAACTACGGTCCATGCATGACGACCTACGCGCTCGCTTCTTTGCTCTGATGCTTATATGCTGATCTGTTATTACTGAGAAGGTGTCTGAATGTCTGATTGATTGTGGTTGTTCTGTTTTGTTTTATGTGACTGACAGCCTGAAACTGAATTGCCCTACGGGGATAAATAAAGTTGTTTGAATCTTGAATCTTGAATATCTATCATTGAATCAACAATACCAATCTGCAGTACACTAATAGTAGCCAATATATAAGCCTGCTGATTTTTTCTGTCACGCTCATTCTTACAGATTGTCTCTGCTAGACCTGCTTTGCAAACACTGCGGGTTACATATGTTTGTTTGAACCTTTGTTGATTGTGGCATTTCTCACACAGAAAAGCAAATAGAGACTTAAAATGTAACATTAAAAAAGAGAGGGCTATGCACGTTTTGTATTTCATGAGTTATAAATCCAACTTTTCTTGCACTGAGATAAGAAAAGAAATAGTAAAGAACCATCTTTAATTACTGTGCGGCAGCCTCTTACCTCTGTACCTTATTTGTATCTCTAAAAAGTGAATGTCTCCTGTTCCCATTGCTGAATACCTTGACTCAGACATTTTCCTGTGATACATGGTTTTTGTTTGTCACATGTGTGACCTCTGACCTTTTAGGCCAGTGTCTGCATCCAACAGGTCATCTTTACCACGGGCCAGCGTTTTGCCGGTGGCCTTGTCTGTGCTCTGATGTCAGAGGACAGGCTCCTCCGTGGCTCTCCTTATCTGGATCAGAGAGACAGCCCGTCGGCGTCAGGAGCAGCAATCAGCACGCTCACCTTCAGATGCTGAATAATCACATGTGCGCCAGGAGATGATGAAATGGAAAGCCTGCCAATCAAGCAGGAAATGAAATATTTACAAAATTGCTGCTGTACTGATGGTGGATATTAAACAGACTGGTGGAACATGTTTCTGAGGGCAGATATTCTTCCTGTTTAATCATGTTGTTACAACACTGGAATCATGATTCATTCAGAGCATGCATTTATGATTTTTTTTCTTCCCACTTTTGTAGTTCCTGTGTTTGAAGAACATTCGGACATTTCTCAAAGTGTGCCACGACAAGTTCGGCCTGCGCAACAGCGAACTGTTTGACCCTTTTGATCTCTTCGATGTCAGGGACTTCGGCAAGGTGAGTTCAATATCAGCTGTACAAATCGATGCTCTATATTTTGGCCTCAGAATGATTTGCACTTGAACCGGCACAGCTGTCGGCTGGTAGCGCTCAAATGCTATATTCTAACTAGAGCGGGTGATTAGAGACATTACGCTGCTCCCTGCCCTGCTTTTGAAACACTGTAATGTGGTGTATGGTATTATTATTATACATTAGTTCTTTGTAGATGAGCTGATATTCTGTTCTCTTATGACATGGTTATCATATAACATAACATTTTTGTAATTTCATATAAGATATGAGACTTTCAGCAATGTACTGTATGCTCATCCACTTAGCCCTCACTACTTTGTAAGAAAAACACATGTGCTGGGGAAGCGTGCAGGCGTGTGTGAGTGTGAATGGTCATGTGATTAACGTGGCTTTAGAGGTAGTTCAAAGTTGTATCTGTCAGTTACATTAAGCTCAATATGTAGAGGAGAGCTTAGGATGTGCATAACACTTCAGGGTCAGCGATCTCATCTCGTGTCACTGGGTGATGAGAGTTGAACTCAGCCCTGCTTTCTTACCGTCTGCTGTTGGAACACAGTGCGGTTATATGTGTTGGTTCAGCAGTAAGGGGTGGCTGACTCACTCACACATCATATTAGTTTTATGGAAGCTTTTATGGGATATTCTAGTGGACTTTTGTGTTTATTAAATGGGTGGATATAAGGCCACTGCCCACTGTAGTCCTTTTCCCCCTCCATCCTGTTAGTAGGATCAGGACATGGAGTCTGAGTCGAGCACAGGCGTCCAGAAGGAGAGAGCTGCTCTTTTCATTTGAAAAGGCGGTCTAGCATCTGATCCAGATGTCTTCCTTTGGAGATGGGCTCGGCATGTCTCTGAGCCAGACATGGGCTGAGGAAACTCAAAAGGAGCCTTGGAATGTTACAAGATCCTGTGAGGAGCTGGAGATTGTGGATGGAGAGGAGGAGCACATCTGTGTGCTAAGACCGCCGCATCTGTGACCCAGACCTGGATGATGCCGGAAATGGATGGATTAATGGATCGATGGATTGATCGTCTATGGTTTAACTTAAGGTTTGCTGGATGTGATAAGGACATATAAATAAATCAATGGCGTTTCATACCATTATAAAACTACACATGGGAAAAGTCACATTGTTTTCCTTTCTTGGGCTGAACAAGGAAGAATCAAATGGGTGATCGAGGAGGAGGGAGGTGGGGATTGGCTGGTAATCCTTGAATGGCAAACCCTGTTGGCCTCAGCTTGTGAAAGTGAATTGTTTTTCTCTGCTCTCTAATCCCGTTGGCTGCGGTGTGTTTTTATGTGTGACTACAGACAGAGGAGGGTGGAGGGTAGGTTCTGTCTACACTAGCAGGTTGTTAAAACAAGCAGTGGGGATAGTATGAAGTCATTCAATTGATGATGACAGCTGATGGCATTGTGTCAGGCCTGCTTCAGTGGAAATGTTAATAGCGCAGCTTTTCATCTGATTGAAAAACCATGTTGAGTTTGTTCTCTAGCAGTGGGGATTACGCTGCAGAGGTGAGATTCAAACAAAATTTTTTAACATCTCGCCGTGATAGATTACCAAGAGGATATATTTGCAGAAAGTCATCAGCACATTTATCTACCATGTTTAATTCAACATATCCACTCTCCCTGGTTTGGCCTGAGAAGAATGGCCAAAGAAAGGAGAGAGAAAAGATGAGAGAGAAGAAAAAGGAGACAAGGACTCATTTGGCAGTTTGCAGATAAACCACAAGACGATGCCTGGGAGTCAATGAGCTCGCAGTGACCGGTATTAAAATCCAACAGCAGTCAGAATCAATCACACGGGCCCTCCATATGTCAATTTGGAAATTGCTTTTGTATGGTCTCAGCAGTGGCGGGCTTGTCTTATCATTGATTTTCCATTAAGGCCAAACATCACATTATAATATATTGAATTGAGTAGATCCCCACTAATGTGGCATACATTTAAAAAGTGTGAATACCTTACAGAGGATAAAAGGAGGCTGTTTTATTGCTCTCTAGTTATTTTGACTTTGACAGCTCATCACTGGATGTACTCCTTCCTCTTTTGTTACGTTGACACAAACGTTTCTTTGTGTGTGCACATCCAATAGCAAACAAAGGGAATCCTAACTTCCATCATATACCGTGCATCATAAATTCATATTATTCATCTTTTTCTTTCCTTGTCATTCTCTTATCACTTCTTTGTTTTCACCTTACAGAGAGGGGGAAAAAATGGAAATGTGAAAGAATTTAGACAATTTTGTTTAGTTGAAGCCCGGACCAGCT
The DNA here is from genome assembly GCA_037577475.1 of Chaunax sp. Z400. NCBI lineage: Eukaryota > Metazoa > Chordata > Actinopteri > Lophiiformes > Chaunacidae > Chaunax > Chaunax sp. Z400. The sequence continues at coordinate 4,105,918 of CM075199.1, forward strand.
TTGGTGCTTGTGCACATTTTGATGAAGGGATGTACCATAGACCACAAGGTGTCTAAATACCTTCATATTACAGATAAATAGATCATCATTTTGTTCATGTGACCTGCAAGAGCAGATTCATTGATAATGTTTATTTCAATAACTTTGTCAATGTTCTCTGTTTTGTGTGATATGCTGTTGAACGACACTAGAAGTTTTCCATTAGGCTTCCTGACTCTTTATAATACAGTCGTACAGGAGACGACAGTCACATCGGAGGCCTCTTGTGTGATCCATCCCTCCAAAGACGCATCAGCTGACAGATTTTGCTTGAGCGAATCGTAAGGTTCTCTTTCCTGCACTGCGATTGGAATACCAACTACTCTGAAGACAGAGTTGCAATGGCCACAATGATCAGGTGTATGAACAGCACAATACCCTGTATGGTCCCCAAGACAGATTGTTCCTTCAGTTACACGTCTTGTGAAATAAAAGAAGCAAAAGAGAGACTGTAAACATGAGAATGAGATGAGATTTCTATGTGATAGAAGTGGTGGATATTCCTTTTTGGAAACAAATGAGGTGTTTGCAAAGATAGAGCCTAAACTGTATATTTTTAATCTCCTCTGGATGGCTGGAATTAAAAACAGAGGACATTGGGGAGAGAAGGGAAGAGAGAGGGTTCTCGTAGCCTCCATAAACATTAATCAGCCCCTATCCACCTTTCATACCTCCACAGTGGCTGTCAGGGGCCCCCTGAGTTCATCTCCCCTGGCTGCTGATCGCCATCTCTCCCTCTAACGATACCCTTTCCTGGGTCACATGGAAATGTAGACAGGGGGCCAGAGCTAAAAAAAAAAAGTAATTGCCCCTTAAAAAGCTTCCCCGACCCTTTCCAGTGGGGCTGGTATTGAAACGGATGGGGCCCACACCCTGCACGATGTCCTCAATTGATTTTTATTACTTAACCCATTTCAACCAGGACTACCCTACGCTGCACACAACATGAGCGAGGGCTCCCTTGTTGCGCTCTCTCTTTGTGGGCAGGATAAAGTAGCTGTCTGGTTTCAAGCACATATCAACATCCTTCTCTTCTTGGCACCCTAACCCATCCCCCATCATTAGAAATTCATTATGACACCATTAAACCAATGAAATACAGCTTATTACAGTAGGCTCCGGAGAACGCTTTTATTTAAACACCTCCTTCCCTCCAAACCCAGCCTTGTTTCCTTTCTGCCAGCCTATTTTAATTAGCCACGGAAGGAACATTGCTGTCATTTAAATGAACATGGCAATCAGTTTATTTGGCTGTTGCCATGATTAGCATAATTAGCCTGCACCTGTTAACCATCGATCAACAGTTTGGTAATTTTCCGTCTGTGACTAGAGAGCAGCGAAGGAAGGCAGCTTTCTGACAACTTTTCCGTCTTCATTAAAGGGAACAGCATCATTTATTTGAAATGCAGAAAGTGTTGCTTCATCAATTTTTGTCTCATCTAAACAGCCTTGGAGGCATGACTGACTGACTTGTGAAGCCATCTACAGGATGCTCATTGACTTGATAGCACAGTGTCAAGGTAGTCTGACTGACCAGATGCAGACTGTTGGACTGTCATTGGCTGCCTATTTTAGGTGAAATTTGCTTCCCTTCTGCCATCTATGTGCTGCCATTTTCAAAGTGCCCATCGGTATGAGAAGAGACAACAACAACCACCTCGTAACCTGCATGCTAAAAATGTCAAGTTAACCTTAATCTGGGTGACCTACTGTTATCAAGCCAATAGCTGTTACCTTTTCTTTGCAGAGATTTAGACCTTTTCATGTCTGAGCCTGCTTCACCATGTGCAAAAAGGCCCCCTTCAACCCTGTCTTGCAGATGCATTGTCACTGTGTCTTTCACCCTGTACCCATGGCCATAACCACCATTGAGGTCACCGAGGTCCGGACTTCTGTATTTTTTCAGAGGTGTACATAATAAAAGTCGTGAAATAATTGCCTTCCGCATCGGATCCCCGTCATTGTTTGTGTGTCTGTGTCGGTGCGGGAAGTGAATTATCTCGCCTTTACTACAACTCTTTGTCCAGCACGGTGTTTCTCTGATTAAGTCAAGAAACCAGACATGCAGCTGAATCCACCGAAGTACAGAACAGGTAAGTGCAGACGTTTATTAGTGGTCTGCTGTGGTAGTTCAGTGACGGCCTTCCCAGACATCATCTGACTAATAGCTCCTGTGTGGTCCTGCTGGTGGCCGTCCATCATGATGCCAGCCGGTTCACTTAACGAGCTCGTTAGCTAACATTAATCCATGCATCCAATGTCAGACTGGTAAACTTAAATGAAAGTTTAAATGCTTTTTTTCAGTTTGTGTAAACGGTTAAAATGCATGTTAAAATGAAACCCTCATATATATTTTTAACTCCATTGTAATATTAGCCAATTAGAGGCCGGTAACATTTGCTTATAATTAGCACCTGACCCTGTGTTTACTTTGTGCACTGACACAGACTGAAATGAAAAGAAGACTGCAGCAGTCATAGCTCAGGTGTGATAAAAGAAGTGATACAGGACATGATGAGACAGAGAGAAAAAGAACGAGAGAAGGTGATGAAGGTGATGAGAGAGGAAGAGCAGGAACTGCCCACTGTGACCAGGATAGGATCAGCATTATGTTCCTGTACTGACCTGATCACATTAAAACAATGTAGGCCTGATTACCACAGAGATTTATGCTCTTTGGTCATTACGGTGGAATCTCTAGGCCCAATATAACAACACAAACCTATAGCATAATTATAGAGTCATAATCTAGTATTATTGTCTGACTATATTATTGTGTAACACATCTTCCTTATGTTTATGTACTGTCTGTAATTAAAATCCAAACTGATGCAAACTCAAACAAAGATGTAAAAAATTAAGTGTATAGAATTTCACTTAATTATTTTTAATAAACTTTGACAGGAGAGACCAGTGAGGAGTCACAGATGAAGGGACAGGCAGTGAATGTAGAGGGAGAGAGAGAACAAAGAGTAGAGGATGGATCATTCACTGCAACATTTAACCTGATTCTCATGCATTACTGCTTGACAGATAATTGATGCTACTGCCCACTGACATGATTTTAAAGCTATTGTTGTCTGATTTTTGCCCTCCAAATGTCTTAAAATGCATTCAGGGAATTCAACATTTTTTAAGGGGGGCATGTCCCCGAGACATCCTAGCAAGCTCAGTCTTTGGACCTCAGTACGGCCTGCGTACGGCCACGCCTGTACCAGAATGATAATGGTGGCTACTAGACAATACGTCAACTCCGTGGGAGATAGGTCTGGCAATGCGAGACTAGTGTTACGGTGACAGCAGGCAGATTTTCCAGCAACCGTACATGATGACGATATGATATGAATTTGTGAACTTCACAAAGGAGAAATTAAAGCGGCACTTGTTGCTGCAGCTGCCATAAGTGAGCAACTGCATGTTCTTTGGATAAAATCAGACATTTTACTGTGAGATGTCTGACTGAAAGGTGCTCAGCATGACAGCCTGTAATCAATTTGCTCAATACCAATACACAAACACACAACAGATGGAGTTATAATGTGAAGGAAACACACCAATCCCCTGACTTAATTTCTACCAACTGCTCCCTTCTCAGTTGATTTTCTCTCCTTCTCACTCCCCCATCCATCTCTTCTCTTCCCTCCCTGCTCTCCTCTCCCCACTCATTCATCTCACACCCACTTTCACTGCGAGTATGTTGTGATAAGACTATGCCAGCGGCAGGCGAGCCACTATTGTGTCAGGACGGTGCGATTGCCATTGGTCGGCGGTGTTTGATTACCCTCTCTGCTGCTCTGAATGCCGCGTGCACTGAACTCTACTCCTTTCATTTCCTTCCTGTGCTCTACGGCTAAAAATAGCTAGATGCTTAGCATCCACGCCCAGTGCAACTAACATCTGGAACATGCCTCAGCCACTTCTGGCCCGTTTGCCTGAATGATATTTACCAAAGTAGGCCTTAATCTGAGGTGCATGCCCTCAGCCCGGCCCTGTGTTAATTTGTTTGAACTATGTGAACATTTGCAAACATTCAAACACCTTGTTTTCTTGATGCATTGTGTGTCTTAGTAAGGCATGCTTTTCTGAGTAAGGCTCCTGACAAAATACTATTAATTTCACATTTGAATGCCCAACTGAAGGTAAAAAAAATCCATCTTGCTTTGTGATACCATAAGAAATCAGTCAACTCGATTACTTCTCATACTGTCAAAAAGTTCTCACATTGATTATTTTGAGGCTGGATCTGAAGTTATAAAGGAATTCAGTGGCATTCATTCTTGACTTTGTATGGTGAGTAAAACATTTGTATTACAAAGCACATTTACTCAAGCACTGCACTCCTCCAGATTCCAGGTACTTAAATAGTTTTACTTAAGTTAGGTTTTGAATGCAGGACTTCCACTATTTTGACAGCGTGTTATTTTTACTTTTTCTAAAGTGAAGGATCTGAATATTTCTTCCTCCACTGTAATTCATCAAGACCTCACGCATAAGTCTGAACAGACTTTTTTCATTCAAACGTCTCTAGAATCAATCTCGAATCAGAGATTGATTCTAGAAACAGAATTACTCCTAGAGATACAATCAATGAGTCAAAAAGTCTTATTGTTCACGTTATAATTGTTTTTTTTTATAGCCAAGCAATCAAAAGTTCTACGCATAGATAAAAAAAATTGCATTAATGTTGTCTGTTTCAAAGATGTCAGGGAAGAAGCAGAAAGACCTGTTTTCATTCTGGGGGCAGTGAAGGGTCAGCCCCCTTCCAAACAAGTGTGCAGGTCAGAGGAGCCAGTGGAGGAGAACCCTTTCATTCATCATGACGGTGAAGATGGTCGCCCTTGAGCCACAGTGGTTCTAGTAGAAGCCCCCTATCTGTTATCAAGGCATCAAAATCTGCCACAAAACACCTACAACATCATGGGACACCGTTTGTAAGGCTGACCGGGGGCTGATTTGAATCCTGCCTTAACCTCCTATTAATGGGTATTAGTTTTCTTTTAGACTATACTGAAGATGATCCATTTGGAATTTATTGCAATCGTATCTGAATTTGTCTTTTTTTCCAATTGTTTTTATTTCTACTTGTGCTGGTCAATTATGAACAATATGTAAAATAGCAGGAAACTGGTTTTTACGTTGCACAAATAACTGAGTAGGGGAGAGGGGCTGTTCCAGCCAAAACACAGAATATTTTAGGTCGTTCTGCCCCCCCAAACACGTTATCTCACTCTGAACTTGCGGTGAAACTTGGCAGCCCTGCTGTAGATAAGGTAGTAATTCACCGCTGTCAGAGTCAGCCTGGAGAAGCAGCAGTAAGTGATGGGAGGTTTAAGGGTCAAGCAGCCAGGGTCACCAACTCAGTCAGTGTGTCCTCTTCCATTAGCGACTACGTCCTCAGCCGCAGTTCTTTACTGTCAAGGCCAAAGTGGACTTTTAAAGCTATTGTTACCTTGCCCTATAGGTGGGCGGGTGTTTAAAGTAATTTATTGCAATATATGTTACCAGAGGACTTGTTTTAATGTCATTTGAATACAGTGAAGTTGAAATGAGGATATCTTGCCTAACAAGTTGATAGAGCAACCCCAGGAACAAACTTGTATTTCAACAGGTAACACATTCAATTATTTTTGTTCATATAAAAGTAGAGCTGGAGGAAAGTATTTGATTTTTAAAAAATTATTTTTTATTAATCTCAGAGAATATGAATAGAGGTGTTCTATCAAGCATATTTATGGCTCATTCATGCTGCCTCTATAGGCAAATACATACATCAATTTCAAACAATGTATCCATCAAAGCATACATATTTTCACATGTCCTTTATGTTGGAATTGATACATTTACAAGAGGGCAGTCAAAAGAGTCAAATGTACTCAAATGTACTGTGAAACCATTATATACATTGCGACATGTGGTCAGAGAGTGTTTTTCAGAAGAGATGTCTTGTCTTTCTGGTACTACGTTTTATCTATACCCATAAGCCTTCGGGAAATGTGCACAAATACAGACAAAATGAATGCAGATGAAGGCTTCATCTGTATCCATCCTTAACATTGAGCATAAATGAGCATAAATGAGCCTGTACTCTTCTGGAAGTCACCGCATTTAATTCAGTAATATTGCACTTTCTGTCATGTTACAGCTAGAGTTAGGACACAACTGAAGACACAGGCCAGGGACGGGGAAATGCAGTTCAATTATATTTAATTAATAAATAATCCTAAGTTATCAGGCAACAAAAGTCCATTATGAGGTGACAGCAATAACTCCATTGAAAAGTGTGCAACATGAAATCCAGGAAGTCCAAAACAATGTAAGTCAAGGCAAAGCAACAGGGGAGCAAAAATCAGAGATCCAAATATCAGGCTAAGTACTAAACTGGTGAGACTTACTGGAAACATGAAGTGGGAAACAAAGGAAATAGCTGGAACGGGTGATGAGACATCCACACAACACCACACACTGGACAACTGAAAGGGAGAAACACACAGATTATACACATAGAGTGACGAGACAAGACAGGGAACAGGTGGAAATAATGAACAACGGAGGGAAAACAGACAAAGGCAGGAAGTGTGAATCAAAAGACACAACATGGAGAAAATTCCTTAAAAAAAGAAGTAAGAAACAGAAAATAGAGAACCTTCAAAACCAAAACCATGACATTTTCCATAGACGACATCTACATATAAGAGCCTGAGACCAACAGTTTCATAGCCAATGATTGCTTCAGTGTCATCGTTGTGTGCAATGCAAAAAAGAACTTTTGAAACATTTGATGTCCACACTATGCTTCTACAGTTGTTTTCCATACAAAACCTACGATTAGTTCAATAAATACGATGCATTCTAGATAAAAAATACCAGCCAGTATGTAAGTAAGTAATTAAAATGGGCTTTACATTATCCAGCTACATTAAAATACTGCTAACCTGTAATGCATCAGTTCTGTAATGTGGAGTTGTTAGAGTCTTTTTGCATTGTGGTATTATTACCTTTACTTACACAAATGATCTGAATACATTACTGCTATCCGCCAACACTGTTTCCCTTGATCCACGATTGCACCCAGTGCTCCCCTCAGACAGAATTTGTCTCCATAACCCGCTCTGAAGACACATCCTCCTGCCTTAGCAGACAGTTTTGTGGCTCCTTCTTCTATCCCTGTTCCCTATTACTTCACTTCCTGTCCATCAGGAGCCCCCAACTGCAAGTTTTTACATAAATGTTCCGAGACATAATCAATAATTCATTCCAAAAGCCACGGTGCTGATGATAATTCTCCTGACATGAATTATAAATGGGAGCTTCCTCTCCCTTCCTGTGTTTAGACCCCCTTCTATCTCCCTCTTCCCTGCTCCACTCCCTCAGCCTCATTATCTCTGCAGTCTGCTACCGTGATACCTGTGGAAACAGGTGGTTGCTGAGCAATAGCCCACCGGTCGGGACACCGGTGTTGTTGGTGCTTGGCTCAGTGGGGGCTACTGTGGAAACACATTCAGTGAGGCTGCCAGGTGTCTTGAGTTCACACTTACAATAACAATAGATGCAAAATGTGATTGATTGCTGATGGCATATACTTTCATTCAACCCACACAGTCCACAGTGTAGTCTGGTTTGTGTGATGGATCATCATCATCATCATCATCATCATCATCATCATCTTGAGGTGCAGATGACCAGAAATGTGTCATTTGAATGAAATCTTTGAGCCATCTGGATTCCCTCCAGCTCTGGAGTGAGAATTTTTTTGCTGCTGCACATGAACGTCCAAATTCTGTGGAAGTCAGCACCTTATATTTACAAAAATCGTGAGATATTCTCTCTTTTTCAGACTTATTTTATCATACTTACACGGTAAGTTTAATTAAGCCGTAATGAAACAGTTTTATTATTTTATGAGAAGCTAAATCGTAATTAATCAAGACAGAAATCTGATCTCTGAGAAAAAAACGTCTCTCTCTCTTTTCCCTGGGTGATGTTAATCTTTTTGTTCTTTGCTGTACTAAAACTCTTGTAAATGAAAAAGTACTACACACATTTTTGGAAATGTTTTATTCACCCTAAGCTCTTTGTCTTTATTTCTTTTTCCCCTCCACTTTATGCTGCTCAGCTGTGTCATCTGAAACCACCAGAGGCCAGAGAAGAAAAGTAAATAGCAGTATAAATGGCATTTATTGATTGGTGCAGTCTGAATCCTATTATGGAATATTTGGCCTCTGTTGTTTTGAGTATCAGTTGATGTTACTGTGTGCTGTCAGACAAACTGACAGAGACAATGCAATTTGGCCCAAGCTCAGTGCTCAGGCTGGCTCTTTGAGGTTTATTGGCTGACTGTTCGGCCCTGTCTACATAGCAACGGTTTTGATACGGTGACGATAAAGGTAGTGTTTTCAAGATGTTACACTCTGGAGCCTGTTTTCGAAAGATTGTGTTTTCAGGCCCCCATAAAGCCAAACCGCAACAACAGTTTACTGTTTTATGCAAGAACCGTTGTCGTGTAAATGGTCCCTTAAACTAGTATCCAAACAGTTGCTCCAGGTGAGATCACAGCCCAGTCTCGCCTTTGGATTAGGAGACTTGAAGTGATCACTGGAAGAGCATGTCCCTATGGTCAGGATGGAGTCTTTGGAACGCGGCAGGACTAAAGTAAAGAGGAAGAGCCTCAATAGACTCTCTGAATTCCTTGCAGCTGCTGTGAGCTCTCATTAGTTATCCTCCCCTGCTTCCTCCCTCAGAGGCCCCACGGGCACAGCTATGATGGACAGGTACATTCTCTGAGGGATCACTGGCATGGAAAAAGAAGAAAATCACCAAAGAGGGAGTCCATCCTCAATCATCTTTTCATTGCACAGGGACTGCACTCATATGGAGCTGAGAGACAAACCCACTTGGCTCATAAATCATCCCCATTCTGCACGAATTTGAATGTGCATTTCAATTTGCACTTGGGGTTATGCAATGGCACCCTATTTGCCCCCAAATGGAGGATAATTCCCCTGCATAAAGTGGCAGAAGATATAATTTTTGGAGACAGTTGGCACTGAGAGCACAGAATGTCAAGGTAGCTTTGCAGGATCATGAGAATAAGCTGCTTTTCAAAGGTCATGACTAAATCATGAGCGTTACCAAAGGGTCACATCTGTGTTTGTTGACTACAGAGCCTTTCCCAAGCAAAAGACAGATTTTATAGACTGATCTCTGAATCAAATCAGGATAATGTGTTTGTATATTATTATTATATTTTTTCCATACAGTTCACTTCATGTCACTGTAAAACAGTAAATCACATTGACTTCTTCTTTTCAATTTGTCAAAAGTGTTCTTTTGCCAACATTATAACATATTGTATAAGTCAGGACACAACTAACCACATGTCAACTTTGCTGAAGTGTCAAAATCAGCAATAGAGGGTAGGCACTGATGTCATTTTCCCACTGGAACGAGCCCCCTCACTCAGACTGAATGGCTACCATTAGTAATAGAAACCGCGGAACCGGGAGTAAAACAAACTATTATCTTCTCAAATTAAAGGCAGCTGGACCTGACAGTGATCCTTACAATGTAGCAAAGAGCCAGTGGTGCATGGACATTTACATGAGGCCTGTAATATGGTTTCCTGACATTTATATGGATCTGATTTAGACATTAGGGAAATACACAAAACTAAGCCTGAAAACACACAAGAGCCTTGACACTTGGTCGCACTTCAAGGGGGGATTTGTTAGCGAAATGAAAGTGATGGGGACAATGATGGATATTCTGGTTGTATGCGGCGGCTGTCGCTCAGTAGTGGTCGTGCACTTATCGGAAAGGTTGGTGGTTCGATCCCCATCCTGTGCAGTCTACATGTCAAAGTATCCTTGAGCAAGATACTGAACATCAGTTTGCTCCTCAGGGATGCTGCCACTCATTGGGTGTAGCCACAGTGACCTCTGCCTACTGTGACGTCACATGCATACCCTCTATTAATTGAAACTCTGACAGACAACAACTTGTGACCGCTGGGGGGAAAAAAAAGTGTAAATATACCTTCCAAGATCGTTCTAGAAAGAAAATGAGACAATGAACAACCCAAGTCCTAATGGGTATTGCATTCCAGAAGAGCAAAGAAAGAAAAGCTCAAAATGGTGACAGTAGAGATAATTGTTTCCTTCATCCCTTATTATTAACAGAATCAGTCACACACACGTAAGCAAAGGATTATCACATGCTCTGAATAAAAAATTACTGTGTGAAGTGTTACAGCAGTGGAAACGGAAATAACCACTTTACTCAATTGGAGCATCGGCAGCAAGTGTCTATGGCAGCCATTAAATTTGTCACTGCATTTTATACGGTCCAGTTCATCAACACAAGCACATCGGCGTCCTAGAAGGCTCACACAGACACGTGAAGAGAAGGACACGCACATACGGCGAAGCCCTGGGCCATAAAGTCTCTGTTGGAGCCAGTGCTCCCTGATTCCTCCTATCAAAGGGCCGTTAAATGAAAATGAGACTAAATGGATGACAAGGTCTCTCATTATCTGCAGCATGTATGAAAGTTGTAGCAATGCGTTCAACTCTGATAGTGATAAAAAGGATATTGGCAAGATGTTCCAGCCCACTTACCTTTTACATTAATCCACACTCATCCTCCTGCTGTACCACCTTCCTCTGCCAGGTTCTGTCTTGTATGGTCAAAATGTTCCCCACTGCCTCATTTTTTCACACTTTTTTCCTCCCATCGTACTCACAGTTTCGCTTCCTCCCTCCACATTTCACGTGTTACACTTTTTTTTTCTCACCTCTGATCCCTTTTTGCTACCATCGTTGTTTTGTTACCAGGGGCTGTGGCTTGTGTTCAGCTTGGTACCATAATTTAATAATTTTAACGGTAATTTGATATGGCCGTTAAAAATGTAGCTGCCAGGTTGCTCGTTGAGCATTGCAAGGGAGCTTTGCCAGGTGTTATAAACGCCCCCCCTACAGTGGCCGCTAAACGGATACCCTCCTCTGTGCTTCTTTTCATTTATTTCCCTGCAGGTAGTAATGATGCACAGCCCTTGTGTAGCCAGTGCCAAGGTAAAGGTAAAACCTTCCCCACTTAAGGGATACTGGACATATTTTGAGCAGAGTGAACATTAGCACAGGGAAAAGTTAACAAGAAAAGATTTTTTTAGTTTTTTTAAAGTAAACAGAATAACCAGTGTAATACTGGATCGAGCTGCTTAAAAGACTATATAGAAGCAAATGTCATAAAAAACGATGAAATTAATATGAAAACGTCTCTGTGGGAATCATTCGTGGGAATGAATATGCATGAAACAAACACAACAGGGACCCACAAGTAAAATACTTCATTTATTATTTCAGTTTACTCCACTTTCAACCATCTCTTCTTATGTGCAGCACACATAACCTGATATTGGCCTATTACATCATGCAGTCTTGGATTGATCAGGCTAAACTAATGGATTGGCTTAAATGAGCTTGACTCAAATTAATCTTCCACTACGTCTGAAGAATTGCTCAGTATCCTACATTAATCCCAAGGGGTTAAGCCCTTACGATGAGTGTGAAAGACACGATTTTCTGTGCTGCAAACGTTCCCCAAAGAATGAAATGATGAGCATTGTATATGAAACACTCTACCTGTAGGTGAATGCAGGCTGACTCCTCAAGGTTTGTTCGAAGAAGTAATGAATACGTTCAGGCTGCAAAGAAATGACTATATCTGACATTTTCTGCAGCCTGTTACAGAATACTTGTGTTAGACTGCGTTAACATCACCCCAACACTGGGCTCCATCTGCCTTAGTTGCAATTACCTGTGGAGAGATTGCCTGGAGCTATACCTGCTCATCATCTCAGAGCCAGTGCCCAGCACTGGACAAAGCACATGCAGCATACTCCTGCCAGATACTGCATTATGGAGATAGGGTGAAAGATTGACTAAGAGGTGAAGGGAGACGGGTTCGGTGAGAGCAGCGAGGCTTCGGGGAAGGGAAAATCAGTTTTCCTCTGGATGATTCCCAAATGCCCGAGGAGGAGACGAGAGAAAGAGACCAGAATTAGGAGAGAAAAGAAGAAGGAAAGATAGAGAGAGAGTGAAAAACATTCATCTTGCTTAGTCATATTTCCGTCTTGACAAGCTCACAGTGATCTGCAGCAGTACTGAAACAGAAAATAAATCAACAACACTTCTGATAATCAGTTAAATGCTGAAATACAAGTGAATGAGTCATGCTAGTTTCTCAGAGGAGAGGGTGTACTGCTGTTACACATCTTTTTAAATTGAATAGATTTCAAATTTGAAGATGCCACAAGTGGTTTAGGGAACTTGCTTTTTTCTCGATACTTTGACATTGTAGGGATCTGATCACTAATGGGTTAGTCAGTATTTAATATCAATAAAATAATGATGCTTTTTAAATTAATTTACACTTAAAAATGTAACACATTTGACCACATTTCTCTGTGGATCTCCAGAGATCTGCAAGCCAGAGAAAAAGACATCCGACTATAAGAGATCAAGACACACATAAAGAAAGTTTGAGTGAGAGGACATCCACCGAGAAACCAGAGGCAGACATGTAATGAAGGCTGACATCAAGACAAAAACACTGCAGACAAAGGTCAAGTGTTTGGCAGGAGGAAGAGTGGTGGATAAGAGCAAAGTTCAAAGTACGATGAAAGCGATACAGACAAGACCAGATAATCTAGTAGCGGAAGATGAAATAAGAGCACGAAAGAGAAAGGTGGAAAGATGCTTGAGAGACAAGGGAGAGGTAGAGAGAGTGAAGAGTGACATTGCTGTCAGTTCTGTCAAAGTGGGAGACCGTCCTCTCAGCTCTGCAACTTAAAGACCTTTGTGATGAAGGAGAGTGGTTTCATTGCAGATAATAGCTGGGGCCATCGCAAGCCTATGTCCAGACTGAGCCTGTGTCATTCTAAATGGCAACAATCAATAATCCCCTCTGTCAGGTTGACCCTGAGAGGGCTGATCCCTGAGCTGCAGTAATGCACATGGTGCTAGGATGTATATGTCAGCATGTGGCAGCACTTTCCTCTTTATTCATGTTTTCTTTGTGTACATTATTATATTATTATTGAATATGTCCTGACGATTTATGGCAATGATTTCCAACTTGTGGGAAAGAGGAAAATACATTTTCAGCTGCAGCAGAAAATTATAGCAGATAATTGTCATAATCGTCATGTTTGGAATTTCCTTTTCCCACATTATTCACTTTATTTTATGGTACTTATTTTATTGCATCATATTTCACTTTATTTTATTATTTTTTACTTTACTTCATGCACAGTCTTCTGGGGTCATACCAGAAGAAGCGTTTCACTGCAAGTTGTACATGTATGACGAATAAAAACCTTGATCCTTGAAATGTATTTTTCTCTTTGCTCTTTCAAAAGAAAGAAAGAAAGAAAAATTGCCTGGCAGAGTTGCTACTGCACCTTATTTCCCTTTATTTATTTAAAGGAGTTCCACACCGGACTTTGTTACAGCTAGCACACTTCTGCTGTCTGTCCTGTGGTCACAGTTTGTTCTTCTTTTGGTAATAGCTGTTGCAAACAGCCTGTAGATGTATTACTGACACTTTCTTGTCATAGTGCTGCATTACTACCAGGCAGGTAGAAACAAGGGGAAAACATTTATTATGACAAAACGATAATCGTGTGTACTAATTGATTTTTTTTATTAATTAATGATTATTTGAATATTGAACGCCCATCTCATATATATACAGGACTGTGCAAAAGTCTTAGCCAGGTGTGAAGAAATGCTGTAAAGAATTGATGCTGTTTTAAGGCAAAGGGTGGTCACACCAAATATTGATTTGATTTAGGTTTTTCTTCTGTTCGCTCACTTTGCATTTTGTAAATTGATAAAAAATAAACAATTAAATTTTATATTTTTGAAAGCATTCTTACTTTACAGCGTTTCTTCACACCTGCCTAAGACTTTTGCACAGTACTGTATATGTGTATATATGTATATATTCCTCAAATGCAAAAATATAAAAATGGACAGTTTATTTGTTAGCTTGCCTTAGCTGATATTTGAATTTTCTTTAATTAATTACATAGCCTATAAAACATTAGAAAATAGAATAAAATAGTCCTAACATTTTCTCAATCCAAGGTTGCATCATTTTAGAACAATTGTAAATTCACTAATTAGTGTTATCTGAATAACAGTTCAAATCTTAATGACATTCAACTTGAAATGAAAGTAATATCAGTTTTCACATTTGAGGAGATGTAAGCAGAGAGTATTTATATTGAATATGTTAAAATACTTAAACCGATTATTCAAACTGATTAATTTATTGTATAGTCATTAGATTTTAAAGGATCATCAGACCAGTATGTTTGAAGCCATTGTTTTAAGCAAAGATCCTTCAAAGATAGCCGCCAGCACAGTTTCAGCTCTGCAGTCAGACGTTCATTGGTGTAGAAGTAAATCTTGTTCAGGTCATTTCTGCACTCCAATTTCCTCTCAGAAAGAGAAACATTTGTTGTTAAGTTCAGCTCAGTGGGATTTGCACTATGTAAGCCAGACGTGCCAAGCTGTGCACAACATTAGAGCCCAGAGTAAAATCACCATCTGCCCACACCTGCAACAGTTCTCCAGCATGGACTGGAGTCCAACACACTCATACACTCAAACACACGCACAGACACACAGTGGAGACTTTGTTAGCCTGCTGGCACAGTCATGCTTCCCAGTACGGCATGTTTCCACCCTGACTAGAACACTGTGACTGTTGTGTGTGTGGTTGCAGTATTGTCTGGACGCATGCATGTAGACAGTGGACTGTATTCATTATAGATGGTTGTAGACCATCACTCAGCATAGTTCACTGTCAATAGAGGAGTTGTGTTCTCTACCATTGGAGTAAAGTGACAGCTTCATTAAAAAAAAAAAAAAAATCTTAGCTGGTTGCTTTTTTGTACTTCATGTCATGTTTCAGGATATTATTTGTACCATTATGAATAGTTAATTGAAAAAGAGAAGAAAAAAAATCACAGGAATTTCTGATGCTTTGCAAACCACATTTTTCTGCAGGAAAATAATAAAGTTTGAATTAAGAAATTAAATGCTAATCCAAAATGATTTTTAAGTCTTTTAAATCCATGTCTGAAGTGAGCAAAGAAATCAAGAACATCACCCAATCACTGAATGTTCTGTGTGACATGGAATAAAGGACATTTAAATTACCCAACTATTGAATGTCGCAGCAGTAGTTGGCATTATGAAGCAACTGAAGGAACTCTGGAGCTTTCATAAAGCAAAGACTCTGACACACACACATTTATTTTCCTAGAATGAGAACAAGTGACTTTGCTGCTCTGACCTGCTGGCAGTAATATATCGCCTCCTCTGTCTGGCTATTCCAATATCACTTGGTTCTGTTGTTATCAACAACGAAAAAAATAAAAAAAGATTTCAGAGGTACTCTGTGCTGCACTCGGCATCTGACACGGCTGAAACTTTTTTCCTTTAGTAATCGGTTTAGCCTGGTTCCCAGAAATGGAAAATCATTCTAGTGCAGAAAGTCTTATGGACCATAAGGAGTTGTTTCGTCTTTCTCCCACTGTGAAAGCTCCAGCACTGATCGTGCTCCCTGGGTGCTGCACAAACTCTAAGTCATGAACACAGGGCTCTCTCTCTCTCTCTGCCTCTTTAGTTGCCTTCATATGTTAGTTACAGACACATGCAGCCACTGATACAACTTCATTTGACTCAATTGTGTGTGAATAGGCTGTAAATGAGTCACTGTCCAGTGTCAGTCAGCCACTACTGGTGTAAATGGAGCATTAACAGTGCTCTGATTGATCGATCACCGATCGTTATAGGCTGATTACGTTACTATCACTGTATGCTTATTGTGCATGAGACAAAAAATATATATATAAATATAAAAATGTGAAGATTATGCAATGTTTTTCCCCCATTTGAACAATAACAACTGCAACAACATTCTCATTTGAACAATAACAATGACGACAACATTTCCATTTGAACAATAACAATGACGACAACATTTCCATTTGAACAATAACAATGACGACAACATTTCCATTTGAACAATAACATGGACGACAACATTTGCATTTGCGTAACAACAACGATGACAACATTGTCCCATGATGTAACCCTCTGAATGAAGTCATTTTAAAGTTTGACAGGAAAAATGAAAACAAAATCTTTGCAGTTTACTAAAATCTTTATTTATTGTGGCTGGTAGTTGTTCATATTGTTATCTCACATAAATGAACTGCAACGCTACAACACGTAATAAACACTTGAAACACTTGACGAGTTGTTACCAAACCAAATAATACACATACTCTGTCTTTATTCAATGAAATAAAGCAAACATTTTATCATGGTTTCATGAAGTATAGTAATAAAACACATACACAATGCCAGCGAAAACATAACCTCCTTGGCAGAGGTAATAAATGTACTGAATTGCAGTTGCACTTTACATTGAATGTACTCTTTACAAATAACACATTAAACTCTTGAGATTGGTTCTACCAAACTTATTTCATCAGTAATGAAAGTAACCAAGTACACGCAGTGACCAAGTGCTCTTTGTCTTGTTTCTGTAGACACGTACGGTCCTATTGTATAGTCAGCACATTCCTCCTTAAATATGAATTCATACTGTAATCAGAACATGCACTTTCCCTCTGTTATAGGGTGCAAAAACCTACCCAAACTCCTTCCAACCATTCCAGAAATCACAGAAAGAAAAGAAAACAAAGAAAAAAAGGAACGAGTTTGTTGTTATGGTGTTCATACCCACAGGCCCGTCAAAACAAATCGACTCATACATCATTCTGCTCAACTAAACATTTTTATTTGTCATAAACAACAGCTTGCATACCTTTATGTTGCTCAGCATTTTGATGTAAAATGCTGTGATACTCACCATATATGCTGAGACAACACTGGGGAAACTAATGAGATTTATGTGGCCCGGGGAAAGGAACCTCTTTCAGCTTTTTCAAAGTCTTATCGTCTTGTTTTGGAGTGTGTTGCCCTCCTTTCTCTGTGTTTCCTCTATATTCTCCATAACTCTCCTTTATCCCCCTTTGCTCTGCTGTAATATCTGCAGCTCCACTAAAAAAATGTTGAGTGAGGATTTATTTATGATGGGTTTTTGAGGCATACTGAGACTCTTTATCCTTGAAAGATTGTTTGATATATTTCTGTTTAACAACTGCAGCAGCTGAATATAGATTTTTTTCTTGATCTTGAAATTATGAGAACGTTTGACGGTCTGGATCAAACCAGTCTCTGTCTACTACATGCTGCCTCAGCCTATTGGAGCCACTGTATCCTTAGATATTGCTGCAAAGTCATTATGCATGTGGATGGACAGAGGGCCCATCTGTGTTAGTTAAGCTAAGATAATCTGTCTGCATGTTGAGTCAGGACCCACTGCTGCTCCACCCATGTGACCTTGACACACTTTCTGACTCACCTGCACATCAGATTTGCTGTTTGGTTTTAAACATTATGGGTCAGCTGCTATGTGTTGCTTGTTTCTAAAGCCTCACGCAACCCTGCGAATGCAGGAGATGCAAGCATAGATAATGGACTTTCACTTTGAAAATGGTACAGTTGGTATTTTCATCCTTATTTATGGTTATATCAGTATAGTCACACAGAAAGTGTGGGTCTTGTGTTTCACTTTAGAGATACACACTTCTTTAAGTTCTGCAATCACTTAAATGCAATGGAAGGAAATTACATGCCGTGGCTTAGGTGGTAAGATCCGTCGTCCATTTATCAGAAGGTCGGTGGTTCGATCCCCAGCCCCTGCAGTCCACATGTTGAAGTGTCCTTGAGTAAGATACTGAACCCCAATTTGCTCCCTGGGCACCATAAGGGCAGCCCAGTGCTCCTCAGTTTGCTACATTGTACTGTGTACTATTGACAACAATAAAGCGTCTTCTTCTAACGCAGAGATGTTAAGAACAGGTTGTCTGTCTAGAAATCTTTTGCCAAACTGTTGACTAGAACTATGATCCAATATTGTTTCTTCAGAGATGGCATAAAAGCAACTTCAATACAGGTTCATATCAGGCTGGGGAAGTCTTTTGCCAAACGTATTGAAAGTTTTGATTTTCTTGTGTCCTACCTGTTTCTACTAGGGGTCTGACCAAAAATCACATTTGTTTTTAAAAGCAGTCCCAATCCACTATCTTAATTATTATCTTAATTAATTTATTCTCAATTTTTTTAAATACCCCTGAGATTTGGAAACTGAAGCAAAGGGAAATTAATCATCTAAAATCCTCAGATCACCCACCCCAAGTTTTTAAACTAGTCAGCTGTCAAAAAGCTACACATTAATCTTCATGATGATGATGATGTCACGTTTGCCTCGCATCATTCTCTTTATGAAGTGTATTGCAGTGTGATTGTAGTTTTTAAATGACTGTAAAACCTCGAAAAAGTCATTACGTATTCATATGAGAAATGAGAAAACCGCTCCTTGTATTATTAGGTGCATGTTACGATGTGAGGAATGATTCTATGGTCATCATTTTTCACTTTGTGCGACTTTGAATTTGAAAGAACTGTTACTCTGCTCCATATTAAGCGGAAGGTGTTGGTGCAAATTTCTTCATCTGTGGCATGAAGTAATTAAAAAAAAAAAAGAGTAATATCCTCCCTTCACTTTTAGGTTTTAATATTTTCAAACCAAGCTTCAAGTTATGTTAGAAATCTTAATCTTAACCTTAAAAGCCCTCATCACTCAGTGAAGTGTTCTCTAATCATGACAGCGTATCAGTTTGGATGGATTAGTTACATTTGCATGCTGATTTGCTGTGGAGTCATGATGTTAATAATGTCGGTTGCTATCAGCTGTTAGGGCGAGGAAACGCTGGGTGCTGCTTAGGACGGTGACACAGATCTCGCCGATAGTGACGAGAGACAAAGAGACGGCGTGTGTCTCAGATTTACATGAAAGTTTCCTCTTCTTCTTCCTCTCCTCCTCCTCCTTTTCATCCCTCCATCTCCCTCTACCTCACGCTCCTGACCTTAATAGCAGCCTCCCTCCTGTGTGACTGCAAGATATATAATCCAATAAGCACAGACCGCACCCACCACGCACACACACACACACACACACACACACACACACACACACACACACACAAAAACTCATTAAAACACACACACTTGCACATGCTCAGGCAAAAGGAGTGTGTGTGCAGTCGCTCATCAAGCTGACATCTGGCTGCTTTTTGAGCTGTGTGCATGTCTCTTCATGTGAAAGTGCACATCTTCGCAGGGAGATGTTTGAGTCGACTTATTTCCAAATCTTTGGGCTTTTTGAGTCATGCAAGGATCTGAACAGGATGTTATTTCCTGCTGAGGAAGGAGGGCTTGCTATTTTTATAACCTCTGGCCTGTGCTGCTCTCTATTTGCCCGCTGTAGGTCAAGGAAATGTCCAACCTTCCAGAAGCCAAGCATTTCTCAAAGCCCTTTTGGCATCATCTGTGGTTTTAGATAGGTTAAGGTTTAAGATAATGATTTTATGGCTGCTTTTTGTAAAAAAAAGAAAAGAAAAAAAAAGACACAAGTATCTAGAAGATGATCTTTTTTAAACACATGCACAGGTAGCCGCGGATCAGGAAGCAGGTGTCCAAGCGTCGTCATAACTTGACTGGCTGGTTTACATACATATTTGAGTTCAACAACCGTCATTCACCCTCATCGTAACGTCGGGCTGGGCCATAAAACAACTTACTGTGAAATCTCTGAGGTGTAGCCTCACCTAGATTATCGGAATCAGGTAAATAATCAGCCATGACTGTGAACAGTAATTCTTGGGTGCACTTCAAACTTCTTTTTTCTAATTCAGACTCACATTTCCTTCGTGGTCCCTCCGCAACAACTCAATGTGGCAAGATCTCATAGCGCAGGGGTTCCCAAAATTTTCAATCCCCAACCCCCAAAATAACAACGTCAGAGACTGGTGACCCCCACTATCCCCAGAGGTGGTGGAAGCAGACAGACATTAAGTGCATGTGCACTAACAGGCTTATCCAAACACACAACACATCTTTTCATTTGCATGGTTTTATTTTAAATTTAACTACTACTTATCTTTTGTAACAATTATGGCTAAAATAGACAATTTCCAATCATTTTAAATTTGATTTGATTTCTGGAAATCATCTCCCGACCCCACCATTGGTGTCTGGAGACCCCCACTTTGGGAACCCTTGTCATAGCGAGACGTCTCGTCTTTCCATCACTTGATACCCAACAACCACACTATTAATTTAGGGCAAGGCAAGCTAACTTGTATTGTTCTAGTCAGGCATATGAAGCATGCTTGCAAAGTGAGACAAGATGTTGCTTTGTACTTTATTAGAAGATATATTTTGTATTTTATGAAGTTTATTAAATATCATCATGCTATGACCTCTTTGGTTATTCCAGGCTTCAGTCATTAACAACCAGCAGCATTATGAAATCATATCATGATAAAAATCAATATTGATCAATGTAGAAAAGAAAATTGTTTGGATCATATTTTTTTTGCCGTCATCCAGCACTAGCTTCAAGTCGCGTATGTGATTGAAAATGTGTCTCCAGAAGCAGCCAGAGAGGAGCAGGGAGATGCAAGAGCAGACACAAAAAGAACAACCTGAATGCTCCTGCTCTCTCACACACATACATGTGTTTACTCTCAGATGCAAAAAGCCCCCCCACATACATAGATAAGGTCTCCAGTGGGGTTTTTGACACAAATGAATTCAAAACAAACGAAAGCTGTGGGTTGTTTTCTAAGTATGCTGCTTGTGGAGGTGGCATATACTGGAGGTTGTTGTCTTCTTCTTCCTGACAACATCTTTTCCTTTTGTGAACGGTAGCCGGCAGACACAAAGAGAAAAGAAAAAAAATCTAATATTTTTTCATAATGCTGAAAAACGAGTGAGTTTTTGAGGCTTTTTTAAATATATATATATATATATATATATATATATATATATATATGTGATTGCTGAGTCCATTTCAACAGCAAAAACATGTCTATACAGGGTCATGTTTTCAGTCTACAATGCTGACATAGCAGAATCGATGGGAGCTGTGAGCTTTCAATCTATTGTGCTCTGCAAACAGCACAAAAAAAGAAGCTACAAAAGAGCAAAACGGTGTTTAAAACGGGCCGAAAACCAAAAAAGTCTCAATGCTGCAGTAATCATCAAATGCATTATTAAAACCTGCCCCGCCCTAATTTCAGCTAATCTGGCCTGAATGGACAAGTGCACTCGGGAATTGGTTTGTTGAGCCTGGGAGCTGTCCCATAAATTGCAATGCTAATGGCAGAGCTGAACAGACTTCGTTCCCTGATAAAGGCAGATTTAATGGAGATATTTCGCATGGAATCATTTATCAGGGACTGGCAGGCAGGCAGGAGCCTCCCACCCCCAAAATAAACGGCACACACATGCACACAAGCACCTTGATAGGCTGCATCCTCTCTGTCAGTGCTTGATCCGTGACAATACAACTTTATCTGCCTTCAGCAGCTTAATTTAACTCAGTTTGTTGTGAAATTAGACACACAAAAAAAGGGAAAAGAAAGGAAAAAGAGGTATTTTTACATAACAGCAGATCTGAGCTTATTTTTGCCACTACTGGTTTGTGACAGTGGACATACAGCAAGAAAAAAAAGGCTGTGAGATGTTTAAAATGCTAGAGAGGATGTATCCGAAGCAAGTCGTACATCACTGATAAAAGCTGACAGGACAATACAAATATGACTGTAGCTGAACACAGAGAGGCATTGTCATGCAGGGACACATGTGGGCACGCATGTTAGTGGCAGCAAAGCTAAGCAATGCAATGTGTAATGCTGTCGTCTTTGTAGAATGTTTAGAAATATCCATGTTGACTTGTAAATTATAGCTGTCTTAACTTGTATAAGCACTAAAATACTTAGAGTTGTCATGACTGATCAATGAAATAATTGGTAGTATTAATCAGTAAAATAATCTATGACTGCTGCCCAGCTTTAGATGGATGGCTGCCAATATTAAGCCTGGAACTCCTTTTTTTTCTTTTTTCTAATAGCAACTTGGAAAATAGCATTAGCTGACTGACAGTAATGTTAATGGTACATTGGTTGTACTTAAAGGGTGCCAAGTTTATGTTCAACATTCATGCATACATATATATATATACATATATATAAATTCCATTCCTTGTTTTCCATAGGCTCTATAGCTTTGGAAAAAGACACACATAATTAGGTATATTTTGCAAATTGTGCCTTGCTCCTGCACAATGTGTAGGTCAAAAAAGCTTAGGAAATAAAAATGCTTAATTTTCATATTTATTGAATTTTAAAACGGGGGTGCAGAAAACGTAATACATGAACATGAACTTAAAACAGGTCATGTATATTATTAGAGCATATAGAACAGTTTATCTACTGAGGTGAGGCCATCTTTGATTGTAGTGTTTACAAACAAGGACAAATCCTACTTCTGACTTTAAGCAAGCGCCTGTTAATTAAAGCACACAGCTGTAAAGTGGGCCCTCAAGTGTCTTTAGTGGAATGTCACTGAACGTGGAACTACTCTGAGGTCGTCTGGGGAGTGTGATGTCAGAAGGTGAAAGAAAAAATGTAAAAACACACAGACTTAAACAGAATTTTTGGTTTCTGTTGCAGGATAGCTCCGAGCCTTCTGTGATTGGCTCGGTGCGTGGTGACGTCAGCCTGTGTGTTTGCAGAAATACTGTTGATGTCGAGTGCGAGCGAGCGTGTGCACATCCTGCATGTTAACCTGTCGAACGTAGCAGGCAGAGATAGGGCAGTAAATGTATCACTATAGTTACAAGATGTGTTTGATGCTCCACCAAAAAAAAAAAAAACACCCTTTTTTTTTATTCTTTCACATTGGTTGTTTTTCATCAGTTGAATGCACAAGTTGAATGTTGTCAAAGTTGTTTTTTTTGTGTTTTTTTTAAATCAAGGCTTACATTTTCATTTTCATCATGAATAAAAAGGTTAAGGGGTGTTTTATATCACAGTTTCATTCTGCTGCTTTCATTGTCCTCCAAACCTGTGTGATTATGCGTCACATGTGCACTAATGAGTTAGATATAAGTGAAAGGTTGACAGAACGAATTCAATGAATATACAAACATGACTGCTTTTAGAAAAATACACTGACTGCTGAAACCTAATGCAAAGAGCTGTCAAGGTCTGGATTTCAAACTTCACAGTGCACCATTATTGATAACTGTACTTCAACTATACAATACATGTTCTGCCAATAAATTCTATATAGGTTTTTATGCACTTAAGCTTAGATTGTAAATCTCCCACATAAAAATTCCTTTATGTGCCAAAGCTAGAAAGCCTTTACTGTTCACTATAACTCAATACTGTTAGATGTACTTCTGAAAAAAACCCAACAAAAAAAACAGATCAAGTATTCTACACCATCTAGCTAAGAGAGAAACAATAGAAAGTGATTTTTTACACCTACTAAGCCATACACTGCAGTCCCAGCATCGCCCAGTTTACTTGCAATATGCTTACATACTCAAAAATATGATTAATATGCTCATAATACAATAGTATATTTTATTAATATCATATTTTTGTGTTTAATACCAATAAAATAGGATAATTAAAAGGCAGAGGGGATCAAACCGTATGAATGCCAACATGACATGTAGTCTTCCTTGAACTGATCATGCAGGCCCCTCAAAGCTTTGGGGTACTTAGTCCTAAAGAGAGACACTGACATGGCAGCCTGAGGATGTCTCTGTTGTCCTCATAATGACCTCACCTGACCAGAGCTGCCATGTTTTCCTTTGTTCGTCTCAGATGTCTGTTAATACTGCTCCCAGGGGACATGACTATACTCTCTCTCTCTCCCCCCATCTCCTCTATGGCTCTCCCTCCTTTGTTCACCTCCCCCACACTCCATCTATTCCTGGAACTGGTGATTTAATGAAGAGCTCGGTCACTATGAATGACCTCTCTCATCAGCTGTGGCCTCTCTTTGTGTGTGTGTGTGTGTGCGTGTGCGTGTTAATAACATTTGAGTTCAGTTGCTTACTTTTACACTTACTGTTTCTCCATGCTGAATGTTTGCATTATCTGTGAAGCTCCAGTGCCACTAGAGCCAAATATGAGGCTCATTAGAAGAACCCATCCTCATCTTGTTTCCCTCTTCTTCCCCATCTGAAAGTACGAAGACATCAAATGTTGTCGTATTTGCAGCTTTAGTTCCAGAAGAGCCAATTTACCAAGTAGTCCTTTCATCAGACAAGGTGGTTGGCGGTGTGACTGCATG
Organism: Chaunax sp. Z400; assembly: GCA_037577475.1. NCBI lineage: Eukaryota > Metazoa > Chordata > Actinopteri > Lophiiformes > Chaunacidae > Chaunax > Chaunax sp. Z400. The sequence continues at coordinate 4,130,316 of CM075199.1, forward strand.
CTTAACAAAGCTAACGGTCAAAGACATTAACTAATACCATCTATCTAACCTCCTGTGTGTCCTTTGACGCTGACTAGGCTATATTTTTTCTGTGTAATCTAACAGTGGAGGAGATCTGGCTATCCTGCTGCCAAGGTAATGCCCTCTAATTGGCCTTCTAATACTGTGGGATAATGAGACTAATAGCAGACGGCAAAGGCCACACTGCTGTATTTACCTCCAGCACAGACAGTTAAAAGCCCACATGAACATTTTTCCAGAGCTCCAAAAAAAAAAAAAGGATTTATTCTTACATTCATATTGGTATTGATGTTGTCATGACTATTATGTCATGATGGCCCTTTAGGTCATCCAGTCAGAACTTGCTCACTGTACACCCTCTCGTTAGATCAGCTGGGTCTGTTGGATGTTTTTTTTTTAAACTCTTAAAAACCCACCTTTAAAAAAAAGAAAGACTTTTTAAAATAATTTGATTGATTATGACTTCTTGTTTTATGTAAAACACTTGTAACCTGTGTATCCAAATGAAGTTTAGCTTTCTTAACTTACTTTTAGTTAATTGCAAAGCTATTCCTTTCAATTAATTGCTTTGTATTGTATATCTATATTTATCAAAGTATTCTTGATCTAATTGTCTTGGTATAATTGCACACAAATTAGTCTGAGGGTTTTTTAGAACACATGGCATCCTCTTTCCATATCCCCAAAAAAACTCCTTTAAGGAAGAGTAATTATATAAGAAACCTCAGGAAGAGCTACAGAGGTATGCATCCCTCTGAAAGCCATGCATTGCATGCTGTGTGTACAGCTGCCTGTCAGCTTTACTTGAGCAGGCCACACATGATAAACCTTTAGGGACTCTTAAGGCCAGCCTCCCTCAGCTGGTGAAAGTCTCTAAGGTCCTTCAACACCAGAAAAGACGGGTGCTGATTAAAGTAAGGCCCTTTCAGGTTGGCAGTGAACCGTCAGATGTATCAGCTTTGCACCAGCCCCTGTAAATCGCCAGTTAGAGATCCTAATTCATCTGTCTTTAACATTTCCAACGATTTCCAACCCAAACAGGGTTCGGAGGGGTTCTGACCTCAGCCTAAAGCCGAGAGAGACATTCTTTGAGAGGTGGAAACAATCGCAGAAGCAAAGAGGACCGAGTGGATTGACCTGGGTCTCAATGGTGTTCTGCCTTCTGATGAGTCTCTCCATATGGTCTCATATATTTGTACATTATGCACACTTGCATACACTGATGTACTGCATGCATTTGCATATTGAATACAAAGACTTGCACACGCTTGTATATGCACATGTTCAGTCTGATTCAGTCACACAAAAACTACATGTTAATATCATGCTTATTATCAAGTGCATGTGTTCCTTCCTCTCCTGCGTGTGACTCTCTCTCACCCTTCACATATGTGCAGCCGTGCATTTGTCTCGTGAGTCCAGACAGATAATGAGGAATCAGGATGCTGCCGCATTCACACGGATTTGAAAATGATAGCAATTAAAGTCGTCATGCTCATATTACGCTTGCGCGCAGTTTTTAAATGTAAAGCCACTGAAATGTCGGAAAATACTGTATGTTGATAGATGTCTGCTGTTTTCATTGGCAGGATTTTCTTTAAAGTTTTGATCTTTCATGCTTCAATATTCATTTTCACCAGAATATTTTTTTGTTTTATTACAATTTGGGACTGATAATTCCATTGTTAGTCATCACATCACGGTTTTCACGTCTCCTCCCATGCACATGCAATCCAAAGTATTATTGCCACAACTGTTCACATCGTTAAATGTAACAAAAACAGCTGCAGTCTACTGTGTAATTTATTTTATTGTGTCTTTTCAAACAAGTATTGCATGAGCAACACATTGGGACATAGGAATTAGCACTACTGTAGGTATTTGTTGGTTTTCCTGACATTCATTTGGGTAAATTATTAATTGATTGTTTAAAAAAAAATTAGTAGATCAATACATCAGTAATGCATATAGTTACTATTTGCCTAAAATCTAATTATTCGATTTTTTTTATTGATAAGGAGGCATCATTTTTTAGGCTAAAGGTAATTTGACACAGTCCAGCCAGTCAGTGTAGCCTCTCAGATAAGACTGGGCTGTCAGTGGTGAGGAAACCAAGGGTTAAGATATGTTGTACTCTGCTGCAGACTCAACAGTCTGGAGGCCAACATGTGAGTTTGATAAGATATATATTCATATATACCGAATAGAATAAATAATTCAGCTTAAGAAGTTATTCATCCCCTGAGAAATCCACGCTTCAGCTCACAAACCTTCCTTCACACACAGTACATATGTGCTTAGACCGTTCTATTATGTAATTGTATTGAGGTGCCAACAATAATACGTTGTCCGCCTCTAGCTCTTTTTCTAGAAGGATGGATATTGGAAAATGTCTTAAACACTGACATTTTTTCCCTGCTCACATAGTGAATCAGAGATTTGAAATAGGACGTCTGTTGTCGATGGTTACGTTTTCGGTCAGTCGCCTATGATCCAAAACGTCTCCTGAGCGAATTCCTTAATCCAACACCTTCTCTGTGATGTCCGATTTACCTCACATTAAACCATTTTGGTCTCACACAGCTTTGGTTTTCACTGCTCAGCTCCAAACGCCTTAGTCTCTCATAGAACCATCAGCTCCTTTGGGCTCCAGAGCAATGTTTATTAAGTCCATCGCTTAAATACTGATTAGATTGGACACCCTGGGATCTTGGAGATTATGAGGACAAGGAGCAGGTCTCCTATTGTGCGCGTGTGCATGAATGAATTTGTGTTGCCTCTTTATTTCTTGGCCTGTGTGAAATTGTGATTTGTGATGCTCCTCCCCGGGTATGGATGAATAGAAATATCCCCCCCTGTGAAATGATATCCTCAGGCTTCAACACAACACAGTGGCAGCATTTGTTTTTGTTTATTTCATTTGTATATTTTATTTGTCCCGGAGAAAGGGACCCTTTGTCTGTGCAAGGCCATAAAGTGTAAATCAATGGCCTTGCATCTGCAAGAGAAGATCCTGCCCGACCGATTCTTCTTTGTCACCCTCAAGGCGCTGTTTGAAGACTCAACCACTAGTTTGATGCTTTGCCTCTTTTTGCCTGTTGTTTATTTATTTATTTATTTTTTACACACATTTCTTAAAAAGTGTGCAAATGTATTCATGAATTTGTATCTTGTAGTATTATGAGATAAAGTGAACACACTAGAGAAATGTGTCAGGCTTTCTTCAAAGTGCAGATTTTCTCATGCGTGAGAAAAGTTAAAAGAAGAGTTTCATATGATGTGCTGCTGGTACATGTTTCTCTCTGCAACATACTGCATATTTAAGGCAGGGTATTAATATTTGATAATGACAATATATCTGTAGCCTTGGGTATTGTCATGTATGGGTGGGAGAGCTGAAGATTTTAGAATGTGACTGAACTGGAAGGCTTCAACAATCTACTTTTTTAAGGAATAGAGAAATAAAGATCTTCATATTTAATGTTCTTCTGTTTCCAAACTGTACATAACCTCATTTTCTGGCAGATACTCGCTACATATGAGGGATTTAGCCAACTTGATGGCTATGCTGATTGGAGTTACTTTGCGTGGCTCTTCCTTTGGTCACGGGGTGTTAATAATGGAGCGTGATAGCAAACAGCATAGCGAATGAGGAGCTTGTACCAAAAGGAGGCATATTAATGCAATTTTGTTTTTTTAATGGAATAAATTACAACATTTTTAGGCTTTTCCAAGTCTGATGACAGGACCTGTAAAAATTGAGAAAAAAGAAATTGTGAATCACAATTTTAAGGATATAGACTGTAGGCTTGTTTACACACAAATATTTTACATTTTAAAATTGTGTTTTTTTTATACTGATGCACTGAGCAAGTGGCTTTACATGTTAACGTCCCCCAAAATAGGCACTGAAATAAGTCAAATCACTTCTCTCTTCTCTCCCAAACCAGTAAACATACTTTTCTATTCCAGGTATTTGTGTTCCTGTGAAGACACATGCCCCGGTTATGTCTGGGAAAACTATGCCCCAAGTTTACAGAAGGTTATTAGCCCACTAGGGGCATGTCCTTGTCAGGGAGCAAGTACAGAGGTCAACCACACTTGGCCTACTATCTCCAGGGAAACAAGCTGGCATGTCTAAGCTTTAGGATCCAACGTGCTCATGTCGGCCCCGTCACTCCGATGGTCATCGCTCATCCTGTCTTTTCCCAGAAGCCCTGATATGCCATCATCATGCCAAGAGCAGTGATTGCTGTTTGTTGACAGCTGGTTTCTAATGGTTGCGCTCACACGAGAGACAAAATTGTGTTTTCTTCTCAGGGCGCCCTTCTTTTTTTCTTTTTTTTTAACAAAGCTGACAGTGCCATGATTACAGACACGGTGACTCACAACGAGCCTCAGGCCCCATCAGTTCTGAAGCCACTTTCTGCAACACTAAAAGGGCTTTCTTTGTCACACATGGGTAATTCTCAAACCTGAAGGTTATCGGCTGTGGCGCCAGTCTCTAATCTGCACAGAAGAAGGCACGTACTCCTGCTGCGTGCCGTGAGACATCTTTATTTACAGACATCTTTATTTACAGGCATCTCATTTCTCATAAACTGACACATCAATGATCCTAAAGAAATACTTGAGGAACGCAGCTTCAAAAAAGTCTTACTTTCTCCCCCTCGGTGATTCTTGTACCTCTGGCTCACAGCAGCGATAATGGAATAATATATAGAATATGTAGAATATGTGATCTAAACATAAAGACACATTGTAGCGATGATTCTTGAACCACTGCTGTGGGGCGGTCCAGTTCTCTGCTGTCCCTCCTCATGTTCCCAACACAAGCAGAGCTGTGATCTCCTTCACACGTATGTCCAATGATTCAAAATAGAAATTAAATGTTATATTGAAGTCAAAGAAAACAACAGATACATGTAAAGCCTTAAACATTCCCTTTTAATGTTCCTTCTTGTTATACATATGATACCCTATGTGTTTTCTTTTTTCATTTATTATCTATTGTTTATTGTTTGAAGGAGTACAGATGATGTTTAAAGGAAATAAAGGTCGGACAAAAAAAAAAGAAAAGAAAAGAAAAACAAACATTCGTCCCTAGTCATAAACAGTCCATATTAAGTGTGATATCCATTCGAATGAGAAACATTAACTGCTGCCCGTACAGATGCACAGGGAGGAATCCACTATAATGCATAGCAAAGATAAACAAGATACAAGCGAGAGCCAACGTTCAAGGCTCAAATCATCAACGTTATGCATTTAAACTGTTGGTGCAAAGATAATTGTTGTTGGTTGCAGCTGTTGGAAACGTCGCACCTAAAAAGCCTCCCTTTTGAACTGTATTACAATGTACTCAGAGGACGTGACCAACAGTATAGTATAGCTAAAAGCTAAGCCTCCCTGCTTTGTGTTAGAAGAGTAACAAATACCTCCATTATTTGTTAATGTAACTGTTACGAAACTAGTCAACCACAGGATTCATCCTCCGCTGCCTCCTGCTCATCGACCGACTCTATGGTTTCCTGTTGACTGGATTAACTCTTCAATGATGTTTAATAGTGGTAAAATCTCTGTGACCTATTAACAGTAAAACAAACACAAATTTAATTGATTTGCTTGGGTTACTTGCTTTGTTTCACGCTGGACGTTTTGCGTTCACGGCGTGATGATAATGGACCATTGTGTGAGTGACTGCTTGCTTCGATAGTGATATAATGACATGGTGTGTTTGTGTATATGACTGAGGTAGAAAAAAACAACAACACCTAAAGATTAAACTGTGAGCCATCAAATTGTCACACACTGTAACGCTAATGGCCTTAGTCAATAGCATGCTTTGGGAGATTATGCTGAACGCATTTAAGGCTTAATCTCTCTATAACATGAACCCATTGCATCAAAGATTAGTCAGGAGGTCACAGTGTAATCGAATACAGCTGGAGACGACCAATAAGACAAACAATCAAATCACATTTAATGTGCTGTAAAATAAAAGAAATCAACTTTTGAGTAGATTTACAGCACTGTGGAGGTACAGGGTTTTATTTTGAAAGTCTTGAAACATTCCATAAAGTGTTAGTACCTTCTGCTACAATGAGGCAAGCCATATAATATTTAGCATTCTGTTCCATTAACGGTAAAGCTACACAGCCGTTACAAAGCTGATTATGTCGAACTGAGAGGCACTCTGCTGGACCCATTCAGTTCTGGCATGGATTCAGACTCTATTCATGGTGACCTGATGATCAAGAGGATTGAATAGTTTTTTTCTTTATTATTTTCTTTGCACTCTTTAACCTCCCTCTGATTTCACCGAAGACCACAACTAGACACACGTTCCTCTGCCTGACGAATCCAAAAGACTCCGTGATTGTGCGCTATTAAACCACACACAGCCATTCAGTATAATTTGACCAGTGTTACGGACTTGATCCTGATTGAAGAATTCAGTGGTGTAAAATGAGATAATGCAGTGGAGTCGGAACCTTTGAACCAGGCTAACTTGTGTTATGATTGGCTGAGGACTCTCCCTATTTCACCTGAGATATGATACCATGTCAGTAATGGCAACTGTGATCCCTCCTGTGGCTGACACACAGCCTAGTTTATGGGGAAAAAGGCTTCTTTGCATGATTCAGACACACACACACCTACACACACACACTTGAAAGGATCTCATGAAAGTAAATAGCCCGTGGGGACATTTTTCAGCTTTTTAGTCATGCACCACTGTGGTCTAAAGTACATTTATTTTCAAATACATGATTTAAACTCGCTGTCTCTGGAATGCATTTATGCAAAATGATATGTACACCTGTAGGAGACTGTCACATTTAGGCTCATTAACTAGAGCCGACTCAGATGATCGCATGTCTCAGATTTTAATCACAATGCTGACTGAAAATTAGTCCAAGTCACCGCTATGCAGCTGCAGAGACAACTGGAGAAATAACATAATGGCTCCATTAATTACCAAACAACGCTGTTGCACTATGATGCTCTCTCTGTACTGTGTCAATTGAATGTACCAATAATGGATTTAGAGCATAGTCAAAATGCAAGAACTGCTCTGTGGGCTGTCTGTCTTAGGTGTGTAGTGTTTGTCTAAATCAAGTGAAATCGAGCGTCAGGATGCTGTTTTGCGTAGATGGCAACATGAGATAGAGGAAGAGAGTAGGCACAAAGATGGAGGGGAGCAAAGGCAAACTAATGATGGTGCATAAAACAGGCCACGTATGTTTGATGAATGTTGGCTCAGAGACGGGAAAGTGAGATGAAGCAAAGATGAAAAGGAACGAGAGCGAAAAAGAGTGAAGTTATACAGAGAGAATGTGGTGATTAAGAGAAGACAGCACAGACCCACAAGAGCAGAAAGTTCAGACAAACAAGATAGTTGTCCCTTGCTTGTGGATTCCCCCAACGTTTGATATTTGCCAACGGTCTATCAAACATGTAAACGTCTGCTTTTTCTTCAACTTGCACAGTTTGTTCCACTATTTTCTGACATTTTAAAAACTAATAGTTAAATAGTTAATAGTAAAAATAGTACTGATAAATGCAACTCTGCATACTTTATGTACACCACATGAGGTATTCACCTACACATTACACACACACACACACACACACACACACACAATTGCTTTACATCTCACTCCAAAATAATAGGCATTATCCTGCTGACATAACAACCTCTACTTTGCTGCTAAATTGTTCCACAGTATTTGGTAAACTGGGTGCAGGGATTTGGTCCCATTTAGCTACAAGAGCTTTGATGTCAGGCAATAAAAGCTGGCTGGAAGCATGCCTAATGGGGTCGCCTCCAACCTATGGGCTTGTCAGAAGGTCGTTCACCACCTAAAGACGCCTTCCCCATCACATTTCCAATGTGGGCGATGCATCCAACAATTTCCTCAAATTTTCTCTAACTGACTAGTTCTCATTCACGTCCACTTAACATAACGATTGGCCAGGTGTGTGGAGGTAATTAGCTAGCCAGGATTTTACTACGTATGTCTTTGCAGTGAGACTCTCCAAAAGTCTGTTCCTTTATCCCAATTTGAAAATGTTTTGTCTTTCTCCCCTCCCAATCTACAGAATTCCTCTGAAATGTATTGGTTGAAATGTACATTTCAACAAAATGTCAAGACATCATCAAAAAGAAAAGAAAGAAAAGTTTTAAGTTCAAAATTTGTATTAAAGGCAACTTTATTAGTAGCATACTTTATGTAAGCCATTGCTGAACATCTTATTTCAAAACTATGGGCATTATTCTGCTGCTATAATAGCCTCTGCTCCTCCGGTACTTTTCCATGTTACCACTGAAGGAGTCAGTGGTCCTCAACCTGTCAGATGGTTGATCAGTGTCTAAAAACACTCCCCAAACCACCTTTCCAATGACAAGGGCACGCGTCCAACAAATCTGAATGATTAAGCTGCAGCTGTTTCTCCAGTCAGGTGCCATCAAACCATTGCAGAAGAAGAGGGCGCTAAAAAAGACACTCTATTGAAATATTGCATATATATTATTGCACATGCTTTATATTGCACTGTTGCACATGGCTGGTCTGAATAGTAGAAGACAGTGGACCGTGCCAAAATAGATAGATAAACAGAAACCCTGAGAGAGAGAGAGAGAGAGATAAAGGGTGGTTACAGTAGGTGTGTGCATGTTGCAAGGTTATTAAGAGTCCAACTTAATTTGACCGAAAAGGCCTCCGGAAAGATGTTCTTTTTGGCCATTAAAGTGGAACATAAACATGTTCTGTCACTCTTCATCTCTATAACAAATTTTTCACATACTATTCTGTCAGACCGTCGGAAGCAAACAAAGTAATTTTTTTGGACCGTTTTCAGACTCACCTATGTTAGTTACAAACCAGTGCTCTACTACTGGTACTGTTGTTGGTTATATGTAAATGTTTAGTCCTGAAATATATTGCAGCCCCTGCTTTTTAACATGCAAATGAAATGAAAAAATAAAAAAAATAAAATTACATTTGGGGCAATATGGTAATGGAAGAGAGTTCTCAATATGGAGCTGCTTTACCATGCAGCAATAACATACTTTAACGTTCAAAATATGAAGATGACAAAATTCTCCCTGTTACGGTTTATAACACTCCACCAGGTTTCAAGTCTGCAGTCTGCTGTTGATTTTATAGGGTATTAAAACAAGTGGCAGCCAATGGCTGCCTAGACGGCAGGCGACCAATCTAAAAATTTACATTAAACCTCGAGGGCAGGATTTGCAATTTGTACTGTTTGGCAAGAAACATACAAAATCACTATATGGTTCATTTAAATTAAGAGAAAGACAATTTAATAGCCTCTTTCAATCAGTGTGCTCCTTTTTCTGTGTTCTCTCTTCCTCGCCTTGACTTTCTACGTCTGGCTCATTTTTGCATCTTTCCCTCCTTTTTCTTCTTCTTTGGGGGTTTGATCTATTATAGATCAGTGATCAAGCCGTGATTCCCCAGTCCCATTACAAGTCCAAGTTCCACCTGCTTTTCCCTTTCTAAGTATCAGTCTGGAAATATCAATCTCCATAAGTCAGTCAAACAGCCCTCCAGGGTATCTTCATACTGAGCAGTTACACCAAAGACACTTGAAGCTGGAAGACATTTTAGTCTTCCATCTCAGCTGCTTTCAACAGCTCTCATTTGTCTGAATCCATCTTCCCTCGCAGGTGAAGACAATATTTTCACCCAGTGTGAATTTATTAAAGAAGCTCCTTTTTGATTTGCTCTTTAATCAAAGCGGAGGTGACAACGTGGACGTCGCACAGTGGGAACAAAAGTGACTCAGACTGATGCAGTGTGGTCCAGGTCATTAATGGATTCTCCTGTAATCTAAAAAGTAGAGGACCCAAAGTGAAACCGCCGAGAAATGAGTTGGAGTCGTGTTTGATGCAGATACCTTTCGGCTTCATTACCTGCTGCTATTACAACTTGTTCCTGTGTGGATCAGTGCTCCTGTCTCCAGGCCATCATTAATATCACACAGTACAGGTTTTACAAAGGTATTAGGAGGTTGCTGTGGCAGAATAGATCACATTACACAAGTGCTTATGGGAAACGGATTGTTTTTTTTCCCCATTTATTCTTTTATACTCCTCCAAAGATTGTCATTAGGATAACTCTTTCTTTGTTTCCTCCTTTCTTTCTTTGTCTGTTTCTTTCTTTCCGTGTCTGTCTGTATGTTTCTTTCTTTCGTTCTTTCTCTGTCTGTCTGTTTCTTTCATTCTTTCCCTGTCTGTTTGTTTGTTTCTTTTTCTTTCTCTGTCTGTCTGTTGCTTTCTCTTTTTCTTTGTCTCTTTCTGTCTTTCTTTCTTTCTTCACTGTACTAATGCTGAAACAGTTTCTTAATTAACAGAATATTTGCCGCCCTTGAATTTTCATTTATTTCGTTCTATCTGGCAAATTATTAAATAAACAAGTTTTTGTCACAGACCTGAAGAGAGAAATTTGATTAGCATTATTCCATACTATGATTAGTGATTGATGTAGGAAATTATTTTAATGAGGGCTGTCTGGAATCACAGGTGTAAAACAACCTGCTTCAGATGCAGAGAGATAGTGATGTGCACAGCTAGTTTCACATTTAATGTGAGTCACAGTAAGACCTAATGGACCGCTGCAGAGTCGGATGCAATTCAGCATAGAGGACACGACATGTCATCAACCAAATACGGCAGTGGGGCTAATGCAGCATCACATCATCACATCAGACACAGGACAGGATGAATCATGATACAGCTCGGGGTCAGCAGACTGGAAGGAGACAGAAAAAAACTATTGCAATGCTAATGACTTCAATAAATGATTAACATTAGAGATACATGTTATATATGTCTATGCATGATGATATACCCATTCATATATGCAATGGTATTTTGGTATTTTTTATATTTATCTCAGTCAAATCAAAAAGATAAAAAGAGGCTTCCTTTCAGACTTTCTTAGGGTTTGGTGTAGAAGATGAAGCAGAAAGAATTTCAAGAAACAACAGAAAAAGGAAGTGTATGGGACTGCACAGCATTGTTTTGCACACTGGACTGTGAGAAAATGCCTTCCACACACTATTATACCCCGAGGGTTGGACTGCACATCTGTGGCGACAGGCCAGTGTGCAGCAGAACGATGCCATCTCCACCCTGCTGCCTTCTTGATGTAAGATGAAGCTGGGTGGCAATGTACAAAATCCTAAGGAAAAAAAAAACGAATTTATCAAAACCGACTTGGAGTATTTCTTGGGTTTTCTTTGCTCTTGAAACATCGTCTTTTCCTCTGACTCTGAGCCAGGGTTTGGATGTCAAACAGCAATGGCTGCCCTCACAATGGCTCTGCTTCTAATGACCTCATTTCACAGGAGCCACTTGAGCCCTGCAGTATGTTGGCAAATCTGCTGAACAAAACAACATCAACATCAGGCCTGACAGGAAGAATAAAGCAGGAAGAAAATCCACACACATAGATTTATGTGTGTGGATGGTAGTCCTGGGCAGCCATTTCATTTTGTTTCCTCTGTGAAAATGTGTGTGAATTATTTAGACTTTTTAAACTTTTATTCTGTATGCGGACACTTTCTACACACAGCGCTGTGCATGTCGTCTAAATCTAGTGAGAGTATTCCAGGTGAACACCTGACATCTACCTCTGTGCAGTAGGAAACAGAGCTGTGACCTGTCAAGGTGGAACACAACGTCCCATGTGGACTCGTGTCACTTTGAAAGTCCCATTGCCCCCTGTGCTGCTTCCCTCTGGGAATCACCGGACATGCTGAAGCTTCCTGGCAACTGTCAGAATCCAGAAATGTTGAATACCCTTTCCAACCTCTGAATTGAAATATGTTGTCCTCACGTGCCTCCCATATGAAATTCAATATCCGGAGTTAGTCTAACAGTATGTCAATAACATGTTTAAGTCAACAGTCAGGATCTAAACAACTGATGGGCTCCTCTCTCCTGAGAGGTGTCTATCTCTTCCTTCTGTTGCTTTTGTTCGTCACACAGTTTAACATAGAAAAAGCAGCTCTCAGCCCGCCGAGCTCCCCTGTTTGCTCAAATCACGTTGGAAATATTTGGGGGACAATGAGTCCCACATGGGATTATTTCAAGGTAAATGGTTTCGACTCAAATGAGGATGCTGGTGCATTTCATTTTGGCAGCCTGGAAACGAGTAGTAGAGAAAGGACAATATACTGTAGGCCTATATTCAAATGATTAGAAAATATTTTATGTCATTTTCTGTGGTTTTTATGCAACGTGTGTTTCAAACGAAGGCGATCATCAGACCAATCATGTTAATATTTAATGATTCCCCATAACTGCTGATTAACCTTACATTTAAAAGATTAATTTTTTTCTCCAGCAAGAAGGTCCTAGGTTCAAATCCACCTGAGGATCTTGGTCTTTTCCGTGTGGAGTTTGCATGTTCTCCCCGTGTCTGCGTGGGTTCCCTCCGGGTTCTCCGACTTCTGCCCACCACCATAAACATGCAGTAGAGGTTGACCGAAAAATTGACCGTTTAGGCGTGACTGTGAGTGTGAACTGGTGACTTGTCCAGGGTGAACCCTACACAGGACAAGCGGTTACAGAAAATGAATGAATGAATTTTTCTCTGTATTTTACTATGGTAACTGTGATATAGTTGAGCTGCTGAGGTTATTCTTGGTTGTGCAGACATATACAGTTAATACATGTTCTGAACCCTAAGAAACATTTTAAAAGCAGTACAGTATACTGTTGTGTTTTGTTAAGAATCTGATGATACAATACGTATCACGACACGATTCAATAGACCGCGATGTATTGTGTTATTATAGGACAGGTGATGTTGTTTTACAGGCCTGTTTTCTCTCTGTTTGCACTATCAATATGTGCTGATTTGTTCCAAATGGCTGAAGACGGATTACAACACTGCTGTCTCTTGTGGTCAGCTGTCTAAACACACCACACAGTGAACCACAGCCACAAATGTTTCCATGTAAACTGTTCATTACAAATTGGTACAGGATTTTTGACACTTGATACAGCACTACAGCCAAATATAATGATAATGAATCACAATGTATCAATATTTCTATCAACAGTTATTGTAGAGATGACGGCTTTGTATGAAGTGAACCCTTTAAAGTTAATAAGAGAATTCTTCAAAGGCCCGGCCAGAAGAGCACAGGGGCTGAACTGAATGTCCAACAGAAAGTCATAGAGCATCTGCAATATTTGAGCATGCAGGGTTGAGGTAAACCGACTAAATCTATATATTGTTTTGAACTGTTTTTCATTTTAAGGGAAAACATCAAGTAAAGAATGTGCAATTTTGCACTTTTTGAAGGGCCAGAGAGGAAGATGGAGTTAAAAAAAAAAGTCTTCAGAGAGCAGACATACTGTAGATGAAGTGGTTGTTAGAATGACTAATTTCCCTCATGAAATCCATCCTGGAATAGAGACTTCATTGCATGTTGGGTTATCATGACACACTCACTATAGATAGCTCTGGAATCCCTTATAGACCATGCTAGCCTACTTTTGGCTCATCAGAAAATGCGATTGGAGATTTGAGCGGATCCTTGCTGTCCTCCGATGGGTTGACCTCCATCCTGTTTGTTGATACCTGCAAAGGACTTGCCTGGCTTTTCCCACCAGATTAGTGCTGTGTAGTTTTTGTCTATCTAAATTGGACCTTGATACATTTTTCTCTCCTGAAGGGGAAAGAATGGCATCATGATCCTGATTCCCTTCTCTGACCATGCCCTGTCCTCGAATCCATAGTGTTTATGTGTTAAGTTTTTTTGTTTTGTTCTGTGCCAGATTCCAGGCGGAGAAGAATCTAAGCGCTCTCCCAGCGGGGCAGCAGTAGTTCTGTCTGCGCTCCCCTCAAGTCTCTGCTCTTCCCACTGCTTAACGATCAATTTCTCCCACATCGTCCCAAAAGACTGACAGGAGAAAGGAATGAGAGGAAAGGGGGGGGGGGGGGGGGGGGTTTCCAGTGAAACAAAGGGAGACACATGTAAACAAAGAGAGTGAGGAAGAGCATGAGGCTTGGAAATTGGAAAAGATTTACATGCCGCAAAACAATGCAGTTAAATTTAAATGGTAAAAGTGAATGACGAGTCATTAACTGATTTAATGATAAGACTGAATGATAAATGTTGTTATATTAAAAGCGCCGAATAAAAACAAAACAGCTTGTCACCACCTTGTCATTCAGCGTTTATCATTTAAACAACGTTCTAATCAATGTCGATGTGACAAGAAATGAATGTTAGTGGATTGGATTTACACAGTTCACACAATGATTTCCATTTCTTATTCAAGCTCATCAGCTTTTCTGATTGAAATGCTGGAATGTACATTGGGCTTTATTATTCCTAGCTCGTATTTCTATAGCAGTTTAATGCCATCAGTCACAAAACACCTGCTAGATAAGGACACTAAACAAAGTAGATGCATATTATATTACATTTTACATGAATAAACTAAACTCCAAGACCATGAGTTGAACTTAACTAGTGCTGAAATGATTAATTAATAACCTGTAGATCCACAGAACATCATTAGTCAAGGATGTGATGCTTTTTTAAGTAGAATCAAGTTAGAGGTGAGAAAGGTTTCGTGCAACTGATCATATGATGATCAAATGTTTGGCTCTGGGTACTTTGACTCGGGAAAATCAAACATTTAGTTAGTTAAAAACTATTAATTGCATCTCTAAACTAATTAACTAATCTCTAAATAGATATTTTTTTATTGTTAATTGGTGTGATTTCGGTCTAAAAGTATAGGTGGCAGAAACGACATCATTTGCAGACAGTGCAGATCACTGCGCTCATTCTAATCACCTCCAAACTCTGAATTGTCCAAATGCTGCTGGTACTCCCACATGAACAGCATGGAAAGAAACATCGCACACACTGCACACCTCCTGTCAGCAGCATTTCTCTCCCTCTACTCACACACACACACACACACACACATACACACACCTGCCCTCTGACACACACATCCGTTCTCCCCATGCATTCTCCCATATCTTAATGAGGAAGCTCATTATGGACAAACAAGCCACTGCTCCTCTGAATAAGCAACTAGGACGGCTCGTCTGTTCAGCTGTGTGTGGAGCCGCCGGCTGAATATTTTATTGATTCTGCAAGTCCAGCTGTTGATCTGTCTTGTGTACTTGTGTCATTAATATAGTGTGTGCAGAACAAAGCCCAGTGTCCTATGAGTTCATCATGTTGCAGTAATTGTTAAGTGGCCACTTTGGCGTACTGTCTGACTCTTGTGGGTTAAAAGACTGTGTGTTTACATTTTAAGTAAGTCCATGATCTCTGCCAGTGTCTCTGTTGTTGTGTGTGCTGCTGTAAGCGCTACACATTATGTGTTTGTGTCGAGAATAACCAATTAAATTAAAACATACCAGATATCCACGGAGATTTTTTTTCTGCATTTTGTATTCCTGATATGCATTAATGCGTTAACATTTGTGTTGTTTTGGCTTGTTAGTGCATTGGTTAGCACTCACAAATTCAAATCCTTAGGCCTTTCGTTGTGGGTTCTCTCCAAACACTCCTGGCCCAAAGTCATGCAATATGGGGCAATTGATGACTGTGAATTGTCAATAGGTGTGCATGCGAGTGTGAATCATTGTCTGTCTCTATAGCCCCATTTCCATTGTGTAGTACCGGCTCGACTCGACTCGACTCTACTCTACTCTACTTTCCATTAGGTAAAACGAACCTGGTACGTGGTACTACTTTTTTTTGATTGCGGCAGCTATTGCGTCCCTGTCTTAAACAGCTGATGAGAGGATCACGAGAGGTGGATGAGAGATGTGTGTCACGTTGAAGACTACGCCAAGGCAGTGTCGAGCCACGCCCATCTACCCTGAGGAGGTCCTATTCCGTAATGGAACACGACCTGCAGAAACCACGGTACCACGCAGTGGAAATGTGGCTCATGTGTCGGCCTGTCATGAACTGGCAACCTGTCCAGGCTGTACCCTGCCTCTTACCCAGTGTCAGCTGGGATAGGCTCCAGTGGCATGAAAGCAATTATGTGTGTATGTGTACATATTTCTGTAGTTACTTGTGAGCTGTTGCTGCATGACTTTCTCACGCTGAGGTGCGTTGAAGCTGAAGTCTAGCTAGCTAATGAAGTTTCCCCCTCTAATATAATTAATTACAGCACTTATCTGCCAGACAAAACCCAGCTCGATGGATTATATTAGAACGAAATGTCTTGCCCTTGTATGGCCGACTGGGAAATGGATCATGATTATCTCGCAGTTAGAACAACAGATACACACACAGGCCCATCGCCTCATATCAGATCAATTAGTGGCAAGGCTCTCTCCCCTCCAATACTCAATATTGTAATGGCAGCAACATCTAGACTGCAAAAAAGAGGATTTGCTCTCATAAAGGAGACATTTAGAGGATGTGGTTTGTTTCTATTTAGATTTTGGATAAAGGCTTTGTAACAACTTAAGGTTTATTCAGAGGATCAGTCCTGTGTGTGAATCTCAGAGTATGAGACCTGTGAATTCTATTCTAGTGTCTTCTTTTATTTTTACACAAAGGCAGTAGAGAGATATGAGTAGACATGGACCGATCTGGATTTCCTCTAAAAGGCACAAATTGAACTTTCCGTGTGAGTTAAAAATGTAGCAACTTGAATAAGAGAAATTCTCACATTATTTACAGAGACAAGACAAATTTGCAGGAAGAAAATAGAAAGAACTGATGGTCTTGGTCCTGAGATCATTTCGATCTGAGCTGAATCATATACAGTTGTTACATTACTTTTTCTTTTTCTTTTTGTAATCCGAATGCATAAATTATGTCTCAGCTTTCATGTCAAACAAATTCTACAGATATTTGTCTGCATTAACCTCTGTGAAATATGCTTCCCATTTACTAAGACTTCCCTTTAATTAGGTATGTGACGATACCAGATAATTAGTAGTCAATATTAATAGGAATAAACTCCCTGATTATCGATGTCTAATAACAGTGAAAAACTAAACAAAAGCAAAACAGTAATATCCCACACACTTGTAATTCTATTCTCAAATGTATTTCTGACTGACTGCTAACCTGAAGGAACTTGTATTCATGCAAACATACTCAGAGATTTTGGGGCGCCGGTGGAATATACCATCTCCTGATGCCTCTTGTTTAATATACAGGACTGAGAGGAGTAGGGTTAATCTCCTTCACAGCCTGGACAATTGTAATACAAACATTTTTGGAAAAACAAAACCACTCACTGAGTGACTTTAAAGCCCATCACATTTTCCTTGCTCTCTCTCTCTTTGACACCCACATTGAACGCCTCACATAAAAATGGCCGTCTGTTTGTTTTTCCTGATTACAACACATTTGGCTTGTAGGAACATTAACACAGCTTGAATCCAACATATTTTTTAAACCACATCGCTCCAGAAATATTGTGCATCTTGAGAACAAATGATTGTTTTAAGTGCCAATTAGTGCTACACAGTCCTAAACCGACTCTGCAGGTGCTTATCCAAGATAGGCTAGAAGCTCTGTGAGACTCCAGGCTCTCTCATGTGGACATTCATGGTGAGCTACTGGGCTGGAGCTCCTGGACACATATGAGTCAGCAGGAAGTTCATCAGTAGCTACCTCGAATTCAGGAGTCTCCGTTATTTCTCCATCATCAGCCGTCACAATGCAGTCAATACTGTTGATAAGGGGAAACACAGATGTGATTTTACGGTATAGTCCAGTCACAGAAATTAAACCAAGTTAAAGAAACACCAACACAAAATTAAAGATTCAGCTCTAAATCAAGGTAAAGCTGGAATAAACAGTAAAAGAATGTTGTACCTCCGTCCTGCATCAGATGTAGCAGTGTTGGTATTGTCTGCCTCATGGTCTTTTCCAGCAGTCTATTTTGTTTTCTGTTGGGTAGAAATAGTACAGAATAAAGATACGCATCAAGCATCATACCCACATTAAAGTCCCTCGAGAAATTTTCTACTTTGCATTATTCCTGTCTGATAAACACACCTTAAACCATCGCCACCGGAAAACCTTATGGCTTTGTCCTTCTAGCCTGCATCTGAAGATGGACGGTTTGTGTCTTCTGATGAATTTTCTTTTGCAGCAGTCTGTTTAAAAAAAAAACACAAACCAGTTTAACACAGCAGAGACAGACACAAATGACTGCACTATTTGGGTCAGTGGTTGTGTTGCCTTTCAGGCATAAGGCTGAATGGACTTTTATTTTGAAGAAGAGATTTTATTTATTTCATTTCCTCTGTTCACTTCCAGTCAGTCATTTTGATCATGCTGACTGAATCTGTTTACATCCCTTTCCATTCACACTGTAAACGCTACTGAGGCAATGTCCTAAGTCAATAATTTCATTGTTGCACTTTTACATAGAAAAGCATTTGATTTGTTTGTAATTAAAAACTATTTTATGTACATGTACTGTATTTATATTAGGATATATTGTTTCTGTTCCAGTTTTTAGTGTGTCAGATGATGTAAGAGAGCCACAGTAAACAGCGAGTAAAGCAAACTACGACTCAAGTTATTGTATTGCAAGCAATAGTTTAGCTAGTTGGATAGCTGCAGTTCCTACACTGTAGTGAGGACAACATAGTGCTTATTATTTCCAGTATTCATGGATATTATTGGACTGTTTTGGTTACTCTTTTGGATTTTTTTATGTTGTGCTATCTCACCTTACTTGTTAATTAAATTCCTGAACTACACTCTGCCCCCTGTGTTGTCTGCATTTGGGTCCAGTACTTTGTAGATCCTAACGTGAGGCATCAAGCACTTGGTAAACACTTCATAAACAAATAACAGAAGCCAAACAACAGGGTCACGACGTTTATGTTACATCCCTTCCAGCATAGGTGGATCCACAATTTTCCTAAAAAAAAAAATTATCCGTTGACATACTGTATACCTTCGTTAATGCTCCAGAGTTCCTTCAGTATATTTATAAATCTCTAAGAATGCGTGCTCTCAGGAAGAGATACGGTTCTAGGGTTTCATCTGCTGTGGTGTGCGAGTGTGAGAAGTTCTCTGCCATTATAAGGCAACGCAAGCTGAATACCGTTTCATCACAAGGATAAGGTCCTCTCTGTTGGCATTCATGTTTACAAGCATTCACTGCTTCCTGAGAGACCTCTTTCAGGTGATCTTTTCCTCCAAATCGACGAGGAATAGCGTACATGAGAACTGGACATCCACTTGGAGCTACTGCATTTCTACTACGGCGGATGATATGGGTATTCCACAAATGTGGAACTTGCTGCAGCTCTTCCTGTAGAAGAAAAAAATACCAGTGAGAAAAAAAACCTTGAAATCTCCAGTGAACATAACCAAACAACTCTTTCGAAACCATGTATAGTTCATCTATTATGAGAATTTCCACGTTGGATGGTGTTGCTCTGATTCCATCCAATGTATTTCCAAGTCCTTGATATGGTGGTCTCGATCGGCCAACTTCCTGTTTGTTTGAAGGCATTGCTCCAAGAGACTTTTTTGTCGGTCTCGGTCAATTACATATGTGTACTGAGTTTCGTACATGTACGTTAAACTGGAGGCAGGGGCATGGGCAAGCCCCCAAAAAGGCGATTCATTTGGCAGAAGAAGAATAATAAAAACTCCTTGAAGAACAATAGGGTCCTCGCACCCTCTGTGCTCGGGCCCTGATAATCATAAACTAAATTTCTATAGCACTTTTCAAAACAAAGTAACAAAGTGCTTTACAAGACAAAATTTAATAAATGACAAACAGTGAAAGAAAATTATAAGGCTATGTCAAAACGGTAAAAAGACCAATGTTGAATGAATGAATGTATAGTCTTAACCCACTGTTACCATTATGAGGAACATAGCTTACAGCAATGCCAGCTGAGTTGGAAGTGTTTCCTCATTTGTGAATTTATCATATGTTGCTGATAAACCAAACACGACTCTATTTGTTTTTCTTTTTAAGTTTTTTTTTTTTCTGGCCTTGATCAATGGACCTTAATCAATAGGCCAGCTTTGGAGATACAGACAGGAAACTTGGGTGAGAGGCGGGAAGACATGTAGCAAACCGACTGAGCTGGACTGCGTCCATACTGTTTGTCTTTTTGAGGTTAAAGACAGAGGTGTCGCTGCAGCCGCATTTGTCTCCATCCTCCATGCGTTGTTGTTGCTTCTCATTGCTGGAAGGCATTCTTCTTCTTCTTCCTTTGACCTTTAACAGCAGACTAGAAAAAACCTGTAGACATTAATTCTGTCACCATGAGGTCCAGATGAATTGTTTTCTTGGTACCTTTGACACTACATAAAAACACGTCCCTCCATGTTTTCATCATTTGTCATAGACTTGGTAGCGAAGGATCAGTTCTCATGACATCCCATACCCTAATAACCCATAACTCACTTTTTATCTTGTGTTTTTGCAGTCGATGCCAGATATGCACTGGTCATGTGTGACAGCTCCTGTTTTGAAGTGAAGTTGAAAATCTGTGGCTTGAAAGCACATTTTTTGTTCGTGACATTGAAAAAAAGTGTCTGTTTGTATCTTTACAGTGACTTTGTATGCAGTCACAGCACCTGTAAAGTTCACTTCTTCCTTAGAGCAGTCATGGTCCATCTGTTTTTTAGTCGCATCCCATTGCTCACACATCCCTTGACAGTTAGTTGATTGAAACCATGTTGCATAGCGTCTGTAACACCCAGAAAGCTCTGACATGACAGCTGGCGAGGTGCAATATTTAGAGGTTTAATACTTCTAACAGTGCCTTGCTTAGCGACTAACAGCAGCTTCTTATGGTGGCAGCCAGACTCTGTCTGTGAAAAGCAATACCTTCCTTCTCCCTCAGGGAAAGAGGCACCGGCATCTTTATCTCCCACTGGCCGACACTCTCCTTATTCCATCACTAAATTACTCCCTCTGCCTCTGTGATGGAGAAGTAAAAGAAAATGATAAGTCTTAAGGCGTGAATATGGAATTTATATACTGCATAAATGGGAGTTTCTTATGGGATCCTTTCAAGATGAGCCTTCTGACAGACTGCAGAAATGACTCTTTAGAGTCCTGTGAGAGTCGATAGGAGGAGATGATTCACAGTGGAGGAATGAAAGAGTGCAAATCATACCTACTATTTTCATCATCTGTTATTTAGTCATACAGCTCACTTTAACCTCTGTGTTTCAGTTCAATAAGTATATAAAATCCTATATACTGACAGATTGGTTGGAAGAACAAGACACCAAATATTTTCAACAGCACATTGTTCCAGTATCAAAGGCAAAAACTTCTATTAATTTTGTTAACTTGAAAATGAGTCTATGTAATCAGATAGCTAGAATAGTACTCAGTAGAGTGCATATGTCTGCCACGGCTGAACAATTCTAGGCATGTGGGTTAGCTTGCCAGGCCCTAACCACGCCCCTACATTACATCATCAGGAGAGATGGCCATTCACACGAACACTCACACACCAATGCAAGGGCCATCAGAAACAATACAGGATTCAGTATCTTGTCCAAAGACACTTAAGCCCCATTTCCACTGCGTAGTACCGGCTCGGCTCGGCTCGACTCGCTGTTTTTGCGTTTCCATTAGATAAAAAGTACCTGGTACCTGGAACTACTTTTTTAGTACCACCTCTGTTACGATTACAAGTGAGCCAAGCAGGTACTAAAAGGTCACGTGAAACATGGAGTATCCTGCACAGCACAAATCAATGGCCACCACACTCAAACAGCCAAGGTACTTTAGCGACCAAAACTTCTTTTTTTTAAAAATTGTAGCCGCTATATTGAGGAGGTGCAGACACTCCTGTCTTAAACAGCTGATGAGAGGATCATGAGAGGTGGATGAGAGGTGTGTGTTGCGTTGAAGACTACGCCACGACAATTTCGCTCTGCGCCCATCTACCCAGAGGAGGTACCATCCCGCAGTGGAAAACGACCTGCAGAAAAGGACCTGATTCCAATGCGAGTCGAGTCGAGTCGAGTAGAGCCACAGTGGACATGCAGTTTTAGATGTGTAGACTGCAGTGGGCCAGGGATTGAACCACTGACTCTCTGATTATTAGGTGACTGATTAACTACCTCCTAAGACATAATATCCATGTTAGGAAGCAGTGCTGAAAATGATTGTGTGGTTTTAATGGTTAACATAATTTTGTTTGAATGTTTCAGTGTTTAACTTTGGTTTTCTTGGGTTCAAATTCCAATTTAGTCAGTAAATAAAATCATCAGAGGGCTTTTATCAGACATTGGACTCTTGTTATGGCCCTGACTGTAATGGATCAACAAGTGGAGGATTTGAGGATAATAAGAGATAAAGAGCACTGATGTTTAAATGTATACAAAAATGTTGGCTCTAAAATCATCATCATTTTTCTTGATGACCACACCACTATTAGGTCAACCCTCCTTTTTTTATTCTTAATTGCTTTGAATTTGCATTTTCCTTGTTATTTGTTTCCTTTTAATCGTCTCACACACACAGGCATATTTTCTCTCCAGCTTGCCATAAAAACACCACATTGTCTGGAAAACAGAGTAGTTTTAGGAAAGTTATATTAATAAACAACAGGCGTATTTCTCAGTTATATTCTTATACTCATTTTTAAACTGCTGCTGACTGATTTCAGAATTATCGCTCGTTGCCTCCTCTCGGTTTTTGCAGCTCATTTGAAGTCGTCCAACTGTATGCAGTGACAAACACTATTTCCCTTCTCTGCATGCCTGGAGGCGAGCCCATAAGGCTTCTGTGTGTGACTAAACACATTATTGTCCCATTCCTTTACATATTGGGTCTTTACTTCTTCCTATTTTGTTTTTAGTTTATATGGAGTGAATTGAGCTCATCAGCTTGACACAAAAAACAAGACACAACAACAAAAATCATAGGCAAACTTCTGCTTGAGAAACTCGTTCCAGACGCATCAAATTAAGTAATAATTTAAGCGACTCTGTCTGGATATAAACAAGCCAGTTGAGTAAGGAAGCTATGAACAGCGTGTCTCTATGCGAGGACTCTCCTCCAACTGTGTTATTTTATCTAGCAAGAATGACGTTTGCCTGCTGCAATGGATTTCATCACAGTCAGAGTGGAGTCAGAGCTTTTCTGCAAGTATTTAATATAAAAAAAGGGCAAACGTTTGCATAATGTTACTTTTTTGCCCACATATCTTTAGATTTTCTTCTCCTTATTTATTAGACATTACAGGTTTGTTTTAGGCCTGTGAGTTGAGATGGCTTTGCTGTACAACATTTTCTTTTTCTCTCTATGGTTTAGGTAACTAATCATAAAACGTACTTCATTGAATCATACTGAAAAATGCCACTGATTGTTTCAAAGAAGAGCAAAAGAATGGGAAAGTTGTGAAAAAATACCTTTTTTGGAGCATGTCATAGGTTTATTTATTTAATTTTTTTATTTATTGATTTATTTGAACAGGGACGATACATGTAAACATTGTTACATTTAAAATAAATGTATATGTATAAATGACTTCTAGCCATAGCTAATCTGCAGTCCTTGTCCCTGGTTGGGCCTGTTCTGGGTAAAAAAATACAATATTTTAAAAGTTTAAAACACTCGATAAAATATTCTAAACATATAATACAACATGCCAGATAAATAACACAATATGGATATAAATATAGTGACAAATAATATACGTAGACAAAACAACAGTAACTAAAAACAAACCAAAAAAAGGAACAAAAACAATACGGCTAAAACTAACAAGAAGAATGACTAACAACAATCATTGTAGAGAACAATGGGTGGACACGTTATGTGGTAACAGGTGACAGCGTCATCATTGGACATGACAAGCTCAGTCATTCACACACAAGGATGGGGAGAGGTTCACCCCTTTGTATAACACATGATAAGGGATACAGGGATAGAACTGCATGAGCTTGGGAACATTTGGTAGAACTGTTGGTGGTAAACAGTTTGTTTGCAAATGACTGCATTCTGTTTGTTTTGTTTTTTGTTTTTTTTGCAACTTCACACAGCGTCCCAACTTATTTTGGAATCCATGTTGTATATTTTAAGCTTTTCCTTATTCAAATTGAGGCTCTCAAGATAGTCCTGACCGGACAGCAGAGTGATGCACCTTCAGCCAGACACGCCATGACTTCATGAAGGTCATTGATTGGAGGTACAGGCTCCATTCTTTTTTTTTGCTGAGCTCCACTATAATAAGACAAAACCTTGTCCTTTAACACCTGCAGTCAGTCGACCAATGTCACCTCGCTCCTACTGCTAATGCATGGCCTTCTGGAAGTGTTTATGTGTGTGTCTGTGTTTATCTATAGGAACAAGGCATCATGGGAACATGCCGCTTCCCTCTTTGCTTCGTTTGAGCAGTGAAATCCCCTGGAGGCTCAGATGTAAACCTCCTCTCACCTCACAGATGGCTCAGTGCTTATATGTTAGTACAACATGGCTCGCCGCTACTTAAGGGAATAGCCATGTCGCCATACATGGCCATACATGGATATATATATGTTGGATATATCAGCTAACTTATACCAACAATTGTAATCTCCCTTCATTTCTCTTCAAATAAACACAGTTACCTCCCTCAGAGACCCACGTCAGGTTCATTCCATGTGTGAGTGTACATCTCTATGCAGCTCCTCTGCATGTGCGACTCAATCTGAGATGATGTTTGATAATGCTCTGATTAATATTGCATTGTTCATCTCAATTGACTATTAATGTATGCCTGCACACTTGGATGGTATCTCTGCGGCCCATCTCTGAGGCGGTTCTGCTTGTTATGCTGGTCCCGTGAGTTTCTGTATGTGTGTGTGTGTGTGTGTGTGTGTGTATGTGTGTGTCTGTGTGTGTGTGTGTGTCTGTGTGTGTGTGTCTGTGTGTGTGTGTGTGTGTGTGTGTCTGTGTGTGTGTGTGTGTCTGTGTGTGTGTGTGTGTGTGTGTGTGTGTGTGTGTGTCTGTGTGTGTGTGCTCAGAGGCCACACACAGCAGATAAGAACTCATTCGTAGTTCCTGTGTGAGTGGCAGTGAGGAGACAGCAGAGGGATGAGAGAAAATGCCGGGCCAACCCTTTCTTTCTTATCAGACGCTGTAGAAGAGGCAGCTGGGTAGAGTGGACTAAATAGTGCAGATACAGACGCAGCCAATTATAATCTATTTCATGCAAAATGTGACTTTTTGCCTCACTGTTAAATAATGGAATCAGTCTGTTTTGGTGATCTAACTGCAGTTTGTGCTTTTACTGCTGGTCTCAGGAGGGCAATATAATGAAACACAGTTACATAATGTCATTTCTGTGTCAAGATGCACCAAAAAACTGGAGGTGATTGCCTCGTTTACGATAGATATAAGATTTTACCAATTGTTACCATTATCTTTCATTTAATAAGCATTTATTTTATTAAAATTACTCACATTTCTATTGTCTAATATTAAAAAACACAAAGCTAGCAGTTGTCCATTGGGTGAAAAATGGCTAATGTTATTCCATGTTGCACATATTTACTTTATGATCCTGTTCACTACACATGTACATTATTTACAGTCATACCTACAGTAGTGCCCTTTGGGTGGGGTGGCAGCGGACAGAAACCATTGTTCATCTAGAAGCAGTTATGTCTTAATTACGTTCTCTCTAATGGAACTGCTGGGTCCTGTCCTGCCTCGTCATGGCTTAATGCAGAGCTAGCACTAGAACACGTCAGTCCTGAGGGAATTGTTCCATGTTGACATCCCCTGTGGAGCAGCCAGGGATGAGTGGAGGAGCACAGAAGCACTGAGATCCGACAGGAACAAACACAGAGATGGACACAAGCCAGACGCCCCTTAAGGCTGTTTGGCTTCCATGCCAATCAAACAGTGGTCATAGACAACTGACCCACACATTGGATGAGGTGATTCAGTTTGAAAAAACTGTGTATGTTATTTTGCATTGCTCCTTATATCACCTTTTCCATTGTTGTAACAGGGTGAAGGGATATGTGGAAGGGAATGCTTTAATGAGGGATGTCCTGAGCGGGTCTGCAGGATTTATCTAAAAAAAATTTAGACTGATCGGTGTCATCTTGATTCTTTATCAGGTCATTTTGTACAATGAATGACTGTGTCAGCTGTTGAAAATAGTCATCTTGTATTTATTCTAGCAGCTTTACCCAGGGTGAACCATCTCCTTGAGGTTTTATATGAATATATCGATGTGATGTGTGTGAGTTTCACATGAATGGAGTATCATGACAAAGACAGGTTCCTCGGAAACTGCCAGAACTCTATTTGTTAGTTGTATTCTGTCAAATATCAGGGTTTTTTTCTCAATGAATTCATTTCCCATACCCTGATATGAAATGGATTTTCTTTTTCTGAATAATATCTTTTGTTTGAAGTCCAGCTGCTCCCGAGCTCCTCCACTGAGATACTGTCCACCTCCAGTGTGGAGACCACTGCTCTTATTAGTGCTTTAGATGGCCTGGGATATATTGCCTCTAGAATGATTTTCTCTTCCACTGTATAAACTACAAAGCTGATACTGCAGTGTGATGGTCCACCAACTTTTTTTTGTCCTCCGTCTCGTTCGCTGTTGGTGATGTCATGTGTCTGTTTCTGCAGCTTGCAGACTAGAATCAAGTCAAGATTTTTTTTTTATATTTAAGACATACTGCACATTGTCCATCTCACATTGTTTGAGTGACAAATGTAAACTGACAACTCACACTTTGAGTGCTAGTGACACACATTTCAAGGATAATAGCAGCTAACATATAGTGCAGAGAAACTATGAAAGATGAGATGACATCTTACTCTATATCCTTCTACATTAATGCTTTAATGCATGACCATTTTATTGGTGCTGGACGATATAAATTCATTTTCTGTAGATGTGAAGTGACAACCTGTTAAAGCTGGTACGGTATATCCAGCTTTTATTTTGAAATCCATGCATGCAGATATTATAGTCCACTTTTACTACAGATTTGTGCAGAAAGGGTTTATTTCTTTATTCAACGGCAAAAATTCAATTAGATCAACAAAACCAAGCCTCTGTCTTCCCTTTGCTACACCACAAGCTATCCCCACACGAGGATAAATTCTGCCATTGAGCATTTTCTCTCCCTTCTGTCCACCCTCCCTTTATCAGTAAACTGTTTGATCAGTTTGATTTGTTCAAACAGAATACGGCTCCCTGTTTTTTTCCAGGCAAACTCATCACTCCACAGGTGGCGTCTCTCAGTGTACTTTTCATTTATTTTTAATGGCAGGCCCTTCAGGCATTGGACCCCTGAGCCCTCTTCCTCTTGCAGTCCCCTCCTCTGAGGTTCCCCCTGATGGTGAGGGTAAACAGCTTGAGGTTGAGGTCTTCCTTCTGTTAAGCATAATTCTCTGGCTGCTAAGGCTGATGCTCTCCCTCTGAAGGCACAATGTGTTGTGTATTCTGTGCATGTGAACTGATGCCTGATGGATGTGAGAATCTCACTGTGAGGCCAGTAGAGAGATAACCTTCCAACTTCCCACATCATTTCAGAGGGACTAAGTTTCACCTGATGAATGGAAGAGAATAGCAATTTTTGGAAATCTTTGACTAGATCAGCACAATAAAACACCACAAGCATAAATATATCAAGGACTGTAAAATATTACAAGAACATGAAAATAAAGTCGTATGATTTTATACCCACAGAAATCTGTTTATGGAGGTGTGTGTGAGCGATTTGGTGTAAATTTTCTCTTCTTCTTTGAAATATCCCAACATGTACTGGATGATTGGGCATACTGGTGCTCCAACAATGCATCCTAATGACTTTCATGATCGTCTGACCTTTCCTTCAACGTGACTTTGACATTTTGGGTTCTGAGTGAAATGTCATGACAACTATTGGATGGATTACTATAAAAATTTTGTAAAAATACACCACCTCTGAGGGTGAAGTGTAA
Source organism: Chaunax sp. Z400 (assembly GCA_037577475.1). Classification (NCBI taxonomy): domain Eukaryota; kingdom Metazoa; phylum Chordata; class Actinopteri; order Lophiiformes; family Chaunacidae; genus Chaunax; species Chaunax sp. Z400. The sequence continues at coordinate 4,158,289 of CM075199.1, forward strand.
TAATTTGGGTGATTTCTTTTTTTAATTGGGTATCATCTTATCATCCAAATAAAAATTTTAAAAAGCCCAATATTTTGTGTTTTTTTAGCCAATATAACTCTCAACCATAACTAAAAAACAAACAAACTACAAGTCCCGTATGCATGGCACCCTAACCATATGATTTTCCAAAGTGTTTCCTTATTTGTATCTGTTCCTTATTTATTCCTTATTGCCTTGTTTTTACGGCACCTGTCACTAAGACTTATATGATGTACAAGAACCTTTTTGGAATCAATTTTAAATGGAAAGATCCACACAGTTTGTGGTCTCACACAGAAAGTGCTCCCTGACCCGTACAGAATGAGAGACAGAAGACGAATGAGACAAAACAAAATGAGACAAAAGACTAAATTAGACTGTAATAAGCCCAGTCGTCTACTTAATTGGTTGACACGATGGCTGTCAAGGGAGAGGCTGCTGTCTGAAACCACTTCACCCACTTGTGTGTATTTGTAGCAACAACCTTGGGCATTTTTAACACGGCATCGGGACAATTCCCAGAGATATTTGTGGCAAAAAAACCAAGGTGTGCCATGATTCTTTCCCAACACTAACAAAGTCATTGTTATGCCTACAACTGACCATACCTTAAGCAAAACATTGTCATATTTAAGATTCAACATATAGATCTGCAAAGCTTCAACATAAAAAAAATATGTTGAATTTCTGTTACATTGACACCCAGGCACAGAGGTCTTTCTTTTTCATTATGGCGCCCCAGTGACAATGCCAACTGGTGCATCTGCCTCCAGTACATGGACTCTACATAAAGTCAATGCTTTAGCCACACACACACAAAGCCCCCTCTGTTGGCTGTTTTCTCTGTGCCAGCACTGGGTCCCCAGAGGGAGGCTGGAGGATCTGGTGGCCATAGAGATGTCATACACACATGCTTTCACATGCACACTTGTCATTCACATACATAGTAGTGGAGCAGCTCATAGGCCCTCTAGCTGACATGCATTCAATGCACATAGGGGGGAAGCCAGGACCCCTCCTGGGTGTAAAATCTTTATGCATTTGCCAAGTTTGCAGTCTGGGGCATAGAGGTGTATGAGATTGGAACTGAGACCGGTTCCTTCGCCGTGCAGCCCTGTCCGCAGCCTGCCGCTGCATGCATGCTCGCCTTACCGCCACAAAATGAGCCTTTTCCTCAGGAATAAGCCGGGCTTTATGAGTACACTGCCGAGCGCTGCAACCTGCCAATTAGGCCGAGCCTTTCCAAGCTCTCCATCCACAGCGCTGCTGTTATTACACCCTTTAGGATTCACAACAAGCACTTTCACATTCACAGGCACAAGCCCAGGCTCCAGCTTCATCGCATCCGTTCACACCAGTGGGTTAGAAGCTAGTAATAAAGCAGTTTCAAGGGTTGTAGGTCAGTTAACATACTGTAGATGTATGTGCATCAGACCTTAAACCAAAGGAACCTTCTTATGCAGCCATAAAGTGACTGTATTTGTGATCTATATATATTTTTTATGTATATACAGAACTGAACTGTACAATATTTTTAATACTTTCAGCCAGTAGAAACTTCTTTCTGCTGTGGTTTTGAAATGGCAGTATTTCCAATGAATTGGTGTTGGACAATGAGAGCTGCCATTGTAAATAATATTTAAGCCATTTTGAAAACCCACAATCTGCTGTTTGTTTGTCTTTAGACAACGAGCTCTGCTATTTCTCAACCTTCTGGAAAACAAATGAATTTTTTTCTCTTTTTTTTCTGAATGAACAAGCCAACTAATCACCATCACTTTTCATTGATGATTTAGAAATTCATAAGTTTAGTGAAAAAGCCGGTGGACGGTTTTAAAAGTCATTTAACAGTCATAACGCCTTTAAATGTCTGTCTTTTCTTCCGTATTAAAGATATTCAGATGAGCCTCTAATACGAGCGCTTGGGTGTATTATCCGAACAGAACCAGTGTTTTGCTCTCTTAATACAGCGGCTTATGGCTTGGAGAAAGTGAACAGTAGGGAAAATGGCCTCATGAATGAATTAGTCGTCTGCAACAGATTACTGCTTCAATAAAATAGCATGTATCTCATTTGGACCTCAGCAACCATGGAAAAGCCTTTCTTTCACCTTTGGTGCAGTGCTGCATCCTTTACAAGTGTTGTGAATAGAAAAGCAAAGTTTGAGTGTGACATTGCAAACTTAATCAAATAAAATAATGAAAATATAATAAATAATACAAATAATAAATATTTTATTTATATATAAATATATATATATATATATATATATATATATATATATATATATATATATATATATATATATATATTTCCTTACTAGAGGTATAGTGTTCTTGACACACAGTGACAATAAGCTCCTTCAATGCTGCTGTTTAAGAATTTGATCAATATTTAATTCGTAATGCATTTTGTCATGACCACAATTTTTTTTTTCCTTTTTCTCAACAGTTGCAAGCAAACGGTAGGATTTTGTTGTATATGAGAAAAAGGTTTTCGACCATTGAAACTCACTTGCTTGGATGATGCTGCTTTGCATTGTAGCAAAAGTTGGACAGGATGTGACTCTTTAAAATATATTTGTTTTTGTGATGAAACCTCAGCGTCGAGGCCTTCAGAGATAAAGAGAGGTTGATTCTTCCCTTTCATGTTTTCAGAATATGTGTAACGTACCTAAGTTTTTTGGCCCTTGGTGGCTATGGTGACACAAATATGAACGATGCAAGTTACATACGTACAAAATTATTATTCAGGCTAAACTGTGTACCATTGATGTGGCTGTTTGTGACCAGGAGGGTCACAGATAGGATTCCAGAAAGCCTCATTATGAGTGAATCCCTGCAGGAGGCTGAGATGTGATTTTCTTTGTTTAGAGAATTGCCATCTAAATAAAGCCATCCATCTTTGCCCTTTACGAGTTCTTTCCACAGGCCTTGCCACTATAAAGCCTCACCAGCATTCAAGTGTCTCCTGCTAAAGCACAAACTCTAAACCATATGAGTGGGCTGCCTGGAGCACTTGGCTGTGTGCTGTATGTTTCTCTAAGGAACAGAAATGTCACCAAGCAAGAAAAACAGCAATCATCTGCCCTTCTGCTTTCTCTCTGTGGTTTTTCCAATACTCTCTGAGGTCCAAGAAGTGATGAATAAACAATAGAGGAAGTGAGTATTACATGCACAGCCCAGAGCCTAAACATGTATGGTGGTGTGCTTCCACATGTCTGGCTCTCTCACATCCATCATCCTCATGGCTACTTGACAAGTCCCATAGACTGTGTGAGTTCTGCATGATCATGCGCTATCTTCCATTACCAAAAGGGTATAAAACAAACAAAATTAATGATCAACTGATTCCCAGCTGGTGGGATGAGGGAAAATATGACTGATAGAGAAACCAGGATGAGAAAAAAGTAATAGAAGCATATTGTAGCCCAGTGATCTGGAAACACTTATTAATGATTTTATGTTTTCTTCCATCTGCTGTTCCTCCTATAGCACTTCCACCCCTGCTTCAAACACACCCCAACCCCGCCCATATATCCCCAACCCCCTTCCTTTCAGGTGCATTTAGTCTAATGTACCATTTAATGAAATATTTAATAAAAAACATGCATTGTCATCATGTCCTTGACTGTAGCAGCTTTGCAAGCCATTGAAACGCTTCATCAGTAGGCAAGGCAGCAATCCTGTGTGAAACAGCTGAACCAAAACATCCCTCTGTGGCGAAATGTTCACCTTTGATTCAAGACAGCATGCTATTGAATTGAATTTAACCTTTGTTATATACAAAAGATTGCAGGTCTCCATTCTCACTGTGTTTCTGTGGTAATCTATGGGTGCTCCGCTGGGACAATAACAGCTGAAAACACATTATTGTAATAGCTCTCCCTGCCTTTCAGCCTTGTTGGTGGTCCTTCAGACATTAAACAGATTACCCCTTATTCCACTACGGTAAAGCTTGGTATGGATTCTTTTCAGAGGATGAAAACTCCTGTCATAGATGCTCAATGTGTTCAAATAGTGGGAGCGGGCGATGGTGGGGCAAAGGAGGACTTTTATGTCTTAAGAAGATATGTCTTAAGAACCATCATCAGTAAGATATTATCCCTGAAGAAGCACCTTGTTCTTAAACCAGGCCTAATAAAAGAGGCCAAAGTGACCTGTAGTACAGATTTATTGTCTTCTTTGTCAGGTTGTCACAAAAAATACCACAAATTATGGCCAATTTCCACTCAAATTTTATATTCCTGTGAAAAACTTGTCTCCGCTGCTGCAAAAACAAAACAAAATAAACACCAACCCACCATATTTTATTGGAGGAAACGATGTCCTCGTGTGTCAAGCCCAGGTAACAGTACGGTTACACTATGATAAATGACAAACAACTTTGGCTAATTTGTTTACTTATTGTGATCAAGTAGTCAATATGGAATGACTGAATGCATTGTTGATTGATTCAGCCAGGTCTTGACAAGCTAAACACGCTTTCTCAATTAGAGAAAGCCACATTACTGTACAGCTGATTAATTGTCATCAGTGAGAGTGCATTGACACATGGAGGTCTGGCGGAATGAGAGCTTACCCTATAAAACCTATTCATGTCTCATATATAAGGTGTCTTCTTTTATGCCTACTGCATTATTCATTTCACAGTGACTGACTTTGTCACACCCGTGACCTTGGTCCCTCTTACTGTAGGCCAGAGGGCTCATGGGAAATGTGTTGACTGTGGCGATTGTGGTTCAGGGTCATGGGACGGTCTGAGATTTTAGGAGAAAAAAAGGTTGTTTAAAGCACTCACACAAAGGTAGGTTCATTTTACAGAGCTTTTTGGTCTCTTTTAGCCCACTGATTTACACCACACTGTGTGGATCAATCTTACAGCACTATGCTGCCCCTTTTACAGCAACAGCATGCAGCTATTTCAGCTTCAAGGCTATGATACAACCCTTTATACTCTACCTGTCCAGCACTGAATGTCTGGAGATTAAAGTGAAACATCTGTAAAGACCCACATATCCTTCACAGTTTGTAGAGACTAAAAGAGATTTTAAACTGAAATGTCACCGATCAGGTGAACAGAGTCAGCTTATTGTCAGCTGGATGCATGAATAGGCAATTGTTGGCCAACATGTTTTTAACCATAAAAACCACAAAATTGTGATTTTAAGTCTGTCTGTTAATGCAGCTTCACGTTAATACTACCACCATTATTTCCCATTTAACCCAAAAATGTATTTGCTATTTTCAGAAAAGACTTCTATAATTCTCTTGTTTGGACACAACATTATACTAAAAAGTAAAGTTTGACCTCCTCTCTTATGGTAAAGCAGAGTGCTAATAGCAGGTCTTCTTGCAGGCACGGTCACATGTTTTGCAGAATTACATGATGTTACACTCCAAATGCTTCCAGTACCTTGCTGACCTCTGCATGGTTATCTGTGGTTTCCTTCATTCCCTCTTGTTTTAGCAGCGGTTTCGGCGCACCAGGCAAGTGCGTCTAGGCCGTTATGTGCTGGTCTAACAGCAGTTGTGGTTGCCATATCTGTCATATATATCATGTCAACCATCTCATGGCCAGATTACATCATCCTTAGTGCTTTAAGAGGCGACCCTTCCCATTTCAGCAATGACATGCATATTGGATTAAGAAAACAAGTGTAGACGACACGGCACTTGCAATATGTGCACAAATGCCTTCTTTGTGCATGTGCATGAGTGTGTACTGTGACACAAAGAAATCCATTAGGAAGGAAGGACCTGCTCTGGTGTAAGACTGAATACATAAAAGGTACAATACATGCATGTTTGTAGTAATGTTGTAATGGTGTCATGTTGCGTTTTTCTCCAGAGACTGACTAAAAATATTGGTGGCCATTGATCGCCCCACAGATAACAGGACCTCATGCTAGAATATCCCAAACCCCTAAGACTCAGGTTATTGAGAGTGTCACTGTCTCTTTCGATTTATGCTCAGGAGTGTGTTTATGTATGTGCACACACGTTCATATGTATGTGCTTGTACGTGTTTCTCAATTCTTTTCCCCTGGTGTATTTGTGCCCCTATTTTGATGTCAACTTTTGCACTTGTACATGAAATGTGTGTATGTAGCTGTCCTGTCCACTCAAGGCTGTTTTGATCTGGGTTACCATCTAAGTGACAGACAGGTCAGTGCCATCCTCAGAGGGGAAAGCCGTCACATTACTCACAAAACCAGCTGTCAAACTGAGTTGATCGCTGGGTGTGAGCGACGACTCGATGCAATTCTTGACACCAGTAACACCATTAAGGTGGCAACGTTGAGGTGCAGGATATTGCCCCAATATTGTGCCGTGTTCCTGTGTGCACCTGATTTATTGTTGGGGATTTTGAGAAAGACCTTGAATGACGTGCTCTGATAGCTGTGAGCAGGTGTGTTCAATAAAATGTCATCAAGTGGACATCAAGAGCATGTGTGTGTATATCCCAGAGACAGGCCAGTAAAAACGTTTTTACCATCTTTGTATGCATAGACTCTATGTTTTGTATAGGAAATCATCTCCAGGAAGAGGGGAAAGGCCTGGATCCTTTTCTTTTGGTGGCCCATACTGCAGTTGTTTACATTATTAAGGTGTGTGCACGGTTTTGTTGCTCTTAAATGGTACAGGCAATTGGAGGAATTGTGAAAATGGCCTAATAGAGCGATAGTGATTCCATAGCCTCTTTCATGCCCTCTAATAGTGCTGAACTTATGGAAAAGAGCATGGTTTAGCAATAAAATTAGACAGGTGACATGCATACTGCACTTTGCCAGCTTTGCAACAACTGACAACTTAATGGATTTCCCTGGTAAGCCCTCCTGTGTCATTGTAGGAGAAAAGGCAATGCTGATGATTGGGCTGTGAACCTGCCTTTCTGTTTGCATTTCCGGCACGATACAAAAGAGATTGTTCAAGAAAAGAGAGTTTTCTGCTTCTCAGATGCGACCCGGCTGAAGGGATAATGCAGTTGTGCCGCTGAGCGATACTTTCCTGCATTTTAAATCTTATCGCGCAGCTCAACTCGACTCAGCTTTGGGATCAGGTCCTTTTCTGGAGGTCGTTTTCCATTAGAGGATAGTGTAGCTGGTTGTCATGGGGACGTCAAGCAAAACTCTCATGACGTCATCTTCAACCTCATGTCCACTTTTCTTTGGCTGCCAAAGACTAGAAGGTTTGCACTTCCTCAATTGACCATGGTGTGTTTTTTTGGGTCGCCATTTTCTGTAATCAACCACTGAATAAAACAATTGTGCTTGGGCTTGTGCTGTGTGGGATAATCCATGTGTGCCGTGCACTGATGACGCAATGATGCAGTGACAATTCCCTCACACCAACCAGTTGTCTGCATTGTTTTCACCTCACCTTTTTAGTACTTGCTCAGTTCTCTTGGAACCTCGAAGGAGGTGATACCTAAATAGTCAGTACCAGGTACTTTCATCTAGTGGTAAACCAAAAAAGGTGAGTAGAGTTGAGTTGAGTAGAGACGGTACCACATAGTGGAAGCACAACTTTACAGAGGAGAGAGCCTGAGACCAAGCATGACAGAGGGTCCTTTAAAGAGACATTCCCTCTCATGAGGTCCCTTAAGGGAGCTCATGCTCTGAGAAAAACCCAGAGTTCATGTGTCGTCATCCTGACATTCGATTGTCATTTTGAGAAAGGAAGTTTAGTTTCGTTGAAAGCTCATTTGGGGTCCTGACCATGACCACTGCCTTACTGGAAGTCTCTTCTGGTTTTTGAATCCATGATCAGCGTGTTTACATTTAGCATTTCTCACCAAAACAAGTTGTGCACATGTGTGTTTTTCAAAGCCTATGCCTACATTAGTCCACAGCACAACTGATGGACATAAACTATAGGGGTTTAACAGAAGAGGTTTGTTAGTACATTTTTGATTGATCAATTTTAGCTTTGAGTCCAAGCTTGAAACTTTGCCATGCTATTTCTCTCTCAGCCCGTCTCCCCTGTTTCTTCTAGAAGCAACAACACAATTTTTATAGGCTAGCTGAGATTTTTATTGGGAATAGGTAGTAAAAAGTGACAGAAAGTGTGGGGAGAGACAGACAAGATGAAATGCAACAAAGGCCCCTCTTTGTTTTTGACCCTGGGTGATTGCAATTAGCTCCTAATGCCACCAGGATGGCCCCCATATGTTCAAACGTTTAAACCAGCCTATGTGTGCATATACCAAACAAAAGATCTTTTTAGCCAGATTGACATATCTTTTTTTATTGCATCTTGTGGGTTTTCTTGCCCTCAACTTCCTGTTTTGATTCCCACCACTCTTATGGGGTTTTATGGTAGGTTTGATCATAGAAGTTACTAAATAATCTGTTTATTTTCTCTCCCTGCAAGTATTCATTTGTGTTGCTTCTTAAAAGTATTGAATGAGGTATAGAGGGAGATTTGTTACAGCTGGGTTCGATTAGCTGTAGAATCAGTAAAACACTCCTCTGCAAACCATAACTAACTTTTGTACCACCCTCTTGTCTCTGATCTACCAAAACCTCCTCTATTTGCATCTTTTCTTTGCACTAAGAAAAAAAAAATTTGTGGATCCCTTTTCCTGGGTCCTCTCCCCTCCCCCACTCTCTCCCATACTGTCCCTGGTGAGACATGCTGAATGGAGACCCATAATGAGGCTCTGTCTGTTCCAGCTGACACAGTGAGCTGTCTGAGACTATGATGTGTTACTCCTGCAGGGCCTCTCTCTATATATGTCTCTCTCCCCCCCAGACATCTCTGGAAAATAAAGGGATTCCTCCCTAGAAATGCTTCCAACCGCCAAAAGGGGATCCAAGCTCCTTCAGTGAGGTCCTTTGGCCTAGACTTGTGTTATACCCTTCATCACATATATACACAAAAGTGAAGATTGAACTTTTTTCAACCTCCAAGGCCTCGCCTTGCTCTATCTGAGATAATGGCCCCTCATTACCCCAGCCAGTTTTAACCATTTTACACCACTCCCGTTGCTGCTGTGCATCACTCTAAGGATCGTATTATGATTGTTCGCCCTCTTCGCCCTGTTGTCTGTCTGTCACTTTCTGAATCTATGCTGTGCAACACTGCAAATTGGTTAATTCAGATTCATTGATGCGTGGTCCCCCTAGTGGAAAGCAGAGTTTGTTTTTCATTAAGGTGAGTGGTGAGAACACATGTCTCTGGCAGCAACAGCAGGATCTACAGCCTGGCAGCCCTTGTCTGAGAGTGGAACGTCTGGCCTCACATCTGAAGAAGCCCACTGATGAACCTGGCTGTTTATATCTGAAGTTTTCCCATGTCTGACACTGAGAAATCTTTAAAGCATTGATCTCGTAAAGAACCGCGAGGAAGGATTGTCTCTGAAAGAGCATTGGTTACACACCCTCTGGACTGTAAGTGGATTAAATGAGATAAAAATGAGTCTATTCACTATAAGGTTATTTTTCCACGGGTCATTTGGAGACCCAAGGAGTTGAAGAGTTTGGGGTTTGTTGAAGTGTGAAACCTGTTGTTGAACTTGTGTGTGGTCCGGAGAACTAAATTGATTTCCACCACTGGTGGAAGCTGTTTGATAGCAGTCATTGTTTAAAACACATCATTTGTTAAGCTATGTATAATAATAGGAGAAAGAAATTCTGCAGCGAGATCTCCTTGGACAAATACCAACACTAAGCTCACAGTATAACAAAGGTTTGTCATGAATTCACTCGCACAGTTATCAGGCATATCCATGTGTAAACATGCACATGAAGGTAGGAGTTCGCCTCACAGCTCATTCCAGAAATTAACCTGGATAAGTGCTTAAGAAAACACCAAGAGCTCAGATTCAGGTTCGTAGCTCTTCTTTCTAGTGTTGACTTTTCTGTTTGTGTGGCTTTGTTCTCAAAAGCCTGCAAATAGAGACAAATGTAAACAATAATTGTCATTGATGATGCTTCAAATGAATGTTGGAGTTTTAGCTCTCATAAGGCTTTTTGCCCTTTTCAGATGCTGTAAGTTGCCATCCATCATGAATCAACCAGGAAGAGTGTGGTTATTGTTCGCTGAAGCACTCCTCATTTGCTGTGTGATGTATTGATCAGTATTTATTGATCATACACCGAATGCATGTGCAGAGAGTGGATTTTTATGTTTGAAAAGCATGTCCTCCTGCCGTGGACCTTTTACATCTGCTCAGACATGTGCTCAAGGGGATTCCATGACATAACGGCACTATCCAAGGCCCATTATGTCCGTGTAGTGACGGCAAGGGGAGATTGTAGTGGACTTACAGTGCACACATTTATTAAAAGCACATTAAAACTAAACCCAAAAGGTCCACATTGACTCATGTGTGTTAAAAATAAAGACAGGTTCATTAGAACACCAGATTTGACCTTTTTTATCTCATATTTTTCTCTGTTTTTGTCTATGAGTGGCTGACACATGATATTTTGTCTTTTTCTGACATGTCCATTAACATATTTCAGTAATTTTGTTTTAAACATTAATGTTTTCTTTAGCAAATATGATTCCTCTCTTTTGTTAGCCGGCCCCACCCATTTGAGACTGACAGTCAGGCTTTAGTGAATCCCCTCACAGATGTTCTCTTCTCTCAGGCTATGTCATGCTAAGAAGACATATTCTGTCACACATGCTTGAGTGCATAAATATACACACAAATAAAGGAAAACACCAAAAAGAAATGCTTCCCACATCCTGTTTAGTGAGCTCTCTCTGAACCATAGCGAGTGTTTGCATTGTGACCACAGGAGCTCCGTGAAGCCTCAGATTTCTGCACTTATCTCACCACAGTCTGCTCAACCTGGCTGTCTCCGTCTAAAAACATCCCCTTGATTCAACATCAACGCTCCCCTGAGCTCTGCTGCACAGCAAACAGGGATCAAATACAGTGTGGCAGATTGTTGCTGCATCCGTTTTCAGCTTTAAAATGAATGTTGATCTGCAGCTACAGTCAGTTTAGCACTGAAACAAGGAATTATTTTCATAATCCTGCACCATTATTTTTGACAATTAGCTGAGAAGGAGGCTAAGCTAATTAGATTCAACTCAGGTTTATCAAGGTTTGACAAACTCTAATTCCCTATGTTAAACAGTACTACCACGGTGAATAAGATGTTGGGTAATGGATTTGGTGTCAGCTTAATTAGAATTTATGCACGTTCACATAATATTGGGGTGTTCAACAAGACAGGTAGAGTTCTTTAATAATAACTCATCAACTCTGTATTTTTTCCCTAAATTAATTAATGATGAAATGTCCAAATATGATAAGTTTAAAGGAACAATAACGACGAAATTCAACACCATGACAACCAACAAAGCTTGGAAAGCTTGTTGGTCGCTCATTGTTGCATCATCACAGGGTTCTTGTCTTATGTTCTCCATTTTTTCCTACAAACTGTTATTCTATTTGTAATGATTATTATGTTAATAATCATAATTGTTATATAATTCTGAAATATCATTGGAAGCACTATGTGCTTGTAGATGTATGGTGTAATTAATTGTATATTTTTTATCTACTTTACACCAAACCTTACCTATATCTGTCCTTTAGAGCCAGGAGGAGTATTTCCTCTCTGACAGCCAAGATGGGTCAAAGCCTGTCTTCCTGTGTTTGTCGGTGGGTACAGCTGTGTCAGTGCTCAGGGCAGCATTAGCCTCCCTCCCCTCAGCAATGGAGGAGCTATTAGCATTCTCGCCACTGGTATCAGGTTCAGGTTGGGTTGTGGCAGGTGGCGACGCATTTGAAAAATGCAGATATTTTGGTCTGGTTTGCACTTTGGGGTCGACGTTCGTCCATCTTTGCTTTTGGGGAAGTTTTTATTGCATGTAACGTCACACACGACATGAACACGAACAAAACAAAAAATCATTCTCTTAGCCAGATCTGTTATGCTATAGCTACAGCTTTCAGACTGAAATGTTCCAAGAATTTAAACTAATTGAGTTGAAACAAAGGTAGGATAGAGATCTAAACTCAATTGCAACAGCTAAATGCCACAGCGAACGCCACAAGTGGCTCGCCTGCGCTGGCAGAGGCATTAACTAGCCTCATGAGAGAGAATTATTCACCCGCGTGGAGCCATACAATGGTGGCCACCTAACTTTCAAGCCTCAGCCTAGTCCCTCTGCACCCCACCATCAGTATGCATTATTCTGTTTTTGGTGTCTGTTCACATTGGCTGACGAGCGCAGTCTGGTTGGCGTAGCCTGGAGCTCAAAAACCACATCACACACACAGCGCACACATTTTCCTCAATCTTTTCTGTGGCTGTCGCATGGGCTGTTAACAGTGTTTTCAGAGTCAGGGAATGTGAAAATATTCACAGAGAAGAGGGTGGTGAGACCAAAGAAAAGATGGTGGGGGGTAGAAGGAAGTGTGACGCCACCCAGACTGCCAGCGTTGGCTGATGTGTCTGGCCATCCAGAAAGGTTAACAGGCACCAACCTCCCCTCTGTCCAATGTGACATGACACACTCTTTACCCGGTTTGATGAGTCTTTCTTTCATGGTACATGAAGGCGGGGTCACGGGAGGGATCATCATCATCAGATAGAGTGGCAGCAGGATTTTTGCCCCCTTTCGATCTGTTATGCATGCATTCAGGAACACAGACACACACACACACACACACACACACACACACACACACACACACACACACACAGAACACACATTCATACACATGCACCACATTCCCACACACAGCATAGACTATATGGTCAACCCCCCGTTCTTGCAGCAGAAATGCATTGTTTCCCTTCAGAGAGGACATTAATAAGAAATGAGTCCTTTTGAAGTGTGGCTATGTGGGCTGTCAGATCTGAACTGACATAATCATCCCCAAGAATAGCACCTCCCTCCCACCTTCTAACATACTCTCCCACACATTCAGCCTCCGTCTGTGCATATGGAGAATTGTCAGAAGACTGCACCCAAAGGTGTCTACTTAAGGTGTCATCCAAATGGCCTTTATGCAGCTGCTGTAAACACGCTGCACCCCATGCTCTCCTGTAATCCTTTGTAGTTCTATTTTTTTTCCAATTGCATGCACTTTGGCTGAAATATGTCTCGCATACCCTCCAACCACTGCTCCCCTCACTTTGAACTGCTTGCTGCATTCACACTCTGTCAGCAGAATAGAGGGGAAAAGAAAGCCTCCTATCGTTACGACTTGGAAGCATTTACTCATTGTTCCACGTTAAGCAGGATGTAAACAAAATCTATTGGCTATGCAACTCATTTTTATTAGCTGAATATTTTTATCAGTCAAATAATTAGATATTCTTTTCATAGATCCGTTTTTTTTTTTTTTTTTGGTTTGTTTTTTCAACTATGCAGTTTTTTAAAAATGTGACATGAATGCAGGAATTTCCCCACCGACCCAGTAACTCTTCTTATCACGCTAAATAAATGTCAGTAAGTGATTTGTAATCATATGATTTTTGAGAAGATTAGCAAACTAGAATGGCACTCATGAGAGTGCGTACCTCCACCAAAGCCCAACAGGTCCCTTTAATTCAGTCAAGCCTTTTCCAAAACTCAGTACTTGTAGGTTTCTAGCCCTGCTTGTTACCATACAGCAGACTACCCCCTATGAAAACATATTGCAATCTGGTGGATGCGGATTTTTATTTGGATCCACACCAAATTTCACATAATAATATCAGCCCCCTAATTATGCCAGATGTTTTTCTGTAAAGATCCATGCATGATTCCCATTGAAATGTCGATGATGATGATGTCGAAAGTAAAAAAAAATAAAAAATTAGAAAAATCCTGGATCCACTCTTTTTGCCAAATTTGCACCACAATTTAATGGGGTCTGTTCAAGGCCAACCTTTCCACCAGATTTCATGGAAATTCATGTTTTAGCATAGTCCTGCTCACAATCAAACCAACCAACAAACGGAAGCAGGTGAAAACATAAAATCCTTGGTGGAAATAAAGATGGAATATTTGGAAGGGGGAGGGGCCACATTTTCAATTTCTTTCAAAACACATTGGTTCCTATGATCTGGATTTAATCCAAAATACATTGCATATAAAGATTCAGAGCCTTGCTGAAAACATTCTGGGCTTAACCCCACCACCACCAACACACAGATCATCACAGATTTGTGATTGTGATTCCCCCTGGTGTGATACACTGGCAACCTTACTCCTCTTTCTTCCTTCCCATGCCTCCACATTAGATGGTGGGAGGTTTCATGTCAGGTCAGAAATATTTGATTATATATCAGTCTGTCGATACTTTTTAATAAATGGGGGAAATCTTGGAAATCCTGTTTAACACAGAAGATTTCACAGTGTTTGGTGGACTTGTGTAAAGAGCTCCTCATTTCCCTTTCCCAACCACAGTTCAACAACAGCATCATTTGATAAATTTCAAGGGAGGATGCTGTTTACTGTAAATCCTGAATGCTAATTTTGGGTGCATGATACATAAAATCCTTTTTTTTTAAATTGGATATTTCATTCATATCAGTAAAAATAAAACAACAACACTTAAAATAAAATGAAACTGTCATTACCTATTTGAGCTTGATGCTATGCTATTCTATTCTATTCTATTCAGATAATTGCCTTGAAGACATGCAAACTGTGTCTAGAGTATGTCAGACTGATGGATGAAGTCAGACCTGGCATCTCTCTCTCCTCCCCTCCCCTCCCCTCCCCCCCGGCTCATTTCACACATTTCCAACTTCCTTGCCTCTGTTCCATGCACATATTAAACTGGAGGTGAAAGATGCCCCTCCTCCTCTCTGTGCTTTAGCTGTTACGTTCATTCCCATCATGCTCCCACTCTTTGCACCGAATGCGGGGATGTGGCAGTACCACCTTTATCTTTGTGTACGTACTAAGCCTGTGAATTAACAGCGTGGTGCTCTGACACCACTAAGTGTATTGACTTTACTTACTCACTAAATGGCCTCTCATTGTAATGCAGATATTTCACTCCACAACACTGAGTTAAGATGCATTTGCTCATCCATTTGTCTGTATGCATGTTTTATAAAAGTACACTAAGACATAATGTGAACATGACCATCTGTAGGTGCAGATGGAAATACACCCACTTCTCATTAATATAGTATGGGCCGTACTTGTATTGCAAGGGAAACTGATCATCACACTCACGACTTCACTGTGCTGTGTGTGATTGTGGGGAATGAATCCATTAATCTGGTTTAGAGTGGGTTGAAAGCAGTTACTTACCAAATGGTCATTCCCAGTTAGACAAATAGAGCTGCAATGATTGGTTGATTAATCGCTTCAACAATCAAATCAAACATTTTGCTGGTTGCAGCTTCTTAAATGTAAAGATTTGCAGCTTTTCTTTTCCACGGAAGATGACATTGTGATGAGCATTTTTCACATTTCATGATATTTTATAGACGATTAATTGATAATCACGAATATAATCTTCGGATTAATCAAAAACGAAAATAGTCTTTAGTTGCATCCCTAAAGACAAACAGCTTAAAAGTCAAACATCTGTTCTGTTACTCGTTGTGCCTTTTGATATTTAGATTTTTCTGCAAATGTTGTTTGTTTGAGTTTTCCATGCAAGATGATTTTAAGGCGACTCTGAAGGTCCGTCATCTTCTCCATAGTATTAATGCAAAACAGTATAAACTATAAACTACTCTAGGGTCAAAGGAATGGAGGACATGCCAGACATACACTGATGAATTTTTTGGCACATGTCTGGGTCATATGTTATCTCCAGATGACTCTTATTAAAAGTGAATTATATTTTGAACTACTATGTGCTTTGTAAAGATCTAGTACAGCAATGGCGTCCTGAACAGAAAATGATTTAACTCTGCTTCTGTGTAAATTGTAATCTGAGTTTGTCTGCTCTTTGTGCGTGTTAGTGCATGTGAGTCCTTCTTTGTCCTCCTCGTGTACATTTACAACATGGCAGCCTTGTAGGAAACCTCCAATCATAGCTAAACAATAAACCGGCATATGCTTCTGATACATTTAAAATTCTGTTCGCTTACAGAGTCTTTATTCATATTTGAGCAGCACTGCATAATCTACGCAGTCCATGTTGGTTCTGTTATGTAAACATAGCAGGATAAACATGTGCAGGGCTTTTGCACAAATATGTTCACATGTATAAACTTGACCTGACAGTGAAGGTGCATGTAATCCACGTGGTCACTACCTGTGGTATACTTCCTTCATGTGGAGCCATACAGGAGGCATGCAGCAATGAGACACACAGAACAGTAAGAGGAGTTGTTCTAGTGTTGAAGATCCTCTAACCCTATGAATAATGGAAAAGTGAGGCAAAGCAGATTATTTGTGCAGATTAGATGATGCCTAAAATGCATTAATGGATATTCAGTCTTTTTCGTTGCATTCATTATGTTGCAAACAGCAGGTCTGGGTCTGTTAGTACATTAAGCATGTTTGTAGACTCTCCATAAACCTCCATTTATTATGTCTTAATTCAGAGAATATTTCAGTATTGTCTGCTGCTTTTTCCCCCCCTGTCTTTTGAAAAAGCGTAATGCTGTTTTAATGTTCTTTGTTCTTCTCTTCTGCAATTAAAGACTAAAGGATGCACTTCAGACTTTGAGTTTGACTTTTCTTTCTTCCTCTTGTGTCAGGGATGCTCTCTCATCTGCTCGTGATGTTTTTATTGAATATTTGTAAATCGCACCACACTGCTGATGTCGTTCATGTGCTCTTCATGACCTGATCTTATTCCAATTGTTGGCTCTTTGTGAGACTTTAATTGGCATCACTCGTGCTGCAGAACTGCAGGGCTCGCAAGTGATTATTTCAGTTCCACGTTGCTAAAATCCCCCCATTGTTAGTTCCCTCTTCTGCAAAGTCATTAAAGTCTGAAGGATTATGATTATGTTCTCTGCTCAGTAATATGGCCTAATTCATTATAATTAAGCTCCAATGAAGCAATTTCCAAACCTTGAGTGATTTGGATTCATGAATATATCAGTTTAGATTGAAAAAGATGAATTTTTGATACTTAGGTTGAAAGTTTTTTTTTGTTTTTTTGTTTTGTTTTTTACATTTTTCAACAAAAAAAGTATTTCCAAATTCCTACACTAAATTTTTCTTCTTATGTGCAGTGGGTAAAGCTGGTGAATACTTTTAAGAGGATAACAGATAGAAAATAGATGATCATTAATACAGTCACTTCCAACATGTGGTGGGGACATCATGTATAAGTAAGATTTGTTTTAAACCTCTCTATTCTTTAAACAATTGTGAAAATGCTAACCTTTTAGCACTGAATAAGCATAGATTTTTGTTAAAATAAAAAGTAAATCATGCACTTTTTAACCCCCACAGCAGCAACCACAACCTCCACTGTACTGTTTTAGCTTTGGATATTATTTGGACAGATAGGTGGAGCAGTCAAAGCAATCTGTCCTGATAGGTTAGATTGCTCCCTGTTGCCTTGTGCTGCTCTTCATCTGTCAGCAGTAGTCGGTGTCCCACAGACAGGGTCTTAATAGTAGCAGAGCGAAGGGTACAAGGCCTCTAATGGAAGCCCTTTGTTCAGTTGTCACTTTCACTGGTCCCTTGGAAATATCCTGCTGGCCAATCAGACGAGCCCTCTAGGTAGTGGCCACTGCGCCTCTGTCACTACTAAAGGCATCCATCACACTGAACTGTTTGAAGTTTTCTCTCACTCAGCAGTTGTTTTAGCCAGCAGCAGTCATGTTTGACAAATGAACCTTTTATATGGTATGATAAGTCAGGGGAAAATGAGCTTTTCTGTTCTGTCAAAACAAGAGAAAGGAAAAATGAGAGTGACAACATCTCCTCCCCATGTATACAAAAATGGAAGCAACACTGTATTGTTGCAGTGTTAAAGTATGCTTGAGTAAAGTATGGAATAAAGGCTTTATTCTTTTAATATTCTTCCATGTGGATGCCAAAGTTCCCAGCTTATCCCTTTAAGTGGATCGGAATAACCTCCACTTCCTATGAGGTGAATATAAAAGTAGCCCCAGCGACATGCATCACCCCACCGGGTAAATACTGTAGTGTGTGCTAAGGGTTTGAGAGAAAAGGGAGTATTGGCAGAGTTGGTGAGAAATGGGAGGGGAAAAGATCATCTGTATCTCTGTACTCAGCTGCAGCCAGTCGGAATATAAAGCACTAGTGGCTCGCTGCAGGATTCATCTTCCAGAAATACGTCTTCTCTAAGGACCGGGGTGCAGGAGTTAACGGTCAGACAAAGGAAAGCCATCCGCTGGTGTATGAAAAAGCACATGAATAAGCTCTACACTCTGGAGGGGCTTTAGCTTTAGTGTAGCTGTGCAGGAGCGCCCGCTGCAGGCATGTGTGTATGAAAACATTACAGTGGGATTGTCTGAATTTTCTCACTTGTTATTATACGGATCAGTGAAATGTCAAAGGTGGTCATAAAAATGTACTGTTTGTAATTAGATTATTTTTTAACTAGATTATATTTCATTCTCACCCTTAGTGTTGACGCTTGCATGGATGTGCATGTACACAGTGTTGGGAAAGTTACTTTTTAAAAGTGATAGATTGCAAATTACTTGTTACCTTGTTAAAAACTGTATAAGTAATATAACCTTAACCAATTATAGCTCATTACATTTACATTATTTATTGATTTCTTTTCTAAACCATTTGAACTGGGCAATAAAGATTAACAGGTTTTAATATGAAGCCTGCAGGACCAACAAACTGTAGAGCCAAATAATGATCTCTTCAACAAATAAATATCGGTCAAATCAGCCAATCAATGGGAGAAATGCACATTGATTTTATTGGCAGACGACACGTGGTCCTGTAACTGTCATCCATTGCAATTTGATTTAACTTGTAATTGAATTCCATTTTGATTACAGTTACATGTAACCCGTTATTCACCAACATGACATGCACAGTGCACGAGCACTGCATGTGACTGTATTCCAGTGTTTTTGTGGTACGAGATGTGCATTTCTGTTTTTGTTTACGCCCATATATGGCATATATGTGCCATATGTGCCAAGGGACTAAATTCTTCATTACATGAAATTTGACATGTATAAAGTAAACATCATGTACCATGAGACAATAAGTGTTGTCCTTTGAGCTATGCAGTTGCCTTCACTATGTAGAAAAGAAACATCCCGCCTGTCCATTAGAAATCCAATAGTGAGAAAGAAATTGATCTCCATTACAACAGTCCACTACACTATGATATGAAGGAGCTTAAAGACATATAAATATAGAAGTGTGTTACTGCATCATAGCCTTCCTACTGGAAAAGTGAATTTTAAGTCCCTAAATATTTGTGAGACTAAATATTCAATGATGATGAAATATGTTGTATCAGACCCTCAGGGACATGAAAATAACACACTTGAGTTATTTTAGAATTTGAAAGAGTACTGGATTTCTTATCGCACCACCATAAAGTTGTCGGACCTGCAAAAAACATACAGCCCACTGACTTATTGTCCCAGAGCACCAAATAAAGTTAGATCATGCAAACATAAGCATGTTTCTGGCAAATACACACATCTTTTAAAGTTGATGTCCTGACTTGTAATGTAGGCTCTCTATATGTAGCCTCTAAACCCAAGCAGAGATAACCTTGATGACATCATCAGGGTTATTTCCTTAGACAAACTCTTGACAGGGTATCACTCCTCCTAACGAGTAAATTGACGTTATGGTTAAAATTGGTTTATTTCTTCTGTACAATAAGCTTGAATGTTTGCTTGGGGTTTATACCCCCCTTCCCAGCATCCTTATCTCCTCCAGCAGAGGGGTGTGGACAGACCTTCCTCCCACAGGCCAGCTGGATTACCAATGTTGGTCTAATCCCATTCATTCTCCCAGTGCTCTCTGTCGGATTGACATGCACTAGACCATCATATGCACAAGTCACACATGCACCCACACACATGCCGGCTCAGGTGCCTGTGTCTGATAAGGACTTTGAGGAAGTATTAGCCTCATCAGCCCAGCCCCACCACATCATAGGAAATCCCATTTCCTCCCATGATCCACACATTCTGCTCCAAAGCCGTAAACCCCTGTGTCGCCACACGCCCCCAACAGCTTTGTGGCAGAGATCATCATCTGATGCACACACTGGGGCAGATAAACCTGAAACGATTTAGACAAGTTAAAGTGCTAAAACAATATTTTCTTCTCATGCCTTTTTTTCAATACAACCACAAACAGGAGTGACACAGCGTGGTGACCCGATCTGTTTAAACCTCTGCTTCCTTTGACTATTCACCAATGATAATAATAATAATAATAATACATGTCTGGCATAAGTCAGACAATAATAAGAGCAGCAAAAGGCACAGGGATCAAAAAACACAAAGAGCTCCTCTGTCAAAATCTCAGGACAATAAGACAAATGGGAATATTGTCGTCGTTTTTGTTCAAATGGGAATCTTGTCGTCGTTGTTATTGTTCAAATGGGAATGTTGTCGTCATCGTTATTGTTCAAATGGGAATGTTGTCGTCATTGTTATTGTTCAAATGGGAATGTTGTCGTCGTTGTTATTGTTCAAATGGGAACGTTTTCGTCGTTGTTATTGTTCAAATGGGAACGTTGTCGTCGTTATTGTTAAAATGGGAACGTTGTCGTCGTTGTTATTGTTCAAATGGGAACGTTGTCGTCATTGTTATTGTTCAAATGGGAATGTTGTCGTCATTGTTATTGTTCAAATGGGAATGTTGTCATCATTGTTATTGTTCAAATGGGAAAGTTGTAGTCATTGTTATTGTTCAAATGGGAACGTTGTCGTCATTGTTATTGTTCAAATGGGAACGTTGTCGTTGTTGTTATTGTTAAAATGGGAACGTTGTCGTTGTTGTTATTGTTCAAATGGGAACGTTGTCGTTGTTGTTATTGTTCAAATGGGAACGTTGTCGTCGTTGTTATTGTTCAAATGGGAACGTTGTCGTCGTTGTTATTGTTCAAATGGGAATGTTGTTGTCATTGTTATTGTTCAAATAGGAAATGTTGTCGTCATTGTTATTGTTCAAATGGGAACGTTGTCGTCGTTGTTATTGTTCAAATGGGAACGTTTCCGTCGTTGTTATTGTTAAAATGGGAACGTTGTCGTCGTTGTTATTGTTAAAATGGGAATGTTGTCGTCGTTGTTATTGTTCAAATGGGAACGTTGTCGTCGTTGTTATTGTGCAAATGGGAACGTTGTCGTCGTTGTTATTGTTCAAATGGGAACGTTGTTGTCGTTGTTATTGTTCAAATGGGAACGTTGTCGTCGTTGTTATTGTTCAAATGGGAACGTTGTCGTCGTTGTTATTGTTCAAATGGGAACGTTGTTGTCGTTGTTATTGTTCAAATGGGAACGTTGTCGTCGTTGTTATTGTTCAAATGGGAACGTTGTCGTCGTTGTTATTGTTCAAATGGGAATGTTGTTGTCATTGTTATTGTTCAAATAGGAAATGTTGTCATCATTGTTATTGTTCAAATGGGAATGTTGTCGTCATTGTTACTGTTCAAATGTGCCATTGCAATAGAGATGAAAATCTCTGACTCATCAAGTCAAAGCGATTAAAGCTGTGTCAAACCAAGCCAGCATGTGTGTGTGTGTGTGTGTGTGTGTGTGTGTGTGTGTGTGTGTGTGTGTGTGTGTGTGTGTGTGTGAAAAAGCCCTACAGGTTTCCTCTTAAAGCAACATACTGCTTTTTCCCAAACACATTACAAACATTTTGGATTTCAGTCACTCAGATTTCGTCTGGGGTTAAGACGTAATCGGCATACTTTGCTGCACTGCACAATAACTGCCTCTTAGCATCTTCCTTATAGCTGTTTCTATTCCAAGGCTCAACTTAACCATGAATGACACAAAGGAGTTTTTCCTGATGTCCTATTTTGTCACAGAGTGCCCCATAGACGCCTTTACACGTGGTGCTGATTAAAATGTCAGTGATGGTCCAGTAGGTTGGGTGCTTGGTAACAGCTGATGAAAAGTGTTTGATTCGTGTCATGACACTCAGGAAATTTTCATCACAGCAGGGGGTTCAGTCATCCAAGCATGCAAATGTCAAACACATGTTTGAGAAGAGGCAAAAAAACTGGGCCAACCAAAACACTCCAGCAGTCATAGAGAGATCCGCTCAGGCTTGTGCACATACACACTCTCTTTTCCTCTTTTTTTTTTCTTTCAGTGGAGCCTTTTCAGCACTTTGAGGAGGCCTGTGATTTGTCTCAGCAGTGAGTTGAAATCATGAGTTATCATGGAAGGAATTGACCTGCTGTTTTGCAGGAGAAGCAGCAGTGGACAGATTGCACATCTGATCTCGGCTAATTTCTAACTGCAGGACAACCTGCAGCCAGGGACCCAAAACGTAATGGTTTTATCATGAAAATGTATCCTACAGATGAGTTTTAGTCATTTGTGTGTTTTTGCGTGTGTTTCCTTACCTGCCACTCTCAATAATGGTTGCATTTTTCAGCTAGTTGTGAGATAATTACATGTTCTGCCTGTGTTCTTTTCAATGAAAGGTTCAAGCTCAGTTTGGCTTAAAAATTCATCTTCAGGGGAGGGATTGTTCTACATCACTCGTTCAACCTTTTTTATCCTTTTGTCAGCTGCCACCATGTCCCTAAAGAGCCGTTTTGTTTAAACATGCGTAGATGAAGGCGTCATACATGAATTGCAGAGTGCAAACCTGTCCTATTGCCATCTTGCTCACAGTGATGCCCCTCTAGGCAGGTCAGGAGCTCTGTGCTGCAGGATGAGATCAAGAGACAGACTAAAATGTGAGAGGGAATAGAGGGGTTTATTCTTTCACCTCTCTGATTGAATGCTCCGAGTAGTCCAGGCTTCCCCATCACAGCCACGCCCAAGCTTTTTATTGACTTTTAATTGAACTCTCACCTCAAGAATCTTCGGGAAATTATTTTGTAATTGACATACAAGAAAAAAACACTGAATCTTAGGAGAAAATGGCTTAATACTAGTGAAATTATCTGTCCTTGCTGCAAGATAATTGTACTTGTCAAGAAACCTTAAAATAGGTTGGGCTAGAAATAAGAAGTATACAATTTTAAAAAATCCTACTAAATAACTTTTAAAGCAAGATTTTTGCAGCTCTAAGCTTTTAAATCTTGGCAAGTACAGAACAATTTGCAGTGCACACAGATAAACTCTTGATCTTGAATCCCAGCATAGACATTCAACCTGCTGTTAGTCATTTAAGGCTATAAATAGTGAGTCAAGTGTTTCATAAAATGCTACTAAAAATGCAATTTATAAGAGACCGAAATGATGTATTCTAATTGTTTCAGATAAAAGCAGCAAATCATTTATTTAATAAGCTGAAACACTGATAATATTCTAGATTTGTGCTCAGTAAATGTTATTTTTTATAATTTTATTATTAATATTTTAATAATTATTATTATTATTATTATAATTTATTTGATATTACTATCAACATTTCTTATGCATCAGCCTCTCATTTTATGGCCCAAACCTGCTGAAACCAACCACTTAGTTGTAATAGAGAGAACTTTTTTTTGTGCCTCCTCAGCAGAGCTCCCCAGTGGAAGGAGCTCCGTCCGACTCCTGCTGCTGAGTCACCAGCTGCCTGTGTCACTCTGCCTCCTCATTCTTTACGGATGGACTCGCTATCCGCTACAAATAAGCTGTAATTATAACAGTTACCAGTGACATGTTGCTGTTGAGGAAATCAGCATCGTTTTCTTGTTGTCTGGTTTAAGCTAATTTTATAAGGATCAATAATGCTGCTTGGCTTAGTACATATTAAATATAGATGTACTCAGCGGTAGAGGAGAGTTACTCAGGCAGCATGTATGCCAACCTTTTAACCACATCATTCAGCCTGGTTTGTGGTGAAAAGAAATGCTGCACACAAAGAGAGTAAATCCTCTGCACCTCATGCACCTGCATTTCACAGAGCAGGCAGGCAGGAGAAAGACTTTAAGTATTGAGACATTTTCAGTTGCTATGGCTCTGAACTCTGTAACATCTTCCTCTCCATCTTTCAGCTGCTCCAATCAGGAGTCACCACAGCGGATTTTTCATCTGCATTGTAAGGATTAACACTGGATGCCCTCCCTGGCTGCATTCCTGACACAACCGTCCCTCATTTACCTTGCCTTATATAATAGCTGTGTTCTGTGTTCTCTGAACTCTTGCATATTGGAAGTTAAATCAAATAATAGCTCTAAAGTTTAAGTTCTGACTCCCAGGTGTAAATTGAGGGTGTTTATGTCCAGTTGAAGTTTAGGGATTCAGAGTAATAAAGTCTTTGCACTGGATGACAAAGTCCTTGTGAAGAATTTTCTGTCACATCCCTTGCAGCCAATGACTGTCTGAATTTTCCAACCCACAGATATCAGCTGACCTTTGCTATATTTTCCCTGTAGTCTGGTCTTCAGTGATGACATATCAGCAACTTATCTAGACTGTAGACATATGGATCAAGCCCCCCATCCCTACCATGAACTGTCTCTACCAATTATTAAATGCTCTACAACTGGCGGTCCTCAGGCCAAATCCAGATCATGAGAAGCTTCTGTCCGGACTGCAAAGTCTTTTGACATAATGGGGGAAAAAATAGATTTTTTTTTCTTTTACTTTTGTCATCAAAGGGATTTTTATCAGGCACAATGAAGGCAGGTCATTTATTTTACATTTATTGATTTTTTATTTTATTTTAAGTGATTGTTGAGCTCAGTTCATCGTAAAAGAGCAATTTATGTAGTTCTCTTTTGAGAATTTTATATTTTTATGGACTCAAATGAATTTATTTACAATGCTGTATAGGCACTGTATTTTTGTCTGTTTGAGTTTATTAATAATTTCGTATTTTACCAAAGCAGCCTGGAAGACAGAAGAAATGTTATAAAGTAGGTAAATTTAGTTAAATATTAGTTATGCCAAAAACATTTGAATGCAAAACTGTTACCAGTTTGTTACCATTTTGGTATCGGCATGCACCAATACCAGTATCAGGTATCGGCCTGATACTGGGCTTGTGTACTTGTACTCTTATTGTATACCATCGCACCTGATACCCCTAACTTCTGTTAGCTGAGCATGTAGGCGGAGGAGCGATGTCAGCAGTGTGGAAATATTTTAATGTAAATGATGATGACAAATGTAGATCAGACTGCAAACTTTGCTCTGCTATACTGGTGAGAGGAGGTGAAAAGAAATTCTCCTTAAATAAAGCAATATGATTAAACACCTGAAGAACCAGCACAGTGTTACTGGTGCAATCCTAGTCTTTGTGCATGTACCTGTGTGCGTTGTGTGTACGCTCGTGCTGAGCACATGGGAATTTCATTCCAGCTTGAGTCTGTGTGCACTAATGCACACATGTACAGACCTTGTGACACACAGGCGTAGTCACGCATAGGTGAGCAGGCTCATATGTTGATTTAGCATGACATGGGACAGGTCATGGACACAGCGGCAACGCATTGGCAGGTGCTGACCAGGCCAACGCAATCTATGGAGTACAATTTGCACACATTAAGCGGTGTTGCCCTTTTTCCTTCAAGCAGCACCGGTTCAGATTAAATCAATGTTCAAGGTCCTGAAGCCAAATAAGCTCTAAAATTGATCTGCAGGCACATATTCTCATCAATAATTCATATTAACATGGAAATCTGCTCAACTTTTCCAAAAGGCTTTAAAACATTTAGCACTATCAGCGTTTTGTTAAGCCAACCTAAACTTTCAATCAGTGATATGACTAGCGGCTCTGCACATTTTGTATATGAGTATGTTTATAAGATGTCAGCCAGTTTTTCTGGCACTAGTCGTAAATGGGGTCTCTGGGTCAGCAGCAGCACTCTTTCTGCTCCCCCAGGCCAACCCAGAGGCTTTTCTTGCTCGGACATATGCAGCGAAATCCCCAGTAATCAAGCAGCTGGAAGGCCTACTTTGACTGGATTTAGTGCAGTGTGGCAGGTGCCAATCGGACTGCAATCAGGATTTAGACAGACCCAGCCTCTGATGACATTCAGCAACTTTAACATGAGCTGATGCTCGGAGACTAATCACAGTCATTCATGCATTTTCTTACATAGCACTTATTGTGCTCCATACGCAAGGTACATAAGAGCCCATTTAGAGATACACTGAGTGCACTCAAGCACATGTCATGAGATTTGAGTTTATGCTGCCCTTTCCACTTTTAACCAAGAGGGTAGAGATATGTAGAAAGTTGTAACATTATATTTTATTTGCATAATAGATTTTTTAAATTTGTAAATTTGATTTATAAATATTACACTAATTTAAAATTGTTTTATCTTATATATTGCTGCATCACTCCAATGTATATGACTGTGCATTCTGTGTTGCTGCCTGTCTTAACTAAACCTTTAGCCAATATTGTTGTGATCAAACTTGAAATGCACACAAAGTACCAATGTTAAACTGCGTCAACAAATGTCCAGGACCTTGTATGAATAAAGGCTCAGTTATTTGAATAAATGAAAATCACCTCTGTGTGTAACCTAAAGTATAATTTATCATTTATGTGCATGTACCTTATAGAGAAGGAGCATCTTTGCTTCATTGCATGTGTGTATGTTGGCCATTTCAAAGTGGGAATCTTGTGGGTAATACAGAAAATGAAACAGTCAAAGGAAGAGAAGAAAGAGAATCTCAGCCAAATGGTAAAAAGGCAGAAAATAAGAGAAGGTTTGTAGAAGTTAGAAACTCCCCAAGGCAGTGGGACAGTAGGGCACACACACACACACACACACACACACACACACACACACACAGGGACGAGCTCAGCCATCCTTCTTCTGCCTGTCCATTATTGATGTCGGGCACGCAGGGTTCCCTCTCAGCCATCTGTTCTCAGCTCTCCCACTCACTGCCCCTTTCGCTTCATGCCTACCATTTTGGCAGGCTGCAATAAGGAAAGCATTGCTGTCCTCTCAAAGTGTGACTACTTCATAAATATCTGACGCTATCAGGGAGTTAACTGAGCCCAGAGTAAGTAGTACTGCATTACTCAGTAATATGAATTCTTCATTAATTCAGCCTCCCAGTTGGATGACTTCCAACACATGCATTGATTTGCGGTACAAGATATAATTATGTTATGACTACATGAGATATAAACAGAATTGGCGGTGGGATGTATTTCATGATGGACTGTCAATAGTCCTCTGCTGCATGTCTCAGATGTTAATCAAATCGCTGCCCCGCCCTCCCACTGATAATAGCATATGGCTGCAGGTTTGATTTCATTTATCTCGTAAACTGACGACCATGCATATTCAGTCAAGCCTGGTTGCCAGGGGTTACGAGTTCATTTAGTTCTTCTGATTGGCTGCAGGGTGGTCATGAGGCTTCACTTGGCCTCAGCTGGGACAGAGGCCACATGTGGCAAGGTCTGGAGATGTGTAAGGGTGGCGTGTGTTTGCAAACACTTGGCTTCGCTTCATAGTTAATCCATGGATGCTATTTATGCCCCCTCCCTTGTTTTGCAGACACACACACACACACACACACACAGACTAAATGTTAGATGTCAGTGTCACGCAGAGACTGACAGGATCAGTGAAGCAGTCTGGCTTAACATGTGTCTTCTGTTATGTCCTCCTTACTGACTGAAAGGTTCAGATGTTGGAAGGGGGATCCCAGGGGCTGGTTGGTGGTGAAGGTATCAGTTTGGGGCTCCAACAAAACAAGCTATCACTCCTTCAGTGTGACTTGTCTTTTGCTTATTCCTAGTGGGGTGAAAGAAGCTTTATTCTCTGGCTCGCCCCAGAGTTAAGACCCCCTGGGGAACACGAGATGAGAGGGAAATTAATAATGTGTAGAGACTCAAAGGCTTTGACGCAACCAAAGGATCAGAAGAGGGTGAAGAGAGAGTATTAGAGGCTGAACAGGACACAAAAACATGGGCAGAGAGAGGAGAACACAATCAGGCAGACAGGCCACCTCTGAGCAGAGGCTGAAAAGAAAGAGGAGGGACATTAGACAAAAAAAAAAACACAGCTTCAAGATCAAAAATCAAAGTTCTACTCCACTGAGCATCTTTACTCAAAACTACTCAGATTTTGTGAAGTGTCTCTTTAAGAGGTTAAATAAATTCACATCTAATTTGCAGCAACACTGTGGCTCAACGTACAGTAAGTAGATAAATTAGAAATGTAATTTTAATTTTAGACTCAACGAGAGAACAAATTTTTACTTCCTCAGCTGCCTTGAAAACAGATTGCAAATTAGCATTTCTTACCAAAGCCAGAGGGAGTCACAAACTGCCTACGCTGCCAGTCTGGAGACAGATTCTTCACATTACAGTGTGTGAGTCTAACATTAGAACATGTGAACAAACTACTTAATGTAAAGGAAATTCACTATCTAATACTAATAGACTTTACCCAATGATGTGTGGAAGTCATGCTTGCATGCTCAGTGCTGGCACGCCTTGTCTCCCAACGACAGGCGAGCTTTGGCCCGGCTGTGACCTCTCTGGCACAAAACCAGCAGCCCTGCTGTCCTTTGAACCTGGATAGGCCTGCTGAAACCAGCTGTGTTAAGCCGGATCCGACCACAGCTGATCACAGTAGCCAGCATTAAATATGAATTGCTTTTAAATACCACCTTCCATCCATGCATCCATCCATTCATCCCATTCACATTTCGCATTTTGTTGCTTTTATGATATTACTTGTTTTACAGTCTTAAAGACATCATCGGCTAATGAGACCAATGAAATAGACCTATAATGATGCTGGGGCAGTAAGCCATATGTGATCCATTTCTGCAGCACAGGTAGGTGGGCAACACGCCACCCAGCAACACAATGGATGTATCCAAGTGATTTATGAAACACCCATTGGCTAAATAAGCAATGCATTCTTCTCCACTCTCATCTCCCTCTTTGTCTTTGTCCACCTCTCTTTCCTTTTGGGTCTCTATCAGCAAAGTGCAGTTAGAATATATGTTAAGGAGGGATATAATGATGGCCCCATATTCAATCCATTAAGCATGAACATGACTCCCTTTTACACAGGTCTGTAGCAACTGAGAGAAATAACCTCTTATCATCCTGTCAAGCAGTAGTCCCTGTAGATGTTTCCCTCCATAGAATGGTGAGATGCAAATGAATGTTTCTGATGTACATATACTCCATCACTGTGCCCCATGTCATCCCTCGACTCACACAACTGATTATGTTAAACGTGAGAACAACTTGAATAGACAGACTGAAAGGATTCGGTCAAGAGTACTTCAGTGCAAGTAGCCCTAAAGTGGTGGTCTCCTCTCCACACCATTAGCATCGGCCCATCTTGAATTTTAAACACCACAAAGGCTGAGATGTTGCATTGTGTTTTTAGAAAAGGGGGAGTTTGATGAGAGGCTGTCGATGACACACCTGCCGAGGAAGAGGGGTTGAGATAACAATTTTCTCTTCCCTGTCGAGGAGACATCTGGCATTGCCACGCTGTTGCAAGCTGAAATACACCCAGGAGTGGATAATGAGGCGTAGGGCGAGTGTGTGTGTGTGTGTGTGTGTGTGTGTGTGTGTGTGTGTGTGTGTGTGTGTGTGTGTGTGTGTGTTGGCTGGGCTTTGGGATGGTGGCTCCCTCATCTTCCGGACCTAGCCTCTGTAGACCTTGCAAGTACGCCTCTGTAGTCCTCAGCCATAAGCCCGCTTGCGTGTGACTTATAAACATCCTAAATCAGCTTAAATACGGGCTCACATTTAACCTTCCTCTAATAAAAATGAAAGGGAGAAAGGAAAAGCATGGAGGTTAAGAAACAACACAAGATGGAAGACGGAAGTAGAATGAGGAAAATATGGGGAAGGTCAATGCACGACTGAACCAAGTGTTTGTTGATGTGTAATCTAATCAAAGGGGAACCCGCCCATCCGTGACTCTGCACCACATGTCTTTATACATATGTACCCATTAACCTTGTGGCCTGCATTATGTTTTCACATACACTACCAGTCAAAAATTTGGACACAGTTTCCCATTCAAGTGGATAGGAAACTGTGCCCAAACTATTGACTGGTACTGTACACCTACAGTATGTGGTGCTGGAGACACCGGATGGAGTTTGCTCAGAGGCACTCAAGTAATGTTCATAGTATGTTCATATAATCACCCTTGAATCGCAAAATGAAATGAAGACATTTATTTGAACTGTGCATACAATGTAGTTTGATCATGTCTCTTCCTCTGTGGAATATCTTGCTTTTGTTATTGATTGTTGCCTTTGACAATTTGATTTTAATTATAGGTATAGTTGATTTTTGTATCATGATTTATTTTTACTTAGTTTTATATTATTATTATTATTATTATGTTGCAGTTGATTGCTGTTCCTGATGGTTTATCTTCAGTTACTTCTATAGCTTATTTCTGCCTTTGATTGTTTATCTTTTTATATTTTATCACTGACTGTCTTAATTATTTTGTTGCTGTTTTGGATCCCCATTAGTATTCTGTATTTTATTATGGACTCTGCATTAATAATACAGTATAAGAGTAGGAAAATAATAATGGATCAGAAGCTATGAATATGAACCACACCTTATGTACTTTGCAAATAAAATGATAAATAATACAGGATTATATTTAAGAAGAAAAAGTTGAAAAATGTATTTGATTTTTTTGTGTGACTGTTTATCTCTCTGTTTATTTCAGGTGATCTCTGCTCTGTCAAGGATTTCCCACCACAGCATTGCACAGATCAAAGGCATCAGGTATGTGTCTCAAACTCACTCATTTATTATTTGAACAAAGCACTAAATGATATCATTGTCAAAGAAAACACTTGGATGAATTTATTCCATGTGTATTTGTACAATCCCAGTTCCAAAAAAGTTGCGACTTCATGCAGAATGCCAATAAAAATGGAAGACAATGATTTGCTAATTATTTTTAACCAAAATTCAATTGAATACAAAGGTAAAATATTGAATATAAACTGATAAACGTTATTGTGTTGTATAAATATCTGCTCATTTCAGGACAGGTTTATGTTTACAATTGGGATCACCTTTTCTTTTTAAAACACTCAGCAAGTGTTTGGGAAGGGACACTAATTGTTAAAATTTTAAATTGAAATTCTGTCCCATTCTTGCTTAATATACAATTGTTAATACAATATAATTGCACAACAGTCTGAGTTCTCCGTTGTCGTATTTAATGCTTCATAATACGCCATACATTTTCAATGGGGGACAGGTCTGGACTGCAGGCAGGCCAGTCTAGTACCTGGACTCTTTTAGTCCAAAGCCACGTTGTGCCTCGGCATTGTCTTGTTTGAATAAGCAGGAGTGTCTAGATGGCAGCATGTGTTGTTCAGAAACCTTATACCTTTCCGCATTAAGGGTAACTTCACAGATGTGAAAGTTACCCATGCCATTGGTAACATGCACAACATGACATCACAGATCCTGGCTTTTGAACTTTGTGCTCATAATACTTGATGGTCCTTTTCCTCTTTAGCCCAGAGCACATCCATCCATCCATCCCAAATCTGTTTGAAATGTGGGCTCTTTCACTCCGGGTTAGTCATGCCATGGGCATGAGTAACACAACACACCCATTTCTAGATGCAGCGACAAACTGTGTTTACTGACCGATATTCCTAAACCCATGTAACATGATGCATAGAATCATGTTGGTTTTTAATGCAGTGTCGCCTGAGGGATCGAAGGTCACTTGCATTCAATGTTGATTTCGGTCCTTGCCTCTTATTTGCAGAGATTTCCCCAGACTCTCTGAATCTTTAGATGATATCATGGACTGTAGAAGTGAAATCTTTTCCGGTGAATGACCTGTGATGAGCCTTTTGAGGATGACCTGTTCATACCCAATCATGATACCTGTATATCACCTGTTATCAATGAACCTCTTGGCCTGTGGAATGGTCCAATCAGGTGTTTTTGAGCATTCCACAACTCTCCAGTCTTTTTTTGTTTCTATCTCAAACTTTCTGAGACGTGTTGCTGGCATAAAATTAGAATAAGCATATATTTACAAGTTAATGAGGTGTTAAAGACACATTGTATTTGTACTGTTTTCAATTGAACTGTCAAAAAGGATTAAGACATTGTCATATTCTGTTTTATTAGTGTTTTACAGAGTGTGCCAACTTTTTGGAATCAGGAATGTAGGTCTGCATTATGGAGGTGGCTATTAACATCTTCTACTCATTTAAAACTTGATTTACATTTTTAGGCAATTAGCTGCAGCTTTAAGACACTGTTATCTTGCAGCACACAAAAGAATCCACAACACATTTCCGACTGTCACTCAAACAGTCCTGCGGTACATTCTTTATGGAGACATTTAGTAGCACTACTGTCCGAGTCAAAATACAACATTGAACATTTGTCACGGGTGAGAAAATCCCTCGACTGCTTTATCAGGCCCGGAATGAGCTTCTGATTTCTCTTCATTTGCTCAATCTGCTTGGAGCCTATTGGTGGCTCTGCAGTGCAGCATTAAAAGACATTTTATTGGTCGAAGTAATGAGTTGATGAAGCATGCCCATTAGGAGCCATGCCAAGAAATGAAGGGAGAGAGAGGGAGAGTGACAGGGAGAGAATAGAACCCTCTCCAGACACAGAAAAAGACAACACCCCCTGCTGACTGCTGGCTGGCCTGACTTCACGGCCTGTCCAAACTGACCACTTCGCTGTCAGGTGTCAAAATCAAGGCTCATTTGACCTCAGTGTAATAGACATTGTGCACTTCATGATTTGACTCTAATCTCAGCAATTAAGCATTAAATCGTTATCATTTAAAGTTCAGCCAGTGTGGATCAATAAAGTGTGACTTTATTAAATGAGGCCAAATTTGACTCTTTGAACACAGACACTGATTTTTCTTAAATTGTACGCTGAATTACATTTTCTCTGGATCCTCATGCAGATGTGTCTGTTGTATAATAAGGTGGTTACCTATAGGTCGAAATGAATAATATCATTATCTAATTTATAAACTGAAATGCAAATCTTCAGAATAACTTCACAACGACAAATGTAAAACTTACATTTTATGCCTACAAAATTGCTGCATGTCTCCTTTTGCCATGACAATGTCTTTTTTCCCTGTTGTGTCTGGTGTTCTGGTGTAAGGCAGAACCACATTTGTGATGTTGAATTTTATAACAAGTACAGTAATAACATAACTGAACGCTGTCTGATAAATGGAAGTCCATGTTTCACTTGTCTTCTCACTTCCTTCCAACTTGCCTCTCAGCTTGCTGGAAGTTCCCGCCCCCTTCACAGAGAACATATCCACCTTCCCTTTATGTTGTCCTCAGAAGTTCATGTACAATAGCCTTTTTTGAGCAAGTACACAGTGACAGGCTTCTTTTGGTTTATTTATCCAATGCCATGTATGCTCTAGCATGAACTGGTCGCTGCTATCAAACAGAGCACAAAACGTGGATCTTCACTGACCCCCAAATGGCCTTTCTGAAAGGTCGTTTCAGCCACTTTCTAGCTGCGCTTAGGGTAAGGTCCGCAGCATTTACAGGTCCAATGACCTGTCACATCCCTTCTGTCTCGCTCCAAAGCTCCTGTCAACTTTGTACTGCCTGACATCAGTTATTGCTCATTCCAACAGATCTAACAGAAGAACTGAAATAAGCAAGAGATACGAATAACAGCATTATAACATGATATAGAGCCAAATGAAACCGAATAGAAGAGACTGAGCATACCTTATGTTTGTGGTTTACATTTTCATTCTATATGAAAGCAAGAGACAAGAAGCGAGGCCACCTATAGTCTTGATAACTATCATTGTATTTTCAAAGCAACCAACAACCACCCTACCCGTACCATGAATGTGCAAAACGCAGGGTGAAGGCTAAGTGGTGAATTGGGATTGGTCCAAAAAGTACTAACTTTATACTAAGATATGCATCAATGATTAAGACAAAAACAGAAGCTTATAAAACATTTTTTCCCATCTTCTATAATGCAATATATCAAATCATCACTCCTCTATCATGATGTATATATAGCCAGTGTAATACAGAGCTCTAATGTTTTCTAGCTTTAGGGCAGAGGTCTTGATGTGCAGACAATAACCTCATGATATCAATTCATTTTAGTCTGGACACCATCCATTGAGTTTTAAGATGACCGGAGAGTTCCGCACTGTGTTAAATCTCTGTGTAACATTGCCACAGGCATGTCAATTGACGTTCTGTTGAAGCTCATTGATCTTGTCTTAGTTGTTAGTTCACTGCAATCAAGCAGCCATAGTTCATGTCTCTGTCCCTGTGTCAGCATTCCAGCTCCAGATGGAAACAGAGCCTGTTGTCAGTATTCTGTCATCTGTCAACATCAGCATGTGGGCCAGGAATAATTCCTCTCTTATGTTCAAGGGCGTGATTTCATACCGGGTACAAAACATTCTAATAATTATTGAGTTAAAGATTGAGGAACATAAAATCTCCCGTTGCTCTCTTACTGTCCAGCTGATGTAACACACATGAATCTGAGTTGATAAAACCAATGACGATAAGCTCGCTGTTTCATCTAACCTCTGATTTTATCATGATGCAGTCTCTCCGTCTTTAAACAATTTATCACAACAACTGTCAATCAAAAGCAAAAGTTCTTTCCAGTTTTATCTCTTTTTGTCTGAATCCTCCTCGTTTTGCTCTGTGAGTTGACCTTGTGTTTCTCACAGCTTATCTGCAGTAGAAGCCTGTGTCATCATCTCTCTTGTTATTCATCCTCTCAACACACACACACACACACACACACATCCAACTTTGTGCAGCTTATCTTTGCTGTCCTCAGCTAACCCCACTCTAACCTTCAAACCACTTGCACTTCACTGTCCTAGTTCGTCAATGATCCCCCCTGCTGGAGTGTGGGTGTCATGGGTTCCAAGGATCAGGGTCGTATTGTACCAAAAGACGTCAGCTGAAAACAGAGAGCAGATGAGGGGGGATTTCCTGGCGTGCTTTAGATAGTGATATTCCTTTGACATCCTTTAATTGCACACAGGTGTCATATTTATACAGGATATATAGAATATATATTGTTGGAATAGTACTCTTGCATGACTCTTCAAATTTAATTATAAGGTAAGTTATGACTTTATAGTCAAGGTATCCTTTTTTATTGAGTTTTTCATATGTGTACAGTGGAAGGATGCGACAGAGATGACACGAGCATATTGAATAGAAAACCAACATATCGCACAAATGAAATAAAACAAGCAAATACACAACAAAACTAACAAGACAGTAGCAACAAAAAGAGTAAAGAGGGTTCAGGTCCAAGGCGATAATGATATTTAAGACATAAGAGGCATAACTGGATGTTCCACGTTAGAGATAAGACTGCCACGCAACATCAAATTTCATGGTGGATCTTATTTTTTCTGTTTAAACCTTCTGTTGTGTTCTGGTCATTTCTGACCGACTTACAAGTTTTCTCCCTAAAAAAATGTAGTTAATTTCATTTGTTTGTCATAAGGTTCCATGGCTTCGTTCACACATGGCATCTGAACACACAAAATACATTTTGCGAATTTTTATTAAATTTTGGGTGATTTATTGAACTTGTGTACACCCTTGGTGTTCTTGGTCAAAAATGACCAGCCATTACAAACGCCCCTTTTTTGCTTCCATGGCAACCCCCACAGGAATCTATCCCCAAAAGAATTTTTACCCCATGGAAAACATACCTGTTGGCAATTGTCAAAAACAACCACAACATTGTTTCAATGATATAAGCAACTTTCTCGCAGCTCTGGTCTCTTCCTTCCGTGTTCATTCTGTGGCAGCACAATGGCCAAGTGATATGAGCTCAGGTCAATGAGACCTACAGGCCATAAATAGCAAATGGAAGTTCAGACCTTGTAATATTCACAAGAACTTGAGTTGATAATAAGATGAAAAACAATATTTGGTGATAATATATGTATTATTATGGATTTTGTTAGGTGTGGTTCAAAAACAGGACCCAAAGTCAGACAACAGCCAGAGACAACGTAGCAGTTCAGGGATTTAATAATGAAAAATCCAAACACAAAAATCCAAAATGCAAATTTACAAAACCAAGGACAAAACTGACACGGAGCAAAACAGGGATAAGCAGCACAAGGCAGAGCACGGCAGGGTAAACAGGATATCACAGAGGTGCACAGACGAACTGACAGAGGAGGTAAGAAACACACACACTAAATACACCGGGACGAGAGGAGATGGGGGAACAGTTGGCACAGGGAGGAGGAGACAACCAGAGACAGGTGGACATGATCAGACAATTACAGAGGAGGGAAAATGAAGAGGAGGGAAAACCTTAAAGTGGAAAACATGAGGAGGATGAACAAACATAAACTGGAACCAGAAACATGGAAGACCGAAACAGAGACAGGAGAACAAATGCTTTAAAGATCACAACCAAACACAGGAAATGCAAAGCAAAAAACACATGGCAGGGAAAATACTTTCAAAATAAAACAGGAAACAGGCAACCTAAAAAACCGTGACAGATTTACAATGGAGAATGGAGTGGTCATTTTTGACCGGGAACACCAAACTAGTTAACAGGAAACAAACACAACAGGAAGGTTAAAAAATGCCTGACCTCACAAATCCACCTGCTGAAGGAGGGTTGGCAGTCGCTCTCACTATTTAAAACAATGACACTCCTCGCCAAGAGGGCTGAGTAGGCCATGCAATTAACTGTGGTTTTCTCCGGTTAAGATGCTCTGATGTCCAAGAAGTCCGAGATAAGGTTCCCGTAGAATGATGTGGTATTTAATGTCTGAATAAATGTAAAATAACAAAGATGTAGACGACCAGACTGTATGATGAAGACTGGCAGGAGATCGCCTGCATCTGTCACACGTTAGTCACCCTTAATTTGGTTTCTAGAATTAAATCAAGATGTTTTGGTGACTCTATATAAAGTGTCTAATTTCTAGTGTCTTTTTAACAAGGCATTATGTTCAAAACTCTCTTTTGAATCACTGATCAAATGTGGGTTATTTTGTTTTTTTTAACGAGGGAGGCTGGGAACAGATGGTTGGCTGGGATTGGGGCATAAGTACACATTGAGACTAATCCGTAATGTTTTTTAAATTGAGACCAAATTTTCACAGACTGCAACAGTACAGGGTTCTGACAGGCCTGAGGATTGTGCAAAGGAGCTGATGAACTCAAAAGAGTGGAAAACGAAATTTTCATTGTTTGACTTATTTCCAAATCCAAGCTTCTTTATTGTGCCAAATAAATGGTGAAATTAGGCTGTAAAAGTTTTTAAAGAATGCCCTAGAGAATGGGTTCCAAAAACTTTCACCCCCTCAACCCCTCAACCCCCAAAATAGCCAGAGACTCACGACCCCCACTATCCCCAGAAGTGGTTGAAGCATACAAACATTAAGAGCACACGCATTAATAGGCTTATCCAAATGGTTTTATTTCAAATGTAAATACTGTTTATCTTATGGCTAAAATAAACTATTTATGATCATTTTAAAAATCTTATTTGATTTCTGGAAATCATTAGTATTATACTGCAGATGTGAATGTGTTTCTACATTGTATTTATTTATTTATTTTCAAGATGACATGTTGCAGTACACAGCAGGAGTAGAGCAAGCATCAGCGTCCCACCCTTCCTTCACTCTTCCTTTATGGACAGCGCTGCCTCCTCACATCGCTGAGTTACATCACACACATTAGCATGCAGTTATCACGTTGCACATGCACTCCATTTTTCATACTGTCTGAATGCATGCAAGCACTAACGTAACCTGTAAACATTGTTGAAATGACTCCGACAGACAAAGAAAGAGGCTCTGATTAATTTTACTTTAGACACAAGCAAACACTTTACCAGGCAAAAGCGGCATGGAAATACAAACTGTATTTCTAGGTGTAAAGCAGGGCCAGGAGGATTTATTTCCAGGCGTGGTACAATAAATGGCAAAGTGCACTTGCTTACTCGATCTTCAGCGATTTATTGACCTGCAGAAACAAAGTCGTGTCCAGGGACACAAAATTGCTTTCCAGGCCAGACATTTGAGCAGCGTTCACACCTAAATACCACACTGCTGTTCTGCTGTTTGACAGCAGATGATCAATGGGACCGGCTCAAGGTGGCTTTATGCACACGTGCCAACAACAATACCCCTTACACCCTTACATTTCAGTCCCTTTGGATTGGCTTCAAAGACATTTAAGAAGAAATTAAAGATGGATGCACAGAAATTAGCTGAGAGTAGGGAGAATATTAAGGAGAGCGAGAAAGAGAGAGGAAAAAGTTTACCTCCAAACAGCTTATTTTACAGATCCATGATGTCAGAATATGTTTCAATGACTTTTATTAAAATGATTATGGAAGTTAGTAGCAAGAAAAGCAGTTGCTTGAAAGAAATGTTCAGTTTACGCCCATTCTTTCTTTCTTTACTTCTGCAAAGGAGGTTATGTTTTTGTCAGTTTGTTTGTCTGTCTGTCTTTTTGTAGGATTAGTGATAAAGGTATCAGATTTTGATCAAATGTCTTGAAGAGTTAAGGTATAGCTCAACGAATAATCCATTAGATTTTGGTGGTGATCCTGATCAAAACGTGATGCCTTGGAGGAGGTTTGTGTCTAGTTTAATAAATGGAATATGTCAAATTTAATGCTCGCCTCTAGATAAATCTCAACATGTTGCACTTATGATTAATTTGATTTCATTGGTTAGAAGAGACCTACTTTAGCAGAGTGTCTTTGTTTTTCATTTAATTGTCAAATTATTATGAAATTGATATGTACTTGTAAAATAAGGCAAACAAAAGAAATAAACATACAACACAGCTGAAAATGGAGGGAGACTTGTATATGAATGAGTAAAAGAAAGACAAAAGCAAAAGAAAGATGGAAAATGTGAGACAATGATGGGCTATATC
Organism: Chaunax sp. Z400; assembly: GCA_037577475.1. Classification (NCBI taxonomy): domain Eukaryota; kingdom Metazoa; phylum Chordata; class Actinopteri; order Lophiiformes; family Chaunacidae; genus Chaunax; species Chaunax sp. Z400. The sequence continues at coordinate 4,197,215 of CM075199.1, forward strand.
AGTTAGTTAGACCTCAGTTGTATTCTTTGTCCACACACATATGCATATTTTTCTGGTCAGATATTCTTCACCTCCTTTTTTCTTTTTTAAATCTGAGGTTTAAAACATACAACAAATAAGCTTTGTAGTGTCAGAATGTACAGCGGGTTACGAGAAAGGCCTTTTCCACTACCATAACATCCACTCTGGTGTATCTCACTTCGCACAGACCTAAGCAGAAGTAACAAGCTTGCAGGAAAGACGCAGAGCAGTGCTGAATCGCCAAGAGACGGCTCATCATTGGAGTTCTGATGAAATTATAAACATAGTTCAATTACACCTGCTTGTATCGTTTAGGCAAAATGAAAACGGCAGCATTGGGCAGTGCTTGGCTTCGCAAAACAACACTGGGGTGATATATATGAGCGCATGTATCCACAAACTACTATGTAATTAAATTTTACCCTGCGGGACTCCATTAATAACTTATAATATAATGCACATTTCATTGTAGGGGGGCATCAGATGTGGGTGTGTTACAACACTCTGGAGGAAGCGCCTTCTCTGCTGTGTTTCTGCTCATAATAGTGAGTGAGAAAGTAACATAAATCAGATGAGGCGTTTTTTTTGTATAATTTCTTAATAATAGTATCACAGTACTTGTAATTAGCTCTTGGAAATACAGAGGTTTTAATGGAACCAACCACTTCAAACTCTGCAGACTGTGTGTGTGTGTGTGTGTGTGTGTGTGTGTGTGTGTGTGTGTGTGTGTGTGTGTGTGTGTGTGTGTGTGTGTGTGTGTGTGTGTGTTTGTGTGTGTGTTTATGTGTGCTTTGCTTTAGGGTGGCCATCTGACCTTTGGCTCTAGCTGAGCATTTATTAACTTAAAGGCTGACACACTGTTTCAGTTTGATCACTGCTTTATTACACAGAGGTTAATTGGCAGTGTCACACAGATAAACACACCACACCTGCATACATATACACAACTCAAATGATGAGACGAACTGCTGGTGTAATTGTTTTATGCTCCCAGTCTTCACCCGCCTCAAGTCACTACTGTTGGCTTTTTATGGAGACCCTTTATCTCAGTGAAGTGTCTCAGTCGCATGATCATATAATATATATCTCTGAGTGCTGTACAGAGTGGAGCTCTTTTAAGAGAGATTTCAACATCTGGTCTCTGACACCGAGCTGTTCATCTTTCAGCTCACTTCAACACTCGCTACAAAATGCCGACACCCGTTGCTTTTCTCTCTCTTTTTCTTTTTCCTCCTTCAGCATCTCTTGAGCCTTTTCTACATGGTAAAAGCCGCTCGTTTTTATTGACACTGAACGTCATATCAGTCACCAAGAACCGGCTCCACATACATTATTCGTCCAATGCATTTGTGACTTTTTAAAAATGTATTTATGTTGCACATAATCATACATTTTCTCCGAGGGATTTAAAATTCGTACAACCTTCAACACCCTCACCCCTTTGAATTTTTATTATAAGGAAAAACTCCTCTCAGTGACCTTCGAGTGGCACACAGTCGTCCTTCCTTTCACTCAACATTACACACATAGTCCATGCAGCAGTAACAACATTCTCTGGAAACACATTTGCATTATATAATCACAGGACCAGGTTGCACACACAAAGTCCGGACCAAGGTCATCATCTACGTGGGCTGCGTCTCCCTATACTTCATGACTGATTGTCCAGAATTCTGTTCAGCTCATCATAAAAAGGAAAACGATCCTTATTGGTAGACGCACCACTTTAATTGATGGCATCTTGCACCTTTACATTCTGCTGCCGCAGTTTCTTTACATTCAGCATTCAAGTGTGATTGTTGTCCTGCCCTCTCTCTCTCTCTCTCTCTCTCTCTCTCTCTCTCTCTCGCAGAAAATGTGTTTTTTCCACATTTTTCACATTGATTTATTCATCGGACCGTATCACTATTAAATACACCATCCCTTCCTTTCCCCGCATGTTACCGCAGCTCATTTTTAATCTATCATTTGATTTTCTTCTTCTTTTGTTTATTAGCAACGGTAGCTCGCTGTAACTTCCTGAAAATCCGAACCATCCATAGTTTGATTTGTTTAATGTAAACGAACAGTTTAATCCGGACAGTCAGACCAAAGACCAAGTCTTTGATCCAGACCTGGGTGTGGGGGAGGTTTCACACCTGCAATTTTGGTCAGAACACATGTGCATTTAAGATGTTTGTTTCATATAAATTGTCTAACGACCTTGCACTGCATGTACAATACCGTAGGAGATGTAGTGAGAATGCTATCCATGTCTTTCTTGAAAAATGGTGAAGTTCTTTGTGTGTGTGTGTCTGTGTGTGTGTGTGTCTGTGTGTGTGTCTGTGTGTGTGCTCAGCGGCTCTTTGACAGAAGGAAAACAAATCATGTGTTCAGTAGTTGCATTAGGGAGAGTCAAGGTCAACGTTTCAGGGCTGTTTACAGAAGCAGAAACCACAAGTGGCTCCTGCTTTGTGTGGGATTTATTGCTTAAGGAGAGGATGGTTACAGCAGTGTGCTGCTATTATGGTAAAAAAACAACAACAACAAACTGACCGAAAAAATAACATCAAGCTTCTTAAATAGAAAAAAAAGTATTGCAGCACTTGGGAACTTCTATAGCTGTAATAACCAAGAAATTCTACCACACAAGTTTTTTCCCCAAAGTATTTGTTTTTAATTATAAAAAAAGCCACCCCTACAGCTTTGAGGCTGATTTAATTTTAATAATACGACCTATTTCTGCTTCAGTAACATTAGCGTGGTTTATGATTAGCACTGATCATGACCTCAAAGGCTTTAATGAGCTTAAATTGTGCACAACATTTAGCTAATGGGCTGTAATTTGTACATGCAATCAGCTCTTCTGAAAGAGAAGAACATATCATCAACACGTTGGGCAATAGAGATCTATCCATGCACTTCAGGATAATGTTTGCAGAAAGCAGATATCTCTAAAAAGATTGGAAATAAATCCACCCTGTTTAATGAGCTCATTGATTAGTCATCCGGTTTTATGCTCTGCCACTTCCAGAGTGTATTGTGTTTTGTGGAGTAGGAATGAGGAGGTTAAGGAGAGGATGGGGATGAATTATTTAGATTAACAGACTGACATCAATGATTTTATTTTTGCTATTGTAGCCCGCAGTGTGTCTCGTGACTATTGTGTCTTAGATCAAAAAGTGTACATTAAATTAGGTCAAATATCACATTAGCTGTGTTAAAACATCTACAGCTCTAAACTTGTCATTTATAATAATTGTTATTGTTTTACATTGTCTGTGAGGGCTGGAAACGCAGCTCAACCCCTCCTTATACAATTCTTAAGACACCTGTGGGGCTTTTCCATTAACACTTATGGCTGTGCTGTGTCAAACCATACCACGCTGCTTTTGCATTTCCATTATCAGTTCAGCTGCGCTGAGTTGTGCCGCATCCCATCAGAGAGGGGCACTATTCGTAGCGGGGCCAAAGCACACCCGGCCCTGTTCCCCTTTGTTGGTACTCGTGCAGCTTTTAAGTGAGTCTTTGTGTTAGATTCTCTCCATCATGCCTGTTTGTACCTCCATACACCTGATTTATTTCGCTTCTGGTTGAAAAGCCACTTCCTGATTTTGCTGCCTCTTATGTAAACCCTGCAAATAAACCTACTAATCTACAAATCTATAAGAAACTAGACGACACTCAGAGAGTGCGAACCTCTTCCAAAAGGAAGTTCAGTTTCCCCATTATGTGATCGCACCTAAAAGCAACCGTCCCGTGATAGCGCGGCTCCTTCACCATGAAATCCTACCCCTAGTATTTGAAATCATATTGGTATCATTATTAGTTTGATAGTTATTCGAGTTATTCACTCATGGTGGCTTTCTTCAGGATGTAGCTCCATAATGCACTGATTTCTTCCATGGCCCACTCTTCCACTAAGTTTTATGAAAAATTAATGAGGTTTTTTTTGTGTTTGTGTAATCCTGCTAGCATTCAGACAGACAGACAAAATCATATACCGTCCAAAACAGTCCCTCCTTGATGGAGGTAATTAAATGTGCTAGCGGAGCTTTGTTAGCATCTCCTTCAATAATCCGACACAGAGGAAGAGCACAAGCAGACACAGTCACAGTGATGTTACATGAGGAGCTGCTGCACATCTTTAGTTAAACACATGCTTTCAGAAAGGTGGATGTGTTATAATTACAGTGTGAATCCCTGCTGTGTTGATGCAAAACCAAGAGTCAGGCCAAGCGAGCCTATGAGCATGGAAAGACTCCACTGGCCGTCCATCTGAAAAGGAAAGGCTGTTTTCCTCCATATTTTTTAATCTGTCAGCAGCAGTGTGTTGATGTGTTTTGGCAATGTTTTTTGTGACTGATGAGGTGTTCTGTTGAATACATCCTGCTATTGTGTTGCTGACATGATGGAGCTGACAAACTGGCAACACATAGGTTCTGACTGCCGTTTTTCAAGGGGGGCAATCTGATGTGTGCAGGAATAACGCATTTTGTCCTGTCTCTCTCTCTCTGTGTGTGTGTGTGTGAATACCAGACACTTTCCATCAGAGGACACAGCCCTGAATGAGGATGATGTGTATCGGAGCCTCGAGGAACTGGCAGAGTAAGTACACAACAAACACCCACACAAACTTGTTTTTGTCATTTCTGAGGACTTTTCATGAATTTAAACTCTATCCCCCTAAACCCACTGCCTTACCTCAACCCTAGTCTCTACTTAAGCCTTAAACCTACTGTAACCCTACATTATATCAAAAGCAAAGTGTAAACCCCAACATTTAATGGCTTACCCTGTGGGGACCAGCTTTTATCTCCCAAAGCAGGAGGCAAGCCTGTGCTGTGATATTGCAAACCAATTTTTGTCCTCAAAACATCAATATAATTATTAGCAGGCACACACACACACACATGCACACACACACACACGCGCACACACACACGCACGCACACGCACACACATGCACACGTACACACACACACACACACACACACACACACACGCACACAGACACACACACACGCACACACACACACACACACACACACACACGCACACACACGCACACAGACACACACACACACACACACACACGCACACGTACACACACACACCATTAAGACTGTTTTTACCCAGATAATATGTTCCAGCAGATAAAAATGTTGTTGTTTCCTGTTGCAAAACGAGGTTGCTTATTGCATTTTGTAGTAAACAGGCTCCCATCAAGAAGAAAAGAGCTCAGTAAATGCTGGTAAAAATCTAAAACGTTCAAGTTTTATGAAATAATTGAGTGTATTTAAATTAGTGTATTATAAATTTCTTATCTTAACTGTCTTAACTTATCATAACCAACATTACAAAGTGCTTTAAACAGACATCAACACAAAGATAAAATATACAGTAATGTATGCTTAAATAAGGCCAGAATAGAAGAGGAATAAAACTTAAACCCATGGATGATGAAATCCACAAATACAGCACCAGGATAAAAAGTAAAAGCAATTAAATTAAAAAGAGCAATGCAAGGTTTAAGTGCAGCATCAAAATAAAAAAAACAGTTTAGTCCACAAACACACGTTATGAGCAGGGGTGCACATAACATGTTTCTCAAAGGAGCACCTGAAGATGTTGCTTGGTGCTCACCTTTAGCACTGCATGAAGCAGACATGTTTCAGGTCACTGTCATCACTTGTAAACTCCAACGCTGACTGCAGCTAATATTCCTCAGATGGTAATAACATGACTGGATGACCATGTTAGAGTATAAGAGTGCACCCAGCTTCAAGTAATCATTACTCTATACAGGTATATATATATATATATATATATATATATATATATAGATATATATATATATATATATAGATATATATAGATATATATATATATAGTTCAGTGTGAAACATCACGGAATGTCTGCAACATAAATGATGGGTAGAGAATTGTTAAGTGTCCAGATATGTACAGACTTAGAAAGATGCTAGATGCTTATTGGTCCTGACAATCTCCATCCTTATATCCAGTCCTCATTTGGTCCATTTCAGTTCATGTTAAAGGACTGGATATAAGGATGGAGATTGTCAGGACCAATAAGCATCTAGCATCTTTCTAAGTCTGTACATATCTGGACACTTAACAATTCTCTACCCATCATTTATGTTGCAGACATTCCGTGATGTTTCACACTGAACTGTGATTGTCACTTCTTCTAATTTCCTCTAGCTGCCTAATTGCATAAGCCCTCTGTCACTCTGCCCGTTGCCATGGTGACACCAGCTCTGCTCTGGCTTCTGGTGTGGGTGCCTCTCCGCTGCCTCGGTGACTGACTGCCTGGCTCGGTGTGTCTTAGGTGGATGAGTGGGTTTTGCCAGGCGTGAAAGATGGTCATATAGGGTCTCAGAGTTGGCGACGAAAGCAGCCGTTCAACCCAGATTAATGGAGAAAAATTAGTCCATCACTTTTAGATGGGTGTCATTCATCACATGAAGATAGGAGGCAGGGGAGTGGGAGATAGAGAGGGGAGCATGCTGGGTATAGATATATGCCTGCTGAATACATGATTGTGGTATTCTTTCGGGTATGAAGAATGTGCTCTTGCTAGAGGAAGGGAGTGCCAGCCAAGCAGGCTAATACTGGATTAGACTGCATCTTAGCCAAACATCCAGCGATGCACGCTTTGAACATGGGCCCTCACCTTCACAACTGAGCTGAATCTTGCACTAAAAGAGATCCTGAAGAGAGTAGAATTGCCAAAAAATTATGTTTTTTTTCCTTCTCTGTCAGAAATAGAAGGCCCATCATCCTCGTCCTTGTATTTACTGACTAAAATTCATCAGGAAATATTAAAGGAGCTAAATCTGACGTCTTTGTTCAATATTTTATTCCGAATCCATCATAACAAAATGTCACCGGTATACAGATGCGGTTACTTCAATTTGTGAATTATCATTAAAAGCTTCAGTGCCTACAGCGAGTGCACGGTATCCATAGCAACCAGTGCCAAATCCACCAGTAAAATAAAGGGAGTGTAGAGGTAAGCTTTTGATGCTTATGTATATTTTGTGGTTATGTCTTTAATTAACCTCAAATCTCTAACCTGCAAAATCTCCTTTTTTATTAATGTGTTTCAGCGCCTTTAACCTTCAATGAGCCTGAGTTCATCTATTTTCTTTTTTTTTTCTTTTCTGAAATGGTCAGATCACGGTGCTCTTTGTGTAACCTGGAGGTGCAAAGGACTGGATCCTATTGAATTAATCATGCCCTTCTGCCACACGGCTGCTCTTGACCTTTTACAGAGAACATGTATGCATTTAGTTTCATCAATAGACAGACGCATAATTGATTCATCAGCAGGTCCTCTGCCTAATACGGTTGGACACACTAGGCACGTAGGCCACACTAGCAATAACCCTTAGAGGACTTATTAATTACCCTGAAATATTGATGCATTCATAATCTAATGAGTGCTTAACTGAACTGCATGAGTGACGGAGAGGACAATGATGACCTTACCACAGTCATAATAGTATTTTTTTTATGGATGTCATACCATTTAACGCACACCAGAGGAAGAGGAAATACAGTGACAGAATAGAACAGAATGTGGTATCATAAAAAAAACATGTAAGGAATAAAACAGCAATCTTTTCACCAAAATATTAAGTTGAGAAAACAAAGCTGCACTAGTAAAACGTAATAGCAGATAATAAAAAAATCAATAAAATGGCATCATTAAGTTCACTGATGGCAAAAGATACTATCTGCAATAGAAAGCAATCCATAAAAATGGATTTTCAGGTGGGATGTAAAAACCGAGCTCATGTCAGCAGACCAAACGTTAAATGGAAGAATGTTCCAGCAGCCCCGTGGAGGAAAAGATCGATCGATTTATTTTCATCTAGAGCAGCCAAAAGACTTGAACTGGGGCACCCTCAGAGGTCTCAGGGGATAGCTGCGACTTTAATCTTCACTAATGTAATGATGGCACACGGTATTTACAGGTAAAACCAATTTGTTAGATTGTTTTTCCAGGCTTTTGGATGTGATATGGCCTTAAACTCAAATGAGAACATTTGTGGCTGACTGCGTGTCACTTTAGAGGTTTAATAGAGGTCACTTACCATGCTGGATGATTTCCATATTTATGATATCATGTCAGAAGAATTGATGTCAGGTGAGGTGGATTCATTCTATAGGCTTTCAGTGTGAGCTTACTTGCAGATGGCTGCTGTAAATGAATGATATTGACATTCTGTGATAGGATGCTCCGGTTGGTTTTCTGCAGGATCATACCTGTTTGCAGGAGTGTCTGAGTCAGGTAGAAGCCAGCCTCTAGCTAATTGGGGTCTCGTGGGTTAATGTGGTATATCAGATCCATACTTCCTCCATCTGGCTTTGTGATGTCAAGTCTTAACGTCGCTTAACTCCTAGTGCTCCATGTCTGGAATGACTCCATCCTGGAGCTGACAAAGCATGAAATGGGCAAGGGGGGATACAGTTGCCTAGGGACCTTTTCCCCTGTGAGAGGCACACATAGATTTTCATTCTAAAGCAAACTGTGTCAGAAGCCCTTTGTGTCACTCTTTTGCGGTTTATTAATAATCCCTCGGGCAGGTTTACGTGAAAAGTCAATAGTTTGAGAATGGATTGAACTCAGCTCAGGCATTATTTACTGCAAGGTATTAAGTCACTGCTTTTCTAAATCAAAATTTATATAAATGCACGGCCACATTCAGATTAAAACACTTTTGTAAATAGGGATGGCCAGTAAAAACATTTATATGACATTAGTGTAGATACTACAGTAATAAAGATATATTGGTTGGACACAATATTTGTCTAAAGCATGCATGCATTACATAATATCGCCATATTACTATTAAAACAGTATGATACCTGGTATAAAGCAAGTTAAAATGCTTAAAGTCAAATGCATACAAACAATACAGTTAGTGCTTATAAAAAGCACATGAGACATATAAACAAGTATGCATATAGCTTAAGCAACAAATGTGCAGACAGATGAAATATGTAAACAGTACAACATTTTGACACTCATTTTGCGGAATGCTTCAGTATTTGGTTGCCTTTCATTGCTATGACACCTGATCTGACTTAATGCACTTTTGGCTGCGTGTTTGAAGATTTCCCCCTTAACAGCCGAACTGTCAAGTCTCTTTATTTGTATTTAAGTACAATCACGTGTGATCATTACCACTCATTCAAACCCAATGCTATCTTTTTTTGGTTATCATTATTATTATTATTATTTGTGTTTTGGAGTCTGAGTCAAGCAGTATGTGACATAAACTTTCTGATGAAAATATTAATGCTTTATATCCACTTGTGTCTTATTGTAATAAAAAAAGAACATCCTGTTTCTAGGGTCCTAGTTTGTGTATGTTATGATATTTTTCTTATTTTTTGTATATATATATTTCTTTTTTTAAACTATTTTGTTGGCTAATCATTCATTCATTCTGTAACCGCTTATCGTCAGCATCAGTGCCTAAGCGGTCTGTCCAAAATTATATATATATATATCAGTATTCATGCTTCGTTAGGATTTTGCTACCACCCTGATACTTTCTGTCGTGCTGCCATCAGGCCAGACTTTCCATTCGTACATAGAGAACCACTCTCTGGAAAAATGTCACTCTTTAGCCTCACTGATGGTAAGAAGGATTCATTATCCCACTAAGGGTAAAGCCAGTTGTTTCACTCCATTGTGCTGTAATACACGAACAGGATCTATGGACATGTAGCTGTTGGGGAGAGATGTTAAAAGGGTGAGTCTACCTCATAGTCATGTAGTCTAAACAGTTAAGGGTTCAGCATCTTGTTCAAGGGCACCTTGGAGGTGAACTGACATCTTCCAGCTGTGTGCTGACTCCTCTTCTCCACTCATTTTAATAAGTTGTCCACCATGTTTGTTAATATAACCTTCATGGGTCTTAGACATTTACTTCTTTGGGTGTTTTTTTTTTCTTTTTCAATTTATCACCCACATATATGCAGTGGTGAAGCATTAAAATGTTGTCAAGAGCCAATGCCAGAGCTCGCCACACAGTATATCACAGCCCTGACAAAATAAAAATAAAAAACTTTCTGTATAGAAAATAACATATTATTTAAATAGAAACCTGGAAGGCACCATCAGCTCAGTATCTCTGATATTGTGAATCATACTCTACCCCTGCACTTCCACTAACTCTGTGGCATTGAGGCCTGCAAGCGGAGGCTAGTGGGCCAATTGCGTGCAAACGCAGCGGACACCCTCTGGCCTGTCACTGTGTAATCAGACAGAAAATAAGACCTAATTCATGAGTCCTCAGGACTCTGCTCCCACTCTCTATCATGCATTGTGATGCATACACATGCACAAGCACACACAAACGCATAGACACATAAATGCATTTAAATTACTTGTTAGAGTCGTTTCATTAAAAGTGAAGTTGAGATGAAACAGATTTACTACACTGGTAAGAAATATGTCCCTTTCTTTTCTCACTCTCATCTCACACAAACACACACTCTTTTATTTTATGTGCAAGGTCTGGTGCCCTGAAACATAAACCGTAACGATCAATACATATGCCTCAAACCCCAACCATTATCTAACATTAACGTTGAAATTAAACACAACAGCTTTTCAGTGTTTGATATTTATTTTAACTTTTCATGTAACTTTTGAATTTCTGACTTTGCTTTTTTACTTTTTGCACGTTAATGTTGCTGATTACAAACAGCATTTCATGAGTTTTAAGTATTATTAAGAGATTAATTAAAATATGTTTTACAAAAACTGTGGAATATGACGAACATATCCAATGAATTTTTCTTTTTTTTGACATCACCAATAAATTTGACGTTTCAGAATATAGAGGCTCTGCTGACCTAAAACACTCAGGAAAAGTAAATGAGGCACACATAGAATACTGATTCCTCTGGCGAGTATTTGGAAAAATCAAGTCAGTCAACATGAAGCTTTTCTTCCAAACCTGTTGAGCCCTCAGCCATGTTGATCTAATATATTTATCAATGCATAGTCATTGATTAAAAGGGAAATGGGAAGATGGGAAGAGAAGCTCTTGGAAAGAAGGAGGAGCCTAAATGTCTTCACTAATCAATTGAATATATCCCTCTGACAAGCTTTGACTCATGTCAGTTAAGTTTAGGATCAATAGACAAAGATAAACCGGCAGCATTTTTCTCCATTTTGTTTGATTATTCTCTGTTCAATGTAAATCTGAATGCTTTTTCATTCATACAGCATATAAAAAGATCATATTCAGACTGCCCTCCATGATCTCCCTGGAGATCCTGTTCCTCTTAGATCTCTCCATAGGTCATATTCATATCACTCCTCCAGACTTCCCTCATATAATATCTGAGGTAATAAAGCAAAATGAAGTAAAACATCTCCTCTCCAAAAGTCTCTGTGGAGTTCAGAGAGGAGATACTGATGGGACAGCGTCTGCATGGCCATTGTCCTCCCACACAGCCTCCTCAGTATTCATCATGAACCACTTTAACTTACTGAAGGAAAAGAGGCACAGTGCTGAGAGTGAACCATGGCACCTCAATTAAAACTTCAAACAAGGCTTGCATGAGCATGACAACAACAAAGAATATGTGACTGAAGGCGTTATTTTTTAGTCCCCATTCACACTGACAGTAAAGGAGGAAATATTCTAGCATTGATGGTGGATGGGGAAGGTTGTATATGTGACAATGGAGAAAATCCAATTTCCTGTATTTTGTCCAGGCCTGTGCCCATGAATATTGCTTTAGAGTGCATGAATTAATAAAGTATTAAAAATCCCTGCAGAATTTTAAATTTCAGCCATTTAAAGTGAAACATAAGGCATTTCCAAACTGGAGGAGCCTTTTCATAGAACTCCTCCCTCCCTCCTCTCCCAGCAAAAGGGGAACCTTGATTGATGTACAGTACGTGGATGGTGATTGGCTGCAATTGCAGCACTGTCACCTGCCATTTTTAAAAACCTGTGTGAAACATTAGTTGTGTAAACAGCTTGTAATGGTCGCCTTAAAACATTAAACAAAACAAGGATAAAAGTTTGTCAAATTGTTGTTATTGCATGTTGCAAACAAGTGACGTTACTAAACCAATCACCTGCCAGTTTGTGTCATTTCAGCTTTTCTATTGGTGCTATAAATGCATATAGAAACTGATATAGAACTGCACTCAGTAGAGCCCATACAGAACCTCCACTAAGACTGAACAATGCTACAGGTCTGTTTAGCTTTCCTGGTCCATGTTCCAGTCCTCCACAAAGATTTGTGGAAATTGTTTCAGTAGTTTTTATGTAATTAGAGAAAATTTCAAAAGAATATTGGCAACAAGGCCTTGGTCTTTGTCTGCTGCCCGATCCTCATCGCACCTGACCCCTATGGTTCCTCCTGTGGGTGGTGGAGGATGGACCCATTTGGCTCTTTCAGGCTGTGCCCATTCCACGAGCCCCTTCCCCAGGCCTGGCTCCAGGGTGGGGCCCCAGTATCCTCGATCCAGGCGAGGTGAACTGGATCCTGTTGTTGTTTCTCACAAAGGTAAATTGCCCCCGACAACATAGCTACTATAGGATCATTCAGACACGATCGCGGATACAAGTGGCTGAAATGAGCTTCCTCCATAGGGTGTCTGGGCTCACCCTTAAAGGAGTTCAGAGTGGCACCATTGCTGCTCCAGATTGAGAAGAGTCAGTTGAGGTGGTTCGGCATTTGGTTAGGATGCCCCCTGGACGCCTCCCTGGGGAGGTATTCCAGGCATGTCCCACTGGGAAGAGACCCTGGGGTAGACCCAGGACACGCTGGAGGGATTATATCTCTCAGCTGGCTTGGGAACACCTTGGTGTACCCCCACAAGAGCTGGAGGAGGTGGTTGGGGAGAGGGAGGTTGAGCTTCTCTGCTGAGACTGCTGCCCCCATGACCGGGACCCGGATAAGCGGAAGAAAATGGATGGATGGGTGGATGGATGGTCAAAAAAAGTTCCATGTAAAGAAAGTCGAAAAAAATGGATCCACCCATTTATTGAGACCCACACCAAAATTTGAAGAGGCCTGTTTTCACCCAAGACCAGTCTTCCCATAAGTTTCATAGAAATAAATTTAGTAGTTTTTGCATAATCCTGCAGACAAACAAATGGACACAGTTGAAAGCATAACTTCCTGTAGCGGAGGTAAAAAAAAAAAAGGTCCTTGAAAGAACAGTATGTTGTTCTTGGGGAGCTCCCTCAGGGACAGGTTCTCTCAGAGAGTCCTCAGAACAGTTTGGTTCTAAAGCCCTTCAAATTTCCTCGTCTGGACCTGTTTGGTTTGATACTAGGAGAGCCAGGTTGTGGCCCCCATTAAATAAGTTAGAGTGGAGGATTGCCCTCATGAATACTCAAACAGAAAAGTATACATGCTGGAGATCACTTCCTGATGCATTTGGATGAGACACTATTTGTCAAATTAGAGAAATCCTATTTTTCACTGGCCCCCACTCAATCCAGGCCAGAGCAACAAACAGCTTCCCTTAGGCTGGTAGGCTTCAAGTGTCCTGCTGAAGGACATTTAAGCAGCCCGCTACCTGCATAGCATCGTCCTGCTTTTTGCAGCATTTGGAGGCAGTACAGATAAAGCAACTCTTTTATAACTCACAACTCAATTAAATCAGAACATGCACATATGATACATGTTGTTACTTACGCTTTATCAAGATTATATCCATGTCCATTGCAAATATGTGTGTGTAAATCTGCTTAGAAGACAAGACATTATAACTTGAGAATATGCCTGAAAATCAGCACATTTTTGAGGTTTCTTCACTATCATAGTAATCCAGTGATAGTTGTCTGCACATGCAAGGCTGCACTGTAAACAGACTGCTTATTGCTCATTCTGCATATTTTTAATGATGCAAAATAGCCAAAATATAAACAAATTTAAGTAAAACAAAAAAAAAAGCATGGTCCACAGTGTAACTCACTGAATCCATGGCAACATTATGCATGAGCATTGCAGTGCCTCCACCTCAATAAAGTTCAGCTGAATTGAATTTTTACTTAAAGAAGCAAGTACTTGCTTGTACAGCTTAAATCCTGGTCCTCCATTATTTAGCAGGCCAGTATCACAACCTTTATTTGCAGCATTTAATCACGTATTTCTTATTTGGTGGCCTAAAGCTCCCTGTTTATTAACTACATCGATATGGGACCATTGCCAGAGTGTTTTCCTGCTGAGGCTTCTCCACAGCTTCAATAAGTTTCCCAAACAGTAATTGCTTTCCCCGTACAGAGAGTGATCCAGTGTGGGCTCCTAGAGCTTGAGGAGCTTTCCCAGAAGGCGCCCTTCTCCACAGTTACTGTCTGTGCTCTGCTGGCTGCTTGCCTAATTAAAGGTCAGTTAGCTAGGTGGGTGCCAAAGCAACATAAACACATTAAAGGGGAATGCCACTCAGTAAAGAACTTGGAGTTTTGTGGACATCAGGCGCTGTGTCCCCTTGGCCAGAATACTAATACCACTCTTCAGACAAGGACACATGAAAGATGGAGTCAGCGTCTTTCAGCTGTCAGAGCAGTTTAATGTTGACACGTGAGCCTTTTTGATTCTAGGATTCATCCTTTGATTTGAGGTTGTGTTCTGATACAGATGTTTATCACACTGGTTTGCTTCTTTCCCCAGTGAGCATGACTTGGGTGAGGATGACATCTACGACTGTGTGCCGTGTGAGGATGATGGGGATGACATCTACGAGGACATCATCAAGGTGGAAGTACGACAACCCATGGTGAGAACTTTGTGTCATTAGGGATGTTTTTTTTTAATCATTTATTATCGATTGTTTATGTCTTTGGTGTTTGTCATATTATGAGTCTGATGCCTGCTGAACGTGTGTGAAAACCTGAATTTTCAACAGTCACATCAGTTTTACCCTAAAAAAACTTTTTTTGCGTTTTGTTTGTTCGCTTACACGACAATGGAACTTTTGTGGCCTGTAACGCAAACTTTGTAAAGCAGATTCCAGATTGTAATCTTTTGAAAATGCCACTGTGCCGTCAACGTGTAAACGGGCAAAACTCGACTCCTATGAAAACGATGATGACACAGCCCTGTTTCGGGCATGCCTATGACGGTTCCTGCCAAATTCGCGACAACAACAATGCACGGACAAAACACTATGGACAGAACAACAACAATAAAAACAATGTTGGACTAGTTTATTATTGCTCCCCCAATCTAGTTTTGCTGCACCACTTGTGGCTTTGTGAAGTGTTCATTTGAAAGGGCACGCTGCCAACGACTACCCAGGCATGCATACTACAGCGTTTTCAACAGCTTTTGTTTTGAAAATCATTTGCTCACTACAGCTGCATTTCTAGTACTAATGAAATGGCGAAAACAAAAGGTGTTTGTGGTCAGTGTGGGGTTGAGCGAGTGAGAGAAAGGGAGATTGACTGAATTTGAGCAAAACAGAGGGAAATGTTTTCATTGAAGTTTATAGTTTAGCAGTGAATTTAAGTCTAAGTCCTGTATCATACAGCTATAGCTGTTCCTCAAACAAAGTGATGAGGTGATCATCCATTTCCTTACCATGAGGCGTTGTGTTGAAACAGAATATGTTCCTTACATTCTAAAATCAGCCACTGTCGACTTGACAAACTGAGTCACAGGCGACACCATCTGCCGGCCTGAGTCAAACTGAGACGGGCCACTTCACACTGCTCCAACCTTTCCATGCAATGTTAGACAATGGTTTCATTTCATTGCGGTCTGAACTAGGCTTTAGACAGTAGAGTCCATTACTCAACACTTCTGTTGATTTATTACTGAATATGAATCATATTACTTTAAATTCTATTATATATTACCGGAATAGAAAAACAAATAGTCCTAGGAAGAGGAAACAAAAGCTGAGATTGTTTCTGTCATGTCATCGTCAATGTCGCCATAGGATTGTTTTTGCATGACGTCTTTCTAAACATCCTTCGATTAGATGTCTCTTATGAAATCAGTAATAAAGTTGACCTCTGACTTGCACTGCTTTGCCTTTCCCAATGCTGCAGATCAGATACATGCAGGTGAGTGCTGCTGTGTTTGTGACTCACCACACCCTGTCAGCAAACTGCCACCACCACTTCATTAAAAACGAACACATAGCATCCCCAAGAGGATGAGCTGCCACTTAGATTACTGACCGGTGCACATGGGGGAAAGAAGAACCCATCTGGGGTCTGACTCAGACAGTTGCGACTTCAACTTCACTGCTGTTGACTGACGTCAGCGAGGACCACCAGCTGCCACATGGGAACCTCAGAGTATGAGACAAATAAACATTATCTTGCAGGCTTGGAGCCCAGTTTTGTTGGGTTAATTACATGCTGGATTGAGGCCTGGACTGAACTTGCATTTCCACATTGTTAGCCCCAGTTTTTATACTATCAGCACTGCTTATCAACAACCAAATCCATCCCAGATGTCTTGGTTGGTCTGAGTGCTCATATCACCACCACAGCTTAGAGAATCTATGTAGAAATCATCCCTGTGTCTATGTGTTTTTATGTGTTTGTTTTTTTTGTTAGTCAATGACTGTGGATGAATAATTTGATCTGGTTCAATTTGATTTAGACAATAAGATGTGCTTTAATTTAACACACTTGGTTTTAAGCTTGTTTGTGGAGCTCAGTCCGAACTGAAGGACAACTCCTTAACACCACTTATCATGTCTTATTTTCTCCTGATCATGTTTGAACATATCTTTTTTTTTTTTTACATTTACATAAAGTTTTACATTTCAATGCATTTGTCCTTTTGTTCCAGCAGCTATTAGATTCCATTCACTCTCACAGTATGAAAATCAATTAAGAAAACAATCATTATACACAGGCCTCCCTAGAAAGCACTACTGATAATGAGTGGATTGTCTTGGATAATTAAAGTAAAACATGTAGTCATGTAATCCATCTTGGTCAACATTAAGTTCACATTAATTCTTGTCAGTGGTACTTCATGTTTGCATGTCAACACAGTTTAAGTATAGATTGGTTGAACATGTCTGCACTGCATTATCTTATACAGATACATACAAAAATACAATTATGAGTAGCTGTGTGCAAATACTGTAGCTTTTATACTGTCCAGAAAAGACAATAAATGACCCCTTGGAATGGGAGATGTTACATTTTCTGAAACACAGCAGCACAGTTTGGAAAATACCTGTGATGACATGTGTTTTGAGGATTGAGGATACTAATATGGTATTTTATAAGTCCTGAACAGTGTTTGTATATCACTAGATAATGAATAGGCCACTATTCAAGTCAATCAACACATCTTTGTCAAACAGTGCAAATTATTTTAAAAATAACAGCAGATCCAGAAGTATATATACACAAATACATACATGCATGCATAAAACGGATACATCTGTGTGTGTCAGGGATTCACAAAAGCAGGACCCAAAGTTCCAGGCAACACAGGGGCAGAGTGCAGTTCAAGGATTTAATTAATAAAAAACAAGAAACAATCCATTGTCCAAAAAACACAAAAGGGCAGTTCAAAGCAAACAACAGCACACAAAACAAAAGGCGGAAACCAAATCCAAAAACAGGCAAAAATCCAACTAACAGGAAACTTACAAGCACTGGGAGAAACACTGGAGACATGAGAGAAGATTTGACAAAGCACTGACGAAACGTAGATGTCTTACTGACAACTCACAGAGGGAATCACACGGACTAAATGCACTAGGGTAATGAAGGAATGACACACAGGTGACACAGGGAGGAGGAGACAACAACAGGTGGAGACAATCAGACAATCACACACTGGAGGGAAAATATATTAAAGGGGAGACAAGGAGGATACAGCAATGAACTAATAGACAGAGAATACATGAGCAAAGAGAAAGGGAGCAAACTGGAACTAAACACAGAGACTAAAACACAGACAGGAACCAAAGGAGTAAAACAGATCATATGAAACACAGGAAATGCAAAGCAAGAGCAAATGACACGGAATAAGGCTACAAAATTAAACAGGAAACAGTGGCACTAATTCATGAAATGAACCTTACAAAATAAGATAAAACAAAAACTAGGATGATATACATGACAGTGTGTGTGTGTGTGTGTGTGTGTGTGAAGTACATGATGCGCTTCAATATATATTTGTTTAAAAAGTGCAAAGTATTCATAATACATTTGTAATTTGTATTTTGTAAATCCTAAACACAAAAAACATGCATAAAAAACACACTGAAAAAACAAGACCAAATCCACATATTGGAAAATATGAAAAAAAAAATACAGCTAGACTATACTTTAAAATCAAAAGAAAATCCAAAATCACGTTGTCTAATTGTTTTTGTCCTATTTCTTCTCCTCTGCATCATAGAAAATGGGCATGACGGAAGATGACAAGAGAAACTGCTGCTTAGTGGAGATCCAGGAGACGGAAGCAAAGTACTACAAGACTTTAGAGGACATCGAGAGGGTGAGTGTCTCAATTATGATCTTGGCACGGGCAATGCAGCGTTTGACTGTCCTTTTGTCACCTCTTTTTGGCTGGTGTCTCAGGCCTGTGGGCTGGGTCACAGCATGGAAATGTCAGCTATTGGCACATTCAAATGTCAAAGGAGCTAATCGATTGAGTTATTATTGGCTCAGCCCCCACAGGAGACCCTCACCCCTGGGGCTTTAAATATAGACCCCCACATCACAGGGATAAGGAGATAAATGTGAACAACACACACGCACACATATACTGCAAAGTGTTGCGAGTCATCCCTTACAACTTATATTATTTTCTTATATTCATACAGATCCTTATTTCTGTTCTCCTACCCCGTTTCTTCCTGTGTTACTGACATATAATGGCAGTGATTCCACTGCTCTCGACGCAACCGCCAGCAAAGTTAAGTTGCAGCCCTGTAAAACAGCAACTTCTGTGTGCTGAAAGGATCATGAACTCACACACAGCATCTCTCTCAGTGTGATAATGAGCCATTGTTGAGAGCAGTGCTGCTAACACATCACTTTCCGCGTTGACAGATTTCATTCGCAATTTGATGGAGCGCCACAAATCACCCGCTCCTCTAATTTCATTAAGCGAAATGTGTATCCTGTGATTCCTGCGTCAGACCAACACGAGGCTAAATGAGAATAAATAACCTTTCTATGATCAGAGGACTCATTTAGCTTAATTGAGTTGGGGTTAATAAAGCCTGTCATCCCTCCGTTGCTTCTTAGTTGATCTATTTGTTATTATTATGATGATCAAAAGTGACAACCATAAAACAACATTAGAGAAGCAGGCAAGTTTTTCTTCTGTAAGCATAAATGTAGCATAGAGAAAGTTTACGTTTATTATATTCTGAAATAACTTCAAACACTCAGTGAACAACAGTATAGCTGTTCAGTTTTTTTTATAATGTGGCTGGTATTGATTTCTTTTTTTGTTGCCATACTTAACTTTGATCGGTGGTGTCCTTCAAATAAATGATTACAGATGTGCTAAAAGCTTTCCCAGAGCTTTTTTTTTTCTCACTCCATTATTACATTTTTAGAGACAAGGTTTTAGTTGAGAGGGATTTCAGTTATGCTCACACACATTTTCACAGCTTTTTCTCTTGTTCCTGTTTAGAATTACATGATCCCATTGAAGCAAGTCTTGAGTCCACAGGACATGGAGGCGATTTTTGTCAATCTCGAGGTGAGTAATTGCTCAAGCAAAGAAAACGGTGCCTCTACGCTTGGATGCATCACAGACCAAGTGAATAATTCAATATGCGTATTGACGGCTGAATAAATGGTAGGATGTGATGTTACCGTGCACATGAAGAGTGTATCTTTACGCAAACTTCACGGATCAGTGTGCACTGAGATGCTGGTGTTATGATTCAGCACACTATAGGGAAACACAAGACTGTTTTTTGTGTGTGACAGGGGATCATTAGCTGTAATTCTTGCTGTGACACTTGTGACCTTAAAAACCTTAACAATCAGAACTTAGTTTTCTCAGCCCTTTCTGCAATTTCCATCAGGAATCAGGCCTCTGAAAGAAGAAATAGGTCTGCTTCAGAGTGAGACAACATATGTTTCCCATTTTGTATCACCGTGAGGTGATCACCAGTTGTTGTCAGTGCTCCCAGGGCATAGACACATTTCCACTGCGTAGTACCGGCTCTAGTCGACTCGACTCGACTCGCCTTGGTATCAGGTACTTTTCTGCTGGTCGTTTTCCACCACAGGCCAGTACCTCCTCAGGGTAGATGGACACTGTGTCAAACTGCCGTGGCGTAGCCTTCAACGTGACACACACCTCTCGTGATCCTGTCAGCATCCATCCTTAGATCCACCTCAAAATATAATCAACTCTACCTTTGTTCAATATCCAACGCATGCAAAATGTCATCAAAATTCTTTTGAGACTTTTTGAGCTATCTTGCAAACAAACAAAAAAACTAACAAAAACAAACACACAAACAAACAAAGGTAGAATCACATTACACCTTCCAACTCTCATTGACGCAGGTTAAAGTGTAACATTTAGATATTTTGCCACTGTAAATTCCTAAAGGGACATTATAGCAAGGACTTTTGCTTTCTGTGAATTTACTCAGCTGAGGTTTAGCAAGTTCATTCCACATTTTCCATCCAATCGACTACTTATTATCCAGTGTTTCTACAATTTAATAAGTGACCATAACTCTGTGATCATCTTGGCTAACTTGCCTGAAGCCTGATATGAATTATTCCGTGTTAGTCTTTGTTATTCTAGAGCAAATAGCTCATTGACATGCTGTTGGCAGAAGGGGACCCGACTCTTAATTATCTGTAATACTTCCCTAATTTTCTCCAATCACACTTGTCCTCAACCTCTCATTCTCAACAGACGATGCACATAAACGTTTGGCTCTCATTCAGTCACTAAACTCTGCATCTGCTTCTCTTCTGTCTGCTTTCACAAATACAACTCGCTCCATCTTCACAGCCTAGTCCTGTATTAGCATGGATTCACACATGAATCTCGTGTTTTTTTGATAAGTTTGTGTTCGTTTAATATTGTATATACCAGGCTCTACCAATTGGGTTTGTGAACACAGGGACAGTCCGTGTCCAGCTTACTCAGATGTCTTCCAGAGAATCAGATGAGAAAAATAAAATGCATTTTGCTGCAATAAATGGTTAATAGATGTACGTCCTCAATAGGAGCTAGTGAGTTTATGACTGAGGGGCAGCAAGTACTGTCTGGGAAGACAGAGAGACGGAATAATACATAAATAAAACTTTGTATTTGGTCACGGTTCATGGAAAAATGTTGAATAACACCAGTTTTAGCTTGGCAGTATTTAGCTGATAATTAGGCTGTTTTATGCCAAGAAAACTACATTCATTTTATTCACTAGCATACCAAGCTAAGACTGAAGAAATATCCTGTATTGCACATCTTTGGATGAGTACCACAACACGCTAACTTTATTGTGACACTGTCGGAAATAACTATCTACTCTAAATATAAATATATCTGTGTATGTCACTGATTATAAAGGAAAGACTGTAGATTCTCATAGATATCATGATGTTCACTCAGGACGTAATCAAAGTCCACTTTGCCCTCCTGCGAGCCATCGACCTGAACATGGTCACCGGAGGAAGTGGCCTGGGCAAGATCTTCCTCGACTTCAAGGAAAGGTTAGTAATCTATAATTCATGTATTATTATGTATGTGTTATTACTCTATGGACATGTTGTTACAGTATGGTATGTTATGTACACAGAGTGTTCAAATTCATTTGTAGTTGAGGAGAAGCTGCATTTGTTTACTGCCCTCTGGAATTAAGAAGGCTGCATGAAACTCGGTCTCCACAGATCAGAGGGAGGATTGCTGCCATTCGTGTTGGTAGGATAAGTCGATTAAAGCAAAACGTGTAACCAATTGTTCGCCGTTCAACCAAGGTGATCAGAAAACATGCAGTTGTCTTTCCTCTTACATTACTCTTTGTTACATAGTGAAATCTAACTCAGGTTCTGTAATCATGGACGTCATGCTGCTTCTGAGCTGCAATCTTATTTCTCAGGCAGTAAATTATGATTTTTTTTTAAATTTTCTCAAGAAATCTCCAAGTGTGCTACAAATAACTTCCTTCTTTTGCCTTGCAAAATCAACTTGTTTCAACTCCAGTGGTGCCACCTGCCATCTGCTTCAAGATGGAAAATAATTTCAGTTTACTGGCTCTGTGTAATGTGAAATGTTCTTGCTGCACTGATTGTCTTTGCAGGTCATTTCTTCCAAGGAAGTAATGTTTCAGATTTAAATATAGACAGAAATGACTTGATTTGAAGGAGATTTCTGTGGTGTGAGGAGGAGAAAACGCTGTGAACAGGGAAAGCTGAAGTGTGCTGGGTTTTCTCTCAGATAGATCTCCATATTGCTCAGCTGCTGAGCAACGTGTTGATAATTTGCATCCCAGAGGGGAGCAGTGATTTGTCCTCCCTGCTGTGCAATGACTGCTTCATAGGTAATGCTAATGATGTTGATGATAGGTTCCATACACAGCCATGAATATGCCACTCTTCTCAAATGATACAGCCATTACTGCAGGAGTAAGTCACACACTTCACTGCATATATGAGTGTTTACCTGTTCTTGCACACACAGGTAGCTTCATATTCACCTGCGCAGTGATCCTGATAGATGTTGTTCCCTCCTCCTCATCCGTCCAACCGTAAACAGGCAGTCGCAGTATTTCTTGGGACGGCATTCAGATCGCATAGGTAGCGTAGGCTCATTGCAAGCCTCTTCCTCAAGCCTAGAGGACCATGTAGCACAAAGCTAATGTGACACTAGAGACTATTAATAGATGCATGCACATATTCTCTCCCTCTATCTCGAACACGCAACCACACACTGTTGCTGTATCTCCATCGTGGTTTAGCTCATCTGACTCCCTAATCTAAATGACTAGTAGATTGAAATGTGCACGCAATCCTATATATATATGTATAGTCCTGCTAGCCAAAGGTCCCAGCATCACATGAAAACTCTGAATATGTACATGCAGAGAGAGAAACAGGGTGTTTATGGCCAAAAGTGTGTGACACCTGAACGCGTCACCCATATGTAATTGTTGAGCAAGACACGTAAGTGCATTAATCTTTCACTGTAAGCCTCCACTCCTCTGGTAATACTCCCCATAAGATATGAAAAACTAGCTGCAGTGCATTTGCTCCCATTCATCCACAAGAGAATTTGTAAGGTGATCAGGTCTGGCTCACAGTCGATGAGGTCAGGGCTGTCTTCATGTAAGTCGAGTTCTTCAACAACAAACTGAGAAAAACAATTTTTCCTGGGCTTGTATTTGTGCACAGACAAATAAAACATTTAAAATGATTAAAATTTATGTTAAAATTTGCATCCATTGGACCAAAGTGGCCCAAACCTTGACATCGAACACCAAAGGTTCTCATATATTCTACCTGGTTGTATTGTTATGGACTCTAACCTTCTATCTCTGGCTTATGTTACGGTTTTGGGTTCAGTTTGTGATTTCCTGTTTTATTTTGAAAGGTAATTTCCCCATGTCATGTTTTCCTTCCCACCTGTTTTGCCCAGATGGGTTTCACCTCTCCGTCTTTAGTCTTTTTTTTATTTCTTGTACTTTCTCTCTTTCTGTCCTGTTCATTCACCGTTCCTTATTTCTTGTTCAGTGTTGTCCCTACCTGCCTTTAAGGCTCCCTGCCTCCTGTGTGTTTTCCCTCCACCTTGATTGTCTGGCCTGCCCTGATGAGCTTCACCTGTGTCTCATTGTCGTATATAGTCTGCTTTTCTTTGCCGTTTCTTCGTCATGCCTTCGTGTCTCATGTTTCAGCCATTTCTGCTTGTGTTTCTTGTGTTTTCTATAAGTTTTGCCTGTTCTCAGACGTTGCCTCTTCCTGCTGTTCTGGTTTGTTTGCTGTGGATTTTGGATTATCATGTGAACTGAACCTGTTGTTGCCTCGTCGTTTTGTAAGCTATACTGATTGACGTTAAATACCTGAACTGCACCTATTCTGTGTCAGCTCTGTCTCTTTGTCCGCATTTGGGCCCTTTATTCTGAACTGAACATAACTACTTATTCTCTATTCATAAACAAATTTAACGATGACATACTCTTCATTGTTAATATTTACCTTGTGTGGCAACACAGGGCTATTTTGAGAAAATGCTTCATTAGATTTGAAGATTCTGTGCGTCACAGGCTTCGACTGTCCTCATGTGATTGACATGTATACCTGCCTCATTATGAGCCACTGTGGGGTCTTTTCTCTCTGTGGCGATAAGCAACAGTGACCAAGGGATTTGGACTCACGCTGCACTTCTCTCATCAGGCATCTGGGTGATTTTCCTGAGGACCTGGCTTGGCATAATTAATTTGGTTATCTATGCTTGTAAGTCCGTGTGACCTTTACAACAATGTGCTTGTATCTTTTTTGCATACGTTGATGAAAAGCTTTTTTAAAAATTTTTTTTATTCGTCTTTGAATTGAATGCCATGCTGAAAATGTCACTGTTTTATCTCGGCGACTTCTCAGTTCTTAAACAGCCAGAGCTGGGTTGAACGGAAAAGTGCACTCAGCGGAAGCCCTATAAACTAAATGGGGACCTAAGTACGCTCTTGTTGATATCCTCATTTGCGACATTCCCCAACTCATTTCCGGAGTAATCTAGCTCCCTCATATCCTCGCAGTGCCTAATCATGGCCATACTATCAGCCTGTTTACTGGAGGGCTTCGCTCTATGTTCTCCTCCATTTGCTGTGCACTGAGTGTATTGAGTGGAGGTGAGGGGGTCCCGCTGCCATGTGTCAGAGAGTATTAGCTGGCTCCACAAGCCTGTCACTTCTGGTTTGCTTGGAGATTTCCTCAGTAAGTTGGCTGTTGCAGGGCTCCATCAGGGTGGGGGTGAAAGCCCAGGGCGCAGTTGCTCAAAATTGCATTTTCTGTGAAATAACATGCACAACAGCATCCTCATTATGAAACAGGTCAGCACAGCAATATCACTTTCACTGAAAAGAATAGAAATGCCAAGTTTTTACTGCACCGTTAAACTCTCCGAAGGAAAGCAAACAATTCCACTGTTTAGAGGTTTCTGTGCCGCTTTTCCTTTGCCTCATACTTGCAATTTTTTGCAACTGTCTTCTTCATTTTAGGCCTGCTATAATGGCACAGGTGAAAACTTAACAATTGGAATATACATATATATATATATATATATATATATATATTTCAGCTTTTATTTTCAAGTTGGTAGTCCAAATGGAACCAGGAAAGGCAGGGAAGAAGGAGCATGCAAGCTTGTAAAAATGGATGCCAACGATGCAGAATCAAAATACTTTGTCCTGTCTCCTTATCAGCTTCTGTCTTTTGCAGAGAAATATGATTAATCTTTACATTTTTAGTATAGAGATGAAAATCTGCATTTCCCCACACGCATGAGAAGGCATAAAACACGGTGATAAACACAGCACCTTCATCAAAACAAGCAGCATTTCCCTTGAATGCTACACTCCAAAAACTATTCGACCTTTGGAATCTTGTGAAACACTCAAATCTGAGTATTTTGTAGGGGATGTTTAGAATAGTGATCATTTTACCTTCTTAGAAGCTGAAGATTTCTAAGGCCTTTTTGTTTGGATGGCTGATATAGCCAATAGCCTTGGCTATGCCCAAAAAAATATTTGCAATTTAATTTAGATACTTAAATCCTGAATTCATAGTGAAAAAGAGATCCAAGGACAAAGCTGGAAATGAGTTCAGACTTGGTTCAAGTAAGGACTGTGCTCCTCATCATGTCCTGGACTAAGTGTGGATGACTGGAGTAGATGAATGCTGCAGTGTGCTGGTGTCATTAGCCTATTTTGTTGCATTGATGTGTGATTTGAGTGAGCAAAGCTGCTCACTCAAAGTGAAAGCCTGTTATTAAATCCAGAAAATGGTGCATATAACTGGTTTGCATACGTCCAATGATCCGGTTAGTTTTTGACGGGTTGTGTCAGGGATACTTTGGTGCCAGAAAGAGATACCTTCCTTGATTTCTGAAGACCTGAGGCACTGAAGATCTACAGCCTGTATTTTTTTTAACCATCTACATCCATCTTCTGTTTAAAGAAACACAGAGTTTTTCTCCTGGCCTTTCCAAAATCCTGAATTCATGTTATTCCTAAAGAGTACACCATTATCTCTGGGCCCAGGATCGCTCGCCCGGCTGGCTGGAATAGCTCCTGTCCAGTGTGCTTATCTCTGCGGTTGTGATGTGTTTTGACTGCTGGTAAAACCACATCTACTCATCTCCATGCTCCTTAGTCCCTCTTCACTTTGCTTACTGATCGAATGAGTCAATTAACAATGCACACAGCCCTGATCTACATGGACAACAGTTAAGGAAACCAAACCATCTTAACACCACTTTGTGGAAATGGGTCCTGGGAGTCCTGGCGGGCAGTCCACGATGAGGTTGGACAGCTCAAGTGCTCTATGTCAGGGTCCGCACAAAAACCCAGACCAAAACAGCAAAGCAGCACCTTCTGACAGATTTAAAAATTCAAGATGTCCCCAGTGATACTCAAACCATTCCTTACCTGGACTGTAAAGTTAATGGTCAGGGAACATCGATCCACAGAGCCCTGAAGGGAGACATTTATACCAGGCGTTGGTAGAATCATAAAGGATCCAAACCATCAGAATGGCTTCTTTGAAATGTTGCTGTGAGAGAAACGCCGCCTCTGTCACAAGGCCAAGGCAGTTAAGCTAAAAAGGAGCTAGTTACCTCAGGCCATCTGAATCCTGAATGAAAACCCTGCCAGGGTTCCGAATAGACTACATACACCCTGCCCCTGCATATCATTAATATCTATTACATATTTAATATTTGCACATTATTTTGATCTTTAGCAACCAATAAAAGCTTGACACTGAAACATCTTCCTTCTGTTTTCATCTGTTTTCTTTGATATCTCTCTTTTTTTAAATTTGCATCTCTTTCATATCTGCCACTAAAGGCTTACATCACTTAAACTCTTTCACTGCTGTAATTCCCATCTAACCTTTGCATTCTTGTCATATAGCAGCCTCTTAAAAAGACCTTCATGTCACATTGTATCCTGATAACTAAATATATGTTCAGGACTTTGGGAACCTAGTTCCACCCGCACAGTACTCCTGCTGTCTTATCATTGATCAAGGGCCAATTAATCTCTATCACTTTGTCGTTCTGAAGGGGCGGGAGCTCAGAGGAGCTGTCTCCCCTCGTGGTGTTCAAGTCTTAATTAGCGGCTTGTTAGCCCAGGGCCAGTTCACAGGGTGGGAGCCTCACTGCAGGCTGTAGCCAAAACCCCTCCTGGGAACCAATGAAAGTCCAGTGATCATCAGATCACGATCGAGGGATGATCGGGCCGGAGAGAAACTTTCAAGAGGGAGACTTTGGTTGAGGGTTGCTCCACTCAAAAAACATAACATAGAATCAAATTCTTAAAGCCTCAATATGATCACATTATTATATAAATTATGTAAAGTGTTATTCATTTAAAGAGATGCTTTTAGTTTTTCAGTTCATATGAAAGTTCATATTAATTGCAAAGCTGTAATCATTTTATACACATTTTATACAAGTATTTTTAATATTTTTTCTCATTATGGGGGAAAATATTCAACTTGCGCTATTTTGAGTGTTGACTTTAAACTTTAAAACTATTTTCATATATCTTCAACAAATTGTCCATTATAGATCAACCACTAGATCAACTGGAATGGTGCCTTTTGCTATTTATTTATTTTTTGCATTTCCAGGGCAAAAACACAAACATAAGAAAAGAGTGAGGTTCGTTTTTGAAGCACATCTTGTAAACTATGATTTTTTTTCTTTGACAAATTGTTTATGTATAGCAGGAATGATGCAAATGATGACATGTTCTTATATATCCAACAGGATGCATTGATGTGACTTAATAGGAATTCTGTAATGTTTATTTTATGTATTCCCATGGCAACATGTCGCCGTGTCCCGAGGATGTCTTATAAACAATGTACTGTCATAACTTGTTCCTGTTTCTACCTTGATATTATGTAATTTTCACAAGCACGTTTTTGATATTTATTTCTAACTGACTGCTAAACTGAAATAGCTTGTATTCATGCAAATTACACACAGTTTGAGATTATAGGAGCCGAGGGGAAATAGCATCTCCTGATGGCTCTTGTTCGTCAACCTGTAATTATTTTAATTTACTGTAATATGTGGCTTCTCAGAATTTGTGAAATAGTCTCAGTATTTATATTAACTGTACTAGCAATTCAACTTTTACTGAACAGTGCCTCTTGTGTCTATTAATGAATAAAGGCACGTGCTTCAAAATGCTTCTTTTGTTCAACTAACAATCCTAAACACAAATATATTTCATGACCGTCTTATAAGACAAGAAAAGCCATAAATCATCAATTCGAGAATTTGGAATCAGCAAATATTTTGCATGTTTGCATGAAAACAGACCAAAATAATTC
This sequence comes from Chaunax sp. Z400, assembly GCA_037577475.1. NCBI lineage: Eukaryota > Metazoa > Chordata > Actinopteri > Lophiiformes > Chaunacidae > Chaunax > Chaunax sp. Z400. Next base: position 4,225,756 of record CM075199.1, read on the forward strand.
CTTTTTTCCTCATCACTAGCTGATAACAATGCATTCATCTTATCAACTAACTAGTTGTAGTAGCTTTAGATTAGCAGTTCTGATTAGCATTTCAGGCTTTGTGAAGCCATAAAGTGAAAATCAGTTTAAACAAAACACTGCTTTGAATTATAAGGGTACATTTCTGGAGGGGCGTCTATCCATCTATCCATATGCCGTGCCTGTGCCCTACTTTGACTCAGTGAGTGGGGAATGTGTGCCACGTTGCATTCTCCAGACAAGATGACTTTGAACTTCCTCCCAGCTGAACCCACAGATCTGTGTCAGGGTCCCATTGTAATATCTAATGAACACTGCTCTCATATCCTCACTGCTGGAAATTAAGACATCTTTTCCCCTCACTTGCTGATAAGAGGATCTCTGTGAAGTAGGTGACATAAAGCAGCCTCTTTCATTAGTGCTCTGTGATTACAGGTTATTGGCAAGAGGATGGTGACCCTCCAGATTTTGCCCTGGGATCAGAATCGTCTCAGCCATTACTTATTCATGGGTTTCTCGTATATTCCTAATCATAATACATCTATTCACATATTAATTTATGTGCCCCTTATAGTGCCAAATGACTCTGAGGCTGACCACTCAAATTGTGTTATCAATCTTAACATTAATGTGCGGTCCATTGCCTCAAGACTCCCAGACACGAACCAGTTCACAGATAATTGTGGGCTGAAACAGAAACCTCCTTTGTCCCTGTGTTTTCACAAGTATATGATGTATTTCTCAACATTTTGAAAATTACGAAGAGCCTCATTAGGTCTCATTAAGCCTAATTTTTAGATTTCCACCACACCCTTTGAATAGGTTTCATGAGCCCACAGTCTTCAGCTGTTTCCAGAACCACGGAGACGATACAGAAAATATCTGACTAAACAAATCTCAGCTATGGTTTGTCTTATCTGACATTAATGTTGCATCATTTGGAGCTGCAGCATTTATAAGATGTGTCCAGCTGCAGAGGGCCCTGCAGGAGTAAATGCTGTTAACATCTTGAAAATGAAATCAGCAAGCAGGAGACTGTGTGTATACTTTTTTTTTTTTTTTAATACTTAAGATTTATAGAGCACCTTTGGTTCCTCCTCAGATTGCCTTTACCTTTAGGAAATGTATGTTTGTATGTATGTAATGTAGCAACTTTAAGTACAAACATTATATATTTTCTTTTGCATGGGAAGCACAATGTGAACACACCTGTCAGGAGGAGCCATGGGCGAACCTTTATCTACAATTATTTGTGATGTTTAATATGTCAAAAATGTGTCACTTCATGAAGGACGACCAGCTCTGAGAGTGTACTGACAGCAGCTGTTTTTGAATCGTGTCCTTCACCAGGTTGTTGATCTATGGCCAGTACTGCAGCCACATGGAGAACGCCCAGAAGACACTGGATGAGTTAATAGCAACGCGAGAGGACGTCAAGATTAAAGTAGAGGTAATGTCCTTCACCCCTCACCCCAAACAGACGGAAACCTGCCGATTTAGTGTCTTTTAGTGAAAATAATAAATCACAGTGTTTTCACAGCCTCCTTTTCAGGGTGAATAAAAATAGGTTAGCATGTGAGCAAAAAAATGACACCCTAACAGGAATCATTTAGATTTTTTTTTTTTTTGTGGTGGTGGTGGTGGTATGAGCCAGAGGCTTGGCTGAGTAAATAACACCTGATAAAAAAAAAGCATTTGAAGCCACAAGACAATCCGATAAATATTAAATATGTTCTACCATCTTCAACAGAATCCGTCTTTACACCGGTGTACTGTAATAACTGGGCTGCACACAATGTTTTTAGTCTGGTTCTCAAAGGAGCACCTGATGATGATGTTGCTTGGTGCTCACTTTTTGCACAGACATGTTGCAGGTCACTGTCATCACTTGCAGCCACTTGAATTTGAATGGCAGGTAATAGCCTCCATATTTCCAACAGTCTCTCGCCTCCATGCAGACCATCTGATATAGTGAAACTTTCTTTAAAGACAATGCTACTCTCACCACATATCATCTTTAATTGTTCTGTTCCTATTGCATCACCTTTCTGTAAATAAAAGCTTGGTTACTTTACAATGGAGAGAGTAAATGTCTCGTAGTACAGACCATACGATCAGCTGACTTAGTGTGGTTTTCAAGGATGTGGGTGGTACACTGAATACGCACAAAGGAATCCCTGAACGCCACCGTCTCACACAATTTGGTAATGAGTCCGTTGTTAACTCCACCGCTGACTACAGCTCCGCCTGTGCAGACTGAAACCAGCATCATCTTCCACTCATACCATAAACCGCAAGCATGTTAAAAGTTGCAGAAGCCCCCTTTACTATTTCCTGTGCCGTTGGATTCACACCTTAATAAATTACTTAAACTCTCCGATAATAGACGCAGTCACAATGGTGGTACGCACTTCTTGTTCTAATACTCCACGTATGTGCACCTCTAGTAATAACAGACAAGAGCATGTGACATATCCACCAGCACCATTATATGGGCAGTGTAATACTTAACACAATACCTGATAATCAGCAGTAGCCAATGTGTATCAACAGAATAGTTATTGATCAAACTGTTTTGATAATGGATTAATCCTTTCACTCATTTAACCAGCAAAAAAAGCTGAATATTTGATGGCTCAATCTTCTCAAATGTGATTATTTTATTTGTCTCTTTGTCATTTAAGATATTGAACCTCATATTTTCAGATAGATTTTATATTTGATACGGATAAACCAAGAAATTTGAAGATTTAATTGCATTCATAAATCTAGACAGGAAATAACAGATGAATCGATAATGAAAGAAATCATTGTGTGCACTCCTTCAAGTCAATGTGTTGAAAACATACCATATACTTATAGCGTATACCATGTACGGGTCAACCTGTAAAGAATATTTCAAACTAGACAGCTCCCATCTCAAAAAGTACAACCATGTTGCATTAGCAATAATGCAAATATACTGATGAAATTCCACAGTATCTGACATCTCTTTTGAAAGCTGCTACACAAGTATGAAAGTGAAATGTACTAATGAATAAATGATGCCATTGAATAAATGATGACTTAAATAAATTCATAAATGTGGTCCAAATTTGACACAAGAGATGGAATCAGAAAGCTAATAACGCATTTGGCAAATATGCCCTTAGAGCTTTTTAATTCTTAATATTTTGTTGTAATGGATGTGATTCAGTATCACAACATTTATTAAGGCAACAATTGTGTAAAGAGTAGAGTGGATCAGTAGTGACTGCCATAAATATCCGAGTCCTTCTATCATTGATAGATTGTTTATAGGACAGTAGAAGGCTTATACTCCTACAGATGAGAACATCTTGAATACTTGAGAAAAACTTGTCTTTTTTACACAAACCCTTATTTTTAAATAGGCGTAATCCATCCCTGTTACTGCATGGTCAAGAAAATGAATAAAGATGCACCGATACAAACCACGGGGAACGAACCTTATAGAATGGTTCTAACAGATGACACTTTCATATGGAGCCCATTCAGAGTTTATAGAAATGTATTCATCGGTCAGAATTTCCCCGTCAGCATGCAGGGTAACTGCATCACAGAGGGCTGACACGACCCGAGCTTCTGTCCCCAGGAGGATAAACTGGCCTTGTTAAAGGAGTGCCTCATGAATGTATGGAAGGAATCACAGCTATGCAACAAGGCACAATCAATTATTGAACAATGAATGAATGCTTGTTACTAGAAATTTGCAATGATGCATTATGTAACATTTAATAATTTCGCTGCTGCTTGTTCCGTTGTTCCACAGGAATGTACTATGAAGGTGCAGGAGGGGAAGTTCAAGCTGCAGGATCTTCTGGTGGTTCCCATGCAGAGGGTGCTAAAGTATCACCTACTACTGAAGGTAGGAGGCGTCTCACCGCTGCCAAACCTTCAAGATCATTTTTTTTTTACATCCTACAGAGAGAAGATGAAGAAGTATCACAGCAGAGCACCAATAAGAACCATAATATGCTTTCATAACAGATCGAGTGTATCTTTGAACATCCGTGGTAAGATGTTGAACACAAAGGAAATCTTTATGGCTTTCATGACTGAAGGGGATGGGATGGAAATTGTTATTTCACACTTAATTTTCCATCCCGTGTTTATCAAATTCTCTCCCCATGTAGGCTTGAAAGGCGGTCCCAAAAAATGGAGTGGAGATTGGATTCACAGCAGTTAGGATTTATCTGAATTGTGGCTGCACAAAAAAGCATCAAAACAATCATAGAAACCTCTGAAATGTCTGTTGTAATATCCAAGTTAAAGACAATTTAGCAGAACCAGAACATTTTCAAGAGACAAATATCAAGGTGTAGAAATTCCAGCATTGTGACACTCATATTTTGCTGATATCCTGCATCAAGTCTGTTTATTCCAGTGATATTTGACTGGTGAAAGTTGCTCCTTTGGTTTGTTTTCCCACTTTGGTCATAATCTTCCAGACTTTTAGCCTTGCCATTTGAAATTGTGTTAGTTGTTTTTGCAACCAGTCCAACCAACAGCAATCTGGGCACAGACTATGTAGGTCCTTTTGGAAGCTCTTACTAGCTCACTCAAAAAGTCACTATGCAATGACACACGTTGCTGCTTTACATTCAAACAAATACTGCTTGTCTTGTGTTTCTGCCTCCGTCCTTGCTCTCTAGATCAGATTAGGTTTTCATTTATATATATATATATATATATATTTTTTTTTTTTTTTTCTACCATTGGTTAAAATATTAATTCTGAGATTTTTTTTTGTCATCAATAGCAAATAAAGGTAATTCAATTAAAAATGGGGTAACAATGTATCAATAACAATATATCAATGTACTTAGTATTAAGCTTGGTTGTTATGTGTTAAGACTGAGAATATATATTTACTTATTTGATATGCATTGGATGTGTATCTGAGTTTTGCAGTTTTTAGTAATTTTAATTTGAAAATAGTCGTCTATATGTAGTCTGTTAATCACTGACAAAAAATTAAATGACAGTTTTAATGGCTATTTAATCATTTAGAGTAATTTATCAATAAAAATGTCAATTATTTTTAGACTTTATTCCTCTGAAATGTACATAATAAACTGTATTCCTTTGTTTTTTTTATAAAAATGGGTAAGAAATAATGATAATCATTGATTGCAGCCTGCACTGATGCTGATGGACCTTCCTGCACAATGTCTGACCATTTTCATTGCAGCCATCATTTCTCCCTGGAGATCTCCATCTAGCATTCATGTATAAAACAAGCTGGTCACTGTAATAGTCCCTATAATTAGCTGACTGCACCTCAATTATAGATGAGCATATGAGTTTATGATGCAGTGTGTAAAGGACCATGGTGGAGGAGAGTGTTTGCCTCAGGTGATTGCAGGACGACACAGAGACCGCTGCGACTTCTCTCTTAGTTTGAATCGAACCCCTGCAAGAGTCTCTGCAAAGCAATGAGATCAAATCAGCCGTGCACCAATCGGATTAAATGCACCCCATTTCACTGCTTCCCACAGCTTTGCAGGAAACCACTGCAACATTCTGTGGCCTCGGGCCACGTCAGACTGACAAGTCCTGTTTCTGTGTGTCCAGTCATGCTTAAGGGCTCATCTTGGGTGGATTTTATTTATAGATGTCATGAGGTGATCTCTTTATTTTTTGTGTGCTATAGCTGCACCCTAACTGAAATGAATTCAGCTCAGTCATCTGTGCTGAATTCACCACATGCAGCGTTTGAATATTTTATGATTTTTAAAAAAAAACATTTCTTTCATCTAAAGTTGAGTTTATGGGCAGTGCAGCAGCATGTTGTCCAAGCCCACTTTCGGGTGTTCAACAGATCACGAAGATCTGCTGAGTCAGCAGGTCACTAGGATGGAAGTACATGTAATTAAGGTAAAATGGAGGCCAATAGCAGTACTTCTCTTTTCTCGTGGTTGTGCTGGTGCTGCTGCTGGTGGGAAACCAGTGCACTAATGACTGTTCATGGTGCCTCCACAGTGGGTGTGAAGATGGGGGGGATAGTATCCTCAGTGTTACACCTTCTGATGGAGCTAGTTAGATGGGGGATAAGACATTTTGATTCATCATAAAGGGAAAAGCACACAGCTGGGAGGAATTCTAAGAACGGTTGTATTCTTTTTAAGATTTCCACTTCCAAGACACTGGTATTCTGCATTCCAACTTGGTAGACATGGGAAAGAATCACAAGAACTAACTGAAAAGGTAAACAAGAAATTGCGGCATGCAAGAGATGCAGCAAGAGATTTAGATTTGGACACAATCACAAAGTCCAAATGAAGAAGCATTCATGCACAGCTCTGCCAAGATGTCCTGTGTTAAATATGTGCCTTAAATGGGAATTCCAGCAACCGTGTGGTGACAATAAAACATTCCGTGTCACATTTTCAAGACGCTGTTTGATCAGATTAACCAACTGGGTGGACAGCTGAAAACATTTTCATTTTAAAGAACTATAAAAGATTTGATGAGCTCTGTTTTTCCATTTCTCATGAAACACATTACATTATAAATCAGCCCAGTGAGCCACTGGGGGACGCACATAATCACAGATGAAAATAATGTAGCATATTTGTTATTCATTGGCAATGTGGAGGACTACGTGGTTTGGAGGGGAAAACACATTTACCATTATCTTGTTACCAGTCACACATGGAGACTTGTTAGTGATCTCTCCGGCTTCCTCTTGTCTTTAATTTTCGAGTATGTTGCAGTTCATGGCGCACATCTAAAACGTATTCTTGGCAGCATCAGTGTCATATCCATAATCTCAGTGAAGAGCAAATACACAGAACAATGAATGTGATGAAGATATTTCAGGTTAAAGACATCTATTTTTTTCTTATCTTTCAATTAAATGTTCTATTTTTCACAAAATGAATAATAATGAATAAGTAATAATATCATCATCATCATCATTATTATCATCTTCCTCCACAGGAACTTTTAAGTCACTCAACTGACCGACCAGAGAGACAACAACTCAAGGAGGCTCTGGAGGCTATGCAGGTCTGTGTTACACTTTCTTTAAGTGTGCTTGAAAATGTGTGTTTGCGTTTGAAAAAGATTACATCATAACTCAACAGTGCTCCAAGACAAAATAGCATAAATTGTCTCATATAGTACAGCTACTGTGGCTCACAGGGCTTTAAGTCTGTTGTGATACGACAGATGTCAGAAAGATGTTCAGTTGACGGCTGACAGAATGTTTGCGTTGCTCTCTCAGGACCTGGCCATGTACATCAATGAAGTGAAGAGGGACAACGAGACTCTGAAGAAAATCAGCGAATTCCAGAGTTCAATAGAAAATCTTGTAAGTACTGTGAATTCCTTTTTCACTTCATTTTTTTTTCAAGATTGTTTGTTTCAAATCCATCCTTAAAACCGGAGGTAACATGGAGGCAATAGGTGTATTTCCATGACCAATGTGAACAATGTTGTGTCAATCTCACCAAACCACACCCACACAGTCCTGATGAAAAAAAAAATACTTCCTTTTTATTTGCCTTTAAGTGTAGGGTTTTTTTAGCTTTGCCTTCTTTGCTTATTTAGTCACACATTTTGTAAGGTTCAACATTTGCTATATCATTCATTGTGTATCTATATGCATCTGTCTGAAATAGAAGACTAGCTCAATGATTTAATGTTTGCCGTGGATTGACATCCTATGTGTCCTTATGACCTAAGCAGCAGGTGAAACTAGAGGAGTACGGGAGGCCAAAGATAGACGGAGAGCTGAAGGTGTGCTCCATCGTCAACCGAACAAAACAGGACCGGTGAGTCCAAACTCCACAGAAAAAACAACCCAAAGGATATAAGAAATAAAGTTACCCTATGTCACACATGACGTATTCTCTATGTGTCTTCAGGTATATATTCCTGTTTGATAAAGTGGTCATTGTCTGCAAGAGGAAAGGCTATAGCTATGAGCTCAAAGAGATTATTGAACTGCAGTCATATAAAATGTCGGATGACCCCATGAACAACAGAGACATGAAAAAGGTAGGAACTTTCCCTTTACTTTGAAAGGACATGGCGCAGAATCATTTCCTAAGACATCCTGTGTAAGAATCACACTGAAGGACCTTGTTCATGGTAATGTCATATATTGAACTTAAGAGTAACGTATTTAGATGTGCATTTTGCTCGCCCCGTGCTTGAAAGACCATGTAAATGCAATGAAGGTCATTTAGGATTCATGAAAACATGCTGCAGTGCATTGCACCGCCGGTCTAACATGGCTTTTTTTGTTTCGAATCTGCATGCCTGCCCATGTTTGCATGTGTAACTGGGTCTTTCTCTGGTGTCTTTCTTTTTGCATGCTTACCAGTCGAGTGGAAAAATGGTAAGCTCAAGTGAACTCTTTATTTAACTCATCCTGTCATAGTGGCCTCTGTTTGGCAGTGGTGTTTCTGGGCGTCATGCTGTGATTGCACGTGCACCCGACAGATCTATGATTCCAGCTTCCGATGGGATGCATTGCTAAAGCATGTGGAACATATTTTAGTTCAGAATTAAACGTGATCATATTTACTGTATGGTTTGTAAATATGTGAACATGCAGGCATCATAAGGTTCTCTGTCCATCTCTGTCATTGCCATCCACATATCCCTCTGCCATCTGTTCCTCACTCACTGTTTCTCCCCAGTGGTCGTATGGTTTCTACCTGATCCACCTCCAAGGGAAGCAGGGCTTCCAGTTCTTTTGTAAAACTGAGGAGACAAAGAGAAAGTGGATGGAGCAGTTTGACATGGCCATGTGAGTATGATTACATAGCAGCACTGGAGACATGGATAACATCTTCTATTCTAGCATATTCTATTTTAGATTGTGCAAATTCAGTCAACTTTCTTGGAAATTCAGTGGAGATAAAAATTACCAGATGAGAATGTCTCTTTTCTTTAACACAGTGCATTAAGACCCCCCCAAAAAACAACCTGTCTTGTCCTATAAGTTCCTCTCATTCATTATTTACTTCCAGGTCCAACATCAAACCAGAGAGAGCCACAGCCAATCAGCATAACTTCCAAATGCACACATTCGATAAGAACACCAACTGTCGAGCCTGCAAGATGCTCCTGAGGTAACTGCTCTGATAACTCCAGCGGTGACGTGCATAACGGCGCAGTCATACTCTTAAATGAAATATGAAGGCTTTCTGGGGGCTATAAAGTATCTGAAAATATTCAGTAGTAAAAGAGGCTTCTTTTTTAGTGTTATTTGTACTATCTCAGCCGACACGAGTTCTGTGGAATTTACACAAAGAAACTGCATATCTGAGTTCTCTGCAGTGATGGAAGAAGCTGTAAGGTCATTTACTTAAATATGCTACTCTCACATAGCCAGAGCAATCTCCACACTTCACTTAGGTGCTGTGCCAAGGCTGCAGAAACATAACTTAAAGTTAAGAAAGTTGACCTGACAAGAACACAAAAACATAAAACACAAAAAAACAATTGTGTTGAAAGTATTGCATTGAAAAATGTACTCAAACATACCAGCACCTCTGCAGATGAAAACTGTGTGTAATAAGATCAAAAGCTCAAAAAAAGGGATTTAGTAAACCTTGAGTTTTGTCAATTTAAATATCCAAGTTCAGCAGTGAACCTTCAAACTTAATGTACTGACACTTTTCAATACAGCCAGTAATTTACATTGATTTCATTGTATTAATCAGCCCCTCATTAAAAAAAAGAAAAAGTTTCTTACTGCTATTTAAATATACATACATTGGAAATAAACACAGGTGTAACAATTGGACATTTTAGTGGAAAAAGGAGATAAATTATAGTATGTTTTTATAGTAAGTATTTTGTAAATACATACAGTAGTACATACATGGTAAGTGAGTATAAGTATTTTATGATTCACACAAAAAAAACGACTGTAAATTCTGGACTGTGTTGTAAAATATGATGAATTGAACTGCCTCCTTTAACAGTATTTAAAATTAAGGGTCGCAGTCTATAAGTTCATTATCTGTTTTATTCATTAAGATGTTTTTCCTCTTATGTTAACAGTAAATAAATGAACTACAGTAAAAAAAAATGTAAAAAGCATTACTTAACTGTTAATTGTGGTGAGCATAGCAGAAAATAGTGCGTGATAATTGGGCTCGAGTGCACTACTTGAGTGAGTGTATTTTGTTACTATTAAACCACAGCTGTTATGCAACGGTACGCCAGTATAATACTGCAGTTTGTAAGTAAATGCAGTATTAAATGTAACTACTGAAAACTAGTGTGTCTCAAGAGCAAAATATGTCAGTGAAGAACGGAGGTGCTAATGTCAAGAGAACATTTGGTTAACAGAAAAACAAACAAACAAAATCCCACAGGTCAGGTTATCGGCCGGCGCAGCCCCTCATGAGTGTGAATCAAATCTCTGTTTTAAAAAAATCCAGCGGTGTGATTGAGGCTGATTCATGATAGTTTTAAACATTCCTCTTCCCAGCACCACCCAGTGTATCCCTGTATCTGAGAGTGCCGCTCAGCTGCAGCAGGGATAACCCATGTCACTGAATCACCACTTTAGCCTCTGTAACACTCAGCTGCCTAAACTCCATTCTGTGCATTGACCCACAAATTTCATGGTTTGGCTGACCTAAATTCACAGAGCCAGTGGAGGCAGAGGCCGACGTTCTCACTCCCTGCCTGGATGCCACTTACTGCTGCAGCCCCAGCAGAACCCATGGTGATTTATGGAAGTTACTATTCAACACGGCAGCCTGCGATGCATGCAGTGTTATAGTACCCATAAGAAATACAGTTCAGGAGTACAAGCTCTCAAATGGAGCGAGTTGATGTTTTGATTTCAAGGGATATGAGTGTGCAACCACAGGTTTCCTTGTGTGTTGCACTGACAATGAGTTCATTTGTGTCTGGGGCACTTCCTGTTTGCAGTCCTAATGTGTATCTCTGTGTGTGTGTGTGTGTATGTGTGTGTGTCCTCTAGGGGAATCTTCTATCAGGGCTACTACTGCTCTCGCTGTGGAACAGGAGCACACAAAGAGTGTCTGGAAGTCATCACCATCTGTAAAATTAGTAGGTGTTTCCTCTAATCTCCTTGCCCGCCAGTCTCGTAAGCCCCTCCCCTGGGCCATTTTGAGTAGGCCATCCGTATACTTATCAAATGAATAATGATTTGTGTTGCGTTCACAAGTATAAACCTCTGAGCCGTCCTGCTTTTAGGCTGTTTTATCCATAAGAAAAAGATGGGGATGGGCTCTGTGGGATTTTGAGATGATTTCATTGTGTCACAGAGTTTAGCACCAAAGAGGATAATCACAACATGAGAGTCAAAGGAAATTTTCTGACCCTATTCTTAACCCCTGCAGCCGTTTTCATCAGATACAGCCGTGTTTATCTAGACCAGCTGGCCCAACGTTTTTTATGTTGTGACATTTTAAATGAAGTAATGCCTACTGCTGACCATGGGAAATGGATGCAAGGACGTCTCAGGAGACAACAAAATGTCACGAACAGAAGTTTTTATTGCAGCTTGATGCATCAGGGAGAATCAAAGATGAACAACACAAGTGTTACATGCAGTTTATTCTATTTGGGCACTTGAACCAAAATATCAGTGCATATTCTTCTTAACACACACTGTTGCCTTTCTGCTCACATGTACTGTAGTGCAGTCTAAAGTGCAGCTAACACCCTTATCAAGAAGCTCCACTGACCAGCCAGACTGTGTCATATTACTTTTAGCCTAAAGGGGGAAATTCCTAAAGGGTCCACTGTCACTTACTGAATGAGAGAATACAGACTAACTGGATGAGAATGAGTTTAAGAAACTAAACCTAATACATCTAATAAACCTAAATATGGGACATTCCATATGAGCTCATCATGATCGTTTCCAGATCATGGAATATGTTACTCCCTGTTTTATGAGAAAAATGTTCAGAGCCCGAAAGAGATGAAATAATCTAGTTATTCAGAAAAAGGCTAGTTCTACTAAAGTAAATATTTCGTGTAGCATAAATGGGGTTTTTTCCAGCTTTCCTCTTAACCAATGGATTAAGAGGAAATCCATGCATAAGCCTGCACTTCTATGGTTCTTTAGGTGAAATAACACCGAAATACTGCAGTTGGGGTGAAAAATAATTCCTCTGGACTACACAGAACTGGTTAGGAAAGTGGGACTCGTTGGGATTGCGAATAATTAATGTGGTCAAATTCTAGGAAGTAAATGTGTGTTACTGTGTACTTTGGCTCCTTCAGTCAAGCCGCATCGCTGTTGTTTTTTACATATTAGAAATAACCACATGAAGCCTTATGCCTATTATGAGAACTGTTCTCTCAAATGCTTCTCTTAGCTCTGACATAACTCATAACCTTGATTGTCACTGTTTTCCGTCTTGTTTCAGATCCCCATGATTTGGTGAGTAGATCTTCTACTAGTCAGTCATCTATTATCTTCTTCTCATCCTGCATTTACCATTTCCCTTCATAGAAATGTTTGTAAGTAAACGGTTTTGTTGTTTCTGTTTTACAGGAACCCGGAATATCTTCAGGTAAGAACACATCCGGTCAGCGACACATAATGGAGAGAATACTTTCAACTGAAGCTGGATATTCTTTCTGCTGTCATGTAATAAGTTTGTTTTAGGTGGCGCTGTTATCCAACAGCACGGGTCTCTACAGCCATCTAGTGGAGAACATCTACAACACATGAACCACAACAACAGCATACACATATAGAGATACTGTATGCTTAAATTATTAGATCTTTCAGATAAGATTGATATCATATACTGTAATATATCCTGATATCAGATACTGCTTGAAATTGCTACGTTGTTTGTGGTAACATTCTATCAACGTGGACCAGATTTGAAGCCAGGGTGTTGTGGTTTAATTGTGTTTTTTTTAATTTATTTTTGTTTTTGTTTTTTTATCTTCCTTAAATCTGTCTGCATAAATATTTATGATTTATGCCAGAATTGGTAGAAAAAGAAAACATTATTTTTAAATTATATTATATTTAATTATCAGTTTGATCTTGCAGCAGATAAGTGTAATAACTGTGTTTTTCTGAGACCACTGTAGCAACATTTTTATAGACAAACAGTCCCGTCTTTATCAGCTTAAATCAGTACGAAACATGTGAAACTCAACAGGAAACTCAAACTACAGTTAGCAGACAAAGTGAGATTTATTAACTCTTTTAATACTGACTGCAGATGCTTGCCTGTGTTTCCAGGTCCCAAGATGGTGGCAGTGAGGAACTATCATGGCACGCCGGCACCTCCAGGGAAGACACCGCTCTGTTTCCAAACAGGAGATTATATCGAGCTGCTGAAGGGAGATCCTGACACCACATGGTGGGAGGTACGGTCGTCAATCACCTCTGTCTGACACCATGTCCCTCTTTTACACATGATGATGTTGGCTCTGTACTCCAGCAATAGATAACTTTTTTTTTTTTATTGGACCTGAAATGAATCAAAGGCTATGAAGCAAAAAGTGCTTACTTTGAACTTATTTAAAGACATTTGAAGGGCGTTTCATCTACACCAAGTGAACAGAATCATGATAGGACTCGTGTTCTGACCCTTTTTACTCTTCTGGATGAGTTGAAAAGAGCTTCAATCATTAGGGTCAAGCCTAGCTTTGTGCAAGTATCAAAATCTAACTTCTGGCCCCTCCAAAATCAGCTAATTTACCTTCTGCACATTCAATCTATACACACTATCTTTTTTAACCTTCAGTTTGTGTACAAATCATACAAACTAGGTATAACATGTTGACACGAGTCACCTCTAGAGGTGCTTGTTGGTGAATTCTGTTGCCTTTGGACAGATCAGGGCTCCAACGTGTATGTGCAACATGCTAAGCTACATGCAGCCTTACATTTAGAGTAGAGACATGACAATGGCATCAATTTTCTTATCTCGGTCTCTTACAAGAAAGAAAAAGCGCATTTCCCTACATGTCAGTGTAATGTAGATAGGAGCAAAAACACATCGTCCATTTACTGTTTGTACTATAATAGAATGTCATGACACGTGATGATTTATTAAGATAATCAAGTTGTTGTTTTTCTGACATGATATAGTTAAAATAGAGATCTTCTATGCTATAATGGATGACTAGATTAGTTATCATCCTGTGGAGCTGGAGACTGATTCCTTTTTTCTGTATCAGCATATTTGGGAAATAAACATATGATTCTTCTGACGTTGAATTTAATGAGATACAATAACTCCTGCACGCTTATGCACTCAAAGTACTCATTTTTTATCAGCTTACTTTATGTACGGGAGTTTTGTTTTTATTCAAGTTGCCTTTCAACGCACCTGTCACGCACTTGTGTGCAGGGAGTTTTTTTTTAAAAATCTGATACTACTGAAGCAGCTGCAAACCTGGAGGATCCTCTACAGTAAATTAAGCTGGATCAAAGATGCTCTAACAGTACTGGCTCATGGCACTTTTGACAGTCATTGACTCTGGTTCACTTCCTTGTGCCCTTTCTGCTTCTTGGCTCAGACTAGCTTTTCCCAAAGTTACTAAACTTTGGAAACCATTCATTTGAACTTGCGTATGACTTCATCATGTCGCACACTGTGACATGACTGTTGAATCTCTCCAAGCATTGTCAGCTGGACAGCTGTGCTTAAAAAATCAGTTTCCTCAGGGAGCAGCCAGTGAACGTCTGACGCTGATGGCTGAACATGACAGACGTGTTCCTTGTATTTTGCAACACAGGCGCAACACCTGCAACAGTTTTTATTCATTGTCAGAAAGAAAAATAAGCCAGTCCTGTTGAAAATTGGTGTAGTGTGTTTTTCTTTCAGTCCATTCATCACAGTGTCATGACATACGCTGATAACTGAGAGTTTTTACTGTCATTTCTTGATGTATGTAGTAGTTTAGTCCTTCATGTCTTCTCTATGCAAAGTCAGTTCTCCTCTACGCTCTAATTTTCTCTACTGCGATATTTTATAAGCTGAGTACAATTTATATTTCACTGTTTTTTTATTACACTGAGAGTTTTCAGTTGAATTTGTTTTCACTTTCATTTCATCTAATGCATCCGTTAGTCTTATATAAAGCACTTTTATTTGCCTAAGTATTTACTTCATTTGCTTATTTTGCAGGGAAAGCTGATGCAAACACAGAAGAGTGGCTTCTTCCCCAGTTCATGTGTCAAACCTTATTTGGACCCAAAGGTAAGTGACCCATTCACATGTACAGTAGGCATGCAGTAGAAGAAGATCATGACTGCATGTGTGATTTCTGACAATGTATCAGGGACATGAACATATAAAAAATATCTGCTTCTGCACTTCAGTTTTTTTAGTTTTAGTTTATTAGTTTAGTTTATTGTTTATTTTTGCAGGGACAGTGCACAATTGAAAGTAATTGCACCAGAGTTAGCTTGCAGCTAATTTATATCTGGGCAGGTTGACAAAAACAGCAAACACACTGTATAAAACTGCATAATATATAAAAGTTACTACAAATACACTACATAGAACAGCACAATATGTAAAAGTTACTACAAATACACTTCATAAAACTGCACAATATATAAAAGTTACTACAAATACACGACAAAAAACTTCACAATATATAAAAGTTACCACAAATACACTACATAGAACAGCACAATATGTAAAAGTTACTACAAATACACTACATAAAACAGCACACTATATAAAAGTTACTACAAATATACAACATAAAACTTCACAATATATAAACGTTACTACGAATACACTACATAAAACAGCACAATATATAAAAGTCACTACGAATACACTACATAAAACAGCACAATATATAAAAGTTAGTACAAATATACAACATAAAACTTCACAATATATAAACGTTACTACAAATACACTACATAAAACTGCACAATATATAAAAGTTACTACAAATATACAACATAAAACTTCACAATATATAAAAGTTACTACAAATACATGACATAGTACAGCACAATATATAAAAGTTACCACAAATACACTACATAAAACAGCACAATATATAAAAGTCACTACGAATACACTACATAAAACAGCACAATATATAAAAGTTACTACAAATATACAACATAAACCTTCACAATATATAAACGTTACTACAAATACACTACATAAAACTGCACAATATATAAAAGTTACTACAAATACACTACATAAAACTGCACAATATATAAAAGTTACTACAAATACACTACATAGAACAGGACAATATAAGTTACTACAAATACACTACATAAAACTGCGCAATATATAAAAGTCACTACAAATACACTACATAAAATAGCACAATATATAAAAGTCACTACAAATACACTACATAAAACTGCACAATATATAAAAGTCACTACAAATACACTACATAAAACAGCACAATATATAAAAGTCACTACAAATACACTACATAAAACAGCACAATATATAAAAGTCACTACAAATACACTACATAAAACAGCACAATATATAAAAGTCACTACAAATACACTACATAAAACAGCACAATATATAAAAGTCACTACAAATACACTACATAAAACAGCACAACATATAAAAGTTACTACAAATACACTACATAGAACAGGACAATATATAAAAGTCACTACAAATACACTACATAAAATAGCACAATATATAAAAGTTACCACAAATACACTACATAGAACAGCACAATATGTAAAAGTTACTACAAATACACTACATAAAACAGCACAATATGTAAAGGTTACTACAAATACATGACATAGAACAGCACACTATATAAAAGTCACTACAAATACACTACATAAAATAGCACAATATATAAAAGTTACCACAAATACACTACATAGAACAGGACAATATGTAAAAGTCACTACAAATACACTACATAAAATAGCACAATATATAAAAGTTACCACAAATACACTACATAGAACAGGACAATATATAAAAGTTACTACAAATACACTACATAAAATAGCACAATATATAAAAGTTACCACAAATACACTACATAGAACAGCACAATATGTAAAAGTTACTACAAATACATGACATAGAACAGCACAATATATAAAAGTCACTACAAATACATGACATAGAACAGCACAATATATAAAAGTCACTACAAATACACTACATAGAACAGCACAATATATAAAAGTTACTACAAATACACTACATAAAACAGCACAATATATAAAGGTTACTACAAATACACTACATAGAACAGGGCAATATATAAAAGTTACTACACATACACTACATAAAACTTCATAATATATAAAAGTTACCACAAATACACTACATAGAACAGGACAATATAAGTTACTAAAAATACACTACATAAAACAGCACAATATATAAAAGTTACTACAAATACACTACATAGAACAGGACAATATATAAAAGTTACTACAAATACACTACATAAAATAGCACAATATATAAAAGTTACCACAAATACACTACATAGAACAGCACAATATGTAAAAGTTACTACAAATACATGACATAGAACAGCACAATATATAAAAGTCACTACAAATACACTACATAGAACAGCACAATATATAAAAGTTACTACAAATACACTACATAAAACAGCACAATATATAAAGGTTACTACAAATACACTACATAGAACAGGGCAATATATAAAAGTTACTCCACATACACTACATAAAACAGCACAATATATAAAAGTTACTACAAATATACAACATAAAACTTCATAATATATAAAAGTTACTACAAATACACTACATAAAACTGCACAATATATAAAAGTCACTACAAATACACTACATAAAACAGCACAATATATAAAAGTTACTACAAATACACTACATAAAACAGCACAATATATAAAAGTTACTACAAATACACTACATAGAACAGGACAATATAAGTTACTAAAAATACACTACATAAAACAGCACAATATATAAAAGTTACTACAAATACACTACATAAAACAGCACAATATATAAAAGTTACCACAAATACACGACATAAAACAGCACAATATATAAAAGTTACTACAAATACACTACATAAAACAGCACAATATATAAAAGTCACTACAAATACACTACATAAAACAGCACAATATATAAATGTCACCACAAATACACTACATAAAACAGCACAATATATAAAAGTCACTACAAATACACTACATAAAACTGCACAATATATAAAAGTTACTACAAATACACTACATAAAACAGCACAATATGTAAAAGTTACTACAAATACACTACATAAAACAGCACAATATATAAAAGTTACTACAAATACACTACATAAAACAGCACAATATATAAAAGTTACTACGAATATACAACATAAAACTTCATAATATATAAAAGTTACTACAAATACACTACATAAAACTGCACAATATATAAAAGTCACTACAAATACACTACATAAAACAGCACAATATATAAAAGTTACTACAAATACACTACATAAAACAGCACAATATATAAAAGTACCACAAATACACGACATAAAACAGCACAATATATAAAAGTTACTACAAATACACTACATAAAACAGCACAATATATAAAAGTCACTACAAATACACTACATAAAACAGCACAATATATAAAAGTTACTACAAATACACTACATAAAACTTCACAATATATAAAAGTCACTACAAATACACTACATAAAACAGCACAATATATAAAAGTTACTACAAATACACTACATAAAACAGCACAATATATAAAAGTCACTACAAATACACTACATAAAACAGCACAATATATAAAAGTTACTACAAATACACTACATAAAACAGCACAATATATAAAAGTTACTACAAATACACTACATAAAACAGCACAATATATAAAAGTTACTACAAATATACAACATAAAACTTCACAATATATAAAAGTTACTACAAATACACTACATAGAACAGGACAATATGTAAAAGTTACTACAAATACACTACATAGAACAGGACAATATGTAAAAGTTACTACAAATACACTACATAAAACAGCACAATATATAAAAGTTACTACAAATATACAACATAAAACTTCACAATATATAAAAGTTACTACAAATACACTACATAGAACAGGACAATATGTAAAAGTTACTACAAATACACGACATAGAACAGGACAATATATAAAAGTTACTACAAATACACTACATAGAACAGGACAATATATAAAAGTTACTACAAATACACTACATAGAACAGGACAATATATAAAAGTTACTAAAAATACACTACATAGAACAGCACAATATGTAAAAGTTACTACGAATACACTACATAGAACAGCACAATATATAAAAGTCACTACAAATACACTACATAAAACTGCACAATATATAAAAGTTACTACAAATACACTACATAAAACAGCACAATATATAAAAGTTACTACAAATACACTACATAAAACAGCACAATATATAAAAGTTACTACAAATACACTACATAAAACAGCACAATATATAAAAGTTACTACAAATATACAACATAAAACTTCACAATATATAAAAGTTACTACAAATACACTACATAGAACAGGACAATATGTAAAAGTTACTACAAATACACTACATAGAACAGGACAATATGTAAAAGTTACTACAAATACACTACATAAAACAGCACAATATATAAAAGTTACTACAAATATACAACATAAAACTTCACAATATATAAAAGTTACTACAAATACACTACATAGAACAGGACAATATGTAAAAGTTACTACAAATACACGACATAGAACAGGACAATATATAAAAGTTACTACAAATACACTACATAGAACAGGACAATATATAAAAGTTACTACAAATACACTACATAGAACAGGACAATATATAAAAGTTACTAAAAATACACTACATAGAACAGCACAATATGTAAAAGTTACTACGAATACACTACATAGAACAGCACAATATATAAAAGTCACTACAAATACACTACATAAAACTGCACAATATATAAAAGTTACTACAAATACACTACATAAAACAGCACAATATATAAAAGTTACTACAAATACACTACATAAAACAGCACAATATATAAAAGTTACTACAAATACACTACATAGAACAGGGCAATATATAAAAGTTACTACAAATACACTACATAAAACAGCACAATATATAAAAGTTACTACAAATATACAACATAAAACTTCATAATGTATAAAAGTTACTACAAATACACTACATAAAACTGCACAATATATAAAAGTCACTACAAATACACTACATAAAACAGCACAATATATAAAAGTTACTACAAATACACTACATAAAACAGCACAATATATAAAAGTTACTACAAATACACTACATAGAACAGGACAATATATAAAAGTCACTACAAATACACTACATAAAACAGCACAATATATAAAAGTTACTACAAATACACTACATAGAACAGCACAATATGTAAAAGTTACTACAAATACACTACATAAAACAGCACAATATATAAAAGTTACTACAAATACACTACATAGAACAGCACAATATATAAAAGTTACTACAAATACACTACATAGAACAGCACAATATATAAAAGTTACTACAAATACACTACATAGAACAGCACAATATGTAAAAGTTACTACAAATACACTACATAAAACAGCACAATATATAAAAGTTACTACAAATACACTACATAGAACAGGACAATATATAAAAGTTACTACAAATACACGACATAAAACAGCACAATATGTAAAAGTTACTACAAATACACTACATAAAACAGCACAATATATAAAAGTTACTACAAATACACTACATAAAACTGCACAATATATAAAAGTTACTACAAATACACTACATAAAACAGCACAATATATAAAAGTTACTACAAATATACAACATAAAACTTCACAATATATAAAAGTTACTACAAATACACTACATAGAACAGGACAATATGTAAAAGTTACTACAAATACACGACATAGAACAGGACAATATGTAAAAGTTATTACAAATACACTACATAGAACAGGACAATATATAAAAGTCCATCAGTGTGAGATAATAAATAAAATCAACAGCCCATAATAAATACAGTAAGTACAAGCCGATCATTGGTGGTGACACTTTGGTGCTGATTTGACTGTTTCTGAGTCATTTAATGTGTAGTCTCTGTTTCTTGTGACAGCCCTTCCAGTCATTATCAAGTCGGCAGTCCTCAAGAGAAGCAGACTACTATGGATATCCTTGGTGAGATCCTTAACTTCTGAAAGGGGTGGGCTAAAGATTTCAAACTGTACACTATATGGTGCCATTAGCCTGAGGTCACTACCCTTAAATTAGTGCCAACATGTCATTGTTAATACTAGTATACTGCTCATACTTCATGGACTAGTTCAATTAAAGGTTAACTCCCCAAACATGACTTCAAGCAAAAGATTAATTACTACATGAATGTTTGATGTTGACTGATTTATAAAGCCTTTCCAATGTCATTCCATTAAATAACACTGGAGGTCACAACGCTGATTCTCTGCTCCTCTGTAGGTTTGCAGGGAACATGGAGCGCCAGCAGGCTGACAACCTTTTAAAATCCCACAGCAGCGGGACGTACCTCATCAGAGAGAGAACAGCTGAGGCAGAGAGGTTCGCTATCAGCATCAAGTGAGTTTTACATCTGACAGGAGAGGAAAATCTCAAGGGAGGGTTTTTATCCACATCTCATGGGAAATAAAACATTCTCACGGGATGCCTCTTTCAGATTTTGCCTCGCATCTTTCTGGCTAAATACCACTCAGTAATTGCTTTTCATAATCCTGTTTTTTTGTGCTTTCCCTCTGAGAGAATGCATCCTAAGGAGAAATAATGCATGAGCTCACACTGGAGGTGTCACACAGTGATGCACTGGGAGAAATGCTTTTGCCATGTTTGTCTTTAGATGCATAATTAAACTAATTAAAAGTCCCACACTTGACTTTATCTTGTGAAAATAAAGCTTTATTAATACTTATAAATATTTTATGTAGCATCTGAGCACGTTAGGTACACGAGAGGAAAGCACAACAATGAGTAACTCTAAGATACAAAATATTTTAGATAATTAAGTAAAAATGTCTTCCCTTTTTTCCTGATGGTTCATTTGTGGGGTTTGCTTTTACAGATTCAATGATGAAGTGAAACACATCAAAGTTATTGAAAAAGACAGCTGGATTCACATCACTGAAGCCAAGAAGTTTGAGAGTCTTTTGGTAAGTCATATGTTTAAGTACCAACACAAAATACCCATAAAAAAATACAACAACAACAAATCAGTCACGTGGTTTATCCTTCTGTAACAGGAGCTGGTGGAGTACTATCAGTCACATTCACTGAAAGAAAGCTTCAAGTTATTAGACACCACACTGCGATACCCCTACAAGTCAAGAGAACGCTCGCTAACCCGGGCCAGTACCCGCTCACCTGGTAAGCCATCCAAATGTTCCTCTTCCCCAGAACTTGACTTTCACTTTGTGCGATCAGCCTTAGACACAAACGATCAAATATCAGCCAATACTATCAGACAGAAAATACTAAAGGGCCCCTATAGATTTTTTCTTGTAAACAAACTGTACACACTAAAGCACATTAGTTCCACATTGTCTAACTTGCCAGTCTTCTGCTGTGTCCCAAATCGCATACTTCCGTTAGTATACTCACATGTAGTGTACTGCATGTGAGTATACTTACTTGCGTAGTGCATGAATTTCAACGGTGTAGTGTTGTCTCAAATCGGATACTGCCGCGCTGTCCTATCAGAAATGACAGTCGCAATATTTTACAACGAACATCACGTCACTTTCAAAAATATCTGCCAGCTTTTTTCATACTTAGTGAAAACACACTTATACACTCAAACTGGCCAGTTTGAATATGGAAGTATGTGATCAGGGACACAGTGAAAGCATTGTCTAACTAGCGGTCTTCTTCTTCTCTGTCTTTGCTGGTGCATTACAGAATATTTTGGTGTTTTACTGCCACCGATTGATCTGCAATAGCGTCATTCACACGTGCTTCCTCATGTCTGCATGAGATAAACAAAACGTGGGCCCAGTCATACAAATGATTCCACAAGGAACCATTACTATGTATGGAGTTGAGTTTTTTGCTTGTGTTGCTTAATGAACAGACATTTAAACATTTAGGCCTCAGTGGCTAAAGAATGAACAGAATCTAGGTGTTGCACATTTGTAGAGCACCATCCGAGGGCAACTCCCCAGACAGAAAATGGTTACAAGCATGTTCAGTTATCATTTTTGGCCCATTGGCAATTAGCATGACCCTTAGGTCCAGCCTTGTAAGTGGTGAACCCAGTGGTGGCAATAGTATTTTTCCTTTCTACTGAATGTGTCCATTAGGTGTTGCTCTGTCACCACTTCCTGTTAGATCACCTTTCCTGTTAGACACAGGCTCCTATTGTAGTTGATATAGCTTATCCCTATGTTGCTCCATAAGTTTTAGAATCACTCTTTATTTTACTGTCAATCTAGGGTACAGCCTTCACCTAGGATTGGGCTTCGGGTAATGCCTAAAATAATTCAATTGAAGTGGATGAAATCAGTTTCAATCACAGGGTGGTTGCGCTAACCCCTGTAGATTAGGTGAGGAACTCAGAAGTCTGGAAGGAACTCTGAGCTGAACAGCCTCTCGTTTGCATTGAAAGTAGTCCCTTGAGTTGGTTTGGTCATCTGATTTGGATGCTACATGGACACACTCTCTGTGACGGTACTAAAGTCACTGGGGGGAGACCATTGGGCTGACCTACATCATTCTGGAGGAACTGCTAACCAATCTGGCCTGGGAACACCTCGGATTACACAAGGAGGAGTTAGAGGACAGGGAAAAACTTGTAGGGGCATCCTTGGTTGGCTAGCTTCCATTATGATCCAGACCTAGATAAGAGGTGGAAAATAGGTGGAGGGATTATTGGCCCAGTGACTAACAGCATATTGTCGACTAATGTCAGATATTTTTTATCTGCCTGTTTTGCTGTAGATATAGCAAGGAAGGGTTAAATGAATGACACTTTTCACTCTCTTTGTCTTCACTCCTCTCCAGACCATTGACTCTCCGGACTCATAACGGGAGAAAAACCAATAAGGAGAACAAGGCAGAAAACAAAGCTAACAGTGTGGGGTAGACAAAGACAAATAGGGACTTTGTCATCGGACTCAGAGATCTGTGGACTAGCTGTCTGAATATGGAGCTGTCTGTTCATTAGACTTTATCAATACTGGCTCTGGGTTTGTGCCTGCTCCTGTCCTCATTTTGCTTTTGTTCAATCTGCAAAGGAACTGGCCACAACAGCAAGGCTGTTTCCCTTTTGTTTGGACTGAATTTGAAAATGAATGGAGAAAATTGAGTCTTTGCGGATGATTTTGGCTCTCACTCTGTTTTCAACTGTGCATATTTTGTGTTTCTTTGGATGCAGATGTGCTGTGAACTGGATGAGTGGAGTTAGGAAGGATCTATTATAATTAGGACGCACCCATGTTCATGCAGTATTAAAATCAGTGGGTTTGCAGTCTTTGAGGCAGAATACTTCAATACACAAGCTCTCCTTTTATTAAGTCTGCCTCTCTGGTTCCAGCTCTGCATGCATGCGCCTCAAAACATTTTCCAGCTTTATCCCTGCCTCTTTCTCTTACTCTTATCCTCTCAGCAGCCACCTGCGCCTCCTACAACTTCTCCTTCCTCAGTCCACAGGGCCTCAACTTCTCCTCTCAGAGCTCAGCTCCCTTTTGGTCAGGTACTCTCTTTCTTTTTTTTTCTTTTCTTGCCTGTAATGTCACAAACATCTGTGCTCTCGACCTCTTCTTTTCTGCGGTGCTCTTTTCATTAGCGAGAACATTGTAGTTCTTCTCTGGATGACACTCCCTCATTAAATCATGAAAAGAAAACTAATTTCCTTTCTCATGATGAAACCATGTTTCCCTTCTCATCATGCTCATTTGTCATTGTGTAAGTACACTGTGCCATGCTGAACACTGAACTGACCGTCTTGCCTCTGATCATTGTTCACCACTAATTATTACTATGTGCAGAACGTCCATTTCCCTCTACACCTAATACCAATGATCAGTAGTTTTATCATATACTTTGTACAAAGCTGTCTGTCATATAAGCTGCACAATTCGTTTACAGTACGATTAGATTAAGCTCCCATTGTTTCCATTATCACAGTGTTCACTCCTCGGGTGGTCAGTACAGCAGTGGCCAGGTATAACTTTGCAGCACGAGACATGAGGGAGCTGTCGCTGCGAGAAGGAGACATTGTCAAAATCTACAGCAAGATCGGTGGAGACCAAGGATGGTGGAAAGGAGAGGCCAACGGACGAGTGAGTGAACCATGTTCATTTATGGGAAGAAAACTGATCAGGGCAATAATGGACGGACTTAACAGCCGATATACATTTTTAGGCACCCAGATGGTGTCATTTGACATTTGACCAGACATCCTTAAGATGTGACAAAGATGACATTCTCAAAGTTATTTCACTAAAGTTCGTTAATGAAGCAAAAGCAATATGGTATAATAAAATCAAACCTGGACAGCCACAGTACCTCAACACCAGACTGCACAACAGACTACAACTCAATTTAGCTATACAACAGGCTAATATATAAGTGAAGATCCTCATTCTGGCTCCACAGCAACACATTAACACTTTCAAATTTACAGCATAATGGGGAACATCCCTCCAATAAAAAAGCTGACATCACTTTCAGATTTAATGCCAACCCATTAAACTGGCACGTTTCCCAGCATCCAGGATTTTCATTTTCACTTTCAACTACCTTTTTGGAGTCCTTTTAATATAATGGTTTAGTTGTTAAATTCAATGGTGCCCACACTACAGCATCCAGTCTCTTTCTACAGCTGCCATTCCAAAAAGGTTGGGACACTGTGTAAAGCATCAGTAAAAACATAATGAAATCATCTGCAAATAAACAGGGTTTAGCAATGACAGTTTTAAGGGCTCCAAGCACATGTAGTAATATGCTTCACAAAGTGGTGAACCTCGGCCCATCCTTGCTTGTGAACGACTGAACCTTTTGAGGACGCCCCATACCCAATCATGATACTATCACCTCACAAATGAACCTCTTTACCTGTGGAATCCACACATTTCCTATTCTATAGTTGGCCCTGTCCCAATGTTTCAAAATGTTTCACTGGCATCAAATTCAGAATTAGCATATATTTGCAAAAAATCAATGAATATCTTCATTATTCAATGCTAATCAATCAGAAATGTTGTCTTTGTGCTGTTTTCAATTGAGTTTGTTTTTTGTTTTGTTTTTTCAAAAAGTATTAGATTTTACACACTGTCCCTACTTTTTGTATAATGTGTAATGACTCTACAAGATTCATTCATTCATTCAGTCATTCATCCATTTTCTATAACCACTTATCCTGTGTAGGGTCGCGGGGGGCTGGAGCCCATCCCAGCTGAGTTTGGGCGGGAGGCGGGGTACACCATGGACAAGTTGCCAGTTCATTGCATGGCCACATAGAAAGACAAACAACCATTCACACTCACAGTCACCTATGGTCAATTTAGAGTCACCAATTCACCTATATTACATGTTTTTGATGGTGTGAGGAAGCCAGAGAAGCCAGAGGGAACCCACCCAGACACGGAGAGAACATGCAAACTCCACACAGGTCCTCAGGTGGATTCAAACCCAGGACCTTCTTGCTGTGAGGCAACCGTGTTACCCACTATGCCACTGTGTCGCCCTCTACAAGAAGATATTGACTTAAAAAAGCACATTCGGATTGGATGTGCTTTTTGGATTGGATCAATGAACAGACATCCCATGTAGACCAGATGTTACATGGCAGCTGAACCTGAGTCTGAAAATATGCAAATTCCCATTTGAACAATAACAACGGCGAACACATTCCCATCTGAACAATAAAGACGACGACAACATTCCCATTTGAACAATAACGACAACGACAACATTCCCATTTGAACAATAACGACGACGACAACATTCCCATTTGAACAATAACGACGACGATGACAACATTCCCATTTGAACAATAACGACGACGGTGACAACATTCCCATTTGAACAATAACAATGACGACAACATTCCCATTTGAACAATAATGACGACGGTAACATTCCCATTTGAACAATAACAACGATGACAACATTCCCATTTGAACAATAACAATGACGACAACATTCCCATTTGAACAATAATGACGACGGTAACATTCCCATTTGAACAATAACAACGATGACAACATTCCCATTTGAACAATAACAACGATGACAACGTTCCCATTTGAACAATAACGACGACAACATCATTCCCATTTGAACAATAACGACGACGACAAGATTCCCATTTGAACAATAACGACGACGATGACAACATTCCCATTTGAACAATAACAATGACGACAACATTCCCATTTGAGCAATAACGACGATGGCAACATTCCCATTTGAACAATAACAACGATGACAACATTCCCATTTGAACAATAACAACGATGACAACATTCCCATTTGAACAATAACGACGACGGCAACATTCCCATTTGAACAATAACAACGACGATGACAACATTCCCATTTGAACAATAACAAGGACAACAACATTCCCATTTGAACAATAACAATGACAACAACATTCCCGTTTGAACAATAACATTGACGACAACATTCCCATTTGAACAATAACGATGATGACAACATTCCCACTTGAACAGTAACGGCGAACACAATCCCATTTGAACAATTAAAACGACAACAACATTCC
Source organism: Chaunax sp. Z400 (assembly GCA_037577475.1). Classification (NCBI taxonomy): domain Eukaryota; kingdom Metazoa; phylum Chordata; class Actinopteri; order Lophiiformes; family Chaunacidae; genus Chaunax; species Chaunax sp. Z400. Next base: position 4,253,608 of record CM075199.1, read on the forward strand.
CATTTGAACAATAACGACGACAACATTCCCATTTGAACAATAAAAATGACGACTACATTCCCATTTGAACAATAACAACGACGAACACTTTCTCATTTGAACAATAACAACGATAACATTTTCATTTGAACAATAGCAATGACGACAACATTCCCATTGAAACAATAACAACAACGACAACATTCCCAACATTAGTGCTTTATTTTCTAATACTGCATAGATCAAAAAGGGCATCTGAATGAACTCAGTTAAAATTAACAGCTTACAATTGCTCATGTTACTGTTTCATGTTTCAGATCGGATGGTTTCCTTCAACCTACGTGGATGAAGAAGGAGTGCAGTAAAGCACAGACGTTTGCCGGCCTGCCTCTGCTTAAATCAGGAACCATCTTCTATCTACTGTCCTCAGAGAAAATCATTCATTCTCTCCAGGAAAACACAAGGAAAAAAACACCTCACACTTTTTTCTTGTTACTTCTGCTGCATTCTCATTCTTGCGCAAGTGTCTCAACCCCATTTCTTTATCTTCTATTATGCATCAGTTTTTCTTTTATATGGATTTGTTGTTGGATTTTTTTTGTGAGGAGGATCCTGTTTAATTTCTGTACAGGAACGAAGAAAAAAAAAACTGTCTGTCAGCCTCTGTTTGCTCTGCAGATATTGAACCGAGGCCACAGCAGAAAGTGACTTGATAGCTTTACTTTGAAAAAGGCTCCCCCTTTGTTGCAGGTCTATGCGTGGTGAAATAATTGTACAGTATAGATAATTTATTGAATAGAGATTATTATCATTACTAATGATTATTGTGGGGAAGTTGATTTTAGCAACAGCAAAGAATCGGATGAGAAAACCTAAAACAAAAAAAATAAATAAATGATGGATGCTCCGTTTTCATGTTGAGATTTTGCCTTAGTTGTCATGGTGATGCCTTGTTGGTTGACACTAGTGGAGGGAATCGACTTTGCTGACTGGTTTTACTTCTCCATGTATGCATGTGCCCATGTGTGGCCCAAAGACACACACACACACACACAGACCAATGTACAGTATGGTGCCTTTGAAGAATGGTCTTTCTGAACCTCAGCAGCAGCCAGTAAAGAACATTTCCATCCCCAGACAGGCAGCTCATCCATATTCAAAGGACTCCGCTAAAGCAGGGGAGAGGAGGCACTTATACCACTTACTGGGGATGACTTGCCTTCTGAGCTGCCCAAAACAAGGTGGCCATTAAACTTCTCCTAACTGGTGACTGGATGGACTCAACGAAAAAGTTGGAGGGTTTTTATAGCCAACAACATTCACAGTTCACTTTGGTCTTGGCATTACGAGTCTATGGGTGCAAATGGATGGATGCGAAAGGGAAACATCAGGACATTCCACTCGACTTCGAACATTTAAATCTCAGTGTTCATTGTTTTAGTGTTTTTTCTTTGCACAGAATGAAAATAATTTTTTTAAGTCTTGCAAACTGGACCAACATTTTTTTATTATTATGTGAAGCCAAATTCAGCCATGTTTTAATGTCTGCATGGAGATCAATCGATTGTTATGATTTTTGTACCTTGCCTTATTTTTACAGCTGATCAGGTGACAGGATTTTTTTCCCCCTTAATGTTAAGCATTTTTCATGTGTGGAATCCATTTTGGTGCTGTGTAGTCTGTTGAAAATAATGTCAGAAGATTTTGAATCTGAAGGAAGAAATTAACATGAATCCACACAGAAAGCCCCTTAATCACTTTGTGATTTTCTAGGGCTGTAGTGCTCAGTGTTTCCTTTTACTTCCAATAATTGTCAGGTACTATACAAACATTCAGATCTTTATTGACCTAATCAGCTCAGCTTTCCCGAGTTCAAAATTTGGATCAATTTGATTTGATATAAAGAATATTAAATACATACTGATATATTTCTTATAGCCTACAATGAATCATCTTTCTTAGCGGTTAAATGTTTCATAGTACATCAAAGGGAAGAAAATAAGAAATCCTTTACTAGAAAGGAGGGTTTGTTTGTTTTTTAAATAGAATTAAGACTTCCTGCAGATTGGTAAAAAATAAATCAATTTGAACCAACTTTGGTATTATTCACACACCTCACTGAGACGTAAAGTGAAATCACTGAGCACGTCAGCTCTGGCTGGTTCACAAAGACTTATGGAGCAGAAGATGCTGATATGTTTAGTTTCTAAACTTTAGACTGTCTGATGTGTTATTGCAATGGCTGATAAAAACACAACGTCCTACTACTGTGAGAGGGAGATGCACAGGAGGCCTCCATGTTGTCCAGACTGAGGAGAGGATTTAGTCGCTGTTTATGTAGTGGACAAAAAACCATTGCATGTGGCTATTGATATTTCAACTTCTGTCCATACGTTCTGGAAAAAATAAGTACTTAATCGTGTACATTTTTTGAATGGTTGAGTATTTGCAAATGAGGTCTATTATGAAATAAATATTTCTCTTTTGGTTTAAATTTGAGACTGAATCATTTTGAGTTTTCAAAATCGAATTGCAAATCATAAAAACATCCAAACGTCCACTTAAATACACATAATGCTTCTCCTGCAAGGGGGTCGCTCAATAATAACAAAACAAAAGACGTGTGTGCATGGAATCATGGGACTTGTTGTCGTCATTGTTAAAACAACTACTAATGACAGTGAAAATGTATCTGAAAGAAATGACAGAAATATTCATGGACAAGGTAAGGTTGTCAAATTTTATTCTTGTTATGTTTAATCTTATCCCTGACCAAATAAAAAGCACCATTACCTCACCGTTACTCAGATTTGTCAGGGTTTAAACAATGGCACATTTTTATTTACATCACACAGATAAACTCAGTTTGCCTTTTCGCTGAATGCATACAAAAACAGGAATAAAGATGTAAAGATAAAGCATGAATAACATATATAAGAGGAAACATCAACAAATCATACACATGGAGTCAGAGAGTGATCAACCACAAGCCTGGGAGAATAGAGAATATCTCCACCAAGGACAGTTGTAGGAGGTTATGTAATTATCCATGTTGTCAACAGATACTGATGAAATGATGTGTAGGAGTGGATCTTGGGCCACAGAGCTGATTCAATTTTAACACAGATTTGGGGATGGATGCGGATTCACTACTTCGACACGGTGAGAACGGTGTTAGCGGGGCGCTCTTTGAGTGCTTTCTAGTTAAGTTCTGAGTTTGTTTTTGAAGGTGGAAACAGTTTTGGTAACACCTTGAAAAACAAACTCAGACAAGAGGCAATTTGTTCCATTCCATTTGGGGTAATTTAAGTTTACAACTAAACAAGGTATATAATAATATATAACTTATATCTAAAAGGAAATCCAGAAAACAGTTTCTTTCAGTGTGGCACTAAAAATGAAAAACATTTAGATTAATGCCTTTGTTGTGATGATTTTCTTTTCTATTTCTAAATATCCTTCAAAGGCATTTAGATTCCCTAGCATGTTGTTCAATATACAGTATAAATATAGATGGGCGGCTGTGGCTCAGGGGGGTAGAGCGGTCGTTCACGGAACAAAAGGTCGGTGGTTCGATCCTCAGCCCCTGCAAGTCCACAAGTTGAAGTATCCTTGAGCAAGATACTGAACCCCAATTTGCTCCCCGGGCGCCGCGTGTAGTGGCAGCCCACTGCTCCTCAGGGATGGGTCAAATGCAGAGAAAGAATTTCCCCCTGTGGGACTAATAAAGGTATCATTATATATATATATATATATATATTTTTTTTTTTTTTTTGAGATACTGTATTAATCCCACAGGGGGAAATTCTTTCTCTGCATTTGACCCATCCCTGAGGAGCAGTGGGCTGCCACTACATTGCTGTGCTCTGGGAGCAAATAGGGGTTCAGTATCTTTGCTCAAGGATACTTCAACTTGCTGACTTGCGGGGGCTGGAGATTGAACCACTATCATCACACGTCACAGCTCTGATTCAGTAAGTCTTGTAAGGTTCAAGGGTCCTCTATTGAATCTTACATCCAAGTGCAATTAGAGATAAAAACCACTCAGTTCAGCTTCTCTTATTGATCATCAGACTACGTATTCATACTTGCTGTTGTATTTAACTGATCTGAGTTCATTGCTGTTGCTGGAGGCAGCCTGTGTGCTTCCTTCATTGAAAGAGCTCTCCTCACTCCGGCCCACCTGACAGTAAGCAACCTGTGGGTGCTGACTGGTGCTCCGGCTCTCAGGAGGCGGAGCGTCCTCCCTGTTAAGACATCGGAGCAGAACAGAAGAAGAACCACAAAGTCAAAGGATTTTACTTCTCAGGAAATTAGCTCAGCTCAGTCATTAAAATTCAGAGTTTGCACTTGATTTATTTCATGATAAATGTGCTTAGAAGGCTACTGTAGAAGTTTAATTTAGTTTAATGGACTGAGCTCTCATAATGGGAATGTAGAACTGTAAAACTCATTTATGAAGCGTTGGGGTAGAGCTGCGTTGATCATTGATATTGGCTAAATTCAAGCAAATTGTGAGAGTAATTTGTAAAGAATCAAAGCATCGTCTGTAAAATAGTTATCATTGCAAGGTGAAGGGAAGTCATGGACATTAAAAAGAGAAAAGCCGTAAATGCTCACATTTTAGAAGCTAAAACCTCCCTACAATGCAAATAACTTGACTTGATACATGATTGATGAGAGATCAATCAATTATAAAATGATTATTTTTTAATTTTATTGATTCATTTTTGTGTTGAACAATTAACGGATAAATTGATGAATGATTTTGGCACAATTTTCTTGTTCTTCAGACTCATTAAGTTGCTGTTATTTCTGACAGATAACTGAGGGATATGTTGTTTTAGTTGCCCTCTGCTTGTAACCATATTTACCAGTGGATGCACAGTATAGCAAGAACATAAATCTTTGCTGTTGCTTATTTGGAGGCTCTTCCCAGGAGCGCCCTGCTCTCTCTGAAACCCTGCTTTCACTTCTTCTCTTCCTCTGAAGGATAAAATTCCCTCGGATGCCGGTTTCAACCAGCAAACACCGACAAGGAGCATACAATAGAATCTTCCCTCCTCAACACCGCTGCCAACATTGAAGCTTAGCAGCTACTTTGCATTCTGAATTTATGTAACTTTGCAGTTCCAGCTGGGTTTTGCTCCACCGTCAAAGAATCCACCCGCACAACTGATTGACTTTGGCATTTTCTGCTCCTGTGGAGGCCAAAGACTCAGTTTTTTTGCTGGTAAAAGGAATAAATTTGCTTTTATGAAAGCAAAATGGGAAATAAAGTGCTTCTGTGATACGTGGGCCTATGTGTGTGTATACTATACCGTAGGTGCATACATGGGTTACCATGCAACAAGACTCCTGTGAACAAGAATGTTTACAGATGTCATTTAGATTTGGCAGCAATTAATTTTTTAAAGGTGTTTCCAAATTTGTTTTGATCCCTTGGAGTTCTTTATTGATCTTTTCACATAAGAAAACATTTATCGTGTATAGAAAATTAACTCTATGTGGCTTCATATTTATTGCATTTTGCTCTTTTTCAATTTACATCCTGAGAGACACTTTATTTTATGACATGCTTTGAAAAGGAATCTTTTACTTTACGACTTCAGGAACATCTACAATCATTCCACCATCCCTGCGGTTTGTACTTTGATAAGAACTTATTGTTATTTATTGATTTGTTAAAGCTGCTATATAATGTATTTTTAGCCCTTTTCATGACTAAAGTTATTATGTGTCATATAAAATTGAAGCTAATCGTGATAACCCCACAGATACTCCTCAGGTCTCTATATGGTACCTGAGTCAATCAGCTCATTTTTTTGGTTTTATGTCCTGAAACTTTTTATTAAAACCTTTTTTATTAGAAAATGTACATATATTACATATATTAGAGTGAAACACCTAAACTGACAGACACCATGTAAAATTAAAATCTTAAAATCTTTACAAAATCTACCTTCGACCACCCACTTTTCCTTTTTTCTTTCTTTCTTTTTCCTCTCTTCTTTATTCAATGTATCTGTCTATTCTGTCTTATTACATTTATCATCCATTCTATGTATGTATGTTATGTATATATGTTTTCCACTTATTATTAATATTATTATCATTATTAGTAGTGTCATTACATTTTTTGGTTCAATGTTTTTCTTGCTCTTGGATATTTTACAGAGACGAGTATTATTGTTTTTGATTTATGTTATGTGTTTGCCTGCACTCTTTGCTTTTTACCTTGAACACTAACTCCTGGCTCAAATTATTACTGATTTCGCATCTCTCTTTTGTGAGCTAAGATGTCACATTCATGTGAGGAGAGATGAACTGCTGTTTGTTACAGATATGGTGAAGCCATATCAAGGTTGTGGTTTGAAGTGCTTCTCTGTCTCTTACAGACAACGCTGTCCTCCCACACTGACAGTGCTCCCATTTCAACCATCTACTTTGAAAGCATGTGGGTTGATTTCAACAGCATATGAACCACACCATTTTTTTTTTTTTTTGGGGAGCCACTGTTCCTTTGCAAAAGAGGAAAGTCTCTCAGAGATGTCAGGATGGGAGGTCGGCTGCAGAACATCGGCCCTGGAGCAGCTCTGTGTTCTGCATCCTGCTCACGATTTACGTCATCAGACGACCACAAAGAGCCACCATTTTTTTGTTTGAGACGCTATCCCACTCTGACCTTTTCAACTAGTTACAAAGTTTGCATCATTTTGTGGAGGAGAGAAATCTCCACTAAAATAATATCACCTCAAAAATGAAGAAATGCAAAAAGTGCAAATTGGATACTTGCACATGGATTGTGGAGTTTTACTCCAAAATTAGATGTCAACGTCTTAAAGGTCAGTTGTCCTAATGCATTACTTTGCTTTCCACAAAGCACTCTCAATAGACTGTTTGAAAAGTGCTTCACATATAAATTTGTCTTACTCTTCCATAAAAAGAATTGATGAGATTTACACATTTTTCGCCCAACCTTTCCATAGACAGAAACAAAGTGCAGCATACTTGTCATCAGATTTGTTGGTCTCCTCTGTTTACTATTAAGAGATACAGTGTGTTGCATTTGGAGTTGGCCTTGGCTGACATTGTAATGGATTCTTTTATAAAAGCCTGTATTCAGTATGTTCCCAGGGTTAACGCTCCCATGCTGTGAATACTGTGCTGCTAGTCTTGTACAGAAAAAAAAAATCACACTTGATAATTTTTTATTCAAATGTTTCTCTCTCCATATAAACATACTATATACATGGTGGTCAAATTTAATGACGTTGAAATTTGTTGCAGGATGTTGATTGGACAGCATGACATAGAGAGGTAGCTTGTGCTGCCATTGAAGAAAAATGCACAGCGGTAACTTGTTGTCATGTTTTCTTTTGATTCAACAAGAAAAGAAAAAAAAATTGCTTTCTGGGGGAGAGTCATTTGAGATGATTGATAGCATTGCCATTACAGCCTGCAGAATCGGACAAGAGGGGAAGTGACCTGGCCACCGCTGCCTGCCTGCCAACCAGAGAGCATTGAAAAAAAGTTTGAAACACTCAGTGAAGGTTGGGCACCTCCTGAAGACCTCAATGAATCCAGATGAAGAAACCAACTACAACCAGGCCCTCATCCATCAGCCGCCCCCCCTACACAACCGGCGCCACCGTCACCCACAAGTCTCCCACAAGCCAAGATGCCATCGGGATAGTGTAACTACCAATCTAGTCCTACGAATAACTAACCAACTCTCTGTTGAATAGTCACAGCCAGCAGCCGGTTAGCTTAGCTTAGCTTTGCACAAAAACTGGATAGAGGGCAAAATCTAGCTACGCTATGTCCAAGTGGTTACAAAAGTCACCTTCCAACACAGCTAAAGCTCACTAAACACTGTGCTGTATCTTATTTATTAATTGTCTACAAAAAGCAAGTGTAGAAAAAATAATCTGCTGACTTACTACAGCATTTGTATTTGCATTTCTTTGCCAGACACAGACCTTTTGGCGTCACGGTCGGTTGCCTGTTGACTGCTCAGAGTCAAAAATAGTCTGGTTCATAAGCCCTGTAGGACAGCAAACTGTTGTTTTCTGTGTGGATTAAACAAATGAGACATAGCCTGTTGAGTCTTTAACTGTAGACATGCCAGAAGGCGGGTTTTGTTACCAAATCTGAGACATCGCTTTCCAGTGTTTTCTAAAATTTAATCCTGCCAAGTCAAAGAAGAACCAACAGAGTTTGTTGACACTAGAGAGACTCTCATGTGTTGAGCTCTAAAGAAAGACAGAGAAGATCTACAAGAACAAAGAGTTTGCAACTTTTAATGAATCGTTGTCAGGCTTTCAGATGAAGCATACATAAGAGGGAACTGATGTTATTCATAGCACCGGCAACATATTTACATCAATATACCTGAAGTCAGTTTGTTTCGGCACTTAAACACAAAAGCTTGAAAACTTGAATTCTAAAGGGATTTAATCAAATTGTTGTGCACAATGTCAGGCTGTAGATGACTCCATCTGCACAATTAAATGTGCAGAATAAAAAAATGGGGAAATCAAATAAAATGAGAACATTTGCTTTAGAAGTTTTGTATTTATCTCAAAAAGTCTTGACACTTACTTTTTTTGTGTGTTTCTTTCCTTTTCTAAATTCCATTGTTTCCATTTGTATCTGATTGGCTTTGCTGTGTGCTGTTTATTTTATATCTCACACATGTATAATTGCCTGTCTGTCTTTCTGTGATGCCTGCTCCCACGTGGCTTTTTTCTTTCCACAATGAAGCAAATAACATATTATTCTCATTTTATTTTGTGTGTGCACGCAGTATTATTTTGTCCAATTGTTCAAACCCTTGAAGCTCAGAAAATTACTCTGCACTAACAGGTATAATTTTCTTACTCGCTGGACTTCTCAGTCAGTTCTCAGCTGTCTCTGCTGAAGCTGTAGCGATATACGTTACCTGATCTCATTGGAAAACTCCTTCTCATAACGATGTCTGGTACTCATCTTCCAGTAGAAGATCGCGATGAAGACCAGCAGGATGAAGATGAAGAGCAGAGAACCCACAACGGTGCCGACTATCACTGCAAATCTGTTTGGAGCTGTGAAATACATGTGGATAAAACTGAGTTATTTCCTCAGAGGCTTTGTGACAGAAAAGATCGAAGTTTAAAGAATCACAGTGTCATTAAAGTCAAATAATATCGACTCAGTATATATTCTCTTGTCAGTGTCCAATGAAAATCATGTATGGTCAGAATTTCAAATATAAGTTTATATTCAAGGATCAGATAAGAAGATCGTCTCTGTGAAATTAATATGTATATTTTAGACATCACAGCGTTGATGTTAATTAACTCTGAGCTTGGGGGAGGAAGTTGTAGGTTGGTGGACTGTGACGGCCCCCTGGGCAGGCCTCTGTCTCCAGGAGCCTGACTATTAGAGTTGGGTTGTCATGGTGATTCAGCTCACCTGGTCTGGTTTCAGCCAGTCTTTGTCTCTCCCCTGGTTTCCACGCTGTTTGGTTTTGTTGTGTTTGGTTTCTTTACCTTACCAGCCTAGAGCCAGGTGGTGACATGGACATAATGTTACATTTTGTTTGAATGGATGATTTAAGTTGCAGATATTCCAAAAACTGTTCGTGCTGATGCTGTGCCACATATTTCCAGATGAGGTGGGGGAATGAAACGGACATATTATTTATGATGATGTGCAATAGTGATGTTGGTGACTTGGTAGATTTTTCATCAGGCTGTCTGAGCTGCTCTTATTGTTTATGTTTTGAAACAAGGATGGCGTTTAAAAGACTGGCTGGGAAATGGTAAATGTGAGTTCTGAGCTGCCATGTTTCATCAGTTCAAAAAGGTACCAAATGTAAAAACAACATGCAGAGTGTCTAAAAAAAAGAAAGAAGGAGAGCTTCAATAATAAATCTGAAATCCAGACAATAAAAACTAGCAGAAAATAAAGAAACAGAAGAAGCAGGCTGGAGTATGTCCAAGAAGAAATACATAAACTAAAGAAGAAGAAGAAAGAAACTGTGAAGCGCAGGGAAATACAGGAGGGAAACCTGAAGAGTAAATGCAGAAAATACAGATGAGCTGACAACTGAGAGGGGAAGCAGACTCAATACACAGGAGGCCAATCAGTGAGAGGTTAAACTAATTGGGGCAATCACAAAGGCGGTACAGAGTAAAGGGTAAAATAAAACATGACACTAAACTAAACTAAAACCCCAAACCATGACACTGATGCTTGCAAACTGATTCATATCTAGCCATGTGTTATCCAACTGAATATGAAGAAACAAAGTGAATTCGGGCTGAATAGCCATAGAGGAGCGGTAAAGATTTGGTGCTTCAAGTCCTCCTTGTGTTTTAGATTTCTGTTGGGGTTTCTTGTTTCAATCCTGAAGTCTTTTTTTTCCCATAGAATTTAAAGAAATTTGAACTAGCTACGGTTGGGATGAGTGGGGATCATTACAAATTGTTAATTTATTATAGGATTTATTTATTCTGCCCGTTATGGTTCATCCAGCATTGAGAGTCATTTGTTTTGTATTGTTTTGAGTAGTGGGGTGAAGTTGACAACAAGCAGCTGTGACCACATTGGGGGGGGGGGATATTAATGCTGACCTGTGCTTACAGAAACAGGTGGTGTGTGGGTGTCACATCCCAGCTGTTGCTATGCAATGGTAGGATGGAAGGTTAACAGTATGTCATTGTCTGCATATAGAGTGATCTTGTAATGTTGGTTATATAAATGTGCTGACAAATGGCTGCAGCTGATGGTTCACTGAATTAGGAGGGAGAGAGTGAGCGTCCAATCTGTCCATCAAGAAGTGAACTGTGGTCTATGGCTTTTGTCTGCATTCAACGTGACTAGTAATGTTCCTGTTTGTTGTAATGATGAATAACCCATTACATTTGAAAAAGAATGAATGTCTTCTTTTGATAAAGCCCGTTCGATATGTCCAGTTTATGGATGGCATTACTTTTTCTTTGCTGTGAGAGAGTGCCTGGATTTTTTTTTATATCAGGTAACTTTAGATTGGGTCTTTGTTAGGTTTAAGCAGGAGTGAAGTTAGTGCTAGAATGGACCAGAAGTTTTCACAGAAATCATCATAGAAGCCATCGGGTCATGATTCTTTTAATTGCGCATAAGATTGAGGGCAGTGGAAAAGTCATCCTGAGTTATTGGAGAATCAAGGATCAAGGTATTTTATTTGTCCTTGTATGACACCGAGTTGCATGACAAAATGAGTGTTTGCAGTCTGCTTTGTGCTGCACACATTTAACATATAAAGATCGATAATTCCATAATGAATGGCATATATCTGTCGACTCTTTGCACATAATTATAATATAGATATATCAGATCTCTGAGTATTTAGTTAATTACTTCTGGTGAATGTGAGGGCTTCCCTAATAATTATTTATTCAATTGTATTTGTTCTTTGTTTCTTTTTCTTCACTGTTGTTCATATAGGCTTTGTGTCTTGTCATCGTTATTAATACTCCTGATGTTAAAATTATTATTTATTATTATTATTGTTGTTATTATTTATTGGTAGAAGTATTAGTTTATAAACTTACATCTATAACTTCTCTTACTTACTCTATTTCATCTGCTCTTTGTGAAGCCAACAGGGACTATAGGCAGTGCAATCATTTCAGCATTAGTATGGGACTTTATTTCTCAACAGCAGAAAGTCAGTGATGAAGAACAGATAGCCAAAAAGCTCTTGTCTTCAGTAGGATTTATTGGCTGACCTCCAGCCATCATTATACAAATCAGTATAATGCGCTTATGTTTCAGAGCACCATATTTAAAACCCCATCAGTGTGAAGTAGAGCAATGGGGAGATTGTGGCACAACTACAAAGAGGGAAGACTTAAGAGGATGAAATCTAGGTCTTTCCCGATTTCATGTGTGCATCATGCGTGATGTATGTGGATGGGAACATCTTGTACCGGGGATGAGTTCCTTACGTTTTTTCGCTCTCAGGTTGATCATGCAGAGTTGGGATCCAACAGCATTGTTCACCTCACAACGGTAGACTCCTGCAGAGCTCTGAGAGTGGTTGCTGATTTTCAGCTCCCCAGTCATACTGTCTGAGAGAACACAAATGAACACAGATGATCCACACGTACAGTACATACAGTTAAATTGACACATGTTCCAAATTATCATTATGTATAAGAGGATTTTTGAATAGGAGTCCTGCTCACACAGATGTTCAGTCCTCATGCAGTGTTTGTGTGCAGGACATTGATCAATGTCAAAATTGTTATGCTGTCCCCCATTATTAGTTCTTTCTTTGTCCTGTATTTTTATGTATTATGTATTTTTTTTAATTTTTATAAAAACCCGAATAAAACTAACAAAGTTGTGGATCCCCCCACAAAAAAACAAAAAGCAACCCCCCCCCCCCCACACACACACACAAAAACAAAAGTCAAAATAAAAAGCACATACTGTAAAATGAAGTTTCCTGCCTCACAGCCCCCACCTACACACATTCACACACACACACACACACTCACACACACACACACACACACACACACACACACACACACACACACACCCATTGGTTTGTAGTAGCATCATGACGTCAGCAGATGTCATGCTTACTCTGTGCGGCTGGAGCAGGGTGGGGGCCGACGCTCTCTCTCCTCCATGAGTACGATAAGGGAGTGGAGCCTTTTTCAGACTTGCAGTGCAGAGACACAGCCTCGCCGACCAGCTCCCCCCCCTCCACCCAGCACTTCGGCACAGACGGCTTCACTGAAATCACACGACAAATGGATCATTTCATGCTTCCATTTCCATTAACATTTTTGAAAAACAGTACAGCTTTAGAGCTTTACGAAGAAATGGTAGGAACATACAGTACTGTGCAAAAGTCTTAGGCAGGTGTGAAGAAATGCTGTAAAGAATTGATGCTGTTTTGAAGGCAAAGGGTGGTCACACCAAATATTGATTTGATTTAGGTTTTTCTTCTGTTCGCTCACTTTGCATTTTGTAAATCGATAAAAAATAAATAATTAAATTTTATATTTCTGAAAGCATTCTTACTTTACAGCATTTCTTCACACCTGCCTAAGACCTTTGCACAGTACTGTAGATTCAAACCAGATGAGTTACCAATTTTATTACTCCTTTATAAATCTTTTTATGTGAGTGAGTCACAAAACATTACAAATTTATATGAAAATGAACTTAAACATGCCTCAGTGAGGTGCTGTCCTGTTTTGTAAGGATGAAGGAGGATGTAAATTGGTCGTGGTTATGGTGAGATTGATTATGTGGAGAAAAGACCTGAAAAATTGCTGCGATCAAAACGTTTCACACATTCAAGTGTGTTCTTCAAACCACTGCTCTTGCTCTTGTTCATACGGTACAAAGACCACAATCTTTTTCATGACTTGGAGGGTCTCAAGACTTGACATGTGAGCCTTTCCTACTGATATCTATTCAGTGCTCTGCTAGGATTTATCAAGGGGAAGGTGGTTGAGAGAGCATCATATGGATTGCATGGATGGATGCATTATGGATGCATAATATACTGTATTTGCAAGGCAAATTCAATCATTGATTGAAAATCTATTTAATTATGAAAGATTTGCCACAAATGGCTCCAAACTCCAAGCCTCGCACTTGGATCTTACAAAAATTTGATTATCAACAGACAACTGGATGCTGCTTTTGGATGATGGTGGAAAAAACCCAGATTAAGCTACTGTAGCTGTAGAATTTGAGTATGTTGGCTGTTCTGGTCACTCTGCTGCAAAAAAAAAACGACAACTATTGTGTCATAATAAATGGTACAAATAACATTCTTAAGGATATTAAATAAGAAATCCTTTATGTCAAATATGTTCCTACAAAATAAAAGCAATACTTCTAAACAGCAGATTTAATTGAAAATTACTGTGAAGCAATGAAGCCTGTCACTTTGTTCTTCTCAGATTTAATGAAATTATCCATTACTTGTAATTTTATTCAGTGTTCATGGTCTAAGCTGACACATACAAGATAGACCTATCATAGAAATATAAAAAAATTACACTTTAAAACATATTCAGACTCACCCTGTGCTAAATCCTTTTGATTTAGATTCTACAAGATCCTTGAAGGAGTTTTATTTTCACCTGGGACAATTAGTATGATCAGTCGTGAAACATACACTAGCCTATTGATTCCAAAAAAAAAATCTTTTATCTGCAAATGAGGTGACCTCCTCTTCAACACCATCTTCTGCTCACACTCCTCAGAAAACATGAGTTAGACAAGAATCAAGTAAACGACGTCACTCCTCTGCCTATTGTTAGGACTGAAAACACTGATAAATGACTCTCTTCAGTCTCACATCAACTCTACTTCAGTTCATTCTTTCAATACTTGTGGTCAACGACAACATCTATTCTCTCAAGGCCTCTATCTTGTCTGCTACATATGCAGATGAAGATGTGCTAATTACGATTGTGACATATAGGTGAAAGCTCCAGCTAAGACTCTTTGGTCAAACTGCAAAAGAAAGAGTCGGAGACGTGAAGTAACTGTTCTCCCATAGCAGGTCATTTTTTATTATTATATTTCAGCTTAAAGGGTTAAGCACTGACGTTTTTAGAGAACAATTTCTAATTGAATAAAAAAAAAGTGTATTTTCCCCGAAAAAAACTTGACAAGTGCAAGCCTTTAATGAGAGCAGATCAAGCCATTATCTTAGTTCTCACTGATATCCACAAGACCTTCAACAAAACTGATAAACCACCAATTAGCAGTGGGAGTACAAATTACATTACAGAGTTGTTTTTTGTGTACTTTTCTTTGTTTTGTGTCATTTTCACTGATACTAAGTTCTAAAATCCCTGCCGCTCATGGATACAGCATATGGGATTGTAGTAGCACTATTGTAATAGTCTTAACGGATAAATGATTGCCTGATTATGGGTGTTATAAGATTAGCTTTGTGACACTAGTGTAAATAATGTCGTGAGATAACAGTTGTTAACAGTTGTTATGCAACTCAGTGCCCTGACTTACCCATAACCAGCAGTGTCACCTTGTGTGTGTCCACTCCAGGTGATTTCTTCACTTTACACTGATAGGTGGCACTTTGAGCAGGTGTCAACAGAGATATAGAAAGTGAAGCGTCACCCGTTGAGGGGTCAGGAGCAGCAAAGTTGAGCCCTTTTGCAAGGGCGTGGTTAGCATGGATGTATTTAGTGCCACTGGTGTAGGACATGAGCTGATGGAAAACAAAACAACAATGAAAGACTCAGGATCAGATCTTTAACATTGTGAAACTTTTTAACACAGTTTTCATCATTTTGGCTTAATAACTTTAGAACTATGCAAAGCACATGTCCCTCAAATCAGACTGTACCAGAAACTGGGAGATGGGACTGCTGCTGTTGGAATAACAACTATGTAAAGGATTGTTGGGCCTTGGCGGAGGTTTGCGCTCTCCGAGCGCTCTTGTGTTTACTATGTGATTCATTCTCCACTTGTTTACAGCAATAGCTGGAGAATGGTGTCATCAAAACAGCTCTCATAAATCTACTGTTCATTACTGGTTTGTAATGGTCAGTACTGAATTGCTGGTGAAGAAAATGGTGCATTGTGGTGACAGGGTTTGGTTTGTGCTCAGTATGAGGTGAGAGAGAGTGTAGGTGTGGTTCAGGGAAGCAGGGTTGGGGAGAGAGAGAGATAATTATAACAGGTGTTTTGTGTAGTACTGATTTCCCTATCTCCCTTATCTGCAGTAGCGTGTTGGACCTGAGAGAGTCTGTGACACACACAGAGTCTGTGTGACTAGAGACGCGAGTCGCACATTTGAATTGAAGATTGAAACATCTGGAAGCTAAAAAGCTTTGATTTAAGTTTGCATTTAATTTTTTTTTTTTTTTTTTACAAAATGTCATCTACGAAGCCGTGACTCTCTCAGTCACGGCTTCGTAGATGACATTTTGTTCTCTCAACCAACACACTTTGCTTCTGCAGGCTCAGGCAGCGGGACAAATGTGTAGTATTTGCAGTTCGGGAGGTTCCCCAGGCCTCCACGGGGTTTTCCCCCTTAGAACTGTTGTTTGTTGTTTGTTTGAACTGTGGTGGCAGAGTTCACTGTTACAAGCATCTACGAGTTACAGTCCTACATATTTTCCTCTACTCATGGAGCCCAAACCAGAGAGATAAAGATCAGTATGAACACATTAGCATACAACTTTACAGTATGATAATATGCAGGGAGCGCGTGTTTGTTTGCTTGATTGTGAGCTCAGATGCTCCTCAGTGGCCAGAAATCAAAGAATATAGTACAGTACAACTTATAGTACAACTTGTACCATGCAAATTCTGCTTCTTACCATCTGATCCTTCTGTGTAGTGTCTGGACTGACTACAGACCATTCAATGTCAAGTACTCCAGTGTCCAAAGGGCTTGATGTGAACCTGCAGCCCAGAGTCACACTCTCTCCCTCAGCCTTCTGGATAGTCTGCGGGCCCGTGGACGTCACCTGCAGGCCTTGTGTGTATTTTAGTTCTTTGGAAAACAGACAAGTCTTCAAATCAATAACACATATAGCTGTTACCTGATCTCTATTGTAATCCTCAAGGATAAATATGATGTGCTTTCATTCAAAGATTTTTGCACAGTCACAGAGCCACAGTTTATGTTTTCCTCACATTATTTTTATGGATGCATGTAATATTGATTCAGTTTTTTTTTCTCTAATGAGGTCTGGGGAAGAAAGCAACAAAAGCACACACTTTATAGTTCCAATGCAACACATGCAATTATAAGCCACCATGGACATCTGAGGCCTGTCCAAGTGTTTCAATCTAAAAATGACTTACTGGAATTATTTTGAGGCAAATAACACAAGAAGGTGCTCTCCAGAAAAATGTGAATCAGAGTTCAAGTAAGAATATAACTCAAGGCGCTTGAGAACACAAAAGAGATGCATTAAAAGTCTTGTAAAAAAATTCCATGTGTGTTTCTTTTTTTCTCTCTCCATTTTTCAATGTGACCCAGAGGAAATGAGTTCAGAAAAACATGTCTGTAAAAGTACAACATTATTAAAATGAAAGATAGCAAATGTAATTAACTCTACGTACATGAAGTATATCTTTTTTGTTTCAAACTATATGTATAAGATCTACAGTTCAGTCTATAGGAGGATCCTTGCCATAATTAAACCTATGGGTCCAAATCCCTGGAACATTGGGTAGTCAACAGTTGTCTGGAGACATATTTTCACAATCTGATTGGACAAACACCAAGCGCCATGGTAACACATCTGAAAGCTGAGTCCGCTGAAGCCGACAGCTAAGCAGTGTTTAACATAGAAGAGTCATGAAGGTCTCAGTGATCATACCTGAAAAAGCTGCTTAGAAATAAGTTCAGCTGTGTAGGTTTGTGTTCCATTCTTACCTGTGCTCAACATGACTGCAGCGCACAACACAAAGACAAGCAACCAGGGCTGGTGGCTGAGGCAGAGCACTGAACTGGAGCGACAGCAGCTTTGTCTGGGCATAGCGGTCCTGTTTAAAATCATTTACAGCAAATGGTCAAAATAACTGAGATTATAACAAACAGTGCAGTGGATTTCTAGAGTGCCATATGAAATAGGTTTTCTGGTGTTAAGGTGAGCTCTTTAATTAAATAAAGCATGGATATTAAAACACATGTTCATATTGATATTACCTGCAGATGCTAATCCAAACGTGTGGCAGTGGAATATAATGCATCAAGGAGCGGCGTGCTGCCTGGTGCTCTCTCTTTACTCCTCCTCCAGTCTACTTCCTCCGCATCAACATAAAGGCTTGTGATTGGATGGTTGATCTACCTGTTTTACCTGTTCACCAAGTGGTTTCCTTGGAATTTCTCATCAGCTGTTAATATCCCATTTCATACCCCTCTATAACCACGCTATATCCTCGACTTAATGAAACAAAATGAGGGACAATACGATTTTAATCAGTTAAATAAAAGCAATGGGAACATGCTTGAAGAAATCAGCGCCCTAGAAGCTGAATAATGAAATAAAGAAAATAATAAAATGGCCATCTAATTATGAGGGGGTTGGAAACTCAAGGACTGAACTGTATTGAAAACAAAATATCTTCAACACAATACCACCCCACCTTTAAAGTGAAGTCAGGAACTTTGTATTGTCTTTTCCAGTTTATTTCGATAAAAGCAAAAGAAATAAATAAAACCTACTTATAAAACTTTAAAATAAAAAGAGAATCATCTGCCTCCATCTGTAGGAGCAAACTCAGCTACTGCAGACGTTTGTTGTTGCACACCTCACGCCGCTTTAGCATCTCTCATTTGTCAGATGCCTGTGGTTTCAAATAATCAGGGAGACGAAGAGAGAACATGAGGTCTCAGGTGACATGAAACCGGTTTTTCAGCCAAAAGCATGAGGTCTGTATGTAAAAAAAAAGAAAAAAAAAGGCTTAGCTCTGTGGCAGATTTACAGGGGGGGAAGCTTTTATGAGAGAAACTCGAAGCATCCATTAGGACAAACAGACATTAAGGATAAAAAAAGAGCATCATTTCTAACTGTACAAAATATCAAAGCTTCATTTAAATCTCAGGAGTTCAACACATTTTTTGCAGGCTTTGTGAGTTATCAGAGACAAATCAATTTAAAAACCAGCATAACTCCTCTCTGACCCCACACCCACTCTTTTTTTCTTTTCTTTCATAGTAACAACTGTTATAAAGACAATAGGGGAAATGATATATGTCCAGGAGTGAGTTGGATTTTGCAGAGGGAAATTATATTTAATTGATTCAAATATGTGAAACTACAATTCCTTTTGTTTTCCTTATTATTTTTACATGAAGAAAATGAACAATTTTAATCGTCTGAACTGTTCAGGACTTCCTCTTTTACTGTACTTCACAATTCACCATTAAAACCTACCCAATTTGGATTGTTTTCATCTACACCGCTGGGTAGATATTGGACTAACACTGAATTAATCTACTGCTGTTTGTTTACCCAGTTGAGATGGGTTGAACATCAATCGTATTTTTTTACCTTTTTTTCAAGGCATTCATCCAATTTCTTCAACCTTGATCTGACTGTCATTTTCGTTTTGTAAGCAGCAGGAAGAAAATGAAGCAGCTAAATGAAACTGGCATTGGTATTTATTGTTTCAGAACATAGAAAAAGCACAGAATTTGCAGTGAGAGTTCAATCTGTTCTTTTCCACTTGTGTTTTCCTCCTTTAAATCAACTAACAGCAGTTTGCAAAAACCTTCTGAGCAAAGCTGCTGAAATAGACAACAAAACAAAGCAGGGCAGGAACACAAAGAAGAGATCGGAAAAGAAAGAAAATTCATTTGAATAGTGAGTAAAAGTGAGTAAAAGAGGACTGAGATTTATGAAGAGTTGCGTTCATTTCACATAACATAGCATGACCTCGGACATTACTTCCTATGAGTTTGAAAGCTTCAGTGTGTAGAACATTTTTCCATTTCGTAAATGTCATTCCTTTCATCTGCATGTCCATTCTCGTTTGGAAGGTGCATCATTAGTGAACCAATGTACAGTCATACATTTTCTTTCCTTTACAAAAAGGAAATTCAATCCGTATGAATGCATCCAATGTTCAAGAATTACTCCCATTACTTCAGTCTTAGAATTCATTGACATGCATTTCATAATAGCACAATTTATAAAAATACAAGTAAAAAAGGTGCTCCTGAACTGAATAAACTGCCCCCAGTTGCTTCACAAATGATTTTTCACACTTCCTCCAGATCTGTTAGATCTGTCGGTTTGGCCTCAAAAATGTGTTGATAACTTTCCATTGACCTATGCCTTTTTTTTTCTTTTCCCTATGTTTCACTCTCCACATGTTCTCCAAGGTCAGACTCTCATTTATGTTTCATTTGCATAGTATTGTCTTGTTTGATTCTGGCAGCAGCTTGATATAATTATGCTACTGCTACTGTATTAATGTGAGTAACTCCATTGTGTGTATCAATAAGACATATTCCAATGGGTGATGATTGTTCTCTATAAGAATCTCTAAATACTGAAAAGCATTTTACTTTTCTAGAGGAGTTACAATTGGGTTATTTGGCCAAAGACATGTCTGAAAAGACAGAGTGGTTCATTATGGTCTTCAGTTCAGACTGACTCACATTAAAATTCACTCAGACAGCATAACATCTAAAAATATAAACACACTTTCAAATGACCACTCATATTAGTATTGCAAACTTGCTTCAACCAAACTTATGATTCAACCGATGATTTCAAATTCAAATTTTGAAAACAGTTTTACAAATGCACAAGGCTTTACATCTGACAAAGTATCTTATGTTAAAAAAAATCAAAAGTGTTCTGCTGGCTTTTATTGCTGGGATTCATACAGCATATTGTCTGCCAAGTAGGTCACAAGCTCATTTGTTCACAGTTCCAAAGTGCACAGTTATGAAAGCAGCCCCAGCATGATAACCTAATTGATAAGGACAAGAAAAGAGACCTGTATTCTGTTTCTGAGTACTATTCAACAGCACACACTGAGCTTGCACAAAAAAACCCCCACTGAGTTTGAGTATGACTGCAGAAATTTGGGATGTTGTTATTGTTGGCGCTGGACTGTCTGGACTGAGTGCCGCTCATTTGCTGAGAAAAAGAAATGCCCAGTTGAAAATACTGATACTGGAAGGAAAAGGTTCGTAAAACCACACCATGATTGGAAGCATTTGCTAAGCGGTAAATAATTTTCACTGGAATCTAAATCATATCTTCTGTGCCATGCAGATCGCGTGGGAGGTCGTACGCTGTCCAGTGAAATACCAGCAGCTGATGGAGTTGATCGCTGGGACTTTGGAGGGCAGTGGGTTGGAAGGTAATGTTGATCAAAGCCTACTCAAATAATAAAGAGGAAAACAGGATAATTCATGCAACAGTAGCATTTTAAGAGTCACTGCAGTTTAGAGCTGAAGGACATTTTTCTTAGAGGGACACATAACATTACTCATTATACTGAAAACCATGTAGAAGCAGTTGAAATGCAGCAGAGTTGCTCTGAACATGAAACAAAGATGAAATGATTTTGGAGGGAGCTGTATGCTGGATTATGTAATCAGATTACAAAAATAAATACCTATATCATAAGTACCTATACATAATACATTATTCTATTATTATTATTATTATTATTATTATCTGTTTGGATTATAGTTACATGGCAATTTTTGAAATTATAATTCACAATTCTTGAATTTTTAGTTGACAATTAATTGTCATACAAATAATTTTGATTAATGATTTAATTGTCTTCTCTTCATTTTATCCCACCATCATTCATTTATGGCTCTCCAGTTTTTTCTTTTTCCTTTTTTTTATTAGTGGTCTTGATCCCTATCTTCTCGTCTCAAATTCAATGAATCGCCTCCTCCAAGTTTTGGCGCTTTTCATTTGTGGTTAGCTTAATTAACCGTGAACCTCTGAATGTCTAATAATTGTGATAGGCTGAAGCCAGATTTGTTAAAACTTTACATTTCTGTGTATCTAAATTTTAAATTGTACGCTTTGACAACACTCTGGTTATGTGTAGAGCCATTCTCAAGATAACAATTCTTACATATGGTAAACGTTACATATGGTACTTTTTGAAAATGGGTTCTAGAGTTGTTTAAGCATATTACATTTTCAGCCTAGCCGTTTGTGGACAGAACCGTACAGACAGAACAACGACAAAAACCATGTCGGACTATCCTGTTTTATTTTAGTTTAAATAGAAAATAACCCACAAAATAAAATTTGTATTATAAACAAGTGACATAAAATAAACTATAAATACAATATAAATAAGGCATTGCACAAAATAAGATATTAAAGAAACTAGTGAAGACATTAAAATTATTGCACAAACAAAAAATAATTGCAGTTTATATTTTTGTTTGTGCAATAATTTTAATGTCTTCACTGCTCTCAGCACACCTGGGCAATATATGGCTCTATTTACATACCAAATAAAAACAGTAAACAAGAAAACAAGTGAGATCAAATTAATTATGAATACGACATAAATAAGGTATTGCACAAAAAAAGATATTAAAGAAACCAGTGCAGACATAACAACACACAATAACTATATTGCACAAAATAACTATATTACAAAAACAAATCACAGAAACCTTTGGTTTTTACCACTATTTGATTGTTTGTTTGTTTGATTGTTGTTGACACTGATGTAAGCTTTAACAAACACACATGTATAAACATAACACAATAAACCAAAGGCTTACAACTATTACTTACTCAGCTCATACATATGTAACATGAACATAATATGATTCACAATGTAGGAATGCTGATATATGTATGAAACAATATGTATGACGCTCATGAAGTGTGTTGTATAATCTCTCAAGTGCTTCATGATGCTTTAAACAAATTCCCAAGCATTTTTCTAGCCAAAGAAATGTCTTCCTGAGGCCACTTTTTCTCTAATATCTGAATAAATGCATTTATGATAATGCATCAGCTCAGATTGGGTTTACCCTCCAATAAAAACTAAAACACTCTTAATGTACTGTAAGCATTATAAAAATGGCATCCTTTCTCTTTCAGCACCCAAACGCACATCTTGGAGCTCATAAAAGAACTGGGCTTCGAGACCTATCCACAATTCAATACTGGCAAGAATGTGCACCACATGGGTGGGCCAGGTACCAAAATTCGCACCTACAGATCCAGTATCCCTGCTCTATCCATAGTGGTGTTAATGGACCTCACCCAGCTCTTGTGGAGGGTAAGGTGACAGACTTAGACAGCAGTATTCTGTACTTAAGACTATGTACAGGTAGAGGTGATAAGAATTAGCTATATAACTGTCAGGATTTTAAAAAAGCAGGACCCAAAGATGCAGACAACACAGGGGCAGAGTGCAGTTCAGTGATTTAGGGGACACAAGGAAGATGCAGCAATGAACTTATAGACAGAGAATACATGAGCAAAGAGAAAGGGAGGAAACTGGAACTAAACACAGAGACTAGAACACAGACAGGAACCAAAGGAGTAAAACAGATCATAAGAGAAGACAACAGGGAGTGTAAAGCAAAACACAAGGCAAGGAATAAAGCTATAAAATAATACAGGAAACAGAGACTAAGTCATGAAATGAACCTTAAAAAATAAGACGAACCAAAAACTAGAATCAGATACATGACATATAACCACAACTCTCAGTGGATAAATATACTTATAATGTTGCTGTGTAGATTAATGTGTTTCATGTTTGTTTGTTTTTTGGTGTGTTTTTCTTTTCTAAATCTGTCTGCATAAATATTCATGGTTTATGCCAGAATTGGTAAAAAACTTTGTTTTTAAAATTACATGCAGTTTGATTTTGCAGCAGATAAGTGTTATTTCTGTGCGTGGGACTGTGTAATGTGTTTCATGATGACTTTTGCATATATACTACAGTACAATTAACATGATATACAGCATTTATATCAGCAGCTATACAGAGATCCTTTTTTAATGACCACATTCTTTCATAATCGGCTTTATTGTCCAATATCATAACTGAATGAAGAGGTCCCAAATGAATGTGATATCAATTATAAAGCAGTTTGTTTTTGGATTGATAGGGTGAGAGTATTTTTTATCCTAAAATGATCACACTTTTTTGCACAGGATACATTGTTAGAGTGTGAGAAGCAGAAATTGTGTGGAGGAATCAATTATTGTATTTTTTCCATCTGTATAAATGGGATACGTTTTTGTTCACAGTGGTAAATTATGTGTGTGTGTGTGTGTGTGTGTCACTCAGATTGACAGGTTGTGTGCCACAGTGTGTGTCCAGGATCCCTCAAGGACACCCAATGCAGTTGAACTGGACAGCATGACTCTGCACTCATATATTGAGCAACATGCTTGGACTGCAGGTCAGGGTTAATACTTGATTTGAATGGCTCCATTGCATTCCATTGCAAATTTGATATTTCAATTTATTTCTAGTGACAGCATTTTACAGAAAGACATTGATTCTTATTAAAATAATAATAAAAAAAGAACTAGAATGGCATCAGCGGAGCACAAACCTCTGCAATGGCCTAACATGACCTTTTAATTCAATCCAGCTTAAGTCAAAATCAGACAGCAAACTACTTGACGACAGATTTGATGTCATTACACAAATAATCATCATTGTTCTCTCTCTTTGTACTATCATCTCTATCTGGTTTAGACCTTCATGCACAATAAATTGCATTTATTTGACATTGCACACTATACAATGCAACACAACAATTTGCAGAGCACTGTCATTTCAGGAAAATGCATAGTATTACTCTGTATCTGAAGGCTTAAGTATGCATTCAATCATGCCCTTTCTGCCAGAAATAAAGGAGGAGATGGGACTGTGCAGCAGGTCTGTATTTGGTGTCGAGCCGTCTCAGATGTCCTTCCTATTCTTCCTGATGTATGCCAGGGCAGCTGGAGGACTTCTGCCACTGCTGGAGAACACTCCAGGTTCCGCTCAGGAGCTCAAGATAAAGGTAGTTCATATCCTTCTCCTGGGTGCATATTATTGAATTGAGTGCCTTGAAAAAAATACAAAATAAAAAAATAAAGTGACCACATTTCTCTTCTCCACTCCAAAATCTGGAGTAGAGAAGAGTCAAGCCCTCTCACAGCAAACACAATGCTACACAATCATGGGCTGTCTAAACATTTCAATCTGCATTTAAGTTATGGTTTCATACTCTTCTATTTTTGTGCCGTTGGTGCTGAACCTTGTCTCCTTTCCCGGTGGGAAAGTTTTGACCCTGAAAGAAAATGGCAACAAAGCTTGTTAGTTGCACACTTCCTTTTTTTTTTTTTCCACTTTCAGCAATTTCCTGAAGCAATTACTCTGAGTAGCACTGCAATCATGAAACAGTAGATAAAAGGGAAAATTCAAATCAGCTCTGTAATGACTGAAATAGCTGTAAGAGACATACAATTCAACTATTTGTTCATCTGTAAACACATTTTGTCAATATTTTCTTCCAAATTTTTATCCTCAAATCACTCTGGTTGTGTACATTCCTCCTTTCTGTTGCACTCAGACACACAGCAGCTTTAATTTTGTACATTGTTTAATCACTACATATTGGTTCTCGCATTTAAAAAAGTATTTTCAAACTACTTTCAAACTTTCAAATGAAATCCCACCAGAACATCTCCAGAATCATCTCCGTTGCTGATGTGTTTTAAAAAAAAAAAAAATATATATATTGGGGAGAATAATGGGGACCACAAGCAAACATATTTTATTGCATTGAGGTATCAGCAGAAGTCTCAGAGGTAAATATATCAATGTCTTAACAAATATAAAGAATTGTGTGGGCTTAGATACCAGGAGGGGTTTGTTGTTTTCTAATGTGGGTGAAGTGACCCTTTAACTATAGCGTTCTGCCCACCCATGAAGACTCTGTGTTTAGCCTGACATGTAGTATTTGTCTCTCCACAGGGAGGCACCCAACAGCTTTCAGAGTGTCTGGCAGATCTTGTTGGGTGGAAGAATGTCCGGCTGGGTTCTGCTGTGACGGCCATATGGCAGGTAGAGTATACAGTAGCAGCTCACTCAGGGATTGATGAGGCGTGACACAGAGATAACAGCTTCCTCGGTGGGGAAACGGGCCGTTTCCTGTGAAGGCACTGTCTGCTCCGCCTGACTGTCTTCCTTATCCACAGCTGAGAGACCAAGAAGGCTCAAAGCACCGCTAAGATTAGAGCCTTACCTCAGTTTATCCTTTACTTCCACCGTTCTTGTATTTGTTAGTGCTGATTGTTAGACGTATAGAATATTGAATATTTATAAGTGATGACAAAATCTGAAAGGATGGATAGACCAACAAAATAAATTAAAAGTTAGGCAGGTATACAATATATTAAATTGAATATATTTGGATGGTGGGACAAAGTAACAAATTCGAACATGTCCCCATTTAGGAGAAATATTTGTCTTTATTTTCTGACAATTCAGCAGCCAATCAATGGAAAAGCTTAACTTTTAAATGATAATTATTTCACTTTCCGTTTTCTTTCAGTTTTAAGAAGGCACATTGGGCTCTGGACAATTTTGATTGACATTGTTTTCACTATATTTTAAAGACCAATTGATTGGTCAAGATTGTAAGGCTTATAACACAACGGACTGGACCCAAGAGCAAGAGTCAGACTCGCTTGAGGTGGTTTAATCAGAAAAAACAATTTGCAAGAAAATTGGTATTTTTTGGGGCTCTGAGTAGCTGGATGAGTGGCTGGGCTGATGGAGGACTGGCAGGGATGAAAAATATCTACCAAAAAAAGCAGTACAAAGAGCCAACTAAATGTCTGCCACATAAGGTTGACGGATGATCTGGCGATGAGTGGAGAACCAGGGTTATAGAGCAAGCAGCACGGTTTGATGGTGAACTGGAGACGGGTGTGGTGAAGATCAGCCCACATCACCAGGTGCAGTCACAGCCACAGGCACACAGACTAGAGGGGAAGAGAGAGGGGATTAAGGGGGGGAGAAAGATAGCAGTTGACAGGTTAATCAACAGTGAAAATAATTGCTGCTTGCAGCTCTACATTTTATACACTACAATCACGATTCCCAAAAAGTTGTGACATTATGTAAAACAGAATGCAATGATTTGCAAATCCTTTACAACCTAAATGCAATTGAACACAGTTCAATGTGTTCAAAATGTTCAAACATTTGTAAAAATACGCACATTCTGAATTTGATGTTTGCGGTATGTTCCAAGAAGTTTGGACAGGATTCTGTTTACCTTTGTGTTACACCATCGTTTCTTTTAACAACACTCTTTGGGAAGAGAGGACACTTGTTGATGTTTTTGAAAGTGGGATTCTGTCCCGTTCCTGCTTGATATATGACTTCAGTTGCTCAACAGTCCGAGGTCTCTGCTTGTCGTATTTGATGCTTCGTAATGTGTCACATGTTTTCGATGGGGGACAGGTCTGGATTGCAGACAGGCCAGTCTAGTACCCAGACTCTTTTACTCCAAAGCCACGCTGTTGTATGGCAGCAGAATGTGGGGATGACCCTGATAAAAACATCATCCTCTGACATCATAGGTTGTTGTAACGTCCCTTTACCTTCATGGGCATGTAATGTTTTTTGTTCTTACCTCTTACCTGCAGAGACTCCTCTTGATTCTCTCAATCTGTTGATGACATTATGGATTGTTGATGTGAAAATCCTCAAATTCCTTCCAACTACGTGTTTTTAGAAGCATTGTTGTTAAACTGTTGGACTATTTGTCCTCTCAGATTTTCACAAAGTAGTGAACCTCATCTTTGCCTGTGAATGACTGAGCCTTTCCAGGATGTCCCTTTCATACTCAATCATGATACTATCACCTGTTACCAGTGAACCTCTTTACCATGTGGATCGATCCAATCAGGTGTCTTTGAACATTCTACAACTGTTCCAGTCTCTTGTTGCCCCCATCCAAACTTTTCTGAGCAGTGTTGCTGCATAAAATATATTTATAATAAATATAAATTTATAAATCTCAATGAAGCTGATTAGGTACAACTTTAGATATATCTACTTGAACATTCTGCTTTATTAAAGTTTTACGGAGCATCCTGACTTTTTTGATATCAGGGTTGTGAATAATTATTTGCTGCAGAAAAATAATCCAATTAATCCATTTTGAAAATAATTATCAATTCCAGCACAAGGCCCAAACACATAACAGTGATAATAAGAATAAGGAGGCATGCATTTGCTAAGTATTCCCTTAAAGAGTCACAGAAGGAGATCCTATCCAGGCATGCATCTGGTGAGAGACAGAGCACTCTTGACATTTTGCTAGTCCTCTCAGAGCATACACATACTGACTGACAAACACATCCACACTTAGATTCACTGCTACAGGCAACTTAACTTCACCTAAGCTGAACCGGAAGCCCACACAGACACAAACAGAATGTGTAAACTTCACACAGAGACGCCCCCAGCCAGCCTGGTTGACTTCCCAGCCAGCAACAGTGCCCAAAAATATAACATATAACAACATAAAGCAAATATTTTACGAAAAATGTAAGTGGAAATAATTAAATTGCCTTCCTTGAGATTGAGAAAAGCTTGTCCAAACACTTTTCATTTTCAGCTCTTACTCTGAAGAAGCTCAAGAGCCAAGGGTCATTACAGTGGTGCTGGAAGATATGAATTCCTAATTACAGAGGGTCTTTACTGTGCAAAGACTATAAGACCCAATCCCAAACTTACTAAGGAGCTAGAGAGCTAAACATATAGTCACTTCATTTCTTTTTAAAAAATATTTTATTGTTATGTTTCTTTAATTTTCCACTCAATATATTACATACATAGAGGACAATTACACAATTTATATAGGTTAAATTATTAATATAAGTTTAATTAATTAGTATATACTGTAGATAACAGAAAATAAGTAAGGAAACAGTCACAAACAAAAAAAGAAGAAAAAAAGACACATATATATATATATATATATATATATATATATATATATATATATATATATATATATATATATATATACACACATATCTTAAGAAGTGATAGAGTCATTTCATTTCTAATTTTCAACACCCCAAATATCTAGCTTTCTGCAGTCACAGTGACATTCGGTGCATACTTTTAATTATTAGCAGAGGTACAGTATATGTTAAGAAGAAGTATGTGAGATCAAGCGAGCAAGCACCAAAACACTGCTGGTAAGAGCAAAATATCTGCAGTGATGCAAAACTCACTGATATACAATAGAACAACTTATCATGACAGAGTTATTCAAATACATTTTACATGTTATTTTGTCAAGTCATTCACATGATTATTAGAATATCATCTGCGGAGATTATCATTATTGATATCTATAAAAATATGGGACACATTCTGATAGAAATAGGTTTGAAACTATTGTCAGCTACTGGGATGAAGAGTTCGATCAAATAAGATCAAAAAAATGTCTGCATCTTGTATTTGAAATAAATTGTGTCAATTATTATGATTATTATATTATATATTTATTATACTAATCAGCTCCACCACATCGAAGAGCATGTTACCAGCAAATTTGTGCGACTTGCTTATTATCAAATAATTTTCTGTTAATATATATATATTATATATATTTCTGTTAATATGTTTGAACAGGATGCTGAGTGGGCCAGGGTGACAACCGTCACCAACACCTTCTTGTGCAGAGCTGTGATTGTCACCTGCCCCCCTCATTTGGCAGGTCAGTCTCCCGCTTCCGTCGACTCGCTACATGAAATTTTCACAGATGCAGAAGGCACACATCCTCCTCAGTCACTATGTCGGTCAAATGTGAAAAACTCTGCACTCATGCAGATAAATCTTAGGTTTTTCTTCTTTTTTTTCATTCTATAATTTTTTTTTTTTTTTTTTGCTGAGGAGTGTGGCAATCACTTTGGCTGTAGTAAATTCTGTCTGAGGTCAGGCCCTGGACTGAGGAATTCCCTGGATTGGATTTTGAACCAGAGGAAGAAATGAATAGCAGAACTTTTAAATGGGAGCTAATGTGACATCCGTTATAGTTGGCAGTGGGAAGTTGAAAGTGTCAAACACTTCATCACCATCCTGTATGTTGAAAATCAAACTTAGAAGCATTTCTTTGTAAATAGCAGCACGCATTACGGCAAATATAATGTGTGGTCAGTCATAGTGCATTTGACATTTGACATGTGCAAGCGAGTTATACAAAACACATCCAACCCCTGAGAAGAATCCTTTTGTTTTCCTGATAGGAAAATAGAAATCCTCCAACCTCAAATGAACAGCAGGGCAAACTAGTGGTGACTTTCTGCAGTTTGGATGGTGTTTGGCTGTGCAGGACACATCATACAGTAAGACTGAAGTAGGTGCCGGTTGATGGTTAGTGAGACTAGGAACTCTGGCTTTTCTTGCCAGGTTTGGAAAGGGGTCGAAGCTGAAGCTCGGGCTTACTTTGGGTCTGTGCCTGTTTACACTAAGCTGGCAACAGATCTGTCACTCAAAGTCTCATGCTCAGAGTCATGGACTATGGCCAGGTTCCTTAATGAGACAGGTTTGAGAGCAATGTTGAATTATGCAGCACGGATTGCTCCGACTCGCATGCCACAGTGCCGCGCTTTGGCCTTAATTCAGCGCTTGGAGATTGACAGGGACTTTCAAAAGCCAGAGTCGGGCCAGCGATTGAGACGTCGCCTCTCTCAAAAGAAGTCAGGAAAAATTATAGAGAGGGTTAGAGCTTTAAGTCATTTGTGTGACGTGATTCATTTGAAATTTATGGAAGTGGGCAAACCTGAGAGGCGTTCCAGTGAGAGAGGGGGGGGAAGAAGAGAGCTTAATGCAGACAGAGGGAATGATAATAATGGCTCTGGATGAGTCCAAGCCTCATGTGGACAGGAGAAAGTGTAAAGGATCATGGTACCTCCTCCCATTCTAATTGTCTCTGACATTCCCAATTAATTCTCATGTCACATGCTTTTGGATCAATGATTAATGAACAAATAACGTTAATACTTTCCAGGGTCTGGGAAGTGCTTGGCATCAAAAGAGACGGCTACATTCACACAAACACATGCTATATGAGCTGAGTGTTCCTTAATAGTTTCCTGTTACTGGCTCCTAGATTTATCCTTCCATTCATCCATCCGTCTTTTAAAATGAGTCCTGTCATTTCCTTTGTCACCTTTTCTCTTACTACTCCTCTGACTCACCTCAATGATTTATGAACCATTTGGTTTGACTGCATATGAAATTGCTATGCATGCATGAAAAAGATGAGCTTGGAAATGAGAGTTTTAGCCCTGTGTTGACTTTTGAAAGTGTAGTTTAAGTATGTGCATGTTTCAGCCACTGAATAAGGCATACATAATAAAAAAAAAATAAAAAAATCCCAATTAACTTTTCACAGCATGTACTTGGAGTATAACATAATTAGGCGTACTGTCTAGCATTAAGTGTTAGCTACTGAGACAGCTCTGCAGTTACCTAATTAACATTTTGTTTTGATGGGTTTTTCTGTCTCTCTGTATCAAGTACAAAATCCCTGGTAGGATCATAACTGTCTGGCTTTGAGTGCATGTGTCTGGGAGGGCATTTATGTGGACATTTATTCTAAAATGGATCAAGCAAAAGTTCATGATTCCACTTTCTAAAGTCGTTGTATCTGCACTGAAAGAGGATTTTATCTGAAACTCAACTTGACAGGCAGCCAGCAACACTTTATCTGGCGTTGCCATCTATCTTGTCATGGATTGGGAGCGGCTGTAATGAAAGCAGGCTTGAGCAGTGGTGAGGAAACTATTACATTTGCCACTCGCAGTTTAGTCCGGAGCCTTGTTTACACTAGTGGAAAACAGGTAAGGAGTGCATTAACATTGATTTGTCAACTGGTGCTGTGAGCCAGGATTCTAGGGCAGCATCCTCAGTGCTGTGAATGAAACTAATGGAGCCTAATTTAGAGATGAAACATGAAGTGGGAGCTGAAACGATTGTGTAGATTTAAAAAAATGCACTGGGATCTTTATCTTGCTGAGTTTAAAGTTGTATCTGCTTCTACTTTGAATCTCTCCCCGATGGGCAACATAGCAAGTGTTGATGAGCAGACAGTGTTGGGAAGATGGGGAAGATTTACACTGTAAAGTAATGCGAGAGCCATCTTCTGATATCATAAGGAAAATAGAACTGAATGCCAGCAATGGAATTTATTCTTGTCCGACCACATAATACCACCGTATTGTTGGCTGGTTGCAGGCATGACAGACATAGATTGACTTGACAAATGCACATTGATTTGACTGGCAGACAAGATAACCAATCGAAAATAAAGATCAATATTAGAGTTCATACTGTCCAATTGAGCGTGTCTAAATGTAGAGACAGCTCCTTGTAAAGCCTTGTAAGTCCTTCACATTGTCCATAAATATGGAAGAAGGAGGCGACACTACTGCAGCACAAACTAAAGCGACATAATAAATATTATATTGTCATAATATAATATTATATAAATATTATATTCTACATACTGCATGACCTTCTTACCAAAGAGAATACATTTGGATGCTACTCCTTATTAATAATCAACATATTGATAAGTAACTGAAAATGAATTGCATATTTTTTTCACAGTATAACTGTAGCAGACTAGGATTAGATTTATTTTACTATTTAATTACACAGCTCATGGAACTCATAGCTTTAAAAAGCTTTGCTCACAAATGGAAAATGCTAATCATCTTTTAGTAAAGCTCTTTTCAATGTGTCAATAAGAGATCAATACTGACATTGATATGTGAGAGTTTTTGTTTCTAAAATATGAATAAGAAGTTTTGTCCACGACTTATTTCTTAACCCCAGCACAAAACGTTCAGTGTGTATGATTTAAGGGGATTTAGGGGAAGAAATGGAATGTAATAGATTGTTTCTAAACCTGTTACCTTAAAAAGAGTCTTTTTCTACAGTAGCCTAGAATGGACAAACCAAATACTGGCTGTAGAGGTGGGGTGTTCAGTTGGTTGCAATCTGTGACATCACTTTTAGCAAACCCTTTTGACAACGATCCTAAAACCTTGATTTTTAAAGAACTGTGACCAACATATGTGCTCTGAATAGTAATAGTTCTCTTTTTGGCAAGTGTGCCCAGCATATAGACTGCAACGCTGCATCTATTCCTGTATAACAGTTCTTATTAAGAGAGTCAGAAAACTATTATTAAAGATCTGACGTGGTATCAATCCAAAAGGACCTTTGAAAAGTCCCTATCATGAAGGGATAACTCAAAAATGCATTAAATCTGCTTTCCCAAGACAGTGTGTGGTGTAGATTGATTAGATTTGACTGGCAGCGGTGTCTCTGTGGCAGCATGAGCTAACAAGTCCATCAAATTACACAACTCCCCTGCAATATCACAACTCCTCTGCAATATACCTTGCTTTCTTCCTCAAGCATATTTGTCTGTCCTGCCTTTATCTCCATGATAAATTGAGACAGCATACTCAACTTGCATCACGATTTTCTTTCCCACTTGGGTGTGCTTTCTTGTGCCCTGTGCCAGAGAATTATTCGGCCATTACATGCCTCTACTGTACATGGTTATATTAATAATAGTTATTAGTTACCTGCGTGTTTTAATTGCAGGCATCTAGTAATTACACTTCAAATCAGAGCTTTCACGTCACAGTAATAAAAAAGACATTAAATTATAAGTTTTGCAAATAAAACATGAGACTAAAGTTGGCTGATATAGTTTATTGAGAGGCAGCTGCTCTGTAGGTGTGCCCAATTAATATTAACTGGACATATGAGTGACTAGTATTTTTTAATTTCTTTTAGATACTGTATTAATCCCACAGGGGGAAATTCTTTCTCTGCATTTGACCCATCCCTGAGGAGCATTGTGGTGCCCAGGGAGCAAATTGGGGTTCAGTATCTTTGCTCAAGGATACTACGACTTGTAGACTTGCAGGGGCTGGGGATCAAACCACTGACCTTTCGTTCTGTGAACGACCTCTCTACCTCCTGAGCCACAGCCACCCCAGATATTTCCCATATTAGTATTTAAGGTAAATTGAAGACAGTACATCAGTTACAAGGTTGAGAGTTTCTAAAAAGAAAAAAAACATAGAATGAAGCAATACAACACAAGCACCAGAAACATTAATTTACAAAACATGAGGTGCTTTTGACTCTTTCAATTTCCATCTCTGAAAATACCGATTAAGAGACAGCAACTGAATAAAGCATGATATATTATATAAGTCATATATATACACCTTATATAATCATCCATTACCATTGAAGGCCTGCCCACTCAAAAAGCACAAACTGCAGATATACAAATCTCAAGGGAAATTGTTATGTTGTATTTCTATTGTGAACCCAAAGACACGATTCACAAGAAGACAAGGTGAACACAGTTCAGAGCAGGTTTAATTGCAGTTAAATGATAAAACAAAGACAGAGGAGAAAAGGCTGGAGGCTAGAATGAAAGCAAGGGTGACGCAAGCCAACCAGGATTCAGGTGACTAATAGACCCGAGACACATGGGAACAAAGAGTGAGCAGGATTCAAACAGGAACATGGAGAACAATGACTAACTTCCTCATCAATTAGAGTCTGACTGTACTGCAGTTCTATTACAATGAGGCAAGAGTGGAGTGAAGTATTGTGTAATACTGTGTATACAGCAGTTGTTGAGTGGATTTGTCGCAGGTGGACAGACACAGAGAGAACAAAAAGGGGAGCAAAAAGAAAAACAAAGGAGGGAAGACCAGCAGAAACACTACAGCAGGGATGTCAAACTCAATTTCATCCCGGGCCACATCAGCATTACGGTTGCCCTCAAAGGGCTGGTTGTATCTGTAAGACTATATAAATGATCTGGTTATTATTGGTTTTAGTAATAACTTAATTAATGCTCTGTTATGTCACACAACAGGGCAAAATCACACAGCTAGTATGGATCTGACAGTTCGGGCAAAGGTTTTCCTTTACTTTGCATGAAAAGAGACATTTCCTCCCGAAGCTCAAAACAAAATGGCTTGAGGACGGCGCTCCTACTCAGCCACCGTACTTCTGTATGGTACAACACATCTCCATGTTACGAGCCCACCTCCCTCAAAACTAGTTGGAACTGACGATGATTCAGGCCCCGCGCCCTTATGAAGTTCACCATTTTCGTGACTGTGGTCATTACATCATCCAGTTCCAGAATCTTGCAACACAGAGCTTCTTGGTGGATAATGCAATGGTAAACTGTCAGGGGTGTGTGGCAGCTATTTTAGCATTTTCTCTTTCACCAGTCCAACCAAGCCAGTTCTCTCGCCACACATTGCAGGTGTGACGTCAGTAATAAGCCCCACCAACTTTCCCCAGGGTAATGTCAGACTCACAGACTCCTCCACCGCATTGAAGATGTACCTCCACATCGTCATCCAGTGCATGGCGGTCACATCGAGGAGCTCTTCACTGACAGACAAGTTCGTCTTCACGCCTAGCTGCGCCGTATCCTTATTATCAGTGCTTTCATCAACAGCTAATGAAAACGCCCAATAACTGTGTGCTTCTTTAGCCAGCTGTGTCGTCAGATTTCCCGCCATTGTAGCTCCCTGACTCGTCAGCGACAGTGTTTCTTGAAAAGCTGACATTGTTAAAAGCCTGTTTCTGGTCAGGACACACCTGCTCACATACCTTCAGCTTTAAAAATGCACCTTCTGAAAAATTTCTTCAGCCACAATAAAGCTGGCTTTCGCTGCTGCATCATCTTTGGCTGTAACTTTTGTGAAGATATTCTGTTGAGAATGCAGGCTGCCTTTTAATTCTTGCTCTTCTTGTTGCTTTTCTTGGTGGCTAAGGTTAACATACTTGGCTCTGTGTTTGGTGTCGAAATACCACCGTAAATTGCATTCCTTGCACACTGCCACTGCTTCGTAGCAAAGATGACATACCAGCTTGTCTCCATTAAGCACAAACACTAGACTAATATGTGGCTAGACATATTCAGTACACAGGTAACAATCATCGAGTTGCATTGTGGGACATGTAGTGTATGGACACTGTAC
This sequence comes from Chaunax sp. Z400, assembly GCA_037577475.1. NCBI lineage: Eukaryota > Metazoa > Chordata > Actinopteri > Lophiiformes > Chaunacidae > Chaunax > Chaunax sp. Z400. The sequence continues at coordinate 4,289,175 of CM075199.1, forward strand.
CTCTGTAAAGTGGCATAGAATTATATTATAAGCAAATTATATTCTTTGCAAGCTCTCGCGGACCACATAAAATGAGGTGACGGGCCAGATTTGGCCCACAGGCCTTGAGTTTGCACCTGTGCACTATAGAGTTGATGAAAGACACAGCCTACAATGAAAGAAATAATCAACAGAACTGTAACATTGGCAAATAATGGTGTGTTCATGTTGCACCCTGTCACTTTGTGTAAGAAACAATATTCTCTGGTCCTTTAATGAGTAGTAATATTGAAATGCATCATCTGTTTGTGGTCCAAAAGCTGCATTTACAGATTTTATTCATAGGAGAAAAGCCATCTGACAGTAAACCACAGTTAAATGAACTCCCAAACTAATGAGGGCAATTTCAGGGTCATCCATCTTGAATTTATTTTAGTTGAGACCAACAAAAGCCTATTAAATAATGTCGGAGCTACACTATGTGTATGGAGAGATGAGGGAGGGTGTCTGCTACGACGATCAGGCCTTCATTTTCAATAAGTGTCAAGGGACTATGCACCTAATTCAATTAATGATCTTTGATGTAATGTGCCTGTAGATACAGGACTCCATCTTTAACATTTGGATTAAGTGGTTGGTGAATTGCGCTGCCAATCTCTGATGGCCTTACAGATTTATGAGATTTTTTTTTCATTTGTTTGGTCGGTCATTCCTCGTTACTTTGAACTGACCTTGTGAATTGTCTGAATATCAGCTCATTATGATGAGAAATGTTTGAATATAAGTGTTGAATATAAATGCAGATAGGAAAAGCTTTTCTCTCTCTTCATGAACATGAACATTATCTGAGCGTGCTAGCATGTGGATCCATATGGGTTGTTCGATAATATGATGCACATCGCTCTATCAGCAGGATGAAAGAGATGATCCAGTTTCACAGCATATAAAGGAAAAGCTGTGAACTTAAGCTGTTGTCACAATTTTTAAAGTTCCTTTGCCATTCTGCCATTCAGCATACATCTCTACATCGTCACCCCTTTAATGCTGTATTTATTGATGTGAATGGCTTTTTATGTTTTACTTACCTCATCCTTCAAACAGTCAAATACACTGAAATCGCCTGTGCCCTATGATAAAAGCTCAGACTGAGAAAATAGTACAAACTAGCCTCTTCTTGTTGAAGGCTACCTCAGATGTGACTCACAGGACGGTGAGACAGGAAATTGGGTAAGCAAGATCAATTTGGTCCAGTGGCGCATTCATGAAATATGAGGTGAGAGAGAATAGAAGGCTGCAACTTCTTAAATGAAATAGAAAAGAGTGAAAGGAAACCACCTGAGGGAAGCAGCATCCTCAGAAGTCAGAGTCTGAAGGGTCAGCAACCAGCAGCCGCACAGATTACTCTGGAGCCATGGGATGCTCTGGAACTTGCAGCTGTTTAAAATGCTTCCTAATGCTCTGTCAAATGAGAGTACTTCAGAGAACGGAGCAGATGAAGATGTGTCAGCATCTTTTAGAGGGAGCTTGCTGCAGTCCTTCACACCTGGTCCAAGGAGAAACCCTGTCTCTTTCTAACTTTCTCCTTTGTGGTCAAACTATAAAGAAGGAGCTCTATGATTCAAGTGGTCCAGGATGATGATTGACGACATAGAAATTGTTCATTTCATTCAAAACAAAACATGCAACATTTGCAATAACAGTACACCCATTAGTGAATAGGACGTGGCTGAAATGCGAGTAGCTCTGAGTAGTAAAAGTCCAATATAATTAGACTGCCAATATACATCACACAAAGGAGAGAATGACTAATCCTTTCCTCAAACTAATAAAATGGACGAGAAGACAATAATAACTTCAACCTGAGTTGCAGCAGCAGTCAGCATATCAAAATACCTTTATTCAGTTTACAAGCTTAGACGCTGTTTCTGTTTAGCACACAAGGTGCTGATGTGAAATCAATTCCTGAAATCATTCATGAAGAAAACATAATTCTCAAAAGTCTAATAAAAATAAAGCTTTATCGCCCGTTGTAGTAAATGTAGATGCATTTTAGTGATTAGATTGTTGACATTGATGGCTGACAACACTTACAATTACAATTTTGAATGACTATTACTATCAAGCTAATTCCTTGGCATAACTATTTTAAGACTCAGAGTCTACAGTCATTCCATTTACATAGATACAGCAGGGTTTTGAGCTAAAAACTCAAATGAATACGAATTAAAACTAAAAAAAATGCTAACATGCTGATGTTAATCAGGTATGTTCACTATCTTATATTAGCTTGTTAGCATGATATCGTGCTAAGTAGAAGTGCATTTGAAGAGCACATACTTCCACCCATAGTCCATCTTCTGTGAGCAAATCTTCAAGTAGAGCCATAATATGTGTCAATATATTTCTAGATGTATTAGAAGTAATTCAGAATATGGTAATGTGTAGCTGAAGCCTTTGAATTGCCTGTCAATCATCACTTGTAACCCACTATATTATAGTACTATACTATATTTTCTTCCTCCTATTATTATTATTATTATTATTATTATTATTATTATTATTATTATTCTGTGTTGGGGAGTTTTATGAGCACCAGTTTATGGTATTGGGCTTGTAGGCCCTACAGTATGCAGGGCCAGACTAAGGTTACATGGTTGTCTCTATCTCACTTCTCTGCTCTGTCTGTATTAGTGATGTATTGAGAGCTGTTTGACACGTGCTTTGTCTGAATCCACACAAAATCTAACAATGTGGCGTCTTCCAGCAGGGTTGCACACAGGTGTGGGTTTGTTTATTTGTCTTTCAGAACCAACCTGCAAGCAAGCACTTATTGAAAATGAAAAATAATTTGTTTATTTACCCCTGGACACAGTTCTGCACCAGAATTTAATGGGTTCTATCCTGGTCCATGCCCCACCCCTCCATGAATTCCATAGATTTTAGTTTATTAGTTTGCTTAATCCTGCTAAAACAAGCAAACAAATAACAAATAAGCAAACACAAGTGAAAAGAGGTAATCAGCACAAAACACGGAGGATGATGATGTCGGTAGTTTTTCAGGTATTTAATAAAAGTGTATTTAGTGTGACCTGAAATATTTAACAAATTGAAATTTTGAGTTGATGTTGGTTTTAGAGGAAAAGTCAGGAAAATGCCTTCATTACAATTTTGAGGGGAACGTGGAATGTTTGCACATCCATCCAGTTTGTTGAGCCATTTCACAAATGTTAACCTTACGGGGACTCTGGAGTGATAGTTGAGGCATTCTGCAGAAAATGTCAAGGCAATCTATCCAATGGTTATTGAGATATTTCAGTGTGTACCTAAGTGGTGGACCAACCAATCGACAGACAAACACTGCCTTCAGAGATGTGCTGCTAGCACAGTTACAATTGTGAATATGCTGCAGACGTCATTAATCATAAAGTAAATAAAATAATAATCATGATGGTATTTTCTCTCCTTGTCAGCATCAGGCTCATGGGTGGCCTCCTTTTTCTATGTTTGTGCAATTTGAAGATGCTCAGACACCAACAGCAAACACTGGACCGTTGTGTGATATTTGGCATTTTCTCAAGATTCACTTTCAGTTCAATTCACAGAGAGGAAACCCTTAGTATTTACCTGTGGAGATGTCAAGCCCTGCAGTGAATAAGGTTTAGCAATAAGGAGGCATTTCAAAATGCCACCACCACCACCTGCCACCCTCTACTGCCATCTGACCTTCACAGAGATCACGCTTAATTTGAATAAAACAATCCATCATCGACAATCACCCCATGACAACAAAACCGCACTGCTACTCTCCGCTTTGGAAAAACATAAATTAAAAAAACACATACATATGTAGCAGGAGTTTTTCTTTCCCTGTGTGAATTTTATTGAACTTTTTCCCCCAAGCCACATGTGCTCTTTCACATCATTGGGCCTGTACATGAAAACAGAGTTGATGCTGATTTCTCTTAGGTGGGCCAAATTCCTGGATGGGCGAGCCTGCCCCCCCCGGGGGCCTGCATGCTCATAGTGTCGGGTCTGATATCATTTTGTCACTTCTTCAAACGGATGTCTGTTTAGAAGCAGCACTCTGTCCCAATTGAGCACACTGAACCCAATTTGTGTGCTCAGTCTCAAACCGCCATCCCACTGAAGCTCTTTATTTACGTCATCTTGATTTAGCTGTGATGCTGAGCTGTGAAGAAGTTCCACGAAAGTGTCACAGCAGATTTCTCCATATACAGGAGCGGATGACGTTATTGTCACTGTCAAGCACTTTTGTGTTTAAAGAATAAGATGGTAGAATATGTCTTATTAAGACACAGACGCTTTAATACCTACCTGACAAATCATGAGGTAGAAGACATATCCTGCTATCAACTCAGACGGTTTTGGTCTCAAGATAAGTAGCATTGTGGATATGGCACCACTTGACAGGTCTTATGTCATGTTTACAGTGCTGTCATTTGAATGTCTCAGTGACCATGTCAAATTAGTTCGGAGCCACTTATCATGCCACTGTTTTTCAATTTTACTGCTTCGGGCTCATCAATTTTGTTTAGCATTACGGGCATTATTTTGAGGTTGCTGACAGGCTCTTGACAGTTTCTAAATGATGCCTCACATCTTCCACTGGTTCATTCGTTAAAAGCCTGGCTTTTGGCCAGACGTCGCTTTGCTTGCCAGAGAAAGCATAGACGCAGTCAGGCTCCTCTGCATGTGTAACGTACACTTCCCCTAACAGTACTGATGAAGTTACTTGAGTGCTGTCACATCAGTGAGATTGAGCTTTTACAGATGTAAGTGCAGTGATTAGTACTCTGGAGCACAGCACCAGCCAGAGTACTATTGGGTCATAGGGATTTCTTTCCTTCGCCATTAATGATACTCAATGATTCAAGATAAAACCATCCTGATCGATTCAGGGATTAGCTCAGAGGGGCATCAATCTTCCTTTATTTTTTTCCCCCTCATCCCTCAAATAAAGCATGGATTTTTTCCTATGTGCTATAGAGACACCAGGTGAGACCAGGGAAGGTAGATTAAATGGAATTAATACAGCATACAGTTGTGGGGATTAATGAGCACTGTTGCTTTCTCAACAGCAAAGATTCACTACCAACCAGCCCTGCCCAGCCAGAGAGAATTCCTTACCCAGAACATGCCCGTGGGCCACATGATAAAATTCATTATTACCTACCACTCGGTGAGTAGATACGATAAATCACAGCTGAACAGATGTTTGTATGAATAATTGTATAATGATACGTAAACAACCAGATATTTAAAAAGCACTCTTTGTCTTCTAAGCACTTGTTACAGCTTTAAAATTATTTTTTTCTCCAAGTGGTTTATCTATAAATAATGTTAAAGATGTCAAAATTGTATAGGAAAATGTCACTTTGTTTAGGAATTTGATTATTGAATACCCACCAGGGGTTTTTATGTGAAGCTATTTTAAGTTCTGGCACAAAAACAAAATATACAATATACAGATATACAAAACAACATTTAGCTGATTTACAGACTCAATATACTTGATAAAAACATTTAATTGCAGTATATGCTTGTCAAATTTAATATTTAACAGTTGGAATACAGAGGCCAATTTCTCAAAAGCAATTTGCAAGGACCACTGTGCAGCCAGAGTACAGCTGATTGTTGCCTGCACATTGCAGCTACATTTCCTACAGGGCTCTTGTATTCTCAAGTATGGGTTACAAATATGCTATTTCTTTTGGTTAGGGGTATTTTTCCAGGTTGAATGTAAAAAAAAAGAAGATAAAATGGGTCCCTTTGACGAAGACTGTACATCATAAGAAAGCAAGTGGTATTTTCCAGCTATTCATGACTGTGAATGTATTCCTAGTCATTCCTTAAATGTTTTCATCCATGCATAATGTAAGACCACTTCCCAGCAGTGGACTCGGCAGAAGAAAGGAAACATTTTCAAATATGTATTTACTATTTTGCAAAATTGAAAAGCATTTGAGTAGTTTGGAACAATAACTTTATAGATCTCAATCTGGACAAAAGAGCTTCTAGCGCATCAAATTTGACTTGTTCAATATTTTCAATTTTACAACCACACAATTAATCATCAGAATGCTTGTGCGCCTTGTTAGTTGATTAAATTTGTCTCCTTTAATCAACACAAAATCATTTGTCCTCATGCAAACACTTATGAGTCTATGAGTCACTATCTGTGCCTTGGCATCTTGCCAACATACATTTTAAGTCTGATAAACACGTGAAAATATTGGTCATTCATCAGAATATGGTATATTTGATACTCTCTGTCTGCTCCTATGCATCTGTCTGAAGACAATCTGGAATGCAAAGTCCAAATCCACAGTTCATCTGGATGAGTCTGGCGCACTTGACAGTGGGCTTCAGAGAATCGACTCGTGTAGACCACAACAGTCCAGATGATTAGCCATTCATGCACAAGTAAATAGACTCTATAGACTTGATACTGAACCCAAACTGTGAGTGAGTTCTAGTTAATTAAATTAATGGGACCTATAAAGGCATTTTGACTTTTCAGCACACAAAAAGTACAGATTCCATTACATAACATGGCATTGAGCAATCAAGCACAATACCAGGCGCCACCTGCTGATCAGGAGCGGTAACCATTCAGGCAATCAATCACACACCAATGGAACAGCCATTGGGAGCAATAGGGGTTCAGTATCTTGTTCAAGGACACTTTGACATGTAGACTGCAGGGGACAGGGATAGAACCACATGGACGACCGCTCTACCTCCTGAACTACAGCCACCCAATCAATTACACCTGTGCATTTCCTCAATGACTAGACAAATAGTCTGATTGCACATTCTTAACTCGACATGATGAACGCAACATGTCCGAGTACTTGAGGTTGCCCATGCTCTTACATCTTACATTATGGCTATCTGTTTGAATACACTGATTAATAATCCGATTTGCATACATAAAAGTCTTGGTCTGAATTACATTAGCATAGTGGTTGCAATGGTTACATTTACAGTATAGGAGCCCATGTCAACCATGTCTGTTGGTTGTCTGGTAGAAAATGGCTTTGCACCAGTTTATCTTGCAGAGTAGGGTATCTCATCCTCTAAATGGATCTTACATCTCAGAAGGAATTCCCTATCAATCATTTTATTAACTGTAAATCCACATCTGTGATGTATAGGAGTTGCAAAGTGTTTTACATTGGAAGAACAAAAAGATGTTTATAAGAGTAAAGGTGACAGACAACGGATCCTTAACCAAGAGAAACCTTTTGGATTGATAAATTACAGACTAATAAACATCCAGGCTTAAACGAGGATCTAGATTTTACTTCCTTTTTGTAAACACTGATTCATTCCATGTAATCCCCTCTTTTGTAACTATTACAATTGTTTGTATTTTCTATGTTGCTCTTTTGTTCAGTTTTTTTGTTTGTTCTTTGGCCGGTACATGCCGTCTGCTGGAGGTTTAGTATGTTTCTACACCCTCTCTAGACCACGACCCAATGTGCAGGTGGAAGATGCTCATTGGTAATCCCCACTATAAAAGGTTGTTTGGTTCCATGAGATCTGTTTGACTCCCTGATGAACGCTTGATGCAAAAACGCATTGGGGTTTTGTATTTTAAGGCCTCACATAACCTTGCCATGACATTAAAAGCATTTTAATTATCTTAAAAGTGAGTGCCTTGAACTTTCCTTGCGATTTTCATGTGTTCTGAGAGAAATTAGGTCCGTCCTTTGCACCTTGTTTGCATGCAAAAGCTTTGATACTAGCATTCATCCCAGATTAAGAGCCCATAAACCCAAGAAAATGCCAAGACAGTTGAAGAAGATATCCCAGACAAGACAGAGTCTGCACACTGTCGGAGCGAAGACCCTGTCCCTATTTAACTCCTCTCCTTTGCTGTTGGTGATTTAGTGTTGATGTTCAAACAAACCAGATTTACCCGACCATCGTCTGGTACAAATTACTCAAGGATATGTGGGCTCCAACAACAATAGTGTTCATCCAGTGCTGCAAGATATAGGGTTTCTTTCAGAGTACCGTGGTGATAAAACAATAATATAAATGGAAAATTAAATATAAATGTTCAGATACTCTCCATCTTTTTAGTTGAGGTTAATGCAAGTAGGATTGCTGTTTTGAGGGAAAACAGCTTGAGACAGAAGTTTACAGTGCGTACAGACAGTTCTCCTAAAAACACACAAGGAACCACTTGCAGACCCCAATTGAGGGAGAAGACTGAGTTTGGCCCTGGACGCCTCCATCTTACTCCCTGTTGGAAACATTTCAGAGAAGGTTGAAAACAAACCTCTTGCTAAAACCCATGACAGGGGAAATGAGACCCTTTGACAGCAGATGCCAGAAGACACCACTCTGGTAGAAGATGTAACAAACACTGAGCTGACTGAGCACTTCACTGGAACACTCTTGTGTAAGACCAAAGATTTTGCATTTTCAGCATAAATAGTTAAGTCTGCATCCCTACCTTTGGTTATCTTCTGAGCAGTGGGTGACAATCTTTGACACACCAGTTTGTCCCTCTCGGGATCCAAGTCCTCAGAAGCAGCCTTAGGCTGGAAGTCCCACCTATCTCTTCACTTACCTGTGACAGCTCTCCCCAATGTTGGATAATTTACCAGGGCAACACCTGTAGCAGCTGAGTCACCTCCTCATTATATGGAGTTTATATGAAGCCTGGATGTACAAGACTGAGCATCAGCAAAGTCTGCAGCCTTAGGGAGCCTGTTAGAGCATGGTTTGTGGGAAAGCAGTTCCAATCCTAAAGTTGTTGAGAGGTGACAGGTCAGGTTGCATGTGTCCTGGCTTGAGATAAAAAAAGACCCATGTGTGACAACTTGAACAATGTCAAACAATGTTGCAGATGGGACAAGTGAGGTAGCTGAGGTAGCCTTGACTTGGGCAGATCCTCACTGACGCTGCATGATTGCAGAATACAACCTTGTTTAACATGCTGTACACTCTGTACTGACTGTATGTTGCCAGGAAATACCTCTCCTCCTCTGAGAGTTTCCTGAGGAATAGAATTGGATGAAGGCATGTCATCATACTTTATGTTTGTTGACCACTCAAATTAGCCTCCCTACATTGCTCTTTGGCAGGACTCTTTGGCTGAGATATCCTGTGCAGAAAATGGATGGATGTGGCCCTTAAGAAAATATTTGAAAGAAACAACCTTTTGTTGGTGTGTCGTCATTGCTAAGAGCCCAAAACTCATCTGATTTAGAGTGCTTTGCTACATCAAATAATTTACAGCACAAGAATGTTATGCCTTCATTATTCTTAAGGTAATACTTTGGAGAGTGCAAGCACAGTACAATAGAAAAAGTTGTGCTTTTTACTCTGTTTGGTTACTGCAAGTTTAGCTGCTCTTTTGCAGTCTCAGCAAAATGCCTTTACGCCAGGCAACATAATGCAAGAATGTTGAATTATTTATTTAATAATCATATATAAAATTAAGTCTCTATTTATTTTGGATTAAAAAAAAACATACCAAAAATAAAAGGAGCATTCATGAATAAATATGGAGCAGTCATGGTTTCAGACTCACAATTACCCGATCCTCATCAATATAGACCTAGAGAATAAATATGCATACTTGCATAAATGAAAGCACATTGAAATACATACGCATCCTAATGTAAGTTTATGTATACGGAAAAGAAAATGGACACATACTCACTATATATAGTGAGTATGTGTCCATTTTCTTTCCACACTCCACACTCCACTCAAAACAATTTGCACTTCCCAACCAGCAGGTTAATCATAGTCACTTATTATTTCATGAGGCTACAAATTTGATAGCAGGTGACACATAGCGTGTGAATAGGAGCCACATACTTTTTATTTATGAGACATCTGATTTCCATTTGAAGGTCTCATGCTATCATAGGAAGTACCATAATAGTAAAATCTGCCATCTCATTTTGACCCCTTTTATACATTTCTCAGCAAGATTTGTTGATACTGTAGTATCACATAGTTAAACTACATTGTGCATTTTGTGAAAGAGATGATGTCACAAACATTTCCCATATATATGATGGTTTTAATGCATTTTCCTTCATATAGGAGCCTAAATTTGCTTTTTCTTCTTAGATCCACCTACTGCATAGCAATTATAGGAGCAAGCCAACTGACTGCATTGACTGCAGTTTGCAGATTATTTATTCAAAACCAGCACCAAAGTTGAATTTAGCTAATATAAAAAAACAAAAAACAAATTCATACATAAGTGCCTTGCAGGTAAGTAAAAGTCAAGGTTTACCGCCCAAAGATTTTAATATTTGGTATTCATATTGATTTTCTGCTGCACTAGCATTGTCAATGCACCAAATGGAATGCCTTCAACTTCATTTGGCTTTTCACATACTGGGCATGCGCAAGGGCATGCTTTAACAGAAAGCTTTATGCATTTCACAGACTTAAACGGATACCGTCAAAAGGATAGATTATATTTCAAGTGCAACTCATTCTTGTCAGGTAGAAGCCTGTAATCAAAAAGATGGAGCTGTATATAAATTGTGGACAAATGTTTTTTAATAGGGTTTTGTAATTACTAATATATGATTAAAACGTGAATTTTCTCCGTTTCTCCACAGGCTTTTTGGAGGGAGAAGGGCTTCTCTGGGGAAATAGTGGCGGGATCGTTAACTGGCTGCCCATTCGGTGTTACCTTTGATGCCACCAGCCCCAGTGGTAATGCTGCTTTGGTTGGCTTTATTGCCGGGGCACAGGCTTCTGTGTGGAGCTCCAAGGAGGTAATGGGTTGCCATTGTGATTCATTATGATCTCATGTAAATTCATAATGCTTGCAATTGGTAAACACACACAGTCTGATGCATATTTTTCTATCAACAGGGTGAGGTGTGAGTGTAATTATGTTTGAGTTGATAGTGGTGATGTAAACTGTGCCATAGCATAGTAGCTTGGTTAAAAAGTTGAGGAGTAATATTTGACAAAGGTATGTTAAATGAATGTGTATAGATGTAAATGTAGATTCTGGTTCCCATGTATCTCACACTGTAGTAGGCTACTTAAACTCATTCTTCTGGTGTTCTGGTCAATATTTTCTGTGAAGACAAAGGCATCATAGTGTGCACTGTCAAAACAATGTAACTGTGTCAAACAAAATGCACAGGGGCACCATAATGAAAGTTGTATGCATCACTTGGAAATAGTGCAGCATACAGACAGTGGGGTGGTACAGGGGTGGGCCAGCTTTCAATAACTGTTACCTCTGCATTTATGGGAGATAATGAGGAATGTTCTGTTCCCTTCTAAGATGTCACTTCTTTGCCTTGAAAACAAAGAGAAGCTTTATTTGGTGGGAGTAAGCAGCAGCCTCAGGGCTGAAAACAGCAGTCCCTTTAAAAGACACATGATGTACTATTTTAACACAAAACAATAATATAAACAGCTGGGCCTACGGGTCTTGCAAAAAGCTTTGATAATTAATTTTTATTCCAGCAATGAAATGTTAATCCACATACATCAAATGTGGACCACAGATGTTTAGAACAGGAAACTTACCATTCAAGATCCACCGTGGGAATATTCTATAAATAAAAGTCACAGATGTCATTATTGCCGCGACAGAACACTGTTGTATTGAGAGTAGAAATAAACATGTTTACCTGGTACAATAAACAGTTTGATCTCTCTAGATACTTTCCCTGTTCATGACAACTGCATGTTGGTGAATTTTTCTATAACTCGTTTAATTTATAATTGGCTTAAATGCATTTGTGGTTGTGGCCACTTTGAGTCAGTAGCTGGCCTCAAGTCAACTAGCTCACTGAACAACCTCTTGGTTGTGTTTGTGACGTTGGAGAATTTTTCATGCTAAGAGTGGACAAAAAATATGGGTTGTTATTAACAGACTGTCCAAGATACCATACTGAGGCTCAGAAATCTATGGGTGACGTCACTTAACTTATAGAACCAGTAAAAAGTCTGGAAACCTTTTTAGTCTTCGTCAGGATTTATTACAGTCTTTGGATGGAAGCTGTCATAAAATGAAGATTTTTTTTATAGGAATTTAAGAAACCACCTCATTGATAATGCATATCCACTACCTATGCGAGCAATCCCATAAGCAATAAAGCACCCGACTGATTCATTACATTACAGAATCAACACATTATCAAGTATTGACAAATAATTGTTTTACATTTCATATTCCTGCCAATTACTCAGTATAGATATCGACAGCTGCACTCCTATCCTTTCCCATACACACTTACCAGACATTCAGCCTGGATACTTCTCTTAGTTGTCCTTGCTTTCCTTCTGTGCTGACATTTTCATGTAGTCTCACCGTTTTCCCATCACTTAAAAATAAATAAATCCAGCCTGGTCTCCGCTCTTGTTTTTGACATTGTGGTCATTATCCCGTCTTGCTACAGTACGAAGCTCGGGAGTAGCTGTTTTCCTGCTGTGCCATACTGCGCAGGGTGCTAAATAATTAACACACTTGCTACTGTACCTCACTGCTACAGAGGAAAATAGCATTGGGGTTTGTGAGCTAAGTGAAGACCAAGGTTGCAATTAGATACTGCTTCTGCTTTTGTTTTTATTTGGATGTACAATTCAAGATGTTGTGCACTCTCCTGGATTTTTAGTTCATTGCTTTGGAGTGATTTGTTAAAGGGCATTTGTTGCTATATAATTTCGTACGATTTTAATCAGACAGTGTACTTGGTCCTCCAGCAAATTAACGCTGATGCTTTTAAAATAAATTTATCATCTAAAACAGTTTGGCACCAAGCTCCAGTTCACTCTTTGTTCTCTAAGGAGTGTATTAAGTAGTTCAGCCACAAATTATTGCACCAGGGTTAGCTGAGAGCTAAGGTACATCGACATGCAGATTAGAAATCTTAGACGATTTTGCAAAATCCGACAACATGCTTTATGGTGATCTGTCCTGTTGGTCCTCAGGCCTCTGCTGCTCTGCTCATAATTCATTGTGTGCACTAATACAACCAGAAGCATGTGCTGACCATGCTTGAGTTATTCAAATTGATGCCTGCTTCCTGTGTCCATGAGCTTGGATTTGATTCTAGAATATATTTCAGCTGCCTGCTGTACATGTAGTGAAGAGATGCAACATAAGTGATGTGTTGGCACATGCATTTCCTTGTTTGCAGGGTGGAGAGAGAAGAAAAGCTGTGATTGCCAGTTTGTCCAAATACCTCGGTCCTGAGGCTGCATCTTTCATCCACTATGAGGAGAAAGTAAGTAGTTCAGTCTGCTGTAATAAAATAATAATGTTTTTTTTGCACTGCCAAAATTCATAGTCATTTCCCCCCCTGAAATGCAGAAATGAAATCTACTGTGTTTAATAGAAGTCTGCATATCTGCCAGCAAATCTGAGCCAAACCGATTTATTTAAAGACTTACAGTGTGGTTCACTGCATTAAAAAGCAAATAAGTGTTTACAAAGTCGCTTTAGACTGATACAAGTTTGATATATTATATTTTAACACAAATCAATAATATGAACAGCTGGCTCTACATGGGTCTTGCAAAAAGCTTTGATAATTAATTTTCATTCCAGCAATGAAATGTTAATCCACATCCATCAAATGTGCCTATGTGGACCACAGATGTTTAGAACAGGAAACTTACCCCCAGAAGATCCACCGTGGGAATATACTGTATAAATAAAAGTCGCAGATGTCGTTATTGCCACAACAGAACACTCTTGCATTGACATTGATTTGTCTAAAAAGGAAGGTGGGAAGCCAGCATGGGATCACGACTTCCCTGGCTTGTCTTGAATTGAGATGGAAGGCAATTTCATCTCTTGGGTGGTAGGAGAGGCCATCCATAAAGATACATTAGGAAAAGGTGACTCACTCTCTGTGGCTCTGAGCAGCTTGCAGCAGTGGACCTACATGGATACTAACATTAATATCAAATAATACCAACAAATGGAAAACATGATGATAAATGATTATTGTGGAAATAACCATAATCACAATTGTGGACAATGTGGAAAACCTGCTGAAGGAAGGCAGTGCATACTTCTGGAGGTAGTGCAAACACCAAATATAGAACCACACGAGCTTCTACCAGCGCACAAAGCTGGGAAGAACATACAGTACATGCAATAATCATCCTACTTCTTTAAATCACATCAAGTACTGAGTAGCTACTTAAAAGCTGCATGACTTGATGTACAGCATACATTGGTAGACTGTGAAAGAGCACATTAGTCATGCAGATTTATGATTTTAGTCCCTCGACTGCTTTTTTCCTCGCTTCGCGCTTTAACAGTAAGATGAGAAGTTGCCCCAAGGAAACTTGAGGCAGGGATGTTGTGGGAGACATCACGATAGTGCTTTGTAGCTGTTCAGTGGGGACATGCAATAATTATGGAATACAATAACAAAAACTAAGAACTTAGTGAGGGGAAGAAAATCTGATAAATTGATATTATAGTGCTGAGAGAATATATTCGTTATTTGTTTAAATAGAAAATATGCTGATAAATCAACCCACATGCTCCTAACATCTTTTCCATTCCTGTTGTCTATACTGTACTTCTTTCTTTATGGCAAGCTGTAGGGTATAATTCTACTAATATGCACATAGATTTTAGATGCGAGGCATTAAGTATGTTACATTAGAAAAGTCAACAATTATTTATTTAATATTTAGTGAGTACTTTTTTAGAATCAAGTTATGGATACAAATTCTGCATCAAAATAAGTTGATTCTATACTAACTTCAGGTAACTTTACATGTTGAATAACAGTGAGCCGCCGGCGTTAGCATGTAATCATGCAAGATATGTTTTCAATGTCTATTCATACAGTTTAAGTCGTTGTTGGTGAATAGGAACTTACAGTTTTGTCTATGTTTCAAGCTGGAAACACAAATTGGAAATGTCTCATTCAGTATAATAGAAGGTGATACTGGGGGGGTGAAGTTGTCAGTGTTGTCTAGGTGTTGTTGTTGTCACGTACCATATACTACAGCGTCATTTAACGTTTCTCCTTAATAGGATTGGGCTAAGGAGCAGTACAGTGGAGGCTGCCCTGTTAATGTCATGGCACCAGGTCTGCTGACATATTACCACCCGAGCCTAAGGACGCCTTTCGGCAGGTAATCACGCCTCTGATGACATGTGCACCACACCTTTAGTTGGAGTTCTTACCAGAACAGTTTGTGTAGAAAGATGCAGTGGAGTGAACTGTAAATCTATGATATAAATCATTTCAAGAGCTAATTTACGGTTTTTAATTTTGTTTTAAATTTAACTTCATTTTGAGGTTATAGCCCAATAAATAGCATCACTGTACACCAGATGACAGGATGAGAACTCTGGTTGCTGGATGCTCGTATGCTCATGCTATCTTTAAACCACATAAACAATGTCTGCGCTGCATTCTGCCACAGGTCGTGCTCACTAAGACCCCGTACCTTCAAATCATTGACATGAGTCATGGGAGTGATTATGCCATCACAGATATACATATTAGTCCAGTTCTACAAAAATGGCAAGAGGTCATGAGGAGAGGTGTTCTCAGAGGGAAATGTTCCATAATCCATCTCTAATGGCCTATTCAGAGATGCACAAAGCTGAACGAATGAAAGTGAGAGGTGGGGAGGGGGATCCAGGTAATGTATTTCCATAATGGCATTAAGTCCGTGGGGAGCAGAGGAAGCTCATTACATAACGTAGCTCAACCAGCAGCATTGGGAAGTGGCCCTCATCCACATTCCTGGCCCATATAGGAAATGGATCCTCAAGGACATGCTATGCCCTTGACACACATCCAGCACATGTAATGAAGACAAGTCAATGCTTGGTTGACTAAAATGCTGCTGGTGCTTAAAGCCTCCTATATCAAACAGCACAATGGATTCTAGTAGTGTCTGGTGGATTATGGGATTTTATGTGGGACGACATGGATCTCAATCCTGACCACAGTGTGTTTTTTATAGTTAGACCTTAGATTGATAAGATGCCTGAGTGGTCAGGAGTCCCTCCCCAGCCATTTGTAGGTTAGCAAAGCTAAATCAACCGGTTATAGTGAGACAGAGAAGCGGGGTGGACTGTTTAAAGTGGAACTGATTTCATTGGACTGGTTTTAATATGCACTGAAAATGGTCAAGCAAAGAAGTTGAAGCAAGAGCAGTTTGAGGCCTTTATGTTGCACATGGCTCACAGATTGACATTCAGACGGACATCTACTTCAGTGCCTAACAATATTGTGCTGTGAATGCCTTCTACAAGATGTGGAACATTATGCAGCACTCTTTGCAGCAGAATGGCAGTTATTTAATTTCTGTATTTTGTTTTTTGCACCTGGTGTCTATAAATCATTTAGTTTTTAACAATGGCATTATACAATTAATATGTTTGTCATTTGTTCTCTGTGTGTAACCTAAGCTCTGGAACATAAAGGATGAAGTTTAATGAGTTAAACTTTAAGTCCTTTTATTATCAGCCTATACAAGACACTATCCAGGCAGAATTTCCAATCAAAGCTTCACTCAGAGTCCCCAACATAGCCATTTAAAGAGTCTGTTTTACAGGCACTCGCCACAAACATGTTAAAAAAATCTCCTCCACATATGCAACACTGAAAGTCCAGCAACACTAATTTGCATGAAAAGGCCTTGGGTGGATTACTTCCTGCCAACTATACCGTATGATTGTGATATGGCCAAAAGCAAAGCATCTGTTTATACAATGATAATCCAGATAAATGCTTGCCAACATGCACAAAACATGAATTTGAAGTCTGTGAGATCCTACTAGTCCTTGCGAATACAAAGGTAGAGTGATTTCTAATCAGGAAAAATGAAATTTTTAATTGAAGTTCATTGTGAACAGAAGTATAGTCTTTGGCGTTTGGATACCGGCAGGAAGTGGACTACTGAGGGAAGCCATCCGACCAATTAGGTGCTTCCAGTATGAAGGAGACTTTCCCCCCACCAGAGCCTATACTCTGGTTGTAGTGAGGAGTGGAGTTCGATGTTAGGATGACGTCATGAAAGAAACTTCTGATGGGAAGATTTGATTGGATACAGCTGAATGACAGCAGAGAGAGAGAGAGAGTATTTAAAGTTTGACAGTTTACAAATGATTGGCTAACAGGAGAATGTGACAGGCTGTGATTGGATAAGAGGAGAATGAGGTATTGAAGCCTAGAATAGTGGGAAAATACTTGTGATATAGAGGACATACACAAAGAGATAGTCTTCCTACGGATTTAATTTGGTCACATTGAATGTCTCTAAATAGAATCCTTACACCAAAACTAGCAACACTATTAACCTCGCAGAAACATTAAGGGACTTTTTCATGACAGGGCAGGGAATGATACTTAAAGCAGATGAGATGTTTGTGTCACATTTGCTACCGAGGCCCCGGTGATGAGATACAGTAGGACTAGTTTCAGGGTTCAGGGACGTCTGTTAGATTGTTGTTGTTGAGACAACAAAGAAATTCCTCTTTCTTTTAAGTAGTTGTCTCTCAAGTATTGCATGAAGTGACACTTTATGCAACAATTCGTGTTTCAAGGCATGTCTTAATAAGTAGTAACACTAAGATCATTGAAATTATTTTATTCATTGTGATTAAATGCTTGAGAAAGGTCAGTGACAAAGAAAGAAAGATAGAAAGACAAAGAAATAGAAAGAAATCTTTATTCCCTCTAGAATCTGTATGAATGCATGATGTGACAATATGGATGAGTTTTATTACAGTTCATCTTCTTTGTCTGCTGTTTTAGTGTCTGTCCTAGCCCACTGGGAAATTTGATTAAGTTGAACACAAGAGAAAGGTTTGTACTGAGGGATAATATCTTTATTCTTTATTTTATTTAGATAGGATTATTTCCAATACTAGTCATTTCAGGAATGTCACGTGTTCAAGCGCTATATTCACTTCCATTTACCTTTTATAAAAACTAAGAATTGCATTTTGCAAAGTCGTCTTATAATCAACTATTTGAATAAGACACCAATCAGGTTTCATCAAGATCTGACAAGATGGAAATTATACTGTTCCCTGCCACCTGCTGTAATGGTTGTGTTTATTGATTTCTTCCTATACAACTCCCGCCTCTATTATGCTTTATTACTATACTTAGCAATGCATTGCTGTCCTTCGTCATTATCATTTGTATAAAGCACATCTCAGTGACTGTCATGTTTGTCAAATGCGGTCACAGCTGTATGAATCCATTGCAGATCATCCTCAGACAAAAATGAAAAGTCATGTGTTGCTGCAAGTCATCAGGCAACTTCCACAAAACAGGAAACTAATTTTTGTGGAACTTTAAAATATCATCTTTATCATTTTGAGGAGATTAATTAGGATCTAAGACCCCTCAGTCAATAGGCAGATGGTGTGTTTTGGCAACTACAAGCTTTTTGAGATGTTGCCTAAAGACCTTTCGGTTTGAGGTCTTCAGGTCTTGGATATTTTGCTGATGAAGTCTCCTGTAGCATCTGTTTGACTGAACTGAACAATCAAAATGCTTCTAAACATTGGTCATTGCAGCTTCGGCAAACATTTCTCCCCTGTTTCACTGATGACTCTGTTTTTGTAGTCCTCTAAATTGTTGTTGGCACCCTTGCTGAACAGTAACCTGGGTTTGAATTCATTGTTATAATATGCTTTAAAACATCAGAGAAGTTTGTAGGTAGAGTCGAGAGCCAGTCTGATCTCTTTCAAGTCTCTGACTCTAGCACACTGGCCATATTAAAGGTGTTCTCTTCTCTTCAGATAGGTATAAGGCTGGTTTACTAAAGATGTTATCAAGCAAGTATGATGGGCCAGTGAAGTAGTCATTCATGGAACATCTTGTGTCTTACCAGTACATAAATATAGAACCAAACAGTAGCTTAGTCCATTTGCTTCTCTCAGTAAGACCTGGACTATGGTTCTCCATAAATACATGCAACAAGCACTGTGTAATTACACTCAACACATATGTGTAATCATGGGTTGTAGAGGACCATGGGTGGAACCATCATGTACAGCTTCCAAATTTGAATGCTGTATTGCACAGACTTGTGTGAAAAGTGAACTGAGGCGGAGGCAGGTAACATAAAGTAGTGACATGTCATACTCCACATCTGAAAGGGATCAAATAAAAACAGACAAGTGAATCTGTCTATAGGATCCTCATGAATGTTAACCCGTATGTAGCTCGGATAGGCTTGGGGGATTTGGTGAAAATACTGGCTATTGCCAAATGGCGTCTGAAGTTGGTTGTCAATTTCATGGGGAATCTTTTTCAGCTGTGTTGTCATTTTATTTTGATTAATGCATTGTTTGCTTCTGAAAAAGAGGAGAGAGTTTGGGGACAGACTCAACCGGTAGGACAGTGCAATCCCACTAATTCAAAGAAAGAATGACCGAGTGGGAGGCAGGCATTTAGCAGCATTAACTGCCTCATTTCTTGTACCAAATGTTGACTCCAGTGTGTGCGTTCCCTTTTTTTTGTATTGTCACTAGACTATTACTCAACAAAACCCACAATGTTCTAAGCCCTGTGGTCTGCATTCTACAGCTGACATTTAAGTGACAGCAGCATGTCCAACTCCACATGATGTGGAGTGATAGTGACAACAAATCTGGGTACCACAGGCAGTAATTGCTAAGGTTTAAGACATCTTTGCTTTCCAAGTGATAAACCCCTACGTGGTCGAACAGGCTCAACCTAATTTGCTGAGCATGTACTTGCATATTTCAGTGCACAGAGGCATGGAACATCTAATCCAGCTGAGACTTGTTAAAGGCCAAAACTTAAACTGTATCAGTTCATCAGACCTGGAATCGTACCAATCAACAGCTTTGCGTGCATAGTCTGTATTACTGATAATGCGAATGAGTTTTAATGGCTTAAGACAGCACATAAATGTGCACAAACGGATGTAATTACCCCAACAGAGAATAAAAGAGATAAGTTTTCAAACAGCAACACGATTAGTGCTCTGTATATTGCTCACTAATTTTCTTGATTTGCAGGATCCATTGGGCAGGCACAGAAACAGCCACCCAATGGTGTGGGTACATGAGTGGTGCAGTGCAAGCTGGTCAACGAGCAGCTCTGGAAGTGCTAGCTGAGCTCTGCCCCACGGTCCTGACCCAGGAGGAGCAGGAGGCCGTGCAGTACAGTCAAACTGTCATGGCTCCTCTCAAACAAACACAATCATCCAAATTCTCATCAATAGGCAAGGCTGTGGTCATAGCAACACTAACAATCAGTGCAGCTTTCTTATTGGTGCATCATCAAAGTGCATTACCAAAGGCCAAAGCTTACTTGACAAATGTATTTCCAGGAACCAGGCATGATATATTCCAAATGTAAAACGGGGGTATATTTTACTAGTTTGGCTTTTGTTGGAGCTCCTGTAGAAATTTGTCTGATATGTGATGTTTTTTATTTCTTTTTCTTTCTTTTCCAGACCTATGTTGGATTCAGTTAAAATACTTGTCATATTGTATCATAAGAAATAATGCTGACTAAATTAAAGTGCCTTTGAAATGGACATATTGACTGCTATTATGTTTATTCTATAATTACAGTATGTGTGATATAGCATGTATTTTGTTTATTTATTTCATTGTAATACACATCTAATTCATTATTAAAACATATTTATTGATTATATGTTCTCTATAGAAACATAGCATAAAAATTCTCATTTTAATGTTTGAAAAATTAGAATAAAACTTCCAAAAGAAAATGAATCAATGACTCAAACCCTAACTTTTTTTTTTCTTGTCATTCTCATTCATCATTTGTCTTGTTGTTTGCCATTTTTCTTTCTTTTCCTGTAGCAATAGCAACATAAGTAAGCTGGGGATATATGCAGTCTAAGCAGCATCTTTCATTTGATGCCTTTGTAACATTTAAATTGTGATAATAAAATGTAGGTTGTTCTTACATTCTCGAGGCTTCAGAATGATGATGTTGGATTTAAAGCAGTTTTCAGTGAAAAAAATGGAGCTTTCATAATGCATGCCCTGTTTCTCAGAGAGCCATAAAACCTGCTTGATAGACTTGGAGCAAAGCCATGCACGTGTTTGTTCGCCCACAAAACCACCAACAGACATTCGAATGAGCGTAAGATGGATGAACCGGTCACACAATGATAACGTCCCAGAGAAAGTGATTTAATCACTATCACTTGATTACACAGTTGATTGAAAGGATTTTAGTCAGTCCCCATGTCTCTCCTGGAGAGTACCTCAAATGCCCACTGATCTCTGGATGGTAGTCCATTGGTGCAATGGCTTGCTATTTGTCTTTGTTGTCAGTGGCTTGCTCTGGATCAACTGCCTGGTTTCCCTGGTTGCATTTAAGCCGGTCCAGGTTGAATGAAGACCAACAGCTCAACATCTTTTTTTGCACTGTTTGCTCAGTGATATCTTCATTTTTGTAATGGTTCTCATACGGATCTGAGTAAATAAAAAAGATACTTTGATTTTTTTTTCTTTTCTTTTTTTGCTTGACCCCACTGAGAGGAAGGGTTAAGGGGATAGGTGGGTGTGCTATTTCAGGGACACAGTGCTGCGCAGAGATTCCTTCAGCTTCAGGCATGAATGCAGTAATGTGCCATCTGGGGGATTAGCAGCTTACCTTGTTAGATGCTGCTTTGTCATTGTTCAACACAGTCCAGTTCTCCAGTTTGATGGTGAATGCATGATTATTAAATGAAATGATATTATAACAAGTCTGCTTAACTGTTTGTTGTGTGAATGAGTTAAACCAATGACATAAACAATGTCTGAGCTTTTCAAACCTGCACTGTTAAAAGCTAAACAGGTTACTGAATGCTTATTCTCACACATCCTTCATTCATATTGATATTGATAGTTTCCAGCAGCTTGCCATATATTACAAATTCACATTATGATACAGAAGCTCAATATACTGTTTATTATATTTTTCATCCTGCCAATATGGTAATATGGTATATAATTATGGTCCATAATTAAAAATAAATAGAAAAAGAGATTATCAACTTTCGTTGTTTTCAGTGGGCTGTGTTTTTGTGTGCATTTTGGACCTGCTTCTTTACATGCCCAATAATTTTTTTTACAGTTATATCTATAATGTTATGTTGCTGTAATTATGCTACAGCTTCTGTAAACACCTGTTGTAGAACAGTGCCAACTTTAAAAATTCATACACTGCAATGCAGTGTAATCAATATTTGTGACCACAACTCTTTTCTCTGTTCAAGCTCACATGCTTGCATCTATTGCAATTCAGCAACCCTGGAATAAATGCAGCCTCGGTGAAGAGTATGCTGTTCATTTATTTTAAATTATGCCTGCAAATTGTGGATTCAACTCTGGCAATTGTGTTTTGTTGCATTGCTATACAAATATCCCATCAAGTACTGTACATTTCAGTTATATGTTGGCAAGGGTTTCCTTATGGTGTCTGATCCTCTTTTCCAAAGCAGAGTTTAACATAGGCTACATTATGATTTTTGAGGCTGTTTCGAAAAAACTTAATGAGTTATCTCTGCAGCTGCCTTTGCAGCTGTGATTACGTATCTTCAAAGTTAAAGGCCTGTTTTCTTTGGAATTACATATATACTGCATGATTCTACAGCTTAAATCAGCACCCATTGCTTATGTTAAACAGCTCTCTTTGTCTACTGAAGCAAAAAGGCACGGTGTAGAACTTATCCACAGATTTAGCATTGCAGATATATTATGCTTTGAATTATGTGCATCCTTATTCTTTGTCAGAACCTGCAGCACAGCTCACTTGCTAACAATTTGGTCAGACATGTGCGTTTTCTTCGTAGCGGTAGTAATGTAGCCTCAAGTCTTCACTTGAGCCACTTCTTTCTTAAGTGTGTAATTTGCGGTCTTCCCTCTGTTTTTTTTAACCATGATTCCAAACTTCCCTTTAGCTTAACCCAGTATTTTAGCCATCTTATCTTATCCTTTTTATTTATGCATATATATTTCCAGATCTTCCAGGGCTTTGCACATTTGTTCAATATCAACATTCTGTCTAGAAAGCTTCATCATTTGTGGTGTTTTGAGGTGAATATGGATGACTCACAGAGGACGAAGTTCAGCTAGTCCAGATTGTAAACTGTCCTCCTCTTGTAGATATAACTGCATGAAACTATCATTCAATGAAAACATCCAAGAGAAAGTGATTTCATTGTTATCACTTGATTGTACAGTTGATTGAAAGGCTTTTTCTCAGTCCCCACTTCTCTCATAGAGAGTACCTTCAGCACCCTCTAACCATTGAATAGTAGTCTGGTGTCATGGCTTCCTATTTATCTTTGTTATCACAAGGTTGCACAGAATGTACTGCCCGTTCTCATTGTCTGCAATACAGCCTGTCCAGGCTGAAAGAAGGCCACCAACTCAACACTCTATGTACAATGCAGTGTCTGCATCACATTAAATCTGACAGATTTCCAACCAGATTTCCATCAACATGAGGGACATGTGTGAGAGCACTGCATGAGCATCAAGCCGTGTGGGTAGTCAGAGTGGTCTTTTAACAAATAGAAATGATCAAGCTTCCAGGTGTTCAAGGACATGAGACCTTGTTGCGATACACAACAAAATCAAGCACCAACATGCCACAAAGAAAATCACACATTGCCAGTGCTTTCCCAAAACACCACGACCATTTCACATCTAGAGTCTAGTACCACAAACAGTGACAGTGTTGATTAACCACAGGAAAGCAGACAAGTGAATGTGAGGGATGTACAAATGAATCTATTTACTATTATAAATAATAACACTGGCCCTGGAGTGCAAATCGCCATGACAAATAGGAAAACATTCTGTAGCAGCACATGACAAAACACAATGGCAACTCACTAAACACAACTACAAATTGAAAATCAAAATAACAAAAGACAAAACACCATAGCAAATCAGAAACCACAACATTAACTTCCACTGGAAAAGGGAGGTACCTGCTCTCGACGAAAAGCGTTGTCGATTGGACAGGAGGGAAATGTTGCCATGCATCTTTTGCTGTTTTCCTTCACCATACGACTGAAAACAACAAAAACGAACCAGGACGGGGGTTTGAAAAACGTGAAGATGTATTGCCCTCATTGTGACAAACAGGTCGCTAAAAACTTATTGAAGTTATTATACTTATTATGAAGGAAAACACAAAAAAGAAGAATCCAGATAGAAGCAGCTGGTGGAAGTGGAGGAACGGAGTTTACAAGCTGCACCAGGGGCAGTTAGCTAACATTCACCTTGTCAATTAATATGACATGAGTTTGCTTAGTTTAGCTCAAATTAATTCTGGTCATTGGCAGTTCAAAAAAACAGTTTCACAGGCACACAGCACTCTGTCGTCTGTCGGTGCTAAAGGAGATGTAGGTTCCAGCTGAATGGTGTGTTGTTGAACCTTCAGACTCACTCGGATTTGGACTCAGACTCAGACTCACTACTTTATTTGTCATACTGTGCTGTAATTCACACCTCTCACGCATGCTCAGTCTTATTTTCCTGCTATCATGGTGTCAGCCATCAATTGAGGTATCAGCTGTTCTCATCAGCTGGTCGCATCTATCCAATAGCATAGTGACACACCTTCATTGTCAGCCTATCATGTCGCTGCTGTCTTTTTAAATACGGCTCTCTCCATTCCTCTGGTTCTTTCATGCTGCTGTTTTGCGCCTCCTCTACCACCCAGTCCTCAACATTTCCTAACTTCATCACTCATCAGCTTCACTTGGTCATCAGCCACCACCACCAGTGTCTGGACTCCAAGGGGGGAAATATATCTTGCTGCTGCTCAGGACAGATGCTGTTCAATCTCAATCTCCCTGAAGAGTCTAAGACAAAGACTTTGTGAGTCTAAGACAAAGACTTTGTGTCAGACTAATCATCACATATCATTTGTTGTAATAAACATCTTACTTACTTCAACTTGAACTTGAACTTTGATCTCCTTAATAACGTGCCGATTTTGCTCATTATAACCAAATGCAGATGTTTATGTCGCATGACACATTGAAGCAATTAACATCCTGGACCCAACAGACACCCAGCTCTAAGTATTTCACAGCAAGACATTTCTAGTCTTCCACACATTTGTCATTTCCACACCCTGTGCGCATGTTGTGTATCATCTGTGCACCCATGGGCATGTTGGTGTTATTATGAGGCGTGGTCAGGCCCGTTGTTGTTACCTACAGGCAGCAAAAAGTGATTGTGCCATTGACTGACAAAAAACAGGTCTTAAGATGATGCAAGATTTTTCTTGCTATTTAAAGGATGCATTATTCAGATTGTAAGACATGCCTACATAAGTGGGTTCACAACATGACTACACCCACAGGGATGCTAAGTAGCTCCTCCCCCTCAGTAAAATGGATTTGTTGATGGGGAAGTTATTGCATACTTTCATTTTCACATGAGCAGCAAACATTGTGTCCAAATTGCTGAATCATCCATTTTATAGGGGGAAAGCACACTTGGCTTTTAAAAGTAATGGGAGCTGACATTGATTGCTTTGATTTATATTATGCCCAAAACACACTTATGACTAATAAGGAGATTATACAACCCTTTGCGCCTTGTGTCTGACTTTGTGCCCAGATTGTTCTCCATTTAAATAATAGAAGTGGAGTTGGACACTGCCTAAATGCACTTGTGCCTTTCCCATCATTTAACTAGCACATTTAATCAAGGTCTCTGACATACCGCACTGAGGTGTAAAAAAAGAATTACTTTGCAATAAGGTTCAGATAGCAAGGATTCACTGAATGATTTAATGAATAGACAATGGACTGACTTGTTACCGATGTGTATAAACAGGAAGTACCTGAAGCTCATTGGGAAGATGATCTCAAGCTGTTGCTCTGTGTATGTGAGAACAGGATGTGAGGCAAACACATGCTCATCTCCTGACTCACACATATGAAAACACAATTTTATATCACAGTTCCTTATCGCTTGCTATAGACTTCTGATCTCTGAACTCTGCAAGGAAGAGTTATCTAATGAAATGAACAACAACTCCAAAGTGAACCTTGTGCCCAGACGGACTCACAGGAACTTATATGCATATGTACTGGGAATGTAAGAATGTGAAGTGTACTGATGTACCAGGTCTGACTGTGCCATGCTCTCCCACTGTGCTCCTCTTAAATGAAATTTCCTTTTTACAATTGACATGTGTGACTTAACGTTTTTCTCCTAATGGGCATTACTGTTGCAAAGAAGATGCTGGCCTTAAGATGGAAACCTCAACATACACTTACTAAATTTCAATGACTTTAACACATATATTGACATAATTAATATGGAGAATGCATGGTGCTGAAACTAGTACTATTTCAAAATGGCAAGCAATGGCGGTTAAGACTGAAGAAATGTTGTAAACAGGCCTTTTATATTGTCGAAGAAGTTATCCTACAGGTAGTGGTGGAGATCCTGGGGTGGAGGGTGGGTATCGCCACTAGGGGTTGTTTTGAATTTTGTTTTTGCGTTGGGCTCTGGAGGAGGTTGCAGACGTGTTGCTGGATGCATGCTGAGGACTGATATGTGCTTCACAGGCTGCATTCTCAGATACATTTGCAAAAAGTAAACATTTCCTTGGTTCCCTTGGCGGTGTCAAATCCTCCTCGTCGAAGATTGAAAAAGGACGTGGAAAAAGGAAAAGGCATCACACCAGCAGTTGGGGATGATGCCATCAGATGATCTCAGTCTTACAGTCCCTCAGTGAGGAGCAGATGGCTGCAACACATGATCTGTTGAGCCACTCCTGGTGTGGGTTACAAAACCAGTGATGTGAGTGTACTGAAATAAACGGTTATATACTCCTCACACAATGGGTTGCCATTTATTCAGTGATTGAGTTTGATGTTATAGTGTATAACTCATTTATCTCAAGCAGTCTCTGACTAATTGCTCTGACATTTTCAATTTAAGTGTAAGTCACCCATGGAGCTGCACTCCAAAAAGACGACCACATGAACTCATGGGCGATTAGGGATCATTCACAGAGAGGCACAACCTCATCGCTGTTTAGATGGCTCCTGAATGAAAGTTTACATTGGAATTGTCAAATCAAATTAATCAAATTAACATGCCCAACATAAAAACAATGATTCAGTGGTGAGTCAGCTGCAGTCAGTTTATCAGTGACATGTTTTTTTTTAAAGTGAAAATGAGTAGGAGGAAATCAAAGAGGTTGTTTTGCTGTTTTCTTTCAGTCAGAAAAAAAATCTTGTGATGGATTAAAGAAATTAACCAAAAGACTCAAAAGAGTTTTTGACATTTGCTGTTTTCTTGCTCCAACATGTCTGGATATCCTCTCTCTCAGTAGTTGGTCCTTTGAATTTAGTTCATTGTCTTGCTTGGTCTGTACATGTCTGTCCTTCAATTCATCTGAGATAGCAGATAAAAAAATTTAAGTCAAAATATCATGTTTACATTGTCATGCGAGTGACTTCTAAATTTTACATCAGTGTTTGTTGCTTGAGTTTAACATCTTCTTCTTGGGGCCTTTCTGTGGAAGTGTTATAGACCGCCAACTGTTTGGACTCGGGTCAACAGGGAACCCAAGCTACATGAATTATGCATGAGGTCTGCTCGCAGGCATACAGCCCTGTCTGTGCTGCCACTGCACATGCAGTGTCAGATACAGAGACCGAGTTACAAAGACCCTAAAGAACAGCAGCAGATGAGACAGATATAAAGGAGAGAGGGGGATGGAGAAATAAAGATGATAAAACAACATCCAATATGTATGGCAGGGAGAAATGATTGGAAATTCAATAAAATATCTCTCATGCAACATTGCTAAGGCTAAGCATATGGTCTATAATGAATATTATATTATGATGATTAGTTGTTTTCAGTTAATCATATTTTTTATAAAACTGATCCTCACCATTACCCAGGGTGATGTCATTTAAAGTGTTTTTTTATCAACAGCCCAAAACTCAAAAATGCTTTGTGTGCAATCCTCACAAATAGTTGACTAATGTTTCCAGCAACAATTGCAACAATCATTTATAGGAAGACAGAAAGAATAATAGGACAATTTTTAAACATTTTGGTTATTATTTCAGATCAAGCAAAAAAAAAAAAATTTTTTTTTTCAGCTTCTGAAATATAAATGTATTGTGATTTTCTTTGCTTTTTACAAATAAACATTTTTAACTGTGGCTGTCAATGTTAACACGTGAACCCCCACGGTAATCTGAAAACTTTAATGTGTTTATTTTTGTTAAATACAAATTATTCACATCACAAACTTTGACTATTTTCACTATAACACAATGAATGAGTAGACATCCCCTGCTGTGTTGAATGTAAATTTAGCTTCAAAAAGCTTCCAAATGAAAGTTTAGACAAAAAAAAGTGGTGTGCACATGTTGCAGTGATGATATGTTTTTCCACCGAAGCACAACAAGTCTGAAGTATCATCCTCAATAGCACTATGAATATGATTGCAGCAGCAAGGAGTACACATTGTAGAAGATTCCCTGTGTGCACATCATAAAGAGTAATCACAGCAACTCTCCTGACAGCAGCTTTGTTGGTGCTTTAGTCATACATTTCAAACACAGTCCTGTTCAGCAAGCCTCTCATGCGCAGGAAGAGCAGTCACTCGACCCAAACTGTACCCACACACTGGAATTCAACTCTCGACCCAGTGAAGGCAACGCTGGTACAGAAGCACAACTTCGCTATGCTAACCTCAGCTGAATATGACAGGCTGGCAAAGTTAGAAACACTGCTGGAGCCATGCAGGTGCAGTGATATCCCTATCATCTGACTAATGCAATTAATATAATAGTCAATTTGTGATAAACACTCCCTGATACTTTTTACTGAGTCAATTCTACATCTCATTAAGAAATCATCAAAACTAGATTTATTTAAGACAAAAAAACAAACATTCTACAACCAATTTGTCATGTATTTCTTTCTTCCAACACCACACATGCATGACTTTTAACTCCCTCCAAAAGCATAAGTGAGTACATGTTAATATTTTAAATTTGTGACTAATGGTGATTAATCATAGCCCATTATTGTGACTAACTTGGTTACATTTTTTAATTGATGGACACCACTACTGCAAATTTTAAAAACAAGACTAATTAATCTATTTATCAAGAAAATAATCATAAATAAATAATAAATAATAATCATTCGATCTCTGCCTCGGTGCATGTCATCTCCACTCTGCATGTTTAGAATCTTTTGGCCATTAAACACATAGAGAGTGTCCGTTTTCTGTGCCCAGATGTTCTTTTTGCTACCAAACACAATGGAGGTGAATGGAATTGTGTCTGTGCTCCCCAAAGCATTGAAATATCATTTTTGACAAACTCTGCAGCATGGTGTATTTTTGCACAAACAATGTCCCATATACTCTGGATAACCTCAAGACCTCACTGCCAGCTCTGCCATGGGAACTAAATGTTGTTTTTAATGCTCTAACCACCACAAACAAAATCATACCCTCAGCTGCCATTTTTTTAGGTGCTTCTGCTGAAACGGATGCCGACTAATATAGCAGACCAGTGTTAAATGCTCTCTCCCCCTGTTGTTTAGATTATGCCTGTGTCATAATGACTCATTGTCCTGTGACCTCTCTTCATCGCCAGGTTTATGTAATCTGGACTGATGTGGACCAATAAGAGAGTGCAGGAATCCTGGCTCTGTGTCCTGGCTATCAATGCAGCAGTAGATCTGAGGACCGCCTGAGAGCAGCCCCACTTTTAGTTGTTGCTCATGTTTGTTTCTTCCTCATGTTTCCGGTCGTCCTGTTTTAATGGTTTTTTTTTTTGGCAAGGTTTCATTTGGGTTAATGTCTTGGTTAGGGTATAGGGTTGGTGCCCAATCCGATGGCCTATGTGGGCTAGTCTGGGTGGCTGCTCCTCTTTTGTTGATTTTAGCCGGCCAATCAGCCCTCTTTATTTTGTTATCTAGGTTGCTTTTGTTTTTTTTGATTAATTAATGTTTTGCTTAATAATGTTGTCAAATAATAATAATGATGAAAAAATTGTGTCGTCATTGTTATTGTTCAAATGGGAATGTTGTCGTCATTGTTATTGTTCAAATGGGAACGTGTTTGTCGTTGTTATTGTTCAAATGGGAATGTCGTCATCGTTGTTATTGTTCAGATGGGAATGTTGTCATCATTGTTATTGTTCAAATGGGAATGCTGCCGTCATTGTTATTGTTCAAATGGTAATATTGTCGGCGTTGTTATTGTTCAAATGGGAATGTTGTCGTCGTTGTTATTGTTCAAATTGGAATATTTTCATCGTCATTATTGTTTAAATGGGAATGATGTCATCGTCCTTATTGTTCAAATGGGAATGTTGTCGGCGATGTTATTGTTCAAATGGGAATGTTGTTGTTAATGTTATTGTTGAAATGGGAATGTTATCGTCGTTATTGTTCAAATTGGAACGTTGTCGTCATTGTATTGTTCAAATGGGAATGTTGTCGTTGTTGTTGTTATTGTTCAAATGGGAATATTGTCATCGTTGTTATTACCTCCACCATTGAGATTATGGTTTGCCGGCGTTGGTTGGTTGGGTGGTTGGATTGTTAGTTTGTTAACAAGATAACACAAAACATGATAGATGGATTTTGATGATATTTTCATGAGAGTTCGGAAGTGGCCCAAGGAATAATCAATGAGATTGTAGTGGTGATCTGGATCACCGTCTGGATCCAGGAAGTTTTTATAGTTCATTAGTTATACCACATGTACCATTGTAATGTAACGATTACAAGGCTCCAGAAGATTGGGCTGTCTGCAAAAAAATTACTGAAGTTTTGCTTTGGAGTGAAATGGCAACATGGGGAAACTGAGCTGCCTTGGCGGAGGTCTGCGCTCTCGGAGTGCTTTCTAGTTTCCACTGTTTTCCCCCTCCCCTTGGTCCTGTATGTCTCTCCCTGTCAGTGTGTGTGTGCATCTGCTTGTGTGTCTCCAGGGCGTGGCTGACTGGACAGCTCTCATTCACACCCCCGCCTCCTTATGCTCTGCTCACCTACAATCAATTGGCTCATCGACTCAACCTGTTACCTGCAGCATTTAAGACCTTGCTTCTCATCCAGTATCCGTCGTTTCGTCAATTGACTTCTGTGGAAACGTCTGACCGTCAACCTGTTTTTGAAGTTTTTCGATATCCTGCCTTGTGATCCTCATGTTCCTGACCCTTTGTTTCTTCTGCTTTAGATCCACTCCACACTCATCCTGTGTCAGTCACACCTTGAAAACTCAGTCTGTTCTCCGTAAGTTGGTCATTAGTTCAAAACTATCAGCCTGCCTGTCTGCTTTCTGCCCACATCTGTAAAGTGATCAACTTTTGCACTTTTTTGGATTCATTATTCAGCCATTGTTCATTAAATCCCTGTTAAATCTTCTCCTCTCACCTCAGTGTCTTGAGTCCTGCATTCTGGGTCCTAGCTCATAACACAAACTTAATAACCAGCCATAAATCTCAATTTCATGAAGGGCAAACGGTACGTGGTTAGAGTACATGGTCTCACACATGCATGCACACTCACTCATGCAGAACACGACACATTCAATATGTACATTAAATCTCACTATACGATGCAAAACTACCTACAGACAATATATTTCTAATGTTCATTTAAAGAGAACTGTTATTTAGATCATATTTTTATGCTTTTTTTTTCTTTAGTCAGATCTGCTCAATTATAGACACACTGATGTGACAGACGTTTGAGTGCACATGCAACCAAGAGAGTCGCACGTAGGATCCTGGGTACAATATTCAGTTTTATTAATAATATTCAGTAGAAAAGAGAATGTGAAAATACCACAGGAAGTGCTGGGCAGATTGGCCATCTGGATCAATGAGCTGACGGCTTGACATGTTCCAAGAGCAGCGAACATGGAGTAAAATCACTAAGCAGGGCCCCCCTCTTGAGATATGCAACACATTACACAAGAAGCGTAATTAGAGGGCTGGTGGGGCCTACACTGACCGTCACATTGAACAGGACGGTCGAAGTGAGATCAATGTTCTGCTCTCTACATTAATGGGGTTAATGTAGATGTGACAGCCTCATCACTGGAGATCTGTGGGGAATAGGATGGATTCCAACATGTGTGAAAGGAGACACGGAACAAGGTACAGCCTAATTACATTACAGTGGACAGTGAGAACACACACAATAAGAAAATGCTTCATCCACACACTAAAGGTTGAGCACGAAAAATGACTGATGAATATTTTAATTTGACCAATTCATTTTTCTCACCAATAAAGTCATTATTTTCATTATAAAACATACTGTTGAAAGTGAACAAAGAATACAGCTGCTTACTAAATATCAACAAATTCAAGGGGGGAAAGCATAAATTTACAATAGAAAAATGACATTTTTTTCAGGTTAAGAAAGATTATGTTTGAAAATTGAAACAGACAATTCACAACTCAATGCGTCGCAAATATAATTCAGAACGGATGAAACACAAGCACACGCGGAACAGCGCACAGCAACATCTGCAGTTTCTTCAAGGGAAAAAATGGGCTGATTATTTTAAGGAAAGTGACGCATGTTTTCAACATAAGTCATTAAGTGTAAGCAGTGCTCACAGTTATCTTTCAGACGGGATTTTCCTAATGGGGACAGTCGTCGTAAGATCGTTTGTTCACAAAGACGTACACATTACACACATGGAAGAAAAAAAAAGCCAATTCGGTAACAGAACACTGCTTGGACGTTTAAAACGTTGAGGCGTCTTTTGATATTTTGTTTCTCTTTCAAGAGAGCAAATCCTGGATCTGTTGCAGCCAACAGTTGGGAGAGCCTAAAGCCAAAAGTGCTCTATTTGGCTCTTTGGTATTTGTTGATGAAAATGGCAGAAACACATATTCATAAAGTACAACATTAACAACATTATAATTTCAGAAAATTACATTTTACCCTTGAGAGGAGTTTTATCTTTTTTCCGTCTTTTGATTGGCGTTTCTTGTCCTCCAAATCAAACTAGATATTCAAGGTCTGATTGCAATTAGAAACAACTTGAAAAGAAGTAAAAAACAAAACCAAAACCAAAAACAGCAACTTTACCCACAGTCATTGGCTGGCGGATAGTTTGCTTTCCTCTAGTTACTGTTTTGCAGACTTCAAACAATCTTCCAGCTGCTGACTTCCCCTGATTCCTCTTAACTGACAGGAGGCTCAGTGATTCCTCTCATAATTTTCTGCTCCAGTGAGGCACATTTATACCATCCTAGTCTTTAAAAAAGTAGTGAAAGATGATAACATGATGCTTCATATGGATTAAAAATATGGAAACCCACTTAGCAGAGCAGTCCGAGCCACTTGTTCAGTGCATCTTCATCAGTGATTCATTGTTCAGTTTATATTTTAAAGCCTCTTCAATTAGTAGTCTTTCACTTCTATTTAAAAGAATTTCACCATGTCCTCATGGAGACAATAAAAAATTACTGTCTATACAATAAGCTGGTAATAACCATCCATTAATTCTCATGAGTCTTTTCCTGATGCTCTGTTGTTCACCACAGGCCTGAAGTCATTCAACCATCTGCGTCAGTGTTTGCGTAGAGATGAAGTATGATGAATAGCAGCAAAGCTGTAGACCAAATACCACGGGCCAGAGAAAAAAACCCATTAAAAAATCGTAAGAAAAAGATGGTACTGTCTCCTCTTTGTCTTGGTCAGCAGTGGTCCTTGTTAGCGTCGGACCATTTCAAATGTATCCTTGAATCTGAATCATAGGAGTAGGATCCTAATAGGTTGTCTGCGTATGTCTATTTCCTGTGTCCCCGTTTGACCGTAGTTTTCTGCACCGTTCTGTTTTGGAGTTAATGGATGGTGGGCAAATCTCCAAGCCAGGCACCAGGTAGGGGACGTGGACACGTATACTCATTCTGGAAGGACAAAAAAAACAAAACAAAGAACAATGAAGTTAAAACCATTAACAGCTGGTCTGTGCCAGTTACAGAGGTGGTGGTTACAATGTAAAGTTAATTACAGTGGCCAACAATTTAATAACAGTACAATGGGGCTGTGACAGTGCCAGAGAAGCTAATTGGGGTAAGCAATTAAGCAAATGATGAAATCCCTTGTGTCTAGATAGCTTAGAAGGCTGGAGTTACTTTCCCTAGTGTTTTACAGAGATTAAATGGTCGCCTATACAGACAACTGTCACAAGTGGTCATTTTGAAAATGGGAATTAAAGCTGCAACAATGAAGTAATAAATGTACTCAACTGAACCTGCTCGTCCCAATATTTTGTCAAAGTCGGGCACATTTTTGGGGGTTTTTTGTAGAATTTTGATTTCAGACTAATTGAACAGGGAAGCAATATTTTCAGATTCTCAGAAACAAACTTGAATGTAAAGAGCATTTTCTTTACTCAGGTATTAGCCGTGCTGACAGGCTGGGGCCTGTATTAATTCATAAAAACTGATGCAAGATGATGATGCAAAGAATCATCCACTATGGAGCCATATATTCACTTAAAATGGGACATTTGCATATGTCTGTGTTTCAATACTGTTGGAGAGTGGCTGAAAATCTACTTATAGTTTTAATTACTCTCAGTTTAATCTATATTGTACCTCTATACTCACTAACAATACGTTTATATTGCTCATTGCAGTAAATTAGTAATCATGCCAGGTGCATGATTTGGAGCCTTTAAATTTCAGCCCTTTCTCATAGGTCTCAAACTTATTGAGATATTGCAAATAAGTAACAGATTTTGACATTTTATTCTCCTTTAAGAGCTACAAGATTTGAATTTATCTCCACACTGAACAAAGGCAGAGGCACACACATATCCAGCATATCTTGGTTTGCCCCTGAGCATTTTGTGCTCTGAGAACCCTCCACAACTTAACCTTTAAAAGAGCCTATTTGCAACTTGGCTACAGGTTAATCCATATTGGCTTAATAACTCAATTGTTGCGAGTTTTGCCAGGCACAGCTATTTCTAAAGCCTTCAGAATCTGCTGAAAATGATCCTGTCACAACTTTTCACTGCTTCAAGCTGAGATTGTTGTCACCGAGAGGCGGATCTCTGTAACACAAGACTCAAGAGCAGACGTTTTATTTAAATATCAAACAGGCTGATGAGCCTTCACTCAAGTCTGTTTTTACCTCTCAGGTGAATGTGAGTGAAGTGAAGACAGCTGCACAAATTGTCACACCACACACAATTTCAAAAGCAGAAAGCAGCAAAAGCTCAGGGTTTGCTGTGAACACATGCACATTAACATGATGCAAGCAGCACACACACACACACACACAAACACAAACACACACGTACAGTACAAACAAAAGCTGATGCACATTAGTGTCTGAACAGGGCAAACACATGCAAACCTAGATGGGACTTCATCCTGTGAGGTCTTGGAACAAATATGGGCTAAATTATGAAATAGATGATGTATCCATTTCATTTTTGGCATTACACTGTATAATCATTATTATAAGCCAGTTTTGTCCCGGGCGTCACGGTGGCGCAGTGGGTAGCACTGTTCCCTCACAGCAAGAGGGTGCATGTTCTCTCCATGTCTGCGTGGGTTCCCTCCGGGTACTCCGGCTTCCTCCCACCATCAAAAACATGCAGTAGAGGTGACCATAGGTGTGAATGTGAGTGTGAATGGTTGTTTGTCTTTGTATGTGGCCCTGTGATGAACTGGCGACTTGTTCAGGGTGAACCCCACATCCCGCCCAAAGGCTCCAGCTCCCTCGCGACCCTACACAGGAGAAGCAGTTAGAGAAAATGAATGACTGTTTTTTTCCCATTATAACTGGTAATGGATCATGTCCTGGCACTGATTGGTGCTAAATTATTGAAACATGGCAAGTTGCATGAATCACGACACATGTTATATAATATTATTAAGCTATTCATACTTTTACCTACTGCATGACTTGCTACAAGTTATCCGACATTCTGCACGATACAAAGTTTGTTGGTTCAGCATCAACTTTGCTTTGTAAAAGCTGAATAGATCCAGTGTTCAGGCAAGTGTATGAAATCTAAAGTAACTGCAGTCCCACTTCCTGCATCTTACTTCAAGAGCTGCTCTTCACATAACTGCCTGAATGACTGCAGAAGCACATTGATTTTAACACAGAAGTCACGGCCAACCATTGTGTGCTTTATTATATTTTATTTGACATCAAAACCCACAATTTTCACTAAAGCAAAATAATAAATTATCACTCTACCTCCTAATTTTGTTAAGTGTATTTTTGTTGCTGTGATAATGTATCATTATAATATTTCATCTCAGCTCAAATGCTTTTTTGGACATAAAAGATGCTCAATTGCACAGCCTTGAGTCTTTTCTCATCTGTCACCGGGGTCACGAGCTTCACTACTGAACTATCTGAGAAGTGGAACTTTCCAGTGGTAGTAAAAGAACAAAGATTCTTTAGCAGCTCTCCAGCAACAAGTTAGTCATAGTGGGAGTAACAACAAGCTGGTAAGGGCCAAGGAAATTCTAGGCAAACAGGGATCAGTGGTCTTTCCTTCCTGCAATGTGTGGTGAAAGTGTAGCTGTTGGCTATTGATACAGTTCAGTGTCTCAGAGGTCCTATATCACTGGGGCCACAAAGAATCTCCTCTGCCTCAGGCAGCAGAAACACCACGGCTAATGCGATGTCCAGAGACAAGCCAACAGTTGACGAGATGCATCCTGAAAGTCTGATTTATAATTTTGGAGAAACAAACAAGATATGTTTACCTCAAGGACAAATACTCAGTGTCATTTGTGCCAGCCAACAACCAGCTACCCTAGAGAGTGCTGTGGTTAGTAAAAATGCCCCTCTAACCCCCTCTCTCCTCCATATGAACTTCTAGTTGAAAAAAGAAGACATGAGATATGGCAAGTAATGAGTTTGGGAGACTAGAGAGACTGTTTGACTGGGTAAACAGTAGATTTGATCAATTGGACTGTACATTGAAAAGTAAAATTGAGGAATTCCAAAGGTATAACTAAGAATTGTAAAGTTCTATGAGAAGAAAAAGTGATGAATTTCAGTAATTCATAAGGGTAGGGTAGCGCGACTGTGGCTTAGGGGTTAAGAGTGTTGGTCCACTTATCAGAAGGTCTTTGGTTCGTTCCCTCTACATGTCGAAGTATCCTTGAGTAAGATACTGAACCCCAAATTGCTCCCCGTGCAGCTCACTGCTCCTCAGGGATTGGTCAAATGCAGAGAACAAGTTTCGCTACATTGTACACTAATGTATGTGACTAAATAAAAAAGCTTCTTCTTCAGCTTCTTCTTCTTCTTCCAATGTAAGAAAATCATATTAAACATAATCACAGAACAAACTAAATCTGCTGCTTTGTACTTTGTAGAAACTACAGCTGTTCTGGGGCTCAAGAAGTAATCAGTCTTATTACCATCTTGTACAAGTGGTGACAGAGTAAAAATAGTGATTTATTCTATAATTCCTCTGCTTTGACGTGCCTAAGTGCTGTTTCTTCAAAGTCAGTTATTAGTCACACGTCTCCTAGAAAAATGTTCAAATAATCCTGCTGTCGCTGCTGCTGAAGCCTCTGGAAACTGTGAGTGATAATAATGACCAGTCGTTTGGTAGACAATATGATTTGGACAGTGCGCGTTGGACAAACCTGTAGGGGGCTCTGATTCATCAGCTACTGTTGGAGGCGATGGTATATCAGGTATATCAATGTCATACCTGATTTTAATGCCTCTGAACTGCGTCAGTGTCTTGATTTTAGAGACATTAATCTCGATAATCCAAAGCAAGTATCTGGTAGTGACAGAGAAAGGTTGTCTGGTGTAATTGAGTTAAAAATTCGAGAAAACAATTACAATCTTCCATTACAGCTCCGACTGTTAACACATGTTAAATGACGCCCCATGCCCACAAACAATGTGCAGGATTATCTGATTGAAAACAGAAAGGGTTTTTCGGTGCCTCAATAGTCTGTCCGCTATTGCGCATATGAAACTCTGCAAAAATGCACTTTCACATGCATTATGGGTAACTCATGTTACAAGACATGAAACACAATGTTAAACCTTGTAACACAGTGAAATACTGGGAATTATGTGAAAAAAGATACATGGCTGGAAAAAAAGATGAGCAAGACCTGCTGTGTGTTCGCAACCGAGGCAAACAAAGAAAGCCACAAGAATGTTTTATTGAGCCCATTGAAAAAATAAAACCACAGAGAAAGTATATATGATTTTGATTTTGATATCATAATGTCAAGCATTGGGAAAATGTTGTGCCAACAATTGACATAGAAGAAGTTTTGTTTCAAAACATTGAAATCTGTGGATGCTTGAAACGCTACAGACACCCAGTTAGTATGCTCAAAGGGATGGCCTGTCTGAGTATATCCATAGTGAATGCAATGTTACAGGACATGTTAAGTGTCAGCAGCCTCCTCATGGGGGCGGGGGTGGAGGGTCGGATAGGGGCAGGGCATGTACACATACACATGCACATGCATGCATTTTGACATGAATGAGCAAATAAATCATGTATATTTTACTCACAGCATACGAGCCACCCTTGGAGAAACTGGCTTGTGAGGGCTGAACTGTCCCCTGCAGTGGTGTCTCCTTGAAACCAGAGACAACATGGAAAGCTTGAATGAATCCTGATGCTTTATGATGGCTACAAGGATTTAATCGGTGCCCAGAGAATGCCCTCAGACATCCTATAATCAGATTATGGATCACTTTACTGGAAAGACCAGAATCTGTCTTGATAGCATTCAAATAAATTTTGAATGCTATGCTATCAATGAGCCAAAACTTGTACAAGAGGAATAAAAGAGGAAGAGATTAAAGGGGTTTAGATAATTTTTGAAGAGGTCTGTACAGAAATGTTTGCCAATTAAAATTCCATGGTCCAGTAAGGCAACCCTGCAAATAAGTGTGCATGTTTTTAGCCAGACTGAAGAAATCAGAGCAGTTGACATTTTTATTAAAGAAAACACTTAATAAACGATACAATAAAAATCATAATCTCTTAATTGGCATTGGAAATAAATTATTTTCTGTCCATAAAATAATTATATCCTCAAAGGA
The DNA here is from genome assembly GCA_037577475.1 of Chaunax sp. Z400. Classification (NCBI taxonomy): domain Eukaryota; kingdom Metazoa; phylum Chordata; class Actinopteri; order Lophiiformes; family Chaunacidae; genus Chaunax; species Chaunax sp. Z400. The sequence continues at coordinate 4,328,236 of CM075199.1, forward strand.
GAACTAAATAAAGCGCTCTTTGAGGCTGAACTGAGCTTGAAAATCACATAAGAATGGAGGCAAAAATTTAGCTGAAAAAAATTGTCACATCCATATGTTCATTCACATACATTGTCTCTCCTTCCAAATGCCAGTGAGAAAATTGGCTGTGTACTGCTACCTTTGTAAGTCCAGGGAAAACTTGAAAAAAGTCTCAAGTATCATCTGTTGCCAGGAGGTGGCAGGGTGACAAACTGCACACTGTTCTATCTTTAGATATACAGTACCAGTCAATAGTTTGGACACAGTTTCCCATCCACTTGAATGAGAAACTGTGTCCAAATTTTTGACTGGTAGTGTACATTATGCCCCCTTATAGATTTGCTCAGTCTCCTGTGAACATGTGGTGACATGTCTGATCAGTAAGGATTCTAAAAGAAAAGAAGCTGCTCTCCAAGGCAGAAGTTGTCAAAAATGATCGCAGAAGTTTGCAATCACTTTTAGTTTGAACTCAACATGAGAGCCTGATCTACAGCAGAACCTCTGTCCATCTTTGTGAATGGGGGTTTGTACCCTGGCTCCTAGAAATCCTATTCATATACAACTAATTAGCAACAGCAAATACATTTGGAAGGGAAATGCAATCACTGTCTGTATCATGTTCAGAGACATCGCGTAAACAGACAGCAAACAGCCTACTATGGCCAGAACAAGAACAAAAATACAATGTTGGACTGTCCAGTTTTGTTTCTGCTGCAGACTCTGTTGAGTTTATTAATGCTCCTCCAATGCAGATTTGCTGAACCACCAACCAGAGTGATCTTATTCTGTGGTCTTTTGAAAAGTTACACCACCAACTACTGCCTTGGCATACACATCACAGCGTTTTCAGCTGTGTTTGCAGGTCCGTGTGTACGGGGATCGTTTCGGAAACGATGCCATGTGAACGCAGAAGGTTTTGAAAACGCATAGAAAAAACGTCTCCATTTTAAGGTAAAATGTTGCCGTGTAAACGAGGGCCTCCGAGTCACTAATTCATCTATATTGCATGTTTTTGGATTGTGGGAGGAAGAAGTACTTGGAGGGAACCCACACAGACACACCTAGTACCTTCTTGCTGTGAGGCAACAGCGCTGCCCACTACGCCACCGTGGTGCCCTTTTTTTTCATTCATTTAGTTAATGATGATGGAATCATGAAAGCAGATAGAAATTCTGCCAGACTGCCAACCTGACTGGTTTGCTTGTCAGCCTTCATTTTGCACCTAATGGTGGACAAAATTGCATATTGAATTTGAAGTTGATAGGGTAACAGTCTAAAGCCGATGGCTTCATTATTCTGGGGCCATTACAATCACTTTATTATGATGCGTTCAGTTTTGATCGTCAGTTTAACACAAAATTATGACAAGATGATGACTACGGCATAGAAAGCATGGAACGTCCAGTCAGCCTATCATCTCACATCATGCTATGCAGGCTACATAGGTGGATAAGCCATCGGGACAATGACAGCAGGATCATAGATAGTCTTGTTGTCAACCATACTCACACTATATTTACTACCATACGCAGTATTACTGGCTTTGAATATTCCTAACATAACGTTAGCTTTCTGGCTCATAGCTGAACCAGAGAGTTCTATAAGCTGAGCAAACTAGAAAGATTATTTCCATTGAAAAAGAAAGTTTTTGGATGCTATTGATCGCTCCAGGTAATCAAACCCTCAGGTGTTACCAGGGAAACTGGGTTATGGCTTTATGACTGTAAAACACATGAAAATGTAAATTATCAACCATAGTATGAGGAGGATAATATCCTTCCAGGTATCCATAATCAGGAATCATTAGTTTCCCCATTGCAAAACAATTCCTGATAATGGACACCTCGTCAGGCATTATCCATCAGCAGAAGAGAGCACCAGAATACATTCTCTATTCAATTCACTGAAGATACCTGAGACAACATAATCCAACTTTTAACATTGTGCAAAATGTAAAAATCTGGGAGATAATAGATTTTTTTTTTTAAAAATCATTACAAACTGATACACTGTACATATATTTGAGATGTGTTGGACCAATACATAGGCTACACAAAAAAGAAAAAAACATATAATCATAATTAGAGGGCACATAGGTGTAAATCTTATTTATTTTGCTTTGCAGGGCTTCTAAAGGAAAACTAGCTAAGACTAAGGTCTCTTTTCATGAACATTGATTAGATGTCAAATTTGCTACTTTCATCCACCCCCTGTAAGGACTTCATGTGCTTTTAATGATGCTTCTAATGAGCAGAATACACACATGATGTAATTAGTTTGCTCTCATTCATAACAGCTGGAAGTGACAGAGACATATGCCAGCCACTGTCAAAGGGATCACAAGCCTCTCTCTCCACTCAGGACTCCAATTACCCTGTTCCATCTCCCCACCCCATTATCTGTCATGTGAAGTTGCCTGTTCCCTTCTTTCCCTAAGACCAGGAAAAGAGAGGCAGAACACAACGCTATCAAGTATAATTTCCACGTACGATACAAAGTACACAGTCAATACAAAGCTGCATCAGTCAAGCATATTTTGGCTTAAAGAAAAGCAGCAATTATGGAAGCTTTCACTCTCAAACGCAAACACACATGCACATAATCATCCCTCGAAATAATCAAGACCAAGTCATAAGTCTTTCTTGATAAATTACTGTGTTGGTGCATTTTCATAGATATTTCCATAGCTGATAAAAGAACATAATGATACATAAGCCACTGCAAACAAAGATATCTATGAACATCTGCAGATGTTGGTTTGGAGTATTGGATCATGTCTTAAATAATGACACAGCGTTCAGAGAACATAAAAAATAATGGACTTCCTCCCACTACTCTAACAAAAAGACATTCATTGAAAGCTTATTTTGTTTCCAGTAAGGTCACAACTGTCATGCCTGGCTATTAACTCATCAAAAAATGATTCAATACATCTATCTTTGGAAAATTACATTATCTTAATTGGTCCTGATGTTCTGACTTGTCAGTTTGATTAGGACCAAAATTGCTGCAGGTGTAAAACCCCCTTGGAGCAAGGTCCGCATCAAACAGCAGACTGTGGTCAAACAAAAAGAGCCAGTCTTGATCTGGATCAATCAGCGGACTTTGGTCAGACAAAAAGCGCCGGTCTTGATCTGGATCAAACTGAACCATGATTTGGTTTGTTTACAGTGTGAAAGCACATCTTTTGGATGGTTCGGACTTTCAGACCAATCACAGAAAGTCTAAGCATGGTATCGTCGCCAGTGAACTACAGGATGAGAGAAACAAACGGACAAAGATAAAAATGACACGCAGTAAAGGGAAAGGAAGAGACAAGGTATTCAACAGTGATATGATCTGAAGAAATCAAAAGTCGATAATAATGCTGAAACTTTTATTTCATTTTCAGTGATGCCACAGAAAACCCTCCAGAAAGCCAACTGTCCGATACTAAAGCCTAGCCACGTTGCCTGTTTCTCATTTCTACTGTCGTAGTGCAACAAAATATTTCAGCAGCCCTTACTATTTCAACTGAGTACAACTTATCCCATTCAAAACACTAGGGAACTAGATAATGATGCATTGTTGAAAACAATGAATGAACGATTCGTAATGATGAATTCACGTAGTTTCGAGTATTTTGCTCGCAGTTGATGCTGCTGGTAGCAATACCATTATAATAATAGTATAGTGGCAATACTATGAATCTGTTTATTCACCTTTCCCAATTCAAATGCAAAAGGCCGAACTGACAACACACTGACGTCAGATGCATGCCGGTCTGAGCGTCTGAGATGATATGTCATGGCTGGTGCAAAAATTAAAGATAGAGAATGATATGCATATATGAGCACAAAATATTTGCTCCTGTTGAAATGCATCCCACACATCTGTTTTCAAATGCATAAATATGTACCAAGATTAATATTAGTGCTGAGAGCATCAATATGAATATATAAATCTTGACAGCAAGTGCAATATTTTGCCTCCGGCTATACTCTGTGACTTACATTGAAAAGGCAAACGGTGCAATGACAGCCTTCAAAAAGTTTCAGGATACCAATGAAGGAAAACAGATGGAAAGCAAACAGAGTGGATGTAACACACATCACAAATACACTGCATTTAACACATCACGGGATGTGAAAGAACAGATGCTGAACAACATTCACTACAAATGGTGGCTTATTCATTCATAATATTTCTGTCTGTTTGTAATGGCTTCAGGGGCATAATTTCATTGACCAATTTTAAATCACATAGTCAATCAATAGTACAAGCCACCAAATGTTATTTTAAAGATGAGTATTTTTTGTATGTATAACTCAAATGACTATTTGTTAACTACAGCATCTGAGAGAAAAGAGAGAAGCTTAACTGTGCGTCAGTGAGTTTACCCTCTATCCCTTTCTCGAAATACACACACTGTATTTCATTACAAGAGAGGATACAGTGAGAGCAAGCTGCTTTAAAAGATCATTTGAAGTTAAAACACTGGGTGATCCTGTGTGCGTATGCTTTAAGAAAGAGATGCAAACTCTGGTCTAAAGGTAGAGCTCAGAGATCTCCCCTGAGGAAATCTGATCCGGCGAGTTGTGGCTGGAAGCAAACTGAGCATAGCTCTGATAAAGTGTCGTAGTGTGTGTGCATATTTATGGAAGTGCATGCACATTTGTGTTTTAGCTTTATAATTCATGATGATTGTGACTTATGGAAGTGATGGATGATCACATTAGCAGCAGCAGGTTTTTCCCCAAAGTCTCTATGTCTGAATATATCAAATGGTTTGCAACATATTTTGTTTCACATGTCTGGGAAAAAAAACATAAATTAATACAGAAATAATTATAATAAGAATAATTTCACACCCCCTTTAGGGTGCATGTGAGGGATTATTCCTTTCTCGTGTTATCGCACTAAAACTTTCTACATATTTTTTTTTCTGCCATGTAATCATATTAAAAATCTTTTTGAGACTGCTGCTTTTGGGAGGGTTGTATAACTTTGCTTTGATCTTGCGTTTTTTGTTCTAAACACGAAAATAACAGTTCGTGAGCCTTAGATAGCCTGCAACACGTAGCCTTGATGAACATGAAAGTGCTGATTTTAGCTTGCCTAATCGTGTATAACTGGATTTTTTTCAAAGGTTTCATCAGACAAACTTCCAGTGATTATCTGTTCTGAAATCGTTTAGACTACAAGAATAGCATAGTGTCACAGACAACAGGATATTAGGGGATGTTACCCAACGAGATATGCTACCAGGCTCAGAGTGAACTTTCTTTCAGGTGGTTCTTATCCACCTGAAACTACAGGGGGTCCCGTTCCTGCCTTGTGATGTCACCAAGGACATAAAAAAACCTGAAGCTGATCTTCACCTTCGCTTCCAGCTGCAGACACTGCACCTGAAGGTAGCATCTACCATACAGCCTCTCTCCCCCTCCTTCCCAGCTGGTGGTAGGTACCTCCAGGTAGGAGGAGGTAAGAGGAACAATTTGTCAAGTCATATCTACCTCACTGGACGAGCAGAGATTCTTTTTTTTGTTCAATCGAGCGCCCCATTGGATTAACAAGACGAGTCATTTTTGACTGGGAACACTAAACTAGTTAACAGGAAACGAACACAACAGGAGGGTTAAAGTTTGACTTGTTATTTGCTGCTTGTTGGAGTCATTATTTGTATTACTGTGTGCTGCTTCGCTGCTTGGATCTCTCTCTCTCTCTCCTTTTGGTCTCTCTCTTTCTCTCCTCCTTCCACTAACCTACATATACACATATAGAGACATGGTGAGCCTCCAGTCCTATTAGTCTCTGTTCAAACCTCGTGTTCACCTCCTCTGGCCATCCCCCGATGTGCGTTACGTCCCGCTCCTCCTCTTCCTCTTTCCTCTCATACACACCTCTTCCTCTCTCATACTGTTTGATTGTGTTCAAGTAGTAGCTGTAGTGGAATTGAAGCATGTTAATTGCTAATTCCTATTAGTAATTTTAATAAGCTCAGCGTTTGGTTGATTGTTCCCTGTCTCCAGGGTGGTGTAATTATTATTACCTCTAATAATAATATCAATTTACTTTAAGAATTAGCTATTATTTTTAATACTTATTAATCATTTTTATAATATATGCGAGGCCAGGAAATGATCAAAGTCCACTATGAAATTTACTGATGACACTGTGGTGATAGGCTGGCTCACTAACACTGATGAAAAGGCCTCCCTGGAAGAGGTGGCTGACTCTGGTTAAAAGCCAACAACCTTTTAATAGATTACAATAAAACAAATGGGTCCGTTGTAGATTTTGGAAAGAGACATAAACCTCACACCCTTGAGAAGCTTGCACACAGATGTCTTGGTTTGACACCTTTACCACCTCAGACATCTTAGGAAATTGGCAGGTCCGAGAGACAACCTTCTTTGATGCTGTGAAAAGCATCCTAAAAGGGGGTATCGCCACTCAGGACTTGCTCCACAGAGGATGGTGGGCCATTTAATCTACTCTACCCACGCCTCAGAGCTTACACAACACAAAGTGCAGCACCAGCAGTTGTATGATTTGCAACAGACTATTCCAGCTTTAACAAGCATGCTGACACCTACATAGCCACAAGTCCAACACAGACTCAGGGAGAGCATCTTCCTCTACACCATTGGGATGGTCAGCTCAGTATATGCTCTGCCTTGTTTAGAACACTAATATCATTACATTCATTCATATATATATATATATATGTAGAGGTACATAGAGAGTAAATTAAGAAACTGTTTATACTAAAATAATTTGATTGGTCTGTTTTTGACTGACCCAGTGTAAATTAAACCTGAAACATTAAGGTGCTATATTTAAAAAAAAATCATCTAAATCTGCTCTGGTAAAGCAGCCACATTCGTTGGTTTTCAAGGATGCACACGATGGCTCAATAAAACCACAGAGTTTAGGGACAGCTGCTAGAAAAGCTGCAGAAAAACCTCTGACAGCTTGACACACGTCATCATATTGCCCTGCCTACTGTGCACTGAACAATAAGACTGTGTCAGTGTTCAAATCAAAAATCTCTCTCTCCAACATGTCTTCAGGGGCCCATTTGGAAACTGAGCAACACAAGAGTTCTGCTATTTGTCATGTTGGCTCCGTGCAGATCCTCTAATCTCAGCTCAGGACATAACCTCAGCTCTTCTCTGCAACCCACAGTTGGCTTCTACAACTGGGTTTCTATGCTTGTTTTGTTGTTCTCACAGGTCATCTCAGCTGAATTTGGGAGTTGTGAGTCATAAGCCACCTTCAGACAGGCATTGCGCAACAATGCCGAAACAAAATCCTTTCTCGGGGACCCCTTTGGTGTGTTCAAACTGGGCCAGCCCGAGGCGTCACGCCACCACGGTGTGTGTGTTCACAGTATATGCCGGTGCTCTGCAACAGAGACGTGACATATGACGAAACAGCAAGCAAAAAAGCTGATATATTTCACTATCTCCCCAGTTTAGCAGTCATCTTCTGTGCTTGTTAATAACGGACTTCCTGTTTCTGCCACATAGTTAAATCCCCCGGAGGAGGTCACACACCTGAACATATTACTACAACATCACACTCATTCTGCAACACCGACGCACTCGACTCATACAGATGCCTGTTTTGGCGCCGTTAACTACCTACCAAGGCGTCACAGAGGTGGAACAAACTGACACTCCATTACGCATTCATGGCGTTCAAACAAGATGTTGGGGCGGAATAAAGGCGCAGCAGGCCCAGAAAGAAAACACTGTCTTGAGTGAGAGATATTCATTCATTCATTCATTTTCTGTAACCGCTTATCCTGTGTAGGGTCGCGGGGGGCCTGGAGACTATCCCAGCTGACTTTGGATACGAGATGGGGTTCACCATAGACAAGTCATCGCAGGGCCACATAGAAAGACAAACACTCACTCATATTCACACCTACAGACAATTTAGAGTCACCAATTCACCTCTACTGCATGTTTTTGGTGGTAGGGGGAAGCCGGAGAACCCGGAGGGAACCCACGCAGACATGGAGAGAACATGCAAACACCACACAGAAAAGTCAAAGGTCCTCAGGTGGATAAGAAACCAGGACCTTCTTGCTATGAGGCAACAGCACTATATGCAATTATATTATTATAATCAAAGCTGCAAAAAAAGTAAATATGTCATATTGTTTACTCTCATATTTACATGGGAAATCACAGTATAGAGTATAGAGTATAAATGTACTGTAGTGCATCCTCTTATTTTGAAGTTTTTATTCTTAATACCAATGATGTGAGAAAATGCCGCCCATGTTTGGGTTTGCATCTTTTCTCCCGACACACAGTCAACAAACATCTTTAAGTGGAATCCAAATCTTTACTTGCTGACTTATTGAAATTCATTTCAGGTTTGTCTTGATGCAATACAACAAAAAGCATCTTAATATGATTAAGTTTGATAGAGTTGTTATAAACAGTTTTATTATTCCATTCTTTCTACTCGACAGCATTTTGGCCTCTGATTGCAGGATGGGGATTTCTGGCATCAATAAGAGAGAGAAATTTAGAATTAAAATGGAGTCATTGTATTTTATTATCAAATTATAATTTCATATTTTGTTTGGACCGACATTGCTACAGTCTAATATTATTACAGTTAAGACAGGAATCGGTCAAGTCATAATGCACTACCACAGCATATACTGTATATGCAGTGTCTTAAGTAATTGATTTTGACCATACTGAGTTGTTGGTAAGTAGAAATACTGACATATAAAATAATATTTGAACACAATGTGTGCTTGGTTAAAATGTATTGGCTACCTAGTACATTCCTCTCTGTGGTGTATCATTCAATGACAACACTGTGAGAAACATCTGTCCTCTCATTTCAAGGGAAAAGACGTCGTTTTCTCATTCACGTCAGGACATTGAGAAATTTTACGGAGTCAGCCCTTGCAGCCAATCCAAAAACTGGATTCATAAATCAACAATGTTTGTGGCCGCTTGTGTTGGCTATATATTAAACAAGTTACAGCATCATGAAAATGTCACAGTGCAAATAAGAGTCATCAGTTTTACACCCTACCTCCCTTGCGATGTTAAGAATTAGTCTAATTTGGCTAATTGATTCTAAGTGAGTGACACCTGCTTGGCATAGAGGCGATGGTTTAAGCAGGGGTTATGCTTGAGGCTAGGGAAGCAAAGAGTTTTAGTCAAATCTGTTATTTTTGCAGGTCTTGAAATAAACCCAAACCATCAGTATCACTTAATGCATCTTGGACAACTGTCTAATCTCAGAAATGTTACATTTAATTGGACCAAAGAATCATTTGATGCAGATTTAAATCCAGTTTAAATGGTTTGAGTCCAGCCAAATGATTCTCCAATACGTTTACATAAGCTTTACTCTTTGCAAGTGTAACTACATTCTATGGAAATAGAATACAGTAGTCAGTGACAGGGTCTGTCCCTGGTGAAGGCAGGAGCTGAAGTTACTCCAACTCTCTCATTAAAGCAAGACTCCAGCACTCATCCAGAAGAGACACTGAGCTGTTGCAGGTTTAATCTGATCCCTGGCCAGTGCAACCTATGAATGCCCTGTGAGGTTGAGAGAACACTGATTGATCAGTATAGCTGAGGGAGTTCACAAATTATAATCGCCCATGTGTTTGTTTTAAATAGTGACTAGATTGCTGCTATTCCACAGGAAGTGTTGGTAGCCGCCATCTACATAACAGCTTCATGTGCATTACCACTACCTCTCGACTGGAGGAGAGAGGACCCTGATTTGAATGTATCCTGAGAAATCCAGATTGTGCTCATCATATTTGAGAGGATACATGTGTCGCTCAGCATTTTCAATCTCATTTGTATTTTATTCCCAATACGAAACACGGAAAACGACCAGTTTTAGTGGGACGTTTTTCACACCACAGTTTCAGTTCCAAACAGCAACTGTGCATCTATTCATGTGATTAATGCAGTCTTTCCAAGATCATTTTTCTCACACAGCATGAATAGTCCACTTGCCTCTGAAGACAATGGTGCCAATTAGGTGAAATCACATGAGACCAGAGGGAATTTCGGTGTGTTTTTGGTACTTTAAAGAGGGAGGAAGTGTGTTGAATCAGAAACAGCTCTGACCTTTGAAGCAAATAGATGCCTGTCAAAGATTTGAGAAGGATCAGGGTTGGATTGTGTCAATTACAGTATATCATGAAACTGTCTCTCTAATGATATTGTTATTATTTTTTTTATCTTGCTATTGTCTTGTCTTGTGTAACTGTGAGGGCCTGCTTGGATAAAGGTTAATAGAATGTGACATGATAACAATAAGAAGGGTTGGTGACATGCTAAAGAAAATGTAAATATGACAGGACTGAGTGATCTTATTAATGCAACAAATTGCATACATAGTTTTGTATGTGGAACATTGGGCCCTTTAGTTTCATCTGCTTTTACTTTTTTACAATTTTGTTTGCTGCAATTATTGAATTTGAGATTTGAATTTGAAATTATTTGAATTTTGAGATGGAACTCATGCACAAACACTACCAGTGACAAAATGTGGGCTTTATTTAATTACTTTGGACACCAGTGAAAACCACCAAGCATGTGATCGTTGCCTTCCTTTCCTTTGTTAAGATTCAATCATGCAAATCCTGTTCACTCATTCCAAGTCAGCAGTGACTTTCTGAAATAACAGGACATGATTCGGAAAAACTGCCACATAGCTGTAGGAGACATCCTTTTCATTACCTTGGCCTTCCCTCTTACGTGGCTGTTGACACTTGCCAGTGGATGCAATTGTGCAAATAGCACCCTTTGCAACTACTAGTGACAGTGTCATAAGTGCATTAGCACACTGCAACCAATACCTGGAGGGGCTGTATATGACAATGCAAATGTCAGAATCAGGTGGAGTGCTGTTATGTGCATGATGCATGTTGTGCATGATTCGCAGGTATAACCTGCTACAAAAGCTCAAGGATTTCCGAGGATTCTAAAAATGTGCAAGGATATTAAACAATATAAGCATGAGTTTATGTTTTTATACCTCAGGATAGTAGAAAAGGGTCACATCTGCCTTAATCATTCAGTTATTAAATGAACCACACAATGAGCATAGTAAGTGGCACTAGTCAAAAAGACAAAACATATTGCGTAACCAACAGGCGCATGCTGGATGTGGCTAAATGCAAACCATTCACATAGCATTGTGCATGCATGCTAAACAGTGTGTAAAAACTGTGCCATTCTCATTGTGGCTGCAGCCTCTGCAAAGTTTATATTCTTGTCATTTCTGCAGGCTGATGGCTTTTGTCGCACCATCCATAATATCAGTGCCGTGTCTGTTACAAACATGCCTGTTAGGAATGAGCCGGTTGTTTGGTCTGTTGTATTGTTAGTTTCAGCTCTCTTGTTCTAACGCTTAATATCCAGTATCTAATTAATATCCAGCATCCAGCACCAAAAGCAAGTCCTGAAGTTGAGCCTCCGCTGCTGCACAAAGACCCGTTCACCTGTTTATTCAAAGTTTGGTAAAGCTCAAGCTCAACCCTGAACTGGAGAATCAGTATTTTTACTTTTATGTATTTTAGCACAAGTGTGGGACGAAGAAAAAAACTGAAACGATTAACAGACGCTAACAACAGTTTTAAGGTGTTTCCTCACTTACACACGGCGGTAAAACAGTTCATATAAAACTGTGATGAGACATTTCCAATCCACAGAGCTTACAATGAACTATAACTGGATCTCTGTTTAAAATGGTAGCAAAGATTACAGGTGATCAACAAACATTTAGAAAATGAACATTTTAAAAAGTGACTACTGCTATCAGAAGCACGTTCCAAAAAGTAAACAGGACTTATGTTGCCGTTATGTTGCTTGACAAAAGCACAGGTGGTTTCATAGATCAGTTGTACTGATGTGACAACACATGTCCAGTTTGCAGAGCTTGCAGAGCACCACATTGTTCAGTCCATGACTAAAATACTCCCACACTTTAGATGATCAAGGGCAATGATATTTAGCTGCAGCCTGTTAAGCTGCAGAGGAATCGTGCTTTAATTCCTGGATGTGCTGTTTTGGATCGTGTGCAGCCATCTTGGCTTGGCACCGTTGTCGTGATTGATGATGTGACTTACATTGATAAGTCCTAGGGCCTGCTTCTACAGAGAGCACTGTTTGCCTGTTTATTCTAAATTTATATACAGAGGTGAACATAAGTGGTGCGCAAGTGTGCATGCGTGGTCAAAATAAACAATGCATGGCATGTATTAGAACAAGAAGCGCTTTTGCACACCACCATTGCATTCATTGTGTCTGTGTCTAACAACAAAGAGACAAATTAACTAAGGTGTGAATCGAACGGCACAGGACATATTAACGGACCTTCTGCAACTCTTCCATGTTTGTGGTTTATAGTATGAATGGAAGACAAAGTTGGTTTGAGTCTGCAGAGACGGCGCTGTAGTCAGTTTATGAATATATATTTATATATATTTGATATTGAGCATGTCGTACATCAAAATGATCGTAAAGTCAACACTGCCCTACATCAGATGAACATCATATTATTTACATACATGACATTAGCAATATATTTTCAGAAATACCACAACCTTAAGTCAATATGCAGTAATCCTACAAAGCAGATTTCCTTGAAGCAATAAGAAGAATATTAGACATTACACTGTGATAATGAAAAAAACCGAATGAGCTGGGAAATGACTGTGAAAGCAGCAGGTACTCAGCTCAAGGTCCAAAGCATTTAAATCCCCTTTGCTGTAAATGTTGTTGGCTCTCAAAGTCTTGTTTCTTAAATGAGGATTCATCCCAATAACACATAGTCATTTGGAATGCCCCCAGTAACGTATGAATGCATGTAATGAATGTGTTAGTGAGTGTGGTGGTGGTGATGGGGTGTCCCTCTGAGATGGTTGAAAAAGAAAGAAAGAAGAGATATAAATGGAGATCATTTAACGGTGGCTGGATTATTTACCCGACAATATATGTGTATTACTAACATTACATCAAATTAAATTTTTTAAATATCATAGTTACCGTCAATAAGGAAATGACACCCCTAAAGTCAACCAATTCCAATTTGTAACTTTTAAGAAAACCAGAAACTTTTATTTGGTTAAAAAAATATATATTGAAAATGACCACATTAACAAACTGTTCAGCATTTTAAGAAAACATAAAAAGGAAACACATCCATTCCCCAATGAACCTCAACAACTTGTAATGCATGAAATGAGAAAAATGTTTTGCTGTTTCTGCTGTCCCAGCACTACATTTTCTTCCTTCCCAGTAGATACAAACTCTGAAAAACATGTTTGCCATTTAGATAGCTCCTGTGTGATGTTGTGTTTTGTTAGCACCTACACACCTTGTGTACCATAAAGGGCTGTAAAGTTCATAATGGCTAACCTCTTAAAAGGGTCTCTCACATCATTAGTTTTTACAAGATGTTTCAGGAGATAGTACTCAATTCAGTGGATATTTAATCAGGAATATTTAATGCATGTTTGGTAACATCAACCAATCCATGATTCACCAGTACAGACACAGTGAGTACACAGTTTGATAACATTTGTCTAAAAAAATAAATAAATATGATACGATACGATGCAATACGATACGATGCAATACGATACGATGCAATACGATACGATGCTATACGATACGATGCTATATGATACTATGTTATACGATACGATGCTATACGACACGATGCAATACGACACGATGCTATACGATACGACGCTATACGATACGATGCAATACCATACGATGCTATATGATACTATGCTATACGATACGATGCAATACCATACGATGCAATACCATACGATGCAATACGACACAATGCTATACGATACGATGCTATACGATACGATGCTATATGATACTATGCTATACGATACGATGCTATACGACACGATGCAATACGACATGATGCTATACGATACGACGCTATACGATACGATGCAATACCATACGATGCTATATGATACGATGCTATACGATACGATGCAATACGATACGATGCAATACGACACGATGCTATACGATACGATGCTATACGACACGATGCAATACGCTACGATGCAACACGATACGATGCAATACGACACGATGCTATACGATACGATGCTATACGATACGATGCTATATGATATTATGCTATACGATACGATGCTATACGACACGATGCAATACGACATGATGCTATACGATACGACGCTATACGATACGATGCAATACCATACGATGCTATATGATACTATGCTATACGATACGATGCAATACGATACGATGCAATACGATACGATGCAATACGACACGATGCTATACGATACGATGCTATACGACACGATGCAATACGATACAATGCAATACCATACGATGCAATACCATACGATGCTATATGATACTATGCTATACGATACGATGCAATACGATACGATGCAATACGATACGATGCAATACCATACGATGCTATATGATACTATGCTATACGATACGATCCAATACAACACGAAGTAATACGATATGATACACTTTATTGTTCCTGTGGGGAAATTTGTCATGGACTCAAATGCATCACTTAAAGCTGTTTCCATTGTAAATAAACATCATACTAACAACATATAACAAGTCTAACATGTACTGCACATGTTAAACATATTGCACATCGCCTATAGATGTAATTTCTTTTTAAAGAATTTAGATATTTTATGAATCCCACAAGGGGAAATTCTGTCTCTGTATTTGACCCATCTCCGAGGAGCAGGGGGCTGCCATTATGGCATCCTTATATAATGACATTCAGTATAATTTCTGCTTTAGATTATATATACACACATACTGTGAATATGTAGAGAGATGCATCCGTCACATGAGCATCATTTTTAGTTGATACAGAAATAACAGCAGTGGTTGCTGGGAGCAGAAACGTTAGCATTTTTTTTTTTTTATAAGCTGAAGAAATGCAAATGTATTTATGCGTCAACATTTTCATGTGGTGCACAGTTTATCAACCTAAAGATGATAAGTAAGCTTTATTCATGCACACTAAATACAATATATATGGTTTAAATAATGGTCAGAACTTTAGAAGAGAAAAAAAACCCATCCTCTTTACATTCTTCCATCCAACAATAGCATAACATAAACTTTTCAAACTAACTGGGGTCACTCTAAGTAGAAAAGCAACTTTAGGATGAATAACTCTGTTCTACAAAAAGGGGTGGCCTCCGTGGGTGGCTGTGGCTGTTGCTTGATTCTAGTAAATGATCATCATGCCTATAGGGCACCATTCAAAAATATGTAATCTCCACTAATGTCTGTGCTCCCTACTGAAAAGCACACTTTAATAATTCAAACATATGTGTAGCGAAGGAACCAGAGCCTTGAGAAATTAAAATTAATGTGACAAGAGTGAAAAAAACAAAACATACTGCAAATACAGCAGTGCAAAAGAATCATTACAGCAAGAAGATCAATGCAAAGTTAACCCATAAAATATAGAATGGGTTGTACAATAGTTGCAATGCTGCTAATTACAGCATAATTTATTAACAAATGGCTCTTATAGTCAAATTTCTGAACACAAGAGAATGTTTAAGCGTGTAAGTGCTTTTAGTTTCAAGACTTATAAAGTATAGTATGTTGTGACAGCTTGAGACAGCTTTTGTCTCAGTCCTTCACAGTTAAGGTAAATTCATCTTTAAAGCTCCTTGAAGAAATATTCCACCGCTGAAAAGATGACATACTGAATAGTTTGTCTATGCAGTCGATGCAAGCAATGAAAAGAGGCTGTGGAGGCGAAAAATAACAAGAATACATACTGTGACGCTCCAGACCAATATATAGTCTGGCTAGTGGGTGACATGCTGAGAGTTTGGCTTGGTGGGGCTTTGTTTTGGCATGTCAAGTTTTAAACTGTACTGCAGCCAGCTGATAACAAACAATCCTTTACTACAGCGAAAGGGTGCACTAAAACATATCTTTTGAAACAGGTGATGCGTAAACACAATCTTACTTTGTATTTTTGTTCGGCACTGATTCCTGACGGTTTGCTCTGAGTTTGGTGAGATGCCACTCTCTCGAACTTCTTTACTCTTTGTGTTGTTGGAGGTGGTCGTATAACAATGTGGAAGTATAATCTATAGCTGTACCTTAAAACAACAGCCCTAGGGCCATTAAGTTAATGTCACGTTTAACATTGTTTGCACATATTACCCACATTGTACTGATACAAAGCTGCAGCCCTGCTCTCCCTCTCCATAGAGGTGATTTGGTGGCGCTGCTTGCCTCATAGAACATTACTCACAGGCTCATCGTGACATAAATAGCACTTGAATTGACACGATTTCTCCTTCTCTCCTCCTTTGATTCCCTCTGATGTCCTGCAGGACATTTATTTTTTCACACAGTGTAAAAACTAAATTGGTAACAGTTGGTAATAAAACTACTAACAAGGAATAAAAAGGTGCAACTAGGAGAGATTAAATCAGACGCATGGGTTGATGTATGTTATATGATCATTCCCTGAAGGAAATGAATGTTACATGAGGGCTCTAACCGCTGATTGTTTTCATTCGCAATTCCGATTATTTTGGATGATAAATGATTTTGTCCCTCGTTTCCAAACCTGGATCAGAACTCCAACTATGGTTTAACCTCAGGGATTGTCAGATGATTAATGAGGTAATAAAACACAAAACACAGTTCTGAGACACAACCTGTAATGTTGAAATATCATATTAACTAAGTGCCATCAACATTGGCACAGACATTTATGCATAAGCAGTAATCCCAACAGAGGTAGCCCCCCCAACCTAGGAAAATATTTTTCTTCTATTTCAGTCATATTAATAATCCACAATGAGAACATATGCTTATTATATATAGTTAATAGAACATTTTTAACCCTCCTGTTTTGTCCATTTCCTGTTAACCAGTTTGGCGTTCCTACTCAAAAATGGCCGCTCCATTCTAGCTGATTATAAATCCATAATAATACATATATTATCATCTAATGTTGTGTTCCATCTTCATATCAATTCAAGTTCATGTGAACATTACAAGTTTTGAACTTCCATTTGCTATTATTATTATATTGCTATTGGCCTGTAGGCCTCATTGACCTGAGCTCATTATCGCTTGGTTTTTGTGCTGCCACAGAATGAACAGTGAGCAAGGCCTCAAAAAAGCTTTATATACCACAGCTGTGAGAGAGTTGTTTAGATAATTGAAAAAATTTTGCTGTTTTTTTAGACAATTGCCGACAGGTGTGGCTCCCATGGGGTAAAAATTCTATTGAGGATAAGTTCTCGTGGGGGTTGCCATGGAAGCCAAAAAGGAGCGTTTCAAATGACCGGTCATTTTTGACCGGGAACAACAAGGGTGTACACAAGTTCAATAAAACACCGAAAATGAAATAAAAATTCAAAACATTTCTTCTGTGTGTTCAGATGCCATGTGTGAACAAAGTCCCCCCCCGCCCACCCCCATCCTTTGATCGTTTGCCTCACAGTGGTTTGATCCACTTCCTCGCCTGTTTGCTAGCTCGCCACAATAACATCAACCAGTTTTTACAACTGTTTGAATTTGTGCCAGTGAGAGAGGTAATGTGGTGCTCCTTAGCTGGAAGGATGACAGATTTTTTTGTTAGCAGTTACATCTCTACTGTTGCATCCCTCTCAGAAAATGTTTTTTGTGATGATTTCATCTAGATGTCCCGTCAAAAGGTGATTTCAGATTTTTGCCCTTAAATTCGCGTTTCACCTCAGGATGAACTGCAATCACCTCAGAGATCCTTTAACTTTCCCTCCGGCACCATCATCAGGTCAAAGTCTCAACTTGTCCAAATGATAGTAACAAATGCATAAAACTGCTTATTTGAAAATGTCTGCATGCTAATACACTAAAGTAAGATAATGATCAAGGGAGGCCAAATTATGCCTGCAAAAAGGGATGATTGATTTATTAACAAAAATGCACACTGTGCACACATACAGTAGCCCATCACATGTCAAAAAAATATTAATGTACAACATGATAGTGTAAAATGAGCAGGTAGCAGCAAACAGGTTGTGCAAACAATACCAGAGCCCACATCTTATAACAGCAAGTATTCCCCGATGCATTCTGTATACAGTGCCTGTATGGCATATGGAATGAAAAACTTCTTATATATGTTCTGGCTGGCCTTTGGGACCTTGAATCAACTGTCAGACCGGAGCAGCTCAAACTCGTGAGTGCAGTGGGTGTGAGGTATCTGAAATTATGTGTTTAGCCATCTTGTGCACAGCACTGTCAAACATATGGCTAATTTGTTTTTGTGACTTGCCAATAACCTTCCCCACAATGTTTTTGGAAAGCCTCTTTTCACTCTTTACAATAAGGTACCCGTACCAAGCTGTTATGTAAATTGATAAAAATGCTTTCAACCCGGTTTGTGTATGCGTGCATCCTCAGGATCTGTGATTGCTTGTGTACCAAACTTGATCTCGGTAAAGACTGCAATTTCTAAGCCTGTCCTAAGAGTTTCTTTTGGGTCTTATTCCCTGAGTGTCTCCGACAAAACATTCAAAACATTCTGAAAACAAAATAGCATTTTTCAGACAGACAAATCCGCCAAAAAAAAAAAAAACTGGAGCTCTGCAGCAAATATATTGTGATAGCAGATAAAATAAGCTGTAATAAAAGGCCCAAACATTAAATTTTGAATGCATGTAGCATTGTATTGATTTTACATGGACATGCAAAAGCCCTAAGTAATGTGATGTGATTATCGCTCCCAGTTATGAGACACGAAGTGTACCATTTCATACCATTGGTGCATCTTGTAATGCATTATCTTGTTAGAGGATCTTACTGAAACTGGGTATTAAATGGGCCCAGGGGCTAACTCACTAAAGACATAGTAATGATAAGCTCAAACATCACGGCTGCTTTCATCTGTACTTTTTAAACTTTTTGGTGTTATTCATTATCACGCTTGAGCTTCTCCCCTCCTCTCTGTGTCGAGAGAGCCTCTCCAAATACACACACACACACACACACACACACAAAGAGAGAGAGAAGAGCAGAGATTAGGTTCTTTAAATGAATTGTGGCAACAATAAGTTGACATGTGTCCACTTTGAATACTTGGGTGTTTTTAAAAGCAAGTATTCCGGTACTTTAACTGAAGTAAAAATGTGACTGTACAGTTTTCACTTGTATTTGGAGTAATATGTACGTAATATACTGGGACGTCCTGGTGCTGATCATGCCATTGTGATTTCACTAATTTGAATTCTCACATTTGAAAAGCAATTATAGAAAAAAAGCACCTTCTGTCATGAGTGACTCAGATTGTAAGTACGGAATGGATGGATGGATAAATAAATGGATGGATGGATGGAACTTAATATTTTCAGTACATGTTCAGTGCTTTCTGCATGTGCTGCAGGAATCCACTTTGTAAAGAGGTTTTGTGAGCGTGCGTAGGCAGATCTGTTCATTTTAATTGCACTTATCCTGTACGGTGTTGTAATGTCATGGTACTGAGAGAAACACTTATTCTCATTCAGCATGTTTTAGTTTGTGGATGCGTTTGTGCCAGCTTTGCAGTTATGAAGGCTGTGGCAGAAGAAGATGTGTGTGTTTTTGACAGAACAAGTAAAGGCTGGTTGAAGCCACTGTTATCTGAGGATGAAGTACACAGCAGCTGCCAAAAGCCGATGGCAAGAGGCAGAGGGGTAGTAGATTATAAAATTCAATTTAGGGCAAAAGAGGGGATGGATCTTTTTTTCTTTTTTTATTTATAGTATCGTATTATCTAAGACATAAACACACATGAATACACAAACCGACAAAAAAATTGCTATAGAATCTTCTCTGCCTGTGTTTTTGTTGTGATACCCAGTAAAATAGAAGATCCCTATTTGTCTTAGCTGCAGGGCCAAGCCGAGCTCCAGATGCTGCTTATAATACATCGCTCATTGGGGTTTGTGTTGAGTATGTATGACTGTATTGCTGCATGTGTGATAGGGAGGAGTGCCTGCGGTAAAGAGCCACGTTTACAGCATTTCAGCACATGCATCATCATCCAGCACAGCCTCTGCAGGGAGGAGTTCTTTTGACGATGACCCAGCAATCGAGGGAAGAGGGCATGAAATTGCCCCTCGGAGATGGTTAAAAGGCTGTTGCACTGAATAAGTGGAAATACTTCGTACCAAGGGGGTTTGCTGACATTGTCATCCAAGCAGCTGTTCTCACCGCATCTTTAAATGATGACAAATTAAGATGTTTTCAGCTTTTCTGTTGTGTCAGCCAGAAAAACACTGGAGCCAAGCAATGGAAAGCATATATTTCCCTCATTATTCCCAAGTGGCGGTTAATAGTGGTTCATTTGTTGACTGAGAGGAGCAGCGTGATCATACCTCCAGTCAAGTGGGGACTGTCAGATTGCACAGGATATCACAGTGGGGTTTTATTAACTGCACTGAGCAGAAACAGGAAGCTTTCTATAAACTATAAAAACCTCTTAATAATTCAATCTTTTTAAAACTCTTGCTGGATCACAGGAATTATACATTTAATAATTTAAGGCCAGAGTGGATTTCATGATGCACACATAAAAAGTAAAAAGCTGCTGGAAAAGAGAATTTTTTTTGGGGGGGGGGTGACAACTGGATCTGGAATATTAGACCTACTGTATATACATTGAGATATATCTTCACGATGAATGCCTGCTTGCACTTAATGCTTGCCCAAAACTAATGAGGTAAACGGGAGAGGGAGTGGAAAATGAAAGCGTTCTTTTAAATGTTTTTGTTTTGTTTGTTTTTTTGGAGGAACACCTATCAAGTGGAACGGAACTGGAGGGGAAAATTAGCCAGAGGACATGCAAAGTGAGTGTTGAGGCTGTCTGTGTGACATCCCCCTCTCTTCAGAGCTCTAAGAGGGAAGGAGGAGTACAGGCACAGTATCTCCAAGAGGCAGGGAGAGCTCCAGGAAAGACAAGAGACGGACGGTGAACTGGTAAATCCATTGTTCAGTCTCTTAACAAATGATGAATAATAATTAGCCCAATAATAGGGGATGTTTGAAGAATACTGTACTTAAAACAATACAACCTTATAAAAATATTACATATTATGTGTGTCTGGGAGGTGCGCTTGGTTGGATTTGATTGCTTGGCCCGGAGAAGAGATCCTCAGGAGGTACGCAACCTCTCTGGGCTTTGGTGCCCAGGTGATCCTTCCTCATTGTCGGCCACTTGACAGGTGGTTTTCGCCCTCGAATCGTATTCTTGATTGCAGGTTGTGGTAGACTGGGCTCCCAGTACTCTGCTGACCCTGACTCCTCCTCCTCCTCTGTGACAGGGGGGGGATTGATGTTCTGCAGACTTTGGTTTTGTCCTGCTGCTGCTCTTCACTTGACTGATTCGACCTGCTTCTTAAGAAGTACTGGTCAATTCAAGTTTTCAAATGTATCCAAAAGCTGCCATGCATTAATTTTATTCCAGCTGCTGCTGCCACTGCATCTAATCATGGTCTATTTTGGAAAGACATAAAAAATTATTACATTTTGGGGGATGGTAGTCATGGATCCATATTCTGCTATATACACACAGCTTGTTGTGAGGATTTTGCCTCAGTAAATTGTTTTGGTGATAACTCTCAGTCTCTCCATGGTGTTTCCTCTTTGCATTTGCAATAGCAAATGTGCATTGAATTGCATGAACGGTTATTTATCGCAGAGGGATGGTCATGAAATTGCCCCCAGTCACTCAGGGGAGTCTCAAGGAAAAATATAAGATACAGTCATTCCATATTTCCATAATTTGAAAATGAGAGTGCAGCCTTAAACCACAACCTCTCAGACAATAAGCTCCATTTGTGAGAGGAAAAAATGTGCCATGTAGGCTTTGATCATGACATACATGTTCTACTGGAATCACTGACACTAAACACTTTTATGTAGGGTAACTGTTGTTGAAAAATAACCCTGAAGAACTCAATATGTCAAGAATACAATTCAATGAACGTTTAGTGGAGATATTTCTTTCTTCACACAGCTCTGAATGCAGCTGCCACTTTAATGTATGGAAACATCACTCTTGGTTTTAACCGCTAACCTAGTTTTACCGAACATAAAGCACATCCAGTGTGTTTTGTCTCCACATGAAAGAAGAATGTACAGTACAGTATGTGAATATTATTGTTTGGATAGAAAATAGATAAAGAATAGAATAGATGAAAAATAGATTTAAGACTCTCTCCCTCTTTATGTGTGTGTGTGTATCCTGGAGTAATTAAAATAGCAGTTTGTTTTGTATGTTCATATCCAAGTACCGGGGAAATCAACCATTATCCACAACTTTGCACAAGACGAGCAAATTAAAACTTTATATGAACAGAGTTATTTTCTCTGTCTAGTCAGAGTTGGCTGAAGTTTTGTCAAGTGGTGCGGCGTGTGTTGGTGTGCCAGCTCATTTGTTAGTGCTGGAGTTCAATGATCCACTCTCTAATGTTGAACAGTGATGGATGATACACTTTCATCTTGCAAAGCTACACTGTAAAACTTTGCAGCAAATTTACTGCAAAAGCTGAACGGTATTCTTCTGCATTAACGTCATACAATGGCGTGCTGTAAACTGCAATGTTATCTGATAGAGAGACGCCATTTTTTTTTACAGGGGATGTATTGCAAACTTAACTGTAAACAGCAGAGCTTCATGGGAAGGTGAAAGAAAAGCGAGGGAACTAAAATTTGAAAAGGATGGAGGTGAAGGTGGCATCTTCCCTTGCATGGTCGCCTCTGTGTGTGAGTAAGCAAATGCTGGTTTATGTGGCAAAGTGCTTTGAGGGGTCAGTCAGATTTTAAAGGTACCATAGATACTTAGACTTTGCAAATTTTGCAGGTGAAGCTGCCAGTTAAAAACTGTAAATTTTTAGTGAAAATAATTGTTATCATGTAATTATGTAATTATCAAGCTCTTAAATCAATGTGTCAGAAAATTGGTCTTGAAGAGTAAGTGCACTGCTTTGAACTGATTCAAAATCATAGAAGACAAGAGTCTCAGTTCTTAATGAATCAACTCAAACCCCATTTATTAAAGCACTGTGTTAATTATGTAAATTAAAATTACAGTTGCACCTCTGGCCGTTTGAATATTGCACCCTTGAAAATCATGGCTTGAGATTAATGCATTTTTGAGCCACACCAGATAAACGATATAGGTTCCCTGTTAATTAGTAAATTACATTAGTGCCACCATGGGATTTAGCAGGGCTGATGGCTTTAAGGTCATTTTGAGAAGACTTTCTTCACACTTCTGTAGTTCTTTACACCAATTAGAAAATGGTAGCTGTCGAAACAAACGAAAAGAAGAAAAAAAAAACGAAACTCCAACTCAAGACAACCTCCACTGTATATTCCACTCAACTGCTCACATTCACACACTTTAACTAATGTGAATGTGGCATTACTGAATGGATTCTGGTGATCTCAGCAGACTCACAACATAGTTGGATCCAAATCCAGCCTGCATGCCATTCTGTGCCAGTCTTGACAATACCTCACTGAATCCTCGCCACTGTAGGGGAAATGTGTTGTGTTTTCTTTTGTTCTTCTACGTTGCCATCCACAGGGACTGCTAGCGCTGCACAGAGCCATAATGAAAGGCACAGCCAGCTGTACCGGCCAGCAAAATGGCACTTTTATCAAACTAAATGAGGCCAGCTTCTCAATTATTAAACAGCTGAAACAAGGAACAGTGCAGACCCCCACCAACTAGCTACTGTAGACACCCGTCAGTGATGTTGAAAAGGAGAGATCGCTTTTGACGTGATCAGATTTGGATTACGGTTATGTTGAGAGAAACAATACACCGACGCTGATTGCTCCAGAAATACTTCCAGTGGTAGACGAGAAAATCAAAACATCTCTTTTGTTCTGTAGCTGACTTCTGTCAAGCTGCGTGTCGGTGCCAGATACATGCCGAACACGGCAGGCAGTCGACTGTACGTACAACTGCTTAAGCTTCTCTCTCTCTCATCAATCTCTGAGCCTCTGCTGCTGTTCCAAAATGAATCAACATGCCATAATGTCTATGACATATATTATGTTTAGCATACAGGATTGCACCAGTTTCAAACTGATTATACATAGATGCATGGATGTACCCTACAGAAATAGCATCCTTATTAGTTTTAAATATAATATTGGTTTGATGCTGCTAATTATGTGAGTTACATTTACAACTGCAGCTCTGGCATTTAGGGGAGTTCAATCTTAATCTTGTAATTTTGACATCAAAATAATTATTCAGACTGAACAGTATAAAGTGCTTTTTAATTAGCCGATTGTAATGGAGGAAGTATTGGATTTGCCAGAGCTATGGCTTTGTAGTCATATTGGGATCACATTATTCACAGCGCTGTAGTTCTCACTTCCTAGTGGAGATATTACTTTTCAGAAATTCCCACTAACTCATACTCCAGATAACCTGAACTGTAATTCCCATTTAGCTTGTCTCATTTACATACATTCTGTACAATAGGACACTAATGTGGCATTAATGGATGGATTTTGTGGAGCTCAGAAAACCCCCAGCATCGCTTCATCCCAACTTTAACTTGGCTCTTTAGCAAACACTGATCTTTACCATAAAAGTTCTCCTTCACTCAAACAGAGCATCTAGATGACAGTCACTAATTGCTTGATTAGCTGCTACTTTATTTAATCATATGCATCCTGGCTGTGAGCACAAGCTGTAGTTTTATGATTGGCAGTCTGTCAGTGAGGCAGGATAAAACATATTTTCTGTCAGTGGTGCATCACAATACTGATTTTAATTAATGTATTTTAAAACGGATAACACATTTCATATCATCAAAATCCACTGCAATAGCAACAAATCTGCAATGGCTTAAAATGTTGATATGTTGAGATGACCGTTATCAATGATCTGTGATTTGCTTTAATTCCTTTTTTTCTCCTTATTTCCATTTATAGAATTTAGAATAAATCAATACTGAGATAATAAATCTCAGTATAGATTTATCTTATTATAAATAAGATAATTTTTTGCCCTTTTTCAACATTTCTAAACTAGAAAATGTGTGTCGTAGGACACAGATACCCCCGCTTATGAATTTGTGGATATAGAACATTACCTCTATCATAGGTGAACGTGACCAAACTGACAAGAAAATTGTTCAAATATGCCTAAAAATATAAAAATGACAAAATTGAAGAAACCAATTGTGAGAGGCACATATTTAGGCCCCCTACAAACTTCAAATTTGATTGAATTCCGTCCATTTTTCAGGAGATGTGGATAGATTATTCCCCGTTACATTTCATAAGATGTGGGATTACCATTGTGGCTCCCGACTCTGCACCATCCCTCCCACACAACTGAGGAGGTGAGCATTGTTCCAGAGAAACTCACACTAAACATTGAAGGGCAGTTCATGGTTTCCCACATTAATTCATTTTTGTAATGATCACCAAAATAACGACATTTTCCATCACATTTGTGGAGCTGTACGCCCTCTCTCTCTCACATACAACTCATGTGTTGTATGTGAGAGTTTATAGGGCTGGCTCTCAGATATATTTAAAACCACCAAACTATATTTAGGAACCCATTTTAGCATTTTTCATTTGATATATTATCTGCCCTTCATGATTGACAGGCTCCCCTCGCTCTACCCCTCCCATCGACAGACGTTCGCACATGCTCTGAAGAAAGAGAAGAAGAAGGAAAGAGAGAGATACGTCTCGCCTGTACATGCACTGACTGTGGTGCAACCACTGGCATTGTTTAAACTTGTAAGAGCATCCGGTTGGTGTGATGTCATTTAGTATGTTACTGTCAATAAAGTCAATAACTTCAACACACACCTCACCTCCTGTTGGGAAATCGGAATCACAGGTCAAAGTAGAGGGCACTCAGAGAACGCACACCTCTGCCAAGCAAATTTACAAATGCCCTCTATGAAGGCACCATGACATGACCCGCCCCACTCTGCCCCTGATCGGCTTGGCATGTTGATGACATTTCTTACATCTCCACGAAAGAACTTCGACAAGGTGAAAAACATCATTGTAACACCAAACCAATCAGAGGCAGAGTAGGGCAGGTCATGTCATGGTGTTGCTATAGCAGGATTTGTGAGGAAAAAAAAGAAAACTGGATCCACACAATCTTCTGTATAGGCCTCGAAATCTAATCAGCAGTTCTCCTCCCCAGGGCCCACCTTTCACACAGACGGACAAACAAATGGCACTGATGACATAACCTCCTTCAACTCCGATGGCCGGTGGTAAAAATCCAAACGCAAGTTGAATATTATCTCAATTTTTCTGATGAACAAAGACACACAGACAACAGAGCAGACGTTGGGAGACAAGTCGAATGAGGATGGGCAGGGCAAGCATGTATGTGTGCAGTCAGGAGTCTGACTGTATGTGGAGGGAAAGAGAACTGAAGGGAAAGGCAAGCTGAGTAGAACAAAGTCATTTGTGAATACATACAAAAATAAAGTTTACAATTAAGTAGAAATTATATTTTGAAATAAGAAATAACCTTTACACTAGAAATGAGGTGATTAATGTATTTTTTTACATCATTTTAAACAGACAAATATAACCAGTAGCCTCCATGTACACCAGATATGGTGCAAATCACAAAGGCTACTGTATAAAGGATGTTCAACCTTGTAATGATACCCCTCACGGATAGCCTCTCACTTTGCCTTGTGCTACAAAATCTGTCAAATCCAACTCGTTACCAATGCAGTTCATTTACCAATCCTGCACTTTTCACAAACTGATCATTTGTCTTAGAAACTGAACAGTTACAGTGTGAAAATTTGGAAGTTTGCATTAGTAATATAAAGAAAAAGTTCAGGTGACAAACATCTACTGACCAGTGCATCCACAAAGTATGTGTGTGTGTGAAAGCAAAGTGAGTAATGACGAAAATCCCTGTCTTCACCACAGTAACGCTGTCAAATCTGTGGGAAACAAAGGCACCACCTCCCCACCACCACATTTCTTAAAGTGGAAACAAACATTCACTCCAAACAAATAGCTTAAACATGTAAGAGTCATGCGATGTTGATTTGGGGTGGTGTCAGCCAAAATAGTTAGGCTTGTCCAATTATTCTTGGTCCCTTGAAGCAGGGATGACATGAAGAATTTATGTAACAAAAAGAGATAAGAGATTTTTCCTTTTTTTATAATATTATTATATAATTATTATATATATAATTAACATCAAAGAACACAGAATTTGATATTGCATTATTGTCATATTGTGGTTCTCTGAAACCATGTTGTGGAGTGCTTCCCCTGGATCAGATTAGTTGTTTTCTATTTTCAATTTTATTGTTTGTAAAAGATAAACCTGAATAATTGGAGACATCTTGAATGTTAAGTGAACAAGGGGGTAAAGGGTGTTTGAATGTGATTTAACAGCATATTTTTTACAGGACATACTTAATAAGGGATTTACCTCTCTGTTGAGCCTTCGTATTTTGATTCTGGTTTTTCTAATTTTAGGCTGATGCGATGGGTCATACCTCACACTCCCTGGAGCCAGAAATTGTGCAAGTGCAGGAGCCAGTGCCATTGCCCAGCACCTCCAATGCCTCTGGTGTGGCAGCAGGGTTGTAGCTCATGTAATACTCTTGCAGCTGGGAGCTCAGGTTCTGCTCTGGCTCTGGACTCTTTTTGCGACGCTTACGCCCCACCATGGATCGTTGCTGCAGCAATCTGGTTGCGCCTGGATAGCGCCGCCACAGCACATAGATAATTGTCAAGAGTAGGGACATGCTGAAGAAGAGTGCCACGCTGCCCACCACCACTTTGTGCAAAGTCATGTGCCCCATATCTGGGGGTGGAATCAGAGTGGGTCGAGCACGAGGAACTGAGTCTCTTGGGTTTTTGCTCATGTGCCCTGGTAAGGTGGGATGAGGAATAGGTCGAGGTCTGAATGGTGGGGGAGGACCGAAGGTGCTGGTTGGTGGCATAGGTGGAGAGCCACTAGTAGGGGCATAGGTTGGTTCGGCGGTGGCTTCAGAAATGAGCTCAGACATTGGTGATGGTGTTTCTGTCAAAATGTAATCAGTTTCCTCACAAATACCATGGTTCCTTGTGGCTTCCATAATTTTTTCACCCTGGAGATACTTTGGGCTGCTGCATATCATAGTGGTGTCTTTGCTACCCCGGAAATTCCTCAACCAGGCCACAAGTGGGCATATGCCAGTTCCACAATCCCACATATTTCCAGCAAGGCTGATGGAGGTCAGTGAAATCCATGCCGACACTGCCTCTTGGGACACATTGGACAGTTTGTTGGATTCCAGGTTGAGGACTTGAAGGTTGGGCAAGCAATGAAACACAGCTGGGTCCAGGGTCTGGATTTCATTTCCAGACAGATCAAGTTTCTGTAGTGTATACCAAGTCCACGGAAGGCCCTGGTTGACTACCCTAATGCGGTTCCACTGGAGATAGAGTGATCTTAGGTTTGCTAAGCGTGGAAAAAGAAAAAAGTTGATTCGTGAGAACTGATTGTGTTCCAGATGCAACTCCATCAGCTTCTGTAGTCCCAAAAAGGTGGTGCGGGTCAGAGCCTTGATTCGATTGTAGGCCAAATCCAGAAACTCCAAACTTCGGCACTCTAGGAAAGCTCGTATTGGAATGTTGGAGAGACCATTTGAGCGTAGGTGTAGGTTTTGTAGTTTTCGTAAGCCATGGAATTGACCTGGCTGGAGAATTTCTAATTTGTTGTAGGACAAGTCCAGACTGCGAAGATTAGGAATTCCATGGAATGTTGAATTATGCAGGGATGTTATCTTATTGGAGCTCAGTATTAGTTCTTTAAGCCTGCGAACACCTTGGAATGTTCGACTGTCAACAGCTGAAATCTGATTGTGGTCCAAGTATATCCAGAGAAGCTGGCTGAGGTGAGCAAATTGATACGGCAGCAGTGTATGCAGATCATTGTAGCGCAGGGAGAGGCCTTGGCAACCTGCTGAGATGTTTCCTGGGACATCCAAGAATCCGGCTGAATCACAATGGACAGTTTTCCCCTCACATCGGCAGCTGTTGGGGCAGGTCCGCTCACCGAAGCTGAGCAACAGTGGAGCCCGTAAGAGGAGGAGAAGAGGAAAAAGGAGGTGTGTCAGTCGTCCATCACATAGCAATGAACCTATAAAAGAATAATAGAGAGAGACACAAAGGGAGGACAGGAATTTAATACCATTGAAGATAACGTCACATTTTTTAGATTTTACTTGCAAATAAGATGAGGACAAGCCACAAATCTGCATCTTCTTCTCAGCAAAAAGGATTTACAACGCATCTAACAGAAGTAACTTAAAGTTCCTTGTTAAATAGAATGAGATGAGCTTAAATGGAAAAGCTAGATGAAGTGGTCTTCAGAGGAACATCATAAAAGTGGACTGTAAATTCTCTGACTGTAGTCGCCACCATAGATGTATTAAAAGTTATTATAATAATGATTTAAAATGTATTATTTATTTTTATTTATGCATTTTGTTATATAAGTATTTCATTTATAGCTCTTGAAATACATCCACGGTCACCACTTTGTAGTCTCACCCAATCTCCCGCCCACAAATATGTGATTGGTTTCATATCACAAGTAATTGCTTAGCAACACTGAAGGCAATTGTGTTTGACTGACAGAGACATGACCTGTTGAGAGAAGAGCTGTTGCCAAAGGGTAGCACAGCAGATATTTATGAAGCTGGAATAAGCATCACAATCTCGCCATCTATTTCTATGTTGACAAGCATCACCAGGTTCTAAGTAACACCACTTAAAATGCTCAATGTCACTGCAAACAGGATTTCACTCGGTGAGGGTATAAGTGAGGCCTCAATGTGCTTCAGACTCAAAAAAGTAGCAGCCAGAATATTATTATCTGTTTCTAATTAACCATTTAAATTGGTATCTGGGCTCAGAGTGGGCAGAGATTACACTGGAAGTGGGTGGACAGAGCAGGGATAAACAGAAGTTGTTAATGTAGGCCTGAAATTGGTATTGATCAGGAGTTGTTATAGTCACTATTTATTAGATAATTATTGATTTAACAGCCTGAGAATAGAGCATCAGGAAAATGTTTCTTATAACACTCCAGTTCGCTACCTATTGAGTGTTTTCCCTCACGAGTACGGTCGTCGACATTTCATTTGAATGATACTTGTAAAAAGTCCATTATCTTTACCGATGCTCTTTTCTGCCAAGTACTCACTCAGCCATACACAGCATGCATCTGTTTTCGCTCTTTTTTCACTACAACTCTGCCTTAATGTATTTATAAAACATGGTTATATTTAGTCCATGGATCATGTGCATCCCATTCTGCTGGGGATTAACTACATTTTTTACACTCCAAATTAGGGGTTAAGATACTTAGAGTCTTACTATTTAATTGTACAACAACCAAAATCTGAAAAGAGAAGGGCGTCATGTGAATGTACTGTTATTCAGGATATCACAACCACTTTCAGTTTTGAGATTTTGGATCATTTCTGCATCCCAGTGAGATAAGCTCTAATATTTCTCACTCTCCTTGTGGAGTTGTCGGCACTCTTCACCTCCCTTTACTTTGACAAGATAGACTTTACCTTTCCCAATTTTATTTCAAGTTTAATTTCAGTACACCCAGTCCATCCACTAGAATATCCTATGTGTATTAATATTTTGTGCATTTGAAATACAATGTAATTGGAGTAATGGGCTTGCAATAGTGCCAAAATCAATCAAGGGTCAGGATTCCAGGATCATGACCTTTACAAAGATTTTTCTGATTCATTCCACTTAATTTGCAAGAAAACAAATAAATATATAAACAAATAACACAAATAAATCACAAATGATTTGAAAGATGCCACATAGCTCCACTCCCATTTCACTCCACATTTATTCTGTTCTGAAATGATCTGGTCCCTTGTATGGTCTAGCCAGTAATTTAAGGGCGTTTTCACACCTGAAAGTCGAGACCAAGGTCTGTACCAAAGTCTAGGTATTATACATTTGACCTGGTTAGTTTTGGTTTCATATTGCGAGTTTCCAGGTGCACTGAAGAACTTTTCATGACATACATTCATCCTGTAGTCATCATCTATGTGGGCTGCGTCTCCCTAAACTTGATGACTGATCGTCCAGAATTCTGTTCTGGTCATCATAAAGAGGAAAATTGTCCTTATTTGTAGACGCACCACTTTTATTGATGGCATCGCACACCTTTACATACTGCTGCCGCAGTTTCTTTACATTCAGGTGTCATTGCTGTCTTGTTCTCTCGTATCCTCTCTCTCTCTCTTTTTTTTTCAGTTGACTTTTGATTTCTTCATCAGACCGCATCACTATAAATACATCATCTCTTCCTTTACCCTACTGTTATGTTTGATTTTCTTCTTCTTTTGTTTATTGGCAACGGTAGCCTGCTGTAACTTCCTGTAATTGGTCCGAAAGTCAGAACCATCCACTTGGTTTCACACTGAACCATGGTTCGGTTTGATCTGGACAGAGACCACCTATTTTTGTCAGATCAAAGATGACTCGGACCTTGGTTCAGGGAAGGTTTCACACCTGCAATTTTGGATGAAACTGAAAAGTCCAAAAGTCCGGACCAAAAGAGGTAGGTGTGAAAACGGCCAAAGCTAGAAATGAATTACAGCTTGCTGCTGATAATCGCCAAAGGGCACTTTAAAACTAAAACTTGCTCTAAAATATGCATCCTGCATGAACAACAGCTCATGTAATTCTAAATTTGTATTCGTCATCCTTGATGGAAGCCGTGTTGAGCGAGATATCTCGTCATCTGGATGAGTAACAAATATACAATCAATAATATTCATGCAGTGACTAAACTAAACTACACTTAAGGAATCAACAGTCTTCAACTATTGAGCCTTTATAATACATATTCCATGAATTCTAAGACAATACAGCTGGTAAATCGGTAAAGGTTTTTTTTTTTAATGGCCAGAGTGGAATGTACTTGACTGCCCGAGTCGATCATCTGATGAAAGCACTTTAAAATTAAAGCTGACAGTTGGCCTTTTAAACTAATAGATTTGTTTGATTTCCAATTCTACATCCTGTAGCAAAGAGCCAACACTTTAAAAGATATGTCACTGTTATAATATACTGTGACTGTCAAATGACATATCTTTGACCCAGGGCTCTCATCTGGTCTTACTCTGAGTAATGCTCAGAGGAGAGATGTTCATCAGGACAAAGATCCTTCCAAACGACTTTTACTTGGCCCCAGGCACCTGTCTGCTCTCACGTTCGGCTTTGCAGCAGCTGCTTTGCTGCTAAGAGCTTCGGATTTGACGATTAATAACGAGGAGCTTGTCTACAATGGCAGAAAGGGGGAGATGGCGCTAATTTTATTTGGGCAGGCTGAGACAGCATGTCTCTGAGTAGGAAGTGGGTGAAGGCAGGGATGACAGTACGGTGTTTGAAAGTCTAGATCTTTTAATTATAAATGCTGACATGGCATGGTATGATGTTTATAATTTGAGCAGTGGGAGGAATATCATTAGTTTGAGTGCAAAGAATTTGTGTGTGTGTGTGTGAGAGAGAGAGAGAGAGAGAGAGAGATACACTTTTAGAGAGAGAGAGAAATTATTTTCTTAAGTGGGGGCTTGAAAATAGATTGGAAAAACAGGACTTGTGTACTTAACAAAAGTATTTATTATGCTAAACAAAGATACCGTCTTCTGTCTCTTTTGTGCATGAGTTGCTAAAGTAAGTAAGTACGAATTAACAGAACAGGGAACCCACATTGTTATGATTAAATTAGCATTAATTCATGCATCCCTTAATATAACTTATGAACAGCTGACCTGATGTCAACTGCCCACAGAGCTGTACTTGGATTAGAAGCTGAGTGTTCTGTTTTATACTGTACATGCATGTAAAGTTACAAGTTTAACTTTGGACAAGGTTCACAAAATGACAGCAAGTGAATGACATGAATACAAAAACAGAAATGGATCACAGAATGTGGAACTCTCTATATACATGTTTTGGAGGGACATACTGCTGTCCATAACTATGTGGACAGGCATTATTAAAGGAAACAGACTGGGGGAGTTGTAAATGTTCATTGTAATCTTCAATACCTGTTTGTGGCAATAATATAGCATATACTATGTAGTTGTGTGTTTTATATACTGAAAATCCCTCGTCAATACTGTGTTACATGGTGTGTCTCGAAAAATGTCACATAGTGAGTAGAGCACATTGTTATTGTTTATTATACCACAGTGTGAGGAGCCTCTACAGCACTGTGACCATTTAATGCTACAATGGGTGGCAAACATGCACTGTCCAAAATGATCTGCAATAATAGTCAACTGTCTCTATGCTATGTTACAGCCACGGCTGTTTTCCTGCCATTAAACTGCCAAACAAGGAAAGAAAGAAAAGAGATTAACATTCTGAACATAACATATTGAAAATCATGTTTACTTTTAAATGTAAACACTACTGTTTAACAGTCCTTGTCGTTGACATTTCTTCAATGCTGTAATGAGTTGGTGGTGGAACAAAGGCAAAACGCTCATTTTGATGCATAATTAGGTTGGGGTTTCGAGGTCATATTTATCAGAATAATGTATAGAAATAAAGATGAGAAATACTTTGAAATTATTACTGTATTTTCATGAATATACTATATGCAAGCAAAATGTATAACAGCACAAGGAAGGTCGGGTGATAGTGAGCGTATGAGAATGAGTGGAGATACTATTTGACAAAGTGAGCTAAAAATAAAAGTCCTTTGAGCAATAGATGCGCTGCCACCTCCATCACCTCCATTAGGTGCTCTGAGAAGTGGCCAAGCATCCATAGCACTATGCATAGGCATCGGTTTCTCCTAAATGACAAACCCATGACAGTATTTCGAGGGGTCTGTTGTGAAACCATCACGGAAACTACATCTAATAACTCAAACTGCATTTGAGATCTTGCATGGTTGTAGCCCTAATGGACACTGAGAAGGGGATTCATGTATAAAGTACTTCAGATGGTAGAAGCCTCCATGTTTTATGTGATTAAAAAAAACAAAACATACATACACTTCTGCATGAAAGCATCTTTCATTTGCACATATATAGTGGAAGAGCCATGTAGCTATGATGCCTCTATTGGTCGTGTTAACTGCCATCCTAAACCCTAAACAGTCTACATCAGGACAAAATAAATAAACATGTTCTTAAATGTATTTATAATGCTTGTGTCTGAGTGGATTGGCTTCCATTTAGTATGTGCTCGTGCTACGGTAGTGGCAGCAAACAGGATACCCACAATGCAGTTTTTTATCGCCTGGATAATAGAGAACTCCGGCTGTGGCTAATTGCTCTGGCTGAATCACTACACAGTCTTTTTTTTTTTCTTTCTGTAATGACGTTTTCTAACCGTATGGAGACCTGCCCGTTTGATCGACCCGCCTCTCGCCCTTTTCTTTCAGTCGAAGGATGTCTGGGAGATGAAGAAGCGTCTGCAGGATGGCATTGTTGATAAGAGCTGCAGATCAATTTGTTGCACACACTCGTCATCCGTGGACACATCTATTTCCCACATCTGGGAACAAACAGGATCCTGCGTCAGTCGACTGTGAAGAACCACCAATTTCGTGACGGTCCTGTTGCCTTTCTGCCTCTGCCTTCATTCACTGCATCTCTTCTTCCATGTGATTTAGCTCATTGTCTGTGTACACCTGAAAAACTGGGGTCACTATTAATGTGAGAGTCATCCAGGCATTAACTTTCTGTGTTAACTTTTGTTTACACTTAAGGTCAAGTGCAACGTTAGCGTGACCCATAGAGCCAAAGTAGCCACATTTATGGAGGGAAGCCTGCAAGCTAGTTCAAGCAGTCAGCTCGAGCTGCACTGCTGTACACACACACACACACACACACACACACACACACACACACACACACACACACACACACACGAAATGCCTCATTCTCCTCAGTCGTCACAAACACATCCTCCTGATTCAGCGGCGTATTTGAGGTGCAACAATTTCCCATCTCTTCCTCTGCCTGTCAACGCCTCTGCTACCCAGCGTACATATTGCTGCCTGTGCTTTCAGCCTCACTCACCACCCCCCACCCCCACCCCCACCCCAGGGATCCATCTGTAGGGTCTGATTGAGGGGATTCACGAAGTTTGCTCATCACTCCCCAAAGACTCTATGTAAACCCATCCTATCTGTGGGAAGTGATGAGGTTGGAGCCAAACCCCAACTATGTTCTGCTGCTGTAATAATAAACATTTCAGAAATCATGAATAGTGTGACTGAAATAGGAAATACAGCAGGCTGAAATTTGATTTGCAAACAACACCTCAAAGACTATAGGTGAATGGAAATACAGCATTATGATGGACTGAGTCTCTGTTAGGAAAGACAAAAGAGACAGATGCTGTTTTTAAATCGTGCAGCATGTTGCCATTAACTTAAACACATGCATAAGGACGCCCATAGGTATGCACATGCATACATTAACCTGCACTACGCACTACAAGTGCTACACTATATGCAGGTACAGTTGACAGTATTTATGTAACCAAACTATTCATGTTATTAAACATTAAATACATTAAATCTTCACTATTTTATTTATACCAGACTGTCAGGACCTCCAGCTTCTTCTTCTCCCCTTTTGAGTAATCCCCTCATGGGAGAGGTTGATTATCTGTTACCAGTTATCTATTACCATCATGCTATTTCTTATAGTTTATATGTATATTTTTGTCCCAACCTCACAGTACCTGTTAGGTACTACCTAAGTTAATATCTTCATGTTATTATAATCTCACTGTAGCTGCACGTTGTTTTGTTCATGCTACCTTAACAGTAATCAGGTGTGTTGCTGTTTGTTTTACACATGGAGGAGCTGGGCGTGTGTGTGATTTTACACACTGAAATATGTGTGTCATTCTCCAAAGAGATTCCTGGTCCTGAGATCGATTTTCTCACACACAAGCACAACGCAGAAGTCCACCGGTTACATTTAGGAGAGAGAAACGCCATATTAGAAATTCGACTGTGCCTGATTTAAATAATCATTAAAGAAAAGAGATTCAGCAAGTCGCTACAAAATCTGCATGTGTGCCAGTGGAGAGAGAACACATAAATTCAAAGCCTTAAAACTAAATACAGTGCCACAGCCATGACTCACAGAGTCAGTATTCTTTTCCCACTCATAGGACATTTGATCTCTGCACGTTGTTTTTCATCTGGCTCTGTCTTCTTATTTGAGCATGACTAATCAGCACTAGCGGGTTTTGTAGATAACATATCTCTAATAGGGGTGCGATATTGACAACAACAACAAAAAAATCTACCTCAATATTTTCTGGGATTTTGTTGATAATGATAATTAGATCCTTCATTGTTTAAACAATTCTTAAGTTGTTCTAGCTCACTCCTATTAACAGGATAATAAATGTTGCCTACTAATGATGATGAAAACAACACATTTAAGTAAAATAGGTATTATTAATTTACTTAAAGCTTAAAAATTCAAGTAAGAACCACGTCTTTTCCGATATACAGCTTTTCTGATTCCTGCTGCTTTTCTTGCCATGTGGCATTTTTTTTTTTTACTGAAGTTTGCCGAGTGTGTTTTTGTGCTGGTACCTTGGCTGGTTTAGGCCTGTAGTGGACTGCTGACTCACAAAGCTTTTTATATCCTTCATATTCTAAGTGATGGTTTGTTTGGAGATGGTGAACCAAGTTGGTTGCGGAGCTGTCTTTGATGGCAGCCAGTCTTTTAAGGAACATCTGCCATGTTGAACCCAAATCACCGCCTTGGAAAACGAGGATGATCCATGTCTTGCCTGGCAAGTCTGGTGGTGCCTCTATTCTGTTTTCTGATGCTGTTTGTTGACTCATTTTACAGTTGAACTAACTTAACTTGACCAGCTACGCCTACCCAACACACTACATGCACTCTTTGTGCACAGGTGTCGCAGTCTATTCTACTGGAATACATGAGGGAATGCGTGACCATTAAGATATCATTGTAGACGATAGATATCACACACCCCTGATCTCTTTGAAATTATATCTTGGAGATTTGACCAACTTGTTCAACAGGAATATAGAGGTATACTTTTTTTTTGTAATTATCACAAGGGTAAAACTGTTCCTACCACTTTTAACTCCAGCATGTCTGGAAAAAAAATGACCATAATCTGAGGTAGCAGCTTCAAACAAACCATATTTATGTTTATTGTTAGGTGGCAACCTCCGGTGGCCGTAGTAATTATGACTGGAGGAAGTCAGGCGGCATCGTATAACCCGGGAGACCACGCGGGAAAACAAAAGTCAACACTGAGTTATTTTAACTTCCATAATGTACATAATTTAACTCATGCACATAACATAAGGTTCGTGTTTTAATCCAAACCATAAAGCAAAGTAGTTTTGGTGACTGTACTGAACAAATTGTGACTGTTTCACCACGTTGAATGTGATATCACAGGTTTGTCATGTCTGTTGCTGGTACTCTCCGACAGACATATATGTCACTGAGGGTTTTATTGGAAATGAACCTGTCATTTATGTACAACGATATGTTGTTCAAGAAGGCTACATTTTTGGGTCGAAGAGAATGAATGGAGTGGATAGGGTTCGTGTGCTAAGCTGATAGTCTTAAAATAATGTTGCATAGCTTCATGTTTTATCCTGGAACTTGAAGGATTGAGCCTGCAGTGTCTCTATTTTTTATTTGTTTTCTACAGTGTCTCCACCCACACTCCATCCAACCAACAAAGATTTGATGCCATCATCCAAAAACTGTATCCCTGATTAAATATGGACAAATACGCGTTTAGAATTTTGATGACTATACTTCAAATAAATCTGAAGTTTCATTAAGAAAGAATTTTGCAACACAGTTTTAAGTTGATATAAATTATAATTAATGTTGGCAAAACCCGGTCTATTGCAAGCAGCCAGCGGCATGCTGCTCTTAGAGAAGGATAAGATGGGTCGTTATGCCTTGAAGCAAACTGGAGCATATTGCTTTTTCTTTTACTGTGTGTTTT
Organism: Chaunax sp. Z400; assembly: GCA_037577475.1. Taxonomy (NCBI): domain Eukaryota; kingdom Metazoa; phylum Chordata; class Actinopteri; order Lophiiformes; family Chaunacidae; genus Chaunax; species Chaunax sp. Z400. Next base: position 4,366,359 of record CM075199.1, read on the forward strand.
ATTATGGGGGAGCTAAGGAGAGCTCAGCTCCCCTGAAAAGGACACGAGCCGCCCTTAAATTCTACCTTGGGACATTTAGACGTAGCTTTAAGACATCCACCATTTTTCTGTCACCAGTTCTAGATTTTTGGGTGGGTCGAGATCAGGTCAGCTTATGAGAAAATATCATGCCACCAGTTTTGGCGGGTGAGTGACAAAGTAATATCCTGAGTAAGTACCAAACAAATTATAGAATGACTTACAGAAACATTTGTGCAATAGCCCACCTCCTGTCTTCTCTTCCCTTCTGTCTGTCTCTCAATCATAGACATTGTTTGAGAGGTATAGAGGAAGAAGAGAGAGACTGACTTCATGTCTTAAATGAAGTGTTTCTTTCTGCAGCTCAACATCTATCACCGTCAACAGTCCTGACATTTTTTGCTAATATAATGCAGAAAGTTGACGGTCGGAGGCTTAGGTCAGGTTCGGGTGATTGATCAGCTCATGTTTTTTTAAAATTTTAACTTAGCTAATTATAATAGCCTAATCAAGAGTTTGGATTGGCTCTCATAACAGGTTGGGTGGGTGTGGTTATTAAAAAATCCCTACAAGTCCATTGCTCTGAAACAAAGTGGAGGAGATAGTAGATTTGGGTCACCTACAGGCACACAAACACACACACACACAAAGTAGAAATCCACAGACAGAAGGGAAATAGTGAAAAAATACTGAAGGCACAGTCAACAAGAGATTGGGGGGGGGAGAGAGAGAGAGAGGTGTTTCACTCTAGCCCTCAATTGCACATAAATGTGCACTAACATGTGACATGTTTACTAGTAGGGCTCCTTAAAGCTGTTGTAATTTGAACCTTGGCAATGAATGGTGCTTTAACACAATTTATGTTTGATAAGGATGCGATTGCAGCCTATAAATATCAATTACAGAGCGAGCTCTGTGCCGCAGTGTCCCTCTGGGCTCAACTATTGACTGACTGGGTGTAGGTTGCTGAAACAAGACTAAGATGTTCACACTATGTCGACTATAATGGGCAACAAATGCACGAAACAGCAAAAGTTAAATTACATCATTTCCTAAAAATATATCTTTCTTCCAATTACCTCACCGCTGGTCGCAATCCAGTGGCAACCTTACTGAAATCCCATAAAAGTGCAACAAGCCACCCTCCCCCCCAAGGGACAGAGTGAATTCTGGCAGACCCAACATAGTTGCTGTCATCTTCTTTGGCTGTGCGACAAGTTGATATTTCATCTGAATGCACGCTGCTCTGAGCACTGATGCAAAGGCTATTACCCAGAGTGCCCAAGTGGGCTGGCCAACAGTCCTGAGGCCGTACGCTAAGGCACTTCACAGAAATGAAAGTGTGCAAGAAAACAAAATATACTGTATATCTACTATTTCTTATTAGATGGTCAACTGTACTTTGGGTTATACACATTAAAAGGAAGGGTTACTTCGTGGCTACTTTTCAAAGTTATAGACAAATACATTTATAATCCACATTTTAAATATAAATCCATTGCTATATTGTGCACCTTCACTTTTACTTTGGACATAATGTACTATATTATGCTATACTTAATATGTATATGCCCCCTACCACCACTCTTTTCTTTTCTTTGTCACTTCTCCTTAAAAAATATAGAAAATGTTCCAGGGAACAATCTATGAGCGAGATTAGGAGGCAGTATATAATGTCTTTTTACAGAATTTAAAGCTTCATATGGATTAATTTTTTCCGCTCCTTCCCCACCTCCTGCCTTCCTTTCCCTCCCCGACTGTCTCTCCCTCCGACACGGGAGCCAAGGGTTTTTAAAGTGTGTGATGTGTGACTGAGCTTAGGCAAGCACAATTCTGGTTCACTACAGCATGTGTGATATATTAGATTATTGAGTGTGTTCACTCAGATTTAAGGCACAGAAGTATGTGACATATTACCAGTCATGGAGCCCATCGTGAAACGTGATTAATTGCGCTCTGTAACATTACAATATTGAAATGAAGTACCTACCTTTTACACACTTAAAACCCATTATTTTACGCCCATTAATTTGGAAATTGGAGCCTGCTGTAATTTCAACACAGGATGGTGCAGTATAAATTGGCTGATTTATGATAAAAGCTTATTTTACTACTGCTGGAGCTGCAATCACATGTAGCAATGGGGACATGCAGCCGGCAAAAAGTACTCACTTCAGTACAAGAGGAAAAAAAAGTATATGGAAAAGTAGACAACGGCTAGTTAGTATCACACCACTTATGGCAGCATCTTAAATGGGGCATCAGACATTCTGAGTTAAATTGAAATGAGCATCAATTTTGTTAGCTCAGTCACTCTGTCTGGATTTGTGAGGGATGTGGTGACTGAGGTCTGCTCAAACTGTGAAGAAGGGGAATGAAAACAGACAGATTGCTTAAGCTTTGCCTGTTGGCCACTTTATAGGAAAAAGAGAAAGGCCTGAGTTATTACCACTTAAAGACCTGCTTCCATGATTAGGTGTATTGATTTGTTAAGTCTAAGCATTAACCTTCCAGATCAATTGGATTAGTAACATACAATAGAATTCTTACCCATTCCCCAGAGGAAGTGCCTGTACACGGACCGATCACTGTAACTGAAGCTCAGCCTCGCTGGTCACCATGTCCATTAATGGATGTGATTAGCATTCTCATTTTTACCATGGCAACAGTGAATTTTAAGTTCTGACAGGTGAGGGTTTTACTTTTACACATCTGGGTTTGTTTCTAAATGAATATGCCAGTATTAAATATAAGAGAGCATATTGACCAATTTCATTTCAAGCATATTATAGAGCTTGTATTTGCACAAATCTTGACAACCACATTAATTAGCAGAAGGAAGAGGAAACTCTAATTGGAAGTTGGAAGCAAAATTATTCAACCCCCTATACATTCGGTTTATTGGTTAGTATGTATCAGCTGTTTGAAATAACCAAATCACACAAGAACTGTTTAAATAGCTCAAAATGTTGTAAAATTATGTAAATTTTAGGCCTTGATGAAAAAAACTGAGAGTCTAGCGCTAATGTAAGTCTATGAAGGTTGTGACAACATCTGATTTGCAAACGTGTGCCATTATGAGGGACGCTACACCAAGGGTTGAATAATGTTGAGACTGATGTACAGGAAGGAAAGAGGTCATGTAGCCACAGAACCCCATAGAAAATACATACATTTATGATAGAAGCAGTTAAGAGTATGACGAGGATAGAGAGAGTGAGACAAAGCTAACTCCTCTGAATGCATATATAAATAAAAGATGAAAAACAATAGAAGAATGCATCCTGTCTGTGGTGGAGACAGACTGCTTTTCTCTGCTGGAGAGTATTAATATTATAGTGTGTTAGGATAGAATTATTCTCTATTTTTACTGTATGTTCTAGATTTTAGAGCAATCAGTGAAGTTTCTCCCAATTTTAAAGTTGGTACACTGTTGGTCCATGTCCTGGCACAGCCTGTTGACAAGTCCTGCATCCTGTTTGGATAGGTGTTGTGTGGCAATGCAAACAGCAAGATTTTTTTTTTCAGGTATTTTGTTTGCAAGGGGAAACGGAATACAGAGATGAATATCTTCCGAGTCCTATCTTTTATGATTGTGAATCATGGGTAATACATAATTTAGTATTTTAACTGTAAATTCAGACTAATTTTGTCACTGAACATATCTCCTATATCTTAAACAACTGGCTACAACCACGTAAAAAATGCCAAAATTTGTTTTTTATTCATAACTTCTAGTATTTGTTCAGTCTCTAAAATTTCAGAGAATAGAAACTGCTCTGAACTTTAATTGAACTGTTAAAATGACCTATTTTGAACATAAAATATTCGATTCACAATAATATTTAAGAAAGAAGTAGAAAATCCTCACATCTGAACAGCAGGCACTAGCGGGCATGTTTAGCAATTACTGTAAATCTACTCGACTCGACTACTCACTTTATTTGGTTTTCCACTAGGTAAAAAGGACCTGGTACCACTTTTTTAGTACCACGTCCATTGGGGTTCCACAGGAGCCGAGCAGGTACTAAAATGTCATGTGAAACATTACAGACCACTGATTGATTGATGCCCGACACACACTGAATATCCTGCACAGCACAAATCAATGGCTGTCACACTCAAATAGTGCAAGTACTTTAGGGACCTTAACTTTTTTTTCTTATTACAGCTGCTATATGGAGGAGGTGCAGATGTTCCTGTCTTAAACAGCTGATGAGAGGATCACGAGAGGTGGACCAGAGGTGTGTGTCATGCTGAAGACTACAAAACGGCAGTTTAGCGCGGCGCCCACCTACCCTGAGGAGGTACTATCCCGTAGTGGAAAATGATCTGCAGAAAACAAGCCGAGTCGAGTAGAGCCGGTAGTACGCAGTGGAAATGTGGCTATATGGTGGGTAGCACTGTTGCCTCTCAGTAAGAAGGTCCTGGGTTGAAATCCACCTGAGGAACCTGGGCCTTTTCTGTGTAGAGTTTGCATGTTTCTCCCTTTCTTTGTGTGGGTTACCTCTAAGTAGTCCGGCTTCCACATTCCAAAATATAGGTGAATTGGTTCACTCTCACATTTACACCTCGCACGGTAGTTTCACATTCACACCTGTGAGTGAGAATGGTTCTTTGTCTTTTTATAGCCCCATACAGAGAGCATTTACCTGTCGCTCCTTTATTCCGCCCCGACGTTTGTCTGAACGCAGTGAGGGAGTAATGGGGTGTCAGTTTGTTCCACCTCTGTGACGCCTCAGGAGGTAGTAACAGAGCCGAAACAGGCGTCTGTATGAATGGAGTGCCCCGGCGTTGCGGAGCGGGTGTGACGTTGTAGTAATATGTTCAGGTGTGTGTCCTATCCTGGGGAATTTAACGATCCGGCAGCAACCGGAAGTCCGTTATTTGAAGATCGAGCACAGAAGATGCAACTCTGCACAGGATAAGCGGTTACAGAAAATGGATGGAGATACAGTAGCACATGTAGTTAATCAATTGATGATTCATTTTTCATCAAAATTATACTTTTCCTATGATACTAAGTCATTAATCATCTAATTGTTTTTACATGTAGACATACTACTATAACTGATGTCTTTTATGTGAAGCTTCCCTTAAAATATAAAAAGAAATCTGAGTCTGTTAGCCGCCGCCTTATTAGTACACCGTCTACTGATGACATATAATATAATTTGCAAGTAGGGAACCTCTGAAAAGGCTAATTGGTTATTTTGAATGTTGACATTTTTACACCAGCAGGTTTTATGTGGCCATGAAAGCTGCCAGGTGTAGAAAAAGGCAGCCTTAATGAGACGTGTTGGATGTCAGTCCACTTGGAAAAGTTACTTTTTAGAGGAGCTTCAGCCAAACCATTCTGGTCTGGTGCCTTTGGCTTCTCTCAGCCATAGCGCTGCCTGACAGTGACTCTTGGCCTTATTAAAATCTAGTACATCTGTTTAAGGAAGTTTGAGTAGTCCACTGGCTAATTTAATAATAGCCCAATAGTTTGTGCGTGTCGAGATTAGGACCGCTGTCACCTTCATCCCACGAGGTTTACTTTAATGTTATCAGGTTCCCTTAAGAATTTGATGTTAGCCACCAAAACCTCCACTATCGTCTTGTCAGTCAAATGTCACTATCGCTCCTGCGAATGGAATCTGCCTCCTGCTTCTCTGTGCGGAGACTCTGCTGCTGATGCTGTACAGTAGACACTTTCAGTCTATAACTATAGAGTCAGTCGTCTGAATAAGAATTAATAAAGCGCTAAGTATTTTACTAATTTTTTTAATTTTTTTTATTTGACATGGGCCCTGATATGGGAAAAGAATATAATTGGCTCGTGTCTATTAAAAAAAGCAACACAATGGTGCGTAAATCATCAGGTGTAATTAGTTATTGCCTGAACATTATATAATAGCAGATAACTGTAGCGAGCCTCGAGTATTAAATCAGCCATATGACTAAAAGAGTCAACCTTGACACCCACGGCGCTTAAAATCCAGACTCACTCTGTTTAACATTGATGGCTGAAACTCATCACAACCTCCCAGTATCACACACATCAGGAGCTTGAATGACTTCCCTGTGGACCCACACACACAAAAGTTATTGGTTTGGAAATAGGTGCAGGGAGGCAGAGAGCTGCATTGATCGATAGGAGTGCTGATGTCAAAAGATCAGCACAAACCAAAAGTGAGCTGGCCACTGTGAGGAGAACCTGCTGCAAAGGCTAAGGAGTTGACATCACAGATGGTGACAGTGTGTGTGTGTGTGTGTGTGTGTGTGTGTGGTATCCTGGTAATCAGTGAATGTCAGCAGAGAACCCTTTCAGGAGTGTGAAAAGCAATTTTTATTTCACTTCAGAATTTCAGCCCTTTGAACCAGTGATTGGTCAAACTCAAACATCTCCATATTATGTAACCATCTAATTTTGCCTAAATAAATCAAAAAGAGGTTATTATATGTTATTCATCATTTATTTGAACTTTCTTTCATTTGAAATTATGATGAAGATCAACATTTTTAATTAGTGCTTTTCCAAAACGTCCCTATAACAATGAAGTGTACGCCTTTGCAGACGTGCCAACCTTGGTTAAATATTTCAAGTAGCACAATAATGTGACTGTAATGACTGGTTCACATTTTCTCTCCACTTCACTTCACACACAATCATTCACTGATGCACAGCCATGTCAAGTTATTCAACATCAGCTTTGGAGACAACAATGTAATCATTAACCAATGAGCCATAACTTTACATCCACCTGTGTAATATTGTGTAGGTCCGCTTTTGCTGCCAAAACAGCTCTGAGCCATCGAGGCATGGACTCCACACGACCTCTGAAGGTGTGCTGTGCAAGTCCTTTAAGTCCTGTAAGTTACGAGATGGGGCCTCCACGAATTGGCATTGTTTCTCCAGAGCGTCCCACAGATGCCCCGAATCTGGAGACCAAGTCAACAGCTTGAAATAATCGCTGCGTTCCTCGAACCATCCCTGAACCATTTTTGCGGTGTGGCAGTGCGCATCATCCTGCTGAAGGAGGCCACAGCAATTAGAGAATACCGTTTTCAAGAAAGGGTGTACTTGGGCCCAATCCCAATTCACCCCTTACCCCTACCACTTAGCCCCCAACCCTCCAGTTTGCTCGTTCATACGTAGGGGTAGGGTTCTTGTTGGGACAGAGGGGAAGCGCGAGGTGCTAGGGATATATATTTTCAGAGGCACACTCCAAACAGAGGGGTGGTAGGGTACCTGCTGGTTCTACCCCTAATTCTGACTGGACTGCAGCTACGCAGCCCCATACACAGCAAGCTGCAATGCACTGATTATGACAACTTTCTTGCTGGCTAATATATCCCACCCACTGGCAGGTGCCATTGTTATGAGATAATCAATGTTATTCACTTCACCTGTCCTTGGTAATAATTCTATGGCTAATCGGTGTATTCTGCAGAACTCCGTTAATGAAGACAAATTAAGCCATTTGTGGGCATGTTGTTCACACGTGCAATCAATTAAGATGAGGATGAACCCCAGTTTCAGTCCTGTCTCTACAATATCTGTATGAATGCTTCATTGTATATGTGTGATTACACTAACTGATATCCTTAAGTGAATTATTTGCAAGTATTTAATAAAATTGGAAAAACTGCTTTGCTTATATATTGTAGCATATGTTAATGTCAAATTATGAATATTAATGAATGAGTATTAATGAAACCCAATTTCCTCTTCAAGATTTCCAAGTTATTTAATAATTGAATCAGCCTATAGACACAAATCATTCAGGCCTAATAAACATGTAATAATTTATCTATGAACGAGACCTTTGTAACAACAGGTTTTGTTACATTATTATCTGAAGCTCTTTGGTGGCTAGCGTCAAAATCAGTGTTGCACAATGTGCAAAATGCATGACTTGGCATACACACACACAGTCGCATATACTTCTGGGACACATGCACTCACTTTTTATCATCCTGTCATGATCAGCTCCTCTTGGCTGCAATAATAGTTACTGAGCCGTAGTAGTTATAGCAGTCATAGAACCATACTCCTTGTGGAATCCGTCAGACAAAGTGAGGAGAGGTAATGAGATGAAACTGAATCAGTGTTGCTGTCAGTTTGAATTCTACTGAAATGACTGACATTATGCATTTGCCTTGAACCCAGCTCCAAAACTGGTGGAACTCTTCTTCCTGTTTTGCTTTGAGTATTGCATGCGCACAAATGAACTGACAGACATGACCAGCTTTTTGCATAATTTAGAGAGACAAATCAGTTCAGCATATTTTTTATGTCAGAATGCTGCAACTTAAATGCGTAGTGGGTGGCAGGTCTGCCTTTGTTGTTTTATAGCTAAGGGTTACTTTATAGCCTGACAATACACAATTAACTTGAAGAGTGGTCTTGGCACATACCTCCACCAAGGCTGCTTAACGCTTCCTGGCTCTGAACCTCGATCTGCTCCAAAATTTAATGAGTTCTCCTTTGGTCCATGCTCGACCCTTAAACTTTGCTGAAAACGGTTGAGTAGTTTTTGGGTGATCCTGTTAACTGAGAAGCAGACAAACTAACGTAATGTTGATGAGAAATAACCTCCTCTGCAGATGAATTATTCAGAAGAGGTTTGCACATGTTTCATTTCAATACATGGCATTTCCATAACTTTAGCTGCAACTCTGTATTATTAGCCCTGTCAATTATTTTAAATCAAAGGGAATCAAAATCTACTTTTTTTTACTGTAAAGTATGCTTATAATCAGGTCTCTACTCTATTTGGAGACAAACAGCAGATAGACTAATTAAGGCATTTGTAAAATAAGTCACATGTTCTCTTAAGTGTATTCTTTCATTTGGTAGAGACACAGTCTTCATCATATCATGTGGATATGTTGGGTTTTAGTGTGCTTTTGCATGTCCATATGCTTCAATAGAACTGGCACCAAGCAACATTAGATCATTGGTATTATGGTATCATTGCCCTTCCTGTATTTTCAGTTTCCATGTTATAATTCTTGTTATTTAGGCTGGAGGAGTATATGAAATAAATCCAAAAAATGACAAAGCCTAGATATTTAAATGTATAAAAGAACCAAAAGTAGACTAGTGTTCTTCGATGACATTAAAAATACATAAGAAATTATCATGCGTCTCTTGTTATAGTTTCTGTCTCGTGCAAGCTCAGCTCCCGGTGCTGCCAGACTGTCTGTTGCATCTTTGTGTTTCTTGTGCATCTCTGCCCATTTTTCACAGCATCAGTTCAAAGTTCACTTATTGCATAAATTCGAGAAAAATACTAAATAAAAACAGACAGAAATAGACAGTTGCCAGAAGTGCTTCCTTTAAAGACGCGCCAGCACTTAAGAATAAACCGCATAACCTTAAGGTAGGGTTTAAGAAAACTGCTGCAAGAAAAAGTGCCTGATGCAAACTTTCAGTCAGGCGCAGACTAAGGAAACGTGCCTCACAATGACAGAATAATCCTTATTGATGGCTTCAGCCATTTGTAACCAGCTACTGCTGCAGCCATTTAGACTATTCAAGGTTCGAGAATTTTTCCTCTGTCTTTTAAAAAGCATGTTTTTTTTAATTCTTTACTTCACTTAGCGTGGCTCGAGAGAAAGTTCCAGTTAACAGCCCTATTCAATGTTACTGCTTTATATTGTAGGGTACCTTATGTTTCACTTAACGGTAGTTATTTGATTCAATTAAAGCATGGCAGTTCTTGCTGTGTTAATGACTTTATAGAACTGGGAAACTAGACTCAAATCTATTCTATAAGACTACATAATGGTCTTACAGCTGCCTGGAAAGGTAATGGTTTTGTGCCCTTGACAAATCAGTGAATAACAGGACGTTCTAATTACCTGCAATATTATAATCTTAAACAAGTAGGAAAAGCAGATTCACGGGTTTCTTTTCATTTAAAATAAATTTGGCTTAGGTCTCCAGAAATATGCTCCACGGACCAATTAAAGTGTCTGTCTGTTAGAGGTAACTTAAGGTTATTTTAGCATAATTGCCATGTTGCTCCCGCCTGATAAGTTCCATACTACTACAGTCGAGTGTGTTGAGCCAGACCATCAGATACCATCAGGCCCCGGTGTTGTTTACAATCTTGCATTACTTTTCCCTGGCCTTACTTTCTGTCAGCTGAATTTGTAGCTTTTTTGAACCACACACACATTTTACTGCTGTGGGAGGCAGAGCTGAATATAACATTTACAGCTTAGGCCACAAATAGATGATTCAAATTTGTCAGTGTTGGGATTGTATCTGTGCCTTCTTCCTCAGGTATTATTCATTTTAAAAAGTTGACTGTCAAACCTTTTGAAAGTATGAGTCAAACATGCGTTAGCAACAATTTTGATAATCACTTAAGTCATTCATTAAGCAAAAGGCAAAACATTCTGTCATTCCAGCTTCACAAATGTGATGACTTGCTGATTTTATCTGTTTAATATCATGACCTCTGCCAAGGAGGTCACATTTCCACCCATGTTTGTCTGTTTGTTTGTTGTTTGTCAGCAGGATTATGCAAAAACTACAGAACTGATTTCAATGAAACTTTGGATCAGAAAGATCCCATTACGTTTTGGAGCGAGTCTGGATAAGGTGGCTGGTCTAGGATGTTAGGGGTTTTTTCACTCTTTTTAACATTGCGAGATCTGCATTTTTCGACGGGGCTCTGAGTTTGATTTTGGATAAGGCTTGATTGAATTAAAAGTAAAAGAAGGTCCTGGGTTCAAATCCATCTGAGGACCTGGGACTTTTCTGTGTGGAGTTTGCATGTTCTCTCCATGTCTGTGTGGGTTCCCTCCAGGTTCTCCGGCTTCCTCCCACCATCAAAAACATGCAATATAGGTGAATTGGTGACTCTAAATTGACCGTATAGGCGTGAATGTGAGTGAGAATGGTTGTTTGTCTTTGTATGGGGTCCTGTGATGAACTGGTGACTTGTCCAGGGTGTAGCCCTCCCCCCACCCAAAGTCAGCTGGGATAGGCTCCAGCCCCTCCGCGACCCTACACAGGATAAGCGGTTACAGAAAATGAATGATTTAAAGGAAACTTTTGGTCCTTGGCTGAGGTATCCGCTCTACTGAATGCCATTCCAGTTGTAAATGGAACATTTGGTGTTGATAGTTGTGCTTGTTCAATAGCTGCACATTAGTTTCTAGTGGGAGAAATTTTCAGCCTTGAAGGTAATATAAACTTTTCACATTTAATTTGGCCTCATATGAGGAAAAAGAGAAAAAGAAGGCACTGCTGAAAACTATGAGAGCATCTTAACAAATGCATATCAAAACAAATGCAATCACCGATTTTGGCCAATAGCAATTGTGTTGGTATAGGTAATAAAAATTGGGATAGAATGTGTTCTTAAGCTGCACCAAGCTCCTTATTACTTTGGAAAATACTAGTCTGCACAGATGTGATATGTGAGCAGCAGGCATCTCTCAATCATGAATCACAATTGTTCAGTTGAAAACAACAAAAACAACTCTCTGCACCTAAACGCATCCCGCGAGAGTGCATGTGTGCGTGTATACGTTTGAATAATTGTCCTTCACTGAGATAGTCAACAACAAAAGTTGCGCTGAAAGGAAGGACTTGAAATATCGTGGGACTTTCTGTTGAAACTGACTGCTTGCAAGTCAACGTTTCACCGCATGTTCAGTGACAACGCCGAACCCCCTCAGATGCGCCGATGCACGCACGCACGCACGGACACACAAACACGCACGCACGGACACACGCGCAATGACAGGAGCTCCAAAGGATCGCTAAGCTCCTGGAACGCAGAAGTGAAGTGTGGGTTTATGATGTTCATGAGGCTGAGCGGTGAATTTATCTCTGGAGCACCCACGGTCGGTAAAATGAAGGAGGTGATAGTGTGGGATGAGACTGTGGCTGTCCAGAGCGGTGAAGAGAGGGGAGGTAGGAGAAATGGAACGGAATCAAAACATGTCAGGGAAGGACAGGGGGAGAGGGGGATGCCACAGAGAACACACACATCTCATTAAATCCACTCCATTTAAAGTCAGATGGGGATTTTGTGACTAAACGCGTTGTTGCGGTTTGAGTGACGAGGACGTCATCTGACAGAAAACGGGAGCATCAGACCCCTGACGACTAATTCAGGTTTTGAACCATGACTTTCACATCATAAAGGTGCGAGCATTTCTAGCCTCCCCTTCATATTAGGAAACACCAACACTCCCGTCTGCAGCATTTGACTTTTAAATTCACAAATGGAGAAGGAATCCCCCCCCCAGTGTTCTGACCGTAGAAAATATCAAGGAATATTTGCACCAATAATGCAAAAGAAGTGCTCTGGAACACTCAGGATGCTCTTTGGGCAGGAATAACCCGCCGTAAAAAGGTTTTTGGATAATGTTCTTAACATCCACACACTCTGCCAGAGGATGAAAATGAAGCGATTGTGTTCTTGTGAAGACCACAAGTGCGCTCAACTAATAATGGTGAATTGCAGACTCTCGGGGTTCTTTATCCTCAGACGCCAATCGTTTCAATATGAGACGCTCCACGATTTACTTACCCATGATGTCTCATCGGTCCGTTCCCTCCGTCCTCCGTGGCGCAATCCGCCGCACAGATCACGTCTTCTGCCGTGGTTTTCCTCTCCAGTACCTGGTCAGCCCCGGAGCTCTGTGCGTCTGTCACGCGACGGGTGACTCACCCGCCTTCATTCTATAAACTATCGATTATAAAAAGGTTTTAAAGTTTGCGGCCATGCTCCCTGGCGCTGCGCAACTTTAAAGACCTGTCAAAAATAAGCGTGCCATCAAGCCCGAAGTTGGAAGTCAAACGCCTTGCTCTACAGGGTTTTTTCAGCGAAGAGAAACAGTCTTAGAACAGGTGCCTGCAACATTAATAGTCGCACATCTCAAAAGTTACGCACTGGATTGTTCTGCAGGGATCGGTGCTGTCACCAGCGGAGGCAGATGTCCTCTGCGCAAAAATCCAGTAGAGCGGCGAGACGCCACGCAGCGATCACAGGCATGAACACGGGCACTGTCAGAGGCTCCTGTGCAGTGAATTTTAGAGGTTCGTGTGTGCGCTCCCGCTACGTGTGGGACGTGTGCGCGCGCACGTGGGAGAAAGAAAGGGAGAGCGAGACAGCATCAGATGCAGTGTTGAACAGCTGCGGGCAGATTTTGTCAAGTGTGAGATTTGCTTTTGTTTTGTTGTGTTTTTGTTGACCTGCTTCTTCTGTCTCCATCAACACAATCAAACCGATGCAGGAGGGTGTTTCACGCTTTGCAATGCTTTTTCTTCCATAAGTGAATTATGCTGGTGCTGTATGCTGAGGGCTATACTGTATATGTGGTCATCATTATGAGTGGGCGGCCTCCCAGATCCCACCTCCTGCTTCAGAATTATTGTGATGGGAAAGCTAAATGCAACAGATTTGTTAGAGCAAGGATATTGGTGAACAGATTTTTCAAGACCGGTTCTTTTAACTTTCAAAATCTCTTCCATTTGGGAGTATGCCATTTTCCAAAGAAGCAGAGGGAAAAGGGTTGTTTGAAGTGCTAATGTATTTTTAATTTTTGTATGACTAGCTGTAATTAAATTCACATCATAGTGTGATTAATTCCTGGGATGGTGTTTAGTCCTCCTTTATTGGAATGATTCAGGCATAAAAAGTTTTTTTTTTTAAAGACATTCAAAAAAAGCTCCAGCCTGACTTGAGGTTCAGCCTTGTCACACTATGGAGTGACTCATTCATGATGTACATTTAAGATCCAGATAAGGACTGAACCTTCCATCTGTAATCTGAGTCCAACAACATGTCAGCTGTGGAGGCTTCAATAGCATATTAATGTACATGTTCCTCAATCACATGTTGGTGTAAAGTTCAGGTGTCCACATACTATTGGCTGTATAATAGATTTTTATCCTTCTTTCGATTGCATTTTCTGCTGCATGCCGGACAATTTTGGCAACACCAGATGGCAGATTAAAGTTCAAATAATAATAATAATTAATAATAATTTTAAAAAAAACATCTCTTAAAGAGCCTCAAAGGTTCTCTTGAAAGAAAACGTCTTCAGGAGTTATTACCTCCACCAAGGACGTTAAATGATTGGTTTGGTCTGTTTGTTAGCTGCACTACACAAAAACTATTGAATGATTTCAAGAAACTTCACTGTCAAAATGAAAAGGTTGGGAACTCAAAATTTCAAGGCAACTTACTGCAACATATTTTTGCATTTCATGTACAGTTATGCCAAGTCCTTTTATTTCATTCAGATAATTTATCTTTCATCAAATTTATCTTTTCATGCGTGAAACTTTCAAACTCCATTGATCCATCCATTTTCTGTCACCACTTAGCCTGTGCAGGATCACGGGGGGCCTTGATCGTATCCCAGCTGCCATTGGGCGAGAGGCAGGGTACACCCTGGACAAGTCACCAGTTCATCACAGGGCCACATAGAAAGACAAAATCCACTTTCAGACAGGCATTGTGCAACAGCGTCGAAACAAATTCCCTTCTCTGTGACTCCTTCAGTGTGTGCGTTCACAGTGTATGTCGGCAATGTTAAGAGGTGTGACGTACTGTACGATGCAACAGTGAGCATAAAAGCTGATATATTTCACTATCTCCCCATATTAGTGGTCATTTTCTGTGCTTGGTCTTCAAATAACGGACTTCCTGTTGCTAACGCATAGTTAAATCCCCCGGGGTAGGTTGTACACCTGGATATACCCGTTCCGTAACGCCGGGGTACTCCATTCATACAGAGGCCTGTTACCTCCCGAGGCGTCACAGAGGTGGAACAAACTGACACCCCATTACGCCTTCATTGCGTTCAGACAGACATTGGGGCGGAATAAAGGCGCAACAGGCCCGAAATGAAAATGCTGTGTGAATGGGGCAATAGACAAACAACCATTCACATTCACACATACGGGCAATTTAGAGTCACCAGTTCTCCTCTACTGCATGTTTTTGGTGGTGGGAGGAAGCCGGAGTGCCGGGAGGGAACCCACGCAGACACAGGGAGAACATGTAAACTCCACACAGAGAAGTCCCAGGTCCTCAGGTGGATTCAAACCCTGAACCTTCTAGCTGTCATGCAACAATGCTATAACCACTATGCCACTGTGCCGCCTAAATGCAGAATTTCTCTGCTAAATCCAACCAAAACACTCACCGTTAGGATGTCACGTTTCACTAGAAGGGGAACAGGAGAGCCGACTTACCACGTGAAAAGATGAAAAGGGAGAAGAAAGAAAGAAATAAAGAAATCACATGATGTTATGAAAAGCAAGTGATGTTAATAAATGCTCAAAGCTTAACATTTATTTAAGGCATGAAGACTGAAACAGAAGATAATCGTCTGTGAGCCAGGACTGAATGTACCTTTTGGAATGATCCGAAGACAGATTTGGGAAGACATTGGAATACAACCTTGTTGGAAGAACAGGCTACTTGTCTTGAGCAGATGAAAATCTGATGCCGCTGAGACGTGATTATAATGAAATCTCAGAAGTTGCTGTACAAACACTGGATCTGAGACTGCAGAGGCAGCACAACTATGCTTGCTAACATCAAATCAGCTACTCTCCGGAGATCAGCTCGGATTTGGTGACTTGGCTGCTGGAAATAAAACAGAAGAATTTTTAATTTGATTGAAGAACTAAATAATGTGGTAGAAGTCTGAATCTTTTTGGCCCAGATGGAGATTTTTGAGTTTGGGAGAGGATTTGGATAAAGGATCAGATGGAGAATTTTTTTTTTAACATTGCGAGGTAGTGCTTTTTTCACCATTTCCATCTATTACGCATGAATGACCTGTTGGATTTTGATGAAACTTGGTGGACTTGGTGGACACGTAGCGTGAAAGAAGAACAAACACATTTAAATTTACACTGAGCGGCAGTGATAGAAAACATCACATTTTCCAACCTTACTAGATGTTTTATCCTGCTGTGGGGAGACAGCTGCAGAACCTGGCTTTTTGATACAGCCAGTTTGACCATATATTCATCTTTTATGGGTCAGAGTGCCTTTGGATGTCAGATCGGTTCAGTAACAGCACTTTTGAATTTTTTTTGATTGACTTCCCCTGACAAAATGACAATTTCTTTCAGACCAGGAGTGTGCAGGATTCAGCTCTTTATAGTGCTATTGTACAGCTTTCAGCCTTTGCTGCAATTTTCCAAAATTGAATTTGATTGAATTTAGTGAAGTGTGGCTCAGTCAGGCAAGACACTTGAGGCATGGAGTGACAAGAGCCATAAAATGAATTTAACAAGCGTACAGAAATGCCTGATGGAGGTTTGACGTTGACCCCCGCTGCCTGCAGCCGCAATCATGAGGAAGAGGCGTCGTAAATCAGCAGGGCTATGAAGATTAACCCTCGCCCTTCCTTTTCCTGTGCCTTGACCACAGACCGAGCTTTTGCGCTGGTGGTGATGAGGAGGAGGAGGGTTACACCGCAACAAAGTTTATGTCAGCATGGAGAAGTCAGGTAAATATAAGAGGGAGACCAGCATGACAGAGGGGAACAGAGATTACATGGGGGAGGGCAGATGATACCACACTGAGGGTAGAGTTGTGTTTGAAGTTGTGCAAAGAGCCTCTTCAATGCATGCACATGGGGCTGGTAAGACAAGAGTCATCTGAAGATGGCATATCCCCTATACATCCCCCAAGACACTGTACAACAAATGCATCATACAACATACCTTCCTAGGAGTAGTGTATTAAAGTTCTGGATATATGCTATGGAGATGATCACATTAAAATCATCTTTAAAAATCTCAAAAAAAATTTGCTCGTGTTTTGTCTATTCGCATGAGTTTTCTTAAGTCGCAGCACATTTGCTCCTGTCAGCCACGTATTTTTGTCATATCTAGGACAACAAAAGTGTTGTTGTGATTTAATATTGTTAAATGTCTTAACTAGGCAGCCATCTTTCTGTATCACATCACCCATAAGTCATTACTGTCTGAAAATAGTCACTGGAGAGAGTCACTCTGAAAAAAAAAACCAGGAATGAGATACATGTGATTTTTAATACAGCGGCCAGAATTCAAAACAAAATTTCCATTGTTAAATTTGTGTTAAGATTAGTGATGTAAATGCACTTCAAGGTCATGGCTAGGAGAAGAAGAAGAAGAAGAAGAAGAGTTAGTTTTTAGTTAGTTTGGTATTTTTCAAAAATACCCAACTGATAACCAAAAGAATGTAGATTAGGTAAGATGTGTTTTTAGTTCAGCTACAACACTGTTTGATAAAATAATATTTTCCAGCTCTGAATTGTCAAACATGAGCTTTTTGGTGTCAATCCCTCACAATCAAAGAGCAAAGGCTTATATTTCTAGATTCACTCTTTCCCACCAACATTTAACATCGTGAGGTATGTTCACAAGAGAATGATGACAGCATCTCTAGCATCTCTAACCCACTTCTGTGCAAGCCACCAGAAATGGTGTGATCACTGAAATGCCCCCATCATCATCAAGTAGTAGACTCGCTGCATGTTTTATATTCCCAGTATCCTACTTTTTCATTGAGCTACTTCATATCAGTTTCCTGCAGAACTGTAGGAAATCAATTACTCAGGAAGGAGTGGGGAGACAGCGGAGAAAAGGCTCCAGTAAGACTAAATGGAAAGACCTCATATTGAAAGGAATACATGAATTGATTAATTTCAGGGTCTAAATTTCCCTATTTTATTTTTTTTATTTTTATTTTTTATTTCAACGGTCCAAAAAGCCAAAGGTATCCAATTTACATTTGTATGGAACTGATTAAAACAACTGATCTTTACATTCATGAAGCTGGAACAAAGCAAATGTTTGCTTGATTAACTGCAATTTAATAATGATTCCCAATACGATCCATGGATGATCATAACAGCTGTTGAACAATTGTGGGAGAAGTCATCTCTTGTAAATCAGTGTAGAAATACAATAGTAAGCCTCAGGCTTAATCTTTTTCTTAACCAAGCTTAATGTAAATGGTGCATGTTACGTTTGACATAAATTGTGAGCATGGGCATCAATTATTCAATATTTTAAACAGAGGTCAGTCAAGCATTTAAGGTCACATTATCATAATTATCCACTTCATCCTATCCATTGAAGTTTCATCAATATAGAACTGACAGCCAAAAGTAATTTCAGTGCCTGATTTCAAATGAGTGTATAACGTAATTTCTCAAAGAAAACATATCAATAGAAGCTTCGGTAACAATTGAGATACTAAACAGTGACCTCTTGTAGCTTCTAGCGTAAGACCATTCAATTAGACCTGAAGAGGCAGTAGTGAATGATGATACAGCAAATCCAGTGATGCATGCCCACCTGATTCAGCAAGGTCTTATACAATCTAATAATAAGCAAAAGAATGTTGTACACATATGGAGAGGGAAGGCTGCCATCGGTTAAACATAAAAAGAAATGCAGGTGAACACTGCTGCTTCAAGGTGGCCCCCTAAGACACTGAGGCTTTGTGTCCTTGATTGTAATTTTAACAGTGAAATTCAATCATGCATCTACAAATGGAAGAATTCCTATCCAACTTTCCTGCAGCAGGGTCAGTGCAGCTGTCATACATAGCATCCTACAAGCAATGAAGCCAGAAATCTCACATACGATGCGCCATTGCACTGCAGGAGCTCTGGTACTGTGTGGTAAATGTTGGAGATTCCTGGGGCTGGTCAACTTTGGGTCTGGCCATGATCAAGAATAATGCCTGAGGAACTATTCACTAGTCTGGGATTGACATTTCCAGGTCCTAAAATGCCAAGGTTCTGGTCTTAATATGCCAGGAATTACAACTGGTTCCCTGAGAGTCGACAGCACAAACCTGAGAGATGTTCCTAACGTCGTCTTCCTCTTTTTACACATCATGGTCATATAAGATGTTGTCTGTGGTCTGAGACTCCAGCTGATAAAACATCCTCCTCAGATGAAAACATGGGCTTGAGGAGCTCATGTGTTGTGCCTCACAACGAGGTTGACGTAGCTGCAACCAAGACATTTGGGAGCTGTGCAGGAATTGGTTGCATTCTCAAAAGTGGCTTCTTTATTTGCAAGTGGCTTCTGACTCCTTAACCTCTGGTGTCTCCAGAAGGAAGCAGCTTGTCAGCACACAGAAAGACTCTGCCACAAACATGGCAGAATGCTTTTACAATTTATGTATGCATCTTCAGCCCCCTTCTGATATGATCAATATCAAGACAAAAGCAGCATCTATCAAGGCCACTTCCAGGTCGAAGAAACACAAGGCAAACAGTGGCACGCCATCACCACAGCTTTGCTTTTACTGCTTCTGCTGCAGCTTCATGTTTGTAAGGTCTAGACCACTGAAGCTATCAAAGATTCTTTCTTTTTAGTTTGCTCTTGTTAATGAATCAATTTTCGGAATGACATGAAGTTAGGCTTTTCTAAGAGCTAACGGTCTGTTATTTCGTAATTTCTCTCACTTGATGAATGCAGCATTTGTGTAGACCTATATAATGTTCTACCTTTCCCCTGGGTTATTTTGACTTACATTAATTAATTACTGGAGAATAAGCTGTTAGCTGATGTTTTTTGATAGTGCCCACTGTTTATATATTAGATCGATGAACATATATGAAACTGTTCATATATGTGAAGACAGGCACAGCAATAATTGACTGGTTGAACCGATTGGGTTTCCATTGTAACCATCTTGCCCGCATCCCTTTGCCAGCCTATATGAACAAATCCTCCTGGCTGGGTATGGGACAGTTGGATTTCTTAAAGATCAGACAGGTTTTGGTTCTCGTAAGGTCAAATGGATCTTGTTGTGAAGGTTTTGGGTTTTACTTTAGCTATTTATCTGTTTTCGGTTTGTTTCTTGTGTCCTCCCTCGATAGCCTGTAATGCATTTGTTTTTCATATTTCTCCTTAGTTTTTTGGATTTACCTCAGCCTGTTTTTTTCAGTTTTTGTTGCCTGCCAGTTTTGGTTTATATATAGACCCCATGACTCGCTTTGGCATTGCTACGACCTAGACAGGCCATTCAATGCCCGTGTCCATCTTCCGCGGGCTTCCACACGCTGCAGCATGTGCGTGAGAGGCCATCTTCCTCTCACTCACTTTATGACGCCATTTGTTTTATTCTGTCCCCTTTGTTTTTGGAATGGGGCTTCTTTTTCCCCTGCTTCTACACTTGCGTTGTTTCTTATGCCAGTGTTTTATTTTTCAAGTAGTGCTTTTGTGTCTCTGTTTTCACTGTTTGGTGTGTACACAGAGACGCCCCACAGCAGGGAGAGCTGCTTCATTTCCCAGCCCCCAGCGTTAAAACCATCAATGGCGATTCAAAACAAAATTTGTTATTGTTTTTAAATTTTCTTAGGATTCTGGCCCTGAGCACACTGTGTAGCTTACCTGACATGCGGTTATCACATCAGAAACCGCATAAACCTGATTTAGCAATACACTTTCAATGTGCTCTTTAAGGTAGCGCTGAGCTATGGCGGTCAGCACAACCTCTAGTGTCCCGGACACACGGTAACTACTGGAGATCTACACTGGAGGTGCATGAGCTTGATGCAGTAATCCACTTCCAATGTTCTCCACATCGGACTATGGCCGTCAGCGCAACATCTGGTTTCCCTGACACACAGTTTCATCACTTATCTACATTGAAAGTTCTGTAGCTTGATTCAGTAATACACCTCCTTGCCCTTTGTCCTTTCTGAACATGCAAATGAGACCAACGACAGCTCCCTGACAGGAGCAACATACCAGCTCGTTTCTGCACATGGCAGGGTATACAAGACTGAACTGATTGCTAATTCTTGTTGCTTTTCTCTTTCTCTTTCAGCAACAATGTCTTGACTGCTCAGTGTGTAGGTCTGAAAATCAGTGATGATGCACAATGGTGCCTTGTATAGAGAAGACTGTCTGTGCGTACCAGCACAATTGGTGTGTCTAAAAATTATCCACATCAGCTGTCAGCTGAGGGCGAATCCCCTGTGCATATGGAATATGTAACTGCAGGGGGAGAGATAGTCTTCATCTGATGGAGAATGGTCACTTCTGCTAAACAGAGACATTTCACATGAGTTTTAAAAATATGTTCAAAACCTTACACTTGCAGTACGTCACTTAATGTTCCTTTTGTGTCTGGAGTACTTTCACTGAAGTGGGAGCTGAAAAGGTTCCTCATGTCTGCAATCATTCTTAGTCCTTGTTTTATTCAATTAAAAGGAGTTCTTAGAACCAAGCTTTCCTTGGTGTATTAAGGCGTTTGAGTGAAGTTCAGTGAGTGAGTCAAGTTCACCTTTGCGTGCATTAAAGCACAAACATCAGGGAGGCTTGCCTTGGTACATTTAAGGGTTTTTACTGTTATTCACATAACACTTGAAATTGTGATAACATTTTATATTGGAATCAATAGACCATCATTCAAATACCATTTATTAAGTGGTATCTGAATGGTATTTATTTCTTGGTTAAGTTCTACTAAAATAAAAGATCAAATATTAGAAATGTAGAGTGTTTTGATTGCTTAAGGATATGTTCATCAGTGACATCTACATTCATAGTTGGTTGGCAAGTATTCAGAGATTGCCGGGGTAATCTTTCATTGTATTTAATGTACTGGAGATAAGGAATCAAGGACTTTCAGCAGTTTCAGCAAACCTTTCAGCAAACTGATAAAAGAATAACCTTTTGCTTATTTATTTGTAGCTGAAGATGAGGTTTCATGTTTTCAGTTTGGACAGTTCATACAGGTTACCTCGCATCAGATTGTGGATTGTTTATTTTATTTATTTTTTTGCGATACTTAAAAATGTTTTCCTTGTATTGAGAAAGGAGAAATTGTTAGCATGTCATTTAGCAGTCAAAGACTAATGAGTTTAAAATGTTAATGATAATCGCACAGACTGCTCCGGATCACAGTGCATACATGATGTTTTGAAAGGCAAAAGCTGCAGATGTGGTTGCAGTCATAAATGTGTTCAGCGTTGCACATAAAAGGGAACCAGCAAGGGAGAAACAGCACCAGCAGTAACTGTTGACACAGTGTTTTCCTCAGGCAGCACTAACATGTCCACACTCACTTTGTGGAGGCTAATTACTTGCACTGGGTTATTTCTTGATGCGGGTTTTGCTTTACCTTGAATGTCCCATTACATTCTTCGTCAGACACTCAGTTAAACTTCTATATTACTAAGAATGTACAGTTTAAGATTTTCAGCTGCTTAAATACTGTATAACATGGGTGGTTGGGACAGCACTGATTAAACAAAGCCACCTCTGTCTTTAACCTCTGTCTCAAATAACCAATCAGGTCTTAAGGGTGTGTGCAGGCAGAAATCACACTCTTCTCTGTGCCAACACAACACCTCAGCCCCTTACAGGACAGGACAGGTCTAACCTTTACACAGTTTAAAGTGTGGGTATGGGGATAAGTTTGGCTGTGTTAGTGCATATTGAAATCAATTTTGGCATGGATGTGTATTTTGGTGGGGAATTTTCAGTCTGTTGAGTATTAAAGCTATGGTAGAGCCATTGAATGATATGTTACCCTTTTTTAGGGTAATATATGTTCATAATCATAGTATGTGGGCATTAAAACTTCCAGCTGAGCTGAGGTGAAATATGACGATGCTGAATCATAGTATTGGAGCTCCATTGATGAAGGCTTTTTATACTCCTCGTGCACGAATTTAACCCCGAGTCAACATACTCAGTTGTTTGAGACCAAGTCCAGCTGCTCTGGAACTGAAAAGTTTCCCAACTCAACTCAGAGCTCACAGATAATCTCAGAGTTTGCCTCTTATTATCGTGATGACTCCTCCAATAGTGGGGAGGAAACCGCAGCAATCCCACACGGTACGCCACTGCCAGGATCAGCACCTTCTGAGTCCACCTTCGATCTGATTTTTACCAAAGAAATCATGCAGCTTCTCGTGGATATGGCCAACCTGCAGGGGAGAAATGTGGATGCCACTGACCTGCAGGCACACATGGGGTTGCTGATGAGTCAACGCGTAGCCTGTGGGTTGACCACACAGGACGGGGCATCTTCCGTGCCACCATGTCCCAAAGCATATTCAGCCCAATCAGTTCCAGTCTGCAGTTGGATGACAGGCTGACATGACCTGTACGTTCAAGAGAAGACAATCTGGCTTCCCTTAGGAGCATCTGGGAGAGGTGGACACATTGCTTTCCCCTGCTCTTTAACCCAGGCTGGAAATGCCTGTGTGAATGAGCAGCTCATCCCCTTCAAAGGCCTCTGTGGATTTCAGCAGGAATAAAGCAGCATAATTCAGGAGGTGCACCAAGACCATATCTCCCCCCACAATAAAGGCCCCAACCTGCATTAATAATATCTGCAAGGATCACACCTGATCCCCTTTACTGCTCTGCTTCACCAGAAATTAAATTCTTTCACTCCTCACACATGCAGCACTGACATTGACACTATTCATGTTCTGATTGTTGAATGTAACAATGTTCTTGAATGTCACAAAATATTCTTGTTCAAAGTTGACTTTTTGCTTTATTTCTAGAATAAACACCCGGCAATAGATTAAGTGGTAATAATGTTGAAGAGTAACAGTGTAGTAAAAATGACGGAGATTTCATGGACTCCTAGTTGAAATAATTGTTTGTGGGGGGGGGGTTTCCATAAAAAACAGAATTTTTGTAAACAAACAGGCATTTAAAGTTTAAAATCATTAAGACAAATTAATATTTGATAGTTAATTTTATTTTTCCACATATACAGAGTTGAATTATGTTATATTTTATAGCAGTTTTATGAAAGGGATATTCGCGTCCTCCAAGGTAGTGAGGGATTTTTTTAAGACTCTAATTATGCATGAAATCTAATGTATCACAATAAATCAGTCTTGTTGCTAATGATTTCCACGTCCCTGACTATTAATAATAATAATAATAATAATAATAATAATAAAATAGACATCCACTTAGTATGTGGGAAATAATTTAGTTCTTTTTGTATTTTTATCATTAAAAACAGGGGCACCAACCAACAAACTGGGATTTAAAGGGTTAAAATCCTAAAAATAAATTTGATGTGATAGTTATGATCAGGACTGAAATAACTCAGTGAAAGTGAAGGAAAATAATATATTTTTATGGCAAGAGGAAATTTTATGTCCTCTGAGGTAATGAACAGAATAAAGTAGGTACTAATCTTTATTTCTGTCATAAAAACAGGTGCATATGTAAACAAACTGGCATTTAAATGGCTCAAGAAAATGAATAATGTTTTATGGCAGTAAATTAAGTTGACATTTAACATCCTTAAAGACGACAACTTTATGAAATACAGCACAAGGGTTAGCTTAGAATGCTCAATCACTTGATCAATCACTCACATAAAGAGTCAATAGAATTGCAATAGATGAAGTAATGACAATGTAGCATTTACAATTCAAAAATTTTACTTTCCAAAAAAAAAAGAAAATCCTTTTGAAGTTTTCCTCACATAACCTGCTTCATATGGTTGCAATTAAATAGAACTAACTTGAGTCATATGGTAATAATGGCTACATTTGTTGACAAAGCAATAATTAGTGCCATGTTCCAAAAGTTTAGAGGAAATTAGAAAAAAAGAAAAGAAAAAAAGAGTGAATTAAGGGATGTTTAAACTCTAAAACATCAGAACACATTTCTGGGAAGAAATGAAGCAAATTTGTTTGCAATCAAGTTCTTAGTGTTTGGTAGAAAAAGTGTAACGGCCAGGTAAAGACACTGATATAAATGTTCATTACAGAGTTTTGTACGATATCTCATTGTTGAAATTCCTGATTCAGTTGCCTTTCCACACTGAATTACAATTATTCTGCCAGTAGCTCAATATAATAATTTCAGCTGATGACCGTTGTGATTCATACCTCACTGTTCTGTTTGATGGTTTGTTCAAAATCTGCCTGGTTGGTGTTGTGGCATTTTTCTTAAAAGTGGTTCAAATGGCTTGCTGGCCGTGTTCTATGTCAAGAGAACAAACAGCTCTAAGTCGAGTCATCCTGTCTTTTCTGTTTTGATTGTTTTGAGGCCATGCCATTTCATAAATGATTAGTACATGATTAGTTTTTGTTTTTTCAATCACTGCAATCATTCAACATAGCATTTTATTTACTAAGACTATAGATGTGAACAGCTGTTTTGACACGTGCTGCCTGTTGTGTGTCTGATGCTGAGCTACTGAGAAGACGCTCAACTACAAGCCTGTATTTATATTTGAAAAGGAATTGTTGCATCCATGGAGACATCACACATCATAGAAGTGCCATGTCATAGAACAAAGACCTGTATTTGAAAGACTAATAAAAAATAAAGCAGGGGTTTCCTTGGCCTCCTTTGTCTAGATTATATGTAAAAATATCAAATTAAAAGAGGCCTCCTTATTAGCTGTGCAATCACACAGCATTGAACTCAAGCTGGTGGGAGCCATTAAAATTGAGGAAGGGGCAAAACATTACATTGCAGCTTAGCAGATGAAATGCATCTTTCAATGTTTTTTTACAGAACAGATATAAAAAAACAAAACTGCAAATTAAATCATGTTTAAATCCACAATCTTTATGTAAATATTAGCAGTTGAACACATTTATATCTATAATACCATGATTCATTAGCTAAATGTGTATTGATTTTCAACAGAAACAAGTGTTATACATTTTGCTATCATATAAATAAATATACATATAAGTTTCCCAGCTGACCATAGCCCCCTCCCCACCTTGACATTGCACACTAGGCAGCAAGACAAAGGGAAAATAAAGAACAACAACAACAAGAAACATGACTTACTGTATGCATTAGTCCTGGGTTGTTGTTGGGCAGTGTAAGGAGAACTGGCCCATCATCACCAGCTGAGACAATTCCCCAGACAAGTAGTCAAGCAGAGGAGACCATATCTCAGTAAAAATTCTTTCATCAGGGAGTGACTATCTCCCTGTACCACAATGAGGCAGTAGGTGGCTTATCCCAAAATACATTTTCGGGCCAATAGTAGTCAGAGTCTCTCTTGACCCTTACCCACAAGATGCCACTCAGTTTTTGAGAAATTGTGCACCAGAATCTTTTAATCAATTTGCATTGCCAAATATAATGGTAATAGGTTCCAGTCTCTTTGACGCTTGTTACACAAAGGTGAGATCTGGCGGTTCATCTTTTTTATTACGTGAGGAGTTATATGTAGACAGTGTGGAAATATATACTGTCTCTCAGTCTCTTACAACTAAAGGCTGACCTAAACATTTTAATGGCCTCCCGTCAGTCATCCTCAATATATTTACCACATTTCAGATATAATTGTAAAGGATTGTGAGGACCCAAGTGCAGACACGGGACCGAGACACAAAAGGTGCAGTTCAGAGACTTAATATTCAAAAAAGCAAGTAAACAGTAAAGGCTCAAAAACACAAAAGGCAGTCCAAAGTCAAGTAACCAGACTTAACACAAGTAAATCAGGAAAAACTTACCCGAAACACTAGGAGATGGCTGGAACGTATGTGAAGACAAACTGGCAACTAACAAAAGGAATCACACACTGGGATAACTAGAGAATGACAAACAGGTGGCAGAGGGAGGAGGAGACAATCAGCCACAGGTGGAGACAATCAGACAGTCTCAGACAATCACACACTGGAGAGAAAAATGTAAAAGGGGAAAATACAAGGAGGATACAATGATAAACAAACATGAGACAGGGCCTACAAAGACACAGAGGGAGAGGGAACAAACCAGAACTGAAAACAAGACTAAAACTGAGACAGGGGAAACAAAAGGTCAAAACAGATCTCAAGATAAGACGGCAAGAAATGTAAAGCAAATAACACAGCATGGAATTAAGCTTACAAAATAAAACAAGAAACAGTGGCACAAAGTCATGACATAAACCTTTCAAAATAAGAGGAGCAACAGTAACAGTATCAGAACCATGACAATAATTTCCTCTTCCACTGGTGGCCAGTCTGCAGTGATTCATCAGGTGCAGTATTGGTATAAAGCATCATCACTTTTCTTCTATTGTACCATGCTCCCAAATGCAATTTGACTGTTAAGCAGTTAAGAATGTACATGGATTGTTCACAAATTCTGCGAATATATCCCCGATTGAGAGTCCAGGCAGCATTCTTTACTTGAATCTAAACTGCATTTTTCTGGCAATATACATCGTGAATGAAACATTTCCAAAACATTACATTCCCTTTGCTGCCTTTGCAGTTGTTGTTGTTTTTTGTAATTTGTTTTCAGTAGAACCATTGTTGTTGTTGCTCTGTATTTGTCACCTATTTCCACTTTCCCTTGGTTACACTTAGTAATTTGCTCCACTGTCATAGAGCATAAACTAGAAAGCACTCGGAGAGCGCAGACCTCCGCCAAGGCAGCTCAGTTTCCCCATGTTGCCATTTCACTCCAAAGCAAAACTACAGTCATTTTGTTGTAGACAGCCCCATCTTGTGGAGCCTTGTAATCATTACATTACAACGGTGCATGTGGTATAACTAATAAACTATAAAACATTCCTGGATTCAGACTGTGATCCGGATCACCACCAAAATCTAATCGATTGTTTCTTAGGCCTCTTCCTCGCAAAAATTTCATCAAAATCTGTCAATAACTTTTTGTGTTATCTTGTTATCAATCTAACAAACTAACAAACCAACCAACCAACCAACCAACACGCCGGCAAAACCATAACCTCAATGGCGGAGGTAAGAATGACGACAACATTCCCATTTGAACAATAACAACGATGACAACATTCCCATTTGAACAATAACAACGATGACAACATTCCCATTTGAACAATAACAACGATGACAACATTCCCATTTGAACAATAACGATGACGACAACATTTTCATTTGAACAATAACAACGACGACAACATTCCCATTTGAATAACAACAAGGACGACAACATTCCCATTTGAACAATAATAACAACGACAACATTCCATTTGAAAAACAACAACGACAACATTGTCCCATGATTTAATCCTCTGAATGAAGTCATTACAAAGTTTGACAGAAAAAATTAAAACTAAATCTTTGCAATTTACTAAAATCTTTATTTATTGTGGCTGTTAGTTGTTCATGTTGTCATCTCACATAAATTAACTGCAATGCTACAACACGTAAGTAACATTCCCATTAATAACACACATAACACATGCTAGATGTATGCTGTGCTGTTTTTGCAGCTTCAACTGTATTGTTTAAAGTGTTGAAAGCAAAGACTCTGTTGAGATCCCAAAGGATGTCACTATGACTAAACATAGCATTCTTAGAATAACAAGTAGAAATACAAAGGAATGCAAAAGGAGGAATATGTTATTCTTTGCAAGCAGAAAACAGTGTGTGTAAACATTTTTAAGAACTCTTTTTAATCTGCACTGATAATTTTTTTATGTTAATACCATTGGCTAACTGGCACTAGGTGAGAAAAAGTTGCCATTGGTTGTCATGAGCAGCTTGGCCCCCCATCCTTGGTTGAATAAATGTGACTCGAGAGCACAATGCACTTTACACCCCCACCGCACCCCGCCCCCGCCCCCATGTTGGACACTGTGACTTTTGAAGAAGCACTCAAGGAGGCACTCAATAGTGTTTTATTTTTTAATTTTTGTTCTGTTTTTTGGACGGTCCAGACAAACATGGATATCCACTTTAGAGGTGCAAACATACCTGGATTTACCTGAAATGACTGCTGAGACTCATCCTGGGGTCCTACCACAGACAAAAAAATGTACAAACTCATTTCCAAAAATTAACTTATACATTTTAAAAAATGTAATTGTTTTTCAAAATGATTTCCTCATTTCGAATTTGATGCCAGCAACACATTTCAAAAAAGTTGGGACAGGGTCATGTTTACTACTGTGTTGCATAACCAATTCGTTAAACAACACTCTGTAAGCATTTGGGAACTGAGGAGACCAGGTGCTGTCATTTTAAAAGTGGAATGTTTTCCCATTCTTGCTTGATGTAGTTTTTTTCAGCTGCTCAAGGGTTCGGGGTGATTAAACCCTGTGTAAAGAAGTGCAGATTGGCGGATTTATGAAACGACTTAGGAAACTCTCTGAAGGAAGCAAAGCATTTAGGTTTTGAAATAAAAATAAATATAAATAATTTTGACTGTTGAGATGTAGCAGGATGGCTGCTTTCCTCCAAACTATTTCACTGTATGAACCTGGACTGTTTGACCGCAGACAGCATCTTTCCTCAGGGGGAAATGTTGCGAGACTCACCCCCACCCCATATGCTATGCCCTGGCAGGCTTAGCTAAAATACAGTATTATACCAGTATTAATAAATGTTTGTTCAACCACTAGACAGTTAAAGGTATACTCCTACTCAACTGACAGCCTAGGCATACAAAATGCATTCCATCCAAAATGTAGCATATCAATTAATAAATATAATTTATTATTTGGTGAAGTTTCAATGCATAGTTCAAACAAAAACATGCCAAACAAAAGGGAATTCTGTGGGTAGATTTGTTTTGGATTTCCTACCTGGCAGCCATTTCCCTGCAGCTTCCCGTCACTTATGCGCGTGCACAAGCCAGCCATGCATTTCTAAATTTCTATTTCGGTAGCTCCCATTGATTCTTCTGCTCTCCAGTATTTACCAGTTTTGCTCTCCGTCTCTTTTCGTCAGCTACTCGACGCCTTTTCCTCGCACTATCTGTTATTTTATGTCGTCCCCGCTTTCTCTTCTCCATGTTCTCCATTTGGTCGCTTCCGCGCATGGGGCCTTGCGTGGCCTAGAAATCTGGGAAAGCCCTTGGCAAAGATGTACGTCATGTGTGACGTCACCAAATTGTGCAAATGGCCCTTTGTTTACTTCAGAATATTCGCCCCTCAGGGGATTAAAATCGGAATTGTTCTCTGTATTCCGCTGTGCTACAAATATGACCGTTATAACAGGCTGTAGAATAGCATTCGTCCTACTTAATAAAAATATCGTGATTACTTTCAAAATTCTTCACATGCCTTGAGGAGGAAAATACTGAGTGGGACGATACCTTTGACTATACTGTCTCCAGAAGATCCTGTGAATTGGGTTTGGTTGAGATATATATATATATATATATATATATATATATATATATATAATTTTTTCTATTCTTTTATTTTATTATATTTTTGTAACTGGGATCAGCTGTGCATGTCGATACTCTTCATGTTTGTTTGCTTTGGAAACAGGAGCAGCAAATCTTGGACTGTTATACCACAAATATAAACAGTTTTCTGCAGCAAATGCACAAAGATACTAGGTGATAAACATAAACTTGAGTTCTTCTGCCCAGAGACTGGACAGATGTTTCCCCGATGCCACTGATGGAAACTGTTGGTCTGGTCTGAATCACTGTGTAACTGAGTACAGAGATAAACGCTCTGTATGGGAGGAAGCACGAGTGAGTGTCTGATTGTAACCAGAGGAAAGACAGCTTGCATAGATGATGCTCATTATTCTAAATATCCCCCTCCTTTTTTTGTGGAGGGCCTGGTGGATGGCACACCAATGGAATGGAAGTTAATTGTCATGTTGCAACCCCCCCAGTAGGAACACTTCCAGTCAGCTGTTACCACAACTGTCCCTTTTCTCACCACCCTTTAAGTTATTCATTCATGTTTGCCCGACAGTGATGCCTCCTCTTTTTCCGAATCGAAAAACGAGCAGGAATGACAGTGTTCCCTTTGGCTCATGAGTATAAAACATTAATGGCCTCACATACTGCAGGGGTAAGTGAATCCATTGACCAGACACCCAGCGGCATAAAACTCCGAGCATACCCATGCATCAGTGTCCGCGCAGAAAAGCACACTCCTGACTGCTGTTCCAGTAGTGTGACAGGAGACAAGATAAGCAGGCATTGATTTTGTGCCTCCCTTCACATTGGCTGAAAGGAGAGACCTGCCCTGACATAACTGTGTTGGGTCCTTTCTTTGCTGCTGTTGAATAGGCTATGAGCCAGCAGATGGGTGTAAGCAGTGAATGACTAATATGACATGCGCTACAGACTGAGCCGACCCTTTAAACTGTCTTCGCGCTTGTTTGCCAGAGCTTCAAGCCAAACTCCTCTCTGCTCTGAAATGGCTTACAGAGATTTGAGCTTCCTGATAGTGTTCACTGCAGACTGAACTGTGCTACGTGAACCAGAGCTGCTACACATTTACATTATTCAGCTGGTGCTTGTTTCATTTTTTCTCAAAATACAACCACGCTTTTGCATGCACATCAAAAATTTGAGGATTTATTCAACATTGTTCCTTATACATCATATGCACACTCTGTGCTGAGAATAAGCTCACTGTAATGTCTGCTGTTAATCTGGATAAGCATATTTCTATAAACACCTTTGACGTATACTTAGAAATAAATGAATTGAATGTTAATTCTGAGTGGATGAAATCCCTGCAGTGAGGCAGTTTAGACACATGGCAATTTCATGGAATACATTAATTTATTCATAGACCCGCTATAGTGGTTTACGCTTTCTTTTAATGCTTGCCAGCAAATGGATACACATCCACATGCAGTGTATGCAGTGATTGAGCGATGCCTCAAAGAGACTGTAATATTTTCAGCACAACTGAAAAGCAGCCCATGGCAGTGTCTTTATAGCCAATCTGATGGACCATAACTTAGTCCCCGAAGGATTTCACAGAGGTTTTTCGACAGCAGCTCGTGGCAGAAAGTGTGATGCAATTTGCAGACATTTAGATTTTATTGTTCTTTGTCCATTTTATGAGCAAATAGGACAAAAAGTTTTTAAAAAAAAAGATTTCACCAGTTGAAATAATAAAAACTACTGGAAATATTTGCATAAACATGTCCTATTTCAGAGTTTTTAAACAGAATGTTGGTGAAAAAGTACCTTTACAGAATCTCAAGTGAGCACATTGACACAATTTCACCATGTTCGTTGTTACTAGTAAACTATTTAACAAGTGCTCCTCTATGTTTTAGAGAGATTCTGTGTAATGCTGCATTTCCTTCGGCAAATCAAAACACACATGAATATAAATGACATATATTGCATTGTGCGACAATGTAGGTTAGTTCGAAAAACTCAAATATGTAAGCACAATTAATGGCGTCTGAATTATTCATCATATCTCACCTCTGTAGAGCTTCACATTTTAAGGCTTTATCAAGTTTTAAGTTGGTTACTTTTGTAAAACTAGGTTGGATAGCAGCACTCAGAGCAAAGCCCCTCATCAGATAGTGATGTAACCTCTCAGCTTGGCCATTGTCAGAGTGATTCTGGATGGATGCTGGACCCAGCGAGGAGGATGTTGGCATCGGCTGTTGGAGCCTGAGGAATTGAGAAAGAGCAGCTGATTAGGTTAATAAAGAGTATGAAGTTGGCTCATGAAAAAATGGCAATTTTTTATAAACAGAACGAGGCCTGGGAGGATTTGCATTAATATGAATCTTGTTGTGGCTGACAGTAAAAGTCACATTGGAAGTTTATCTTTTGTCTTTCTGACTCTGATGATCAAATTTCTAAATGATTAAATACCTTCTGGTATTTTCAGGTATCCACATTCTTATCTCGACTGATTTCTGCTTCAGGTCAGTGCTCCGTGTTCGCTCCATCAGTTGGAAAAAAGGTCATATCATGAAATGAAACAGGATTTAGTACTGAATTGTTACATGATGCTGGTTTCTAATGCGCATACTCGTACTTCCAGGATTTACTTTTCCTATTTCCGTGATATAGGGCTTTCTTCAACATTTTCGCTGATCACTCAAAAAAACCACTGAACCAATTTGACCAACCACCTCCAATTTGTGGGGGTGTGGGTCATGGGTCAGGAAGGTGTGTTACTTGTTTGGCTTTGACAGAGATATGTGCTCTACTGGGTGTCATTCTAGTTTGTTGGTTTGGTTGTTAGCATTGCTACTGAAAACTAGCTTGAAGGATAAGGCATTAAATTTTCCTGTGCATCCAGGAACTTTTTATAACTTTTTACAACTTACATTTACAGTGCGAAATATGGCCTTTTGTCATTTCCCTAACTTGTCAGGAAATAATATATAAATTGTGATGTAAAAAAAAAATCATTTTATTGTCTTAATCATCTTATTTATGGTGCGACAATATATGACTGCATATAATGTGGTCCACATCCCGGTTAAAAAAAAAAAGTGTTAAACTATAGCATTTGTAATTTAACAGACACATCTTAAGAAATAAAAAACAACAACAATATGTTACATTGTCTTATGTTTGGTTTTATGACTTACTGTATTTTATGATAAATAAATAATTCATGCTGTCAGACAGTTCATTTTTACTATAATTAGTCTTTAATTATGAGAGCAAAACATACTTGTGGGATTGTTCAGGATAGGCGGGGTGTGTGCTACACTTAGTGCCATTTTAATTTCTTTTTGATTTGCACCAGATACATACAGTTAAAGGTAATTGAATCATGACATTATATATTACATGTGAAATTATTGTTATGTTACATGCTCCTCCCTACTGGTTAGAGGCTGATCACACGTCTTTCATTGCTCTGTGTTCCTTCCCTATTCAGGTGAGATTCATTTGCCCTGATAGAGGGAACAGCCCATAGTAGGAGGGCAAGAGACCTGCCTCTCCCTCTCTCTTCCTCCTCCTGGCTTGAGAACCTGCAGTCAGTCAGGAGGCTGACTTTATGTAGTTTGATTTAATTGCATCTTATGTTTGTTATATTCCGGTGGGTCTGGTAGTCCTGTTTTCGTGGCTTCATTTCCAGGTTAGGTAAGAATGTGTTTCCTTGTTTAGGGTAGAGGGCTAGTGCCCAGGTCCGACGGCCCTATGTGCGGGTTGGCCTGGGTGGCTGCGCTGTTTTTGTTTATTTTGGCCGGCCCATCAGCCTTGTTCATTTTGTTCTCGAGATGCTTGGTTTAGATCATTTAGGTTGATTGATTATTTCATCTATCACATAGGTGATCTAATAGATCACCTATGTGATAGATGAAATAATCAATAAGTTAAGTTATCTCCTTTTGACTAAACCCTGACTCTAATTGAACTGGCATGTGAAACACCAAGATTTGTGTGGCTTAGTGGCATTAGGCCGGTGTTGACATTTTGGTAATTTTGGCTTGAGACCAATATTACTGTGTGTTGCTCTTTTATGTTTGAGTAACTTTATTGGCATAGTTTTGGGCTGGTTTCATTTAGGCTGTAATTATCTTTGTATGCTTCAAACAAATAACCAATAATGTTTCATGCCAACCTCATACTGATTAAGCTATTAGTGGTACTGTATTCAAAGCATTGGTCGCTGCAGCATAATTTGCTTAAACAGTAAAACTTTCTTGTGTTAGTTATTTGTAAAAATGCCAACTGATGAATGAATATGATGAAGTTCTGAATATGAGCAAACAGTATATGTCATTTCTGACCCCTTGTGCTCTGCATGAATGCTGATGGCATATAAATAGTTGCCTTTGGAGCTGAACAGATCAGAAAATGGTCGGCCTGCCTTTAAATTAAATGTTATAGTTGAGGAGCCACCATAGCTCTGGTTGTAGGGCTGACGTTTTAACCAGGCTGCTCAGGAATATTGTGCTGCCGGCTGCTTGGCGTTCAGCAGTGCTGTTTAGTTGCCAGTGTCTAACTGGGCTTGCTGCTCCTTGGCAGGATTTAAATTGCTGCTAGACTTTAAGTTTCATTGCAATTCTGTCTTTTTGTCATGTTTCCAATGAAAAGAAGATTTTTTGCAGAATTTCAAAAAGTGCACTAAACTTCTGTTATTATTTGTCTTGTTCGGATTTATCATACTTATCACACCTTGCATTACATCAGTTTTTTTTCTGATGAGTTTAACATGCTTCCATTGTCTGATCTCCTCTAATAATTAATAATTAAAACAAACTTTTTTGAACATGAACTACTCTTTGTACACAATGGGGGAACAGAATGGAGAATCACCCAGTTTCTTGAATTTTTTTTTATCTCAGAATAAGTGCTGTCTTGCTCAGTGTTGATAAGAACAAGCTTACATCTTCTTTCTGTTTCTCACTGCATGACCCAAGTGTGTGGATATAAACACCCAAAAGGGTGTTCATAATTTTGATGCTCAGGAGATTGTTATCTTTTGTTCAGCATATTAAACAATCTGAAAAACAGCCTATAGCTGTTGTACAAAATTAGATATTTAAATCACGTTTTTCACATCAGAGATATTCTGTTTTTGAGTTTTACTGCCTCTGATTCTAAATATGCTGGCTTTTACTTGAATTTTAGTGAAGGACAAATTTGAACAATTCAATTCAACACCTACAGAACTTTAAAAAGTCAAAACTGAGTTTTGATATAAGTGGTACTCAAGACCAGAAAAAAAATATATAAATTTCCTCCTTTTATTATTTATAGTCAAGTATTCAGCTCTATTTCCACATAAAAATGAACAAAGATCTTTATTGAATTAATTGGAAAACATTATTTAACAAAATATCACTGATAACAGATGACATAACCTGCTGCATGACATCTCAATGAGTTAACATTCTGCTCCTTTTGGTGTTATGCAAATTTCCTTTCAACTGACGGCTGCAATTAAGGCAGAGTTATTGTAAAAGCCAATCAGTGGAACAGCCTTGTTCTTGAACTAAGGTGACATAAATGTCAGAACTGTTCTTCAGAGACAAAGTGTGTGAGCCCATCTGTGACAAGCTTCTTTAATAACTTTATTTCTGCATCTCCACATATTTCCACACTGATATCAGAGACCTCTGATATTAGCAGAATGTAGCAGACTCTGCATGTCAGAGCCCTCTAGGAAAGACTTAAATGTGTTATCACATAAAGTTATGTTTAAGGGTTCTATGCAGTACTCGTCTGGAAAGAGACCTCAGATGTTGTACCTAGAATCTGCTGGGACCATCCTGGTACTTCTCGACTTCTCGGGCTCCTTCTTCCTGATGTTGTCGCAGCTTTCACAACTACCCTCTTATGTCACTTGTGAACCATCACCTGATTGATTATCTCTCAGCTGCTTTCCAGTCTGGAACATGAATTACCACAGGATCTTGGCTCTGTTCATTCACTTGTCTTTAACATGGCTCTACCGATTCCCATTAGGACTCGGAGACTTCTAATCCATACTCGGCACAGATGTTCATGTACACTATCCCAGGAAGTTGATTATGCCTCTCAGTGTTTTCTGCCCCCGTTTGTGTCTTGTACCCTGCTACTATGAGCTGAACTGTCTGTGAGGCTTCTTTACACAGCCTACACCTTAGATACTCTCTGCCTTTTTCTAGCCACTGGCATGATTTCTTCATGTCTGCCACTGGTGGGCTTGATCTTTCACAATACATCCTCCTCTTTCTCATCAGCCCATGTCTTTTGCTGCCTGAGCCACTCTCTTAGCTGTTAATCCCAGGGGGCCATCTTCTTGATGTACTCATAGATGCTCTTTGTCCCATCCTGGATCGTGGCTCCGACACTCACTAATCCTTGCCCTCCCCCTTTCCGTGACTCCTAGGGTCTCAGTGTGCTGGACTTTGGGTGGAACCATCGGCAAATTGATCATCTATCTCCTCCTGTGGCCAGCTTCCAGCTGGGTATCTGATGACTGGTAGGGCATACATGTTGATGTCTTGGATCTTATTTCTACCATTTAGCCAACTTCTCAGCATCTCTCTTACACTCTGGAGGTATTTTATATGTAGGATGTAGGATGTAGGAGGTGGCTGATGGTCACTCCACCTCTGAACCTGTATCCATATCCAGTCTTTGCGATGATCAGGTTTAGGAGGGTCAGGCCTTTGCAGAAGAGTAGCAGGGACACACTTGTTAGTGACTTGTGCAATAACCTTGACGTTGGCCTCCAGAGTTTTTTTCCACAGCTGCATCGAGTTCTTGATGAATGTTATCAGTGCACTGTAAGCCATGTATAGTGCCAGACACTCTGGTATCCATGTGTGGAGCATTGGGGTATAGGCTTTCTTGTTGTACATCCAGGCGTTGCTCAGGTTGGTCTGCATACTCTTAGAGTCTTGGGTGATTCCTCTGTCAACCAGAAGCTGGTGCTTTGACTCACTGATTGTTGTTTCCAAAGGCCTTCTGAGCTCTGCTCCTGTTTTCACTTGTGTGGGGCCTGACCAAATTTAAGAGGCCGGCCCCCTGGGGTACGCTTTGTCTGGAATGAAAAGTCTGGCTTTAAACAAAAGGTGCCTTGCCCCCCTAGTTTGAGCAGGTCATGCAGGGGGCTGAGTCCCCTGGGCCTGCCATGGCATGGTTACAGCCCTGGCCAGACACACAGTGCCCTCCCCTTTTTTCCTTCTCGCCGTCTTTCTTATGCCTATCTTTTTTTCTTTTTTTTGAGATACTGTAATCATCCCATTGGGGGAAATTCTTTCTCTGCATTTGACCCATCCCTTAGGACCAATGGGCTGCCTTTACGGCGCCCAGGGAGCGAATTGGGACTCAGTATCTTTGCTCAAGGATACTTCGACTTGTAGACTTACACAGCTGCCACAGCCTCTTCTGTGGGAGTGTCCCTTTAAGCATACATGTTACACTCCATTGCTTCTCACAATTGTCCAAATGTGTGTGAGAGAGAGCGAGAGAGAAGTTGAGAAATAATCAGGGATGGAGAATTATTGAAACACAGCTACTTGTGTGTTCACTTCTACATATGTTTGTTACTGGGCTGAAAACTTCAGGTCACATTGTAATTCCATCATGCACTCAGCTGCTTATTAGATGGCAAAGTGGCCATATCTATACAGTGCTTTACAACACAGAGGGGTGGCAGGGGCTACAGTGCAAGGTGTCTCCTGCTCATCAGGCTCCCTTGTTCTAATTTATTTTATTAATTTTTTTATTTTCGAGGGGAGGGGTTAAGGTCTGAGTGAATACATGTATTTACTTGCGATGAACACACACTGTGTTTTTGAAACAACATTTCATTTTTCAAAATTACACTGGGAGTTTTATTAGAGAGGTGGAATTGGACTGGTGGCAACCACTCAGCCTCCACGCATGGGTTATCAGGCCTGATCTACCTACTGAGCTAAACCGCAGGCCTCATTTGCTCATCTTACTGGTTTTATGTGTGCTTTGTACTGCTCTGTGTTACACTTTGAATGGAGGAATCTGTGCATCAGCTCAGCACGCTGCAGCAAGGTAACATTTCCCACGGCTCTTTTAGTGTTGTTTTCTGTTTTTTTCTCTTCAAACTGGCTGAGCATTGTAGAGCCTTGGGATTGTCTATGTAAAAATGCAATCCTATTTAAAAAAGGAGGTTCAGTCAAATTTTCTCTGGACTTAAATACATTTTACTGCAGTACTGTTGAGAAATGTAAGTAGCAGGCAGGAAGCAACTCTATAAATACAAGATTTATGAAGAATCTTAATGATCATTATTATAGTGAAAAATGGTTGCATTCAATGGATGGGATCACAAGTAATGAGCTTTTTATACATTTTGTTGAATTAGCATGGTACAGAGGTCTATGTGAAAGCCAGTGGAGCTCAGAGTGTACTTGTTTTGTATAATGATTAACAGTATCATCAATACTATATCAGAAATGTTTGTTACATTTTCAGGCAGCGTCATTGCTGTTATCAATCATGGATGACATTTACTGTTGCATATTAATGTGTGCTTTTCATCACTGGGTTCCCACAGTGATTGATGCAGTAGATTGTCCCCATATCTCCATCACCACAGCCCTGAATATGAGATGAAAAGACCCTCACAGAGTCGTATCAATAGACCTTTCTCATGTGCCTCAATGACAGGCAGTGAAACGCCTCTTGACACATTCACACGAAATAGAAAATAAATATAAACAACACTAAATGTTTCTCCTGCCCTCCTCTTCAGCCCACGTTGTACAGTTTTAATTTCTTTTGTGTTGCTCTTCTGCTGAATCATTCCATAGTTTTTTTTTCTCCAGGGAAAACATCATTTTCTTTATATTTTTTTTTTCATTTTTCACAGCCTGCTTAATCTGTTGAATTTTTCTACAGCATATACTAACATCACAATTATTCAGTACATTGCTTATTGCTGCTTATTTATAAAATTGTATTACTGTTGTTTTTGTAATATGGAAAGAGCAAATTTATCTAACAATTATTTTCCTTATTGATGGTTGAAAAAAATATATTGATCATTTCATCTATAGAATATCAAATACAAGTCAAATATGTCCATCCCAAGTCATGAGAGCACAAACTGAAAACGTCATATTGCTTGTTTTTTTTCTGACAGTCCACAATCCAAAGATATTAAATTAATCAAAAGGAGCAAATTCTCACATTTAAAAAAGTAGAGCAGAGCAATGGCTGACATTTTGGCTTCATTAATGGTTCTAATGATTAATCGGTTGTCAAAATTGTTAGTAAACTTCCTGAGAAGTATCAGATCAGTTGTTTCAGCCATCTTGAACATATCTGCTCTGAATCTGCCCTTGCTGCATTAAATTGTTAATTCCCACCTTTCCTCAAAGAAAGAAACCCCTGGTAAACCTTTATATTGTTTAGTTTTGTGAAGATTGCAACTGAGGATGTCATGATGTTCAACTTGCCTTGTGAGACGGGTCCCTTCGGACTGATGAAAAATTCATTTAAAAAGCCCAGATAGGAAGATTAGTAAGAAGCTGCACAGACACATGCAAAGCACTTGGTGGACAGACAGTAGAGGAGGCTTTGTTTTTTCTTTCTTTTCTACATGTTCCTATAGAGGACAGTATGCAGAGAACGCAGCACGCTGATGCTACAACTAAGAATTGAAAAGTGTACTATGTGCTTCCTGTGCTAATATCAAATTTGATATTTGTTTGATTGTGTCTGTGTGGGAGAAAAGAGAGATCACCACTGTGGCAGACACTTTCTGTTTCAAGAATTTCACCACTGTCTGAACGGAAGATTTCACCTTGGATGTACTCCATGCTTATAAAGGAATGGCTCTCTTGTGACAGTATGTTCTCTCATGTGGCCTTGGTTTCCTTGTGGTTATGTTCAAAATGTGAACTCTTTAATCTCCCTCTAATGCTCTTTGTGACTTGTGGTTTGTGTAATACTATATAAGATTTATTTTGATCCGATATTAGTGTCTGGAAATCCAATATCTTGCTTTAAAGGCATGTTTTCAACGAGAAAGCAACAAGGTTAGTCTCAAAACAATATTTTGTAAGTGTGTGTGTGTGCGCTTGTACAGTATTGGTATTTATGAATACTTCCTTGCCTCTCTCTCTCGGGATCTGCTTTCCTTGCCGGGTCAGCGTTTCTTCTCGTCCTGTGCCTCCTTTTCCTTTATGCACTTCGCATCCGTCTGCAGTCGTCTCAAGGTAACAAGGAATGAAAAGAAGCATGATGTAAGTAAGGCTTACAGTGGTAGCCGCTGTGGAATACATTACTGTGTATATCTGTGCAGTATACTTGGATGCAATTTTTCTCCAGAATTGTTGCTGAAGACTAGAAAAAAGACAGCAAAAACAAATGAAATGTTGTTACAGTTTCTTTTCATGCAATAAATATAATGTTCGTAATGAAATACTCCAAACTCAAGGTTATTTTTATAGATTTTTCCCGGACTGTATCTTTATCTTAGGGCCTGGACCTCAGTCAGATCACATGATCTGTGTATGGGACTGTGTTCATGATTTTAAGTGGTGTACATGCTGTTGGGAGATCGGCGCCCATGTTTCTGTTCAGAGATGGGACCTAATTTCTAAAAGTGTTCCTAGATTCATAATTAAACTTTGACTTTAAATCATTTCTGACAGTGTGCCTACAATCATAAAATATGACAAGCATAAAAAACTTACTTAAGCAAGAATCCAATTTGTAACTTAAACACCTGTGACCTAAAATGGACTGCAGCAGCCTTTAAATTCACTTAATAAAATCCCAGCACAAATGAAGATTTAGTCAGAAAAAATGCCAAGGAATGAAAAGGAATGAAAGATCACAGTCACAGCAATGGTAGAAAGGATGGAAGCCAGGCAGAGACTGAAGTCATGCTTACACAAAATCTGTGAAAAGATGGTGACCATGATAAACATTATACTTGCTTAACAACAACATTGTTAATACTGTTTGAGTTGCTCTTTAAAACAACTGCAAACAAAAACCCAACTCAGGGAAGACTGTCAGCTGGGGCCTGTTCCATAAAGCAAGCTTATCAAATAAGCCTGGCTCATTCTGGTTAGTCTTATTTTCACTTGACACGGTTCCTTAAGGGAAATTCAACATATAGTTTAAGCTCAGTTACTATGGAAACTTATGCTGGGAAACTAGCCTGGTCCGGGGCAGACTAATTGTCAAACTAAGCCTCAGTTGTTGTTGAAACACTGACCTGAGAGAAAAGAGATGATTCTGCCTGACTCTCTGCTGTGCTGCCATATTATTTGACTTTAATGACGACAGTCAGTCAGAAAATTAAAGTTTAGTGAAAAGAAAAGAAAAGAAAAGAATTGATTAATTCTACAATGATAAATTAAAACATATAAACCTACATATGTGTTTAATTGTAGAATGCTTTTTACATTTGATTATCTTTGATTCATGTCAATTCTGCTGTTTGTATTCTGTTTTGAATATATACTTTCATACATTAAAAGAACTGGGCGTGACAGAGTAGATGTCACTTCCTGAATTCTGGCTCCTTTTAACAGGTGGTTGGATGCTTTGAGAAAAATAGATATTATAATAGATATATATTGTAATGTCATTCAGAGTGAGTGTTTGGGCCAAGATCACATGTATAAGATAAACTTAAGATATTAAGATATATTTAAGATACCTGTGTTCCAAAGCAAACTTATGCTTTTAACCAGTTCCCGTGGTGACTTTGTTTACACACATGTGCACAGACTGCCTCCGTGAAGCACCCCACATAAATAGTTTAAAAAACTTATCAATATAACAACCATCTGCCAGCTTTCATGAAAAGAAGAAGTCTTGATTTCCTAAGTGGCCTTAGTCTGGGGATTGTGTGTGAGCAAATCCATTAAGTTAGCTGGATAGCATCATAATAGCTTTCTGGCACAGACCCCTGATCTGTCGCTTCATGACTACAAATACACATTTGCTAACATTTCAAATAGAAAAGGACTTAAATCTAACATATAAAAACCAAATATCTCTTCAAATATGAATGAATTTGACAATAACGTGCCCAGTTGTATCAACTAATGTTATTGTGACACTGCAGTAACAGTTAAAAAATGTAAACATAATGATAAAACATAAGCTTAAAGCTGTAGTGCCTCGCTGGCTCTGCTCGCATTACCTCCGCTATGGAGGTAAATGTGATTGGTTCTGTTTGTTTGTCTGTTTGTTTGTTTGTCTGTTTGTTAGCAGGATTATGCAAAAACTAATGGACGGATTAGCATTAGCACCAAAGATGGACCCTAGCAAATCCTAGAGGTGATTTAATTTTGGTGATGGTCCGGTGACAGATAGGACTGGTACTGCCGGAATAAGGGCCTGTGTTCACTAAAGTGTTTTTCCCCATCTGAAAACGCCCAGCTGGGAGCGCTTGAGAGCGCTTTGGAGGTGCAGCGTTTTTCAGCTGAGGCGCTTTGGTAGCTATGATACAGAATATCTGAGGAAGTAATTTGTGTTGCAAGTACCTAATTTTGCACATAGTTT
Organism: Chaunax sp. Z400; assembly: GCA_037577475.1. Taxonomy (NCBI): domain Eukaryota; kingdom Metazoa; phylum Chordata; class Actinopteri; order Lophiiformes; family Chaunacidae; genus Chaunax; species Chaunax sp. Z400. The sequence goes on from CM075199.1 coordinate 4,408,996, forward strand.
GTTTTACTAACAAATACTGAATGTAAAAATGTCAGCACAAGGTAGAGGACTTGCTCTGGCCCTGGCTCTGGATGAGGGGAAGGAAGAGGGGAGAGAGGATGGACCTGCAGGTCTATGTGGGTTCATGAGATTTTGTGGTATTTGTCCCACACCTCCTCCACTGTGATTGGACGACTGTGTAAAAACTCACAGTGACGAGAGCAGCGGTTCACCCAAACCTGAACATTTTTCAACTCTTGGCAACCATAAAAAAAACGCCAAAACGTGTAGCGCTCAGCGCAGAAAAGATGCTCAGCGTGTCGTCACGCTACTGCCGTCTGTAGCATAGTGTAAATACGCAGCGTTTCCATTGCAAACAATTGAAAAAATGCGCTGGCCTCAGGAAAAAAATGCCTTGGTGGACACCGGCCCTAACAATTATGTCGAGGATTGTTGGGCCTTGGCGGAGGTTTGCGCTCTCCGAGTGCTCTTGTTGTTTTGTTTATTATTCCCATCAATTCCTTTTTGTTTCTTTGCATATATCACTTGATCCTTCTTCACCTCTTCAATTCATCCATTTCTTTCCCTGCTAATTAATAAATTTCATTTACCCCCTTGTTCCTGCCATGTTTGCCTTCCCCCGACCAAGCATACGCATTGTTATTGGCTTTTTGTGATGACAATGTGAGACACACCTTGACCCGACTCCCTGGCTTCTGGACATCACTAAATGTAAGTCTATTTAATTCAATTTAAATTACTAAGACTAAGATAATGGAATATACAGGCTGAGAAGAAAAAAAAAAATTTGAATATTTTCATGATAATTGCAGCAGTCTGATAATGCTTACTGTTATTTTGAATTTTATTTAAAGGTTATCAACCTGACACTTCATTGTCAACTACCTTGGATTTTGAAAAAAATAATAAAGACAAGGGAGGAAGATTTGTTGAAAAGGAGTTGAGTTGTGCAGCGTCCTCTGTTGCTCTCCAAGTCATTTCGAGTTTTGCAAGACATTGAGCAGAAAACCCAAATAACTTGACAGTGTGCATATTATGTGAGACTTTGCCTGGGTTCAATGGAGCAGGGCATTCACTAAATAAGCAAGTGGATTGAATTTGACATTGAAGCACAGAGACAGTGTTATGAAAAGAGCACCAAGAAGAGACTCATGCATTTTCAATATTGTATAAGTGTGCGTGGGCTAAATTAATACTGTAATTTCAAATTGTGGGTGTGACCACTCTTAAAGTGTTTGAGATTTGATCCATGGTGGAAGAGTTTTTGATGTTCTCTTCTCACAGAAATAGAAATTTCATAGACGCTTCAGGAATTTGCACATCAAAAGAAACTGGACATGAAAAAAATAACATGTTACATATGTGAATGTTAGATCTCATCCGTCTTTATGTTCTTGTCCTGCTCTTGCGATGTTCCTCCGAGATGAGTGAAATTTTCACCGGATCCAATCTTGCATCCAATCTTTCCGACTTGAAATCACAGAGACTGTGAAGAATGCTTTTGTGGTATTTGATTATGGAAAGGCTTACATTTCAATTATTGACCTTTTGTAAAGCTAAAATCAACAGAAATGTCATACTGGCTGTAGCCATTTCAACATGTTGATAAGTTCAGGTGTTTCCACCCATGCATGTGTGATAATAATATGTCAGGGGTGTCCAACCTTTCATCCAGTGTCTAATTATAGGCTGTGCAGTGGGCCAAAGAGGGAAAATGGTGGTTAGACCGACATGACAAGTTCGTCTGATTTCAAGCTTTTGTCATACCTTCTAATGAGCCTGTAGCTCAACCTGTCGCTAGAATGTTAATGCAGTCTCAAATACACACAGACACACACCTCACACACATGTATATTGGAGAATGATTTGAATGGAAAAATGTCAACCTAAATCAGCCCCAGTCTTTTAACAACCATAACCTTATAAATGCAGTTGTGATATACAAGGAAATATTTGTATTTGGTTGAGGGTGACTCATATTGGGAAAACCTTAAGTCATCATCAGTTTAACAACCGATCTAAACCAGTGGTTAAATTGAGGCACGGAGACTCCCAGGGGTCATATGGGGGTTCCAGGGGGTCCCCAGCAAAAAAGTGAAATAATTTATTGTTACTGTAACACAATCCATGCTCCTCGTTCACCTGAACATGGTTATGTTACTTAATTCCAAAGACAACAATTGAGACAAGACAGCCTCATATTGGTGGTTGATATATCTTCAGACTACATCAAATGCATCAAAACAGTTCTGTCCGAAGGCATTTGTGAGTTTCTGACTCTGAGGAATGGGGACGCAAGTAAAATCCCCTCAGACTGCTGTGTCTCTGAACTGTCAATCAAATCACAAAGATTTAGGCTCTCCTGTGGCATAATATTTTAGATGACTAAGGTAATTATTTTCTTTTTATCTCTTCCATTCACTGAGCCTTCACTGGAACTGTTTGGAGGCCCCACATGAAGGCCTGCATCCCACATTGCAAACTTCTGGTTTAAACTAGTTCTTATCCAGGTTTTGTTGCTAGAAAACATTTATTATTCCGAGGAACAAAGCTGTTACATAGTATAGAAGGTGAGGAGAAACTGGAGAAAAAATATAAATGAGTGAATGATTTAGTGGTGTTGGGGGATGTGGTGGAGGGTTACAAGTTGTGCCACTGCTGAAACTATAACATCTTCTTGAAATGTGCCCTGCAAACATTTGACTACTGGTAGCACTAGCAATATTTTTGCAAATGTGTTCCTCTTCATTTTTAAAAAAAATGCAATGCCATAACTTTCCTTCAGAGACAGAGTAATGATTAAAAAAAAGCTTAAAAACAGTTTTGCAAATCTTTTATGAGAAAAGAATTGCACCCAACTTGTTTGTCTTGTTTGACAGACAAAGCATTTTCATAACTCTGGGTAGAGACTTTTTTATTTTTGAAGGGAACACAGAGTAAATTCCCTGAAGTGTTTTGCAACAGGAAAATCTGAACTCTGTACTCTAATTTGTTTCATTTGCGATACGTTTTGACTCTATTGTTCTACTGTACTGAAGACTTAGAGATTGACTGCTTTTGAATGTGTGCATCAAATGTTTATTGAATTTTAAGAATTTTAAAAATGTTTCTTTAAATGAGCAGCTCTTCTTCATGTCCTCTTCCTTCACTTCTCTGCTTTTTAAGTCTCCCACTGACAGTGAGTGATGGCGATCCCCTTTTCTCTTGCTTGCTCTCTGCACATGCAGAGTCATCTCTGTCATCGCGGTCTCTACCCTATGCAGGCATCTGATGACTGTGAGTGAAGTGCAATATATTCACCACAACAATTTATCTCACACTGCAACCCCACAATGACACTTTCCGTGAGGGGAGGGCACGTAGGAGGGGATGACTGTGTATGTAGGTGTGTATGAACGCTTGTGCCTGTATTTGTGAGGATTGAGGACATCTCCTTCAGTTCAGATTAAAAAAAAAGAAACAAAAAAAAAAGGAGAGAAAAGCTATAGGTTGGTGAAACTCACTGACAGGCACCGACATGGTGCAGCACCTTGTTTTGTGTTGGCTGTGCTGTACTGCTGCTATGCATCAGCCAAAAGCTACGGATTGCATCCATGGAAACTCCATCAAAACGCCGTTCTCCCTCTGGCAGCTCAAATAAGATCCAGCCATAAAAGCAATTATTTTATTCTATTTTAAAGTGGTGTGGAGGTTAGAAATCATGCCTTGGAAAAGGCAAAAAGAGCAAATGGGTTTTAAAGTCACCTGAAAGACACTGAACATAGCATGTCTGTTTAATCCAAGTATTTCCACTTTTTGTGCAGTCTACAGTGTTTGAATAATTGCTCAGCTACTAACCATTTGGATTAAACTTGCAATGCATACTGTATACCACTGAGCTGCTCTCAGCTGTCGCTCTGCACCCATGAATATCCTAATGAATAAGTCTGTCTGTTCTCTGGAGAAAGCACCCACTGTTTCTCTCCATCTCAGAGGAGGAGGCAAGGTGCTGCTGCTGGCTCTCTAACACCCACCATTGAATATAAAGCACTATAAAGCTATCTCTGAGGGATTAATGAACTTCAAGAACCAATTATTGGAAGGTACAAGTTTAAACTAAGGCAAGCAAATAGCCAAGAGGTAAACAAGACAAATTTGGGTTCATTCTTTGTAATGGCTTCTTGTTTTAATTAATCATGTATTTTACAGCAAGAATACATTTAGCACTTCAGGCTGGAAAATGGCAAACAAAAGTAGGAAAAACATCTTCTGAGGTGATCATCATATAAAAACCACAGTTGAGTGAAAATGTCAAGAGGGTACAGGTGATCGGAGTATGCAGTATAAAAGAAAATGGTGTCTTAGAGCCCTGTGTTTTAGGAGTGAGGTGCTGCAAGTGAAAGATATTGGTGAGAATGAGATGGAGTATGATATCAATGGGCAGATGGATGCTGCAATAATATAACAATAATAATTATAATAATAATAATAATACTAACAACAACTACAACATTCCCATTTGAACAATAACAACAATGACAACATTCCCATTTGAACAATAACGACAACATTCCCATTTGAACAAAAACAATGGCTACAACATTCCCATTTGAACAATAACAATGACGAACACACTACATGTTAACATGACTTTGTTGACAGGAAAATGTGCCTCGCGCTGTTTGTGGTCTCCCCCCCCCCTGCACTGGCTAGCTGCCTCCCCCGGTGATCGCTGGATGGCTCTCTTGGGCCTGTCCCGTGTCCTGTGGGTTCTGCGTCCCGGATGTTCTCATGGCTGGGGGGACTGACCGGACTATCTGGTTTCTGTTGGACTCTGTAGGGGGTCCTGTGCACTGCTGTGGGCTTTGCTGCATGATGCCGGCCCAGCACACAAGCATCTACTACGACCCAATCTTCAGTATTGATTGGGGCCATCAGTGGCTGCTGAGCTCGTGTTTGTGAAAACATCATCGCTCTGTATTCGGTTCTCGGGACTCTTTAGGCTCTGGGTTAGCTGGGCGAGCATTTCTTGTTTTGTCTTTCTGTTTCACACATGGTGGATCATGCCCTCTTTGATGAGAGATTTTAGTTCCAAATAAAATGTACTAGGCTAGTCTTTCAATGAGGGCTGGTGTAGGTCACATACACACTCACAAGCACAGAAATACTAATTATCTGCTGCAAGATCAAACTGCATGAATTTTAAAGAAATGGTTTTTACCAAATCTTGGCACAAACCATAAGCATACGTGCAGACAGATATTAAGAAAAGAAGAAAAAAAAAAAGATATTACAGGCAACCAAAAAGGAAGTCAAAGCAGGGAGCAGAGGACACAGTGCAGAAACCCTAAAAGGATCTTCCCACCCACTCAAGCAGAAGAGTGTTAATATCACTGCTTGAACATCACAGGAACATATAAAATTTGCATTCAGTACTACTTATTCGCTTGCTCATATCTTTAAATATGTTTCTGGAGCAATTTTAGCAGATGCTCCTTCCTCGGCCAGCTTGAGAAAACTCCGTATAGTTTTGTTTTCTAACCAAACGGCTGCCGTGATCCGATGTGAAGAGCAAATTGTTTATTGATGGCTTTTTTCATCTGAGACATTAAGAGGATGTTTATTGAGTTGAAACCTACTCACTGCACAATCTGTTTTAACAAGACTCATGTTTAGATGCAGTGGCGCAGATATGTGTCTTTTTGCTCCAAGCTGCCTAAGTGAGAGGTTTGGGTACATTTTATTAATTCTGACAGTGTGCTTCATTTTCTATGGTATTATTTGTGCTTTTTGTTACATGAATGGCTGATGCGTGGCTCTTTAATTAATCTACACATAAGTTGCCATTTGATTCACAACAGGTTTAGATACATAGAGACAACACAAGCTGGCTGCATATGCAAATCTGGATCATGTGCAGTACTAGGCGGGGAGGAAGTACATATTTGTTTACAGGAGGAGGACATTTTTAACATTGTTCCATGATTTTATCCTCATTTAACATGAGTAATTATAGCATGGCATTGAGTCACAAACAATTTTTCTATGAGATACTTCAGATTCAATTAGCATTACCCAAAGCCTGTGAGCTTTTGAGTTTCCACACTTGCCCCACTGCATTATGCATGATGATTAGATGTCTTTATAAATTAAATGTGAAAGCATCACTTGCTGCTCTCTTACAGCAAACTTGCAAGGGAACTGAGATTTGGAATTATTAAAACTGAAAGGAACACTAATGAAGCAGACCGGGGCAGGTCATTAAGATTAATTCAGGAACAAAATACAAGGTTATGTGGTAATATGTAGCTTTCAAAACAGAAGACACAAAATACATGAAAATTTTATCATCACTTCAACTTCACCTTGGTGCAAATGGTGTTTTTTAGTAAGTTTTAAATAAAAAATAATTAATTAATATACTATTATTTGTACAGAAGAGGACACACATAGAATTCTTTCAAAACAAAGGCCCAACATGTATTCATATGTCTTATTTCATAACCTTAAGGAAGTTTGGAAACCAATCTAAATAATTGAGAAAACTGGAAATATAACTGATAACATATTTACAGGTGTGTAATTACACATGCAAAATATTTAATATATATTTTTGTATTCAATGTATTTTAATATTTTTATTTTTTTGTATTTTACATACATTTGCTCAAAGGGTTTTGAATAACAAAAAGTTGCATTACATTACATGATGTCCCTATCATAATGACCCTATCATAATGAGGGCTGCAACCAAAACAACATGATATTAACTATTGATTAGTCTGTCAGTTTCTCTATCAAGTAATTACTCATTTGGTCTGTTGAACAGAAAATAAGAAAAATATCACAAGATAATCTCACATATGTTCACTTTACACTGTCATGAAAAAAAGCTGAAAAATGAAAAGGTTCAAGGTTCTTATTTGTCACTTACAATTATCCCTCCCACCCCAGACTCTGCATAATGTAAGATAAAAATAATGAAATAAAGTAAAATAAGATGTATTAATTTAAGTACCTTAAGATGAAGTGGAATAAAATGAAATCATCTAAGGACCATAAAATAAGCAGAGATGAAAAATAAGCATATGTTCATTGCAAATTGACAATATGTGCATTTTTTTTTTTTGCCGTGCAGTGCAAATGAAAAGGTACAACTACAGCAAAACATATGACATTTTAAATAATGATCAAAATAGGGAAAATCAATTGTCTGTTGTATAATAGATGAGTTTAGCCATCATTGGAACATTCATAAGGGAAGGAAAAGTATAAATTAACATAAAATGTCTTATGTAGGAGAGATCAGAATGGCCTCAGTGCTTCTTGTCATGGATTGTAAAAGTCTGTGACATTCTACTGGCGGGATGAAGAGCATCAATTACCTCAATTTGTGTTTTGTTTTGATGATAGTGGAGGAGAGAGCTCACATCTTCCAAAGGTGCTCCGCTGGGTTTAGGTCTTATGACCACCAAAGATATAACATATAAATCACAGCATTTAAGTACTCATGAAATCTACATTTAAAGTTATTTAATTAGTCATCTGTATGTGTGAATGGGATACAATCTGTTGTGAGATATACACGTCAGCAACATGCTGAATATATCCTACTGATGTACATATAAATATTCTACATCATCATAAACATCATAAATAAAGGTATATTCTCCTGGTAGCTACTGCATGTTGCTGGTGGCCAACTTAGAAACTTTTTTTGTCTTTTTGCTGAGCCAAATGACCCCAGATTGGACCAAGAGTCACTTCAGCTCAGTTTACTGTTGCACACAAAGGGCAGCGATGCCCTCTAATGTAATTAAATGCTTGTCCTCTGACACCCCCTCTGGAGAGCATACAGTAAACAAGGGGAACAGTGGTAATTAAAAGTGAGGAGAAAAAATCTAAACCTTAAAAACATCAGGCAAAGAAGGACTCAAGATTATCCCCCCCCACCCCACCCCCCCACCCCCCATACACACACACACACACAAACGTTTTAAATTGTTAGAAGGCAAAGAACCAACATGATCCACTTATTTTATCCATGAATAATCAGTATAGAGTATTTTGTCATATACGCCGACTGCTGATGAGCCTCACCGCCTCTGGTTAAAAGCTCTTCCTAAAGCAGGTGGTGTGAGATTTGAATCATTTAAAACCCTCAGATGGTACCAATATATAGTAAAAAGATGATGGCTTGGATGGAATGATAACAACATGCTGCATATCTCTGAAGGCTCTGTCTATATCAGTCTTGAATAGTTAGATTGAGGCTGCTTTGAGGACCATGAATGCATCAAGAACAGTATATAATTTAGTGGATCAGGTTATTGGAAGAGGCTGTGTTGTATTTGCAATTCCATTCATGAAAACATTATGTTGTCTGAAATGTTAGTAGGTTGCAGGATATTCTATTCCCACGATTCTAGGTCACTCTGCTCTTGGTGGGCAAGGCAGTGAGTGGGCAGTAAATTAATCAAAGATATTAATAGTATTGAACAAAATCACCCGGTGGATGCAGTGATGAAATAAAAGGTGGGTAAACTGTAAATGTCTGCTGCCTAATCTGTCAAATGTTAAATAATGGAAAACTCATCATAGGCCAGTAAACCATAGGATATGTCTAGTGATATGCTGATTGGCTTAATTCAAATTTATGCATGAACCATCCACCCACCTAAAAATTATTTTCTCTGATTTAGAGACCTACATTTCACTGCACCTCTGCTGTTCCCTTAAAGCTATGTGACTTTTTAAATGATGTTAAGAAGCAAGAGATTTCCAGGAGATTTAAGTATTGTGTGTTGTATTGATGTGTTTTGTGAAATGTTTTCTTTTATGATTTAGTTCAATGGTAAGAGAGGCTGCCATCAGCAAACATGAAAACATTTCCATTCGTGCAGTAATGTCACTGCAGCAAATATCATGGGCTGATCTGAAAGTTGTAGCTGACTTAACAGGACAAAGGAGATTTTCCAGAGGAAACAGAATCAAATGTTCAGCCTCTGAAAAAATATGACAGCTCTGAGGTCAGGATTTAGGAGGATGGCTGCTTTTCTCCAAAGTATATCACTGTATGAACCTGGGCTGTGTGTCTGATCTTTTGGATGTGCAGATTAACATTAATTAGCATTAGATCCCAACACGTCTTTGAACAATACATTTTAGCTGCTGTGCCTAATGTTGAAATGTGGAGAACAACTGAACTGGAGAGACACACCAATCATTTCTGCAGCTCTTGTATCGCTGCAGGTAATGTAATTAATATTTCTTCATTAAATATGTATAATTTTATCCATCGCTTTTGACTGCAGCCTGCCCAATCTGCAGAAATGTCTGATACTCCATGAATGATTTTTGCATTTAAAACACTAAGGCTACTGCAAACTATTAATAGCCTCAAAAGGTGATTGATTTTTGCTTTACTTGTTTTTTTCTGTAGCTAAAAATAGTAAAATTATCATTGATATAGATTGCTGAGGTAACCTAACCCTCATCTGACTGGGGGGACTGTATGATGATGAGTTGAATTTAAAATACAAAAAGTGGGAAGTGTAACCATAACTTTGCCCCTTAAATTGAATAATAGGGATGCATTTGTTCCACTAGCTCAGAAGCCTATATGCATGTCATTAGCAAGTGTTTGTTCAGCAATTAAAGCTAACATTCTGTAATGGCAAATCATTTTTTAAGACATCCATCGGAGAAGAGCCTTAGTTGATCTTGTGCTGAAATAAGAAATGCAAATTCTTTAAAAGAAAAAATAGAATTTTTTTTAAAAAGTCTTGATAAAGCACCATATATAGTGAAGTGAAGGCAAAATAAAGTTGACTAAAATCAATGATAGTCTTGTTTTGAGGCTATGTCCTTCATACCAGAGGTAGAGCTCCTATACACTTCTGTCCTGGTGGCCTCCTTGTTGTTTTCATGGATCAAACACATTGCTGTGGGATGCAAGGTTGCTTGCCACACAGTCAGCATCAGGCTTTTTTATTCATGCCGTTTCATCCTACCTTTCTTGCTATGTCTTTTTTGGCTTCCTCATCCACTGCAGCATGGAGATCACTTCAGAGCATCTGATTGGGAGCACACTTCACTTTGTCTTTTGCATAGGACCTACATTAAAAGACCTAAAATTGCCTCCTGAGTAAAGGATAACTTGCCATCTGTTGCAAAAAGACTCCAAGTTGACACAACAGTCTATGTTGCCCTGCTTTCCCAGCTACTTGTACCGGTTTCACCCCATTACCCTGCATAATGATCATTCTGTCCACCAACACAACAGAGTGTGAGATGTAGTGCAAGAGGACCAAGAAGACACACCGAATAGTACTTTAACACTTTGCATCACACCGTTTCAGCGTGAGTTTTATAGCACAGTCAGAGATCTCTTAATGAGTCACATTAACCTTTGGAGCCTAAGGCTGTCTGTCACTCCCTTTATTTCTGGGCTAACCTCATAGTCATTGTGTTTCAGCCAGGTGTGCCATGTATTGCTATTTGAAAATGGCAATATTAATGTGCAAGTCACAAACAACTTCAAAAGTTACTGAGAGTGAAGTTAGACCTGTAACCATTTAGTCATGAGTAAGCAGTTAAAGCAGTCTGCCTGCCTGCAGTTTAACTGGACATATGGACCAGAATCAGGATTGTCTTCTCATTAAAATACATAATCAAATTTGAAGTCTAACATAGCTATCTTGTTATCATTCATTAATAAGCCATTAATAAGTTTTATGTAACTTGATAGCTGATTAAATGCCAAGGAGAACAGATAAGTATTTAGCTTTCTTTTAAAAAATACTCAGTGTAACAATGGATTTTGGTTTTTCCAAAGTTTTCCAAAGTTTTGGACCGTAATTGACCAAAGCTGCATCCCAGATTCTCTGTGGAAAACCTCCAATAAACCAGCAGCCGACGATCACAGTGTTCTTGAAAGTAAATAGCGAAGTAGGAGGACCTTGAAGACAATTTTAGATGTAACAGGAAGCCAGTGCAGGGCAGACAAAACTAGACTAATGTGCTCTCTCTTTTTGGCTCTGGTTAAAAGTCGAGCTGCACAGTTCTTGCTTAAGTCTTAGTCTTAGACTTAAGCTTAAGTCTCTTTGTTGTTTGTTTGTTTGTTTGTTTTTAAGGGAGGCCAGTAAATCGTGCGTTACAGTAATCAGGTCGGCTTGAAATAAAGGCATGAATCAGTCTTTCAGCATCTTTCCGATTTTTAAATGGTCGTATTCTAGCTTTGTTTCGAAGATGAGAGAACAATGTTTTTGTCACCTTGTGAATGTGAGACATAAAGCTTAGATCTGAATCTAAGAAATAATACTAAAATGTGGGCGGCACACAGCAAGAAGGTTCTGGGTTCAAATCCACCTGAGGACCTGTGTCTCTTCTGTGTGGAGTTTGCATGTTCTCTCCATGTCTGTGTGGGTTCCCTCCGGGTTCTCCGGCTTCCTCCCACCACCAAAAACATGTCATAGAGGTGAATTGGTGACTCTGAGTGGTTGTGTGTCTCTATGTGTTGGTCCTGCGATGAACTGGTGACTTATCCAGGGTGAACCCCAGCTCCCGACCAAAGTCAGCAAGGATAGGCTCCAGCCTCACTGCGACTCTACACGGGATAAGTGGTTACAGAAAATGAATGAATGAATACTAAATTTGACTTATCATCGGATTAGCCCCTCATTCATATCTGCGTGCTGGTATGCTGCCTCATAGTAGACTGCCAGGTTTTCGTCAAATCAATCTGAGTGATTTTTCATTTTCCCCTTTCATACAATTCATTTTGGAAGATGTAAACAAATCCATCAACTTGGGGTGTAGACAAAGACTGAAAACATTTGGTGGAAATAATAATTTCAGCCTGCAGACTTGGATAAGAGGGGCAGTGACCTGGCCACCGCTGCCGGCCTGCCAACCAGAGAGCGTTGAGGATAAAGGCCAAAACACTCGGTGAAGGTTGGGCACCTCCTGAAGACCTCAATGCATCCAGAGGAAGTAACCAACTACAACCAGGCCCTCATACCCGGCCATCCCCGCTCCCACACACCGGCTCCACTGTCACCCACAAGTCTCCCACAAGCCCAGGTGCCATCAGGATAGCGTAACTACCAAGGGATTGAATCATCTAGTCCTAGGAAGAACTGAACTTCTGGTCACACTTGAACTCTGGAGTGGATCATACTTTATTTTAAGATTCTTTTCATCACTTATAAGGCACTTCATGGTTTAGCTCCTGTCTACATCCCTGAGCTACCAACCCCCTACACCAATGACCGGCCCTGTAGATCATCCAGTCTGAACCCTCTGACTGTACCACGGACCAAACTCAAAGCTAAAGGTGACTGCTCATTTGCTGCCTTAGCGCCTAAACTCTGGAACAACCTCCCCTCTTCCATCAAATCAGCTGATTTTGTTGACTGTTTTAAAAAAAAACTCTGAAAACCCAAAACCTTGGCTTTTTTATAATTATTTTTGCCTTGATGTGAATGATGGTTTCTTGCTGTATAAATAAAGTTTTACTTGCTTACTTATTTCAGTGGTGATGAAAATGTGATCCAACCCTTGATCTAAACAGCTCACATAGCCAGGTGCAGATACTGAGACAAGGATGAGAGGAAAAAAACACACATTAGCAGCTAGACTTAGAATGAATTAAGGACTGACCTGGAGGACAATGAGTGCATTTTCTTCTTGATAGTTGGGCAGATGGCTACGTCAGATCTAACCAATGAGCAGAGCAAATGCTCTCAAGTGGTTTAAGTGATGTACTTTTATTGGCTTTTCCTCTGTGTGAAAAGAAATAGGGCAACAGGGAAAATTCAATAACTCTCCATCCAGTTTCAGACAAGGGGAAACAAATTATTTGAAAATGCACTTTGCATTTCTTTCCTGACTCATCCGAGGACTTCAGACTCAGATAATGTCATGTCCATAAAATTAGGTTTTCTAGACTTTCAGTGAGAGTACAAATGTCAAATAAACTTGGTTATAAAATATTTTTGAGGAATAATTTACCTTGTTTGCAATTCAAGATGTGCTTTAAGGAATACAAACATTTCTTGTACTATACTTTTTATGCTTTTATATTACACTACTGGAACAATTTGGTCTGACTCACTTATACACCTCTCTTTCTCTTACTGATATTGCTTTTAGGCGTTTTTCTGTGCTCATAAGATGGTTTACGGTGAAGATAAAGACAGGAAACATGGGGAGAGTAAGAAGTCATAGACCTTGATTGCTATGGCAAAAATGAGACCTGGGAGATTGTGATTAGATGTTATACTTCTAAGATCAATCCCCTCACATTCAACTCTCATAATACATCCATACATTATGGTTATCCACACATTAAATATGTGACTCATTAGCACACATAAGAGACACAAGAGTCTCACAAATCAAGGTGAAATGGTGTGAACCTGTGTGGGAGGGAAGATAAGTTTGACCTACTTTACAGCTCGCTTCGTATCTTCTGAAATGACTTCCAGCTGCTGCCTCACCTGGCTGGCAGTAACAAAAGAAGGCACATGCTGGAGAGAGGATTCTTGAAAGCTCGAATCAGGGGACAGCGCTGGGGCTTTGACCTCTGGTGTGACGGACATAATGGAATTGTGGCTGGTTGACTGTGAGCACTGATTCTTTTCCATCTTCTCACAATTTACTGCAAGTGTGTGCTGCCAGTGCTCTCTGACTGGGTGTCCTGTCTGTTCAGCCTTTTCTTCAGCTATCTTTGCACACGTGTTGCCTTGGTACTGTCTGATAAGTTTACTTTTTCTTTACATGTCCTGTATGATGTCAAGGTTAAGTTGCATGGAACAGTATAACAAGTACAAGGGATTCTACAGCTAATTACAGTTGAAAGCTGCTCAAAATAATCATAGAGCTACATTTACTGTGAGCAGCATAAATGGACATTATAGAGTATAACTTTCATGCAAGAGTGAAGCAAATACAGAGGCACTGTAGTTCTTAAGGAATCATTTGCTTTTTACCCCTCTGTAATCATTTAAATGCACATGGTGGACTTAAATCTACCAAACCTGCCCCTCTTGAAGCCTCTGACATCATCAGCCTGATTGATGCTACTGAGAAATCAGCTGGCATACCTGGATTACGTGGTCCAATAGCTCATATCACTTGGCCATCGTGCTGCCACAGAATAAACTGTGAGCAAGGCCTCAAAAAAGCTTTATATACCAGAGCTGCAAGAAGTTGTTTGTATCATTGAAATAATGTCATGGTTGTTCTTGACTATTGCCAAGAGGTGTGGTTCCCATGGGGTAGAAATTCTATCGGGGATCGGTTCCTGTGGGGGTTGCCATGGAAGCCAAAAAGGGATGCTTCTAATGACTGGTCATTTTTGAAAATAATTCAATAAAACACTCAAAATTTCATAAGAATTCTCAAAATGTTTTTTGTGTGTTCAGATGCCATGTGTGACCAAAGACGTGGAACCTTATGACAAACAGATGAAATTAACATTTTTAGAGAGAAATAACTTGTAAATTACATTATAGTTTTTAATCAGATCATAATCATCATATGTACAATAACACAGAAATCCATCTTTCAAGAAAAAGTGTTTAGTTTTTTCATTCAAAATGGTTGGAATTTAAGAATGATGATTTCAATGTTTTACTCTAAAGCAAACAGCAAACTTGAATCCCAGCTGTATGTCAGTGTAACCACAGCAACTGCACAGGGAACAATACAGAGCTTATGCATGAAAACTGCAACAAGTTGATGAGGTAGATAGATACATGGATAGATGGATAGATAGATAATTTTTTTTATTTTGAACACATTTAAAATAAAATTCAAATAAAAAGTATAAGCAAGAAAATGAAACTAGCAAATATAGGGAGGGAGGGAAAACCAAGGAACTGGTGGTTGATTTCCGCAGGCACACACACTCCCCCCCGGACCCGGTGAACATTCAGGGAACAGACATTGAGATGGTGACATCTTATAAGTACCTGGGTGTTCACCTGAACAATAAACTGGACTGGACAGACAATACCACTGCACTTTACAGGAAAGGCCAGAGCAGACTCTATCTGCTCAGGAGACTGAGGTCCTTTGGAGTGCGCGGAGCACTCCTCAAGACATTTTATGACACCGTGGTGGCATCAGCCATTTTTTATGGTGTCGTCTGCTGGGGCAGCGGCATCTCAGTGTCGGACAGGAACAGACTCGACAAACTGATAAGGAAGGCCAGCTCTGTCCTGGGATGCCCCCTGGACCCAGTGGAGGTGGTGGGAGGAAGGAGGATGACAACTAAGCTGTCATCCATAATGGACAATCACTCCCACCCGATGCGGGACCAAGTAACAGCACTGGAGAGCTCCTTCAGCGACAGGTTGCTTCACCCAAAGTGCGTGAAGGAGCGCTTTCACAAGTCTTTCCTTCCTGCAGCTGTTAGACTGTACAATCAGCACTGCTCCCAGTAGACCTAACAATTAGTAGTACTTGTGTGAATTACTGAGACACTTTTCTGTAATAGTACTGTGAAATATTTTTGAGACACTTTACCCCCCTCCTTTATTGTATTGTATTTTTAAAAATATTATTTCCCCTCTTCCTGCTGTGTTTTTGTACACTGTGCTGCTGCAATATTGTAAATTTCCCCACTGTGGGACTAATAAAGGGATATCTTATCTTATCTTATCTTATCTTATCTATAATCATCAACAAATACACCAAAAAAACAACCTGGAAGCAGGCTGGGGATGTGACCCATGATCAGTTGATCATTGTTTATGATAATGCAGTGCAGTGAGGATACAGACATTTCATAGAGGAAACGAAGTGTTAATGCAGTTCTAACTGTGTCACTGTTAACAGAGACTTCAGTCTGCAATGTAGCAGGGGTGTGCGATATTAACAAAACATTCTATCTTGATATTTTGTGGGATTTTGTCAATAATGATAATTGGATGATATTCTGCATCCCTCAAAATGTGTTTATAAAATTCTTACATCGTAACTGCTCACTCTTGGTTATAGGGTGTAAAAAGTATTCAGGAATTGTTTGAAACCATCAACCGTCTGAATGCTCAACATGTCTTTTGCAGTGTAGTTGGTGACAGCTTTTGTTATGTCTTGGCATCTGTTTCTTTTTTGGCCAAATGGTTCTGTCAAAGTTTGCTGAGTGTGTTTTTATGCTGCCACCTTGGCTGGTTTCGGCCTGTCGTGGACAGCTGACTCACAAAGCTTTTCACAGTCTTCATTTTATGAGCATTGGTTTTGTGGGGATGGTGAAACAAGTTGGTTGTGGAGCTGCTCTGCAGATGCCCAACTATGTACGCCTACCTAGCACATGCTGCAAGCACCCTCAGTGTGCACGTGCAGTGGAGTCTTCATATTTTGAGCATTGGTTTTGTTGGGAGATGGTGAAATAAGTTGGTTGTGGAGCTGTCTTGTGGAGCTGCTTTGCAGATGGCCGACTATGTACGCCTACCTAGCACACGCTGCAAGCACTCTCAACGTGCACGTGCAGTAGTTTTTCACACAAGGCTGCATGAGTCGATGAATGCTTGGACTCCCAACAATGTTTTCTTTTTTGCAAGGTGAGTGAAACTTGTTAGACAGCTGGCACATCATTTAAACAACCAATAAGATAACATCCTATACGATACATATTGCCCACCCTACAATATAGTCCATACTAGTGATGGGAATTTCAGCTCTTTCCAGTGAGCCAGATGATTTGGCTCAGCTCAGCAATAAGAGCCGGCTCTCTCGGCTCCCAATGACTCTTATTGCAAGACCACTTCTGGTTTTATAATTCAGCCCAATTTAGCAATAATTTGCATGCATGAATAACACTTTTTTTATTCAATGTCATGAGCTGATGATTATTTAGAGCCCTCAACACTTTTTTAACCATAAGAGCTACCTTCTGTTTGTGTTCTTAAAACCTCAATGGATTGGTACAAGTCAAAGACCTTTTTTTCTAAACGGGATAAAGTGGTGAGTGTTTTTTTGTTGTTGTTTTTTTGTCTATTGATTGCAGTGATCATCATGCTTTCTCATACTACTTCATTAGATGTTGCCTTTGTTTGGAACTTTCATGTCTGAGTTATTTAGTTATCTTCATGAACTTCAGGACCAATAGGGCGTTGGGCTCTGGGAATTATTTCTAACTTTGTATTTGCTTATTTTGTTGGTGTGTAAGTAATGGCCTCCCAGCACTTTGCGGTTATTTGTCCAAGTCTGATTTAATTTGATTGATGATAATGATTGATAATTAGTAAAAAACTTTAACCTAAATTATAGTGAATCAAAGGAAAAGTTTGTCTTTGTTGCTGTCAGTCATTTAACCAGCAGCTTCTGTTTTGCAGCTACTGTATATCATATCCACCTATCACCTTAAATTTTGCACTTCTGCCTTCAATTTTAAGCAAGACAACTGTTAAAACTGTATTTAAAAATGAAAGAAAAAAAGAGAAGGGCTCTCAGATGGGAGCCGGCTCCCAATGCTCCCATAAAAGAGCCAGCTCATAGCGCTGACTCACTCGCAAACGACACATCACTGGTCCATACACCTCACTGATGAACTGCAGAATTGTACTGTAACTTTAGGCTTTATGATCAAATAAAGGTTTTATATCACGCCAACACTTCTGCCCATATTCTCTCTGCCCTCATACTCTCTCTCCTACTGTGCTGCAGTCTGTATCACAAATCATCAACTAATATTTTTTTATAATGCCTGGTTTTAGGGGGTGCTGAAGCCCCCTCAACACCCCTACTTACCATGAACCACTTCTTTGTAATGAAGTCATATTTTTCACAGGGATGTCCAAGAGTATATAGCTTGCATGAAACAACAATGTAAGAATGCACAGGGAGAAGTATGTAAGATGTGCTCTGAGTAATCCACCATCTGCACATTGTATTTTCACCACAGTAGACAGGCATCAACAGAGTTTGGAGTAAGTTACACATGTGCAAGTGACAAGAGAGTCTCAAGTCTTAACCTTCAAGTCTCAAGCCACTGTGGTGAAAATCAAGCAAGTCATCACTTGGGTCAAGCAAGTCACAAGTCAAATCAAATTATGTTGACCTACCACAGTGGTAAAAAAAAGTTGTTTTGGTAAAAAACTTTTTTAAACTTTTGGTTAAAAAGTTGAGTTTATGTTCAACATTAGAGCAGAAACTATTGCATTTCTTCTTGGCCCATGAACACATTGGTCTCAGGTGCTTCCTGTTTGACACTGTGTCACTGTTCTCCTACTTAATTGTTGGAGTGCAAAAATAGCACTGCATCAAAGCCACATACAACTGGATGGTGTATATGATAAAATCGAGTCTATGAAAACAAATAAAAAACAGAAATATACATATACATACATACATATACGTAAAAATTACTTATATTAGGTTGTATCAAACCATGGAACCATATTGAAAGTAGGCCTGCATGCAGTAGGTTTAGTATGGCACTCAGTAGCCTATTGGATATTATATTTGTCCACTATCATGCATATACCATGTATCAAGTATGGACCAATCACAGCAGCCCAATTTGTGTTGGCCCACGCCCATGCAGGTACATCATGGTACGTAGGTCGTTCATCAGCAGATGTCATCTGGAGAGAGGTGCAGTCTCACAGAGTACCACACAGTACCACACTACTACACAATACTACAGATCTGCACAGTACAACGGTACTTACATTTCCCCTGAGATCTTTTTCCAACCCCAAACAAGTAGTTTTGGTGCCTCACCATTTCGAACCTGGATCATGTAGTAGTGTGTCTGGTTGCCACTGGTGATTTTAGACCCCTTTTAAGGTCCTCAATCACACCTAAGGTCCTGGTTTTTGTTCAAAAGTCTGTTTTCAGGTAAAATTTGGTCACAGTATTGAAGACTTTGTCCTAACGGAGCATTTCACTGATATTAACAGAGTTAATATTTAATAACAACAGTTGAAAACTTTTGCATGGCACTGTATTCATGCAACATTCTTATCAGGGCCGCCCCCTGTTGGTAGGTACTGTGTATCTGCTGATAGACCTACTGTACTTGAGATGATGGCTAATGAACATGTTTGAAAAATCGTTCTGATATTGCTGACTACAGCTAATTTATTCCATTATGACACAATAGGCATCGATTTTTAAAGACCTTAAAACATTTAAAACAGTTGCCAGAATCACGTCAGTTTACAGCTGTGTAGAATGTGTGTATCAGCGGTTAGAATCGGATTATGTCACTTCATTTCAGAGCTGCGTATAACACTAAAAGAACCCAGAAAACAACGCTGACGAGACGGGAGGCAGACCTGAAAACTGGTGCGCACTGAACAGAGTGCGCCAGCATGGCAGAGAGTATGACTGTGTAGTAACTTGATCAGGTGTGCAACCTACCCCGGGGGATTGAAATGTGCATTAGCAACATGTAGTCCAATATTTGAATAACAAGCTCAGAAGATGACTGCTAACTGGGGAGATGGTGAAATATGACTGCTTTTATGCTCGCTGTTGTGGAACGTAAGCATGAGCTGTGAACGCACACCCTGACACTTTGGGTTGGTCCAGTTTGAACAAACCAAAAGGGTCACAGAGAAGGGAATTTGTTTTGGTACTGTCTGAAAGAGGCTAATGACTGACTTTCACAAATGAAGCTTTATGCACCCTTACCATGTCACCTTGCTCCAGCATTTCACTTGTCGACTGAATGTACAGGCGTTGTAAACAATTTCCTTTTGTAACTGATCCTGTACAACAATGATGCAAACTATCTGCAACTTATAAAATGTCAACTTTTTTTCTTCCAGTTTTCATGTACTTCTTTTCTAGGAAGAAAAATCTCCACAAACAGATTTTTTTTTTATAGATCATATCATAAAGAGAAAGAGTCCCTTCTTTATTTTTTACTGCTCTGATTCCCTGTGTCTGCTTGCATCAAGCCCTTGAGTGTGATCGCAGTGCATTTCCTTGTTGCAAAGACTCTCAAGCACATAACTCTGCATTCACAATATTCCCGCTGGGTCCCAACTGAGGCTGGGTGCTCATCAATCTTTTTTGCTAGTGATCTCACTTTCCCATCCGAATAGATGGAAAGTAGGGTTTAAATCTCCTTTCATTTTCTCTCTCCCCCTTCACCCCAGCTCTCTCCTCACTCCATCACGAAAGCAGCTCAGTCAGTAGATTGTTCATCCCTGGGCCGTTTGCCAACACCAGTGTAATCAGCTGCTACTAAGTGAGAGTCTAAGGACAGACTGGAAAACTCTGCTAGAATTAGCCAATTAGCTTTTTCATCAGTGAATACTGCTGTTATGGTGAACAGGTTCAACAATGGCTAAAACAAGATAGTCCTTCAGAACAAGAAAGAAAACAAGATATTTCATTATTATCATTATGAACCTCAATTTCAAACAAGTTCAAATGCTTTGTAGAGCATAAATTAAAACAGAATGTATGATTTCTAAAGGATCTGAGTTTAATGACAACAATTTTTCAAAGTGTCCCTGAGCCTGCGCCATTACATGCTTTACTCTTTATACAGTCCTGTGTTTCACAAAGTGGTGAAACTCAACCCATACTTTTGTGAAGGACTGAGGCTTTAGAGAATAAAACCTTTCATACCTACTCATGATGCTGTAACTGGTGGACTACTTTGTTTTTGTGTGCAATACATTCAATATCAAGACCAGGAGTGTCTTTGAAGAAGGACTCTTTAATCCTGACACATTGAAAAGACAAGTATTTCAATGTACGTAAGTATACACAGGCCCAGCTCTTCATTAAACGAAACAAACACTGACAAGACCAATTAGACTTTAGCCTCCGCTAAGCTAGTACTGAACAAAACAATGTGCTTCTACAGGACATTCATGAGTGAACATAAAGTAACACAGGGGCAGGTCTAGGATTGTTCAATCTCAGGGGCCACAATTTACACAGAGGGGCCAAGTATATGTCCAACATCCATGCAGCTTTACTTATTCAGTAACATCTGTATGCATTTAATTCCTTGTTTGCCATAGGCTCTATAGCTTTGAGCAAAGACGCACATAATTAGATATACAGTATTTTGCAAATTGTGCCGCGTTCAAGCAGGAAAATGCTTAGGAAATAAAAATTCTTCATTTTCATTGAATTTTAAACTGGGGTGCAGAAAACATAATAGGCTACGTAAGACACTATTTTTCCCAAATATGTAACACATGAACTTAAAACAGTTAATGTATATTATTACAGCATATAGAACACTTTAGCCACTGAGGTGAGAGCATCTTTGAATGTTGTGTTTTCAAACAAGGACAAATCCTGTTTATGACTTTAAGCAAAATCCAGACAGAAAATACACTGTGTTCCTCTCAAAATAGAACAATTTTTGTTTTAATGACTGAAATGCCTCACAAATTCATTCATATCCAATGTCTTTGCCCATCTAGACTCAATGCTCACGACCCCAAGCTGACTCAAACGGTCATCTATTGTTGTTCTCAGGTGGGTTTTTCACAAGGCTTGTGGCTGAAAAGCTTTGCTCACCTAAAGCACTGCTGACTGGTATTACAGTAGTAATCTTACATAGCCTCAAAATCTCATGAAATAAAGTATCGGATGACAAATGATACCAGAGGATTTAATAACAAAAAATACTCCCAACTACAGGCAGCAGTGAATCCAGGTAGAGCAAATGTCCAAGGTCCAGCAACAAAAAGTCCACATAGCAGGAAAAAATAAGGAATCCAAACAATCCAATTATAAAGAGTAGATCCAAATAAAAGGAAAGGGCAAATTCTGAAAAAACACAGGCAGAGTCCAAAACCATAATAAACAAAACAACATAAGGGAAACTTACATGAGGAAACACAATGAATAACAAGGAGGAAAGGCTGGAACGTGTGAAAACATCAACAATGAACTGGCTCCTAAAAACAGGAATCACAGACTAAATGCACTGGGATAATGAAGGAATGACAAACAGGTGGCACAGGGAGGAGGAGACAACCACAGGTGGAGACAGTCAGACAATCACACACTGGAGGGAAAATGTTAAAGGGGAACATGCAGAGAAAAGTTAAGAGGAAGACATAAATCCCAAAGACACAAGAGGAAGTACAAAAATGCAAACAATGAACATGAAACAAGAACAGAGGGTTAAACAGGGCAAAATACACAAAACAGCACAGACAGGAAGTGTAAAGCAAATAACACTGCATAGGAACAAAATAAAACAGGAAACATGTGACACAAAATCATGACATACCCCTTTCAAAATAAGAGGAACAACCAAACTAAGATGAGATCCATGACACTTTCTACAGAAAACAACCATGTACACAACTGGCTGTTGTTTTGTCGGTGTCACTACCACAGTGCTCCCTTACTGTAATAATTCTCTGTAAATATTTTGCAATTCAGGTACTATTGGTTTCATACTCAGGTTTCAGACATATTGCTTTAGCACCTTAAATAGCATGTTGGTAAGGAATTTGGCTCCAACGAGCTAATTAAATACATAATGGCGTCAATGAAGTTGTCAGTGCCTCACTTAAAGTTTTTTTCATTCAGGAAGGGTTCTACTGCCGCTGAACGAGAATAGCACTGGCTGTGGATTTATTCATTCATTCATTCATTTTCGGTAACCGCTTATCCTGTTGTAGGGTCGCGAAGGGGCTGGAGCCTATCCCAGCTGACTTTGGACAGGAGGCAGGGTTCACCCTGGACAAGTCGCCAGTTCATCACAGGACCCCATACAAAGACAAACAACCATTCACACTCACATTCCCGCCTACATGGTCAATTTAGAGTCACCAATTCACCTCTATTACATGTTTTTGGTGGTGGGAGGAAGCCGGAGAACCCGGAGGGAACCCACACAGACACGGGGAGAACATGCAAACTCCAGACAAAAAAGTCCCAGGTCCTCAGGTGGATTTGAACCAAGGACCTTCTTGCTGTGAGGCAATGGCGCCACCATGAATTAAGATAATTATTAAAGGTTAATAAACATAGGTTGTTCTTTTCATATGACACAAACTAGTGTATTTTTTGTCTGACTAGGTCTTTCCTTAGGTTAAGCATGTTTTCCTGGCCTGCTTTTTACATGAAGATAGTGCAGCAAGTGTTGTCAGTGACAGGTTTAGTGTTGTCACATGTAGAGGGGTGATGCAGTCTTTTCTCTATATCGTTATTGTTACGGCCACCAAGGTGTCTGTTAAGTTTATTAAGTTGATATGTTGTTGTTGTGCAGCCGCTCCTTTAATTCCTCAGAACCCCTCTTGGGAGGGACTCCCCGGTCACTGCCCCCCTGACTTCATTGATGACATCACGACATCCCACCATCAATTGCTTCCAGCTCTTGGCCTCTGTGCTCCCTGACCCATCAGCCCACTGAAGGATAAAAGCTGTCACCAGACCTCACAATGGCAGCTGTGATTTAATCAAAATCTGTTTTTGTTTTTTGTGTGTTTTTTACCTGATATAGGATATGGCTTCACCCGCAGCCCTATCCTTTGTTTAGTGCATCCCTTGTGCCTATTTATTGGTCTTCAATATACAGCAGTTGATCGCAATAAACAACTTCTACCATCTTGCTTATTTGTTGCTCCCCTTATCCCTATAGACTTACACGGGGTTATAACAGTTATGTTCAGCTTTTCAAAGCTTTCAGGCTTTTCAGAGCCCAGGTAGGGGTCACACAGGCATAATGAGATCTTCAAACCATCAGGGACTTCTGGAAGAAAATCATAATCCTCTAGAAGTTAGTAATCTCAAATGTGGCATACTGTGCTATAGTACTTACAGCATCACTTGAGAATTCAGCAGAGGAAGCTCATGCAGTCTTTGATTAAAGCTTAGAGAAAGGGGAAAAAAAGGGTTGTATAGGTAGGTTGTGCCTTGTGGTTTTAAGTGAGTAAATAAGCAGGGACACTGAAATTCCCTGCTGAGTCTGCTTGTGTTGTTGTGGGTGTAGTTCAGCGATGCATCAGTCACTTAGCCATAAATCAGCCAACGTCATAAACCCAACAAGAGCTATTTAAAACCGGGAATATTGTATCCCATGGGGTTCCTTTGCATTGACAAGGGGATAAGTGGAAAGATAATCAAGTAGCTCCATTCATGTAAATAGCCATGAGTTGCAGTTTGAGGGTGTATGAAAAGTAGTATGCCAGCAAGCACAGAAGTTGAAAGTAACGGGCGTATAGATGTGATGTTAACAGTGTCAAATAGTTAACAAAAAGCAATGAAACAACTTTAGCTAAATATTTCAACTCACTGAAAACTTCCAAACTTCTACCACTGCAAATAAAATTTGGTAAAACCAACTAAAAAAATTAGAAATTGAATTATATGGAAAAACAATTATTCCAACAAGATACTAATTTATGTAGTTTTGTTTGAAATACAGTTTTAAATCAGCTGATATGGTATCTAAGATATTGTTCTCAGGGTTTAAAAAATATGGATGTGAGGGAGAATGTGTTATTTTCTATCCATGTCTCACATTCTTTGACATCTAAAGCCATGTGCCTCTGTGATGTACCTATTTTATTTTAATATAGGCTTCAATATAAAAAAATGTTTACTCTATTTGTAACACAAATGGTTATCTACAACCCAGAATGAATAAAACTGAATGTGATCATTTTCTAATCTTTTCAACATGGAAATTGTTGTCATTGAAAACAGTACAAAGAAAATACATGAATGTTTTACCTCAACAACTTTATTGATTTATGTAAATATATGCTCATTCTGACTTTGAACGTACCACAGGTGAAGAGGTTCATTGGTGACAGGTGATCCACGCTAGAAAGGCTCAGTCGTTCACAAGCAAAGATGGGGAGAAGTTCACCACTTTGTCAAACACATAACTGTTTAAATGAGATTACTGCATGGGCTCAGGAACACTTTGCAAAGCTGCTGTTTTTATTTCAATTTTTTATTTCACTTCATCCCAACTTGTTTGAGTTATGTATGCAAATATTTGACTTCTTTCCTACAGCTAAAAAGTAAACATTAGGTGGTGTGTCTGATAGTGTGGCCCCTTGATAATAGACTGCTAATTAAAAGCTATGAAAAGGCATGTATACTGAATAAAAAGGAACAACCATATTTATAGAGCACATTTAGAGAGAGATATTGTGACATTATTGTTTGATCATGCCTCTTACAAATGGCACTTGTTGACAGAGCTGAGCTATAATCTTCAATCTTTCCACTGTGCCAGCTCGACAATCTCTGTTGACTTTCAATTTGAGAGCATATTCAGTTAGTCTGAGTAATATGACAAGATGGATAATTGGAAGGTTGCTGTAGTCAAAGCTGTGTTGAATGTTTGCAGTCCCCAATCAGGAAGATGCTTTAAAGTAACAAGACTTTTGGAGGAAGAGTCCAATGCTACTGTCAGTGGCAGTTTATCAACTCCAGTTACAGCTGTAGTCAAGTGAGCTGGACATGCTGTGTAATTCTGCAAATAAAGCAACTGTATAGGTTTAAAGTTAAAATGCTAGTTTGCTATTATTATCAGCTATTGGAAGATGAAGGAGATAGGAGATCATTTAGTTTATCTTTTTTTCTGAAATGTACTCATTCATGAAAGTAATGATGGAGTAATAGTGACAAAACAATTTGAAGGTAAGAAATCTCTTACCGACTTCCATTAATATGTTATCATAGAACTGAATGAGAACTGTCGCATCAACAAAAGTAGAATCCACATCCACAGCAATGTATTAATAAAAAAATAAAATAATAAAAAGTGTCTATAAAATAGCCATAAATGAAAATACAATATTGCTTGATAAATGTATAATATATACAGAAAGCATCTGTTACTAATAGCATATGGTTTCATCAGCTTGTTATAGTATCATTAACACGAATAACTGGCTTTATACACTTGGAAACACTGTATGAAAATTGCTGCCGCAAAGAATAATTAATGAAATTTGCAATTAATGCAATTAATGCAAAAAGAACAATTTAACTGTAATTCCTCACTTTTTTCCCTTTTGCTTGTCATTTGAGGCTTTAAATTAAAATACAATTAAAAATAACCACATGGCCCATCTCTGCTGTGGTTGTGTCACTTTACCTTGACTCACGCTTGACATGAATTACATTACAAGTACTGTACTGTAATAGTACTACTAGTACTATTACTACTACTACTAATTATAATAATAATAAAAACAATAATACTAATAATAGTATGATAATAAAATAATAATATAAATATTTATTTATAGAATACTTTTCAAAATCTTGTTACAAAGTGCTTTACAAGGGCAGGGAAAATAAGACAACCACTACAGTGTACTGACTATAAAAAAAATATACAGTATGTAACAGTTCAAATAAAAATACAAGCTCAAGTAAATGCAGGGGAAAAAGTAATGTTTTAAGAAGAGATTTGAAAGAGATGACTGACTCAGACCCGAACTGATTTCTTCAGGCGGATCGTTCCAGAGCCTCCGGGTCCTGATTGCAACGCTCCGTCTTAAGCCAGGCCCCAGGAACAGATAAAACATCTGCCCGAAGACCTTACAGTACATGGCCACATGAATGGTACTAAAAGGTCAGAGATTACTGTCCACTTTCACAAATCTTAGCTTTCTTAACCTCTTTTTAGGTGTTTTGGTTATTTGTCCTTTATTGTCTTGGTGCAGCTGTTTTAAAGGATAGTAAACCAGAGCTGCCGAGGTCTTTCTGCTCTGTAAATAAATGGACCATATTCGTCTGATATGCAACCATCAGGTCAACATTTTGGATTGTCCAACAATTGCTTTTATGGCCAGATATCTCCAAAATTAATCACATACCAGTAAATAAAAGGATGGTGGTATGTGGTAAAGATTATACCTGCTTAACATCTCCATGTTTGCATGCCAATGCATATAGCTCAATGCACCCCTGATATACAGTCTCACAGAGCTGCTAACTTGGTTGTAGACCCTGACACTTATTTAGTACAAAGAGACCTTGAAGGTTGACTCAAGGTAGTTTTAATTTTTTTTAATTTTTTTATTTAACCTTTATTTATACAGGTAATCCCATTGAGACATGAGGTCTCATTCTCAAGAGAGACCTGTTTCCCACACATACAACAATAATAAGTAATAAATACATTCAACAATTTAAAAGTGCAAAGTTGAAGCAGTTGGAAGATTGAAATCTCTCAGAGGATAAATATCCTGACCTCATACCAACAGTTAAGAACTGATGAAGCCTCTCGGATGAGAGGTGAAACGTCTTCAAGCTCAGAAAAGAAGTAAAATTGCTTCGGAATCAACCTTCAAGGATTACCATGACCTGGATGACTGAGAATCTACACAAACAGTACAAAGAGACATTCTTAACTTCACATGGACATAAACATAACTTGTTTAGATTCACTCCTGTCTGTATTCTTATGGTGCATACAAAGACACACGATGTTATAATAGGTCCGTGAATATTGAATGAGTTTGGAGAATATTGAACAAGCAAGTCAGGAATGAAGCATATAATGTATGAAGTTGTTGTTGAGACAGAGCCATACCTTACTGTCAATGACAGTGTAAGTGACAATGAAATATTTAATACCATTTAATGTTGGATTGAGTCCTATGAGGGTTTGAAGATGATGCTCTCACATGATGCTTTTGTGCATTATAAAATTCTGGTGCAGGGTAGAAGTAGCGGAAGAAAGGATGAAAACATTAACACTCCATGCTTTCAAGGATGGCTTAGTATATGAGAAATAGCTCTAATCTCAGACGTCAGTATGAGATTCTCTCAAGACAGGAAAAATAACTGGCTCAGGGAGACATTTGAATGAGCCTCTTCTTTTGATGCTAGATATAACACTGTCAAGTTGCTGAAAGCTGTGGGCTGTTGTTATGGATACCATATCATCTACAGCATAATATTACTAGAGACCTGGGCTTAGTTTGTTGCAAGACCAGCATGGTAAAGCATGATCGTCATACTGATGTGGTGGGTGGCTGCATGTGGAAAAGATTTTTTTTTAAAACAACCTAAATGTGACATTTAACTAACAGCTATCATCTGAAACATGCTTGCATTGATTTTTGCAATCAGATAAATTTAACTCATCATTTTTGTTTGTTGGTTAGGTTGTCGGTTCGCCAAAAGTACTGAATGGATTTCCATGAGACTTGGGTGGTGGGAGGATGGGTCTTATAGGCCTGAATATACATGACATTAAACATTACATTTTTAAACAATGCATGAATCTTGATGAAAGAAATGAGCATATTTAGGGGGACAGGACCTATGGACAGGACCTACTGAGTGCTATTCTAGTTTACAAGATATTTTCTGTACAAGCAAGTTACTTGCTTTAAGCTGTTAAAGTGCCAGACATTTGTTCTCAGGAGTTGGTGGAGACCAAACCCAAGCTAAAACAAGAGTCATCTGAAGATGCCCCCCAAACATTGCACAATAAATGCATCAGTATGTGACATATCCTTCACATCCTTTGGTGAGCCGAGAGTAGTGGATATTGTTTTTGATATATGCTATGGAGAAGATGGCCAACCTTCAGACTCACCTTAAAAATCACATAACCATAGAAAAAAAAGAGAAAAAGTTGTTGAAAATTCAAATTTTCAACAGGCACACAACTACTTATGAAGGGTAATGTGTGTATAAAGTTTGATGAAGCTAGTATTTTATAGTTTGCGAGATATTCTCTTGATAAAAAATGATTACAGACGGATAGACAGGCAGACGACTCCATGCCTCCGTCATTGTTATGTTGGGCAGATTGTTGACTGCCTAGCAACGTGATTAGAAATGAATGAAAATGCCATTCTGTCTCTGCCAGATGTGAAGCAGGCAGCTGTTGGCTAACTTGTCAGCAACAACTAAGCATTGAATATGGCAGTAGCTGTGCATCTTTCAGCTTGTTGTGATGCTTTCCAAACCTTGGTTCACAAACAACTTCAGCTTTAAGTTTTTATGCTGCAAACTCGGAAATAGGCCTACTTTTCAAATTACGTCTGATGTTAACTTATAGTTTTCTAAGATGTCTGGAGTATCACTGCACATGCCACCATCACCATATGGGGAATTACCACACACCCAAACTAATTATTTTATCCAGTTTAGAGACCTACACCCCTCCTCTGCCGGTTCCTGTATGTTATGTTGTTCTTTCAAATTATGTGGACCAAGCTTTGCAGGTGATAGACTATGTGTTGCATGGACATAGGACCAGTGGTCAGTTTGTAAACCAGTGTTGTTCCGGCACATCAAGGGGAGAGAAAAAGCCACAAAAGAATCAGAAGTCCATAGTTACTGAAGGACTTTGAACAATGCCTTTAAAACCGAACCAAACTTTCATTACAAACACAGTCATTTATTTGTACTTATTACTCAGAACATTCACAGTAATCACTGAAAATCAGCAGGTTGTGGGTTGTAAACAGCTGTGTGCAGCACTCTCTCTTGTTCATTCTCTTTTTAATTTGAGTTCATACATTCATTCAAAATAGGAAAAAGAAGGACTTACAAAAGTTAGCTCACTTCAAGGCTATAGGCAACATTAGGGCCAGATTAAGCCCTGGGACATAGTATATATGGTATAGACAGAGTGTTTTGTATTATGATTTTCTCAAGGTTCTTTGGGGTTACCTAGGTTACAAAATGGTTTTCAGGGAGCTTCATTTTCATGTCACATGTAAGAGCACATGTAACTGCATGGTTAATTGCAGGGTTATTGCAAAACCATCTTGTCTCTCTCTCTTTCTCATTGACTTTCCCTTGATTTCCCTGTCGGTTCACTTTGTCAAGTGGATTTCTACAATGGGGAGAATAGAATTAGGGCTGCCAACGACGAACGCCATGAGACAACTAAATTAAATGGATTATGTCTATGTTCTCCTCCATTTCAGAATCATATGTAGTGAGCTTTTTTTCTTTTTTCTTTTTTTTACTTTTAATATCCGCAACCACCCAGTCCATTATGACAACCAATCTGCTCTAACCCACAGGACCTGACCCGACTCGCACACAATCAACTTTATGGACTTTATTGGCACAGAGAACTGAGAAAATGACAGACAAGTCTGAGCGCTGTGGCCCCTTTCCACAGTCCTCATCCTTTTGGGACCAGTCTAGCCATCATTACTTTTTCTCTCCCTCCGCCGCCCACAGTGGTGGGAAAATCTATGGTGAAAATGCAGACAAATTGTTCCAAATGGTGGTCTTTATTTTTTATTAGCAGCAAAACAGGTAACCCTTCGTTAAATCAATGAACTCTGTCTCTCTGACAGTAAGAGTGACAGAGAGAGGGTGGAAGGTGGACTATGCATGCAATGTTTCTGTAAGTTATTGATAGCTAACTCTGACTGATGCCCTGACTAAACCAGTTCTATTTTCTTGTAAACTAACATGAACTTGCCCGACCCGAACCTCACTAATAGAAGCAAGAAGTATTTCCGCAGCTCTATCGCGAAATAAAATATCTAAGTATTGTATACTCTTTACCTTTCTTCATCACATTTTTATTCCTTTAAAAAAGCATTAGAAAAAATATCCAGCAACTGTTCTTCCTGAGCTTCAGTGTTTTTTAATCCTGCTAAAAGCAACTGGTGACCTTGTGTTACAAATCTTTCATCGAGTCTGTTTTATGCTTTGGTCTAAAAGCTTGGTGTGGATCATAGCAGTCAATAAAGGTAGCCAGCAGTTGTCAATCTCAGTCATTCTTGACAGCTTGGCAAAATGAAATCTAAAACCTCCTCTGATTCTTGCCTTAAATACAGAATTAGAGCTCCTTCCTTCAGGGAGGCAGGGCCCAATAGATTTAAATTCTTCTTTTTAGTATGTATAATAAATAGTGATGTGCAGTCAGGGTAGGCAATGCCTTTTCACAGCTGAGAGGAAATGCTAGAGAACGTGGTCGCTGTATCAAGTGATACATTTTATGAATTGCATATATTTCACTTTAAAGTTTCATTGTCTGAAGATTATGAATATCCTGTTAAAAGTGTAGAATGCTTCTTTGGCCACAGCTCGCTCTAAAAACTGTTTCCTCAGTGCTGAGGCAGATGCTAACTGTGCCTCTGTCAACCCTATGTTTTCATACATTTATGCTCATAGTCTACTATCAAGACCCATTTATGCTCCCTCTACCTACAGTACCAGTCAAAAATTTGGACACAGTTTCCCATTCAAGTGGATGGGAAGGTATGTCCAAACTATTGACTGGTACTGTACGTGAATGGATACGTCCGTCAGCGCCTACATACCTCCATACCTCCTTTACTTTGACATCGATACAACCGCAGGCAAGCTTCAAAAGTTTTGACAACAACAAATGTGGCGACGGTCGTAGGAGGATGTGATAATATACCTAGTATATACATAGCGGCAAAAGCTGAGTTAATGATGTAATCGGCGGTGGTCTGCGAGGCCATTAAGTCTCGACAGTCTTTTTTTTCCATGTCACATGATGTGGTATCCACGGCTTGTTGCTCCTGACCGTCCTGTTCCAGACTTGTAATGAGTTGCCTTGAGTAAGACAATTGGTTGGCTTGTTACACGTCATGTAAGGATGGCTACCAGGTGATAAAGACCCCAGTGTCTATTCAAAGGACATACTGACACCATATGGATGCTGTCTATATTTGAAAGACACCATGGCTATATAATGGTACATAAAAATGGCATTAGAAGAAAAAAGACTTGACCCGTAGGCCTATACTGTTCGTGTGGGCTCTCTTATGATCAAGCATCCATTAAATATGTTGAGCATCCATGGGAAAGGCTGATCAAAATAAATAAATGACTAACACTGCTTCTTTGTGTGTGTGTGTGTGTGTGTGTGTGTGTGTGTGTGTGTGTGTGTGTGTGTGTGTGTGTGTGTATTTGTGTGTGTGTGTGTGTGTGTGTGTGTGTGTGTCTAAATACTCCTGATGAATACCAAGGTATGGTAGCCATTTGTTGTGAATATTGACAATGTGTATAAATACTGTATGTGCAACTGAGTACTGTGTGCTGGTATGGAGGAGCCTGTTAGAGTCTGTAGCAGAGCAGTGTCACATTTCCATTCGTGTCTACGTCCTAAAAAGACAAGTACGTACAATAAAAGTGATTTTTGTGACAATCCCCTCGGTGGTATTCACATGATTTAGACACCCGCAGCCAAAAACATCAATCTTTATGTTTATTGCCATCTATTTTGTTATGTGAGTCTACAATGAGTGAACGCATTGTGAGCTAGATGTGTCCATTGATTAGGTTTGATTGTGCATTAGCTCTACATCTGACTGACTTTGCAAAAGGCCCCATTCATTTGTTGATCTACAGAACAGTCACACCATTGCATTTAGTTCATTCATGCGTTATATAAACTTGTGTTACTCGGATATAGACGTAAACCACATTGAGATTTTATCGCATCTTATTGCCAGTAAAATCAACACATTTTTGCATTCATTGTTACCAAAAAGCCTAACCCTGTCTTACTGCCCTTTTTCTGATTCGCTGGTTTCACCTTTTTTGCCTTAAAATCGTGCATTTACAGTCAGCCACCTCAAGACTCAGTATAGATTTTGGAAATGGTTTTAAAGTGTGTGAATTCCCCACTGCTATCACTGACAGAACCCACATAAGAGTGGAAGCAGAGAGCATAACTGCCACACTGTCATTTTTAACAAAGCAGGGTTTAATAACAATAATTATTTTTAATTTCTTTTAAGTAATGCATAAAGAACTTTGGCAAAGAAGTTAAGTCTACAACACTTTCACCCAATGGGCGCTGCATTTCACAGCACCTCAAAAAGTAATGAAGCTTAAGTGCAATGTCTTGTTTTGCCTCTGGTGAAGCGATGCTCTTAATCAGTCATTTTGAATAAATCTGGTCCCTTGTTTGTTTCTCTCAAGCAGCATCAACAACAACATTCACGTGTTTACGGAATACACATCTCTAAGCCTACCACTTTATTTTTATGTAGGCATCTAATTCCCTAACACAGGATTAACACTCATACCCCTCCTGTCTCATTCCCACAGACACACTTACTGCCTTTCATATCAAAACCATTACCATAATCAAGTAGGGAATAATAACTCACAGCTGAAGTCATTGTCCCATTAGGAGGTGGTTGTCTTCTATTGTACAGGGATGTCAATACTATAGAGAAAAGTGCAACAACAGAATGCACTCACCCTGTGATTGCCTCCTCATTCATGAGTCAGTGTTCATAAGTTTAGCTGGATGTACTCATGTACATCCTGTGAGATTGATGTCGCTGATTAAGGGAGGAAATGTGCTTTCCCCCTCTGATTGTATGAATGAAATACATTTTAGGAGAAATTACATTAATTACACTTTTCTTAATTTAATGAAAACAATACAATTATATGTAACAAACTGTAAAAATATTAAAAATGTTAGTGCGTCTTCCGCATTTCCTCATTTCTTTCTTTCTTCTGTCCTTTTTTTTTTTTTTTTTTTTTTTTTACAATTGTGACCAAGTGATACTCAATTCATAGGACTCTGAATAACCTAAATTATTTGTAAAATGATTTTGGTCACAAAATATAGGCAAATTATTTAAACAGGACTACACAGAGATCACTGCAAAGCACTATAAAATAAAAAAACAAAACCCCTAAAGAAAAATAACTAGTGATGAAACTGGCCCATAAAATGCTCAAGTCTGGGAATAACAGTGATTGGCTTCTCTATTGGTGCCTTCGTTTGCTCTGAAAAAATAAAAGCACATTAACATACAACACAAAACTTAACATTTTTGCAAATATATACAATATAAAGTAAATAATATACCTTACTTAGCTGAACACAGTTCCCTCCCTCAGTCAGAGACATGCAGGTGTTTGGAATCTATATTCATAAAACACCATGTTATTTTAAAAAGAATAAAAACATGTTTAAAACAACCCATTTCTGTTTAAACATACCTTATTATGGTGGATATGCCTGTAGCAATCACTCCACATTTTGTCCCTCACTTAGCATGAAGATTGTAATCAACCAGCCTATAAAGGCTTGTCTCAGCTGCTCTCTCAGGTGTGTGTCAGTGCAGGAGGAAAAGGCCCAGGTGAGATTTCTGCATCCTTTTATAGACTCTGCCCCTATAATCTGGGTCGTTGCTAGACAACTATTGACTCCCCTTCCACACAAGAATAAGGCCCATTTTTATATTCATAAAACCTGTTTTCCTTTTCCTATGTTAGACATTGTTGCTTCCAGGTTATAAGCCTGTTTGTTCTGTTCTTCCAGCATTATTATGTCGTCTTACCCACAATTATTGGTCCTAAACCAAATGATTTACGCCATATATTTAATAAATTCTTAATATCATAGATTATTATTTCCAGTCAGTTTCAGCCCTCATACACACATACTGTATAGACCTGCACACCCACAGTAGAGAGCATTATTCTCCCAGCAAAAATATTGCTCACATGTGAGGGCATTAATGCACATTTTGAATAGGCAGCTGGCTGTAAACTCATCTCTT
Source organism: Chaunax sp. Z400 (assembly GCA_037577475.1). Classification (NCBI taxonomy): domain Eukaryota; kingdom Metazoa; phylum Chordata; class Actinopteri; order Lophiiformes; family Chaunacidae; genus Chaunax; species Chaunax sp. Z400. Next base: position 4,443,438 of record CM075199.1, read on the forward strand.
GTCCAGAGAGCGGCTAACAAAAAGCCCTCAGGGGTCCATTGTTCTCTTGGATGTAGGTCCTATATAAACATTAGGCTTGCTAACCTGCAATTCAGAAAGTGCCACTGGCTTTGTAGAGACAAAATAAGGTCAAGAGCCACTTTGCATGTAGGAATTACATCAATACGAATACAAACACATAAACAAAAAGAGATGCACACACACACATTTGAAACAACAGACAAGCAAATGCTTGGATCTAAACAAAGCACGTGCAACAGCGTACAGTTAGCTCTCATCATGCACTTGTTTTTCTGTTTGACAACAGGGGACAGAGAAACTCCCGTTAGCCTGGAGGGGACACTGGGCAAGGCTTAACGCAGCGAGTTTCTGTCCTCCTACCAAAATAACAATGCATTTCAAGCTACGAGACGCCACAGGAAGCATTTTATGTTCTGATGTCTCTTCTTTTGTAATCGGCATGTGTGCAAACAACCTGAAGCTGTCTCTATGAATTGCACCATAATGAAGCTGTTGGCATGAGTTTGAAATCCAACAGTTTTGTTTGTTAACCGACCCAGATTGCACAACCGCCTCATAAATTTGAAAGTCCTTCTGATGGCAGGGACACACAGGCAGCGTGTGCAGTGTGTGCGTCGGCTGCCTCGCTGACTGGCTGTCTTTCGACATGGAATTTTCTTGTGATAATGATCAACAATTATGAGGATGTGATTTTCCTTTCTCCTTGAGCAGAGAGAGATGGAGCGCACGCTGGAAAAATACTGCCCTTCACCTGATGATTTTTTTTTCATGTCTATGACACAGCTGTGACTTAGGTTGTCTTCTTATTGTCTTCTTACCTTTTACTGTCTTCTATTTATCTATTATTAATTACTTTGTTTTATTGATTTACTTTTATGTCACCATCATATTCATTCTCTCTTGTATTCATTGACCATTACCTTGACTTTTCTCCATCTTTTGGTTTTCTAACACCTGCTGTGTATTTTGTATTTTTATCCTCTATTGTAATTTTTCAGATCTGTCATTGTTTTGTCTGTCAAAGCAGTTGTTTTTAAAGATACTATAGAAATAAAGATAATAATAATAATTGTTATTATTATATTCTACAAGCAACGGCATTGAAACTGCAGTGAATGTGTGATCAGTCAGTTTTTCCATGGCTGTCATTTCCTTGCAAAGTTAGTTGAAATGATTCTATTTAATTCTGAGGTTACTAATGCAGCTCTGTAATTATACAATATTTCTATATAAACTGGATTCAGAGTCCAGAGTGCTAACCATTACACAATTAGCAATGAAAATGAACATTTAGCATCTAAATAGTGTTCCTGCAGGAGTTCTGAAGGGAGACGAAGGATTCACATTTGTCAGGTGTCTAGAGACATGATTCCCATTTTTGTCAGGCCTCAGAAGGGAGAAAGAAGTTGGGGAAAGTCTGAAGCTACAGTTAGCAAACTAGATGCGTTAGCATTTTTGTTTGGGAATTATTTATTGAAAATGGTAATTAGGTAGATTTACCTGCCAGGTTAGATTAGAACAAAAAGATAAAATAGAAAGCAGAGCAGAGCGCATTCCTGCAGCAGCTCCTTACCCCGTGACTGGAGGACCACATCAGCCACCACGTAACGGGTAAGGTAAAAGACATTGAAAATGCATCGAAAGCAGCTTTAATGAAATACCCTGCAGCAAAGCCGTGAAAAAACATATTTTCATTGTTGTTATTCATCTATTAAATGAATAGAGCCCTTGTCTGAAGTGGCGATCTGTCCAGAGTGTTTTTTTTTTGTTTTTTTGCATGCTGTGATTGGCCTGTTTTGACAGGTCCCTTTTACAGTATTAAAAAAAAAACACACTGCACTGATGCTACCAGCGGTATTTTGGTGGTTTGACACTGAGCTGAAAATGGCTTTCTGAGAATCATGAAATGAACTTGGTCATCATCTAACCAGATTATAGAGTAAATAGGCGATACAAAACTGTAATTAAAGCAGGAACATTTGTAAGGGTAACAGCAGCTCATTTATGATGTATAAAAAGCTTCAGTTCTTTAAATCCCTGCAGTCATTAAAGGCACCAAGGCCTTTAGCTTAAGCTTCCATTTTATGCGATGCTATGCTATTGCGCATGTTTGTCCAAATTGTTTACCAGAGCTGAACATAGGAGCACTTGTGTGTGAATGGGTGAATGTGCCATGTGTTATAAAATGCTTTACATTGTTGTTAAATCACATGTAAATGACTCACACACACCTCTGCAACATCAGACTGGTCAGTGTTACCAACTGGGTATAATGTAGGAGACACAGATCACAGGTTACGACATATCCTATTGGGGATAGATTCCCGTGGGGGTTGCCATTGGAAGCCAAAAAGGGGCGTTTCTTATGAACAGTCATTTTTGACTGGACGTCTGTGTTGCACTGCTTTACAATATCCAAAGAGGATATCAGAAGTGTATTCATTTGCTGAAGAAAAGTGACGTGAGTAATGTTAATATCTTTGTGTCTTTAAATAAGGTACATATTGAGCAACAGTATTGAGAGATGAAGTTAACTGCAGCCCTGCACTCTAAACAAAGCTCGTAGTCACAAAAGACATTCACACAAACCCAAGCAATGTTTTTGCCTTATTATTTCTCTAGTGATAATAATCTCATACAAACTCTCTTATTTAGAAAGTTAAGAACAAAACTAAACTCTTATTACAGATTTTTAAAAATCCTGTAACTGAACAGTTTGGTATCTGCCTTTCTCATTCACACAGTGTGTGTTAAAGGAAAGCCACATTAGCCTTTTTTGGTCCATCCTGTTATATGTTTAGTGACAAAAGATAATACATGTTAATCAGTTGTCATTGCTGCAGATTGGGAACACTTGCCATGTTGTGAGAACAATTACATAAAAATAGCTGTGGAGGGAAAGCGGCCATGTGGTTGGTTCAACTCAACTCACAACAGATGCTAAAAGCTGTGGGTGTATTTTTTTTAACATGAGCAATGTACAACAACAAATATGGGAAAATACTGAATCAGATTCAAGGCTGTACTGCTTTCACCACAGTTCTTTACCAACTTTACCTTTAAGTAGATTAGTGGTAGTCCATGACAATGAGTTCTTCCCTTTTCATCTCCTTACAAACCTCAACGCCCTTGCCCTTGGCATGACCCTGCCTCCTCTATGTGTGCTTACACTGCAAATTCAAAAGGTATTTTAGTAGAAGAATAACCTCTGCTATTTATAATTGTTGTTTCCATCTTATTTTGTTGTTTACTGGGCGCTGTTCATTGCAAATGTAACATTTACACTATGTCACACAAGATGCTGACGGTACTGTTACATCTCACACCTCTTTTCCTTGCTATTTAAAATATTACAATGGGGCGGCGTTATTCCTTGTGTTGTTCAGTGTATGTAATTAAAGGTTGCATAGAGCAGGGTCTTCATTCCAGTGTTATTGTGCAGTCTCTGTATAAAAAGAGCTGAAAACAGTTCATTTGAGTCTAAAACTAAACCAGTTCCCATTTATTATTCTTCATACTGACTTAATGTCGTGGAGAAAGATAGAAGGACTAAGACTCCGTTTACGCGACAACGTTTTTGCTGAAAACTGAGATGTTTTTTTCTTTGCATTTTCAAAAAGTTCTGCATTCACACAGCTTTGTTTGCTAAACGATCCCGGTACACACGGATACGGGAAAATTGATTGATTGAAAATGCTGTAGTGTGCATGCCAAGGCAGTAGTTGGTGGTGTAACTTTTAACAATCAACACAACAGAACAAGACCATAGTTGGTTCAGCAAATGCATGTTAGAGGAGTGTTAATAAAGACATTGTTTTGTTGTTGTTGTTGTTGTGGCTATGGTTGGCAGTTTGCTGTCTGTGTACGCGATTAAGGCTGACAGGAACCGTTACAGGCATGCGCGAAGCGGGGCCTGTGTCGTCATCCTTTTCATGGATGTTTCAGTTCCAGATATCGCCATTCTCGTGTAAAGGGACGGCAAAAACGCAGCAAAAGGTTTCATTTTGGGGTGTCACGTGTGTCTGTATGTTGAGATGTTAAAGTACTTTCTATTTGTCTTCAGTACTTATTGTCATCTGCTGTTAAAGATCAGCCAGCTGCACAGGAAGAAAAGGGTAAAAACAAAGTCTGAATAATGTGAAACCAGTGGTAAAACAAGCGTAGGACAATAGAAACAAAAGGTCTAACCCTGGGAAATGACTCAGGTACAAACTTATGCATCTCATCACGTTCTCTTTAAAAGTGACACTAATTGTTAAAACAGCCTCAAAGCCTGCCTTAATGAGTCTCCATAGTATCCTAAATCTCTTCTATTGATCTGGTGAAGCGTGCCGCCACTGCCTAGAGTGGAAGGAATTATTATTACAGTATTCATTCATATAGACAACACTTCACAGCTATTCCTGGCCATATCTGAGTTACTGTTTGTTTTTTTGCTCTTAAATATCACAGGTTATTTGGAGGCGTTCGAGGACTTTGGTTGACTGTTGACTCCATCAGGGCTGTTTTTGTTAAACCGCTGGCAATAAAAGACGCTACTGACAAATGTGTCACTTTTTAAAAATTATTTTTAATTGGTGAAAGCAGAAAAGGTACAACATGATCGTTCAAATATATCACCATATTTTAACGGTAACAACACAAGTCAGTAGAATAAAATTTCAAAGCAGTTTTTTTAAGTAAAAATAAAATAAATAAAAAATAAATAAAAGTGTCACTTCTATGAGTTAAAAACTGACAAATGCATCACTTCTATGAGTTGAATACTATATGTTCTGAAGGTAAAGGTGCCACAACCAAGAACATCTTATACCTGAAGAATATTTTTTTTTAAAACCCACCTAAAAGCCACATCAGCAGGTCCTGAAGTGGGCGACAGCGAGATGAGCTCGGCTTTGCTTTCACTGTCATTAGCAAAAACATGTACACTCATTCATGGACTAATGATATGCTGCAAGATCCATCTCCTCTCGAGCTTTCACCAGACCATGCTGTGCAGAAAAATACTGCAATACATTCCACATGTTTACCCGAATGGCTTGATGTCAACATGCATGTTGTGACCATCAGTAAGAGCCCACAACTCAAGTCACATGTAGTAAAATTGTCATTAAAGAAAAGGACTCTGGAGGGCATTTCAAAGACATCAATCTATTTACACCGTTGAAGGGCTGGGGTGGGGTCGGAGTCATGCTCTGCATCCCCCCTGAGGGAAGTCGTAGTCATCTCATAGAGTGGTTTCACTACACTCGCAAACTAGAAATTGACATGTGCAAATGAAACAAGGGTTACATAAATGTTTCTAAATTCGAAAGCATTTCCCAGAAAAACAATTTACAGTATCGCCCAGCAACACATTGCCTGACAGCTGCTTGCAATAATAAGCTGCAGGAGAATACGAGAGCTGATGTTTTAGCTTGTGCCTATTTGAGGGCATGCTAATTTAATTTTAATGCATCCATCTGTGCATTAACGGAAAGTGATGATGCAAATGAAGGACAAACAAATAATGCGTGGACAATCACAGACTTTATGATCACATATTTATGGAAATGTGTTTCTGGAATTGTAAGGAATAGTGGGTGCAAAACAGGAGTAAAATAAAAGGATCTTTTATATCAGCATGTATGACCTGAGGTAGGAAAGAAACAAAACAAAAACATTTTTTTCTCTAATCTAAATGCAGTAGTTAGGAGTCCTTGCTTTTATATTCTATTTGATCCAGCCTGCAGTAAGTAATGTAGTATGCCATATTTTGCACTGCACTGACTGTAATGAATACAACACACAGGTTCGTTTTAACAAAATAAAAAATAAAAACAATACCATGATAAACTTGTCAGACACCAATGGAGTAAAGGAAATAAACAAGAAAGGACTAAATATGACTTAAGTTAGATTGAAACTTTCACAAACAAACATTTCCGTTGTATAAATGATAGAAAAATTACATTGGACTAAGCAGTTTATTCTTGTGAAAATGTTTGCTGATGGTGACACCATTGTATTTGCATTCAATCATTTTACAGTTCGTATGGAGTAATACTAGTTCATCATCATCTGTCATTCAAAGAAATGTGTGAAGCATCAGAAATGAAACATCAAAGAAAAGGGCGCTTCATTATAGTTTAAGAGGAAACTTCTGAAGGGACCAAACTGAAGATTATCATCCGAAACGTCACAATCCAAAACAAATTATAAAGTCATTGATGCACATGGATATAGATTATCCCTGCAAGTCAGCAGGTTGCAGGATTGCAAATATAACGGCAGTGACATTTCCTCCAGATGCATTCAGCAAAAGCAGAATAGTTTGTATGAATGTAATTTCCTTGGGAAAATGGGTGGGTGAGGTGTCGACAATGTGTATTTTTTCAAAAAATGCATTTGCAATGAAATTGTAAAAGCACAGTGATGTGATGTGACCCAAGGACTGTGGTGAGTAGATTGACCGAAGAACCTCAGTCTTAAAAAACGAGGATGTGACTTGTATCAGCTGGCATAATTTGTCTAGTGTCAAATTGACTTTTGATTTGCAGTGTCTGCAATGATAAAAGAAGATAGGTATTGTGTGTTGGCAGGAGTACTAACCCTGTCGTTCAGTCTAACATGAGTATATCTACCCATCATTGCTTAGATTTCCTGACTCAACTTCTTGCTCTGTACACTCATGACTGCACTCCCGTCCACTCCTTCAACACGATTACATTTGCAGATGACACCCCTGTGTTTGGCCTCATAACTGGAGGAGATGAGTCAGCTCGTAGAGACGAAGTCCAGAAGCTGTCGGAGTGGTGTGATAAGAACAACCTGGCTCTTGGTCATCGACTACAGGAAGCACAGAGCGGGACCTGCCCCCCTCTCTATTAATGGAGACTGTGTGCAGAGGGTTTCCACCTTCAAGTTCCTGGGAAGTCACATCTCAGAGGACCTCTCCTGGTCGGTAAATACAATGTCGGCGGTAAATGTAAATGCTGGTGACTTTTTACCGCTCCACCATCGAGAGTATGCTGGCATAATGCAGCACAGTGTGGTACGCCAGCTGCTCAGCAGCAGACAGGAGAGCCCAGCAGATGGTTATAAAAACTGCAGAAAAAGACATGGACTGCTCTCTGCCCTCCCTGGAAGATATATCTGACTCTTCGTCTGCAGGGCCAAAAAAAAAAAAATCACCAAACTGTTCACCCCGCTGCCCTCTGGAAGGAGGCACAGGAGCATAAAAATACAGACAAACACACTCAAGAACAGTTTCTGTCCCTGGTTCCAACAGAACACTAAATTCCATCAGATCATCGTGTGCAAAAACAATTAGAAAACACATTTCTTCTATTTTTATAGTATTCATTTGGATATTTATTGGATGTCTTGTTGTCTGTTTTAACGTGTCTGTTTTTTAAACTGTCCGTTTTATAATTTGATTTTGTTGTACGTCTTCGTACATTGACAATGAAGGCTTTGTGTTTCTATTTCTATCGCTTTTGCCAACCTAGCAACATTGCATTTGCACCAGATTTAGAGATTTGTCAGACTCCCTTAAGTGACTAAACATCACACAAGAGCCCAGAAACAAATCTGATGACTTTTTTTAATTGGCATCAGCTTCTTTTTTATGCCTACACTCACCAGCTTGGATAAGACTGGTGGCTCACATAACGTTGGCCATGAGAGTTGTTAAGTGTGGCAGGTTCGATCGCCCATTCAGCAGTATGAGTGACGCATGAATGAGCTGCTCCTCTAAAGGCAGTAGGAGGTGAAAGACCAGGCTTACAAATCTTGATGAGGATGCTGAGTTTTCTTTGAGCTTTTACAGTAGATCGCACATTCATTCATTCATTTTCTGTAACCGCTTATAGGGTCGCTGAGAGGCTGGAGCCTATCCCACCTGACTGTGGGCGGGATACATGGCACATTAACTATTATATTTTATCATTAATAAAAGAAATAATTTCAAAGTCTGGACATGAAGTTGGACAAAACAGGTGTGAAATTTTGACTAGTTTCTGAAATTCCATACAGCACACAATCAATTGAGTCGATTATGTTAAGGTTTTGTTTTTCAGTGTTGACTCAAAAGCAGACTCAGAAACCTGAGCGTAGAAAAAAGGGGAATTTATTGAAGACAGGGCTGGTGAATGGCGAAGGAATGAAGAGTTCCGACTAATGGCTGGGTCCGGCTGAGGCTCGGGCAGGTTGCTGGCTGAGCAGGGTGAGGCATGAGAGAAGAGAGCTGGAGGTGTCTGGCTGCAAGATGTTCCCGGAGACAGAGCGAGAATGAGCGAAACATGAGGAAAAACAACCGCTGATCGCAAAGTAAACAAATCACGAGAAAGCAGGCCGATACATCTGCCACTGAGGCTGATCAATTATCTGGGAAGAAGTGAGAGGCGAGCCGGGGTTCTTTTTCCTGAGTAATGAGGAGGAGATGAGAGGCAGGTGTGCAGCCGAGCCAGCAATCAGGTGTGCCCACAGCCACACGTACACAGATACACACAGACGCACACACACAGACAGGGAAAGTGGGGAAGGGGAGAGCAGGGAGGGAGACAAGGAGACAGCAGGGAAAAACACATAGGGACAAAACTGGGAGTTGTGGTGAAGCCATGACAGATTAATCAAAACAATAATCAGGAGATTCATCAATGAGGAAATTAATTAGTTACAGTCCATCAACTAACTACAACATATTGTGTTAGAATACAGTGACAGTGTAACAGTCATAGGGGCAGTTATATCACATTTACTCAGCAGGATTAATGACTCTATTAACTACATTTGAAAGCTCATGAAGTGATGTTAAAAAAAAGTACAGCTGAATGTTTAAAATACCTAAAATCATCTTGAACCTCAATGTATGAAGATCGTTTCAGGAATGAAGAACTGAAGCAGTGCTTGCTGCAAAAGTATTCAATAATATGTGCTTGGAATAAAACATGAAAAATAAGTCCAAATGTTTGCTCTCGCTCTCCTTCATCATGATAACATCATAAATACCATCTGATGTGTGATATTACATCTAAGTCCATATCAACCAGTTCTGGTCATCAACACGTCATGTAAAGCTTTCATTCACACTTTGAAAAATGGGATGTTAAACATTCTGAGGGTTACTGCTTAAACAAGGAGTTTAAACGTCATTATTTAGACATTTAATAATGAATTAGCGCTGCTGTATCTACAGTAGGTCATGCTGCGTTACAGGTAATTGAATTAAATGTTGCACAGTGAGCTGAAATAATATATTCACCTTTTATCCAAAATGAAAATTGTGAATGTGGTTCTGTATTAAAATTGCCTCTATTACCCAGAAACTGTTGAATTAACAGAAAGAAAATGAGACTATTTTATTCCCTTTGTCAGCTGTGGTCCTCACTGTGTTGCATCAGTGCTATGTGAGAGCTGCACTTGAGCCTGAAACCTTATCAGGACTGTCTTAGGATGATGTGATCCTCCGTTGAGCTCTGGAAATCCTTTTATCGTTTGGCCCTCCACAGATGGGTCAGAGCTGCCAGAACCGCTGGGACAGAACAGCTCCGCTGTTGCCTACTAATACAGTAAATACATTAAATATGTCTCAAGTCTTGCTGACATTGAGTAGGTGCATCCTTGAGTGATTCTGAATTCATTTGCATCATGAACAGTAATGACACACACCAATTGTACAGTTTAAGGGCATTGGAACATCATTCATTGTTTGTCCTAGAGAAAAATATCAGCTCTAGTAAAATCCTTTGTGTAGATTGGGCACAGCATGAACCAGTTAAGAATATACGACACATTATTTTTAAGTTGCTTTATCAAATCTGTCAGCCGTTGAGCATCACATCCAGCAGTAAGTCTACGTTCACACTGCAGGAAGAAATGTGGCCCAGGTCTGATTTTCTGCTCATATGTGACTTTTTCACAGTGAGAACAACACAAACCACATGGAATCTGATCTTTTCCAATTCCGATTTGGGCCACTTCCATATGTGGTCCTAAATCAGACACAGGTCAGGTTTTTGGCAATGCGACCTCAGTCTGAACCGTCAGATCGGAATTCATGCGGCTTCGACTTCATCTTCCATCAAATTACTGCAATTATTGTTAATTATTCTTGCAATGTTTTCAATACTGCAATGTTTGCAGGATAACCTTGAGCTGATGGCTACCTCTAGTTGACAAATATTAAATAAATAGAAGATAGATTATTTCATGTAGGCTTACCAGAACTGATGATCGACCCCCTGCAGAAGGACTGATTTACATCCTTTGTGACTGAAGTAATCAGTGTGATTTCTTTAGGGGCAATGACAGGAATATGACTCCCATCGATCGCACCAGAACACTGGAGGAAACCCCCCCTCATTCTGAAGCCATGTATGACCTCCTGAAGTTCATCTCCTTTGGGCAATTTAATGTAAATAGACATAAGGACATGGAGCACGGCCTTGCAAATTCTCAGACAATTGAGCAAACAGAGGACTTTGCGATGTCAAACAAGTTAGCCAATAAGTGGTAACATGCACCTGTTGCCAGCCAATACAACCCAACACCACCCAAGTGCTACGCTCTTTTTCAGGGAGATTGGTCGCCTTAACCGAGTATGACGCTGTGCTGCACGTGACTTCTTTGTTATTGTTCTGTTGCACATGCAGATCAGTTCAGGGCAGTTAACTGTTCATACAGGCATCTGATATAGGACACATTTTAAAAGTAATGTGAACAGCTACACACAAAAAATCCAATCTGAGAAAAAAATCTGAATTGTGCATTGCAGTATTTCTATTTTGTTCATTCATTTACTCCTTCATGTAAACAGGATGTGTCTTGTTTTTCATAGACCTGTGTACAAAAAATGAACACATACAGAAGAAAACACAGATGATTCATAAACACATATGCATTATCACAAATTAAAACATTTACAGGCGTGTTTTCAAATATACAAGAATGAACTTTTAAATTGCTCGAATGAAATAAAGGAATGTAACTTCATAAGTGTTTGAGGCTCGTTCCATTTGTATGCAGCATAGTATCTGAACCTACTTCTGCCAAGTTCTGTGTGAACAGGAGGTACAACTAATGCTTAAATGTCCTGTGACCTGTGTACGAAATATTCCACCAATATCAGTATGAACGCTGAATTTCTGTGAGTGTGCTGCTGGTCATTCATGTCCTTCAGTACAGAGCACACAGTAAATGTATCAGGCACTCAAAAATGTAAAAGAAATAATACAAAAAAATACAATAAAAACAAACATAAAAGGAAACATGATCTCACAAAACAGTGTTTAGTCCTTGAAAAACCAATTTGTCCATCTAAAGCTGAGGCATTCTAAGGTCTCAGGAACAGAAAAATAGTAAAACTTTAAAATTAGTATGGTGTGCTGTATAAATATAAGGCTGTGTGGTATTGAACTGAGATACAGCTGTAATATATGTACAGTATAAACTGCACACACTGTTTCAAACTAATACCATCGTTAGGTACAAAGGAATTTATCTCTAATATGACATACTTGTAGTCAGACGTATCAGAACCCTGGAGGTTGTGTGTCTCGTTCAAGGACATTTTAACAAGGATATACAGATTGATTGTTGAATCAAACCTGTACGTTACCAAGAAACAAATGTTCGTCACAAACGGTCACAGCTGCAAGGTAAATAAGAATTAAGATAACACTCTTACTGCTTGATTCCAACATAATTAACATCACTGACCCCTAGAATGGAGCTCATCTGCGTTCATCTTCCATGTTTGTTTTTTGTTTTTTACTCTCCACGACTAGAGATGTGATGCACATGGGAGACAATAGTTGCAGACTACATTTCAAATGTGGATCAGATGTGAACTTGTACATCAAAGTCTGCCTCTTTGTAATAGACCGACACACAGCACAAAACTCTCAATATATACAATACATGTAGTGACAGAAAGTAACATTAGGGACCAATCCTGCAGAGCAAGAAATTAAAGGAGACAAAATGTAATTTACTTTGGTGATGTGAGCTTCCATCTCTAGGCGTGTGTTATCAGAGAAACACATATACATCACATGAGTGCACTATTCTCTTATAAATATCAATTAAATCAAATACAAATAATCTGTTTAAACTAGTTGGGCATAAATTCATTCATTCATTTTCTCTAACTGCTTATCCTGTGTAGGGTCACGGGGGGGGGCTGGAGTCTAATCCCAGCTGACTCAAGAATATAGTTCTACAACTAAACAGTGTTTAAAATCATGTTTTATTATGAAGCAGCATCGTAAAAGGACTCGCATCCTTCTAAGACTCTAAAATCATTTCCAAATGAAGACAAACCAGGATGTGTTATAGGTAATGCAAAGGCAAATATACCTGCTGTTATCTTCTGCTGAAAGCTCTTCTCGCTAAGATTTCCTTGGACTGCAATGTGCTGGGTCTGCATTTTTCTTCATTTAGGCCCAGCTTATCTTAAGCTTATAGAGATGTCAGCAAAAACCCGTTTAAATAGCGCAAGGCTCTTAATTCATTACCAAATGTAAACTTTGCTGCAGAGGACTGCAAAATGGACTGAGGTTAAAGTAGAGGGTGTATACTCAACTAATTACAGTACTCTGTAAATTCAAGGCAACCTTGAGAGGAAAAAAAAAAGATTTTGCTTGCATTCTACAAATCTCCCGAAAGGTTGTATAATTGACCTACTTTTAAATGCTATTTCTTTCCTTTTTTCAGAACAGAAATGCACATTTTTTATTTTTCCATGGATGCATTCATGACAAGAATGAGAAATTAAAAGAAGTTACAATAATATTCAGCTTTCTCCAACACTGTCTCTGCCTTAAACCAATCACTCCTGCTCTGATCACATAACAGAAAAAGAGTCCAGGGTGTTAAACGCATAAAGTACATGCAGCTTTGTGCATATGCATCCAAAAAAAAAAAAAGCAATATGCACCAGCTGTCAAAAGATGCATGTTGACAGGTTTGTTGCTTAACAGTGGTCACAGAAGAGAAAGGTTCAGCTAACCTGGCTGGGAAAATAGATGATTCCACCCTCCGATGCAGAGCTTTCACCCCGTCAGGCTAAAGGCGAGGGGGAAAAATCCTGGCAAACCATTCATTTAACGGCAGACATCACAGCACTGGATAAGCCGGACCAAGTGCTGCTCCTGTCGGTGCCTCCCATCCACCCTTTTATCTGGTCTGACGAGACAGAATTGAAGGTCAGCGAGTGGACCCCCCTTCTCAGTGTCAGTTTGTTCAAAAGGAGGCTTTTAGGTGGCCTGAAAGACCCCAATGAAATTGAGACTTTGACTTCCCAAAAAACTGTGAATCTTACACAGACTATTAAGCTGAAAAACAGTATTTTTAGGACCAAACACTTTCTCCTTCAAAGCTTGAAAATATAAAGCTTGTATCATGACCTTTTTACTGATGGTGGCAGCTGTAGTCAGTTTGGATCCAACATTATTTCAATGGATTCCAAAAGAAATCCAGACTAATGTTGAAAATCAAACCATTTCACGACAGGGTGGCGCAGTGGGTAGCACTGTTGCCTCACAGCAAGAAGGTCCTGTGTTCAAATCCACCTGAGGACCTGGGACTTTTCTGTGTGGAGTTTGCATGTTCTCCCCGTGTCTGCGGGGGTTCTCCAGCTTCCTCCCACCACCAAAAACATGTAAAAATTGGTGACTCTAAAATGACTCTACAGTATAATCTAAAGCCAAACGTGCACGGTTCCCAGAAGATGCATCCTAATGAGTTTGGTGATCGCCTGACTCTTCATCCAATCATCAGTTCAAAATAGTATTAGTCTTTTTAACAGAATAAGCTCATGTCATTGTCATCAGCCTTGGCACTTTGTGTTAAGCAAACTAAGATATTGAATATGAATATGGATAGTGAACGTGAATAGTCAATGTGTCTGTATTTGTCATTGTGAGCATGACATAGTTTTAAGAACAAAGACCGATCCAACCATTTTCTGTGGCCAATTATCATGTGCAGGGTCATGGAGGGGCTGGAGCTTCTCCCAGTTGGCATTGGGCGAGAGGCGAGAGGGTACAGCCTGGACAAGTCGCCAATTCACCACAGGGCTGACACACAGAAAGACAAACAACCATTCACACTCACACTATGAGCAATTTAGAGTCCCCAATTATCCTAGATTGCATGTTTTTCAGACTGTGGGAGGAAGCTGGAGTATCCAGAGGGAACCCACGCAGACATGAGAGAAAATGTAAACCCCACCTACACAGCAAAAACTGGAGAGTTGAAATTTCAGAGTTAAACATTTCTGAGTTGATTTCCACTCTCAAAGTGTTATTTTAACACATTCTGAGTCAAATGATGTTCAGTGTTGGTGTTAATTGACAGAGTTGATAGCATCAGCGTTAATGCAACTCTACGGAGATGTAATTAAGCTCCGCCCTCACATTTCACCTCTTCGGATGGAAAGGAGACAAGGTGGCACCATTTTGCTCCTCTCACGGATTTCTGCTAGGTAAGTCTAAATAAGTCAAATTTACTGAAGAAATTAGAAATTGATGTTGTAAACTGTCGTATGTACGATGCAAATATATGGAGAATGCATTCTTTACAGAGCCTTGTTTGTTGCCAGCTCTGAAACAGGAATTTTCCCTGGTGATTAGCCATTAGCTTGTAGTCTATGGTAGCTAGCTAACCTGTGGATATTAAAATGTCTTAAACGTTGTTAATGACGATTTAACAGCAATTCGCATTTAAGTTGAAAGTGATTCAAAACAAATCTTAATGTTTTTACAATATAAAACCGTGTCTGAGGCTGGCGCAAACAGTAGCAGTGGTTGAGTGTCAAAAGGACCGCTAAAAGTTACCCAACATGTGGTCACATGGCTAACCTTGTCTGAGTAGCTATAAGCTCGGACATAAAACCTTTTATAGTGTCATTTATTTTCATCAGGGTTTGAGCCCGGTCTTAAAAGTATGGGAAAAGAAGGCATTGGATTCAAAAATCTAAAGAAGGCCCTTCAAGTATATACACATTCAGAAGAATATTCATTTCTTGTCCTTTTGTAGAACTAAATAAATCCAATAAATCTGTTTCCCCTCGTTTTAAGCATTTTGATATAAATTGCAGCAGTCTGCTGCATCTCCTGTCTGTGTCAATGTGGCACTTGCACACACATGTATAGATAGACACAGTATTGATAAAATCCTAACGATACCCATCCCTTTCCTCTGTGCAGCCAGGGCTTCTTAACTGTTTCTTGTTTTAAATGTTAATTTACTTTGTCAAACTCTCCTGCATGTCTCAGTAAAAATGCTGATCCAAGTCAAGCACAACCAACAGCAGAAGTACGTGAAGCTGGATGATGGCGAAGGACGGTTTGACTTTCTCCAATTCCACGAAAAAGGTGTTTATTTTAACTTTAGCTTGGTTTAGGAAAAGTGTTTAAAATTGACCCATATTCTTTTAAATTTTCATTCTTTAGACTCTGATTTCATTACATGTCTTTAACAGACTCTTTCATAAATTGCTAAACATATGTGCCTCTTAGAATGTAAACCATTATATACACCAAAACAGTCAATTAAAAAAAGCCAATTATCAACTTTCAAAGTTGGACTTGAAGGAAAATGGTCTATTTAATCTTTATACAATTTTGGATGAATGTACTTCTGTACTGCTCTGTAATTCACTCTGGAACAAAAAAAAAAGTGCTGACTTCGAAAGCACATAAATGTTTTTAATCTTACTATTTTCCAGTCATTGAGAGATTTTGCCTGCCGCCTGATGCAGAACTTATATACAAGGATGCAACAGGGACAGAAGTTGATGTGGAAATATTCAGTGAACTTGTTGCACAAGGCAATGTGGCGCTGACAGTTTTCTCAAGTCACGGTAAGATGTAAAGGCCGATATAATCAAGCACTCAACACACTTATAAATAAATTTATTTACATTTTTTTCTATTCTTTTAGAATTTTCTGATAGCTCCTTGTCTTGTGCTTCTGAGATGTCTGACTCAAGCTTCAGCTCAAGTGCATCAACTATAATCCTCGATGAGGTCCTTAGCAAAAGGCAACATTCTGAGGATCCACACGATGCAGCGTCTGCTAAACAGGTTGCCACAACACTAGATTCTCATGTGTTTACTAATGTTTTCACATTGTTTCACTCTCCTCTCTGAAAAAAAGCTGTTTATCACCATGTTTAGCATTCTCTTGTTTTTGTTTTTTATTAGTTGATTGAAGCTGTGCTAAGAGGCAAGTCTGGCGGTGAAGCAGTACTACAGGAGTACCAAACAACAGAAACCCTAACAGATGCCACAAGAAGACAAATGGTGAACATACTAGTGGCTCACATGACTGATAATCATGGGTATGTGTTTTTGTATTCTTTTTATTTGTGTCAAATAACTGCATGGCCATTGCATAAATTCGGATTACTAACTTAATATCTCCTCTTAGTCACCTCCCCACTAAAGCAGTCAAAGAGGAGTATGCTCTTGGGATAGTGACGCTGTTCCCTTCCCTCAAGGATCCATATACCAAGAAAGGCTATGTAATTATCATTCTTGTTTGCTTGATCGTTTCAGTGTTATTCTTACATGTTTATTTATTTTAATACTTGCATGCCAAGTGTGACAATGCATTTTTTTAAATTTCAGGAACACTTCTACGATGCTGCAAGCAGCACAGGATACATTTCTTGGTGTCTGAAAACAGTCCAGAGGAAAATACATTGAGGATCTGCAGTGACACAAAATAGCTCTGTGGACATTTCTCCAGGAGGCCCACATTTCCAAAGGACTGTTAATGTTGAAAGGCAGCTTGATGGAGATGCTTGCCAAGAGGCCATATCTTTGCTCAACCATACCACAGATAATTCCCTGATCCTCCAGAAGATGAGAGAGACATTTCAGCATCGTCAGAAGCTTGTTAATGACCCAGGCAGAAGTGCTGATATCCTCTCCATCTTCCCAAGATTCCTGGACACTAAAGGACTGGTAAGTTTTGATTGAGATGTTTAGCGTGGTTTGACATTTTAAAGTGGTTTCTGTATTAGTTATTTAATGTCTTCTTTCTTAAAGGTGGAACAAGACTTCACTCTCCTATTTGATGACGAGACATCCTCCAAGCTCCTTCAGAAATGGGATGTGATCTTCAAGCCAAATATCATACAAGAGGCTAAGCGGCTCACTTCAACACCAGAGTTGCGATGCTTGGTGAGGTCATCAGAAATTACCCCAGGAAGTGATTTTGATGAGGCAACAAGTGAGTTATATTTGTTTTACAGTTGCTTCATTCATTATATTTGTGACTATATGATTAAAATGAGGAAATGAGAGCACTGGTGAGTTAGAGTTACGCTTGATTTAATTTGTTTATTCTGTGTATTTCTCAAAGTCAGTTTGATTTTTACGATAAATATGAACAATAGATGCTGAAATTTAATGAGTTGTCAGTTAATTTTTGTGAATTCTTGTCCTCAGCCTATGACCAAGAAATGGCCTCCTTGTTGTTGCTGGTACATCTGCTTCCACCACCTCCAGGGGGACCGAAATCTCCAAAAATTAGTGCATGTGATGCAGCTGAAAGACTTGTAATCTTTCATAAGGTAATTATATAATTATTGTGATTATAGTAATTTGTCACGTGTTACCGTCTTAGCCTCACGTTTAAATGAGGGTTGTTAAAAAGTGGATTCAAGTCTTCTTCTGCATTCCCAGCTTGTACTAGCCTGTGAGAAGATGTTTGAATAATCACTATTTTGTAGTTTTCTTTGTGGCTGTACACTATTCTGATGTCTCATGTTCTCTTTCCTTATCCTTACCCTAGTCATGCTGCAGTTTGGACGAGCACCTCCGCAACCAGCAGGGTCGGCAGCCGTACCTCCTCGCTGTTGGTCGTCAGAAGAGCAAGATCGACAGCTTCTACATCGCCATGGACAAGCATCTCATCCCTTGTCAGGCAAATCGCTCCCTGTTGGCCATTGCTTATCACTGGGAAACCTTCACCATCACACAAAACGAGTACGGGCCAGTTAAATCTTTTTCCCTCAGAGATGAAAATGTGGTCAACAATAAAGTGCTTGAAATGATCTTGTCCAAAGATGTCTTCTCAACTAGTTGGGTTAAAGTTGATGGTGTTGAGTATAAAGCTGGACTTGTTGTTTGCAGTGCAATGGAAGGAGACATGCCAGTCTTTTGTCAAATAAGTAATATACTTTTGGTAGAAGATCACATTTTTTTTCTGACAGACAAGCTATTTACAGAGAAATTTCATGACCATCATCACGCATTCAGAATATTACGAAGTGAGGAAAGGTTTATATTGAAAATGTCTGAGCTTAAAATTCACAAGACGTTTGATATTCAAAGCTCGTATAATGTTTCTGACAACAGTTTGTACATTATACCTGCATTCACAATGTTTTAAATTGTGAAAACTGTTTTAATGACTGCATGGGTGAAAAAAAATAAATTTGTTTTGAAAATTATTTTGTTTATTGGTGTTAATTCTTATTATTAAATTTAAAAAATTTTCAATGTATAGCTTAACACTTTTGGGAGTGAAACTAACACTACCCAAATAGTTAAAATAAATGTAACTCTGAGCAGTGTTATTTGTCTACTCCCTTAGTGTTAATTTAACTCTGTTTTTCGAGTTAAAAAATTAACTCTGGTATAGTGTTAAATGTTCAACTATTTTGAAAGTGTTAAAGTAACTCTGGAGAGTGTGGAGCTATATAAACCCTTCAAAAGTGTTGAAATCAACTCTGTGAGAGTTAAATCAACACTGGACTTTTTGCTGTGTACGCCACTGTGCCACTGCCATTTTTGAAAAAGACTCACCATTTAATAAGCACAATTTTAAGTAGCCTTGGACCAATCCTCATAACCTGATCAAATGATTTAATACAAAATAAGGGAAAGTAAATAATATGCACTTTGTCATAATAATTTTAATTTTTACTATTTTTTCCACAATATAGAAAAAAGGAACATTTGAAAGCATGACTGCATGTTATCACCTCGCTCTGCTTATCTGCAGGTAGGTCTGCAGTTTATTTTTGGTCTGCTTGTCGTGGGCGGATTGAGGAGTTTGTGTTCACTGTATTTTGGCCTTACATTTCATTTCATACTGGAAAGGTTTAAGGCACACCATGCTTGTACACTCTGGATGGATGCATGGGTGGACGGATACATTTATAGACTGTATTCAGTTTGAATCAATTGTAATTCTGTATTTTTAACACAGCTAAAAATAAACAGTTAAAAATGATAAAATTATGCTACATAAAATACATAGAGGAGGGATTCGGTATCAGAAATCTTAAAAGTCTTTTGCAGTTTGTGCTCTTTCACATCTATGAGGATTTCCTTTCAAAAGCCTGCTATATACGTGATGAGCAATTACATCCCTTCATTAAGAGAATACTTGGCCATATTCTTGTACATGCATTTCATTTGCTCATTAGGGCAGCCTGTTACTATGGGTTCAGTTAACAAAATAGGCAAATATGCATTCCTTGTTATTTTGATGAACTGAAACAACATACATATTTTGCTTTCAAAGTATGATCTCACAAGTTCCTTCAGAGGTAAATGGATAGATGGATGTTTGCTTATTAAAAATTAAAAAGAAAATCATACTCCTTTCATAAACGAAAACGTTCGTAAATCTTTAATAAAGATTTAATGAGTTGAACATCTACAGTAACCCTCTTGCTTTTATTCGAAGCACAGAAACATAAAAATACTGCAAACTAACTAAATCATCTGCATGTAACCATGCTTATGTTTCTCTGTTTGTAAAGACAGACTGCACATAAAGTTAGCTAGTTTATTGGTGTGGATTAAATATATGCAACTTTTAAAAGGACAGAAAGTGCTACTTTTGCTGAAATACTGCTAGCATTTTCAGATCATGTTTGCTAAGTGTTTGAGTAAGCAGAGTATGTGTGGTGCCAAACAAATTTTGCTTCGATTAAATTTTGTCTGGCCATCGCATGTTACGCACTACGTCCAACATAAGTTATATGGTACAAGAACAGGTGTTTGGGGTGGTAGGACAGAAAGAGGCACCATTATCCCTGTTACAAGTAATTCAACTGTTAAAACAAAACTGAGGCTGTTATTTTGGAGAAAATAGTTTCACGATGTTGTGCAAAATGCAGAAATTCCTACATACCACATTAAAAAGGCACTAAATAATATTATATGATCATGTTATAAAATTTTTAGAAGGTATGAGATTATATGCATACACAGAGAATGCATATTATGAGTAGTTTATCTCAGTTTGATGAGATAAACTACTGATGTCATGAATGGCCATCAAAGCTGTGCGTGGATTAGAGTAAGTGTTTACATTGATGATCCATGTGAAACAACACCAAGTGAGAGTTTAGTAATCCAATATGCACTGAAACTAAAGGTAAACTATAAACAATTAGCATGCACAGCCATTAGTATAGATTGGGTTGTTCCTCCTTGAATAACAAAGACCTCAGTGCTTTGTCATGACCGCCCAAAGAATCCATTTAGTTGCCTTCCTTGAAGCAATGCTTAGGCCTGCATGGCTGCCAAACAACAGTGCAGTACATTTGGTGGCACAGTAGAGGTGACAGGTTTAATTGTGAATCATCTTCATTTAAACTGTCAAATATTTCTGTGTGTTTTATCGTATTATTCTGAAGTAAATGCGGATTGGAAATTGAAATTTCTATCGAATAATGACACCGTTCGCTTTTAGATTTGTTGCCATGGCGGCTCTGATAATAGTACCCCTTCAAAACACTTTAAGAAGCAAGAAGGTCAATGCAACACTAAATGTTTAAAGCTGCTTTCATGCACTAATTTGCCCTTAAGATTATATAGTAAATGTGGTTTCTTCAGAAACTGGCTGTTAAACTATGTGTTTATGTTTGTTCAGGTTTAAGATCACGAGTTGAGAGAGAGAGAGATTGTCTGATTGTCTGATTGAGATTGTCTGATTATCAGGCCCAGGTGAAGCGTGTACAAGGAGAAAAGAATAGGACCACAGACTGAACCCTGAGGCTCCCCATGTAGCAAAGCAGCAGGAGCTGACAGATGGTAACCCATAGAAACCACAAGATGTCTATGTGACATATATAAACTGAACCAATCTAAGGCTTTTCCTGTGATACCAGGATCTGTGTATCTGTGTATAAGGATGGATAGATCTGTGTTGTCAAAAGCAGCACTCAAATCAAGTAAGACCAGGATGGAATATTCCCCATTATCAGCTTGAAGGAGACCTTTAGTGATTCTTCTCAGAGCAGTTTCTGTGCTGTGGTTTTGATGAAAGCCAGATTGAAATTGAACATAATATTTTTCTGAACAACCTGAATGAGCTGGTCAACAACATGTTTCTCCAGCACTCTTGAGACTAATGTTAGTTTGAAATGGGTCTGAAATTATTCATAACAGATTGATTGAGGCCAGGTCCAGTGGGTGGACACAGGCAGTTTTGAATTGGTTAGGGAAAGTTTATCACATTCAGTAAAGCAGGGTAAATAAAAGGTAGGACTTCTTCAAAGAATTTTGGGGGTAAACTGTCTAGACTGCAGGAGGACAGACGCAAATGGGAAGTTCTCTCTACGAGGTGCAATGTAACAGGAGCAAATTGAGTTAATAAAGTTGGCAGACTGATCATTAAATATGTGGGAACGTTTCAGAGCTAGTGAAATTGACTGGGTAGAGGAGTCAAATTGATAGCACTTATGGATGGAAACGAGATCAGTCAACGAGAGGGAGTTAATGGTCAAGCTTAGAGTAAATGCGAGGACGAGAGTGCGGCCTCCTGTGTGAGTCGAGCCACATACATGTTGTACTTATTGAAGGAATGTGTAGTTTTTAGAATTTCAGGAGCAAACTGGTTAGGTGAGTCATCAATATGGATATTGATATCCCCTACCATAATAATTCTGTCATGAGAGGCTATGTGTCCGTAGAGCGGGAGATACATTCCTTCCTGATGGCTGCAACAAGGACTACAACAAATCATGGCATCCATTAAAAGACTACAAACCTCATAATTAGCAGGGCAGGCAGGACAATGGTTGCTGCCCAGTTGAGCAATATAAACTTACTGCTCTAGTGACGGAGCAGAGGCCATTACTTATGTGTACAGAGAGGAACAGGGCTTGCTCCAAATGACATAGATAACTATGTGTATTTTGATTTAAATACCTGCTTTGATTTAGCTGCACTTCTGACTGCAAGAATTAAGTTTGATATATTATGTGAAGAGGGAATATACTGAATTTGAACTTGGAAAACAGCACCTCGCTGTCTTTTTTTGTTCCTGCACACACACCACAAATGCTTCAAGAGAAAAGCTCCCAACCTTTCCAGACATCACAATGTGTCAAACCAGAGCATTTCTCCCAGCTCCAGCTAAAAGCCCAGAAGCCTTCCACGTTAGCATGTGCAGTTCCTGCTGCTGCTCAAGCTAAAGCATATGTTCCTGCTGTTTCCTCTCATTAGCACAAAAACTCTTGGTAAAATACTGCAGTCTAAACATAGATTCACTCTTAACAAGCCGTGTCAGTACAGCATTCAATATTTATCAGCCTCACAAGATCAGGTTTGTTTCTTCTCAAAAAAAAAAAACAACAACATAAGAACATATATACAGAAATGCCGAACGCACATCAAACTGTACAGCAAGAGAGCACAACTCATACGAGAGCCATACACCACAGCAACAACATGAGCATTTGTACCTATAACATCAGCACTGCATTGTCATTTTAAAACATAGGTGGGTTACAAAGCCAGCGTAGGCAGTTTACTGAAGAACAAGCCAGGGGCATGGTTGTAGGATGTTGTATTTTTCTTGTGCAGTTGTGTGTTCATTTAACACATGAGAACTTTGGTTGAATGAATAAAAATAACGAAACTATTGTAGGCTCATATTGATTATAAGCAAATAGATGGAATGATAAATGATATAATTCACAATGACAAATTAGAATTCACTTAAGAATATGTTGTATTTCCATGTTGTGCTGCTTGATATTTCTACATATTGTACTTTTTACTCCACTACATCTATTTGCTAACTTTGAAGATTCAAATTATTGAAACAAAACATAAATATTATGTATGCATTGCTAGTACTTTTAATAGTGTTTTGAAACTATATATGGTTTTTTAAAAGTTTTTTTTAAAATCTGCAATCAGAAAAAAATACACCAAAACCAATAAGTGGAAAAATGTCGCCTGCCTTGTTCATTTTATGACATGATAATTTCTATTTGGAAACAGTTACAATAATGTTACTGCACTTGTGATTTTCAACTGTTTGAAGAAAATGAGACCTTCAAGGAGTCAGTTTAGGGGTTTCTTAAGATGGTGGCTTTTGCAGTGAAGGTTCAAGAGCAATTTGAGGCAAGAAAATCATGTTCGTGCTGATGGAAAAAGAGGAAAAGAAAAGGAGTCAAATGAGAGAGCAGCAAAGTGAAAATGGAGGATGAACAATTGGTGTACAAATGCCAAAGCACAGCAGTGTGACCTGTTGCTGCTAACTGTTACCTTCACTATTTCTGCTCCTTGCAATTGCAGCATTGGCATGAAACCAAACAGAGATTTCAGTTTCCATGGGGGTTTTTTTTGTGTGCAATATGTGTCCTGTCATTGTTTCTTGTTTCTTGTTTCTTTCAGTGCAATTGTATAGATTTTACAGTTGTAGGGAGCACACTGTGAAATTGACGTTAAAACAAGCCCCCTGCCCGACGGTGACATTTAATTACAAGCTGCTTGTGAACGGTAACTAGATTACGTTCTGTGGGGGTAATGTGTGGATTTATTTTCTGCAGAATATCACAGATAACACCTTGTATGGAGAATGGTGCATGCAGAGAATGTAAAGCTGCAGTAGAGAAGGGAAAAGGAGGGACAGAAGAATGGAGTGGAGGTCGGAGGGAAGAACAAAGCTGTATGTCACAAATAAGAGCAGAGATGTCTTGTCTGGGGAAATTACCAGCTGCTGCGGTGGGGGAAGCACCCTAATGGGTCTTGTTAAGTCAAATCACACCAGTGGTTTGTTTCCTACGGGGAGCTGTGTGGAGACTGAAGCAGAGCAGTGAATGATGAGAGGCATACAAACAGGTCTCTGAGTGACATGCAGCCTACACAGCATGGGAAACCAGGGTTAAAGGTTAAAACAGCAAGAGCAGTGAACTAACTGGACTCTCCAGGTGTGTGTGTGTGTGTGTGTGTGTGTGTGTCTGTGTGTGTGTGTGTGTGTGTGTCTGTGTGTGTGTCTGTGTGTGTGTGTGTGTGTGTGTGTATGTCTGTGTGTGTGTGTGTGTGTGTGTGTGTCTGTGTGTGTGTGTGTGTGTGTGTATGTCTGTGTGTGTGTGTGTGTGTGTGTCTGTGTGTGTGTGTGTGTGTGTGTGTGTGTGTCTGTGTGTGTGTGTGTGTGTGTGTCTGTGTGTGTGTGTGTGTCTGTGTGTGTGTGTGTGTGTGTCTGTGTCTCTGTGTCTGTGTGTGTGTGTGTGTGTGTCTGTGTGTGTGTGTGTGTGTGTGTGTGTGTGTGTGTGTGTGTGTGTGTGTGTGTGTGTGTGTGTGTACATACTTGGGAGAGAAAGAGAGGTGGAGGCAGACAAAGTAGAAAAAAACATTATTTTTTTTACCCTGATTACATATGATAGCTTTAGGTGGTATTAATATTTTATATTCTTAGGCTACAAGTGAATTAGTTGTGAATAACTATAATTCATTACTTTACCTAATCACACAAAAGGTCTTTGAAAATTAAATGGCAAATTAAAACTGTATAGAGTACTCAATGTGGATTTAATGTTGGAAACACCACTTGGGCATAAATAAAGCAGAAACGTTGTGCCATTCTAGGAGCTCTATGACGCTGTGATGAGGCACAGAGGTGTTTTGAGATAATAGCTCATGTCACCATGATAGCATGCTCACAATAACAAATGCTAATGTTACATTATATAATGTTTACCATTGTTACCATTTAGGTTTTGCGTGTTAGCATGCCAGCATTTGACACAATTTTCACACTTTTGCCTGAATGATGGCCCATTCATCAGCAGCTATGCTTTGAGTGCTACTAAAACGTAACACTAAATGACTATTTGTGAGGATTTTTGAGATATTGCTGTAAATGAGTTACCAACTAAGTGAAATGGCCTTCATCCCAGGTTCAGTAAGGTTTTGTGTTTGAAGGGTTACCTGACTGTGTGCATTTTCCATGCAAATTTGATTAAAATGCCAACCCAACAGCCCCTTTTATAACTCTTTTGACAATGTGCTCCAAAACACTTCAGAGTGAAGAATGAGCTCACAAATGGATAAATGGAGTGACTGACATTGACTCCCGGATTTACAGTACAAAATGGATAATCAAGCATTAATGTGGGTCAAAGATTCATATTTGCATTTAAGATAGTGTACTTTAAAGAATGTGGCACAAATTGTTATCCTGCATACCTGAAACAACCCTTGATAGCATATCAGCGTAACAATATAATGTTGTCATGCACTCAGTGGTCATGAAGAATTGCTGCTTTTGTCTTTGCTGCAATTACAACTGTGATTCAATGTTTGTGTTTCCCTTGTTTTGCCTTATTGATTGAATCGAATGTACCTTTCAGTGCAACAATCATTTGCTGTTCATGTGGAAGTCACACGTCTCGTATGAGTGACACACTGAAGTGACCGAGCCATCGATTCCTTCATGTATCCTGGTGTTTGTTTGAAATAAACTGTTGAAATGGACATTCTCTGTTAGACACTGAATTCTAATTTTAGGCCTGCTTACTCATTATAATCATCAGTGAAACAGGAAGACCAGGAGGCTGTATTTTTTCAGTGACATCTAAAATGCTAGATCAGACATGCAACCTGTGTGACACCGACACCTCCCCAGTACAGTCACAAGTACACTTTCATGCCATACATGCTATTCTTTGACATGATGTGTCTGAACGTAGCCCACTAGTGGATTCATTTCAACTCATGTTGACTCAAAAAAAAAAGAAGAAAAATCACGTAATCCCTGAAGTTCAAGTTAAAAGTTTAACTTAAAGTTTAATAGTAGTGTAATAGTAATAATAGTGTAACTGCATTCAAGGGTTAGTATTACACTAATGTTACAATTACATCTACATCCATCTAGAACTATGCTTTAGAAAGTCATACTAAAACTGAGCCCTAAGCATTTAAGGTTAGCATTAAACTTGGAACTAAACAGACACATTTTAGGAAAGGAAAGGAAAAGATGACAATTGAAGCAGCAGCAGTCAGAATTGGTCTCTTGTATAGATATATGTGTAGGATGTTATGTTTTTTATGGACTGATAGAAAGTTACATGCAAATTTAGACATTAAGGTTTTATTGCACTTGTTTTCCACATTCATCCTGTATATTGTCACTGTAGTTTTGCCTGTTTCAGTTTATTAATAACCTTATATTATTTTGACCAAGGCAGCCTGGAACACAGACAAAGTTTTCAAAAACATGTTAAGGAGTAGTTATGCCGAAAACATGTTACTGCAAAAAACTGTTAACATTTTCTACTTTAATAAAAATGTAAACTAAACTGATTTCTTCAGTCTGGCCAGAAGCACGAGCCCAATCCGTATTTGTAGGTATCCAGCTGTGCAGACCTCAGCAGGGGGAGAAGGGTTGACTTACAATTTTAAGTGAAGACCTCCTGGGTTAAAACATGATTCCTCAGGAGAACAAGCTGCATCTAAAAATCCTCACTGTCCGTCATCTAAAGTGGGAGAGAATTTTAAACAGAGGCCAAACGACGTGGTGCTCAGTAAGCATGTCTTATCACATAAACACAACACTTCTGTGAGTGTTTCTCAAGGAAGCTGCAACCAGCAAAAACACAGGTCAAGCAAATGACCCATTCCTGAAGGGCAAGCTGCGTTTAATGTGTGAAAGTATTGAAATGTCTATTTAATAACTCCTCTTTAATACAAAGCAACACACAATACCGTCATAACAACGGCCTCCGAAATAATCCTAAGGTTAAATAAACATCTGCTACACTGAAGTGAAGTGAAGTGAATATATATATATAGAAGTATTTCTTCCAAGGCTATTATAAAGATCCTGGTGAGAGTTGTCTGTCCACTGAACATACAATACATGTAAAGAACTGCAATGTATGCTACCTCCTCTGACAAGAATAAGAAAAAAAACCTTTCTTCCCACATCAATGGAAGAAGGACATCAGGTGAGGCTTGGAATGAATACCTTATTCTCTGGAGTTCCCCCCTGAGCCTCAAAAGTTGTTTTCAAACTTCTCCCAACACTCTAACAAGACGTTATGTCTGTCCTCTATCTCACTACAGGGAGTGGGATTCTTGTGGTAAGTAGACAGAAGAAAAAAGTAAAACCAGTGCAGAAAATGTCGTCCTCAAGCTCCAAATCTTTTCATGTCTTTCCCTGTGAAGGCCTGTGTTTCATTCAAATTAGGTTTCTAAGATCTGTATGGAGTTAATTAGTCTGGGAAGTCACAGATTGTCATGGAGAGGGTCAAATTAAAATCCCTATATCCTCCTTCTCTGGAAGGGCCCTCACATCCACCCTCTGTCCCGACAGAGCATCCTGCTGACCAATCACATAACCAGACAGTAAAACAACAGGTGTTCCTCGCTCTGCCTCCCATTTTCATTCATCATTCTCAGAATGTGGAGAGGCAATTGTTTATGACATTTTCGACTTCTGTACTGAATTCCTCTTTTGTTACCATACAGTTGATGTGCTACAGTGAATTGCTCACTCCATGTAGGCATTTTTCTATAGCTTATTATCAAGTCTCTCCTGAAAGAACAAACAGCATTTATGCTAAACTATCACATACAAATTCCAACCTTTCTTTTATTTGACAAATCTGGTTTCTGTTGACATCAAAACAGCACAATGGCTCTTATAAAGGTCCTAACTTATTAATTCATTCATATTCTGTAACCGTTTATCCTGTGTTGGGTCACTGGGGGTGGGTGGAGCCTATCCCAGCGGGGAGACGGGGTGCAACCTGGACAAGTTGCCAGTTCATCACAGGGCTACATAGAAAGACAAGCAACCATTTTCACTCACATTCACACCTACGGTCAATTTAGAATCTCCAGTTCACCTCTATTACATGTTTTTGGTGGTGGGAGGAAGCCGGAGAACCTGGAGGTTCTCCAGTTGAAACACTGTGTAGATTCCAAAAATTCAAAGGGCTTTCTGCTCCAGTCCTTAATTTGTTCAAGATGTAATCTAGTAGCAAGGTTCATGTTATGGAGTAAAATCACCCTGAATCTTCGGGCCTCTGGTCGACTGATGACTGTTGACTGGTGTTATTTTTTATTCTCAGCTGCAACTCTGCATGAAAATGTATGATGACTGAGTCCAGATTTCTAGTCCATTGTGGATTGTTTGCACTAACATCTAATAATTCGCAAAGCACAAGGGATTACTAATTTCTGTTAATTCAAAGCTGTCATTATTGATGAGTCGCT
This sequence comes from Chaunax sp. Z400, assembly GCA_037577475.1. Lineage (NCBI taxonomy): Eukaryota > Metazoa > Chordata > Actinopteri > Lophiiformes > Chaunacidae > Chaunax > Chaunax sp. Z400. The sequence goes on from CM075199.1 coordinate 4,471,928, forward strand.
ATGAACATATAATTTTGTTTGTTTGTTTGCTTTTTGTGTTAGGGTCGTTTCTAACCTAGCATTCTTGCACCCACAGACTCAGCCTCTCCTCCATCACGTCATAATCGTGAGCGTGATTGCTCAAGGACATTCTTGAAAATAGCCTCGAAGAAGCCCTGTGTTCAATTTCATTAGTGGTTTAATCCTGTAGCACTATACAATTTGAATTATCTGCTACTGATGCCAAATGGCTCTTGTCCCTGTTTCAGCCAAGAGAGCAGTGCCAATATGATGCAGACAAGGACAACCATGGATAACAGACTTGAAGAGACTTAACAAAATTGTACTCGCCCTAGTCACAGTAACCGGTTCCTTCTTTGATGTAACGTTTTTTTCTAAAGAGTGAAGACGTGATCTGATTTCAGCATCTTATAGCCTCGTCTGGTCTTTGCACCTGCCTGACACCCTTAATTGTGATATCAGGCAGACTGGCATCTTTAGTCTTTTCTCTTTGACATTACAGACAAGTGCAAATGCTCAAAGTGATGTGTGTTCTGCAAGACAGAAGTGATGGGCAAACAAGAAAGGACGTTGGACGATCTGAAATGACAGAAGTGATGAACAATCTAAGACAACTAGTGTGATGAACAGCAGGAAACGGCACATCAGTGAGTAAACTGAATAAAAATAAAACAGCATGTCAAACAGAGGAAAACACCAGTGAAAGTCATAAACAACCAGTGACAAATGTCAAGCAACGAGAAGACGTATCGAGGCCAAGAAATGTGTAAACATTGATGATAATTAGCAGTATAACATGAGAGAGCAGGACACAACACTGCTGGCACACTCAATAGAACTCAGCACACCAGACTGATTGCATTCACTTTTTATCTAATTTGTTGTTTGGCTGACACAGACGACCCCACGAACCCATTTGTAATCAATTTGACTAATGGAGTAATCCATCTGGCTGAAACAGTGAGCATTCATTGTGTAAAATAGCCCATTGGCAGCTGTATGGAGGTGAAAACAGACAATTTACAGCGTAATTATTGTAGCCTATACATGAGGCCTTAGGCTGTATTTCAAAAAAGTTTCATGGAAGTCATTGAAAGGGTTTGATTCTGATGCATTTCCAATCACAGACTAGTACTTATAAAGTATGAGGCAACAAGCGAGCTGTGCCTTTTGTTCTTTCCCACAGCAGGATTTGCTTGTTGTTAGTGTCTTCATGACGGCCCACACTGACAGCACCAAACTCCTACTTTCCTCTATTATTTGGCATCATTTAGTTTACAACTAGCATTCTCGTCTTTGAAGTGTCTTGTCTATGGAAAGTACATGTGTGCTGTTGTGAGGAGCTGCCAGCAACCAACAAGTCTCAAATCATTACTCAGCATCAATATCACAGACAGGGTCATACATGTACCACATGTCAAGGACAATCTCTTCACTCCTGGTCCTTGTCTGATGGCAGAGGCGTTCTGAGGAATCCGGAAGATAAAGCAAACCAGCAGGTGTAACGATGAGATTGTGTGGACGTGTGGTGTTGTACAGCTGCAGGCAGCATTCATCTCATCTGACTGAGGGCAAACTGTCATGGTAGTGACAAGTCAGGAGGGATCACAGTAGCAGTTAAAGCTGAGAGCAGATTTAAGGATTATTGAAACCTGTGAATACCAAACACACCCCCATAGGGGAATTTATTTCTACTACAGTGACTATTTTTACTCTTCACGCTCAGACAGTGCATGTTTACAACATAGAAAACCTTTTCTTTGTAAGTCATGCCCTGTTGATTGATGCTAAAATTTAGACTGAAACTGACACTTAGGAAAAGATCTGCAAGTGTGACTGTGACATCATGAAATGAGCTCAAAGAGACTGCAGTAGGTCGATGTTGCTGGCTGGACTCTTCAGGGAGATTGTGACTGAAGGACGTCTGCTCTGGCCAGCAGCAGGATAAATCCCCTCATGGAGGTGGTGGTGGCTGATGACTCTGTTCAAACTGATGAAATGATGGAGTTGATAAATCTGTGATGCGGAGGTGGAGGGCATGCATTACAGCATGACAGAACTAGAGGTATAGAGAGAATCATATTTAAAGAGACAGTAGCAAGATGATGGGCTAACAATGAAGGTGTGTTACTGAGCTATTGGATAGCTGACGAGAACAGCTGATACCTCTATTGACAGCCCCAGACAATGACAGCAGGAAATTAAGACTGAGCATGCATGAGAGGTGTGAATGATGGTTGTTATGAGAAATGAATTCTGGCCTAATTGTGTAAATGGATACTCTTCCTGACTGAGCTAGAGCTTCATTAAACAAATTACACTCGAAATGTTCTGTTAAGGTAAGAAGTGGGTAAGAAGCCTGGCTAAGACTTAGACTGAATAATAGCAGACAAAATTAGCACTAATAAACCACACTGATGGAAATTGATTGGCTTTGAGTGTTTCTATCTTTCACCACTGATATTGGTCATCATTATCACTGTGGTTATTTATAATTGTGGTGTGGACTCAACCATCCACTCTTTCTGGCTGCTAAAGCAGCTTCGCCATACATGATCTAAGCTGTTGAATTAATACCACTCTTTTTCCCTCATGTGTGTCTCTTGTCGTGATGCTGCTGGCATCATCTTCTCCTTGGATGTGTAACGGCAGATCTTCTAATCTCAGCTCAGGACATTGCTTCAGCATTCCTCTGCAACGCTCAGCATTTAACACCGGCTTCATAAGCACATTTCGGTCCAATTCCTCCCATCATTTAGTCGGTAACCAATATATTGTGGTTACACATACGCAGAGTTGCCCATCCTTTTTCCCTTCCTGAAGCCTCTGTAAGACATTGCAGTCCAAACGTTAGTTTTTCAGGTGAAACTGCTACTGGAACTGAACTGGAACAATAAACATTAGCCTTTCAATTCTGGATGTGATTTTATAATCATGTTAATACCCCACCCAACTAATCTGACCCTCTCTCCTTATGACTTAATCCAGTTAAGCCTGATTGTTGAGGTAGCAGTGGAGGACAAACCAAGAGGAGAAAGAAGCTGTGGACTACTTAAGTGGATATTGTACACTCCACAGCCACATCTGATCTCAGGGAATTAACTATACTGGTCCACTTGCATTAGTGCACAGGTAACCTTGTGCATAGCTTTGCAATGGTTTGGGGTAATAATAAGAAGATGGCTGTAGGCTGGTGTGCATAAGCTGATATGAGTGCCATTGGTTTGAAATGTGTTTTGTCATATGTTTTGGATGTATTAGAATTTTGACAAAATGGTGCAAACTGAAAAGTTACATAATGACAAAAGTTTGTACAGTTCTTTCTGAGAGGGAAAAGGGGGATATGAACACTTGTATCGCATCTCATGATAATCCATCCAAAATGAACAAAATGTCAGTCTCAAGTCAAGACATCATGAAAATGATCAAAATTTATCCCAGGAAGTCATGATGATCCATGATTCAGTCTAGACCGAGCAACATGAGGCCAAAAAGCGCTAAGAATATTAATCAGGCTTAAGTACCACAAGAGTGAAACATCTACAGATACCTCATGATGAACTTCTCTAATTATATTGATTTTAAAAGAAAATAGGTAAGCCTGAAGAAGATCTACCAGATTGAAACGTTGCTTTTGTTATAAAATAGATTAAAGATTGTTTCTGGTGTGCAGACCTCTGTCTTTTTTTTGCAAAATAAAAAAATCAGATTAGGGTTGGATCAAGAATTATGGCAGCATATGTTTTTATATGTGCACAATTAAGAGTTCAGTGAATTTCTCAGAGCGTGGTGAACTTCTACTGATTTGTGGCTCTGCAATGAAACCTCGATGAGAGCATTATTAATTAATGATTCCATCAATACCTGTCGATGATGATGATGGCCTCATTTCCAAATGTTTTTTTCAAATAATTTTAATGAGAATCTGCAGGCAGTGACAAGATGAAGGAAAACTATCAGATCCAACAGAGAGTGTGAGACTTCATCCCCTGGAGGTCAACCCCAGTTGGTCCAGACTGGAATGGTGATGCCCCACTTACCTGATCTGTCCAACTGCTGCAGGCATTGTTCCCTAACTGCAGTGAAAATACTGACAAATCTTACAACAAATGTGGTTCTTTCATTACCAAGAAGCCAAGTATTTTGACAAAAAAGCCTAAATTTTTCATGGTCATAATTAGGAGGCGTTATCTTGTCATAAGTAGTCTTGTGTGTCTGTGTGTGAGAGAGAGAGAGAGAGACAGCAGTCAGTTCCCCTTGCTTTCCTCTTGCATTTTTGTCTGACGGTGCCGTAATTAAAAAGACACATTTGCTTGTTTGCCTGCAGTAATTACTCAGGAAGTGTGAAATAACCTCTCAACTCCACTTTTAGCGTAAGAATTAATGAACATTTCAATTAGCTCCTTGTTTGCTGTTTATTTTATTAATTGTGAGTCATTGTCTCTTAGAGGGGGAGGCAGGGGTCGATGTTAGAACTCATAACTTCAAATTCATGATGTAGAAATTATTGACTAAATAACCCCTTCTCCTCTTGAGAATTACTTGATAGACCGTGAGAGCCTCACAGTGAATTCAAGAACAAGGAGGTTTAGTCAAGCACCACATAAAGCTAACTATTGAGCAATGCCTGGAGAGGCCTGATAAGCATCACTGTAGGAATGATTGTTTTATTTCAGCAGAATGACTCAAAAAGTTATGAGCAGGTTTTGATGACATGTTTTGGAGGTGTGGCCCAAAGAACGATCCATTAGATTTTGGTGTCGATCTGGATCATCATCTGGATCCAGGGGCAAGATTTTTGCATCCAACTTCATGGATGCATAAACTACACAATGACATCCGCACAAGTTCTACCACAAGTCTGATCTTGATCCAAGCAATATTCTAGATCTGGTGATCCAGAATGTTGAAATTCATAGGGCTCATTCACGAGATAACAAAGAAAAACAATACAGACTTGAACTAAGATCAAACTGTAGCTGAAACTGTGCTGATTCAGTTTGGTGTCAGGTTTGACATATCTTCAAAAGTTGCTGAGCTACATCCTGAGGAAAACCACCATTGGTGGAATATTGTTTTTCTTGAATAACCTTAAAATTAATAATGACACCAATGTGATTCCAGATTCTAGGGGTAGATTTTCATGATCAAGGAGTCATATTATGAGGGTCAAGCTGTAACGGGACTGTTGCTTTTAGGTGCAGTGACAGACATCCTCCCCCTTGCATCCTCCCCCTTGTCTGCGTACTTAAAGATGGTCCTGTTTTCGCATGTGCTCGACACGTTTGTGTAGAGAGTGCATAAAAGTGGCGAAAGCATGCATCCTTATGGGGAGCAAGTGGATGAGCAAACTTATGGTTTGGATAAGAATAACTCAAGTCTATGTAAATCCACCAAAAGTGATACATGTACGTTTGTGTATGTGTTTATCGGATATAATATGCTCTGTGCCTCCCTTCCAAGAAGAGCTTTATTTTTTTTTTTTTTTATTCCACTTAGAGGGCTTACCTGCTGACACAGTAGGACTACTATGAATTCAGTCCATCTCTGTTAGCCATCCATGATAATCACACTCTGTCACGATCACAATCCAAATGAGATTAAGAGAACCAGGTAAAAAGGAGCTGCATCATCTGAAGCTGACAGAAATGAACACCATCATCTCTAAAACCATCAATTTCATTGTGAGGCTGCTTTGGAAATATAAGGGGGCAAAAGAAAGGGAACTGCTAACTGAAGGCTACAGTATCTCACCATGTATACACCAGTTTGTTACAAAGTTTGAAAATAAACTTTCTGATTAATTTCTATGCCAGTGAGCATCTACACCCTCCCAAACTAGCCCAGTTTTTCAAAGGCTTTTTATCAACAAAGTTCCATTGATTTTCATTTGCATATGCAAAACACTCAAAATTAGCAAGGGGAATATCAATAAGTATTCACATTACTTCCCTTGTGTAGCGGAACCTAATCAATGCTCATGAACAGCTTTTATTCCACTGTCTAATAAACAATGCAATGTAAAGAACCTGCAAGTCACTAAAGTGGAAAAGTCTGAGGCAAGATAAAATGTTTCAGGTTTATTTCTTGATAGAAAAATGAATTACATGGTGCTGACCTGATAGACTTAAACTATGATTTACATTGGAAAAATAGATGATCGGTTTGAAGAGGCAGTGAAAAACAAAGTATTATTGAAGTTTACAAATATATGACATGTATTTTAAAATGTTTTACGATGCATTTTTATTTCAAACAAGGGAAACCCTGATTCAGGGATTGCATATATGAAATATTCATTCATCAACACATAACATAAAAAGTTTACAGTTAACTTCCAATCAAACAAATCTCTCATTTAGACATCAAACTAAATAACCTGATAAACATGCATTATTTGAAAAGTGAAAAACATAAACAGACCAAAGTCTCTTCAAAGCAAAACCTTGAATCAATCAAAACATTTTTTTGTACAGTTTTCCACAGCGACGCATCCTTTTGTGTCATTTTTTGTTGTTGCCATTGCTGTAAACATAGTTGCAAACTTTCAAGTTTGTGAAAGTTTACAAAAAATCATCCACCTTAAATACAGAAGTAAAAACAAATTCATAATACATTTAGAAAGCAAACAGTACACACAAATATAGTTTTGTTTTTTAATAATATGAATCTGTACAGTTTATGTTTTTAATAATTTAAATGTATATATTTTCTTTATGTGTCCAGACATAAAAGGTTTTACCCACAATTATTTCAGTTAATGAAAACAGAGCCATTTGACTTAACTGTATTGCTCAGAGTGCTTCACAATGTCAACAGGCACTGTGAGAAACTGGATTCTGATGGACACTTTAAAATCAACCATTTTCAGAAGGTCATCAATTCTGAATGAAGCCGTTTCATAAGCAGCGAGAGAATAAGAAACGCTTATCGCAAGGTCATTGCCCCAGGGGTAGCAGGAACACAGATGTTTTTTTTCAAAAACCAGGGTCTCTTGGGCAAACAGCTAATTAAAGTGAAATAGGGGTTAATAATGATTCTACTGTACTATAAACCAATACCACAGAAGAAAAGTCATTCTCCTCCTCCTTCCTTCCTGCTATTACTCCACACTCTGCTGGGAGGCATTCGGTGAGGTAATTAACTTTGCTGACATGTTGCAAATTCTCGCCTCACAGACCGAAAGCTGGATGTGCAGATAGACTGATTGAAAAACTCCCATTTAGGTTTCAATCTTTAAATTATCCACGTCCGACCATATTTCTATGGTAATATTGCTGATAATCGCACTAATTTTCCACTTGGCAGGAGATAATAGTCGTGGCTTATCCTCAGCAACAAGAGCTAATTGCCATCCTCATTTTCTCAGTCATGCAAAATATAAATACCTACTGCAGTATTTAAGATGGACAAATGTAAAAAATAATTATGTCTGCAAGGTGAAATGAAACACAAATGCCCTAATCACAGTGGGGAACAATATGAAAATGTTTCCGAACTGCAGCTAGAAACTGATCAATATGATAAATATCATGTATTCCACCATGTGCCGTTTTGCTTTATTTAATTAACTTCACAGCAACGTCTTGTCAGTCTAACTTAGAAATCTTAACATTCTCATGAGTTGACAAATGGCCCTGTAACTGAAATATCTTAATTATTGATTCGTCTATGAAATGCTTTCTCAATAGAATGTTGAATCTCAAAAATGGTATTGAAATAGTGAAAAATGTGACTTGCAATGTATTAAACTGCTTGTTTATTCAATTAAAAAAACATTCAAATAAGCCCCTCTTAATATTTGATGAGCTGAACCCTGTGTTCACTTAATTTTCTTCAGGGGTGCACATAACATTTTTAGTCTGGTTCTCAAAGGTGTACTTGAAGATGTTGCTCGGTTGCTCACCTTTTGCACTGCATGAAGCAGACATGTTTCAGGTCACTGTCATCACTTGTAGCCACTTGAATTTGAATGGTAGGTAATAGCCTCCATATTTTCAACAGTGTCTTGCCTCCATGCAGATCATCTAATATTGTAAAACTTCCTTAATTTCACAAAGGCAATGCTTTTCTCACCACATATTTTCTTTAATTGTTCTGTTCTTTTTGCACCGCCTTTCTGTAAGTAAAAGCTTACAGCGCTGACTACAGCTCCGCCTGTGCAGACCGAAACCAACTTCGTCTTCCACTCATACCATAAACCACAAGCATGTTAAAAGTTGCAGAAGCTCCCTTTACTATGCCCTGTGCCGTTTGAGTCGCACCTTAATCAATTCATTAAACTGCTGTTAGACGGAGACACAATGTACACGGTGGTGGTACGCAAAAGCGCTTCTTGTTCTAATACACATACACACACATGCTTTATTTTGAGCGCTCATGCACACCTGTGCACCACTAATGCGCACCCCTGGTTATAAGAGAGCCTTTGGGTTAACTTCAACTCAAAACAACCACTGCTGAACATGTCCGACTTCATATGTCTCTTTCTTTTTTCTTCCTTCTCTGCTGGAGGTACAGCAGTACACGTTCCCCCAGTACTACTGCAGTCATAGAAATGCTCTGATTAGATCTGCAGCGCCCCCCTGAGGACTGGCAATTGTTGCCTTTACTTGTGCGTAAGAGCGCACGTTGACTATGTTCACTGTGGACGTGCATCTCCAGTTTTCTGCACCTACTCATAGCAAGCTGTCATTCTGTCACCTCTTGTATAAAAGAACTTTGAAAGTGAATAACAGGATCAAATAAATGACTTCAATGAAAAATATCACTTCACAAACAACCAGTCACTGGTGGGTTGACAGCGTAAATGCACCTGAATATAGAGCTAATAAATTCACACCATGAACTCATACAGAAGAATATGAAATGGGACCTGTCGGAGTGAATTGCTGTTTTGTCGTGTGAATGCTGCGAGTGTTCGGCTTTGAAACAGGCTGTTCAAAGTTACCCATGCCTTGGCTGCACTTGCACACACTCATTATTGCCTTCTTTGTTTGCTCTCTGCATTGTCACAACTCTGCTTCACAGCCAAAGACAAGAAATATGTGTTTGTCCCACCCTGTAATCTCTGATGTCAAAGTGATATAAACGTCAAAACAAATGGAATTGCAGAGTATTAAAAAGGATGACTGTGACATTACCTCCGATCATTTTCTCACAATGAGGGCTGCCTGGTGCTGCGGTACTCATACCATTAGTTTAATTGGAAGCTGGTTCAGATGTAAGACAAGTATTTTATCAGTCAATGAAATCGGCTGCCCACTTAGTGTCAAAAGAGCAGAATCAAGTATCTGCATGCTATCACTGATTGCTTCTCCGTGTGTAAATAGTGTAAATAAAGCAGAGAGAGTAGAGACGTTATTCCTCAAACTGAATGTTTGCCTTCAACCACAAATTCATTTTATAAAAGACAACTAAGCCTTTAATATAGATCTGATAAATCCAATAATAGTTACTTTATTAATTACTATTACCAATAATAATGTTTAGACATGAATACATCAAAGTAATCCAACAGGAGAACACCGTTAACTATGTTAGCTTGGTTCTTTTTATTTGGCTTGATAAACCTTTAAAAAAAATACAAAAAAAAACAGGACACATACAAACTCAATTTGAGAAGACATTTTTATGTATAATGTGTGTTTTGTTGACAAAAAAAATCACTTTTTAATCACTATAAATATAAATATGTCATAAAGAATCAGTGTTAATATGTGTAATATGTTATTTAGAGTAGAGTTAGTCTTTAAAGGCTTTGACAAACTATTATCAGGAATGAGATTACATTATCGGTATTTTACAGCAAATTTACAAAAGTATTGTTTTTTCCACTTGACAGATTTTTGTTTTTGTTTGGTTTGATGTGGGTGGGGTTCGGTTGGAATTCAGGATTTTATAGTTCTTCACTCAGAATGTGATGACAGGCGCTGTCTTGTTTGGTCTCTGTGATTCAAATATAATGAAATTACAGCTGCACAATTACAATTATGAAGCAAATAATTAACTTTTGTCCCGCTACAGAGCACATGATGTAAACTAAACTTTACATTACTATTAACCATGATTAGTAGCTGTTTCTCTTTATATTTGGATTTTTCTACAAATGTTATTTTTTGAGTTTTCTATAAAAGGAATTCTTGTTAGAATTATTATTATTATTATTATTCATAATAATAATAATAAATAATTTCAACTTTAATTTTTTTTCAATCATGAGTATTTATAGGTTTTGAGAAATGCTTAAGATTTGAAGGTTTCATGGACTTTAATCTAGACGTTCATCAATGTTTCAAATTCTTTTAATTGTGTGAAAATCAAATTTTGAAAACTGCAGCTCAAACTTTTTGATCTTTAACAGCTGAGTCTTTCTTTTTCAGTCCGTCAGAGGGACTCTAAGAGGGCTAACAATCAGCAGTGTGAATTCATTTATTGATTAATTTTCTGTGTAGGGTCATGGGGGGGGGGGGGGGGGGGGGGGGGCGTGAGGCAGGGTTCACCCTGGACAAGTCGCCAGTTAATTGCAGGGCCACTTAGAAAGACAAACAACCATTCACACTCACATTCACACCTACAGTCAATTTACAGTCAACAGTCCTTCGTCAAACAAAAATCTGAGCCATCTGAGTGTTCTGAAAAGCACAATTAACCCATAATTATTTGGAATATAAAGAGTGCAGTGTGGAAACATTTTGTAGCACAAGCACATTCAGACTGAGGACTGAACTGATGCAACATGAGCGCCATTTGATTACACTTCAGTTTTCATTTCTTAGGATCTTGATTGGCTTCTTGCTTCAGTCACTTTGAGGCATTTGCAAATCATTCATTCACTGATTAGAGGTCATAAAAAAGGAGCTCTTGCTTTAAAGCTAATCCCCTAAGTACACACAATAACAGAAAAAGGTAGCAGTTTAACAATCCAGTCCATGAGTCCTCGCTGTTGTCCTCATTGTGTTGTGATTTTTGGGATGCGGTGTACATTTTTGACTCATGCCTGATTCCTCCAAAATCACTCGACACACAGCGATAACCCGTATTACTCTGCTTTTCAGGTTTCAACCTTGAGTATCACAGTGGGCCAGAATTCTTTCTTTAAAAATATTTCATCCAGTATATGCATAAATATTCTCAAACACTTCTTCTTTTTTTTGATGATTCAATTTCAAAAATGTTGGCAAAAAGGTAGTGCTGACTACAAATCCCAAGAGCAGCACAGGTGGTTTGATCATTTAAGGGCTTGAGGTACAATATGTGTACACCCGAAAATGAAAATGTTCAACAGAAGGGAAACATTGATCTGCAGTAAATATAGGCTCTATGAGTGAATTTCAATTATAGGATGGATACCCCACGATGCTCTGGTACATTGTGGAGTTCTCATTTAATTATTTGGTTGACTACTGTAAAGGCCTTGAGCTAGAGCAGCGAGCAAAGCCCAATGTTCTTTTTTTCTTCCATTGTTCATGAAGAGAACTGCAGCTTCAGGGCAGCGGTGGCAGGTACGTGGGTGGAGAGTCACTGGTTTGACCAGAACTAGCAGCAACAATCTAAATTAGGAAGTAGGGCTTGGTGAAATCAGTGCAAGCAACTTAGTATGTCCTTATGATGTAGTCCAAGGTTAAAGTAGAGCTCAATGACCTCCTGTACTGTTAGTTCCACACAGAAACATAGACTACATTCACACTGCAGGAAAAATGTGGCCCAGATCTAACTTTTTGCTCATATGTGACTTTTTCACAGTGAGAGCAACACAAACCACATGGAATCTGATCTTTTCCAATTCTAATTCCACTTCCATATGTGGTCCTAAATCAGACACAGGTTGGATTTTTGGCAATGCGACCTCAGTCTGAACCGTCAGATCGGAATCCATGCAGCTTTGACGTCATCTTCCATCGAATTACTGCAATTATTGTTAATTATTATTGCAATGTTTTCAATACTGCAATAGAAAACATTGCAGTATTGAAAACATTGCAGTATTGCAGGATAACCTTGAGCTGATGGCTACCTCCAGTTGACAAATATAAAATATATAGAAGATAGATTATTTCATGTAGGCTTACTAGAACTGATGATCGACCCCCTGCAGAAGGACTGATTTACATCCTTTGCGATTGAAGTAATCAGTGTGATTTTCTTTAGTGGAATATGGAATATGACTCCCATTGATCGCACCAGTGCACTGGGGGAAACCCCCCCCTCATTCTGAAGCCATGTATGACCTCCTGAAGTTCATCTCCTTTGAGAAGAGTAATGTAAATAGACATAAGGACATGGTGCACAGCCTTGCAAAATTCTCTGACAATTGAGCAAACAGAGGATTTTGCAATGCCAAACAAGTTAGCCAACGTGTGGTAACATGCACCTGTTGCCAGCCAGTACAAGCCAACAGCCAATTCTGACCATGTCCCTTTAGGGGCTCTGTACTTTTTCTGTCATTTCTAGTACAAGTATGATTAGATAGATTAGATAATGACATATGTCATGATAAAGAAACACTTTTTTTAAGGTTCTTCCGTAGTATTTAACAGCACATTGGACATATTGGGGCTTTCAGATCATAACAGCAACATTAGCACTAGCTGGGTTTACATGGACCTCTTTATTCTGATTAAAGTCAGTTTAAAAGCTCAAACAGAATGAAAATGCTCCATATAAACATCTTATTCAGACTAAAAACTGAATAAAATTTCATTCAGGTGCAGAGGGGTAGTATAAACCTTTTCTTAAACTGATCGGAACAACCTTTCCATGTAAACAGTGTCTGCGCTGCTCACAGTCGTGATGTATTTGCAAAATGGTGGCTTTAAAGCGACAGCAGAGAGTTTCTTTTCCTGCGCTCGCCGTCCCTCTTTCATTGCTTCCAGTATGAGTAAGCCTACATTATTATCATGCCGCAGCTTTATTAAAAGCACCACAATAACAGCAAAAATTGCGCCGATCACACGATCGACATCCATCTTCTGGTAAAAGCGTCGCTTCTATCACTTCTGCTCATGTCACACAGCTGTTCCGATTAAATGCGGCGGCGCATGTAAACACCAGATCGTATTAGATCACAACTCATGTAAACAATTGAGACGAAACTTTCGATCAGAATGAAGAAAAGTTTCCATGTAAATCCAGCCACTGTTTGGAGGTGTTGCTGGGAGAAAAGGACAAATATCATTCAGTGAACTGACCTTGTTAAATTAGAGTCAAAATGAGAGCCGTTCATACTTTATAGCTGTAAAAAAAAAAAAAAAATGAGGTCCTACAAGTTGAATTGGTCCTCTTCAACTGGTGAACATAATTACTGACCTTGCTTCATTAAACAAGCTGAGAGCCCTGAGACGCTTTCATCCAGTGTAAAATTTTAGATTCCAAAAATCTGCTCGTAGCATTTTAAGGGCTAAATAATCTCAGTTACAATGTCGCAGAACTATCTTTTATATTCGATGTAGCAGAACCATCTTTTATATTCGATGTCTCTCCCTTATTTGTTGGCCTTTTTCTTTAAATATCTACTTTATTAAACTCAAAGGTGATTGATGGTATCTAAAAACGTATTCATCCATAGCCTAAGTCTCTAGATGACTGAGATCATTTAGTCCCCTCTGTGGCCACTGAGTCATCCCCCAGATGATGAATGCTATCAAACTACACACAGAGAAAGTGGTGAATCCATGAGCACAGTGAAACGCTTTCATTTTGGCAGGCAGTCTCAAAAGAAGATGTCAACAGTGTGATGTTCACAAAGCAAAAAAAAATCTTCATAAGGTTAAAGATGAGTTCACGTCTAAAAACCATTATTATTTGAATAGAGGTTTAACAATATGATCACACAGAATACCCCACTCCCTGTAAAAAAAAAAAAAAAGATATTCTGGAAAGAGGGAATTGAATTGCTTGCACTTTTTGTCACCTTGTGATGCAAGTCGATGAAAAGGACGCAGCAGGTGAGACGATGGCGCTGTCAGAACAACACGGGGTCTGGTTCTGGCTCAGCAGAGCAGCTGCTTTGATGCCCCGGGAGCAAAGAGAGTTGTGCGCTATTTTTCAGCGCCTTTGTGGAGCACTGCATGCTGGGAAGGCTACTGCACCTAACAGGCTTCAGTAGATTCAATGAAGGAAGTAGGCCTGTGGGTAAAAAAGAATCTTGTGAAATTATCTTTGAGTTTCCGGATATTTTACAGCAGCTGTTATTTTATTTAATGTCTGCGCCCCGTTGGTTTCCCTCAACACCCACAGATATGAAACAGTGAGAGGTTAAGGTCTGAATATTAAACACAGGCTTCTGAGTGTAAATGCAGGTTAGCTTACGAGTTAATTCAGAGGAGCCGAGGGGTGAAAACATAACATTTCTCTTAATTTGTTTCTGAAAGTACACCAACATTTATCACGGGTCCCAGTAATGGCCTGTTAAAAGCTGCTTTTTAACATGCATGCCACGCTTCCACTACAAGCCACTGAATTTAATTATCGAAGTCTTGCATAAAAAATAAAATAAATGAGGACACAAGCAAAGAGTTTTGGATATACATTTGAGTATGATGCAGTGGAAATTAAAACAGGATTGCTTCATTTAGATCCTTGTTTTGTTCCAGTGGCCCCATAGCTCCTTGAATTATTTGGCTGATTGATGCCAACTTTTCAGTATAACTTAAATAACACTGAATAAGTCTATTTGCTAACAAATTGATTCTGAAAGTCACTGATTAACATTATTCCCCAGTACACAACTGATCTATACTCAAGGGATTTAAAAAAGCAAAACCCCGTTTTTTGGTCCAATCTGACAAAGTATTTTTTTTCCGATTTTCAATTGGTTGTACACCTGCAGTCCTTATACATACAAGGTTGACCATGGTTGGCTGGTTTTTGTGAGCAACTTTGAGTCTGAAAACACAATTTTTAGAGAAATACCCCTGATTCCTTTATCCGCTAATCCAAAATGAGAATGAAATTGTTTAATTCCCCAATAAAAAGGAATAAAGGGTGGATAAGAAAATGCCATCTGCAAGAATCCCACAGCTGGGGCAGCATGACTAATATGTGTGTTCTGGACTGGCCAACTATTTATCCATCTATTGTCTCTTTTTCTTTTTTCTTTTTTTATACTGTACATGCTCCTTGCATGACTACACATTATTTTAAAACAAACTGTTTGCTCTGTTCTGTACATTGCAGATGTTTCTTGTATACTAACCATGTTTTCTACCTCAGTTTCTATTTTATTTATGTTAACTTTAGTGTATTCATCAGAACATCAAGTCAAATTCCTTGTATGTGCACACGTACTTGTCAATAAAAACTTTTCAGATTCAGATTCTGATGAGCCCCGAACTAAACCCCATTGAAAACCTGTGAGGTTGGGGGAGTGTGACAGTGTGAACATCCTCCACAGACTCAGCAGCAGCTCCAGACAGCTCTGACTGAAGAGTGAGCCGCCATCCCTCAGGATGACATCATTGGAGGTTGTGCCAGTCCAAGAGGAGGAAGAGGATTACTGTAATCAATGCTGATGGGGGACACACTAATAACTGTTGAATACTCCAGTAGTGTCTGAGAAATTTCTGGCGCTTATGTTTTCGGTTTTGTTTTTGTTCTGTCTCTTTGTCTTTTTATTACTGATTAAATTCAGATAAACATTTTTAGTCCATAAAAAAACATAATACAGTTTGTTATTTTCATATGACACAAACTTTTCAAGCAAATTAGCGCATAAACACAGGGGGTGCATTTTTAAATCCATTGAGTTCTGGTCCCTCCAGCCTATTATAAGTGTTTTCTTATATAGGGGCATTTCTAAACCTCTCTTCAGAGGGATGGCAGGGTGAGACCAAAGCAGGGAACATCTCGCAAGAGTAACTAATAGGCTAAAAAAAAAATATCTCACCAAAATGTCACCATACTATTAGATATTGCCATCACCCTAAAAGATTAACACACACACACACCCCCATACCAAACACAATGCCTCATGCCTGTCCAGTCACACTTTCTCCATCTTTAGAAAGATATCCTCACTCATGTCCTCATCCACTAAGAAGCATGGCAGGCCCTGTGTGAAATGGGGAGGATTTGTCTATTGAATTAAAGCTACCGTTGGGATGTATAGGGATTGACTTCACAATAGTCACCCAGCGTGTCATTTGTTTTGCTTCAGCATTGTGCTATATTGAGAAATGTATCTCCTTTTTCACCGGTGTCTGTGCCGAGCCATGAGATGAATATTAACGAGAAAATTCCTCACCATCACGGTCTCCGGGCTGTGAGCAGAAATCGGCAGCATCCCACTCATAATTCTCATCAACCGAGGCCTTCCTCCTGGAGAGGTCACAAAACACCACTTAGTATACAAACACAGTTTGGAGGTTTAATGCACATGTTTACACATTTGCCAAGTCAGAGTTTGAGACTCTTCTCATCAAATATTTTTGCTTGGAGACATTTAGAACAGCGAACACTTTTTGTGGTATGTTACCTATTTTTTTTTTCTTTTATTAAAAGTGTGCTCACTTGCAAAATGCTGATAGAATCTCTATAATTCTCAGACTTATGACACACGTGTTGCCTTTCACAATTTATAAGTGTTTGTTGAGCTATACCAACAGATCAACTGCTTTTTACATTGTTTTGACATTGTTCACACTGTATTTCAATTCACACAAATGGAAATTCAAGACCTATGCACTTCAGTATGATTTATACAGATATATAGCACTTAGTATAAAGTAAAATGTAATTTCTTTCATTCATTATGTGCTTAATACCTTTGGCTTGGTTCCATTTTGTGACTGTGCTTGTCCTCTGCGCTCCCCTGGCTGTCCTCTACAGTCTCTGGTGAGCGGGTGAGGGATGGGGAGGGATGACACAGGGACAGGCGTCCGTTGGCAGGCTCCATGCTGCCAAGGCCGCTGCTGGCATAGCTGCTGTAGCTGCTCCCGGACTCCGGCACTCCCTCGTAGCCCCCTGCCTCCACTTCTAGTGCATCTTGATCACTATCCTTGGATGGTAAGCATCTAGAAACTTCCTTCGTGGCCTCCGAGGAACCTTCGGCCTTTTTCACGGTCTCCTCGTAAGCGATTGGCCATTTGGCAGCATTGGGATGGAGATGGACGGACGCCTCTCTTCTCGGTTTGTAGTGGGGAAGCAAGTTAGGATTTGATATAGGCTTCTCTGTACTGCTCCCTGGAGATGAAGGCTCCACAGCAGGAGGCGAACGGGAGGCAGCTTGGTCAGCAGAGGGAGTATTTGCATGCAATTTGGAGAGGTTCTTGGTGGGGGAAGTCTTAGTTTCCCAGAACAAAGAGTCCTGATGACAGGGAGATGCAACAGAGCAGTTCTCCTGGCTGAGAGAGTCAATCCATGCATCAGGAGTCAGAAAATCACCCTTTCTCTGTCTCCTAGAGTCAAGGCTCTGACTTCGCTGCTTGGAGTCCCAGATTTTAGAAACTTGGCTTGTGGAGAAGCTGGGACGCTGACAGTCCCTGATTATTTCATCCACAGTGGTGGGACTGCAGCAGTTAAAGCTTGTGCTCTTACTCATGTCTTCATACCGCCCTCTGCGAGGCAACGAGCGTCCTTGTTGCACATGGCAGGCGATTCTCTCGTGCAGCATGGGCTTTGTAGGTCGCATTACGCATACGTCCAACTCTGGCTCATCCACACTCATCTCCACACACACATCTTCATCTGTAGACTCAGGGAACCCTTTGTCCAACTTTGAAGTTTCTGGCACTGCACAGAGAGCCAAATTAGATGTTTCACTATATTTATTGCTATGGAGAGACAACATTGAAATGCTGCCATGACTAAGATTGTTCTGTCTCCCTGCCTCAGAGCATAAATCATTCGTTTGCACTTCTGAGAGTGTGGATTGTGGTGAATTATGACAGCCCGCTGGTCGTCCCTCTACCCTTTCATGTCTCGGATGCTTTGAGGAGAGATGTGGGAGAGTTAATCTGTCTTTGGAAAAGCTGACTGCCTCCACAAACTGGAGGGGAGTTTGTTTGGTGAATGATGAAGCAGGGTGATTGTTGTCAGAATTAAAACAAGGGGGACTCACAGGGGAAGATTCTTTGACACGGGTGAGGTCTGGGATCAGAGGAGAGGCATGATGACGGGCTTCCCAGAGTGTAGAATATGAACAGAAAGGGCCCGGTGACAGACTAAAGCTCTTCTTGCTGCCCTGGGGGTGTCTGTGAGGCAAGGTGCTGCTCTTACATCCCCACAAAAGCTCATTACCATCAGCCTCTCTGCCCTGAAAGTCTGAGTGCTCCCTCCACATTTCTCTCGTGGAGCTTCTGTCTAGCGTGTACCTCCGGAGCTCCCTCTCCAGCTCCTCCCTCTCCTGAGCCAGTTTAAGGCAGTGATTCAGGTTTCCCCGCTCCCGCTCGTGCTCCATTTGGAGAACCAGTGTGCTGGCAGTCGTGGATGGCTGACCTAGGCCGGATCGTATATGTGGGAGTACCGGAAACGTGAGCATTAGTTCTCTGTTATGAGGAATGGTGGCCAAGCTACTGGTTGAGCACATGCTGCTGAGGTCAGGGAAGCCATCATAGCTTGTCTTGTCATCCAAGACATGAGGGCCTTGATGGGGCAGGTGCTGGGCCATGCCACAAATTTGGCGGGTGGAATCATCCTCTGCTGGTTTGCAAGGTGGGAGATCAACAGAGAGCACAAATGGTGCCTCTTTCCTGTCTCTCCTCTCGGATTGTAGTGACACAGACCTTCTGACTCTAGCAGGTTGGTCATATCTTATGCTTTTCTTGCTGTGAACACTCAGCATGTCATTGTCATACAGTGGGAGTGCGAAGCGTCCATCTGGGCCTCGAGAGATCAGCTCAATTGGAGGAGAAATTGGAGTAGAAGTGGTCCTGGTAAGGCGGCCTCTGCTGTGGTTGGACAACTGATGCCTCCACCGGTGATGATTTTCGATGTTAAAAGAAGAACAGTCTGTCTGTGAGGAGGATGAGGTGGTGGTAGAGGAAGTAGTGGGATAGAGGATGCTGGCTGGAAGTAGGCTTTTCTTTAACACACTGTCTGGACTGCTGGTGCGTGATGTCTTTCTGTGAGAGAGCGAGAAAGAGGGGGAGGCAGGGGAGAAGAAAAAACAAAGGTGTAAGAGGGAGGGAGAAAATAAGATTGAGTGAGAGTGAAAGAGGAGGCGGGGAGTTGTAGAGAGCGAGAGACAGAGCAGCAGCAATAGATGAAGATGAGGAAGCGAAAGAAGATATGAAATAGAAGTGCTGACATTCTCAACACGTTTTATTTTGAAAGGGATGCTGAGGGAAAGGTCAATGGGAGGTATTATAATGAAATGATAAAGGGGTACTTACATTGATGGGGAACATTTATAGATGGCAGCGGAGGAATCTGAGAGGGAGGGAGAGGAGCAAGATGGTATCTGACTCATTAGGATACAACCACACTGACCAAGAAGTAAAAACATAATCAACCCTAATTACAGCCCATTAAAGGGCCCAAGACGCCCAGGCTTGTCCAAAAAGTTAATTACACTTACATTTACCAGCCACTAATGAGAAATTACCCTAATTAGCAAGTAATGTATATGACATCAATAACTTTCACAACTGAATGGATGAGCAGGGGGACATGAAGAGCACCAAATCTATGCAGTGGGGTATGATTTATGTAATGGATTGAAAGTGCCTTCAGTATTTTTTATTGAACAAATGATGATATTCATGATGCAGTTCATCAAAGTGAGTGTCTGCTGAGTCTCTGGACGGAGGAGTCCTTTACCATCCTTCTTCTTTCTGCGGCGCTGGTCTCTCTTGTGGCTGATGACACAGGCGGACCCCAGCAACAAGACCAGTGCCAAGCACATGAAGCCCACCCCGCCCAGCACGCCGGCCAGTAATGGCTCCGGGACGAATTCCAGGAGTCGGGACGTGGCAGGGTAGATCTCCATCCCTGTGACATCATTTTATCAGGTATATTAAGAGATAAGAGGAAAATCAGACTGCTTTTGGCTACCAGCAATAACAATAACAACAATGGCAAAATAATTGAATCAAATAATGAGAAGAAAAAAAAGTTGTTTGTAGGGAGAATAAAAACAAGATGAGATTAAAACAATAAATTTAAGTTTAAAAGATTGAGATTTAACTAAAATTTCTCTATATTCTTATTTTAATTTATAAATGGATAAAATTATTTTATGTTTTAAAAAAGCATACAAATACAAAGTATATACAAAGTATATAATAATAATATATTAAGCATCTAATTAATTAGATAATAAGAACTTCTCACATTTAAATCGATAAAAATGTATGCAGTATTTATTTAGAAAATATTCCACATTTAAATACATTTGTAGTTACAACTCATTAATCATCAAGCTGTGCAACGATCTGATCTGATCATACTGGCTGACCTGATAAACATGCACATTTCATGCCTCTTGTGTCCATTTGTTACATCTACAATTAATCCAATTCATTTCGATGGAACCAAAGAAGCTCATTTACATAATGCACGACTGCTGTGAGGTTTGGCATTACCAGTATGCGGTGAATGTAATCTCCAATCGATGTCCCTGATGATCATTATCAGCAAATCACAAACTTGTTTTACATAGTTTGCTCAGTCAGATTGAAATTATCAGCAGAGCGTTCTTAAACAATAGACAATCTAGGGTGATACCAGTGGGTGTTGTAGATCGCTTGTTTGATATCTCTGTGCCATATCTAATGAAAAATTCATGTCACATTCACATCACAACCAGAAAAGACCAGAACAACTTCTATCACTAACTCTTTTGAGAAGTTATTAGTGGAGCTATTTCTATCATTGAGGTTTCTAATGGGCAACATTCCCCGGGGCCCTGCTCTAATTCTGGTCCAACGCTGGGAACGTGGGGATGGAAGGAGGAAATAAAAGAGGAGAGGAAAGAGTTGGATAAGGAGACTCAGAGAGAGGAGGATGGGTTAAAAACAGAGGGTGGGGGGCGAGAATGTGAAAGGGGCAAGGTTGCTCTCGAACACCTACCCATGGTGGAGACATTGACTGATGGACTGGGCTCGCTCAGCAACTCCCCGCGACGAGATAGCAGCCGCAGCTCGTACACACAGTCCTGAGACCAGCATCCACACACACACACACACACACACACACACACACACACACACACACACACACACACACACACACACACACACACAGTGGGGAGGACAGAGGATGAAACCACACTTTGTCAACACAAAACTGTGCCTGCAATGCTAATGAAGTTCATTTGAATTCATGTAGGCCAATATAGAAGAGAAAACGAGGGATGAAACAGGCAAGGAGAAGCAAAGACAGGGCACACAGATTGAGAGATGACAAGAAATGATGGCTCCCATGGAGTGTGCATAATTAAGAGTCTACAATAGTAAAAAAAAAAAACACAGAGGTACAGCTCAGATAAAAATCTCAAAGGCATTCAACAAGCACCGTGGACTGATTAGTCTCAGAGGGAACAGTGCAAATGGCTTGTTACCTTGTGCAGACCGGGAACCACTATCTCACTACTGTTGGCACTGATGTCCTCATCCAAATTAAACCACTCCCCTTGCTCAGCGCGGGATTGGAGAACAAAACCCGTGACGGGAGGGTGCTGATCTTCAGGAGGGGACCATCGCAGAACAACACCTGCTGAGCCCTGATTAGCTGACAATGACGCTGGGGGCTTTAGTTTACTTCTCCTCGGTGGGGGATCTGATGCAGAGAGAATAAGAAAGACCTTCAGTCGATCGGCCACATACGCTGCGGCAGAAAAATTAAATTACAGAGGAGGAAATTGCTGCTGCCACATATGTTCAACCTTGACAGCATGAGGGATGCAGGATTAGGGTTCCTGCTATGGTTCTTTTTTCAGTCCACAATAAGATGCAATATAGAGACCAGTATTTACTGACCAGTATGGAAGGTTTGGTCAAACATAAGCCAAATATTGTATGTGGGGAAATAAAAACAAAAATTGTGTGTGTGTGTGTGTGTGTGTATATATATAAATATATATACACATATACACATATATATATATATATATATATATATATATATGTATATATATAAATATATATATATATGTATACATATATATATATATATGTATATATATATATATATATATATATATATACATACATATATATATATATATATATATATATATATATATATATATATATATATATATATATACACAAACATTTTTGGCCATAATAATACTTGGAATTTTGAATATTATATAACACCCCTTCTGTCACACTGAAATACGGTGTGATCTATATACTTTGGCAGACCCATTATTCATAATCTGCTTGCTCCGAAGCTGGAGCTTCCAATTCACAGTTTGATAGCTTGGAACATTGATGATGATTGATCATGTATAAGCGTTTATTTGGAAGCATTTGGCCCATTTTGCCAGTGTCACCAGAGAGGACCTTGTTCACAACGTGAACCCCTGGAAAATGAACCAAAATGTTAGTTTTTTTGCATCTTATCTGTCTGCTGGTTACATCTTCAAAGTTATCTTCATGATCTCTTAAGCTACACTACAGGAGTTTCAAAATCCCATCTGATTTTAAAATTCATCAAACACATAATGAGAATCTCCACAGATAATCTTGTCTCAAATCTCAAACATGCACACACTACATGATTTGAAAATAACGGGGCATCACACACTACAGGATTTCATTAAGATGCTCATGCCCAAGGCAAGGATCTCTGGAGAAGCAGCTGTGTACATAAAAAAGCGATCAGCCTAATTTATAGTGAGAAAACAAGAAAACAAAAGAGAGGAGTGTGGATGAGGAAATAGTTGAGAAGACACGGCCAACACAGGTTGTCCATCCCTCAACAAGAGCCAGAGGTCAGCTAGCATTAGCCTTAAATGCTAAAACATTTATTCTTACTTGGCAGCACCATCAGCTGCTTCATGATGTCCTCTGATTGGCTATAGTTATCTCACTTGGAAAGTATTGATGTAATCATCCAGATTTTAACCCCTAACTAATAATAATACTTGAAAATGATCGGAATGGCCCTGATGTGTCCACGAGCAGATCAGGAGATGTAAGACTGGATCTGTAAACGCCTCACTACCCGGTAATCTGGGCTGAGCATAAGGACTGACCAAAGTTCTAGGAGACCATTTTTCTGCTCTGATTGTCAGGAGGAGTGAATCAGGGTGAAATCAGACTGATTCTCCCCTAGTATGAGCCTGGCTTTAGACGTCTCATGGGTGTAAACTCTCTGCTGGAAAAGATAAAATATTTCTAGAGAAATAATCATCATCATTTAACTCACAAAAGCTTCCACAAGCTGTGCTTTCCACTACCCTGCTCTGCCATAGACTATAGGGCAGACAACTAAACATATGCATGTAGGGTGAGGGTAGGTCAGTCGACCCCCTCACCCTACATGGATATGTCACCATGTCCTGCGACTTCAGCTGTGGTTTCGCCTTGCTTGAATGATCAAACATGGTCATTACCTTGGAACAACAATCTGCTCGCCATTGTGCAGTTACAACCCCACAATTCACCTAAAGATAACGCCCGTAATCACAACTTGGAGTCTGTATCAACACAATATCTGCCCCCCTTTAGCATATCAAAGGTGACCTGGTTTCACCCCTCCTGACCCCTTGCTGAGTACCAGAGACACACCAGGGTATCAGCCTCCAACTCAAGAGACAATGAGACTGCTTTCCACTCCAAATTACAGGATCCAAAATCCTGCATGGTTTTGGAATCTGGAAATTAATGAATCAATAAAAAATGTGACAATCCAACCAACCTTCCATGCATAAATGTTCACCATCCCTCCTGCCTCTTCTCCTCTTCCTCTCGTCACGGAAACGAGAGAAGAGATGTGTTCATGACTGTGCAAGCATGATTTCTGGAAAAACTGAACTCTGCAACATTTTCTAATGGATCATTTTTGATGTTTTCTTTATTATTGTGTGTTTTTACTCCTTCATGTAATGTGTTTCTTGTTTTGAATCTAATAAGCACACAGTGATGATTTTCTGCCTGTACCCATTCGAGTTACTGTTTTATTGCATGTGTGCTTTGATGCCTCCTTCTAGTGGAGAGACTCAGATGTCTCGCCCATTGTTTCTATGTCAGCTGGTGATGTGACCTCGTATCTTACAGTAGAATAGAACACGCCCTTACTTCCTTTGCTCCTCTTGCTCCTACCTCCACCTGACATGAACTCTGACTCCTGAACGCGGAGATCCCCGTGACTCCGTGGATAAGCCCGTGCCCTCCTGCCACAGCAGAAGAGACTTCTTTTTCCTTCTCTTTAAGACTTAGCTCATACAGTTAGATAGCATTCCTCTCCTACGATTTCTGCTAATAGTTGAATTTCTTCACTTCAACTAATTTATTTGAAGCTCACCTGTGGATTAGTCACGCCTGAGTAATTCACTAAGCCCTTTGAGCTGCATTATCCCGTAGGTGATAGTTACAAAGGCGACTGCGCAGCCTGGTAATCTTAACCTAAACTCCGTTAAACTCAACCAAGTTAACTCGCTTCAACGCCGTTAAAGCACGGCCAAGCTGAACCCGTTGAGTCAAAGTTAACAAAGCCGCCAGCCAGCGACGACGCGACCCTCCAACATCTGAGATTCGGGACCAGGATCCGGTGGACTTCAAACAGCATCCTCCGCGAGTATCCGGTCGGTGACCCCTCCTGATGACTCGCCAAAGCGTGCTTTCGTCCCTGCCCCGGAGACCAGCTGAAAAGTAAGCTAACCCGAACATCTCTGTGTCTTGGAAAGCGTCATGGCTAATCTGGCATTATTATCCGCAATTCATCTAATTTAGTTTCCCTTCAAAACTTCCCTTAGACCCCCTTTAGTTTGGTTCACATCACCACGCTATCATTTCGTTTTGTTATAGTTATGTCTGATTCTCTCTCTTTCACTCTTATTTCATTTCACTATCTTTCTGTATTATAATCCTATATCGAATTTAGTTTTAGCTCCTGTGTGCTGTGTGAAATTACATTTGATAATAAAATGGATTCTTTTAGACCAAGTTTCTGTGTTGATGACTGGAATCATTAGTTCTTGCGATAGAGGACTTAACTTCCTTCATTTGAGACTGATTGAACGCTATTATTTAGTAATTAATTAATCTGGGTTATATTCACAGCTTTCTTAGGGAATCCTTCCGACCTTAGGAATATAGCTTTAGGAAGGTGGTGCTCCTCGAGGTATTCTTTCATAACCCTGTCTGATTAATTAATAGCTTTATAATATGATAATTAATATATGATCATTTTGATCATAACTACGATCGTTAACCCTACCCCCTTTAACCCTACATCCAAATGGAGTCTCCATCCAACAAAGAAGAGAAAAATGTGTGGAAACTGAACCGGATTTCAATGTTGTGTTTGCCACAGGGTTAAAATTCGATCACTCAATGTAGACTGTAGACATCCAATTGATCCTGAATACAATTATGAAGAGCCTACGGGCCACATTCACTGTTCTGTGTGGCTGCATTTATGGACCCTGATGCTGTGAGGTATGACAAAAATTTCATCAAAATTCATCCTTTTGTCCAGGGATTTAAGTTTCGCTTAAAACTTGGGGGCGGCTGTGGCTCAGGAGGTAGAGCGGTCGTTCACAGAACAAAAGGTCGGCGGTTGAGCAAGATACTGAACCCCAATTTGCTGCCCGGGCACCGCAATGTAGTGGCAGCCCACTGCTCCTCAGGGACGGGTCAAATGCAGAGAAAGGTATAGAAAAACTATTATAAGAGGTTAAAAACACGAAGAACTGGTTCCAAATTAGGCTCTGGCCTGGAAACGGCCCTGGAACTGCCTCAATGGTCCACTGGAAAGAGAGGGACTTCTTCTCTCTATGCTACAAAAAATATTGATTACACAGTGGTTTTTCCCTCTAAAACAAGTGATCTTTTATTTAATACAGATGCTAATTCTTAGCAAGTTTATCAACCACACAATAGCCCCGTTTCATTTTGTCGAGGTGAAAGTGATGTCAGCTCCAGCTCAAAATAAAATCCTGCTTCCTGACTGTTTTGTGCATTGCTCGTTGCAAATATAAAAGAGTGAAGAGAGATGAAAAACTTGTTTAGAGATTTTTTTTTAACTTTGCAAATATGCAACTGCATCCTGAGACTTTTCTACTGTATTCACTGGAAACTAGGGAATGGCACTGACCCAAGGTCCGGGCGGTGGCAATCTCACTGAAGGGACCTGTGCCCATTTTATTGTGAGACAGGACGCTGAACTGATAATCCATGTTCGGGGACAGGCCTGTCACCAGCAGCCTGGTTCCAGAGGAGACTGGCACAGAAAACCAGTCCTGCTTTCCATTTCTATCACTCGCTGAAATCTTCTTCACCCTGCAGAGGGAGAGAGACAGAGAGACAGGAAGTGAGAATAAGGAGCGGCGGGAAACACCAGGAGTCTGGTTTTATGGCATATGACAGAAAAGTAGGTTTCATTAATCATTCATACTCATCATCAGCTTCAGATTTTGTGACAGAGAAAGCACTGATGTATTCCTGTAATTGCACAGAGGACTCACAACTCCAATTATGGAGATTTTCATGTTCCTACTGGGGCTGAAGTTCTACACGTTCATTTTATACAGAGCAAATTATCTGACCCAAGGCTAAAAAGCTACCCACACATTTGGAACGGGAGGAACTTTGAAAATTATTAATGTTAGTCTGAAAATAAGGCTTTTTCTGTTTTTGATGAGGTTCTTTTATGAGAAGTAGAAAAGGGCAGAATATTACGCATATTCAAATGTTGTGAGTGTGCTGTAAATTTTTTTCTTGATAATGTTGATGTCAAACTTGTTAAGCAAAATACACTCGCAGAGATTGTTTTGCTTTCTTTGAGCTATATATGAGATATGTGAGTGCTTTTGCTGGTTTTAAGTGACTGAAATTACAAGTACATGGTAATTTGCCCACAGGGCTTTGACAGTGGCCAATAACTGCATGATAATTTTTGTTGGAAGTCAAAAAGGTTAAGCAACATTTTCTGACTTAATGACAAAAAAATGAAGGTTGCAGTTGAATTGTCAATCAAAAAACATTCCCATTATATTCTGTTAAATTTCTACAAATAAAAAAATAGCAGAATGTTGATTTTTTTGTTTTTCTTATAACAGAGTGTATTCATTTTGACTCTACCTCATAATCTATGGTCCTAACATGTCAAGTCGTCAAGCGATGAGTAGCTGAGGATTTCAGAGGTTGTTTATGATGATCGCCGATATTTATATTTACTACTATGCTGCTCCATGTTGCAGCGATGACCCAGTTCTCTCTCAGAGATTAAGGTATCTTATCTCATCTTCGTCTGGTGTAGCGCTCCCAGGTTACAATGTGATAAACATGAGCATTAGGAGAAGTTTGTTGAATATTGTCACTTGCATTCTCTGACAAAAAAACCCTATTTTCAATTAGGTTTGACCAATTTAACCTGCTTTTTAAGACATCACATGAATTATAACTGTAAGACGAGGACTATTTAGTGACTTTAAAAGAGAACACATTCCAAATTGAATCATTTTGGTTCATTTTTGGCCAACTGCCTGTAGTTAAACATTCCTTTAATTTGCTATTAGCATCCAATACATCACAGGCATATCTAAAACACACAAGACATTAATCTGAGCTTTCTAAGCTAATAGAAAAGCGCTGATTCACAGGAAACAAATGAATTACATTCTTCTGTCACTGTTGTAGCTCGTATGGCCGCTGCACTATAAAGCTATGCTCTGCAGCACAGGTTTTTTTTATTGTGGCTGCCAAGAAGCGATAACAGATAAATGAATTCCTCTTCCTTGAAATCAATAGTATAATACCAGCGCTGTCGATGGCTGCCATGGTTACAGCCCAAGAAGAAAGTGGGAAGCTTTACACCCACCAAACTGAAAATGTCTGTGAGGATCCTCCATCAAAGCCTGCCTCCCAGGATATGTTGGCCTGCCCCACGCCTGGAGAGACGGACAGAGAGGTAGCAGCGTGGGGACTGGTTCCTGTAATGGAGGAATGGAGAGGAGTTGATGGAAATCGGCCAGCACTTCAATTGCTTGATACCTCTAAAGTTTAGATATACCACATATAAAAGTTGGAGGCGGGATGGAGGCGCAGGCATTGAACCTTTAAATATATTTTTAATGCAGAGAGCTCACATAACAGGAAAACTGACTGGAGTTATTCAGGTTGCACTCACCCAGGACGAAGACCCGTGTGCTCGTCTTCACCGAGGCTACGCGGTTAGCAGCGCTACACTCCCACGCCCCCTGGTGGTCCTTCATGAGGGGCTGCAGGAGCAGAGAACCGTTGGGTTCTATGGAGTAAGATGTTCGTCGACTCAAGTCAACCTGACAGGAACACAGAAACCATTCATTCACTCACGGAACTAAACTCTGAATCTGAAGCTGGGATGGACGGCAAACTAAAGACATTGAACTAACCGACATCATGGATCTCTTCTACAGCTACAGGTTTTAATCACATTTATCAATATCAATTATTGTGATGTAGAGCTTAGGTCGTCTTGTTAAGCTCTAATATGCAATGCAGTTATAAAATATTAGGACAATGATATGTAATCTGTCTTTATTATGGTTCTTTACACCAGCAGATTTAAAATAAAATAATGCATAAGGATAAAGAGTACCACAAATTTAGAGCTGCAAAGCTACACAGCAAGCACAATCACTTTGTTATATAATCAAGAGATTCTGGTACCCGTGTCAGTGCATCTATATTTTAAAGCATTTTTAGAATTCAGGACCTGAGTGTGTTAAAGTCACTCCTTAAAGTGCTGACTTACAGAGCAGCCTCTTACTAAATCTCTATGAAGAAAAAGGACACATCAATCAACTGATCTCAGTGAGCTGGAAGGTTGCACTTGTGACCACTTTCATCATCACATTGTTCAAGAAGTATTTCACCACTGGAGAGATGGTTTTGTCATAAAACTTTGGCAGTCTATGCTGTAGAAGATGCAGATATATCTAAATTTGGTGGCACATGACCAGAGAAAAATGGCTGTGGTATTCCTTTTCGCTCAAATGGTAAAAAAAAAAAAAAAATACTAATACCATAAACACTGCAGCAGGTGGGTAGAGTAGCTGCTGATGGTTAATTTTGGCTCATCCATGCTGAAACAGTACGGCAGCTGGCTGGTAACAAACAATGTCGTATCATAGCCAAGCTTTGCACAGAACTATATTTCTGAAAACCTTTCATGAACAGGACCACGGTTCATACTTGATCTAAAGATCCTAGTTTTACATGTTAGTCCAAGTTTGGTAAAACATTCCTCTCTAGATCCGAGAGAGATAGAGAGGAGCAGGTGGGCATCGGAAGTACAATCGCTAGTTCAAGCAACAGCCCCAGATGTGTCACATGTTGCAGACCTTTGCTGCAAAGAAGCAGAGGGTCATTTGCAGCATGCATCCCAAAGTGCAGGATGAGTCATTAAATCCATCCATCCATCCATTTTCTTCCACTTATCCGGGTCCATGTCGTGGGGGCAGCAGTCTAAGCAAAGAAGCCGAAACCTCCCCCTCCCCAGCCAACTCCTCCAGCTCCTCTGAGGATACACCGAGGCGTTCCCAAGCCAGCCGAGAGATATAATCTCTCCGGCGCTTCCTGGGTCTACCCCGGGGTCTCCTCCCAGTGGGACATGCCCCGAATACCTCTCCAGGGAGGCGTCCGGGGGACATCCTAACCAAATGCCTGAATCACCTCAGCTGACTCCTCTCGATGCGGAGGAGCAGCGGCTCCACTCTTAGCACCTCCCGAATGACTGAGCTCCTCACCTTATCTCTAAGGGTGAGCCCAGACACCTTGCGGAGGAAGCTCATTCCAGCCGCTTGTGTCCGCGATCTCGTTCTTTCGGTCATTACCCAGAGCCCATGACCATAGGTGAGGGTAGGAACGTAGACTGAGCGGTAAAATTGACTGTTTTGCCTTGTAGCTTAGCTCCCTTTTCACCACAACAGACCGATACAGAGTTCGCATCACCGCAGACACTGCCCCGATCCGTCTATCAATCTCCCGCTCCATTCTTCCCTCACTCGTGAACAAGACCCCGAGACACTTGGGCAGCAAGTCATCCCTGAACCGGAGTGAGCAATCCACTCTTTTCCGACTGAGAACCAGGGCCTCAGACCTGGAGGCGCTGATTCTCATCCCAGCCTAAATCATTAAAATATTAGAAAATTTCACAAGAGTACAAATTAGAGGGGTTTTTGTATTAAAAAAATGTGAAGTGATTTTCTTTACATATATTTGGTAGAGATAACTGAACAATTAACGAATGGACACAGGACTACAAGTGAAACTTTATCCTTTAATTCACTGTGTCTTTACGAGTGTCTGATGGTGCGAACATCCATACTGAATGAATGAAGAGAGAAAAAATACATCCAGGCTGCAGCTTATGTTTTAATATGTGCAAATTTCTATAAGAATTCTTCTTTGTCCATACAGTACGTGGCAGTGCGAGAGAATGTCCTTGTTAACACTCACATTGACTAAAACAGTACTGCTTGGTTTTAAATAAATAAGGTTACTTACCTTACTCCAGGTCACTTTAATAGTCGGGTCCTCGTTTCCTTGACATGGGATGAGCAGGGTTCTACCAGCCTCCTGTCTGTACTGCTTCTCTGGAGTGATGCTGAATGATGGGGGGTCCTGTGAATTGCAAACGCAATAGCTGAATATAGCTGAATCAAGGAGATTGCAGCAATGCCAACAATGGATTTTAAGACTGGATTACTGTCGCTTTGGACAAGATTACCTTAATAACAAAAGGATTAGCCACACAATTAACACCCAATATTGGAGCCACTGTAGTGAGTCTGAGTTGACTCTATTACTGCCAGAGGGCTCACACATTGGAGTGAAAAGGTCAGTAAAATGTCGCTTATACAGTGAAGTTTTTAACTCACTGTGACGGGTGCAATCGTGGCTAATTAAAACAATGGTGGAAATACAGTATGAGAACTAAAAGGACAGATTCAGTAGCAGTTTCTAACTTCCTGATTTTGAGTGACCAACAATTTGGTGTTAATGGTGCAGGACGTGTTCACTGAGAGGTGGCCTGGAGTGCACACTGACCTGTAGGATTACGCTGGTCGGCCCAGATGAGCCCATGCTGCCGTAGCTATTGTATGGAGTGCAGGTATACACGCCTGCTGTATCGTCATTGACTGTGGCCATTAACAAAGAGCCCTCTGGGGTTGAGGTCCATCCTGGATACTGTGAGAAATGCAAAATGGTCAAACCACACTGACAGACAGAAAAGGACCTTATACATGCAGTCTTGAATAATGCATAGCTTGAATTTTTTTTTAAATGCTAAAAGTGTGCAGAGAGTTTAAAGAGCTGAAAGGCAGGAAATCTGTAATAGAAAAATATTCTTTTGATATCTGCCTGTCACAGTCCTGCAGTGGTTAAATACTTCCGTCCTCATTGTCCAGATTAATTCCAAATATCTCTAAAATTGTGTATCATCTAACAGCTTTTGCACAATGTTATCTAAACGGCATGTATAAAGGCAGTTATCTTTTCTTCCGATGAAAAGACCCTTGTCTTGATCATTGCTTCGATGACTCAGAACACTGGCAACATAAATAAGCTTTCACAATCACGTTTTGAAGCATTTCCATTAAAACCAGTTACATCTTCATGCAATGCAGCGATAGTGGAAGGTTGTTTAACTCCACAAAAGGTTCCCACTCAGTTTATTGAAGTCAACGGTGCTTTAATTCTCTACAGAATGAGGCTATGAGAAAGTATTACATTGGGTAGGAGAGCTTGCGATATCCAGGGTGGATAATTGGCAGAGTAACAGTCTGACTTCAACACCTCTGTCCCACACTGCAGGAATCCATCACATTTCCTGCAGCGTGTCTCATCCACCGGCATGTCCATCGCTCACACCAAAGTGTTAAGCGGGGTGGGCTCCACTCAGCATGTGAAGACAGAGGAGGAGGAAGTTTGAAAGAGTTATTTTGAAAGGAAAAAAAAAAAGGAAAGGCAAAGGTGGTCATTCCTCATGTATTCATGTGTTCCTTATGGTTCCTATATGCTAATAGAGTGATTGAACTTGTAGTGAAAGAAAACATTTTTAAGAAAGAGAAAGCGAAGGGTTCGGGGTTAAGGAGCTCCCAGGGGATTGCTTCAAAAGCTTTAAAGACTGAACACATTATGAAATGCGTGTGGTTCGATGATTTTTCATTTGAAAAAGTCTAAGGATATTTCCATCAGCGGACACAGGAAATGTCCCACTGTAAAGCCTGGGGGAAAAAAATACTGTTTACGTCAGCATTCACGTAATACCAACAACACGCTGCTGTTCTGTAGGCGAGTTGAGTGGGCCGATTGTTAGAGAAGCATTTGCATGGGATGCTGCTGACAGCAGTCGCCTCTTAGATGCCTGTAGTCAGCAGCATGTCTGACGTTTGCAGTAGCAGGAGCGAATAGATTAGTGGTGAACGGACAAAGCAAGAGGCAGAAATACCTACTGTGCAATGTGAGCACAACGTGATGTGGCCAGTGCTGTGGTGACTGTGCCTCTGTCTGGAAATTATTATTTTTATTACCAAGAGCAGGTCCAGAGGTTCTCCATCTTTTGTCCAATCCACACGGAGCAGTGGGGGTTGAGCAGCTGCTGGGCAAGTGACCACACCGTTCATACCTGTTGGAAGGTACGTTTTCTGGGGCATCTGAAGAGCCTTGGCAGGGTCTAGACAGAGGAAAAAAATAAGTAGTTTTTTTTAATAACAACTACTGCAGTTTTAATAGTCCTTAGTGTATCAGCATCAGGGGAAAACACTGGTGCAGCGAAACTGCACCACGATCCAATTTCAGAACAGAATTGTTTTGTGACTATCAATTTTCTATGAGCCTATGTTTTACTACAAGTGCTGTTCCTTGAATTTACAGCTGACTGCATATGTCTGAAGGGTTTTTACAGGACTACAAACAGTGAAATGTTCAGAGGAGAAGTGTTTTTTAACTGTTAACGATTAAAGCCAGGAATATTTATGAGTAAATACATTCATTAGGGCCACCACCAAGATTGGAAATGCATGATTGGAACCTGCTGTCATCACTCCAGAATAGATAAAACCAATAAACAATACTTAAATCACTTTCATTACTGTTGCTGTAAACAGGCTCATATTTTCAATCATAATCAGTTGGCAAACATAAAATGCTTGTTTTTCAAATATATGCCTTTGTCAATTAAATATGCAAATACACCTGTAATTCATGTGGTCAAGCAAAAACGCACTTACGAAATATACTTTCTGATTGTGATTATGGGTAGTTGTTTATGTTTGTAAAATGTTAACGTGGGCACATCAATAATATTTTAGAAGAAATAAGAAAAAAGTTGGATGTTTAAGGGAAGGTATCGTTCAGTTTTGAGATGTTGAAAGTGTCAGTGCTAACTTGCGCTCACAGTTTGTTAATGTGAAACAGGCTAAACCAAAGCATTGGAAAAAAACAGTGAAAGACGGCATCTAGATTTTCTGGACACTTCCTTGCATCTCTGTTTAATTTATACATTTCAGCTCTGTCCAAAAGCTCAGAAGTTCATTCGTTTAACTTTTCACCTTCCTGTAGTGAAGTGTACATAAGGGAGGGCCAGCATGCTGTGACATCACTGATGGGTGTGGCTACAGGTGCAACTGAGCACTTCCCTGACCACACTCAACAAACCACACCCATCAGAGGTGAATCACAATGCCCCACCACTTCCAGGGTGGACAATGAAGAGGTTTGAATCAAATGAACTCATTTAGAGAATCCAGAGATAGAATTAATTTACTTTGTTTCATTTTCACATGATGAGAGCGGTATGTCAAAATTTCACAGGAAAATAATCAGATATCTCCGCATTGAAAAATAAGATTTAAAAACTGTCATAATGAACCTTCCAGAGAATGATATCGGGCACTTCTGTTTTAGTGAGATTAGTCCATCGTCCAAAAGCAATTTTAGATTTAAAAAAGAAAAGGATATTAGATAACTCAAACCCTAATGCCCATTTAATATGTCACAGCTCTGTCTCACCATCACATTCTCCATCCCCGGAGCAAGAAGGAGAGGACCAGGCTGTAATGTGTGTGTGTGTGTGTGTGTGTGTGTGTGTGTGTGTGTGTGTATGTATACATATACATGGGATTATAATATAATAGGATTATATTAACTTTGATATAATTATATGATATAATTACTTGGCCAGTTCATAATATGCAATTTCGTGATTTTCCCTTTCATTCCCTCATTTTTTCATTCCTCTTTTGAGAAAATGAGAAAAAGTCAAATTAAACTTACTATTTTTTTTATAATGACTGCTCATGAAATGTGAGATAAGTTCACATGCATAAATTGTGGAATACACATTGTGGTAGATAAGGTCACCTGCTTTGGTTTTTTTAAGAGCAGAGTCACTTCTTTTGGGCTTGTTTCCAAAGCCCTTGGTTGCTTATTTCTCACAAGATCTGGAAACACTGATCAGCTCTGATTAACTGTGACTGATTGCTGTCCCTCAGTCACATGAGTGTCCAAGTTGTATGTCTGTCCCTCCCTCTCTCTCTCTCTCTCTTGCTCTCTGTCTCTCTAGTTTCTCTTCTTTTTACACAGCGATTGAGCAGTATCACCTCAACAGAGTTCCTTTTCTACACTGCCTTTGTTTATTTGCACTGAACAGCTGTGTGATTTTAAATCGCGTATATAGAGGTACGACATGTTACATTGCATCGTCGGTATTCAGTGTGACTTTGTCAAAATGAAATAACAAGGCAACATCATTGACCTTCCCTGTTAGATGGTGGTTGATCTCATCCTCTGTTTGGAGGGTGAGGAGCTCCTGGACCTTTGCATTGTCTCCTCAATTTAAAAGAAAAATTTGATGACTTTCTTCTTCTTTGAATTAGTTGCTAACTGCTACTGCTTTTTAAATCTCCTGGTTGTGAGTAACACAAATAACACATCATGAAAACGTTGCACCCCCATCCTGTCCTGCCACCTAGCTCTATTTACACAGAGGGTCAATTAAGCATTAAGGTAACTGCCTCTGCTGCTGCTCAGAGGTAGAACACTGACCCCTCATTACACCTGTGTGACACCTTTTACACTTCAATCCTGCCTTGAAGTGTAAAAGTTGCTTCAGGCTTCTCAGTGCTAAACAAGGGGTTGTCCTTGGACCTGTGTTCAATCTCATTCCAGATGTCTCTCCATCTGTGTGAATGGTGTGTTTAAGCTTTTTTTCATATGCGTTTACAATCCATGTATAATTTTGTCATTCTGACTCTCCATACTATAATTTTATTTTGTTTATCTCTTTTGAACACACAACATCTATTGTGTGTGTTTCAATCCTGGGAGAGGGATCTCTCCTCTAGCGCTCTCCTTGAGGTTTCTTGCATTTTTTTCCCCATAAGGTTTTTGGAATCATTTCTTTCTTATCTGAATGGAGGGCCTGAGGACAGAGGGTGCCGTACATTTTACAGATTGTAAAGCCCCTTTAGGCAGATTTGTTACTTGTGATGTCGGGTGGTATGAATAAAACTGATCTGACTGCAGTCAAGCCCCAGAGAGGGTAGTGAAACACACAAACCCAGCTTAATTTAGCCTATCATGAGCTGAAAAACACAGCATTTATATGTAATATTCAAGAATTAAAATAGTTAACAATAACATTCTGTGCACTTGTATGCATGCCAATAATCATTTGTGACCAATTTGTGACACTGCAATCATTCAGCGGCTCCCATGTGCTGATATCTTATGTATAATTAGGTAATAAAGTACTTTTAATAATAAGAATAAAGAGTTTCTACAATCCATTTGCCTGTTGATTTACTTGTTGTACCATAATGTTTTGAAACTCTACAGAAAAAAAAGAAAAGAAAAGACATATGACTCATATTATGTAGTCTCATGACTGCAGACTACACGCAGAAACGTACGCATCACGGTGAGGTTGGCTGAGGCTGTGGGCGGGGTCAGCAGCCCATTGGTCGGCATGCAGGTGTAAATCCCAGAATCCTCTGGGATGAGACTGGAGATGAGTAGAGTTCCATCCACCATGATTTTCACGCGCGACTTCAGAGACCTTAAGAAGAGACACACAGAGGAATTGTTCAAAAAGGAATTCTTCTCAAGAGCAAACCAGCCACTTTAGACTAACAGCACAAGGTAAGGCCGGTCTTCTTGTCTGATAGGCTCTCTTATCAGTGTAGGAGTGATGAACCCTGTGTTATTCACCACTGTGTGCATATGAAGGTTTCATCTGAGTTAGAGTGGGAGGAGGAGGGCCCACTCATGTTATACATTCTTACATATACAGAGAAACCAGAAACAAACCTCGAGGACTGTCCCAGGCTGCAACACATTACATACAGGCTACATATGCACAGCGACAATCACACATTTAGACTAATTACTATACAAGGCAGATGACTCACATACTGTCAACCTGTTTTTTTCTCATCACTGCTGAGCTTTTCTCTCTTTGCATTGATATCAATGTCAAATTGTTACTGAATGCCGCTTTTAGTTAAGCTCCACTTAACGCAACATTTTATATCAGCATGTATCAAATAATTAATGAGGTTAAGGGGTTATTTCTCCAGCAGCAGAAGGCAGCTTTTATTTAGCAAATATGAACCCACTGTACACTACCTGGCCAGCACAATAATAAAATAACAGATTCATCCCGATATGACACGTTCTCTATTTCTCTGGTCAGCCTAGAAGAGCATATATTGTTTGTGATATATACACACACACACGCACGCACGCACGCACACACACACACACACACACACACGCACGCACGCACGCACGCACGCACACACACACACACACACACACACACACACACACACACACACACACACTGTTAAGTACAGTACAAGTACAGTTATTTTTCTACATGCTGCACCTTAATGGATATTTATTCTATTATTTTTATTTATTTGAGGAAATGTTTATTTTGATTTACTTGTGTAAAATTAACTTTTTTTACTTAAAGACACAGCCATAGTCTGTGAAAAAGAAAGAAAGAAAGAAAAAGAAAAAAAAACAGGTGAATGTTTTCTGGTTTTTGTTTCTACTGTACTGAAAACAAACGTGTGTGTGTGTGTGTGTGTGTGTGTGTGTGTGTGTGTGTGTGTGTGTGTGTGTGTGTGTGTGTGTGTGTGTGTGTGTGTGTGTCATTTCATGGTCGTGGGGATAATAAAGTGCAACACTATAGCAGCTAAAGAGCCAAGTATTTTCACAGGACTTAGTGGAGACCAAATCAAAGTGTAGATTTGACTTACAATAATCCGTTGGAAACAAATGTAAGTCTAAATAATTGTTGCTCCTCGTCTGCTGGATGCGTAAAGAGGAAACTCCTCGCTAATACAGTGGGGCTGCAACTGCTGGTTGTTTTTATTATGGATTAATCCTTCAATCTATTTTTGTTTTTTAATATTAGCCGATTAATCATTTAGTCTGTAAAATAAGTGCATAAAGACATTTTCAAATCGGATGTGTTTGCTCCACCGAACCCAAATGTATTCAGTTTACTATGAGATATAACAGAATATGTTATTCCTCAAATTAGAGAAGCTGGAAATCTGACATTTTCTACCAATGCTAGTGCATGGGACTATTGCTTTTAGGTGCAATGACATAATGGGCAAACTGAGCTGCCTTGGCAGACGTTTGTAGTTGGAAATATTTTGTTATGAGGTAAGAACACAACTCAACAAAATATTTTTATTGCAGTAATATTACAGACACCATTAAATGGTGTGAATGGAGAAAAACTAAACTGAAAGTTTTTTACATTCTCCTCGCTAATTACAAAGGAGCCTATTTCCCAGATTTTGTGACAGTAATCCTTTTGTCCTCTTCTCAGCTCTTAACAGCATTATACATCAGCTCCAAAAAGCCCCTCTGAAACTTTTCACTCATCAAAATCAGTTTTGAGCATTAACCTGTGACAGTGTAACTCTAATGAATTAAAATATTTGTGCTGGAGAACAGCTCACAAGGAGAAGAAATGCAAATTAGAACCTCCACTTGCTAAACTGACCCCATCCCCAGCTCTAGTATATTAAGGAGAGCTTTCATTTGTGTGGTGGATTATGTGCTGGCAATCATAAACCATTCCCCGCTCACTCACTTCTTCTCCCTGCCACTGAACACTATCTTTATGAAACCTCTCCAGTAGAAAAGCTCATTCACTGCTTCCAATTTCAATTTTTCTTTAAAAGCAACATGACTGAACCTCTTTCCTCTTTGTATTTGTGTATGTATGCTGTATTACACGAGTCTTTTTGGCAGAGACTTTCATATTATATATATATTATCGCATCAATGCTTTCATTTATTTTTTAGGTGGTTTGGGGACCAAAAGGTCACAAACAAGCTTATGAACACACCTGGCATAATATTACCATATATATATACACTACCAGTCAAAAATTTGGACACAGTTTCCCATTCAAGTGGATGGGAAACTGTGTCCAAACTATTGACTGGTACTGTACATATAATATTATTCTGCCTGATGTGTTTGGAAACACTAGCATGTATGTATGTCATGTATGTCGTGTTGTGCATCTGTCTGCCTGATGAATCTATGTCCAATATTCATCTCCATTAATCCAACTTCAAGGTAACATGTCTGGAGCAACGAGTGGGTTCCTGTTTTGTTAGTATCATGCATGCACTAGAACACACACCCAAGAGTGTAATACACAGTCTTGCTGTTGGTTTGCCACTATTTCACTGCTTGACAGTTAGAGGCAATAATGTTCTGGTGTAGCAATAAACACAGTGTAGGAGACTGCCAGATGTCAATCATCAATGTGAAAAATGCTTCATTAAAAAACAAAAACTGCTCTGAAAATGTTTTATGTGGGAGGACTTGCATTTATTTGTTAGTCTGAAGGATACCCACAATGCATGTTGCATCAATGCAGGGATGAGCCTTGACTTGTCAGGTATTTAATCTGTTGAATGAGCCAAAAAGACATTTTTGTCTCGTTAATCTTTTAAAAAATTTTTTTTTACAAAAAATAGATTTTACAGCAACTGTAAAGCATACACTGATAAAAAAAAACCTAAGTGAGATGAAGTATTTTAAATCAAGGCAATATCGGATTGTTATTTTTATTTCTTCTTACCAGGCAGGTTTTATATCAGAGGGTTTCATTTGCTTCAAGCTATTTTATCCATGATTATCTTAAGAGGATAGATTTGTAACGTTCCCTGTTTTTGAATATTTTAATGCTTGAAACTTCAATTACCAGAATTTTAGAACTGCCGACTTTGCCATTACAAAGTCAGAAATTCTTATTACCAGCTTTTTATCCTTTTCTTCTTTCCACACTGCAAATTTGTCCTGTGCTTGCCAAGATTGAAAATTTTAAATCTGGAAACATGATATCTCTTGACAAGTAAAATTATCTTCCTGCATGGACAGATAACTTCACTGATATTAAGCCATTTTCTCCACAACTTCAGTCTTTATGTCTTCTATTTTATCTCCTCTTTTTTGCAGTGTAAATTTTTCTATATTGGTATCATATATCAATATCACAAAATAAAATTACATATACCATAATAGTGGATACTATCCTTATTGCAGAATCTCCACTATGGCATCTATGTCATCTAGCCTGCACATGTTGCCACACAAGAGCTTTAATATGATATGATGTTGAAACCATATCAACTTATCTACGTCACTTCATTTCCTGCAAATGAGCAGACATAAGAGAGAGATGTAAAACAATGCAAATAAAATTCAAAGAGGAGAATCGGTGCTCTGACTTAAAATCCCTGCCACAAAATGTCAAGCCCCCGCAGCTTGGTGTGCTTTTATTTCTTTTTCTTTTTGATGCTGATTTGAATTTAACATCAGAAGCAGGAAATAAAAAACATCAACCTTTTATCATCTCAGGAATATTGCCAACATGCAGCTCTCTCTCTCTCTCCTGGGCTGGAACTGGAGGAATAAAGCAAAGTTTCATCCCTAGCAGACTTGATTACTGTAAAACTCTGTGAAATTGTTTCTGGTCACATTCTCATATATGGCCCTTAGATGTGGATTAACATGTAAAAGCATTTTGTTGAGCCAAAGTTCACTTCAAGTGAAAAGAGAAAGTTAGATTATGAATAACTAATTGTTCATTTGGATTTAATTCCTCTTCTGTCCCTTGTAATCTCTTATTTGTGCTTAAAATGCTGTGGCAAACAAAGCAGAAATCACCATAGCAAGGCAGACAGAAACTTCACTGCAGTTGTATCAATGTCGACATAAGGACGTACGGAAGTATGTAGCCGCTGTCGAATAGACCGTTGACGGACAGACGTATCAAACACCATCCATGCTATTGCACATACTCTGCAACCTAATATTCCATCCTTCCGGTAAATGCACCAATTGTGGTGCGACCTCTCCCGTTCAATGGAGGCTTACTCGTGGCGTTGTTTTAAGCTTGTCAGCCTGAGAGAGGTGACGCCTACCCCGGTCATCCGGACAGAAACACTGTCGATGTGTGAGGAACACACCCTAACACCCTCGCATCCCATCCAGATGCACAGGGTACCTTTGAGAGTCTGTGGGTGACCCTTTTACCCCAAAAGCCTTTCTAACACATGTTAAAACTGCACAATAACTACTTGGTTAGGTTCAGGAAAGCACTGGTGATGCCTCGTATCACAGCGGGTAAAAAACTCCAAAGAGGTATGTGTGACAACCCCGACAACCTCCACCCGTCTGTGAAACCGCTGTTCACGCAGACTTGCATTGGAGGCTGACCTTTTTCATATCCACTCGCTGCACTTCTTTTAAAAGGACAAGATTTGTCTTCAAACCATTCATTTGACCATGTCTTCAGTGTTCAAAAGACTTAGGAAATATCATTTCTATATTGAAAGGCTGGTTCTTATGTAATGTAGCACAATGGGCTAGAAGTAACCCCCCCCCCCCGGTGAAGAGGCAGATTTTAGTCTGCCAGAGCAATTCAGAAGAAAGCGGTTTTCATTTTCATTTAAAAAAAAATTTTTTTTTGTCGTTTTTATCTATCCATCTTATCCTTGTTTGTTTCACATTTCCACTATTGAGTTCCACCTTTTTCTGATTTATTGTGTCTGTTGTTCATGTCTCTTCTCTGTGAAACCTGTTTTTGCAGGACAAATGGTAAAAATGCTTTTATCTTCAAATATGGACTGCATCCAACAGTCAATTAATATTGTCTAAAAAGGTGCAGAGTTAGATTCAAATGACATGTAACAACCATTCCTGAGAAAAAATGAAAGGACTGACAAAGGTAATATTTTACTTCACCCACAAGAACACAGTGCATAACACATTATATGAACTCACTCTATGTGATAGACGTTTTCTCCATCTTTCTGCCACACATAGGTCATGTTGGGGGGATCGGCCACTGCCTGGCACTGGAGAAATGCATTCTGGGACATGTTGAGAGAGGTGCTTTTGGGAGGGATGACAATGACAGGTGGACCTAGATGGAAGCAGATTACAAAAGACATATATAACCACAAAAAAAAGGCTGCAATTACTGATTCCAGAATGAAAATCCATCACAGTAACACAATCAATGTATTCACAGGTTCACAGTCTCTTTCTTATATGACATTAACAGCAAGGAGCGATGGGAAGAAGATGGAGTAAGAACATCACAGTTGAGAAATGAAAAAAGATTCTGAAAGGCTTCCAATCAATTCACATAAATGCAAGACAAATATTAATCCAACTTAATGCCTTACATTCTATGACTCTCATCTCCAATTACATCAACTCTACCCTTCAGTGTTCTCTAAATGTTTAAGATGCAATGAGGGTGGACAGCCATCGCAGTATACATCACTACATCAACAGCTCAGTGACATATAGATGGAGATTTAATGATGAACCTCTTATAGGGGGCTGTGATGTGTTGTCTCACAGCGGTTTGGATCTGCCTCAAGTATAATTCTCATATGACAGCAGCTAATAAATATATATTTACTAGAATGGAGATCTGACTTCCCCACCACACATCAGCAATGACGGAATAAACTACTGCATGCTGTGCATCAAAGAAATCATGTACAATGTGAAGATGGAAATATAGGGTTCTGTGATAAAAAATTTAAATAAAAAAAGGGGGGAAAAATAGCTGATATAGCAAATTGTAAAAGAAAATGTAAATCCCCCTCAGCATCCCATTAGCTACACTAACACAGCTGTTCTCTACACGTCTCTACTGGACTAAAAACACCACATGGGTCCATCTTTACATACATGTCTGTCTGATATCTGTCTGGTCCATATTCCCTATAAAAAATCTCACTTCTGTCCTTGGCTGCACCACAGTTATTACACATATTACACTTTGAATCAGAAGACTGATCTTTCATCCCTTTGTGTCGCATTAAGGTAATGATAGATTACAGAATAATGAAACATTTAGACGGCTGGCCAAAATATATTGCAGGAGGGGAATTACACAATGAACATGTTGATGAATGTGCTTGAGAGTAAAACAAAGCGAGGAAAGGTCAGTGCACCACTGGGTTAAGTATAACAAGAAGCACATCCATTCAAGTGCTTTGAGAAATTAAGCTGTGGATGTGAGAAGGGCGCGGCGTGTGCTCAGAATCTTGATTTTAATTTGACAAGTACGCCAAAGCAACAGAGGAAAGCTGCCAATACCCATGAGACCATCGGCTATCAGAATTAGCAATTTCTTTTCTTTGGAAAATATTCACATACAGCTACTCAGGGTTGGGAGGGTTACTTTAAAAATGTGTCCTGATACAATTACAAATGACCTTCTAAAAAATGTATTCAGTAACATAAACCAATTACCACTATATTACAGTAATGTAATTTGATTATTTTCCATTACGTTTGGATTACCTCAATACCAAATATGCAAATAAATACATGAGAAAAGAAAAAAACTACTACTCCCTACTCCTTTTACTTAAGTGTATTATGTAAGACAGTAGACTAGATAGTACCCAACACATA
This sequence comes from Chaunax sp. Z400, assembly GCA_037577475.1. Classification (NCBI taxonomy): domain Eukaryota; kingdom Metazoa; phylum Chordata; class Actinopteri; order Lophiiformes; family Chaunacidae; genus Chaunax; species Chaunax sp. Z400. Next base: position 4,515,017 of record CM075199.1, read on the forward strand.
ACCACATAGTAAAGTTTACAAAGCAAATTATAAAAGCTGCTACTTCACAAGGCAAACTAAAAACACTATATAGTATATACTATATACAATATATATAATATATAGATTAAGAGCACCCAAATTATTTTCAACATATCTGTTGTCCACCTACTAAAAAAGTACAAACAAATGAAAGAAAATGGAAACCACAAAAACAAATCCAAGCAGCTGGTGTATTGTGTTTAGTATCTCTGCAGATATTCAATAACATCTCATTTTACATGGGTGATGTCCAGCTCTGAGTCTGCCCTATATGATGATCTGAATGAAGATACAAACTTCAACTTTTTCTGACCTTTTGTCCAGTAAAATGAGTGATTTAACTGGGGGGTTGAAGTTCATTTGCAAGGCATTGCATGCATGTCACATTCTCATTAGGGGCTGAGCCGCCCTGAAGGTCTGATCTTAGAATCGCCCCTGTCTCTGCTCCAAAACAGGAAGCAGCAGGCTAGTTTTTTACTCATGGATGTATTTTTCTGTGCATCCAATTGTCACCTTAACACTTTTAGTTTCACTCTATTTTTATCTACAGATTAAAGTTAAAGTTAAATTGATCAGTATCATGCTGGAATTAACATACCACTGCAAAGTGACATCGTAGCCCTTACATTTACCGCTCCAAGGACTCTAACATGTAAAACTAGGGCAACATTTTAAAGGTAGGTCAAAATTCAGTAGCAACAGTTATTGATTTATTCATGTAATATTCTGATGCTGCACCATGAGTGCATGTAGGACTGAAGGATACATTCAAAACATGCTGGCCATGAGTATTTCGGACTGTAAAAGGGGCTGATGTTGTTGAGGGTGGTGGATAGTGGTAGTCTGTTTGTGCATATGTGTGTCTGCACTGTGCCCACATATTAAATTACATTCATAAAAAAAGTAATCCTGCTAATAATCCCCTTTTTTAGTAAATGAATCGGTAATCTGATTACACCGTTTTTTTCCCGTAACTTTAACAGAAAACACTTACCGTTTTTTTTTTGTATTCTGATTACGTAACACTGTTACATGTATTCTGTTACTCCCCAAGCTTGCAGCTACTGCAGCATGGAGCATTAATGTCGCATTTAGCTCTTCTCTATACCGTGTCCACCTCCCACACGTGTGCCATTTGTGAAGAGCTAATAAAGGCGGCTTGACATGCAACATGTCTCATGTATAAATAACCCGCTGATCTCTGGAGCAGTCATTGCTGCTCCGGTCTATAAACACAAATGCTCAGTGGATGTATGCATGAGTGACAGTTTAGAGGTTACTTAGGGCTTTCTACATCCACATCAGCCATTAGACAGTAATCCATCCATGTGGCAATGCTGCAGAAATACACAGCCAAAGCTCAGATTATGTGACTGAACAGTATTAAGTTTCATGATGATTATCATCCAAAATGTGGCCGCCGTGGCTGTGAGATGCCAGAATGAAGTGAAACCTCAGAGACATCATGCCGAAACAAAATATTTCCCCATGCGCCACATTTCAGATTCGTGGTTCTCCAGAGAAAATCAGCAGTAGGAGTGAGAGTAGGAGTTCAGAAAGAAGACAGAAATAAATTCCACAATGTATTCTGTGTGTCGGTGTAATCCAATGATCCACAGTCGCATATTTGCATATGCTACATGTACTTGGCCTTCAAGTGGACGGCAAAATTCTGTAACCTGAAGATTTCTGTCAATCTGTCAAAAGTGTATTAAGAGCAGATAGTATTGAAATTCTATATATTTGATCCCATACCTTAACAAATTTTTTCTTCAGGAATATTTTTGTATGTATAATATTTTAATGATGTGAATTTGATGACAAAAAAGAGAAGTTCTCATGTTGCTCAGCTAAAACAGCTCACAAGACAGTTAAATCTGTTAAACGAAGCCTTTAAATTGAGCAAAACACATTACATAAGTTTTATCAAAATAAAAAAATGTCCCCAAAACCTCTGTGTTCTGTTCCATATCATGATATCAATGTTGACTGTACAGAATGAGACAGAATAAGAGTTAAATTTAGTTTGAGTGTCTGTTACCACTCTGTCATATGATGCAAGAGGGAGAAACAGAAATGTAAATTACGTTCGCTCAGGCATACAGACATCACAGAGAATGAGTGAGCTGGCAGGCAGATACACAGACAGACTGACAGCAAGACAGACAGAGAGACAGACAAGCGTGAGGCACCAACTAACCTTTGATCGTCACTCTGGTCACACGAGTCACATTTCCCTCAGAGTTGGAGGCATGGCAGGTGTACTGTCCTGCTGACTGCATGCTTGCTGCTTGCAGAGATAGTGCCCCGTCCTGGTAAATACATGATAGCAGTGGACAGATGTAAATAGTACACATGAAACTGTACATACAATACATAAATAGATGGATGTATGAGGAATGTAACTACGTACATTTAAGTACTGTAGTTAAGTGCAATTTTAAGTAATTGTACTTAACTTGAGTATTAAGTATGCATTTCATTTTAATCCACTTAATTTATTAGAAAAATAAAGTAGAAGAAGTAACAGAAGTAGTAGTATACTATGTTTATTACGTGTTGTAGCATTGCAGATCATTTATGTGAGATGACAATATGAACAACTAACGGCCACAATAAATAAAGATTTTAGTAAATCGCAAAGATTTTGTTTTCATTTTTCCTGTCAAATTTTATAATGACTTCATTCAGAGGGTTACATCATGGGACAAAGTTGTCGTTGTTGTTATTCAAATGGAAATGTTGTCATCATTGTTATTGTTCAAATGGGAATGTTGTTGTCGTTGTTATTGTTCAAATGGGAATGTTGTCGTCGTTGTTATTGTTCAAATGGGAATGTTGTCATCGTCATTATTGTTCATTGGGGTTGTCTGCAACAAAATGATAAAAAAAATAGTTATTGGGTTATGCCCCGTAAACTTTCATCTGAGACAAATCCCACTGACAGAAACAGCCAAAATTCAACTTGTAACCGTGGAAACGGAAAAAAAAAAACTTATAAAAATACCTAAATAACATAAAGCACAAATTCAGTCCTTGGCTGTTGTGTGTAGAAAGTTCAGTGAAAAAAAAATTTAACAGTTTTTGGTTTATGCACCGGATGGAGGACGGCTGGAAGGATGGGGGGGACCCCATGATATTTCCCCCTCCTCACTCTGTTCGTGGCGGGGGATGAAAAGGGTGACAGCATGGGTTTTTTCATTTCATTTGAGCTAATGTTACTGCGATTTGAATAAGGATTCCCTTGTTTTTGTGGAGTCTAATTAGTGTTGGCACTATTACTTTGAGCCACACAGAGAAGCTGCTAAAATGAGTATGGATAAATTAGGGGGTGGGTGTGAAGCGACACTTTCCATAGTACTGAAACGAAGCGGAGGAAATTGATAGACAAGCACAACATGTGGTTGGAAATAGAACTTTCATCCCTGATTCCATTTTCCTTACATTGTGACTTTCCACTAATAGAAGGGAGAGAGGGAAGTGAAGGGATAGAGGGTGAAAGACAGAGAACTGATTTTCAGAGATTGTTCAGAATAGAATAATAAATGTAAATAAAAACAAATAAATTTGTTTGTTACAACAGTTTTGTTTGGTTCCGATAGCCAGCACCCTAAAGGTTGTCCAAAGTTCTCCAGACACTGTAGATTTTTCATGCATTCTGTGAGTTTTTCTGTCCCATTGACTCGCCAGAAAAGCACCATCTCTGCTGCAGGAGCTCCTGATTTACATATTAACCACTGTGTATAGTTCTATTTAGCACCTTGACCTGTTGCAACAGTAAAATGCTACTTATGCACTGATACATATACAGTATTAAATAGTATTAACAATTAAATTAAAATTAAATTTTAAAAAATGTATTAAATAATGTCAAATGCATAACAACTTCTAGTACTTTTCATTCATCCAGACTAGAACTTATTTAAACATGTAAAGGAGACAGACAAGATATGGTGGATACAGTGGAGAGACATACATAACGCTTGAGACACATGTGCATGTTAACTGACACATACGAGTAAAAGCATACCTGATCATTTATTCTTTGAACCACAACACCATCTTTTAGCCAGGTGATGGTTGGAGCGGGGTTCCCATTAGCAACACAGGCAAGTGAGAGATGACTTCCAACCAGAGCCTCCACCACAGGAGGCGGAGCTTTGACGAAGGTGGGTGGGGCTGTGGAAGAAAAACATTAGATTAATGTTTTTCTTTTAGATTAATTAATTAAGTGAATGAAATTACGCCAAATATGGAAACCTCTTTTCCTCCTTGAAAAGCCTTTTCTTTAAATGTCTGCAAAAAAACATTTACATCGTTTTTTTACAATTTGTGCTGGACTCATACCCTCTATTATAAATAAATAAAAGAATTTTTCAGTTTGAAAATACCTTTAGTATTTCTTCGCCTCTAATCTGAGTTAAAAGTTGAGAAGTTTGTTTCAGTGCCTGGTGAAAAGCTGATCTATAATTACAAGAACACCTGCCAAATACTTGTCACGGGCTGCTAAAATAAAAGCTTTTGCATTGACATAGATTTAGTCGCACAACAAAAGGACTTGCTTTTAACTGTGCATTTGCAGCCTGTGAAAGCCCTTGAAAACCTCAAACGTTGAGGCAGAGTCCAAACAAAAAGGATGGGAAGAGCATATCTGCAGCGCCCATCAGTGAAGTTACATCCAAAGCCTCAAGCGCACAGTCACAATCTATTATAATACTTATCTCTAACCTGACGCTCACACAGACACTGGGTGAAACTGTCTCACCTCCCTTTGATCTGAGCTGCTTTGCTTTGTTCTGTATGTGCATGAAGTCATGGAAAATGTTTTCCCAAATACCGATATACTGCACTTCAAAGCACAGGAATAATAATACATATTTCATATTGACATTTATTATTTAAACCCATCAATAAGTATAATTAGAAATGATGCTTTCCAAAAGTCTAAACCTATCCAAATTACTTACCTGTCTTGAAAGTTTTTCAAAATAATTCTTGAAAAATGTTTTTTATGTTTTCCTTCGTGCTTTAGAGGAACGCTGAGGCCAACAAATGATTTACCACGTAGATCAGCCTAAGTGGCTCTGCGTCACATTTTATCCAGTGGAGAGTCACCTTAGAGAAAACCGTTGTTTTCTTTGCACATTGGTCCACCAAGTATGGTGGCAGCATTAAGTTAATTATCACATATTTTAATGTTTAGGTACAAGCAGTTATGCAAGAACATTCAGATTTTATTGAGAAAATCTCTTATCAAAGATTAAATAAGGATACTGTCGTCACTTTTTACTTGGGTACATCGCCATAGTAATTTTTATTCCTATGGCATATAGGACAGCTCCAGACGTATAAAGCGCTGCCTACTGACCAATCAATTCTCTGGAAAATGTCATCATCATCCTTCACGGAGGATCCAGGCTCGCTGTATGGATCATGAGGGCTGTACTCTTGTGTAGGAGGGACCCCTTCTATCTTCTTAATATCTATTTCTTTTCCTTTTGGCAGCAAGCACTGTCAAAGCCATTTCATTTAGCTTTTATAAACCGATATCCTCCAGCACTAAAACCTTGTACTTGCTTTACTGATAACATATGAAAGTGCCACTTTGAATTACGATTTTAGGTTGGTTTTTTTGCTCCCGTTTGACACAGCTGCAGCTGTAAAAATGAGGCCAAACCTGTAAAATGATGCCATAAGAGCAAATAAACGCAACATATTAATTTAATGGAATACACAAATGTAATTTGAGTTAGATTATTCGTGCCCTAATGATGGGGCAGTCATATTATGAGCTTGATTTACACACACAGTCTATGATTTTTTTTTTTTGCCAGCTATCCTTCCTGCATTTGGCAGCTGCATCTGTGTTGCTTTTAGCCAGGATTATGTGTTTAACTTATTTGCATTAGCCTAATATTACAGTTTGCTCTGCTGACAGTAGACTTCTCCATGTTTATGACTCTCTTTTTATGTGAACACAGTCATGACAAGGTTTCCTCAACATATTGAATGGTAACTACCATTAGGTGACCACTTGTTAGGCACTCAGCAGACATACACTACAGGAGTTTTGGAAAGAAACACGTTTTGGAAACGAATATTGAAAAAAACAAGCGTTTTTGGGGGGGGGCGGGGGGGTTTGGTTTTATTTTGAAAAACAAATGAACGAATGGTACACGGATTTACTCTCTCATTGGCTGATGAGATCTTGATCGGAGAGTATTAACATAATCATCCAGACTTTATCTCTTAAACATTAAAGGTGTTTGTTAATTAAAAAATAAAACCAAACAAACTGAATTCCATAAACCTCACCAGTTACAGAAAGCAGAGTCCAGGTGCCATTTTGCTGCTCGTCTGTGGGTTCATCCAGCAGAAGGATTCGACAGTCATACAAGCCCTGGTCATCCAGCTGTAGACCCTCCAGCCTCAGGGCGGTGATTCGTACCAGAGACACCCGCCCTGCGGAGAGAGACTTCATTTTAAAAGGTGAGAGGGAAGGTGCGAGGGACATGAGACAGTAAAGCCGCACATGACGCTGATTTCACTTGTCATTTCTCGGGTCTGAGCTGTGTATAACTGTTGGAGTGTGAACTTTAGCTGTCCTAAAAACAACACTGACCTCCAACGTAGCCTGAAATGGTAGTGTTGCCACCAAACGGGCAAACACACACAAACAACACATGCACATGCAGACTTGGAAATGTGATCTGCTGGTTGCCAGGTGGCAGCTCCCTCGAGCCAGAACGTGGTGTACCACATCAGCCCTTTATCTTTTCCAGTCTGCAGCCCTAACGCTTTTCATACAAATAGAATTGTCCACTGACATTGCAGCAAGTAACAGCATATCTGAAGAGAGCCCTTTAATGCAAGTGCTACGTAAGGACAGCCCTTTTTCTGCACCATTTCAGAAATCAAAGCATGTTAACAGCAAGCACACTGCAGCGTGGAAGCCTCGGTGCCCCTGGTGTGACTGTGTTGTGATGGTAATTATTAACAGAGGCTCAGATTCTTGGTGAGGGTTGCAGGGAGGGACAGTCCTGGCAGTCAGTAAGAATCAGGAAGTATGAGTTAGGTATGTTGGCAGTGATAACACACCTTATTTACTTTTCCAAGCTGCCAAAGGGGACGAAATCCACGGGGGAGAAGAGGGGAGGGAGGTTTAGTGGTGGAGCAAAACACACATCAGCATATACTCCGGGGATTAGTGCGCTTCAAAATCCTACCCTTTGACCCCTGGCAGTGTTTTTTCTCTCATGTTTACTGGCTCAGTGTGATATGGGTCAATATAGCACCTCAGAGGAAAGGCTGTGCTGAGGCAGGGATGGTGTTGGGTCCACGACTGGGAGTTATCAGATAAAAAGGAAGGGGAAGGGTGGAGGTGAAGAGCACGAACCGGGACAATGCCCTGCCACCATTTGAAAAATGCACGACTGGAAGAGATTTGAAACTGAGGTAAATTCAACGAGACAGGCTGAAAGAAAGAAAGAAAGAAAGAAAGAAGGGGAAATCTTGGTCTCTCAACAACAGAAGCTTCAGTGATTCTCCATATGCAAACAAATCAAGAGTGTAGTTAAATCAGGTATATTTAACGTGGAGTTGTTTATGGAAATAAAACAACATGTCCCTTTTCGTACTTCAATCCAAATTCACTACAGCCACCAAAGAAAAATAAAACACTCAGTTATCTATGAGGCTGGAAATTGGAAACTGGAAAAAAAAATCTAATTCTTTTTTCAACGACAGATCAAAATTGCTTTTAACATTTTACAGATATCTTCAAGAATAATCAGTGTAGATATGTTTTATTGTAAAAGAAAAGAATAAAAAATAAGAATGTGGATTTGCATCGTTGCATGTTGTTTTAGTTAGCAATTATTAACTGTAACGTATACAGCAGAATACGCTGCAGCAGTGCTAACTGTATTAAACATGTTGATTAGATTGCTTTGTGTTTAACAAAAAATTGACGCGTAAAGGTTTTCAGATCAATCTTGAGCATTAACACATTAACATTGACAGCCCTCATATTCTTTATTTATTTATTTGATTATTCATTTGGCCAATTTAATTAACAAAAATCGTGTGAACTATTGTAAAGATTTGTCTAATACTATACAGCCAAATCACAGTACAGTTTTCTGTACTGGGGCTGTTAAGACCATCTAGATCCAATCAGGAGAAATCTTAATGCTACAGCATATTTCAGACAACAGTGTGTGTCTAACTTTGTGGTGACTGTTTGGGGAGACAAATCCAGCTCCATAAAAAAAAAAACGGTTTCCCAGTTTGGTGTGGAAGAACTGGACTGGCCTGCTCAGACTCTTAGGAGACGTTTACACGATATTTTGAAAACCCCACCCAACTGTTGTGTAAACGGGCAAAACGCAACTCCTCTGAAAACGATGATGTCACCACAGAAACGCTTCGTGCATGCTTATTACAGTTCCTGCCAAACAGCCTACTATGGCCAGAACAACAGCGAAACTACAATGTCGGACTGTCTGGTTTTGTTTCTGCTGCAGACTCTGTTGAGTTTATTAACCCTCCTGTAGATTTTGCTGAACCACCACTGAGATCTTATTCTGTAATGTTGATTTTGAAAAGTTACACCACCAACTACTGCCTTGGCAAACATATCACAGTGTTTTCAATCATTCTGGCAGATCCACGTGTACGGGCATCGTTTCAAAAAGGAAGCCGTGTGAACGCGGAGGTTTTTTTAGAACGCAAAGAAAAAGTGTTGTGTAAACAGTGCCTTAATCTCAGCCCCTTCCAGCACCTTTTGGATGAAATGGAACACTTGTAATCAGCCAGACCTAATCAGTGTGACATCTGATTGATGCTGGTGTGTCTGCAATGGGAGTACATTCCTTCAGAAAGGTTGCAAAATCTTGAGGAAAGTGGAGGCTGTTATAGCAACACATTAATACCCGTGGTTTTGAAATACACCAATCACATATGGGTGTAAAGGTATTGTGTTTAATATAAAAGCTCTAGCAACGCCAGTGATTGCAGCTGTTATTACTGCTGAAGTCAAATATCCTTGTACTTGATTATTTTTCCAACATTCAGTCATCTCTACAGACATGCTGCTGCCTTCTTAGCCGGGTCCCCCTTGTAAACGAGATCTTTGATCTCAACGGGTTTTATTCTCCTGGTTAAATGAAGGTTAAATAAAAATAAATAGAAGTTTGCTTTAATATTCTATATATATATAGAGTGAGAAAATGAACTAAAAGCTCTGGCGAAACTGAAGTCGTGAAGCAGGTAACCAAAGAAGAGTGCTATACTGTACAGCAGGTAGAAGCCTCACCCATAACACTTACTCCTCCCCCACCTCCTCATGCTCTCTCTCTCCGCTCACCCCCACCCTCCCCTGCCTACCTGCTGAATCCATTCGATTAGCCACAGAGCAGCTTTTTAACTACCCCAAGCTTAACAACATCCCCTATCAGTTCATTTCATGCCCACATGCACTGACACACCCACATCGATGCACCGCAGTCACTCACACAAACCACTGACCGATGCATTTTTTTTTTTTGCCAGTTTCCAACTGAAGTCCCCTGAAGGCTTCATCTTCAAGCACGGTTTCAGGTGACAGAGAAACACTAAACTATTTAGTACGGCAATGAAACACAACTCCTTACGAATGAAAAGGTTGGAAAGCCTGCAGGCTGTGTTGGTTCTAGATTTGAAAAGATTATGAAATGCCGTTTTCACCGTCTCTTTTAAAATAATTGCTTATAAAGCAGGAAATAGAAAGCATCCTTTTTCATCCGCAGTGACTGAAGAAGCCAGACGGGTTTGCCCAATCAATGACAAACACATCTCAATCTTCACCGGATTGCTTTGTGATGATTTCATCAAAACAATTCTGTCCGATCCTTCATTTTTGTTTCTTACTCCGCGCAGCTTCCACTTAAAAAGTCGACTCGCTGAGAAGCAGCTGCAGTAAAGGCCACAGAGTGTGCATGCGCATGTCATTTTTCTCTCTGTTTCATTAAGATTGAAGGATGCCCTGGAGATATTGATTTCCTAACTCCCAAAAATGGATTTGAAACATTTTAGAAATGAGTTTGTTTTCTTTTAAATGATGCTGAAGTCTTTTGGGGAAAGTGGTGTGTTCGGTGAGACGGGGGCTCTGCATGAAAGAATTATTTAAATTCAATAACATTTTTGCGCGACACGGACGTTTATGTCCATGAGAATGTGATATTCACAGGCAGGGAGCCCACATCGTCTCTGGGATGTCGTCAGCTCTTGGCACGCCATGCGGAGCCATTCGGGTTTCGGTTGGAGAAAGAAGCAGATAAGGTTACGCTCCACGCTGATCGTTTGAAATCTGAGTTGAGAGCTTTCTGGCTTTCAGCAGCAGAACTGCTCATTTCTGTAACGAACATGAATAATCCCAGTGCAAACTCTCATTTTTGTCATGTGGGGAAGGAAGCACATTATCCTTGTGAGCTGTGTGTAATGTGTTACGCCTGCACACAGTCTGCTTCTGCTGATTGTGATGGGATTTACATGGGAGAAGCTTGTTAACCGTGTATTTATACAGCTGTATTTTTATAGAGTCAGCAGCTGTATTGGTGTTGAGGGACTTTCTGTCCCCTGCACACAGCAGACACTAATCTTCTGATCTTTAATACTCTATTACAACAACGACATTAAGCTCTCCACACTCTCAGAGGAGCATTCTAGAAAGCTAATGTTTCTCACTCTCTGTGAAGCCACACACAAGGTCAAACAGAAGGAATATTGATGGTGACCTGCATTCAGAAAAGTTCAAATACTTCCATTTAAGGTGGCAATGAGTGGTGGAGGAAACTGAGCCTCAGCAGAGTGAGTTATTTGGGTTAATTAGGCATCACTGAAGCTAAACAACATGGGGCCAAACTGCTCAGACACAAGAGACCTTTCACGGCCAGAGGAGGTGAAATGGACACCACTCGTTCGATTTCTATAGCTTCCCATGCTGCACCTGTTACTCCCACAACAGCCAGTACCTGTGAGAAAGCCTGCGCTCAGCATCCGATTGGACAAAGCATCTTTTTCAAAGCTTTTGTGTCCGTCAAGAGCAGCAGCTTTTTTTTGTTTGTCACCGGAGAGGCGTGTGATTAGCATAACCATGTTTATAAAGAAGGTAGAGAGAAATGTGAAACAAATGTAATTCACAAAACAATGGGTATAGGCAAACATAAGGTTTTTTTTTTACTGGCAGAATATAGCTTTGATTTTTTTATGAAACTCACATCACGGGTAATCAAGCGTGACATCAGTGTGTGTTGAAGGATCATCTTCTGAGTCGGCGACAAAAGGCTACTGTCTTTTATGAGCCTGGGCTGGAATTAAAGTCTGTCCTGCTCCCACATATGATAATCTATCAGCCAGGGTTCAACCTGACTTTATTGCTATGTAAATGCCTGTATCGTATTTCCTGCTAAGGCTGGGTAAGGGAGCAGCATTCTACTCGCATAGAAAGGTCTTGGCTCAGCTGAAAGCACCGTCTGATCCTTTGACAAACACGCACCTGAATGCAACGATTAATGCTTTTTACTGTGTATCAGCAAAACAAATGAATCTGATACAAAAGATGTTCTAGATTGTACTAATAGACATTTAGTCTTTGTCAACAAATCCAAAAACCAACAATAAGTAATGCTGCTAACATGCATTTTATGTGTAGACAAAGCCTGACATAGTTTATTCATCTGTGCTGTGGAGCTCCTTTGTTCTCCAACAAATAAAAATATGTTCATGAGTCACATTGTTAGACTGGATGACATGTTCCTTCATTACAGTCAAAATAGGCACCGTAGTTTAGTTTTAGTCAATCCCATGTACATACTAAATGTGTATTAATCCACAGCTGAAAATAATCCCCAACAAATGCCCAGTTTACTGCTGTTTACAGGATGTTTGCTGAAAACTACAGCACCCAGCACTATGAGGAAATTAAATTACACATTTGAATATTGAATATTATCATCATTAATCATATCATTAATTAAAATTGAGATTACCTAACAACACCTTGTATTAATATCATAAGTTTAACTTTAATTGTTTTGATTTTTTGTAATTAAATTATTCATTATTTGTATCTGCGGGAAGCAAATCAGTCTTCCTCTTTGCTAGAAAAAGATCATGTGAACCTCTTCTAAAGGGTCGTGATGAGACCATTAATTGTTTTTATTCATTCATTCATTCATTTGTCTGTTTGTTTGTTTGTCTTTTTGTTTGTTTTTTTCTTCATAACTGCTTTGAAAATGACCAAACAAACATACCTCTGCTGCCTCCCTTTTAGCCCATTATTTCCCCTTACACAGCTTTAAAGTCAGTGAAATCCACTACTACTACTACTACTACTTCCATGCCGTTAGAGAGTATCTCATATACTTCATCTGTTCCAGCTCTTCATTCAAGCGAAATGATGGTTGCACTAAATATTTGAAACTCCATCAAGTAGAAATATTCTAGATGCTATATTTTATACATTTTCATAAAATTCAGGCCGCTCCGCGACCTTACACAGGATAAGCGGTTACAGAAAATGAGTGAATGACTGAATATTTAGTATCTTTGGAAACGTTGACATCTGCACTAGAATATAAAAGTAAGTGTCTGGGGGTTTGAGCAACATTTAGATGCACTGGAGTTTTTAATGACTGATGCAACAGCTGGTAAGTAGGGTTTAAGGCGTTAAACTTCAATTTGTTTCATTGCTGTATAGAATGTTGATATCTACTACCTGTGTTCAAGTTGTTGAATATACATGATAAGTGTTCATGTGCAGTATGCTATATGCTCCCACGTGGAGGAGTAAGAAATAACTTCACTCTTTGAAGTGGTGTCGTCATGACTGCTCGGCAGTTTCTTCATAAAATTGGATTTAAGTCAAAACCACACATGGTGCTCAATTCAAAGTGGTTTTTGGAGAGGTTAGTGGGATGAATTCCTCTTCAGGCAACGCTGTGGAAAAGAAACGACCCTGACAAAAGAAAGATGTGAGCCACCCAGACTTGCTCCCCTTTTGTCCACATTGGTCCCATTGTTTGTGACTTTAAAGGATAACAGGAGCTACATACAGGTATTCGTGGTCGATTGAGAATTTTTTTTTTTTTCCCAACAGGCCCTCTTTGTTGGAGGAGCTGTGGGCAAGAAAGTGAACAATGGATGATGATGCAATGTGAGAGTTTTAGTTACTTCAAAAGTAGCTCCCACTGTGGCTGGTTTGAAAGACCATCAAGGTGTGGTACTGAATATACACTGAGACACAGATACTGGTTACATTCTGTCAGTGAAAGACACTAGAACTGCAGCAGGAGATTCAAAACTATCCTCATACTTAATTATTCATCATTATTTTCTATCATGATTGATTTATGATACAACTTTGAAAAGCCATAAACATATTAATGCACATCTTATCACAAACTAGAGGTGCAGAATAGAGTGCATACTTCCAGTCCCATTTAATTAAATAAACCTTAATCCTAATTCCAACAAGATTTACGCAATCAAAAATAAAAATCTACCCCTTTAAACAGATCTGCTCCAAAATTCAGTGTTAATGTTTTTGGCAGATGCCCCAGTCTTTGACAAAGTTTCATGAAAATCTATCAAGTAGTTTTTGTGTTATTAATAAATTGTAATTGTGACCCATCCTGGTGGCTTTTTTTGTTTTGGGGTTTTTTTTTGGCTCCAGCAGCTCTGCAGTGTACATATAGTGTAAATATAGATTTTTTTTTAATTCATTTTAACATGTGAACACTTGCAAGTAGAAGCCCTTCAATACCTATATCGATATCTGACTAAAAAAGAAAAAATAACTTTAATACTGAAATATACATAAGCTGATATAATACTTTTTTAGAACAATTTCTGAAATTGATTAAAGATTTCTAATGTGCAATTATATGTATGTAATAGTGAAATTACCACTAATGTGTCACTGGCATTTCTGGAATCTTTTGTTACTTACCAGCCAATATGTACCATACTATGCACAGATGTTTCAATCAGGTTCTACTTGCAAGTCAAAGTATTAAAATCCTACTCTTCTTCTTTGTCTTTTGACATGCAGGCTCAGGAACAAGTTAGCGTGAGACAAATGCAAGAAATTACAAGAACAAAAGTATGTACAGCAGGAGTGCAACATTACAGTGTGCAGTTATGTCGACCAACTGGGATAATTTCCGTAAAAGCTCACCCTCATATTGCGGATGGACGCGAGGTGCGTAGGATCCAAATTTGATAAGGACGGGGACGTCGAGTCCCTGCCGAACCCATTCCACCACATGTAAGGATGCTGAGGACACGGCAGCTGAGCCTGATGATGGAAAACTACACTCCAGTTCCACCACACCTCCAACCTTTCCATGCACCTGTGGCTTCGAACCGTCAGTGGCTACTGTTGGTTTTGTAAGAATGAAAATGACAAATTACAGTTAGTTTACTGTTATATATGAATAAAATGAAAAATGAATATGGGAAATGGTGTGCACATATCTTTCAAACAGTGGGGAAATACTTACAAAGTGGGCATAAAACAGCCAACAGAGTGAAAGTCTGCAAATATGATCTCGCCAACCCCATATCTGCCACTCACAGAACCTGCTGCATGTTCAATCTGTTAGCAAAAGAGACATAATTGTCACAGTCACATTAATTTCTTGGCTGCACACAAGAAGACAGCCATCTGTGACAGATTTCCAAACTAAAAATGCTACAGCAGAGCCATATCTTCCGTCATAATTTTACAGATGGGGGGGTGCTTAGATTTCTATACAGCTTTACAATAACTGGAATTCATCCCACATCATTACACAAATGGTCAGAGCTGCCTCCGTTGCCAGAAAACGCCCTGCCTTTATATCCTTTTCTGAAAGTAAATGTCACAAATGTCACATAAATCTTCTGAGAGTCACGAGCAAAGTGACATCTAAGTGTTTTATTTAGAACACATCGATGACGCTGTTTGGCCGAAGCAGCCAGGAGACTCAGCACTTGATGATGGCAGGGATAAGCTGAGCCGATGGGAGCGAAGGCTACAGCGTGAGGGCATCAAGGAGCACAACTTAATGTCAACATGCAACAACCAGTGCAGGCAAACCCTGCCTCTATCACATATGTGAACCAGAGTGACACATTCAAACACAAACACGTTCGGTCTGTTTTAGCATACACACACTTAAAAGCCTTTTTTTTTTAGCGTGAATGGTAGAAGCTACCTGCTACTGCTTTCAATTGCTCCCTAAATTAACACCACACATGCTGGTGTGAGGTTGTCTCTTTTACGTGTTGGTCCTGGAATCATGGAGGTCACTTAGAGCACCACAGGTGTTGCTGGTCAGGGTCAAATTGAACAAGAAATGAGCTGACATCAAACTCCACAGCTGTGTCTCAATTCAGGGCCCATTTTCCTCCAAAAGCTGTACCTGAATACTGAATGCATCACAAAATGAGGTCTTCTTTTGGGCCACGAAAGATCGAACGCAATCATCCTTTTCCAAGGTTCACTGTACGCCAGTGATGTTTGATTGTTTTTTGGGTTGTTTTGGGAGTTCACGATCATAATGGAAACTTCCTCCGCAGCTGAGGAGTGAAGGTGAAGCATTTATTTTTTGTAAGAAATAAAAAAGACAAAGTTTCCGGCTCCATTTCTGTTTCTATTAGGACCGCTACTACAACTGTTTTAATTACAACAAAGTTTACTCTTACTGTACTATTATTATTACTACTACTACCACTATACCTTTTATTACAACCGACTCTAGTACTTGTACTACTTCTACTACACAGCTTTTACAACACCGACTTAATGACGTTAGCTATTTGTCGATTTCCAGGCCAAGAAAGTGTGTTTCTAAATTCAAACTTTCAGATTGTGCTATTGCTTCTCTTAAAAGTGACATGTTATTACTCTAATTTAAAAAAAATACTGCAATACAAAATACTCTATTTTATAATAATAAGTTTACATGATTACATATTTTGTAACCTGTTAGTTTTTTTAAATCTTTTTTTGAAAAATAACTTGACCACTGTCATAGTAGGGTTTTGGTTTGAGCTCAGTGACTGGAGGGGGGGGGCGGTTCAGGGAAGGGGGCCAGGGAGAGAGAGCTAATTATTCCAGGTGTTTTGTGTTGAACTGATTGCTCTCTCTCTCCTTCATATTGCAGCATGCTGGACCAGGAGGGAGGTCTGCCTGTGAGAATCTGTGTGAGACTGCAGACGTGAGGGACCAGACCTGCAGTTTGACCCCGCCGTCTGACCAACACAATTTGGCCCTTGTCAAAGTCGCTCAGACTCTAAAACTTGCCATCTTTCCTGCTTCCAACACATCAGCTTTAAGGACAAAATGTGCACTTGCTGCCTGATGTATCCCACCCACTGGCAGGTGTCATTGTAACGAGATAATCCATGTTATTCACCTGTCAGTGGTTTACAATGTTATGGCTGATTGGCGGATACTCTAACAAACTGTGGTGTAGTCGAGGATGTGAATATTTGATGGGTATCACTTTGAGGGTACTGGTGTCATAAGTTTTTTAATGATCCTCAGACCTAACCAGCTCCAATGGAGCTTGTTTGGAAGAACCAACAAAAGGAAAAGCACAAGTCATTATGATTTATCTTTTTTAATTAAAAAAAAAATCACTATTTGGGCCAGTGTCCACATAGGGCTTTTCTTTTTCCATTTGTTCCCAATGAGAGCAAACCACGGCTGCAGCAACAGAGAAAGCACTGTGACCAGCATCTTTTTAAAAGAGCTGTGTTTTTTTTTTATGTGAGGCAGCTCCGAGCACTTTGAGTTTAAAACACGTGAACTTTTCAGAGAAGGGCAGGGGCCGTCACTGTCGCTTTTTCTTTTTTCAGGCGACCAATCACATATTAGATAGAGCAGCTCTTGTCAACCATCACCCGGGTAACCATGACAACAGAGAATCTTTGTTAGTCGTGTGTCTATCCTGATCTTTTTTAGACACAACTATCATAACAAGGACAGAGAAGCCCATTTTCAGAGCAGATGGGTCAGGCACTGAATGGAGCTGGTGAGTGTTCTGTTTTTATTACACCAATAGTTGTAAGCTTCATCCCAGCCCTCTCCAGCACCCTGCCAGCACTTTTCTGCCAGAAACGCCATGTGGACATGAGGCCTTACTCTTAATGAGGTCTCTTATTGACATGGAAGTTTGATTGGCAGGGTTGTATCATCTCTGGCTGTTTCAGTTTGGTAACGAACAATAATTTCTTCAATGCTTCCACACAAAGCAAAATGTCAATGTCCAGCACACTGCAACTTTATTGTTTCCTATAACGATAATCTGTCCTTGACATTGCAGTATAAAACAATAAAAGTGTTTGAGGCGCGCGCCCCATGTATAGAGGCTGCCGTCCCCGTGCGGCGTCCGTGGGTTCGATTCCCACTCACGGCCATTTGCCGCATGTCTTCCCCTCTCTCCCCCCATTTCCTGTCAACTTCACCTGTCCTATACAATAAAAAAAAGCAAGATGCCCAAAAAGATAACTTCATATATAATAACTAAAACCCCCAATAAAACATTTAAATAGGCTAAGATGAGAAAACCAAAACCAAAAACTGCTCTATACTTTTTTACCTCCAGTTGTGTATAGTGTTGAGTTTGAGACACAGTGAAGGCTCTTAAAATAAATGAAATGGTATTGGTACTAAAAATGCCATTGAGGGTCATATAATAATTAATTTTAAATTAAGTGTCCTGTAAGTTTCTATCCCTCTATGATTTTTAGTTTATAACAGCTTCATTATAAAAAGGTTCCTGACAAAATTACAAGGTTGACGAGAACAGATTTGTACGGTCAAACGAATGATGTCATTGTCATTCTCAGTGATCCCTATGCTTCCTGAACAGGAACAGTGAACGCACCCCGTCCCAGCAGCGGCACAGGCCATATCCATAAGGCTTTTATTGGCTTCTTCATTTCATGGCAGGGGCAAAGTCTGAGCCAATGAAAAACAATTACGCAGGCTGACAACAGCTGCTGCACTTTACGCCCACGCTTCAGCAAACAGCACAGCGTACACAGATTTTCACCGAAATCAAAGCGAAAGTCAGGAAAATCCTCAATCTGCGTTGTGTCTGCCTGTCATTAGAGCATCCGCAGACTTCTGCTCCCTTCCATTCAGCAAGGTGGCCTCATGCAAATCAGCACAACAGAGAGTTTATCCTGAACTCATTACATTTGAATTATAAGCATTGAGTGTTTGCTCAGATTCGGTCAGACATGCCAAGGTAAAACTTCATCATTATGGATGTGATGCTTCTCCTCTCCACACAGTGGGAGTATGAAAGAAGGAAAACACGCTCACACACACTGACAAATTAAAACTGCCTGCTGTCAGGACTGAGCAGCGGTAACTCTTCCCTCACTGCCACATAATTAACAGATGCTCGGATATTCTTCATCTGCCTCTTGTTAACTCATGAATATGTGGTTTGACTATCCTGTAACGATGTTCCTTGTGTCACTGATTAAAGAAGCAACAGATATATAAAAATGTTGCTTATGTTTTTATTGATCTAACAAGGTAAGACTCATTTTTTACATCTGGCAAGGCAATAAATGATAAAGTGATAAAAAAAAAATTGGTCATTAAGTGCAGAGAGCAGGCAAAGTGTGGCAAACACAGCAAGGGGGGGGTAAAAGCCTCGTTAAGCTGCGGGACATTTTCCGTCTAAAACTTCTAGCGTGATCTGTGCAGGTGAAACACTCAACCATGGCAACACAGATGGTCTCAAGCCATTTCCCTCAGTATTCATCCGTCCTCTGACATTGAGGACATGCATGAGCATAAGCATGAGCGCGGCCCTCTGGAAAATGTTGAAAGCTTTAATAAATGAGCCGGTAGCTCACCAAAGAAAGGGCCTGTCTCACGCCGATTCATCAGTTGACAGAAATAGAAATGTCGGTGGGAGACACGCTGTTGAAATTCTGTGTTGTTGCCGTTTTAATCTACACATGGAAAGAAATGTGGGCCGGTTGATTAATGGCGACGGAGCCACAGCAACAGATTTATCAGCAGCTCTGCCTTGTCCTTTCCCAGCTGCATTTGAAGCCACAATATAAAGGAGCTCCTAAACATTTATTTTTGATCAAATTCCATTTCTTTCGTGTCTCTTGTGTTTGCGCTCCAAACCTGTCCTTAATACCATCCAAGGTATTGATTTAGACAGCTACACACACTGTACTCTCACGGGATTGTAAAGCACAGCGCATTTGTTCAGTGGGTTAGGTGGTTTCCCGGCTGTTTGTCTTGCAAGCTAAACTGCTCATAACCTCTGACTACAGTGAGAGTAAAGGGGAAGAAGTCAAACTCTTAATGTGCTGTAACCTACAGGGGATAGACAAAATAGTGTAATAGAAATTTGTTTACTTTTAACTTTAAACAAGTTAAATTATAGCCTTACGCTATGGATTATAAGGCCCACAGTGGCCAGTTTCGAAAAGCAAAAGGGTTTAAATAGATGCAGTAGATCCAGATAATACATCTCTTTTATTTAGCATGTTCCTTTTCCTTGTCAAAACCTGGTGCATACATTACCCACAATGCAGCTTGACTGACAACAGTTTTGTCCGAGATTTGGGCGTGTTATGCTAGTAGGGGCTAATGTAGCCATGAGAGAGGTCATGTAAGCTCACGTCTTTCTAACTCCAAACCTCAAGATCTTTTTTTCATTTTCAAACTTGTCAGCTCCAATTGAGGCTGACTCAAGTGACATCACTTGAGGCAATGCATCAGATTTCATGCAGCTCCCTCTGCAGCCAAAAAGGATTTATACAACTTTTTCCAAATTTGCAGTGGTCCTCCGCTAGACCAGTAAACAAAACTCGATGTGTGAAATCCCCTTTACCCTCCTAGAGAGCTGCAGAGCTGAGAACTGAGACCTGGACTCCTGTCAGGTTTACAGGGACAGCTCACCCAAAATAAAATTAATCACTCTGTCTGTCTATCTATCTATCTATCTATCTATCTATCTATCTACATATATATATATGTTTCTTATTTTGGCGTGAACCGTCCCTTTAAATGCTTGTATACTGTGTTTGGACTGTCCCAAATGGGCAGGGCATGTCAGAGACATGTGTTGATAAGTCTAATAATTACCTCTACTATGCACATTAAGTTTTCACTAGTGTCTGTTTGTTGCTTTGTCTGTTAGCAGAATTATGCTAACGCTAATGATTAATTAACAGAGGGTTGTCGCATGGGTGGGTCAGCATGGTGGTGTAGTGGTATAGGATCTGCGTTCAGTTCTTTGTGAGTGTGGAGAGTCTGCAAGTTCTCCCCATGTCTGCACGGGTTCCCGCCAGAGTACATGCAGTAGAGGTGAACTGGTGACTCTAAATTGCCTGTAGGTGTGAATGTGAGTGTGAATGGTTGGGCCCTTGCACAGATTACAGAAAATGGATGGGTGACGCATGGGTCAGGAAAAAAAATGCATATATATATATATATATATATATATATATATATATATATATATATATATATATATAAATATATATATATATATAAAATTTTAAAAAATAAAATAAAAAAAATAATTTAATTTATTCCTTTTTCTCATTTTCATATTTCTTGGAATTATTTTTCACACGACTGTTCTTTATTTCTAGATAACGTGTGTTAAACTACCGCCTTTGCAACCGTAATATAACAGATATATAAAGAGTAAAAAACAATGCTATATTGTTGTTTCTTGTAAAATAATGACTTACTATGTTTTATGACTAATAAAGCATTTATATCACATCCCTTTCTTTTCTCTACTTATTTTCCATTATAAGAGCTAAACAGACATTTGACAGATTGTTCGCCTTTGGCACATCCAGTCTACTGAGTGCATTCTAGTTCCAACCTGTAACTACCTCAGTTCCTCTAAGCCTCTTATTTCACACAATTCTTCACACAATTCACACCGTTCTTCTTGACAAAATAAACACATTTCCATACATTCTAACACTAATTGCGAGCCACCTCAATGACATTCAACCTGCTGTAATCCACCCCTGCAGCAGTCATTTTTAGTGAGGTTTAGTTACTTCGGAGCCTAAGCTCTCCTCCGTGAAGCGCTTGTGTTATTTTGTCTGCACCCTGTAAGTGTGCACTTTCATTCTTCATAGCTTGTGCATGGCTTTAAAAAGTCGTTTTCAAATGCTAACAAAAGCTTCCAATCAGAATGAGAACCCTCTGCATGGCTCAGTTTGATGTGCACTTGAAAGAAAATGGGACGGATTCAAAAAGGGAAAGAAAAAAGGAAGAATAAATAGCTTTGTACTCGAAGCATCTCCATGCTGTGAGATATCTTTAGACAGACAGATATCTTTTCTGTGAGTCACATAGCAGCCAGGCAAATCCAGATAAAATCTAGATCTATAATATGTAGCTACTTTAGTTATATACAGAAAAGACAGATGTTGAATACATACAAGGAACACAATTACTGCTCTGCCAATTATAAAGATGTCTCACTATGACAGCTTTTATCCAAAACAACTTTCAATAACATGGAGCATAAATTAGGAATGTGCAGAAAAATTTATGATTTTCAACATTTTTCTTTATTCCTTTCCATTCTACTACATTCTGTGTAGTTATTTTTCAGGTGTTTGTTTTGCGTTGTAGCAAAAAAGTAGTCTTCACATCTAAATCTGATAATCTGAACTATCGTCTGTTTTCTGTTCGCTGGCCTTCGCTGCACCTTTCCCTTGAGCTCCCGCAATGTGATTTGCTGCTGTCACATTGACTCAACGCATATCTTTACACAGAATAATGAAGAGCTTTTTACCTCATGAGGATTTTAAATCATTCAAACTCAAACTATAACAAAGAAGCTGATTTTGCCAAATCAAGTCAGGAGAGAATTCTCTCTGAGCAAAAACAGCTGAATCTAAATACTAGGAAGAAGGCAAAGGGCAAGCAGACAGCGGTCTTTTGTCAAAGCAGAGCTACATCTAATAGGCTACCTTAAAGGCCACGAAAACCTATTTCCTGTATCAGCTTTTTCTTCCGAGTGATGGGGTCCCACATGAACACACTCTTGTGTGCCAAGGCACCAAAACTTTTCACATATGTGATTTCTGTTTTCTATTTCCCCTATGATCCTCCTGCTGAATCTCACTTCAAAAAGGCTGATGTCACATATTTGTGGACCAATCAACACGCAGCAACATTTGAATGGGAGCCTGATGATAGGTGGTCTGCCCAACCCACATGGTTCTAAGGAGGAAGTTTTTGAGTGTGAAACTCTTAATAAGATCAACTTTTTTTTGTTTCAGTGTTATTAAGAAAACTCTTGAAGAAGACCTATAAAGGACACTACCAGTTGGTTTTACATTAATGCCATTTTTAATTATATGTTTAGTTGTTACAGATACTTTCTGAACATGGTTAATTAATCACAGTGATCATAATGATTTCATTAATGTTTTTTCATAGTGGCGACTAATTTCCTTATGAATGTCCTCTCACATTATATTCTACAGCAACATTACAGCAGGCGTTTGAGTCATGAGAGATGCACTGGAATAAAGCATGCAAAAACTGTGGTATGAGCTTAGTAGTGTTTTGCATCTATGTCAGCCTGCTTTCAGTATTAGCCCTGAAGTGGTTCCAGCTTCCATATATCATATCCATATTAAGTGGTGTCAGGCAAGTTCTTGTCCTTCACTAAACTGTACATATTATCATTTTCCAGTCGCGTTGCTCAAATGATGTAAACTCGAACTATGTGAAACTGCATCCAACTGGCAGCTACGCCACTCAAACCATAAACAGGATGTGAAATTAAATGAAAATAAGCCTGTGTCTTGGGAAGTTAAGAGAATATTTCTTTTATAATCTGCTAAATGAATACTGACTATGTCTCAATAAAAAAAAAACTCACAAACAAAAAGAAATGATTTTTCATATTCTGTCTCTGGCGCTAGATATTGCACCATTGCAAGGTTAGAAATTATGCGAGGATCCTTCTAACATGCTATAATGTCTATGACTTGCTTAAATGTACAGAATAGGATAAAGCATCGGTGGGCTTGAAAGGGGAGGGGGCACAAAAAAATGCCCTCCTGGTTGCCTTTAGGGTAAATAAAACATGATAAAGTGCCCGCAATATGCAAAAGACAACAGGCTGAGTCATATACTATTAGGCTGCCCTACATGCTTGAAAATTAGTTGGCCTATGTAGGCCTCTGAATGGTTAATAGTTCCTGGTTGTGTTTATTACAGAGGTGTATTAGTTATAACATCTGAGTCACACAATAATACACTTCATCTTAACCAGGATTTATATCTGTAACACCATTAATGCATCACAACTTTCTGGGCACTGGGGCCCTCCTTATGTTTTTTCGCCCCTGCCCCTCAGAGAGCCTGGGTCCGCCACTGGGGCAGAGAATAGACTTTTCAGCTTAGACTCTGCTCCTCTTTGAACCAGGAACCATAAAAAATAGATTCAGCTGAATGAAAAATTGTAATAATAATTTTAAGATTTTCATGCAGTGACACGAAACTGCAGTTTATACTGTTGTATTTTTGAAACCCTGAATGCGGCTTGACTTGATGAGATAGACGCACCATTGTTTTTGGCAGCTTTTTGAAGCACATGTTCCAGTCTTCCAGACAACCACTGTCTTACCCTGTTGTATCATAGTTTCAAATCATCAGAGCTCTGTTCCAAAGGTTGTCACACCACTATAAGACAATTAAAAACAAATGCCAGAGGAAAAGAACAACACTCCTACGTCGTATGAATTATTAACGCAGCCCTCGCTTGCATTTGGAGGCACGATCTGGTCTCGAGAAGTGAGTGAGGCTGAGTCCAAGCTCCACAATCTTTCTGATCAGTTTTCCCATTATAGTGAAAATCCCCCATAGAGACTTCATGACTGCTTCCCCAGCATGAGCTCAGAGAATTAATTTCTCATCCTGTCAAAGCTGCTGGGAGTCAGAAACACTTTCAGAATCATTAACCGGGGTTTCATAACTTATCCTACCTGTAGCTCGGTTACCGGTAGACGCTTCCCTTTAAAAACTCATCCTCATGTTACTCTTAGTCCAACTTGTGCCTCAGTGCGCTCCGTGCGGACACCAGCTCACTGTCCGGCTTTAGAGGCAGGCCGTGTTCAAAACTACCTGAAATATGAGCGTTTTCTTTTTCAAACCCGCCGGCAACAGGTGTTCATTTCAGGTGACGGTGAAGCATCGACGCACTTTGCTGCTCCCTGGCTGAAAGTCCACCCCTCCCTCACCCTTCCTCCTCGCCCAATATCGTCTCCTTTGGCTGCTTCTGTTCTCTTATTCTCAAAAGAATCAAACCACATTGAGCATAAGATACTACCACAGCCCTTTAAGCCTCTCCGTGTTTAAGCGAGTCCATGTTTGATAAGAGTTTGTTTGTGCAGAGGATGAAAGGGCGATTTTTGTTTTTTTTTTGTTTTGTTTTCAGCCCCTGATCCCCTGATAGCATCCAGTTTAGTGGCAACCACAAGAGGGTGTCCTTTACCTGATGTAGTGGCCCGAGCAGCAGGAAGTTACCCTCGTTTGATCGAACACAAGAGGCTGTTAAAGCAGACTGATCTACTGATGAAATTAAAAGTGATTTGAATGCTCACTTTTTTTGTTTTGTTTGAAGGCCTAAACATGGTTTTTGACTTGAGATAAATAATAATAAAAGGAGAGAAGGAAGGTCAGTTTTGTGTGTGTATGAGTGTATTTCCAATACCAAACTACCACATATAGTTGGTAGCAAATCTATTCAATCCCCAATATATTACGTTTTATTGGTCAAATATATTATTTATCAGCTGTTTGTAATTTTTTTTAAAACAAACACACAAGATCAGTTTAAACATAATAATTTAAAAGTAATATACTGAACAGATATGAGATGGAATTGTGATACTTTGTTTGTTTTTGACATGATAAATTTATTCTTGGGCTGCTTGAATGTTTGGTCTATATTTATTTGTATTACGTGGCCCTTATTTGGTGTTGACCATGTTTTCTTTTGTTGGTTTGATTGAAGTGGGCATTGTGGACACTGGTGGCGGATAATTGAGTTTTCAGCTTCAAAGCGCAAGTTTACTGTGTAAACAATAGAAATAGGGGTGGGACAAGAAAGGCTTTTAAACTCTCCTTTTGAACATGACGAACATTTATTTGAATTATGTTCTGTAATTTTGATATACTGTATATGTGTGTGTGTGTGTGTGTGTGTGTGTATATATGTGTGTGTGTGTGTATATATGTGTGTGTGTGTATACATACCGTATATATATTGTATGTATTTGTGTGTATATATATATATATATATTTGTTATTTGTATATTTGTTGATGATAATATTTGCTAGTTTTGTTTTCTTGCTTATACATTTTATTTGAATTTTTTTAAACATATTCAAAATAAAAATTATCTACCTAAATAGCTCAAGGCAACAGGTTTTCAATTTACTTCCTACATTCAACACAAAAAGCTACTTTTACCACCTACTGTAGTCTAAAATTATTCAACCCAGTGCGTCCTTCATAATAGCACACATTTGCAAATCAGATGTGTAAACACTGTGCCAACCTACACACTTACTTTAGCAGTGAATCCCATAGTTTTTTCTGTTAATGCCTACATTTACTTAAGGCTCCATGAAAGCCATCAACGGAAGTTTTGGGATGCTGTTCTGCGGAGCGATGAAACACTGGAACTGGAATTTTTGGGACCTGTGGAGCATGTAGAGGGTAAGATGGATTCCATCAAGTATCAGGAAATCCTAGAAGAAAACATCTCGCCATCTTTGAGGAAGCTGAAGCTTGGACGTTATTGGAATTCTAAAAGGACAGTGATCCCAAACAGACCTCAAAGTTCCTGGATCATTCTAGAGTGGCCGTCACAGTTGCCTGACTTGAATCCCATAGAAAATCTGCCTAATTGTCTACTGGGTGAAGAGATACAGGTGAAATAAAGACTTTAGAAAATTGAGTTGTCTTTTATGAGGTTTTATTCTTGTGCTCACAGAAGACTCTATCTGTAAGCAGAGTGCTGCACAGTCTGGTTCAGCAGAGAGAGTGAAGATAAGCTGCACATACAATCGTATATACAGAGAATGGTGTGTGTGAAAGGGCGAGAGGACAGGTGTTTTGCAGAGTGGAGGAGATCGTTCCTTCGCGTCCTTGGTTCTCAGGCGTCGCCTGTTCATGTAGACAGTCCTAATATGGTCATGAGTGTCTGTGAAGTAGATGAGTGTCTGTGAATATTATGAGTGTGTAAAATGAAGAGATAGATTGAAGGTGCATTTTCCCATTACAAGGTAAACCCAGGAATATTACAGAACTGGAGGCCTTTGCCCATGAGGAATGGGCTAAGATTAGTCAGAAATGCTGCCAGAAGCCGGTGTCTGGATATGCATCATGTTTGCAGCAGATCATAGCAGCTAAAGGGTCTCTAGAAAGTACTAGAGACGCTTGTCATTAAGGGGTTGTATCATTTTGAGACACTGCGTCATTGTTGGGAAAAACACTTCTGACAGCTATTAAATATAATATTTACACAATGTGGGCTGAATAATTTTGATTCCAACTGTCTTTTCTTATTGTAATGATTATCATATTTTGTTTATGTAAATGGTTTAGTTCATGATCCATCTCAAAGGATTTTGACAAGAATCACAATTACAAAATCCTAGATGAGATTTCTACTTTTATTTTGTTTGCTCAAGGAAATGTAATTAAAGTACATCATTCTCTGATATCAAAAAATGATTCTGCACTGACAGCAATACTTCATACAGACAGTAATACATTCAATTCAAAAATATACTGATCTTTGACAAAGCAATTAATCTTTGGATTGTAATGCAATATAATCATAAAGGAGAAATATAGCCCCTATAGCTTTTCATTATATCATATCGACTAGTCACCATTAAATATTTGTCTAAGATACACTATGAAAGGGCTGTGCAAATATGCAAAGATCCTCAGTCATCTAGCTCATGGATTCTCAAGCAGTAATTAACAAAAGGCATCACTGGAGTGTCCACAAAATGCTTCAGCACTCATCTAAGGTAAGTTATCATGTCGTTGACTGCCTGCTCTGTTGCGGGAAAGCATCTGGTCTGAGTGACATCCTGCAGTCATTACAATTACTTTAAGTGCATTTTTCTCTACTGTTGAATATGTAAAGCCTCTAAGGTTCGTCATGCCTCTGTGTAGAATAACATAGAGAAGCAAATAAACATAATATACATACGTATGTATAAAAAAAAAAATCGGTAACTTAAAATCCTGCCAGTGCACCTATTAGTAAACACAAATCTTCTTTCCAGGACAGTCATATAGGTTTTGCCTCATTTACTACATTCATTCAGAAACCCAAGTTGTCAGCAGGCAATAGTCTCAGGATGCGCAGTGTTTCAGGTCATTTGTTTCAATCGCCAAAATCTGGGATGTCATCATAGGAGTAACCCCGGTAACCCTTGGCAGCGTAGTAGGCGATTCTCAAATGGTAAAACCCAGGGAGGAAGACGAGTACCCCGATGATGATGACGGGAATGGTGCGGTCTGGATGCTGAGAACAACGAGAACCAGTGATGAGGGTCCACATGTCTCCAAATCTGGTTTATATTCCAAACAGTTTTGGCAACTTGAAATCTATTTTTGGTGAGTGTCAGGCTTGTTAGTTACTCACAAACATCATATATTGGAATACTGGTTTACTGTACTGGGGTAATGAGGTGCTTAAAAAAAGCATCACTTAATTGTGCTAGACTGGCTTAAACATACTCGTCTAGACAGCATCTGCCAGCACAAAGAAAACACCCTCTAAATGAAAAGGGTGTGCAGGAGGCACACAGATGAGATCTGAGGTCTGGTCTCATATAAACTATCAGTCCTTTCATATACATGTCTGCTAAACACCAGGAGGCACAGACAGCTGTTTCATTTCAACAGCAGATGGCAGTCTTGTGCACTGAGTTAACCCCTCTTCTATATATGTGCACTGCTGCATTGGTCATAACAATGGGTGTCGTCTTATTGTAAAACTGAGCATTTAAAGCCTTATACAAACATAAACAGTATCTGTTGAGCCATTTGTAAAGTAATGTATTTTCACAATGTTGAGGACCTTGACTTATGTCCAGACACACAAAACAAACAAACAAAAGAAGAAACCACATTCTTTCAACCCAAAACTCCTCGACCTTCTTCTAAAAGAACCTGCTTACATTCTTTTTTTCCATCATCCTCTACTTGGACCTTGTGTAATTTGTGGTATTGGATGTGCTCTATTCACTTGGGTGGGCTAATTGGCAAGTCGACGGCTCAAATGCTCCAATGCTGCCTTAATGTCAGATCAGATTTTCTGAAAACACAATCTGCAGACGGGAACAAAACATGAGCTTTTACCTCCCACTGATAATTACAAATATGATATGTGCAGACTCTGAATTAAGGAAGCAGAAACCACAGCAGGAATTCCACCAGAATTGGCACTCTAAGGTATGAATTATCAACATCATTAACTGTATTCAAGCACAAAAGATCTGGCAGCGAGGTAACAAAATGTCAGGCAACAATTCAGTCACAGCTATTTAAAGGCAAGATTAACAGCTGGGTGAGCTTTATTCAAATTACTGCTTGAGATGAAATTTTTGTGTTAGCTCTCTGTGTGACACTATTGACTGACTGAAATGTTTTGGTAGTGTAGCACATAATGCTGAAGCACTGAAAGCTTGCATAGTACGTCTCATCAGACAAAATGTCTAGATTATGAATGGTCAGACGGTTCCTGATTTAAATCAAAGTAGTGCAGATTTTAGGATATTTCATTTAGGCAATTTTTAAGACTATTTATGTAAAGACAACGTTTGATCACTCAATAACGGAAAAAAAAAGAAGAAGAAGTTTAGAGAACAGCATGTTTAAATCTGCAAAATGCAGGTATTGCATAAAGTATCTCATGTAAGGTATCAGCATATACCATATATCAGTGATACCTACCACTGGTCAAAACATCACCAGTATCTGTCACATGGAGGAATGAAATCCTTTTTAACATTATCTTTTTCCGCTAAGTATTACTATACACACATCATCAGCATAGCAAAAAGTTGTGTTGAATATTTTCAAACTATGGACTGAAATCAACCTTAGAGGAATCATTTTGGGAAAAACACTTTTTTTCTTCTTATGAGATGAGAATATTGACACCACTCTCATGTCTGTACGGTAAGTATGAAGCAACAGCAGAAGCCAGTTAGCTTAGCTTAGCATAAAGAAAGGAGAAGGACAGACAGCTAGCCTTGGCGTCCAGAGGTAACTAAAGTCAAATACTTGCTGTTTAGTCAGCTTCACACATGAGAGTGTTGTCAATCTTCCAATCTGTCTCTGGGGAAAAACTGTAACTCTCGAACTGTCAAACTATTCTTTTAACATCAAGACTGATTTGTTTTTTACTGTGACATGGACATGGACGAATAACAGACTGCAAGACTGCATGAATTTAAATGGATGGGGAAGAATAATTTCATCTACATGCACCATGCATTCACACTCAGCATGCAAACATTTGACCCATCAGATGGAGCCCTGGATACATGATACCATTTTTTTAATTGTGCTGACTCCAGACAAAATCTCCCGTGATCTGTCAATGTTATTTGCCATTACTCACCTCAACCTTTATGGTTCCAGAGAGGAGAAGACCTCCGAAGATTATCAGTAAGGAGCCAATTAAAAACAAGAATACTGCCAGTGCGATTGCCTTGTACGGGACCTTTGGTGGGCTTTTCTTGAACTGTAAAGTGTTCAGTTGTTGGACAGATACAAGACAATAAACAGACACAGAACAGAAAAAAAGTTAGTCAGACATGTTGGTTTGCAGGAAGCTGCTAGTATCTCCTTTGGCATAATTAAAGAAAGTTATTTATTCATTGTGATTTACCTCAAATTAATTGCCTGTGGCAGGAAAAAGTTTATTGATTTACGAGGCTATTCAAACAACCCATTGAGCAGCGTAAGACATCAGAGGTAATACCAGGGCTGTAGAGTTAACCAATGAAGAAGAACATGTCTCACCTGTAAGTCTATGTAACCGTCATCATCAGCAGTCAGCCGTGAATACTTGACCTTGTGGTTGGATACTCCTGCCCCCAACATATTGCCTCTAGCTGCCTTCATTATGGTATGGGAGCTGTTAGGAAAAAATTCACACAGATGTAATGTTTCCATTGTAATCTCTGATTCCTGGTCCAATCTTATTATTTAACAGTTATTTTGCTACCCACTGATTTACAACATATGGTCCGATACATCCAGACATCTTAGGTAAGTTAGGTTATAACTATACGACAGTACAGACGGTAAGTCCCAATCTCTAACGTTACACAAACTTATATTGTCTGACAACATATGCTGCCGGTGCAGCTCTGCTTTAGGCACATATAAGTTTTAAAACTAGAAAATGTGTGTCCAAGGACAAAGATTCCCTCGCAACTGGAAAAACTCAATTTGTGCTGATGTGGATGGACCATAACCCCTATCTTAGGAGAATGTGAGCAAACTGACTGAAAATCCCTTCAAGTTCAAATGTGTCTAAAAATGTTTAAAAAAAATAAGCAGAGCGGAGAAACCAATCATGAAATGCACACCTTTGGGGTCTCCATAAAGCATATGTGACATTTCATTGAATTCTGTCCCGCAGACAATTCAAGAGTTACCCTATATGCCCCCTTTGGCGGGGGCATAAAAATACAGTACACCTACTAAGTGTGGTTAGTGAATAGAAGGTTTCCATCCCCTCTATTTCTGCAGTGTCACCTCTTGAATATGTAAGATATATTTAGTCAACACAACTGACAAGTCTTAATCTTTCTCAGCTAAAAGGACTACTGCTGCTCATACCATTTCTTGTATTTCTTATACAAAATCCAGTGTTCTTGAAGACAATTTACAGATCCATTAAATAAAGATATCACTGGTATCAATACACAAATGGAAGTGTGACTAAGCATGAAATCTGACCTTCCTTAAGGTTCAAGTTTTATTTATGAGATTTTTGCTATATGCATTCATGTACTTGTGCTCCCCGTGGGAGTCTAAATCCATGAATAAAAACTGTTGTTCCTGCTCGAACAGAGTATGGAGGGGCTTTCAGAAACATTCTGTTATTTTGCTTGCAGCTGTCACATCAACTCTCTACAAAGCCTCTTTGATGAGGAAAGCTCCAGGTTATAGTTTGAGCACTTACTGCAGCAAGGGAATACTGTGGACTTAGCAAACAGGGAGGGAAAATGTCTTTCTGTGTCTCCTCATAAAGCTGTGTACTGTAAAACATTCAAAGGAAGTCTAAATGAAATCCTCCACTATGATGGCCTATGGCTAATTACTGATTAGTAACATTAGCCTCGGTGCGTTAAAAATATTATGCAGTTGAAACTTTTGTCTGGTAAACCATGAATATGTGCACTGTTAAAGTAACAGGCTAAATTAATCTCCTGCGGTTGTTTAACACACTCATGCGTAATTAGCATCAGCATTAGCTTCTTAGAAGTTAATCTAAGAAACGCTAGCTAACATATGATGATATGCTCGAAAACAAAGGTTTAAAATCGTTTTTCCTCATTCATCTCCTACCTTAATTTGAGGTTTAGTTCATTAACAGCGTAAATGTTGTATTCTAGCGCAGACTGCTCCTCTCTAGAGCGTCATTTCATGAATTTAGTTGCCACATCTTCGTTGTTGACTTTGACAGAAATGTACAACTTCCTCATTAGCCCGTGTTGCGCATGCGCACTGTTTCTCGTTCTGTCTACAGTACATTCTCAGGCTTCATGTCCAAGTTGTTCAACCACATTCTGGCTTATACGTGAGCTAATGACCAGGGGTGTGATGGAAGAAGAATCCAGAGTTTTTAAGAAGTCATTTCACGGCTACAGAGTAGAAATATTACACATAAAATCCTTCATTCAACTTTTTAATTCAGTAAAAGTAGGCTACAGGAGGTTTAATCAGGTAAATATAAAGCAAATATTCCTTATGCAACAACATAAACTATTATTAATAGTTGGGTACTGCAACCTTTATATGTAAGATGATTATAGTTTTAGTATTGTAATATGCAAATATACTGTATAGTGACTGTAAGTACTGCACATCAAAATTGTTCTTAAGTAATTGAGTAAATATGCATAAGTTAGATTCTTACTACACATTCTGATTAGTTAACAAATATTTTACTCCAAAAGTGCAAGAATAACTAATAAATAAAGTAGGCTACCTGTTGAAGTTGTTACACCTTTGACACATCAACACAATAAATATAAGTTAAGCAAACTGAGATATATCTTTATAGAGTTTTGTGCATTGTCATTTAATTTTCATTTAATTTTCTTTACACTGGCCACACTCCACTCCTTGGCCTTTCACTGCTCTGAAAAGCAGTTACAGTACATCCTCTCCACATCTCTCCGTGAATAACAGTGAATAATAAAGACCCTAATCATACACCATTAAGTGTTACTTGTTTTACTTATTTTTCTATCTTTTTTTTCTTTATGTAATCCCAAAAATATGTACAAAAAACATGTTTTCAAACCAAGAGTGTGAACTAAGGTTGGGCATGGTCACCCTCCACTCAAAATTCCAGACAGGTCATAAAAAAAAACCACAGTTCTTGTATTTGTATTTGTCCACTCCTCTTTATTTGTAGATCCATGCCTTTTTGTTTGGTATATAATACTCCTCTCATGGCTCTGTTGGCAAAATGGAAAGTAAATGGCCCTGTAATTTCAGAAAAATAGCAGTTTGAGCTCCTTAAAAAGAGGATTGCCTGTTATACCACAGTCAGTCACATAATTTGTATTAAACTATGACAGATTTTGGAAGGGTAACATGGTGGGTGGTACAAGCTGTGATTCTATAAATAAATGACTATATTTTTTCATTTTTTTCTCCAGATTTAAAGTCTTTGTATGGTGACAGTTGAAATGAAAGGATGACTCACTCTTCAAACCAACACAAACTCCTCAGTATTTTTAAGCTCTGCCATGGAAAATAGATACACTGCAGCCTTTATGAATGAGTTTAAACATTGTTAGCTACTTTCTGTCCTGATGATGTGTAGACACTGTGCACCAGCATACAGGTGGTTCATCATTTTACCATATATGTGCTTTAAGGCCCACAGTCAGCAAACATTTCCACAAAGCAACAGTGTCCACTTGAAATTGGTTTCTTGTTAGTGTGTCAACACCTTAAACCAACTGAGCGTAAGCTTTCTGAAATACGGACATTTAGACTTGAACATGTAATAAACATCTTTAAATTTGAATTGGAGGAATGCGGTAAATCGAACCAAATCATATCACCAGAGGGGAAAATACGACTTACTGTATGATTGCTTCCATGCTAAACTAATCTCCAACAACATCATCCTCCTCCAGGGAGCATTTTGTTTAGTGGGAGTCAGAATCAGAAAGGAAAAAGATGAGTTTGTACAGTTCATGAAACACTGATTCTAATTCTGATATAATAATAATAATGATGATTAGAAATAATGTATCTGTTGAAGACCAACCACGGAATAGAATAGAATAGAATAGAATAGAATAGAATAGAAAGCCATTATTGTCATTGTATATGCAAAATACAACAAAATCAAGAATGTTGGTGCAGAAGAATTGAAGGTAAAATATAAATGCATATTGCACCAATGTGAACACAATATAAACATATGCATACACATAAACACACATAGAAAACAGATACAGATACGTGTAGATGCAGTGAACCATCTATCAAATTCCTGATGGCACTTTAATAACACAAAAACCTATTTCAGTCGCTGGCCAGGAGAAAGACCTGAAAATGAATACCAGACTAAATGCCAAAGAAAGCCTGGTGCCATGGAAAACGACATGGCCTGCACCATCCTATTCCTTATATTCACAAGATTTTCCTGCAGCTGCCCTAGCTGTCATATAGAGAAACTCCTGAGGTGAACATTGTGCGTCTCCTGCTGTGAAAGAACTGGCAAGGCATAGTGGTCACCTCAACAGAGCCATTATGTACCTACTGTTGGGTTGTATCCTTAAACTGTGTCTTATTGACAAAACATGAACTATTTTTATTAAGGTCTTCTTTTTGCATCGAGTCATTTGGCCACATCACCGCCAATGTCATATTATAATTGCTTCATATTTGAGTCTTTCAAAATGATGTTTAATTCACACGGTCAATAATTTTATATTTTCTTTCAGGCTTTCATGCAGACGTGTGTACACATGAGCAGTTTACTCCATTTACATAAATTAAGGTAGGCTAAAAGCCCCTCAACTTTGACAAAGCCTCTAAAATGATAATTAAATAGAATCTAAAACACCTATAACAGTTTCAGTAAAAGCTTTCATATAGTCTTCATAATGCTAGCTTTTACTGCTGTGCAGTTTCAGCTGAATGTACCAGGCTTTACTGTCATATGTACTGTGCCATATGTAGATTCTGGCTGATGCATTCATCCAAGCATGTCTGTTAGATTAAGTCCTGGCATGTACAATTGTATGTGTCTGATAGACACACATGTATTTACTACTATTACTGTTTTCCTTTGTTTTCCCTTTGAAGAGTAGTGAATTAAAGTAAAGTAGTTATAGTAATAAAGTAGTTCTTCTACTTGCATTGAGTGAGCCATTGTGCATTGAATAAAAGTTGTATTTGAACCACATGAACATACAATTTACAGTTAAATCTGCTGTATTCGTGTCATGCAGTGACATGCTATAAACTGCAATGCAATCTGGGAGATGAAATACATGATTACAGCATGAATGCCAGAATGCCATTATTTACAGGAATTTAATATAAACAGCAAAGTACTTCTACACTGAGTAATATAGGTTACCAAAGGGGTCATAAAGGGTTACCTTTGACTATGGTTCTCAAAAACAGATGGACAGAATTCAATGAAATTTCACACATGCTTCGTGGGGGCCCTAAAGGTGTGCATCTCGTAATTGTTTCTTCATTTTGCTTATTTTTACATTTCTATCAACAATGTCTGTCCTTGGAATCAAAGTGTGAAAATATTAGAAAATGGAATACCATTATCCTCGTAAAAGTATCTTAGTAACTTTCAATTCTTATTTTTCATCAGTAATAAGCAATACCAATAATAATTTGTTTTATTATTGGTATTGCTTATTAGTAGAAATGGTCCTGTAGTTGAGTAGGGGTGGCTGTGGCTCAGGAGTTATAGCAGTCATCCACTTACTGGAAGGCTGGTGGTGGGATCCCTGGTCTCTGCAGTCTACATGTTAAATTGGAGTGTGAATGATTGTGTGAATGGTTATCACGCTCGATGAGCAAGTGGCGCCTTGCCTGGCAGGTTATCCTCTGTTTGTGAATGGGGGGAATGCTGGTTTGTGTGAAGTGCTTTGAATGGTCAGTCAGACAAGAAAGCTGCTCTTTTTGTAAGCATTTTAGGAGTAGTGTTACACTCCTTAGTTGTCAGTAACTTCAGGATACATGCTTGGATTCAAATAGTTATCATACTGTAATTATACAGTAATTTACTGACATAACTGCGGCCATTGTGTTGTAAAGTTGCAAGAATACAGTAATGAACTGTTCATTTTTTCCCCAGTTATATACTGTAGTTCTAAAATACAGTAAGAAACTGTAAAAAAAAAAAAAATTTTAAATTTAAAAAAAAAAAGTAGTACAAGTGTAGCAGGGGAAGCTGCTGACAGTAAATTACTGAAAAATTAAAGTGAAAAGATTTACAGTGAACTCAGGATAATGAATAAAGAAATTCTCACAAATAAAGAAATCTCACAGCAAGAAGGTTTTGGGTTCGAATCCCAACCTGGGGCCTTTCTGTATGTAGTTTGCATGTTCTCCCTGTCTGTAGGGGTTCCTCCTGGCTGCTCCTGCTTCCTCCCACGATCCAAAAAGTTGCAATATAGGTGAACTGGTGACTCTAAATTGCCCATATGTGTGAATGAGAGCATGAGTCATTGTCTGTCTTTGTGTCAGCCCCATGATGAAGTGCCAACCTGTTCAGGGTGTACTTGAACCTCTCGTCCAATGTCTGCTGGGATGGGCCCCAGCTTGCCTGCAGCCCTGCAAAAGATAATTGGCTATAGAAGAAGGATGGATGGATTATAACATCTCCAAATTAAACTTCTAATTAACCCTTTAATGTAAAACCCTAAAAGTTAATTATAGTTAACCTGAGTAAACAGACCTAGTTGATAACATAGTAGACATATACTGACTGAAGCATCCAGTTACCTGTTTATTAAAACAAATGTAGCAGTCAGTGTATTGGCAGCAGTTAATAGGACATTCCTCAAGTTTTTTCAGCCAAGTCCATACCATCAATTACATATCATGGGCTGTTGAGGTTTTTCTTTTTTCTTTTTTCATTTGTATTTGTTCCTTTTCTTGTCCCAACTGTTGATGTATCCATCCTGGTTTTCTGTGAACCCCTGAGGCTTTATAAGTTAATGAAACAAAAGTGCTCATTTCAAATTCCATTTGCCCATCTCTAAGTGCATTCCATGATTAATTGGACCCACCATATCTTCCCCCCCCCCCCCCCCCCCCCCCTGAACAGCTCCCCTGGCATCCCAGCCATCCACTGGTGTCTCAGCACAGCCTTTCCCTGAACAAGAAATC
Organism: Chaunax sp. Z400; assembly: GCA_037577475.1. Classification (NCBI taxonomy): domain Eukaryota; kingdom Metazoa; phylum Chordata; class Actinopteri; order Lophiiformes; family Chaunacidae; genus Chaunax; species Chaunax sp. Z400. The sequence goes on from CM075199.1 coordinate 4,551,763, forward strand.
AAATTAGAATTGACATCATTTCTTTGAAACCTCTACCTTGTTGTTGCTACATTGTGTCATACATTTGATGGATTGAAGTGCACCATGGGTCTATTATTATCAACAAACTGTGGAATAAAAAGGCTGAAAAAAAGAGATGAATATCAGCTTCCACTCTCAGCTATCAGAGCTCAAGCTGTGTGACAGTAGGTGAGATATTAAGAAGGTTGCTGAGCATGCTGGGAAAATGATATTGATAATGCATTGTTCTTGCAACAATTCTTGCAGGTGTATGATGTTTCAATAAGAATGTTTTATGCAGTATGAAATATTATTTTCTGCTACCCAAAACCTGAGATAATAAGGCTGCAGCTGAGTTTTATCCAGAGATTTTAAGCTCTGAATTGGTCTAAAATGGTTTAAAATGATCATTAGGATGCAGATTCAAACACAAATTTTGCAGTAATGCTGAGTATAATAAGCATTTTAACCATCCACTGGAAAATGAGCAACTGCAGTATTCTCTGTCTTTCCACAGCCTTCAGCAAAAAGGTTTCTAAGACTGACTCATAGGAAAAATTCAAACAAAAAAGCCTCAGAGCAGTTAGCCAAGGGCTGCATATGTGTTTATCATCAGCTGCAGCCAGGATACCAGTTTAAATAGACAAGTTAAACCTCCACACCAAACATAAAGTCATAGATAGATAGATAGATAGGTAGATAGATAGATAGATATATTGATAGATAGATAGAAAGAAAGATAGATATAGATAGATAGATTCTGAGATAAAACTAAGGAGTAAACATTAGCCACCTTCTCCCAGCTTGATGTCTAATTTCCCTGTGATTTTCCCAACCAGGAAAGTTGGAGGTAGCCATTACTATTGAGCTAATTTAGTTTAAGGAGTTCTGTAAATAGTTTCTGAACGTCATTTCTCCTTTTCTCATTAAAGAAATCATCCAGGATGCTGGTGTTCAGCCAGCCTCGCTCCTGCATTTAAGCAGGAAACTGGATGAACAATTAGTCGTGCTAATCTCATGAGACCAAGCCTTTACCTCCCTATGAATAATTTAGCATTAAACCAACTGAGGCTGATAACAATGAAATGTACTTCATTTTACCAAGCGGATGCAGGAGCTGTGCATGTTTCTATTCCCCTGGCAGTGAAAGGACAGTCGAGGATTTTCCCAAAATGTGATCAGTTTATGTCTCAACTCTGCGAATGTGAGAGAACATCGGTTATTAGAGGATGGCCTGACGCTGCTCTGAGATGCCTGTCTGCCCAAGGCGAGGAACATGAAATGAAGAAGTATCTATTTATTTATGTAGAGTAACACAGGTTAAAAAAACAAAAATGTAGACAAGAGCAGACTACTATATTAGATTGGATAAAATAACCAGAAAGTCAAATCTTTTAAATGAAATTCATGGCAAATAGTCCTGTCTGGGTTTTCTGAGTTTACACTAAATCACTGATTAGCTGGCTTGTTTTCAATAATCATACCGTTCAAGAAAAGAAAAAGTACAGGCAATGTCAAGGAGAGGTACACCTTCTTTTTTTTAAGTGAGAGTGTGAAAGGTTCTAAACTTTGAACAAAACTGTTAAGAAGTAATTTCATGGCATGATGGCAACATTTTTTAACACAACCCCTCTCAGACTTAGACTTTGCATCGCCCATGCAAATGAGGAGACGTCTACAGAGGATTTAAAACCAACACTTTTTCCCACAAACCTGCCTTAGGCCTCTCAGTGTTTACACATCTCAGATCCTCACACAGAGCAGCTTGACAAATACCTTAAAGGTACGTTTTATCAGCTAAAATGTCTTTAACAGATTCAGCTCATAATCAGTGCTTCTGGGAGGGGCTAATAACAGGGGCCTGTGTGTTTTTTGGTTCATTTGATCTTCCAGTTACTAATTATGAGACTGCTTAACCAGTCATGGGAAAACCAGTGGCATCAAAATTCAAAATGTCAATGATTTGATTTCCTCAAATGCACCCATGCTTGTCTTTATTAGGGTGTTGTGTATGAGATCACTTTCACTTTCTTTACATACATGTCATAATTAATGACTTCACAAAAGCACATCAAATTGAAATGAATACTCAGGACTGCACCTGACGGTTTATGAGCTGTTTTATTTAGCTAAAACCAAAGCAGTCTAATGCAACAGTATGATAAATTAGCTCTTATTAGGGTTATAACAGCCAGGTTATCTGTTTAGGAGAGGTGTTGATTAAACATTGTGGTCATTTTGAAGGTGGCAATTTTTGGTTCTGTTGAATTCTATTGTGCTATACAGAGAGGTGCTTCAAATATTGGGTCCTATATTAATGAGGGTAGATACATATTTTTATATTTCCAAACTAATTACTTCCACCGAGGAGGAAATGTTCTTGCCAGCTTTGGTTTCTTTGTCTGTCTGACTGATTGTTTGCAGGATTACACTAAAGCTACACAATGGATTTTCATAAAACTTGGTAGGAGGGTTGGGCCATGCAGGAAGGAAGAGCTGATTAAATTTTGGAGGGGTGGAGTCACCAATTTTTTTTTCTGCTTTTTTAAGATAGAGCTTGGGCTGCATAGTGGCTAGCACTGTTGCCTCACAGCAGGAAGGTCCTGGGTTCAAATCCACCTGAAGAACTGAGACCTCTCTGTGTGGAGTTTGTATGTTTTCCTCACGTCTGTGTGGGTTTCCTCTGGGTTCTCCGGCTTCCTCCCAAAAACATGCAATATAGGTGAATTAGTGACGCTAAAGTTACCATAGGTTTGAATGTGAGTCTGAATGGTTGTTTGTCTTTCTACGTGGCCCTGTGATGAACTGGCCTCTTGTCCAGGGTGTACTTCGCCTCTCACCAAATGTCAGCTGGGATAGGCTCCAGCCTCCAAAAGTAAGTTAAGTATGCTAAAATTAGCAAATCAGCACTAAAAACACAAAGTACATCTGATGCTGGTAGAAATATAGTTCTGCAGGTATTCTCAAATGATTGTTCCAATCCATCCAGTAAATCTTGAAATATTCAACTGAAAATTGAAAACTTTGACCTGCTTGTCATGCTAGATGAAAAGCTAAAGGATCACCTCTCCTCTCTGGACCATGAATGTGTGACATCAACACAGACCTAAATAATGGAATGCAATTTTAAGACTCCATAGAGCTCTACTTAGGCAAAATGAAGTGTATGCTTTTACACCATGCAGTCAGGTAGAAGTCACACATGCATTATCCTCTATGCTCCTGCTAAGTATCTTAAAATACAAAGTGCATCACCAAATACTCATAACCATTATGTTCCTCACCACATTCCGGGGCGCTGGAATCAGTTGCAGTATCCATGAGATGAATATAAATAGGCGGTTTCTGTTTGTTGTCCTCAAAGACAGGAATAAACATCAGTTTAGAGACTCAAGCAAGCACACAGCGGAAGGATTCGAATATGAATGTGCTAAACCCAAAAGAATTTAAAAGAACTAATCAAAGAAAAACTTTTTAAGCATAAAACTTTTTCACTTTTTCTAATGAATGAAAAGCCAACAGATTCTAAACAACAAAACAGTTTTTATTCTCAGGTGGGGACAAGAAGGAGGCCAGTCTCCGATCAATAAAAGGACAACCCTAAATAAGCAGCTAAACCATAAACTCATAAACTAGAAAGATCCATACGCTTGATCAATACACCCAGTGGCAGCAGACTTATGAGACAACTCTGTCTTTTGAAGATGATGAATGCATCACCCGGGCATTTCAGACAACGGTGGAAAAAAAAATTCTCAGAGTGAACACTGCTGCCGGGGCCATCAGCGGCATCAGCGGCATCTGAGACACCTGCGATCAGGTCACAGCGCTGCTGCAGAAACCATAAATAACTCAGCCTGAAACTAAAGCCTGAGAGAACAAATAGCCTATCTGTAATTCTTGATGTATTAGTGATGTACTGGAGCCCTCCCAACCGCGGTCAGGGTCTGTCTCAGTATACATGGGGTCTCCCTACAATGTTAAGGAGGGCACCACCAGGATCGAGCCACTCTCTTCGGACCCTGGAGTACCATATATCGCTCATCTTCTGACTGACTAAAGCTCATCCATCACCTTTAGGATGATCTTAAACACTGACCGTAAACCAGACTTTATGGGCCAACATCAGTGCTGAACCTCACTAATGCTCTCATGGTTGAGTCGGAGCAAATCCCAGCAGCCAGGTTGCCAAATCTAATGGAAAGCCTTAAAGAAGAGGTACTTAATTTCTCATGCTGTTTTGTCATTCACACCTCTCATACATGCCCAGTCTTATTTTCCTGTTATCATGGTCTCGGGTTGTAATTTGAGTTATCAGCTGTTCTGCATCAGTCAGTCACATCTATCCAATAGCACAGCGACACACCTTCATTGTCAGCCTATCATCGTGTTGCTGTCTTTTTAAATATGACTCTTTCCGTTCCTCTACTGTAGTTCTTACATGCTGCTGTTTAGCACACTCTCCACCTCCCCATCTCCACCCAGTCTTCAAAGATTCACCAACTTCATCATTCATCAGGTTCATATATATATATATATATATATTTAAATATATAGATAGTTGCTGCTCAGGACAGATGCCCTTCGATTTCAATCTCCCTGAAGACTCTAAGACAAAGACTTTCTGTCATACTAATTATCACATATCATTTGATGTAATAAACATTGGTATTTTTTTCAACCACTAGTCTCCTCTGATTGAAATGCATGTAAGCTGCGGGTGTCCAAATGCTCACATTTTAATATCACAATCATTACAACCTTTCCACAATTCAGGTTAAAGTAGAGTTGGTCATGAAAGTTTCACTTGATGATTATTCATGGTTTTTTTTATTCAAGTCCAGGAGGATGTATTCTGTTGGGGTCATGAGAGGGGTCTGCATCCCAATGATTGCAATGATTGTTTCCTCTGGCTTCACCTTGCCCAGGCATATTTTTTCTGATCCAAACACACATGCTCACGCTCCACCTCCCCAACGAGCCAGTGGTGCAGTGGATCACACGATCTGAGTCATAATAATGGTGGGCACTGTAGTTTTTAGCAAACCTCCAGGAGAAAAAAAGTCTATTTGTTGGACTATTATGGATTATTTTTAAGATACGGATGAATTCTGTTGGTGATCTGGGAAGAATTTACAGCAGCAGGACAGTGAATGTCTGGGTTTCACTTAGAACTAGTGTGTGTTTTCACAGTAAGAAAAGAATGCGTCACTCACGGTGATGGCCTGGCTCACACTGCTGTGATTTTAATAGATATATGACACTGTAGCTCAGTGGCACAGAGGAATAAGATATATCAGCCATTGGCAACACACATAATATTTTTGGCAGGTTTTGGGACTTTTCTCTGTCTTTAGATTTCGCAAAGTCAATTATCAATTCCAGATGCACTTCTGTTAGGTAGTTTTAATCACCCAAATTTTATGTAGCCTCCTTTAAAATTAGATAAATGACATTTAATGCCAGTAGACATCACACTAGAGCACCAGCATCTCTGACCAAAACAAATGTGAGTGACATTCACTCACTAAAGTTAGAAAAGAACAAACTGTATCAGTATAAACAGTCATCATGACACACAGATCAAATTGTAGAAATATATCTGATCAAATATGAGTCAGTCTTCTATTTCAGGCCTATTTCTCATCTCACGTGTTTTCAGAATCATATTTTAGTAACTGTTTCGTGACAAGAGTTTATGACAAGCCAGCCACATTTTTGTGTCTTACTTCAAAACAGAGCTCAAATAATATTTTGTTACAACAACAGCATATTTCTTGTTTTTTTTTTCAGAAGCATATTTTAGTGCATACCTAGAATAGGAGAAAGCCGAGGCGTCAAACAGGCGTGAGGACAGAGAGGTTCTCACATGCAAAATGTTCAAGATGACATTACTCCATTATATCTTTAGCAAATAGTCTTTGCTGCTATATTAATGCTGAAAATAACAAAGATTTTACCTTTAGAAATTATTTCTCTTGGGTAATACTTGTATTAAACATTTAAAAACATATCTGCTCTAGTTATAAATGATTATTTTGTACAGTAGTGTGATAACACTATTGTTTATCATGTTTATGTTACTGGGTCAAACACAATAAATAAATAAATTTAATTAAACAAATGAGAATGTCACGCGACGCCCCCCTAAATGCAAGGTATGCGCCACTCTGGCAGGGGGCGGGGTCTGGGAGGATCAGGTCGGGTGGTCCGCGGTGACTTTCTCTCACCGGACGACGCGTGAGGATGGCAGCGTTCAGGGGGAAGCTGTGCGTGCTGCCTGTGGAGGACAGAACACCGCATGACTGCTCTCAGGGAAAACGACCCGACTCGTTTTGAAAACCGGTGTAGAGAGATCTGTGCGTTCTGATTGAAGGTAAGACTCCTCTCATCATCTCACGGTTTATACTTCACACGCTGAGTGACTTTTAATTTCCATAATAGGTGATTGTGATTGTTTTTTGATTACTTTTAATCAGGTGTACAATTTGTTGATTGCTTTTTTTTAATAAGCCACTGATGAGCAACCTTTAGCACATCCTGAAAACCGCTCTATTGTCACCATCAGGTGATCAATCAGCCTGATGTTCAGCGTTTATTTAGTGCATGTCTCAAAAGTACATAAAGAAGGTTAAATAGAAGATCAATTTTCTATCAACAGGTTGGGCAGCTTAGTCTGAAAACACAGATTATGAATAGAAATAGAAATATATTCATAATAATATAAAGGAAATGATGAATGGTTGTAGTTTTACTGCAAGGGATCATAATTTTAAACTTAAAAGAAGCATTATCCTCCTCTTAGATACCATTTGGGAATAAACACTAGCAATACAACTTCTTCAGATGGATGACAGTCAATCTAATTCTGTAGCGTTTTAGAGATGACTTCAACATGACAGTGCACTGCTCTGGAGCCCTGATGTAGAAACAACCAGTGGCCTACACTAACAGCAAAACAGATTACCACGTTGGAGGATCCATACTTGAAAACGATGTTTGAATTCAGTGAAGTTGTAGCTCTGTCACCATTTTCTGGAATAATAGGGCAACACGTTAATCAATCAGTCAAACAAGAAAAAAAAAATAATGGTTAGTTCCAGCCTGTACGCCTCTGTGCACAAGAGGCAATAAATCAGATGTGTTACAGGTGAGCAGGCTAGACAAACTGTCGAGGCTTAAATCACACTTCAACATCTCCACCCAATCTGATGGAGGGACAGAGATTAGAGTCCCACAATGCACTGAAACACTCATGCCTGATCTGCTGCATAGACAGCACTGTCAGGAGGACTTATGCTAATGCTGTGCACATTACTCTTGCCGTAATAATGATGTCCTTTGCATATAAACGACTGCTCTGATTGAATATGCCCATGGTCAAGCTACATTAAGTCATTTAATATGCTCGCTATAGATTCTCTCTCCTACAACAAAATTCTAATTATCAGTCAAATCATAGATTTAACTGGACGACTTGTACCAACTCTGTAATGGCCACTCAGACTGCAAAGGCTAATGTTTCTCCAAGGTCAAAGCACGGTCTCTCCATGAGATGCACTAATGCAATAAGATGAACAATGCACCATTGGATTTCAGATGTGCAATGATGTTCACTGTTGCAGAGAATGAGAAATGTATGCAGTCTCGCTGTTTGGATGACCTGCTGGTCCAGGGGTGCAACAAGTGGTGGCTGTCATCTTCTGCTCATCTCTCCAGTAGTTTCCTTCCAAATGAAGTGAGCGATCATTTATTTTAAGCCCATCACAAATTATCAGAGGACGAGTTAATGTCTTGGACATGCTTGTTTTATTTCTGACCAGAAATCCAAATCTTCAAAGCATTCAAGCTGCTATGTTCTAAAATAGAGAAAAGCAGCAGATTGTCACATTTGAGGTCCTGTGAGCAAAGATTCAGTATTTTTGCTTGATAAATGACATATATATATATATACATAGTATGTCATGTCTGTCATGTCTGCTTTTGCATTTGTTGTGATATCTCATACCTGCCCCACACCCGTTATTGTCAAAACACAAGCAGCTCAACAACAATTCATAATCCTCGCTTCCCAGAGGAAGAAAATTATGAGGAGATGCCAGAAACTCACAAGACGGTCAATAACAAGGAACAGACTGAGAAGGTCATTTAACACATCTTACACCAGTTCATCATTTTGTCACAGCTCTGCTATCACCCGGCCCCTTCCATGCTAATAGATGCATGAATGAAACATGAAGCGCAAAGACTTGCTGGGGAGTTTTTCCTTCAGAGAGCAAGACGTTTTCAACCTTAAGGTGAGCGAAGATAGAGATTGCGCTACCTTGAGACCTGCTGCACAGCGCCGCAGAACATAGTGGACATCTTGCATGTCCCTGTATATTATTGTTTGACCTTTTGTTGAATTATTTCTACTGTTTTGCCTCGGGTCGATGCAAATCTGTTTATTTGCCTGTAACTTTTCTCAGTAACACCAGTCCTCTAAACACAGATGGGCTGAAGAAATAAAGTTTTTTAAACTGGCTAATCTCTGTGAGCGGGCACTTCAGCTCACGGAGAAAATCTCATTACAACCCAAAACGGATTCCAAATATCACTGCGCTTCACTCCTCTGCAGAAACTATTCCAGATATCCATTCACCGCCTATTTCATTTCCATTCCTGCCCCTGGCTACTGATCCCAGCATCAAGTGTTTACTTGGGTGGATTTTGTTCCACGTCACGGTGGGATGTGCAGCGATCGAACACCTTTGATCCTGCGCAGACATATGACAAGCATGACTGCTCTCTGAGGCCTTAATCTCTATATTCTTTTCTTCCTCGTCGGTGTTTATCTCACTCTGTGACATCTCAGATCTCCAACACGTACACTGAGAGTGGCACTGAGAGGGACTATCACCACGGTTATGTAGTACCCTCCTCAAGGTTCAATTCCTGGCCTGTCATCTGGCAGTTGAGTTAGAGCCCAGCTTTCAGACTCAAGACCTTCAAGGAAGCCATCATAGCTTCAAGTGTCAACACCTGCTCTAAAAAAAAAAAAGAAACACTCTTACTCTCCCCTCTTCTTCTCTTTCATTTGTCTTTATGCCTGGCTAGTTTTCTCATAATGACACAGATGATTCTCTTTCCCCCCCCTAGGATTTTTATGCCTCTGAGATGTTACCCCTGTTGTTTTTGATTATATATCTTGTTTCTTTTTTTCTTTTTTTCTATTATAATCATAGGCACCCCTCCGTAGCATGAGCTCTATTTGCCTCCTCGCAATCGCTGGAAATAGGTATTTTCCTGTAATTGTGCTGCATGGTTAAGTAAAGCATAAACAAAGATTTGATATTGATGATGGGATGTTTCATGCTTGCCAGTTTTCTGTTTGCAGAGGCAAAAAGACAAATGGGCTGTAATTTTTTTTGGATGAAAGAGAAATTGTGAATGCCACTTAGTTCAATCAACCATAACCTCTGTTTTCCCTAATGTGTCTGTAATGAAGGGTGAATAATTTGGAAATAGAGAGGCTGTTCTCTCTGAAACAAAGCTACTGAGTGATGTTTCTACCCTTTCATCATGAATGGGTGCTGTGTGGTGATTATTTTGGCGTTTTACCAATTATGACTTCTATTTTATCAGTGACATTTTGATTTGTTCTACTGCTGCCAAAGAAAGAACAGCAAGAGGTAATGGTCCTGTTTTTGATTTTTAGAAGAGTTATGAAGGTGTTGTTCAAAATACTTTATCTCTTTTCTTGTTTTAACAGGTTTCCTGCATGAAATCGTTCATTATGGCCGAACACCAAGACCCAGATTCCATCAGTGACTGCCTCTTAAAGCATGAATATTTGTCGTTTCTATTAAGCTGTTTGGGACCGCATATGACAAACTGTGGCAGTGTTTCCCTTTCTTAATTTGACTTTCTGCCAAGGAGCCCAAGCCAAGTACACGACTGATGGAGTTTTGGCAAGAGCTACTTCATCTGCAAATTAACTTTCAGGGCAGGTTATGCAGCAGGAAAAGCATTTATCCTCTGCATCAGAAGGAGCAGAAAAAGGAAAAGTTATTGAAGCTGTACTAAGTGAGGAACAGATGAATGTGATTGCAGATTACAATGGTTCCTGGTGACAACATGAGTGTTAAACCTGCAGCAGATCACTGCCCCAACTGCAGCTCCTCCACCTACCCAGAGGTGAATGTAGCCAAGGCGGTGGTTTTGGGGATGGTGTTAGTGTTGTTTCTAGTGTTCGGGGTACTTGGCAACATCCTGGTCATCCTATCCGTGTTTTTCCACCACCACTGGCGCTCTGTTACACACTATTTCATTGCCAACCTGGCAGCAGCAGACCTGCTACTCAGCTCCGCCGTCCTTCCCTTCTCCGTCACCTCAGAGGCTCTCGGCAGATGGGTGTTTGGCCGGTCCTTCTGCAGCGTCTGGGCCGCCCTGGATGTCCTCTGCTGCACTGCCTCCATCCTCAGTTTATGTGTGATCTCTATCGACCGGTATCTGGCCGTAAGCTACCCTCTGCGTTACCCTGCCATCGCTACTGGGAGGCGAGGCTTGACCGCAGTGGCTGCTCTCTGGGGCCTCTCGGCAGCCATATCTGTGGGCCCGCTTTTTGGCTGGAAGGAGCCCGACCCGGAAGATGAGACAGTGTGCCGAATTACAGAGGAGCCCGGCTATGCTTTGTTCTCAGCACTGGGATCTTTCTACATACCTCTGGCCATCATTCTGGCCATGTACTGCCGGGTATACACTGTGGCGAAGAGAGAGACAAAAACCATCAGAAAGGGCAGTGAGGGAGATGGGGTTGAGATGGAGGGGGTGATGCTGAGGATACACAGAGGAAATGCTGCTCAGACGGAGAAGCAGGAGGATAATGAAGTTCCCGCGAGGAATAAACGCACCACCTTTTCCCTGCGCAAGATGCTGAAGTTGTCAAGAGAAGAGAAGGCAGCCAAGACTCTTGGCATTGTTGTTGGGTGCTTCATTCTGTGTTGGCTCCCTTTTTTCCTGGTTTTACCCATCGGTAGGTACCTGCTAACCTCTTCAGTTTTTAACTTGACATAACCCCAGTTTGTGCATTTTCTCCCATTATTATCAGTATATTGAAGATACAAAGTTAAGGGTATGTTTCTCTCAAAGGTAAATCCCTGATCATTTATTACGCCACTAGTGGGTCTGATCAGTGCTGGTTAGTAGTGGTTTAATAGATAATCATTGGTGTCGTGCAGGTAAATACAGCTCTGCAGCTTACTCTTACTTTTCAGTTGACGTTCATATGCCTATTTCTAAAACTTATGTGATATGCATCGTTTAGTGCTGTAAATCTTTTTTTTTTCCTCCATTGATTGAGGCCTCACTACTCTACTCTCCATCTGATTGGCTAGTCAAGTCAATTCAAAATGTATTTATATAGCACATTTAATAACAAACAGTTGACCAAAGTGCTGGACGTACTTAAAATAACAAATAACAGAAGCCAAACATACAATATAGAATTTAAATAAAAATAGTGATAAAAATACAATAAATGCAATAATAATAAATAAAGAAATGCAGCTCAATAAATAAGATAATAATAATATTAAGATGTCAAGATCAGCTCAAATTAAAAGCCAGTGAGAAGAGATGGGTTTTGAGCAGTGATTTAAATATTTCTAATGTCCGTGCGGATCTGATTTAGATTGGTAAACTGTTTCAGAGATTGGCCACCGCAAAGTCCCGCTCACCTCTGTTTTTCAGGCTGGATCTTGGCACCTCCAGGAGCAACTGGTTGGAAGACCTCGGTGCTCCAACTGGAGTATGAAGGTGAAAGAGATCTGATAAATAAGACGGAGCCAGCCCATTTAAAACCTTAAAAACAAGCAATAAAATCTTAAAATCAATCCTGAAATGAACAGGAAGCCAATGGAGAGAGGTCAATATTGGGGTGATGTGATCACGCCTTCTTTTTTCCAGTTAAAAGTCGAGCAGCTGTATTTTGAACTAGCTGCAGACGACGAAGGCTAGTATCCATTGGCTTTGTTGGGTTGGGTTGATGAAGGATGCGGGTTTAGGCGTGAGGAATGATGAGGGTAAAAATAACAGGGAAAGCCAATCAGCGGCAGAGTTGCAAAGGCCATCTCAGGAAAAATATTGCCCCTGCACCGTCCCCCACCCCAGTCTGAGAGGATGTCAACAGTGACAGACACCTTCATGCAACTTAGATGTAATCCACTTGTGTGTAATCTTGTGGGTTTTTGAAAGGTTTCCATACATCTGTGTTTGAGAAAAAAAAAGGTGCTTACAGTTGTTTTGTGACTTGAATGCAAAGATAATGAGATAACGAGGGACATTGTTCAGAAATTAATTAATGTTGATAAGAGCATCATTGATTTCTTTAATGCTTACAGAGGCCTGCCAAAATATTAAATTAATTTTTTGCAGATTAGACTGATTAGAAATGAACACTTTATTAAAGTTTCAGCTATCGTAGTCAAACGTCACTACAGATATGAGCTTCAATTAAAATTATCAGGAGCCCAGCAAAGGGTAAATGTCCAGTATGGGCCATATATTTAACTTTCTATTAAATGAATTAAACATACATTTTGTCAGACTCTGTCAAAGAAGGTGATAACGGTGTTGTTATCAGAGATGTAAGAGAGGCATCAGGAACAACCATTGTGAAGTCTAATCTTCAATCTTAATTGCTTCTGAAATAACTCTTATGGTTTGACTGCGATAAGTGAATGTCATTGTGGCCTAGTGTGTAATTAGGGGTAGCAGTCTGGCGGCAGTTACCTCCCAGGTCACAGATGGTGAGATTATTGCAGCTACACAAACAGAAATCTTATTTAAGGAGGTAATAATCTATAGAGGAGACATGGATGACACACATCTGGACAGTTCAGTTTGTCAGTGTGGAAGTTAATAACTAGCTATATTAAAAGCCTCAAGTGTTATCCAAATGGAAAGAAAGGGGTCGCTTTATGAAAAGTGGCAGCTCTGGTATGTTTTACATTGATTGACAAGTCTTGTCTGCATTGCATGACTCAACCCATTTGCAGCGGTTTGACATTTTTGAGTGACAACATAGTGCTGCGCTTATTTTTCATCTGTGTCTATCGGGAGGTGGCAAACCAGCTTTAAGGCGTGTGCCGCCACTTACTGTATGCTATGTTTTAGATGCTGCATTTTTAAATCAATTAGAGGAAATCTGGCTGCGAATGATCATCTCTATTTGTCAGCTGTAATTTCATTATAGACGATTGGTGGCACTAGATGTAAATTCAAGGAAGCAAACTTAGAATTCAACATCTAAGTCTGTACATTTTTGAAATTGATCTTTTTTTTTTAAACAACTTTTTTTTTTAACAAATCTCAAATATGAGACGTACTGATTGAGCCACGCGTGCAAAGAGCATGATGGAAGAATCACTCTATTCTTGCAGCTCTGATTTCGCTGTCTACTTTTAGACTCTTCTCCATTCATCTCCTGTGTGTCTATCCGTCTCACTCAACGATTTGATCCCGGATTTGATTGGATGTGAAGCATCAAATTAGATGATTTACTATGCGGTGCAATTGTGATCTGTGATTTTTCTGGGCTGCCAGTGCCGTACAGGTTGGAAATGCTGCACTCCATCTAAATTTAATACTTCTCACCAAGTAATTGGCTATATATGTTCTGCATCTATACAGGCTCTTCGTCCAAACCCCAGACCTCAGTCTGCCTATTAATAATCTCACGGGGGAAGGAGACAAATCGCCTACCAGTCATAGCATCACCAGAGTAATTAGGATTCATTGTCTAGACGCGATGGCTATCTGCACCACATTCAGTGGACATCCATCTAATAGTTTACAGGAAATTTTACTTAATGCCAAAAAATGTCAGCCTCATGGTGGCCATATAGGGGAAAAGTCAGGGGATTAGATGCTATTATGGTTCATCCTCAGGGGACCAACTGTACATGATCCTATAGCAATCTGTCATGTTGAGATGTTTCAGTCAACTGGTTACTTGAATGAAAAACATGCGAGCTAACAGACCAACATTGCTTTCATGGCTAAAAACATAGGGTAGAATGTGCCTTTAACATGTTCTGTACATCTAGCAGCAAGCCTCCAGTGGTTTAGCACTGTAGTTGCATCTATTGTGATTGAAAAGCTGCTGAGGCCTGAACCATTTGTATATTGTTGCTTTATGATATGTTTTACTCTTTGAACACATCAGGAAGGGCCTTCACCGCTGTGTCTTGACTCTGCTGTTTGAGTTTCTCTGAAGGGAAACCAAAAAATCCAATTACAAGGAAACAAATAGACCAAATAAAACACGACATTGGAGCAGAATGGGCTGTGAGATGAAATGGAATGGCCCAAACTATTGCTATGAAAGCTATTATAGATAACAAGCATGGGGCTTAATGGGTTGTAATGCTAGGAGGCATCCTCAGTCACCCTGAAGCCTCCCAAGGCAGCCAGTCACTGGGGAATTATTCTGCATTTCAATTGAGACAGACCTTCACGGCTCACAGCACAGTTCTCATTGGAGCTCTTAGGCAATGATAGACTGAAATTCTCAGACTGAAGGTGTGACAAAACTCTGATTTTTTTCATTTTGCATTTTGCTCAACCACTTGAAAAGCCTGTTTTGTGCCAAAGTACTTCCGTCTACACTTACCTTGCCAAGTTCGTGAGATAAAGTGACTGCTGCTCATTAATAGCACCACATATAAAGATGCTGAGAGACATTGTTCACAGAAAATGTTGTTGGACAACAATTGTGACCTGTGACTGGAATTTAACAGATTTTCTTTTCTTTTTTTTTCAAGCAGTCAGGTATTCTCAGCCTTGTAGTGAATGTTTGGATGTTAGGCAGCAGAATATCTCAAAAACTGCTCCAGATTTGAATGAAGCTGGTGGAAGATTAGGTCATGAGCCAAGGAACAACTGCTTAGATTAGATTTTAGAGCATTTGCACCATCAACTCATTTATAAATCAGCTAATGTTATTACTCATAAAGGATAATCACAAGCTAGTATGTCTTGTCTGTTTTCATAGCTGTGGTCATGATATCCACCAGTGAAAACCGCTAAGAAGAAGCTATTTTTTCCCCTGCCAAAGATGTTTTGATGTCATCCATGTTGGTTGGTTGGTATTTATTTATTTTTATTCAACCTTTATTTAACCAGGAAAATTAACCCATTGAGATCAAGGATCTCTTTCACAAGGGTGACCTGGCCAAGAAGGCAGCAGCGCACGTCATAACAACATCACAACACAATGTACAAATACAATAAATATGGGTGCAGGCAGCAATACAAAATAC
Source organism: Chaunax sp. Z400 (assembly GCA_037577475.1). NCBI lineage: Eukaryota > Metazoa > Chordata > Actinopteri > Lophiiformes > Chaunacidae > Chaunax > Chaunax sp. Z400. The sequence goes on from CM075199.1 coordinate 4,567,065, forward strand.
ACAATGGAATCACAATAAAAGTGCAGGTAGGTTAAAGTCAAGTAATCAAATCACAGCACAGCAATGTCATTCAAAGAAATTAGAGCTGGCTACTTCATGTCCCTTTATTGGGTATTCTAAGCAGTGGGGGCAGCAAATTTAAAAGCTCTTTTCCCCAAATCAGTGCGAGTGCACAGAACTGTCAGGTGCAAGACATTTTGTGAGTGCAGCTCATAATGGTTTTGGCTTCTAAGTAAATATGTGCACAGGTATGAAGGGACCAGTCCTAGAAGAGATTTATAGATGAAAGTCAGCCAGTGTGTACGTCTGCGTACATATAAAGACGGCCAATCAACTGTAGCATACAAAGTGCAATGGTGCGTAAGAGTTTTACAACCAGTGACATATCTCGAGGCACAGTGATAGACAGTGTCCAGAGACCACAAACAGTGAGGAGAAGCACCCTTCTATAACACGTCACCATCGTCAAGCAGAGGCAAGAAGCTTGACGATGCAAGATATTTTCTCGCTCTAAAAGAAAAGCAGGATTTAGTCCTATAGAAGAGCCCAGCTTCACCTTGATCTTGGAGACCAGGTTCGCTATATGAGACTTAAAAGACAAGTGGCGATCAATAAGAAAACCAAAACACTCGTAACTTGTGACTTATTCAATTTGATTACCTTGAAACGGTAAAATATTTGGGAGATTTGGTGGTAACTCACTTGTGACTTGGTTGGTTGGTTGGTTGGTTTGTTTAGTCTGTATTTATAGCAGGGTTACTCAAAAACCATTCAAGATTTTCCCAAAATATGCTAAAACTACTGAACTGATTTCCTAGAAACTTTGTGTTGGGTTGGGTCAGACAAGAACTGGCCAAGATCTGGACAGTGGGGTTGATCTAAGATTTTGTTTTTTCTAATGTTCCTTTACATTTTGAAAGAGGGCATTTTTCAACATTTCCCTAATTGCACAAAAATTCCTGAATCGATTTCCACAAAACTTTGTAGAGGGTTGAGGTCAGGAAAAAATAAAACAATGTGTAGGATTATTCAGTCTTGACGGAAGTTGGAGCTCAATTGAGTGTTAGCCTACTTTTTATGCAAATTAGTAACTTTTTAGTCACTAAAGAATTATTAAAAGTCATCTTTACAAAGACCCAGATTTTATTTTTGTATATATATTTATTTTATGTAATACTAGAAATGTAGAATTGCTTAGGGTTGATAGGGTATGTTCTCAAAGTCTTTTCTTCTACCTGGGACTTGAAATATTAGAGGTGTATTAATGTCTGTTTTGATTCATATTTTGATTTGTCTGTTTGTGTCTGTTCTCTAGGATCCATCTTCCCGTCCTGTAGGCCTTCTGAAACCATCTTTAAGATAACCTTCTGGCTAGGTTACCTCAACAGCTGCATTAACCCCATTATCTACCCTTGCTTCAGCCAGGAGTTCAAGAAAGCCTTCCACAATGTTCTCCTGGGTCGCTGCCTGAGAACTGGGGCTGCCAAACCCCCCCATTCCTCCAGTTTAGGCCCCATGTCAAATCCCTCCGCTCTCTCAGCCCGAAGCTGTGTCACTGTTTCCTCATGGTGTTGCTGCAGGGACATTTCAAGCTCATCTTTGTCTGTCGGTGGTCCAGATCAGGTTGCTCAAATCCAGAGCAAAAGTCTGCTGAAGGCATGGTGCTTCTCAGCAAGTCGAACGCCAGAGCCACAGAAGCCCTGCAATCACAGATCAGCCAAGGTCTTACGCCTCTCTCTCGGCATTACTGGAGAGGCTGTTTGATTGGCATGATCAGTCAATGGAGAGACTTTGAGCATCTAATCTTGTACTTCAGGTTGCCTCGAGGCAATTATCACGACTTTTATATGTGTGTTTATACTCCTCTGAGGCATCAGAGCGCTGGCTGGCTGATAGTGACTTGACTCCTCTGCAGGCTGAGGTTAACTCTGTTGCCTTAAGGTCTTATACCAGAGTAAATGGTATAAATGAGTGTCCAACAATTTTGGAAAATGAACGAGGAATGCTTTGTCTACACTCAACGGCCACTACTAAGCTGTTCTTGAACATGAAACAAGTGGAAGACTGTGGAATATAAATGCACACCAAGAGACAAAGAAACACGCAGACCTCTCTGGTTTAAAACATGCAAGAAAAAAAATGTGTTTGTACATGTTTGCATGTGTGGACGCTGGGTTAGTAGGGATAATCTGTGCTTGGCAAGGAGCTAAAGAGATTTGCATTGAAATAATACTGTAAGGATCTCTTGAGGTAGCATTTCTGCAGGTTGCATCAAATCCCTCAAGGACAAGACACTCATCAGTCCCGGTACAATTAGCATTCACTGACAGCTCTGAGAAAGTGGAGAAGAAGTGTGTTTATTATGTTACGGCATTATGTGTGATCTCTGGTTTAAAGGGAGGCAAACACTTCCAGGCTTTGATTTTGAAATGTCTGTGACAGAAGAGAGAGGAGGAGAAATATCACTTATATGTGTGAGTGGGATAAATACCAGGAAGGTGTTATTAATTCGATGGCTGCATTAACGCTGTGATATTGAATCTGCTTTTAGTGTGTGGAATCATAGCTTCTGGTGTTGGTTTTTTTGTTTGTTTTTTTGCCAGTACAGTTCTCCAGAGCTGTGTTTTCCCAGTACAAACACTTGAAACTGCATGAGATAGTCAGCCGATGTCTGTTTGACACGCTTGTTTAACTGTAACTGATGTCTGTGTTTTGTCTTTAAAACTGCTGTCTTTAAATTCTTGCTGGCAGAGGAACTAGCTTACAGTAATATACATATCATCACCTGTCTGCTAATGTATCCAGCCACAGAGCAACACTATAATCCCATCCGAGTGGAGTTTGTGACCACACCTGATAAATATATCCCAGGTTCAGGTAGTGTGGGCCTAGAGGCAACTTATGTGTGCTATAAGACAAAAACAATGAATTAAAGGAGATGAAAAACCTCCATAGTTTTACAGAGTTCATGGATTGAATAAACAGTTTAGTATTTTTAGTATTCAAGGCTGACTTTCCTTTTCTTTTTTATAATGGATGTTACTGTGATGTTGTTGCTATTAAATTCACAAAGTCCCAGTATTTGTGATGTACAGGAGGCGATGGAAATAAAGAAAAAAGTGACCTCATGAAAAAGTAATTAACTTTGAAGATGATGATAATATATTACTGTAACCTTTAACAAAAGGGTGTAAGATTATCATCACATGTGCCGGCACACAGACCCTCATTAACACTGGAGGCACTCACTGAATTAAAATGCCTCCAACAGATCGCAACAAATACTGACAGCTTTACAGAGGCTGGGTTTTATTGCCTGCCATTGGATTGAATTATGCTTTATGGAAATCTACTGTGCCAACCCACTCTGTCTTAATTTGATTTAATCAGTTAGCAGAACAAAGCCCATCATATTACACAATTACTAGAAAACATTATGCAGCCCAGTGTCAAGATAACGCTTTCATTAAAAACATGTCATGAACATTGACTAATACCTTTAACAAACATGTTCCAGGGTCTCTTATCTTTTTTTAACAAGTTTTTCTGCCTAGCTATTAATCCTTTGCGTCCCCCTTTTTACGAGCAGAGTTGTTTTTCTTTGCTGTGCTCGGATTAAAAAGATTTTTCTACCCTACAGACACAGCAGTGAATACGTGACAATGCTTATCTGAGAAACGCAGGATGTTGACAGATTTTGCAGAAGACGAATGATTTGTCATTTTACAGTCACCTGAGGTTAGGCCATGAGAAGCGTGTCCTTCACTCTGCCCTGCCGTAAGGGATTTGTTTAAAACAGCGTGACATAATTTGACAGTTCAGCAGGATAATGTCTGCGTTTAAACACTTTAAGCTCCAATACTTTACATTATTTTGGCCACTAAAGTGTCTCAGATGCCCAATAAACGTGCAGCTCTTATTTACTCAGATTATACAACCAATGTTACCCTGCATTAGGCGACAAGCAGCAGATGTGTTGTCTTTTCATTATAGAAGCATGACTAATGGTTAAAAAGGAAGAAAAAAAATCAGCAAAAGCAATGATATTTCATGTTTGGGCTAACATTACATTTACGTCCTTAATTCTTCATCATTTATTTTCACTCTAGTATAAACATAGAAAATCCATTTTCATCTCCAGTAACTGTTTGTCCATCCAGGGATCCAGATGAGTCTAAGGCTCGTGTTCAATTTGCTCTGGCAGTGTCTGCACCCTCTCTCGTTCAGACAGATTTCCCTCCTTCCTGCTCTGTTACAGCCAATCACAACTGTTTATTTAACCTGGGACCGGTCTAATACATGGGCTTTACTCTGCTTTCACATTCTCCTCAGATGGTCCCATTTCCTGAGTTGGGAGCTCGTCCGTCTGCTTTCTGTGTGTTGATGTGTGTTAAACCAGTTAACCCAATTAAACCAGTGGTTTCCAACCTTTTCAGCCTCTGACATCACCAAAATGACCACCAAAAATTTCCAATGTCTACGAGTTGTTGACAGCTTCAACGCCAAACCTCTCACCTGGTTTCATTTCATACATTTTCAAATGATCCGATATCTCATCAAAACTGGAGCATAAGAGGAAAAAGACGCTATAATCTAATGATGTCATATATAATAATATATCAGTCAGAGGGGACAAACAAGTTCTTTTACTTTGATATTTTAATTGTATTTTGCTGCTAATACTTCGTATTGTATGTATTGTATATACACATCCATCTTTGCACTTTCCTGTTTTGCTAGAATTTTCAGCTTCACATAACCAATGCTGCTTTGTTTTAAGAAAAACAGAAACCTTGAAAACTAATAATTCATAACACAGAATCAGTGCTAGAAGGACTCTAGCAGAGGGAGAATCATCAAACTACTGTTCTCTTTTTGTATGCATGCACATCCGTGCCCAAGTGAATTCTTGTCTATCCATGTGTGCCGAAGATTGGGTTGGTCTGTTAGTGTGTGTATGGAAAGTAAAGGCAAGCAGTGCAGCGTGCTCCTATCAGTAATATTATTATGGAAATAAATGCATCGTATTCCCGTTTCACATGCGGCTCTCATTTTCAAAAAGCATCACAGGATTCAAAGTGTTGCAGCAGCTGTCAAACGAAGGCAAACGCTGATGTGATAAATGGATCCAGGCAAAGAGAGTGTGCTGTTTAGCCTGATCAGTTGACTTGTGGTTCATTCCAAATAGCGATGATGGTTAACAAGGAGGCTGATCAGAGAGTAAAGCAGGTGACAAAGATTGTAATTGCAGCAGGAAGTCGAATAGCCTCATTATTTCCCATTAATGAAATATGTTTTGTGTTAACTGTCAAATCATCAAGGCTCGCTTGAAACTTCCTTTGAGCGTCTTCTCTTCACGAGTTTGGCTTCTTCCAAGACTGAGTGGCAGCAATTTTAAATTTCTTAAAAGCACTCCCAATAATGAGTCCATGTGCAAAATGTTTCTGGGTGTAACATAATGCATCTAAATGGAGTAATCTGCTTGCAAATACAACTCATGGCATTATCATTGCTGTTAAAGTTGTCAAATGTCCTGACTGTGTTGTTAATAATTTTCTGTCTCGTTGAGTATCATATTTTTAACACAGGAGGTGACAAATTCTTGTTTTCCAGCAGGAATTAAATGGGACATTGATGTTTCTGAATTATTTGTTCCTAGTTTGGAGCAAAGGTTTCAACATTTTCTACCCAAACAGCAGATTTGGATATTTACTCAGTTTGATGGATTGGACAGCAGCTACATGCAAAATTGTAATGTGACAAAAATGAATGAGAATAACTTTGCGGCTTCATTTGTTATGTCACAGGCAGGTATGGCCTTACATCTTAGTCACCTGAATTGTATTCAGGCATTTTTAACAAAGCAAATTAACATAGAGGCCAAAAGAGGTATTCATTCATATTTTTAATGACTCAAGCAAGTGGATGTTGTAAAAGGAGAACCTGACAGTCATAAACCCATCAATAATTATCGTGTCCTTTCTTTCCCCTCTCCCTTATATGAAGGTGTGTTGGGGTTAGCCGAGAAAAGTGGCCCTGCATTGATAAACTAAAATGATACAGAGTTTAGTTTAACTCTTCAGGACTGCACCACTAATCAAGCTAAACTAACGCGTGACTTTATCAACAGTTTGTCAAACAGTAACTCCCTAGAAAACACAAATGAAAAAAACATATACTTTACTTTAACATGTTTGTGCATATATGACAGCAAAGTCAGCAAATTCTGTGACAAACCGTTTGCTCAAATATCAGCGTTGCTGATGTTATTCTGCTCAGGTAGAATTCTTTTATATTCGGAACAACTTGAGGTCACCAAACATTTTTTAGAACAATGCCCCTCAATGATTAAAATAAATGACTTCTTCCTAAAATATATTCAGAGCTAGCATTTTGAATTATTAAAGGTCCTTGTGTGTCTGTGTGTGGATTTCAAATAACTGAATGTTGACTGCCATGAATGCAAATTAATTAGAAAAGACTTGGCAAGCAAGAAAGACCTTGTACATTTACATACACATTGAATTCTCTTTCATCTTAACTCCATGAAAACACCTTTTATATTCCACATATTCGCATAGTGCCTGGGCATAATATCCCTTTACTTTAAATAACATTATTGCAGTGAGCTGAGTAATGGATTATTAGGCGTTGAATTTCTACCGCGGCAAAGTGAAGGTCCCATCATAAAAGCTTGTGGAGGTAAATATAACACAAGCCATGATGGGACTAACTTAAAGCCAGATGGAGCTTGAAAAGGTCAGAAATATTATCCAGTCCATGGTGTGGTCCCACCCTGACCCACAGGGCCCAGAAAATCATTGAAGAAAGAACTAGAAAGCACTCAGAGAGCGCAGACCTCCGCCAAGACAGCTCAGTTTCCGCATGTTGCCATTTCACTCAAAAGCAAAACTATAGTCATTTTGTTGCAGACAGCCCCATCTTGTGGAGCCTTGTACTCATTACATTACAATGGTACATGTGGTATAACTAATAAAATATAAAAAATTCCTGGATCCAGACAGTGATCCAGATCACCACCAAAATCTAATCAATAGTTCCTTGGGCCCCTTCCAAACTCTCCTGAAAATTTCATCAAAATACGTCAATAACTTTTTGTGTTATCTTGTTAACAAACTAACAAACCAACAAACCAACCAACCAACCAACGCCGGCAAAACCATAACCTCCATGGCGGAGGTAATAACAATGACGACAACATTCCCATTTGAACAATAACAATGATGACAACATTCCCATTTGAACAATCAACATTCCCATTTGAACAATAACGACGACGACAACATTGTCCCATGATGTAACCCTCTGAATGAAGTCATTATAAAGTTTGACAGGAAAAATGAAACCAAAATCTTTATTCATTGTGGCTGTTATTTGTTCATATTTTCATCTCACATAAATGAATTGCAATGCTATAACACGTAAGTAACACTTGTAACGCTTGAAGAGTCCTCCCTTGGCGGAAGTAAAAAAGAGAACAGAAAAAAAAGACGATATGGAAGACTGGGACTGAACTGTAGAAATTTTTCCTCAGGTACACCAGGTGTCAGGTCTGTAGGCATTTACATACAATCATAACCTTGATTTTAATTATTTAGTTGTAATTTCTGGGAAATAAGAAATAAGTTGTGTAAAACAAAGGCAGCCAATTAATTTAGGAATAAATCAATATAACCTAACCTTTATTTTTCCACTGTCATGACAAAATCAGTGTGAAAGCATTGTTGGAATCTGTAACAACCACAAATCTAAACTGACAGCACTTTCACCAAAGACCAAACCACACATTTTAAACAACCACCTTTCATTCTCAAACCATAAGTTTTGGGTGGACTATTACTTCAACCATGAACTCGGTCTTTCCATGACCTAAAGCCGGTGAATTAAATATCCAGACTTAGAAAACACCTTAGTTTCCACATGCATCACCAATTACATTTCCTCATAAACCACTACAGTTGCATATGAGGGTAAATCAGTTAGATGTAGTAGGTGAGTGGCCATGCAAGAGTTATATCTTTTTTAGTTCAAAGCTGAGCTGACAGGGGGTTGTCTGTGTGGAGATTGCATGACTTCCCTGGGTCCGTCTGGGTTTCTTCCTGCAGCTCAGGTGAATTAGACACTTATACCACCCATAGCTCTGAAAGTGTGAATGCCTGTGTCTGACTGAGGCAGGCCCCCCATGACTAGAATAAGTGGGTAGAGGAAATGGATAGATGGATGGAAGCTGTTCAGATAATAGAAATAGTGAATGGTGGGGGGAAAGTGTTTCCACTTGTGCACCCTACTGTGTCAGAGACCACAGACTTGATATGAGGTGGCCACTGGAGGGCTTTGCATGACATTAAGGAGCAAGGTCCAACATGGTGATAACTGCCTTCTGTATAACACAAACACATTCGGATAGTGTGTGAGGATCCTCTTTGGAGAAATCTGCTGGTGGGCAGAGGACACGCCTGATAAAAATCACAATATGCATCTTATTTGGTCATTCCATGGTTGTGAGATAAGGAAAAATGTAAGTGAACTGAAGTTTGGCCTGTAAACTGCTTTCCTTTTAAAACGCAAAGTACAATCGAACCCAAAGAGGAAACCTTTGCTGATTATAAGTTATAAAGTTATGAATTTCATCTAAATCTCTAACAATTCATTCATTCATTGTATACAGTATTTTATCTTTTTTTTTCTTGCTTTTTCTCCATGTGCCTCTGAAGAAGGACTCTGAAAATAAAAACAAAACACTTCAATGTTGGAAACAATTTCAGATAATTGTCATTGCAGTGCAGGAAATTGTGCATTTTCACCTGAATGCTCTCGGGAACAGCCCTGGCAGGTTGATCGTTAGTTACCACTTACTCCTCCATATTTTTATTATGGCTAAATTTGTATTCATCTAACATTAATATGACGTGTATTATCATGTATTTTACCATTTAGTCAATTAATTCACTAATATGATTGATTTATAATGAAAGCAGCAGAAAGTGTTGCATAAACCATTTGACTGCTAAATTTTAAGTAAATCCCACCAGACAGGGTCAGAGGAAGAAAGGAGTGGTGAGTGAACAAGATGGCAGCACTGCCACCTAGTGTTAAAACATTTAAAACATCCTCCTCGTAGTGATGTAATGCAAACCAACAAAGTTCATATGATATTAGTGTTGGTAACACCCTGCTGGAGTGTGTTATCCCATCCAGCTGGAGAATATCCCATCATGCACTGAGCATAATGCAGGGTCTATCACAGGGTAACAGACAGAAAGGCAAACACGTTCACACTAACATGCAATGTAACCCTCCCAGGTCAGCTGACCTTAATGTCTTAAGACTGTCAAAGCTTGAACACTGAGAACACACAAGCTGCACACAGAAAGTTCAAGGCGGGGCATTCTGACTCTGGGATGTCAGCGTTACCACTCAGCCACCAAGATGCAAACCGCACCAGAGAAGGAAATGACCAATCATAACGCTCCTTTCAAAGAGTTGCAGTACAGAACTAAGTAGCTGATTTATTTTATTTTTCCAAATGGATTGATTGCATTACCTTTCACATCACCGCTTCTCATGGTCAACAGCCATTTCATTCAATTTAGTGCAATAATAAAGTTCTGACTGAAACATTAAGAATCCTTTAGAGGAGAGGCTGTTATTAGGATTTGTGGAAAAAATTGTGTCAAGACTGCAAGAGTTTTTACTTAATAGTTAATTGATGTGTGGTCATGTCCGATATTAGTTTGTTTGAAGCACACAAAGGCCTTAAGCCTATGCAAGCACTGTTCATAAGGTTATTGTTACAGTCACCTATCTATCCTTCATGATCTCTCTGTAGGATGTTAACGATCTGGTGCAAACACCCACTGATTCATCTAGAAAGAAGAAGAATGATTCTGTACACAGGCAGAGGGCTGGTGTTAAGAGGTTCATTTGTACATATGCAGAACACCTCTAAAGTCGATGCTACATTGCATTTCCCTCAACAACTGAACGGTCCACATGTGATGGCAATTAACTGGGAGGTCTGTGCTCAAATCCTTTGCAAAAGTCATTCTATCAAATCTTTGTTGTCATCTTAAGGCAAAATCAAGCAAAAGGTGTTTTTTTTAAAGTAGCAGATTTTGTTTGAAGTAGTTCACTATAGATCCTACACGTGCAGCTGACATTGTTTTTTTTGTTTTGACTGTAAGACAGCTTCTTACGCGGAATTTGAAAGTCACGAAACAAAAGAAACAGATTTAATTTTTTTCTCTTTTTTTAATTCATTGAAGTCCTTTTTTTTCCTTTTTTTTTTTTTACATCACCATCCTTGGGATTTGACACGTTTCCCATAGTGAACAAGCATCCCAGAAACCCCACAGCCACCAAGACAAACAGCATCACACAGTTTCACTTTCACGAAGGGGGAAAGGCTTACAGAAGGGAACGAAAGGATTCTGGGGCAAGATGGTGTTCAACGGCATCGGCGGCCTCAGAATGGAGGGAAGCCCCTCTCAGTCTGCAGCGCGTTGCGTACATACATATCACTCATATATCATTAGCATAATATGGCATAGAAAAGCGTCCAAGCTGGCAGAGCGTTAAAGGAGTATACATGTGTGTTTTAGTGTGTGTAAACCGAGGAGGCATGGGACACGGTGGGGATGCCAGCTTTGGCAGCTGGTTTTTAATATCCTAGTCAATTCTTTCAGCATGGCTGCTGCATCACAGCAACGGCTGTTTGTGTGTGTGTGTTTGTGTGTAGGCGCAAAGTTGTACTAACAGCACCAGGTCAGGATGGGTTGCCATGACAAACAAAAAGCAGAAAGGGTCTGTCGTCACGGCAACAGCCAAGAAACAGCAAATGAGCCAGGGAGGGAGGAGGAGAATGAAAGGGAGAGGGACAAACTGAAAAGGAGTGACTTGGAAAACACAAGAATACTATAACTGTAATGGGAGCCAAGAGTGTTTGAGGACTTTCACTCATTTACCCTTTGGGGTAGTAGCAGTGAGTAATACAGAGGGAAGAGGGGGGGAAAGCTACAAGTATGAATATGAGCAGTCAGAAAGACCTTGTGAAAAACTTGTGATGTGTGGGCTGCAGAGTTTCTCTTTCTAATTTCCTACACGTCTCATCTTTGAATTAGTCAGAGACATGCATTCTTTACATCTCGCCTGCCTCGGATTCTTTACATGCATATACCATTCGTAACGCTGGCAGGCTTTGCCTTCTATAGGCCTCCAGTTAGATCAGACGGGGAGGAAAGCTGTAAAAAGAGGGACTAAAAGCACAAACAGAGGTGGTTTGAGAGTGCATATCTACACTATGTTTGAATGTATGTGAATGTGTGAGTGAGTCAGGGTCCTGGTTCATGAAGCTTTCAAATGATCATCAAATAGCAAACAAACACTTGTAAAATGATAGCCAGTTAAAGCTGAATCTAATGGACCAATGCAGGAGATGATCTCCGTCAGCCTGGTCAAAAGTCAAAACTGGTCTCCATCTACATTTATCTACAGTAACTGGATTCTGGCTATGTTTATGTCGGCATAAGTTTGAGGCCCAGTGTTAAAAAAATTTAAAAAAAGGCTGCAGACAGATGGTGGCCAAGACCTCGTTGACAAAGGAAATAACACAGGAAATCAGTTGTTGGGCTTAATGAAAACCAGAACATGGAAGAAGAAGAAGAAAAAAAGAACAAGAACATATGAGTGCTCATTCAATGCCACATCGGTAGGGTGTGCTGCACAGGAGCCTGCTGTTCGTGTCCCATCCCTCACACGTCAACACTGCACTAGTGAGACTGCACTATTAGCTCATGTCTACTCTCAAGCGTAAATTAATAGTGCTCAGCCCTTAGGCACCTAGTTACAGACTGATACTAAAAAAAAAAAGAAAGAAAAAGTCTGACAACAAGTTAAAAACTCTAAAACATTAGAACATTTCAAGATATCGAGCATTTTTCTTCTTTACAGGGGCTCTATCGTCAGAGCGGGCCCTATGAAAGCTCAAAATCTGGCACCTTTGAATCGGTTAATCCTGGCTATTTTACATCTTTATATCTTACATCCTTCACTTACCTCAATAACAATAAGAAAACAAGAAAAAAAATCAAACTATCAGTACAACTTCTGTGAGTTCAGGCACATAAAGAGTAGAAAGAAAAGAGGGATTCTGATGAGTATAAAACAGTCACATTTGGAGGAGGAGAAACATCCTGTATGTAAATGCACTGGTTGGTGATGAACACGTGTCAAGTCAATCAGAAATGTGGACCTTTATGATTCACAGGAATGCAAAAGAAGCTGGAAAAGATGTAGCTGCGTAGTGAGTGGCACCTTCCCTAAACCTCTAAAAGGACGGCATTGAGACACAATAAGGCAAGGAAAGGTTGAGGTGGAGTGCAACCTTCTCTTTCCTCCATAAATCTTTCCTACAGTTCTCACACTTCACGGTGCCCTAATGCTCCGAGATGAGGCATAAAGCTCTATTTACTACCTTCCAGAGTTCCCTCTGCTCCACGAGACTCACAAGGCTGTAAGGCAGCTGCCAAACATGCAATATGGTCTTTCACTTATGTACTTAAGCAAAGCCACATATGGGAAAACATGAAATGAGAGCCAGTGCAGCTATGACCCTTACAACCCTAATAAAAATTGTTTTTTTTCAAAGCTTAAAGCCGTCCTCAGTGCAAATTATCAATTGGATATTGATAGCAGTGTTTGATGGATGACGATGTACTGGAAAGTGAAGTCAACAGCTTGAAGGATGCATTCGACTCTTCTCAGCTGAAGGAACTAAAACTGTTCAATTTCAAACTGTTGTCAACTGTTGGCCTATGTAAGACAAGTAATGACAACACTGATTTTGTACCTCTGCTCCATTTAGACTACTCCCACAATGGAAAGAATGAAAAAACACAATGCATGAAAATGATCCTTTCTTAACTTTGTGAGTTCAGTTTAGTTTCACTCAACCTCTCTTTTAAAACGACAGTAAATCAAACATCAACAGGATACACTGCAGGGAGGAAGTACAGTATAAAAAAACTAAATAATGCAGTCAAAAGTGCTCAAATAAGGAGTGTTTTCTTCTTTTTTTTCTCATTTTATCAGATGAGGCAGACATTTTTGTTTTTGTTTTCAATTCTAACTGTGTCCTCTAGGATCAGGGTTTAGGGAGGTGGAGAGTGGGTGCATGAAAATCAGCGAAGGAGGAGGAGAGAGATCGAGGCTGGCGGATGGCCTGGTTTTAGCTCCTGCTGTCAGTGACGTGGATCTCGACCCCTCAGCTCCTGTTGGCCATCCTCTCTCAGATCTTCATTTCCTCCTCAGCAGCCGAGGGCAGACAGACGTCTAACCCAGGCTGGTGATGTTGGCCCTGCCACCCGGTGGCGCCACGATGCGCTGGGTGTTCCGGCGAGGAATGTTGTCGTCGATCTGAGCGCCTGTGAGATCAAATGGAGGTTTGGTTATTAATTGTTGAGTTTGTACTCTGCAAAAACACTAAGTAAACAGCTGGGGTTAATTAATTGGTTTTTCGACTGGAACTTTTCCAATTGTGTCATGTGATTCCAGGAAGTGGCAGAGAAAAAATATTTTGTTGTTGATATTAAAGGCGGTAGGAGAAGCTAGTTAGCTTGCTTGTGGCACGAACTCTAGCTTGCCGACTAAGAACAAAACACATTTAATAGTCGCACCGTCTGCTTGACAGTATATCATGACTTCACCTCAAACATTTTGGACAGCATTTAACTGAAAGGTAGTTTATTAAACACAATAGTTTAAATATAAAATAATGCTTAAGTCTTTTTTTTCCCTTCTGGTTCTTTTGACAAAATACCCAAATGTCAAAACAATGATTGTGAGAGAAACAAGTTAACATCCAATACATGACATATAGTATTACACCTAATGACCCTTCATGCTAACAGAGTAGCGCTAGCCTGGCTGACCCCACTAGAGAGGTGGCTCTCATGGACACTGCATGAGGAGCCAGTCTTGCTGTCAACTTGGCCAAAACAGTACTGCAATAAAATCATACACTGCAGCCCAAAAACATTTTCCCTTATAAAAAGAAAATACATGTGTTTCCAAGGGCCTTGAAAAACATTGGTAAGCACCAAACAGGTGGGGAAAGTGACACTAACACTCATGCACAGTAGGCTACACTATATGGGGGCAGATTAAGGCAGATCTGGAAGATGGAAAACTTTTTTTTTTATGCTTTGTGAGCAGCTTTTATTGTAATGAATGGGTCCCATCAAATATAAATATTGCAATGCTTTAAAAACTGTTTGCAAGAGGTCAACAATGTGAATAAAGTTCAGCTTAGTTAAACTCTGCATGGATTTTTCCAAATTCCCTTATGGACGGTGGTGTGGTCGGGTCCTTTGAATGCTGCTCTTTGTGTATCTGCACGCAGTTTGTGACCTTAGCATGGTTCATCTCAGTTTATGGATGTTTATGGCTTTAAGGAGCTGAGATTTCAATAGGCCTCGGTGAGTTTGTAAAGAACCATTCCTCTATCTTCCTTTATTCATCTCTTTTCACTGGCTTTTAATTGGAGCTGAGCTTTGTCATCTTGATTTCAGCTTGATTTTAACTTAAATGAGCTGCATTTCTTTTTTATTGTTGTGTTGTTTTATCTGTTATTTGTTATTTTAAGCATGTTCAGCACTTTGGTCAGCTACTGGCTGTTTGTAAATGTGCTATATAAACAAAATTTGGACTTGATCATCAAAATCAAGCAATAAAAGAGCAGCAACAAATGAACAAAGATTATGGTCTCACTGACCAGATAGGCTGAATCCAGACTGATGCAAGTTACGGACGGGCTGGCTGGGTTGTTTGGCAGGGGAGGTCTTAGCAGAGGACGCAGGAGTCATGGCTTTAGGTGTGACTGACACCTCACAGACCGGACCGTCATACAGACCTCTGGGAACGCCCCTCAGCTCAGCAAGCTGCATTTTAAGGAAACAGACACAACAGTCATGGCAGTAAACTCAAACAGGGTAATACTGCATCCCCTGAGGGGCCAATTTGTAACAAGCTGCATGGTCCTTTCAGCTTTCCACAGCCATCAATCATTACACTCTATTCCTGCCCCAGCAACCACAGCCTTACTAGACATGGTTCCAAAGTGAAATGTACCCTGCTGCGAGCTTTTATCCTCTTGTAGACATAGTCAGGGAAAGGTTTTCTGGCCACATAGCGTCCTGAGCCCTCGGTGGTGTGGAGGTTCCCGTCCTCCAGGACGATCTTGCCCTGGCTGATGACCACCAGAGGCCCGCCGCGCACCTCTGTGCCTTCAAAGATGTTGTATTCCACAGTCTGTAGAGGAGAGCAACGGCGTAAGTGAAAAGGAAGTGAAGTATGAACATCTGTCAACAAAGTTTCAGGTTTCACAAATAATAATAAATAACAAAAAAACCTGTTTTTACAGTACAGGACTCCACAACTGTTCACAGCTCATAATGAAGAGGTGAATAAATTCAGTTCAGATTAATGCAAGCAGCACCAAACACTTTTAGTTGTATAATAATTATGCACTGTCTTGGCTTTCTTGCACTGAAGATTTTGGAAAATTATCCATGACCTGGTAATTTTGATATGAAATATTTGACAAGGGCGTGCAATAAAACTGGTGTACCCATTTATATTGATACGATACGATACCAGTCAATAAGTATTGTGTTTTATGTCATGAAAACCTGTACATTTGGAGAACTTCATGAAACACTTTGTATCTTGTGTCTTTGCCCTGGAGGCCACGTATTAGTACATCAAAATGACGACACAAGATCATCGGACAAAATGCATCGGCAAAATTGAACGTATGGCAATATTTGGGTTTAAAGAAGTTCACTAAGGACAGTACACTTTATAAAAGCATGGCAGTTGCACAAATATCAAGACGGAAGTGAAATTGAAAGTGTCCCAGCGGTCGGTCGGTTTTCCTCTATTTTCTGTGCAATGTCTAATGTCAAAACATGAATTTTGCACTATAATGCATCAAGTATCACAATATGCAACAAAGTATCGCAATACATTGTAACATTACAATTCACTGCAACAGTCAACCCTTGTAAGAGACAGAACTGTGCTGAGTTTCGGTTTGTGTTTGTAGATTTGAGGAAGTTTTTGTCCAACAGTCATCAGCTGCCTTCCTGTGGTGTTTTATTAGTTCTGCTTGTATCTCATTAAAACAAGTGCAGATGGAAAATCATCACAAAAATACCATCAAAGCCCAGATAAAGCGATTCATCTTCTCCGGCTGATTTTTCCCAATCATAATGATGATGTAACCTCCCTGCACCCCGCTGTATCTGGGAACGCTTTAGCTCACAGATTTATGAAAAGTCTTTATCTGAATAACCTCCAGTCTGTGTTCACACGATGCCACCATGTAAAATTGGCAGAAGGTTTGAGGATTAAATTGCACTTAGGAAAGGAGCTTAACTGATTCGACTTGCACAGAGTTAAAAGTGATCCCTTTTGGCTTCTAATGCTAATGCTGAAAGTCAAGCTAATTGCTCTGGAAAACCAGCCGATGTGGCACAGAGGACAAGTGGAAGAAGAAGCAGGCTTCTTATGGGCGGTGCTGGTGTTTGGGTGTGTGTGGGTGTGTGTGTGTGTGTGTGGACGGTGAGGGTGGGGATTTTTGGAGGCTGGGTGACTCCTCTCCCCTAAAAGCTACTGGAGCTAAGGCTGAGGTCATGGTAATCTGGTGGACAGCGTTAAATGAGATCACCAGTATGGTGGGCTATATACTGTGACACACACTCACAATGAATACGCACTCCATGTGAGCAGTTTCTCCCATGAATAGCAGTCTGTCATTTTCTGACTAAGCAGAAATAAAAGAAACCAACGAACATGACAGGCTTAAAGCAAACAGAGTACAAGAACATACAAGGCATTAGTCACCACACACACACACACACACACACACACACACACACACACACACACACACACACACACACACACACACACACACACACAGAGAGTGATCTGATTGCTAGCAGTCAGAAACAATGTGTCCACTGGCAGATTTTAAGGATGACATCACTCCCTTGACGCCGTGTGAGGCCCACACCCTGCTCAACAGTCACAACCATGCAGCAAAAAGTGGACTAACAGACCTCTCTCCTAACGCTGTCATCAGTTACCTTAACTGCATTCTTACAATGGTAGATGTGTTTTTGTATGAGTCTAAGATGTGATGTTAGCTTTTTGTGGCCCCATGTTAACATTCTATGCCAAAAGTGTGTGGACAGTGACACCACAGTACACACACTTTTCGAACCTCATGGTCTGAGGGTGTTATTCATGGTTTGGGCCCTTTATTTCAATGAAGCCTTGTCCTGTAGAAAGAGCCACAGTCTCTGGCGAGTGCTGAGTGAAGTCAGAGGCTGAACTGAGCACAGACACAGACAAACTTACAGCTAATGTACGGCAAAGTATTCTGGCTGCTTTAAGACGAATAAACGAACGATCTTGCTGTCAAATTCGTGCAAAAAAAAAAGGAAGCAAGGTGAAATTTCAACTCGCCAGAAGTTGCGCAGAATTTGCAGTGTCTCAGTTTGGCACCTCCTCAGTGGTAATATCAAGATGACACTGACAGTCTTCACACACATACAGTAGTAGCTCTAACATTTGATGCTGAGAGGCCTCTAGCTTATAAGTTCATACCGAGTTGTGACTCTTGGCAGAGATAATCTTCGTGGAGTCTGGGTCCCACAGAACCAGGTCAGCGTCTGAACCCACGGCGATGCGACCCTTGCGGGGATACAGGTTGAAAATCTTTGCCGCGTTGGTGCTGGTCACTGCCACAAACTGGTTTTCGTCCATCTTACCCGTCACCTGAAATGGATCAGAGCTGAGAGTGAGAACAATAGAAGGGATACTCTTGATCATCTCTGCATAGTTAATCAATCGTTCTAGCTCGGTGTGGAATGTTGTGTATTACTGTTACGTTATTTTGCTTAAATGAGTTGTTATCCTGGATGAGGATTCTAACATCTTGTGCATCGTTTGTGTTCCTTTGCCTTTTCCTGTGATCTGCTATTGGTGAAAGTTGCTATGCTCTTTGAGTGTTTGTCATTCACCAAAGTACTGGACAGTTTTACCGTTTGACATAAAGATGGAACTTGATGAAAAGTATTGAAATAAGTCATTAAGTCATTATTCTTAAATATCTGTAAAAGATTTAATGGCAATCCATCGAAGAGTTTCCTAAGACCTTTCACTCAAAACCAAAAGTGCCGTGCTGGCATTAGAGAAGTCAGACGATCGTCAAACATAAGAATATTGATCCTCTGGGTACCATGAATATCTGTGTCAAAATTCAAGGAAAGACTGATCAACATAACCAGTCCAAGGGTAACTCCACTGGTGTAACTATATTTGTTTTATGCATTAAACCTCTCTTAATTGATTTTACAGAAAATATATAATATCACGATATATAGCGATATCATGATATAAAGTTAGATATAGCAGGAAGGCGCTCACTCTATGCTTCATTTGACAACTCAAAGTGTAAATATATACGTACCACACATTTGTCCCAGATGACAGACATCCTCTCCTCGGTGCCATTGACGCCCTCAGGAATCAGGCTGAAGTCGTCTTTGCCCACAGCGCGCTGAGCAGTGTTGAAGGGACAGTGTGCGCTGCCTGTCACCTGCAGGTCACCACTGTACAGAAGGTCAAGGTGTAGAAAGAGGAAGGAAGGGACATTGTGTTCATTATGCAGAATATCAAGATGGCTGTAACATAAAATCCAAATTTCCAAATTTGTCAATATTACTTTTCACTCTATGTCCACATTGACTGATTGGATCGCCCTCTTACCAGGACAGGAGAGAGCTGAGATAGTCTGGTGTGGTTGGGTCGGGGCTCAGGGGAGGGGAGGTGACATAGGCAGCTGCCTTGGCCCAGTTCTTGCTCCAATAGTGAGATCCGTCTGTCCCCAGGCTTGCAGTGATTGGTTCTCCGTACACCACAGTGCCTAAAAAGCCCATCCTATTATTACTCCAGATACTACGCTCATGTACGTCACGTGGACTAATGCAAGATGTTCTCTAGTCCAAACCCTGAATGTAACTACAAAAATGAGTTTTAAAAGTTTTAGAGTCTCACCTTTCTTCCTGGCCTGAGCGATGACATCAGCAGCACTCTTGCTCATCACCTTGGTGACATAGAGAGGGCAGTTCGTCTGATTGGCCACAGTCACAGAGCGGTTTACAGCCTCAGCCTCCACCTGGAGAAGAGACGAGTTTTCATATCAGTGAGCAGGTGGAGGTGGTCACTGAGAAGCCCTACTTCATGCACTGCAAGTCATTCTGTACTCGCTATAAGATTAAAAATCTCAGATCTGGAAACATGAGATTATCTTGTTTTAAAAGTTATTTCATTTTTTTAGCCTACTTATTTCTGGACTGAACAAACTTATCTTAAGGTTTCTTGACAAAATAAAATGAAATCATCTTGCAGCGTGGGCAATTTCACTAGTATTGAACCATTTCTCCTCAAATTAAGTGTTTATTTCTTATATTTGATCTACTCTTTTTTGCAGTGTGCTTTCCTCACATCATTCCCCCCCTTTTCTTCCTACCAATAATACCTCCACACCTCTTCAAGTTCTCCCAGTTCTATGCAAGAAATCAAAATTCCAAATCTCATACGATCACATGAAGATGTAAAACTTGGTGGACGGGCTATGTGTGATTGAAAATCATTGGTATGATAATTATAGACAGATAAAATAACTTAAAGGCAACCAATGTGAGTTAAAAAAGGAGTTGAACAAATCTACTTAAAGAGAGTTCTTTTCTTTTTCTTTATTCTTATATTCTGTATTCTTACATCCTCTACAGTCAGTTAGCTTAGCTTAGCATAAATGTTGGAAATGGTGGGAAACACTTTTTTGTTTTTTTGAACAAATGAAGAAACAAGATTCAGCGTGTCATCTGTTGAGCTTTACAAATGCTGGCAGAGCCAGGTTAGCTATTTCCCCAGATTCCAGTCTTTATGTCAAGCTAAGATCAGCTGCTGGTTTTAACATCATATTTATTATATTGATGACGTATTTATAGTACAATGTGAGTGATATCAATTTTACTCTTGGTAAGAAAGCTAAAAGGCACAGTTGCCAAAATGGCCTGGAAATCAGTTTTTTCTCCCATGGCAACAAAAATATGGTAAAACAGTAAGAAAAATTTTGCAACTTAGTTTGAAAACAGGAGATAAGATGACAGGATTGTGATTTCTTTTTTCAATGTGTTTTCAATGACAAACACGAACAAAATGTTCCAAGAAGAAAGAACACGCTCCGATTCCTTTTTGGATCATGCTATTTCTGGGTTTTTTTTCCTTTTGGCATTTTCGAGTGTCTTTTTGTTCTTTTCCATTCTGTAAATCAATAAAAAATAACTGTTTGGTTAACAATCAAGAGCTGATTAACCTGAGCAGGAATGACATTGCCATGGCAACTTTCCGCAGGGAGGAATAATAAATTTTAACGGAGGTTAGGACAAGCATACTGTCGCTGCAGGGAACAGATAGAATACATGAAAACCACCCATCGACACTTGTAATGAGTCTAGTCATTAAATGCCTCCAACAGCTAGTATCCTGCTGTCAAAATTTAAATGTCAAACTGACTCCAAAGCAAAGTATGCTGACGCCCACAGAACTCCCTCTGCCTCGTGTTGGTTTACATCTCAACCAACAACAGTGAACACAACAACTGGTTTACTGACAGGTCTGCCACACAGGTAAAGTCTGCTTAAATCACAGCATCACTGACGCAGATGTCGACTCTAAACCATTGTGTTGTCAAACCACTGTCAAACAACGTAACACCACTAGCTGTGAAGGCCGGACAGGTCAAATCCTCTAAGCGGGAAAAGGTCTTCTGCACACACAACTCTGATATGAAGTGATTCCTCACTTCCTAAAGATGAAACAGCTTTCCACCAGAGGTCCAGACAACCTAGCCAGGGTCCAGAGATCTGAAAGTCTGTCTTACCTCCTCAGGATGGCTCAACACATGTCCCTCAGGCCCAGTGATGCCCTGCTCCAGGATCCTGCGCTGCTCCTGAAGCGCACACACACACACACACACACACACATATACAGAAATGAAAACACACACAAACAAAGAGATGTGATGAGATGTGAGATGCTAAGTCATGAGTAGGTCCTGGCGTGTTTGCTTTGAAACAAGCTGAAGAGCATTGTTTTCTATACGCTGCCTGTTTTAAAGGCATTCATACAGCAGAACATCGTCTGCATATTTATGTAGAAGCCAGCTGTGAGGGAGTGAAACGTCGCACCTCAGCCACGATGTCTCCATTCTCAGCGTGCACCTGGGCGATGGCTCCCAGATCTCGGATCACACTGAACACCTCGTACACCTGCAGCAAGGAGGAAGACATTCTGTAGCTATGATCCCTCTTATCAGCATATCAACAACACAGGTTTCCTTTGACCTATACAGTAAATTAATGATGGAGAAAAGTGCTCCTATCATTGGATGGTTGAAATGAATATTAACCAGTGCGGCTACAGGAGGGCCTTTATTCAGTCTGGCTAAGACAGTGGATCAGAACGTGTCATGTCTGGACTCTCAGTTTAGTGTAAGTTAGCAGACGTTACCGTGCCAACAGACGAGACTAAGATGATGAGCGTGGTAAACATTCCACCTTAACATCAGCATCCTCACATGCTGATATTAGCATGTAGCTCAAAGCAGGGTGTACAGCATCAGGGAGCCACTGGCATGGCTGTAGACTCTCATTCTTCTTTTTCCACCCACTATTAAGTTTATGTTAGTAATAATTTTCATAATGCCATTCATTCTAAATAATTTGATCAGCTTTAAGGCTACCTAACATTTCTTCTTCTTATTAATTCATTTCTCCAGTAATTTTTTGACTCCTAGTCCACTTTCACATCTTAAAACAAGAGCCATCAGGCATATTCAGGCATAGAAACAAGCTCTTTTCAGTTTAGCAGTCACTAAAAGGACACATTTTGCATCATTCCTGGTATACATGTACAGTTTGTCAAAGAAAGAATAGAGTTTACGAGATGCGCTTCAGAAACAAGCCTCGCTCTGTTCTTGAGAATAAGTATAATAAGTTGTTAACGTGCAAAAAATGCAAAAAAAAAATTTAAACCTTAAGCATTTCTAAATAGCAAAAGGCACCACTTCCGCATACGGCTGATGTTTATGCACAGTCTGTTGAAGATATGTGAAACGGCTTTGAGGTTACGCTTCGGACACACTCCAAACTCAAAATAGCCGAAGTTGAATATTTTTTTTAATATGTTAAAAATCCGAGAACACCACAAGGCACCACTCTTGCATATGTGTGATATGTGATTGTATCCTCAGCGATAAACGTAAATGTCTGAAAAGCCTCACTCTCAGAACAGAATCATGGAGTCACTTTCAGCCCTTCTGTATTTCCTCTTATTGACATGTGAAGCCCCAGACAATAACCGCAGCCTGACAGACTGAACACGTCTGTGGTGAAATGAAACACAGGTGCTGACTTTCACACAGTCTGGGGGTTTCCTCTGCTCCGACGGTTTATTAATGTGTTCATTAGCGCCGACGCGTTGAATGAGTCGTCACCTCCCAGCTGCCAAACGTGCAACAGTAAAGAGAACATCAGAGTTCGACATGGGAGAGAAGATGATAAACTCTGGCTGCACCGCGCTGCCAGCATTCCTCACACAGGTGCAACGACCAACACAGATCTGTTTCACAACAGCTTTCAAGCGGGATTAACTCATTTCAACCATGAGTCAGAGGGAGCTGGACGGAGACGTGGCTCTCAACATAGGCTCGCTCTCACCGGAGAAACACGCAGAAAATCAGAGCGAGGTGAAGCCTCGCCAAGACAAACAGACGCACGGTGACTGTACCACAGTGTAGCTGGAGGGCAGGAGCCAAAATCAAGTCTATGATTTGATTTCTGTATTATCATGCAGACTTTTCTGTCTGCTTGTTCGGGTTATTACTTAACACCACTGAACAGTTTCCTGCCAGAGAGAAAACAGATTCAAACATAATGGATATCTTGGCAGACTGGTGGAAACATATGAGCCACAGTCGCTCCTCTGGCTGAGCTCTCAGGATGAAGGAGCAATAAACAAGTGATGGTTTCATTATATAAACTAATCCGACTACCGCTTCTATCTCTGTCTGCGGATTCATCTGTGTGCTCTCATTTCTCATATCTGTTGTAGCACTGATGATCATTAGGCTAAGGCTACGTTCACACTGCAGGAAATTAAAAGACGCCGTGCTGCATGCGACTTCTTTATTACTGTTCTCTGCCGCATATAGCGCTGAAACAAGTCCCTCCTGGTTTCATCCAAATGGTATGTATGTAAGATATTACACTTGATTCTGATTTGATTTAGCATCTACCATCTCTATAAAAAAAATTAAAAAATTTTAAAAAAACATTTCAGGAATATCATGACAAAGAACGGAGGAGAAGAGAAGAAAAGCCCCACCTGAGAGTCAGTGAGCTGGAAAATATCCTTATAAGCCAGGTAGATGAGGAATGAGTTGACACCTAAAAGTAAAGTTTAAGTGTAAAAAAGAAACATGAGAGAAAGGCAAAACTAAAGCAGGAGAAAAAACAATTTAAAACATCACAGTCTGATTGTGAATATTTGATAAAAGTCACTTTAACTTATTTTCTACTTCTTAGAGACGAGATCCCAGAGATCCCAGAGAAGCATTCAGATCGTTGCCACATTTCTAAAATGCTGTTCTTCTCTCTGTGTAATGGCATTCATTCACATGAACGTGACTTTGTGTCGGGCGTGGTCGTACCGTGATCCTTCACCAGCGCCTCCATCTCCTCCTGGATGCCCTTGTGCCACTCGGTGATGTCGACGTGCAGCGAGTAGTCGCAGCAGGACTTGCTGTCGGCCCATTCGCGCCACTGCTCCAAGGCCGAGATGAGGCTGACGCCGGGCTCAGGGACGACATGGTCAACTGAACACACACAGAGAGACAGGGACTGTAAAACACACTGACTGCAGTTCACACCTGGCAGCCAAATACGTTCCAACCTTGACTCAAATGTCCAGCTGTTGAGCATATTGATCTTTGAACACTACCAGATACACGAGGCCTGCCTCTGCACAAACCATCGTCTGCTCACCACACAGACACAAACGGAACAGCATTATGGCTTCAGGATGTTTTCAGACGCATATGAGTGCATTTAATAGCCATTGTATGAGGAGGTCCTTCAGAGCGGTCAGGAGAGAACATGAGTGCACATTGGTGCTGCAAATTACCCCCACCAATGAGGTCATGTTTTGCCTTGTGTCTGTCTGTTGCTTGGTTGGTTTGTTTGTCAGCAGAATTAGGTAAAAACTTCAAGATGGATTTCCTTGAAAACGTGGTGGAGGGATGGGGCATGGGCCAGGAAAAGATCCCGTTAACACTTTGTGGAGAGGTGGGACAAGATAAACAGACATGTGAGGGATTGTTAGGCCTTGGCAAAGGAATGGAATCAGTTCATCTGTCAACAATTCTGTAGAATAAATAGTTTTCTAGTTAGTCTGAAAATAGCTAAAAATGACCAAAACAAAGAATCGATTTACAAAGTGAATCTTCATATGTGAGAAGCTGAAAACCAGTAAATGTATTTTGCTTAAATTCAATGATAATGTACTATAAAAAAAGCTGTTTTTTTTCATTTTCAAAATAAATTCATGTTATTTTAAATGT
Source organism: Chaunax sp. Z400 (assembly GCA_037577475.1). Lineage (NCBI taxonomy): Eukaryota > Metazoa > Chordata > Actinopteri > Lophiiformes > Chaunacidae > Chaunax > Chaunax sp. Z400. The sequence goes on from CM075199.1 coordinate 4,591,837, forward strand.
GGTCACACAAGTGTGAAGCCTACGTCTCACTTCTGCCATATCTAGACTGGATTTAAATCCACTTTAGACAACATTAAAACATGAGGTTTAATCCTGATTTTTGTAAATCACATTTTAAACCCATTCATTCACGGTTTGACATCCAAACCCTTCCTGGTTTGTCTCTCTCTGGCTTCTCAAATTGCATTTAAACTGTGTCCTTGTCACTTCCCATTTTTGGTGCACTCCCATTCGTGCGCTTGAGATGTGCACTCACACTGACATTCCAGTCGCCAGGCTGCCACACATTAAGTCTGAGCTCCAGACCTGTCTGACCCTGCAGTAGTCAGCGTTTAGCCTGGGGTACCAACGACGCACGAGTCACCTGGAAGTGTTTGCTCTGCTGTGAGGGGAGCGAGTGTTCAGCTGCTGAGTCAGCAGAGGGAGTGTCACTGCTAGAGAGCAGTTTTCTTTTTACATTACAGAACCTTGTTTTATCTTCACAGCCTTGTATCTCTTTGGAATAATGTCAAAAGGAAATGCAAAGATTTACTAAGCTGTACACAAATACTGATATTCCTCGATTTGAAACGCAGTTTCTAGTTGATCTGACGGTGAATGAAGAATCACCAGAAACACCACGACCATGGAGTCAGAGGGATTTATGATCTCACAGATGAGTCTGATCACACACAGTAGAATCCTAGTGCTGTAGAACTCACTGATCATGGTAGTGCCTCCGGCCAGTGCAGCTTTGGTGCCCTGGTAGAAGTCATCGGCGGACGTCATGCCTCGATCGGGCATCTGGAAACGCGTGTGCACGTCGATGCCGCCCGGCATCAACATGCGACCGTGGGCATCAATGGTTTTCACTCCGCCGGGCACGATGAGATTTTCCCCAATTTGTCTGGGAAGAGAAAAGAAAAACAAAATCTATAACAAAGAAAAAAAATCCATTCTCATTCAACCATTAGCAGCCAGAGGAAAATGCAGCGAACTCACTTGATGACTCCGTCCTCCATGTAGACGTCAGCACAGAAGGACTGGTCATCGTTCACGATCTTCCCTCCTTTGATCAGGAGACGGTCACTCTGCGAAAGAAATAAAGATGATTAGTCGCTGCACGCTTAGCTGCAGTTAAACACGTGAGATATTTCACAGGAAGGAGATTCAAAGAGTTAAACTCTGGGAACCACACACTGCGGATCTGAGCGCGTAAACACTGAGGTTTTATGGATGCCTATAAAAAATATGCTTATGAGTGTGAATATCAGATTTGGCTTGAACAGGTGCAGAATTAAGTGCATTGGATGAAATGTCACATTGAAGAAGAGATCGGTGGTCGCAAGAATAAATACACACAGCGAAACACGTCGAATGTACACAACAGCCTCTGTTTGGCCTTTTTAGGATGCATTCTGATAAGGAGAACATGGCTGTGCAACGTCTTTCAGCTGATACTCATGCCCACACACACAGGTATCTATAAAGACACTGAACACGCTCTTAAAACACACTCCTAACACATGGAGGGAGGGAGACACAGACAATGAGCTGTCATGTTTGGATACGCACCAGGTTTTTGAGAGGATCTTTGAATAATGTCACTGTTTATAATGTGAGGGGAGAATTAGAGAAAGAGTCCAGAGGTGGTGGAGGAAGAGAAGATGGAGGAGGAAGAAAGGGGAAGAATAAAACCTGGGGTTGGATGTGAGGACGGGTCTGGTATTTGTACAGTCTGACTGCAGTAACACAAACAAAAAGGTCCAAACCCTTAAACAACGCTGTAAATCTCAGCCTGTTGGTTGCGCGTATGGCGACACAATGCATCATAAAGACTACATTTCTATCTGAGGTCCCGGCATCTCCACTCACCTGTGCCCCGCAGGCTTCCAGTTGGTGCTGCTCTAATCGGAGCAGAGGCGTAAAGCAGCAGCAGCACAAAACACCAAACATATACCATGGTCACAGTGCTAAAAAGCGACATTACAGAGTGTTACACAGTCTACATATGGACTACAAAAAAGTGGGTCAAACGGTGCGTTCAATTTACCTCGGAAGTCGGAACTCGGAGCTGGGAATAACATCACACCCGAGTTGACAAGTCAGAAAACAAAACGGACGCCTCCAAGAAAACACTGGTTGTGCTTACCCTTTCGGAATATAAACAATTAGTAGCCCTTATAAACACCATAACAAAATATCCACAAGGTATAAGTTGGACAATACTATGTGTACAACTGATTCAATGAGACACAAACAAGTCAGTCGTGCTCATAAAAAGTATATTACTGGAGCTTCCACTACTGTTGATATGCGGGGTCCATCTTAGATTATGAGGTCGTGGGTGATGGGGTTCCTCCGACTTTGGAAAATTCGAACTTCTCAGTACAACTTGAACGCACACTCCGACATAAACATGTCATGGAGTCATGTGACTCCCTGTGATTTGGAGGTGCTGGAGAAGAGCAGCAGACAGCCTGCAAAGCTTTAAAAAATGACTGGTGGGATGTAACTAAATATATTTACTCAACTACTGCACTTAAGTATATCCGTATCATGACACTTTATACTTTGTTTGCACAATACAATCCAGAGCCAAATATGTTCACTTCACCACATTAAAGAACATACAAAATATATGATGATCTTATAGAATAAGATGCTTTATTGTAAATTAAACAACCCGTTCGTATTTAAGAAGTATTTAATTTAGCTCCACCAAGACCAACTCCAACATTGACATGCTGCTCATATATTGTTATGATAATCCAAAAGTATTTTTCATAGTATTCTGACAATATGGACCATGTGCTTTTTATTTTTAATGCTTTTGTTGTCCAATTGTTGAGTTATATACTTATATAATTACAAGCAGGATCTGAATACCACCCTCTAATAAATTAACATGGTCTGCTTGACTTAAACAGAATTAATAAAATACTTAGTATCCCCCACAGTGGGTGCATTTCATTGAAGAAAGACAAAAGCCCATCGCTGAATTGATAATGATTGGGGTCCGCCCCATCTGCTTTTCTTCGTCTGTCATTGAGCTTTTTCACGCGATCTCAGTTTGGCATCCTTTAACGTAAAGAAGCCTAAAACGAATGGAGAACAAAAAGTCCAAAGGAATAAGTTTTATAAAGAGTTCTAGACTGGTGAAACGATACCTTTTACATAAGTACAGTCAGTGCCTGTTTTCTCCTGGAGGATCTTATTATAAGATTCTTCCACCTACAAGCCAGCTTAATAATAGAAACGACAAAAGTCCATAAATAAAAAAGGCACCGCTTCAGTACTTGGTTGTTGTTTGTAGAATGTTTGGTGAAAAAATAGAAACCCACTCCCTGAAAGAGCTGAAATCCAACTTGTAACCATGGAAACTACTGTACTAAAAAAAGACAAAAATCCCTGAACAGCAGAAGACACCATCCACTACATATCATGACTGATGTGTTTACAAACTACAGAAACAGTTTCTGGGTTATGTTCCAGAACAGAACATGACAGACAGATGGACCCCATTCCTTTATCTCCTCCGCTTCATGGCGGGGGATAAAAATGCATGAAAAAGATTTTGATTTATCAGCTCAGATGTAAGATTTTGTTCTTTTCCTTGCATCATAATTTGAATGTATATTAATAAATAAAAAATGCCACTGTATTTATTTATTTATTTGTTTGTTTGTTTGTTTGTGCATTTTCTGCACTAGCTTGATAAATGAGTAAATATTTTTTGGAATTCACTGGTTAAAAATCGACGTACTATGACCTCAGTTTGACATTCTATTTGGTTGAAAATCAATCAATCAATCAATGAATCAATCAATCAAACACTAATGGTGATAAATCAGTCTTTCTCTCTGTGGAAGCCCAAATAACCGTATGAAATCAAAATGAATGAATGATTTTTAATTTGTTTTTTCCAACTTGCACTTTTCAGTGGAGACCCTTTGTGTCTTTAAAGCTGTTGTCTCTGATATTCTCTGTATTTGGAAAGTAAGCATCATGTTTGATTGATAATTTTTAACCTTTTATTCATGTAACTTGAATAATCCTCAAATTACTAGGATGATACTCGAATTACTGGTAATAGGGGTTTCAAATGGCCTTTATTGGTTTGTACTGCAGGCAGCAGTTTAGTATTGCAGGCCTTCAGTTCATACTTATATAAAATGCATATATGCATGGCTGATTAAAATACAACTAATTAATACAAAGCTGCACATTAGTCTCAGAAAACTGGTCTCCATGGGTCTGAATTGACATTTTCAGTAAAAGAGAAGTGAGCAGACTCAGAAACTGTAAATGTTCATCACTTCTCTTCTTTGCAGTGTTTAAATGCAGCTCTACATGAGCACCAGAGTGAAGGGAGGAATTCACTGCTTCAACAATGAAGACAGGGCCCCGCCTCCAGACACACCCCTTTGTCCTCCTCATGTGGTTGTCACAGTAATGTCATGAGGACCAATCAGAGCACAGACTGTGTAATCAATCATCCATGCCAACTGCCTATTGAGCCACTTTTCTCTGTGCAGGAGGGAGGATGGGAAGTTGAGGGTGAGAGTGGGGCTTGGTGGGTGGGGGTTCTGTCACCTCCACATCCTCCCACTCAGAGCCCCTTACCCCCCGTCCCTCCCTTGAGTCACCCCCGGATCGTCTGTCCACAAAAGGGAGTGGCAGCTCTGGTCACAAGGACTCCAGCATCCCCTGCTAACAAAGGCTGCTCTGTTTGAGCCGCCGCTGCTGCTGCACAGCCAGCAGCTCTTGCTCCAATCACAACTGCTGCTCTCCAAAGACTCTCATTCAGAGCCCCGCCCTGCATCTGAACCAACACATACACTGCTCTTTTTAACTTTATCTTTCCACACTCCTCCTAATTAAGAGTACTGTCTGCCCACAGATGTAGAACAAAATTATTTTTGCATGCACAACAAGGAGCACGTGGAATGTTTGGTGCAAAGTCTACTTCATATTTACTGCATGGATATTGTATAGCAACCAGGCCAACATACATAATCTAACTTATGAGGGTTTTTTTTCATCTGTGTTTTTTACTAAGTGTATTTAATCTCATGCAATCTGCAGCTTGGTTGTAAGAATGTTAAAAGGGTATTGCACAGATTTAACATTGCATACATGCAACATGACTCATGATTGATGCAGCAGAACCAGCCATTCATTCCTTGCCAAACCTAGTGCCTGGTGCATTACGCAAGACGCAACTCAATTGCCGACAGCTCAGTTGGAGATTTGAGCATGGTATGCTAACAGTGGCTAATGTAGCCTTGAGCTAGCCTCAAGCAGAGAGATACAGGGCAGGTTCCGCTTCCAGAGATTGTCCGCATTTTCGAATTTGTTTAAAGACCTAACTGCCTCAAGTGACATCACGTAAGGCGATTTATTGAATTGCACACAGCGTCCCCCGGAGGTATGGAATTATATATACAAATTTTAAATAGAATTTTGTGTGTTCCTCTGAAGTCTTGAACTATATGTGAATATGGAAACGTCAAATCGATCCAGAAATCCTAATATTTGTTTGTATGGTGGCAGCCAAACACAAAGTGCATACACACTCTTACTTTACACCAACAGCTGACTACAGCTGTCATCTGAAAGGTGTGGCGATGGTCTGAGGGCGCTGATGGAGTTAAATGCAAATAGATCATGTGGTAATCTTCAATCTATGCTAAGGCAGATTGCTCCGGTGGAGCGACTGGCCTGCTCTCACCCCAGCAACTGCTTTGAAATATGCAGTGACATCATGTGCCTCATCATGACTGTCATTATCACATTACTTAGACGAGTTCGCCCAGGGACTTCGGCTCTCAAGCCGACATTCTTTTTTTTTCTCGCACAGACCCAAAACTGCGAGACTAAGAGGCAAAATTATCTTTTCAGATGCAATTACTCATCTTTGATGGATAAAGAAGGGCTGGTTGTAGGCTAATTACTGAGGGAGAGGAAGACGATTCTGACAAAAGATTTTGCCTTGGTCTTAAGGGTTCTTTTTTTCTAAAAGAGGGGAAATTAGCAGAAGAGCTACTTGCACTGAATCCAGACTTGTACTGTAATCGTCTAATTGTTGTGGAGCTCACAGGGGTTGGAGGGAGTCTGGTTGTACTGGATCAGAGCCAAACATGACAGTGACCTCTCGTTCATGGGAGCCTCCTGGGCCTCACAAACAGGATGTGAACAACACTCAATGGATTCTCTGTTGCTAAACCGCTGTGTTTTCATTCCTGACTCTGGTAATGTAATGTCACACCAATTTGTGTAGCATGGGTGAAAAAAAGCAGTGTTTGAGACTATTTGTGCATGTTTATACACTCACTGATCAAATGTGTTGAAGGCAATAACTTTGATCTGCATCTGCTTCTTTGAAGCGAGTATCCTAGTGGGGGCAGGCGGCACTTGGGTGACGTAGGCTGTTCAAGTGGAGGCCTGTGTGACCACAAGGAAAATGTGATGTGGAAATAAACATGTATGAATCCTTTTTTTATGTGGGAACAATTCAAACATGTGTGTGCTTCAGCAGAGATATTCTAATAGTATAGAGATATGCCACTCTCAGAGCTTCCAGGTATATAGGGGGCGCTCGCAAGGTGGCCCAAAATGAATGGGACTCTATGGAGCAGAGGCCATAAAATGTGATCCGTTAATATAAGAATATTCATCATAGCAGCTTTAAACAAACATATTAAGTTAATAATTGTAAAGCTACGAAAAAGACTACAGATGATGGAGTCTGGGAATCTTCTCTATTTCAGCCAATCAGATCAATCTGAGGTATCACATGATTAGACATTATTAGAAAACAGTGTGGATGAAGGAGGCCGAAGGACCACACAGGTGAAAACTGAACAGCTCTACAGACGACACCTGGCGACTGGGGAAATAGGGTTTCATGAAAACAGGACCAAAATCCGTTCTGGTGCTACGAAAACATCCCAGTGTTAGACGTAACCTGGCAACTTCATGTGTTGCCGTCCAAACGGAAAGTATCCTGAGATCATTGGTGAAGTCAGGTGGAGAGTGTTGCCAGGTCAGACATTCAGCTCGATGATTTATGTTCTAGTTTATTGAAAAACCAGCCTGCTACCAAAATCGCCTCTGAACATGTTCAGGCAACAGCTGAGAAAACGTTTTTAAAAAGAGAACAGACAAGAAAAAAACAAAAACAAAACAGAGGGATGAAACAAATTCACAGAGGGATGAATGCACAACAGAACACCTGGGATTGGAAAATACAGCACAAAATGGGCACAAACACGTAGAAATTGAGAAATCCATTGTCAGACTCATTCATTCACTGTTCAGTTTTCAGTCTTCGAGTAAAAACAATCACCGGATTAACTTTTTGATTATGGCAAAATCTTAGTTCTGAGATAAATCTGAGTGATTAGATCAGATGTGTTTGTCCAGATGTCACCAACCTATCTAACTGGGTCGCTGTGGTAACGACATAGGTGTCAGTAGTTATGTATGCTGGTGGCACAGATTCCCCCACGTAGAAGCATGAGCTTCCAGCTTTGCCTGTACAGAAAGCTGTACACAACTTATTTGAGTGTGGATTTGACTTCTTTGTTGTTTGTTGCATCACTATGGACACTTTGAAATCCAATTTGAGCAGCCAGAGCAGCAGAAATCTGACTAGAAATGCATTACAAAAACAAACAAAAAACTCTAAATGTGGTTTAAAATGTAATATGCAAAGATTACATTTCTTTTTTTTGTTTTTTTTGTCCAAACTCAATCAGGATACAATCTGGATCTGCCAAACAACTGATTTATGTTAGCAGTCTCTAGAAGGCCTTAAAGTTTCCATTATTTTCTCCCTTTTGAGTAACGATTCTCCAAATACACATTTCAGTACATGCTGTTTTTGTTTTGTTCTTATCTACTGACATGTAAATAAATAAAGAGCACAAACACACTGTGTATTTTCTCTGGTGTTATGAATGAGGGAACTCGGCGGAGACGCTGGAGGTGAAAGGAGGAGGCTGAGCCGGTGGGTGTGGTGACTTGGGGAGCAGCAGGCCATGTGTGATGTGTGAGGAGACATCGCCCCGAGCTGCTGTGCACTGAGAGATAACAGCCTGAGCAGTAACAACACACACAGTGAGCTGCCACCAGGGACAGCTACTGTACTACTGGTGTACTAGCAGACTGCCTACTGATCTCTGAGGGTTGGAGTCACAGCGACTTTCATCCAGGACAGTCTAATTACAGCCTCACTCTATTTTTTACCTTCCCTTAAGATCAGAGGTGAACTTACTTCAATAAAACATTATATTTGTTCTTGTTTTTATGCTTTATTTATATCCTTCACTGTTCTGCAAAGCACCTCCAGACAAACTGCTCTTGTTTGGGGCAAAACAACTAGAGACTTGAGTTGAAATGATCGGCCAAATAATCAATTTGTTCATCAAGAGACAATCATTTGGCAATATTTTGGATGATCTATGACTGGTTTAAGTTATTTACACAGAAAATATGTGAAAGGTTCTCTGGTTCCAGCTTCGCAAGTGTGAGGAACTGCTGGTTTTCTCTGTTTAATATCATTTAGGGTTGCAGGTAATGATCATTCTTCATTGATTGATTGATTGATTGATTGGTTGGTCGTTCGGTCTAAGAAATATAAAAAGCAATGTCAAAAAATTGAGAGTCTAATCTTCAGATTTCTTATTTTGTCCAACCAGCAGTTTTAAACCCAAAGACATTGATTGAGCTCACAGTGAAGTAAAGACAGCCGATGTGAGGAAGTCATCAGGGCTTACAGACTAATCAATGATCAAAACTGCTGAAGCCAAAACTCTAAAGGAAATATCTCTGGGTTTTGGCCTGTTTTTCAAACTACATCAGTCATTTCAGGATGTCACCTTGGACTTTTTTTAATGACTATTTAATGAGAAAATAATCATTGTTTGCAACCTTGCACTGAAAAAAAAAACCTTTCAATCTGGTTTATTTTGATAGATTTGAATGTTTTTAAATCTTTTTTTTATTCATTTAAAAAAAAAGTACTGCTTTGGATTAAAACAAGTTAACGCAGTTAAAAGTAATTAGAAAAAAATGATATTTTATCTAAATTCCACAGACTGTCCTCTCTATGGATGACGCCACTTCCTTACTTTTCAGGTGGTGAACTTCTGGAGGTTCACTCATATTTGATGAGATCTGCTTTAAATGCGACCCTGTGCAGCTGGCTCCATCTGGCCCAGACAAACCAGTCCGCTCCACCAGCACTCCACCCATAATGACTGGCAATGGATGGAGGGAACAATTCAGCATTATGCATGATCTAAACTCTAAATTTCATTGCCTCGTGCACAGAACACACAGAAGTCATTGTTCACTGCTGCAGCCTTTCCTGTTTAACTATTTTAATTCAATTTAAGCTCATTAATTTCCTCTGCAGTCTCCGGCTCAATAAAGTCATCCTGTCTTCACACTGACGTCTGCTCAGCAATCACAGAAGTCGTTTTGCTACCTGAAGCTCACATTGACACCTGGGACCATCTGGAAAATATGAAATCCGTATCTTAGATACACTCCTGTTCAGCAGGTACACATTCATCACGCTGCACGCTTCAAGGTTACGCTTCAGAGAAATCCTTTCTGCATCTGACCCAATTTTTCTTTCATGCACTGTTCAAGAATAGGAAGTCTATCCATTTAGGTCTGACTTAATCACTGTTTGGACTACAACCCCGTCTAATCCTCTGATCTCTCCACCAGCCGGCTGCTGCATCTCCAGCACTCTCCAGAGGGCTGGATATGATTCACCTAACTGTTTGACTGTGTTCACCACAGAAACCATGATATCAACACAGAGCGACACATGGTTTAAATTATCAGCAGTTATTATCGCATATAACTTTTTTGTCTCATGCAGTAGTTTAAGAGTGAAGCTTAAATTAAAGCTGAGGCTTTTTTCTGTCTGATTACTTTTTTCCGCTAATCTCCATTAGACGTTTTTCCATTTACAACATCAGTTAGACAAATCTCAGAGTGTGATTCAACATCTCTTCACCTCGCAGTAGGGCTGCAACCTACAGTACGATTTCTTTGGATGCATATTTTTTTTTCTACTCATCGGTTTATTGTTTAGTCTGATTGTCAGAAAGTAGAGAAAAGTTGTTCCTCACAGGTTCCCAGATCCCAGGATGTCACCTTTAAAATGACTGATTTGTCTAGGAGACCAAAAACCCAAATATATTTATACACAATGATGCACAACAAAGAAAAGTAGCAAATCCTCCTGTTTGAAAGGCAGAAGTTTTAAGGATTTTAAGTGCTGTCAGTTAATTTTCAATTTACTAATCCTCTCATCTTACATGAATGCACAGTTTGGGCTGGAACATGTATCTGCAGGATCTACGCTTTATTTTTATTTATGATAGAAAACTGAATCAACCAATCAGCCTGTTTGATGAGCGAGGCTGCAAGGACACCATGTTGTTTTATTGGAGGGATGAACATCACCTCCTCTGCTCGTCTCTGTGACCTAGACTTACCCCTCTCTTCTCACAGAGACGTTCTCTCTGCAGTAAGTTCAGCCGCCAAAATGTGTCCTGTTAGATCTGGGATGAGTTGCTGGCTGCACTGCATGAAGTCCACCAGGTGTAGGGTGGATGGAGGTATAGGCCCCTTCTAATGTAGAGTATGATGGGCCCCTGGGCCCTGATTCCTGACAGGCCCCTCCCCTGCTCACATCATGCCATTGCCCTGAACACTATAAGGCTCCTCAGCCTGTTCCTGGTAGGTCTGTTAGATAATGGGTGAAAGCCAAATCATTTATTTATTAATACATCTTTTTATCTGCACAAAGCATCCACTCATATTTGTATAGAAGTACAAAATAAGACATGCTGCTCCCTCCTTTGGGATTTTCTACTTCTTGCTCTGAGCCCTTTAGACATTTTAACCCAGTTATTTCACTCCACTTAGACATTAACCTCCTTCCTGCTGCTCTCTGCCTACATCTTCCCTTCCTTACACAGCTGAGAGAGGGAAACATGGAAGGAAATAGAACCCACTGTCCCCTCCCTTCACCAAGCTCCCCTCCCTTCCCCTCCCTATTCTCTACTTTCCATTCAAGCACCACCACCACCACCATTCCTGCAGCTCCGCTATGAATTCAGGGAAATAATCTGCCTCCATTAGTGTGCCCATAAAAGCTTCTGCGCCTCTAAAAATACAAAATTGATGCCAGTTTTTTCCAAAGGGAGAGGAGAGCTTGAAAAAAAATCAGCCGGGTACTGAGCGCTGCAGCGGATGCAGGGAAGCATTTGCTCCACCAGTTGGTGTGCAGTGATACCCGGCCACCAGACACACCGCCTAACAAAGACCACCGGCGTGAAATCTCTACTGTCATGCACACCATGGACAAAGACTGGCTGTAAATCTGCGATAAAAAAAATGAATATTAAAGGTCGATTTGAAGCTCTAAATTCCAAGTTGAGCACTTGTCGCAATGATGCTGCAAAAATCCCATTTTTCAGCCTGACAACTGTCAGTGTCCTCGTTCATTTATCGACCCTGACGTGCGTAAAGCAAAGCGCACAATACAACAGAGATGCAGCTGCAAAATGCATTTAAGAAATGCGCTCTTTCTTGCGGCGGTAACCTTCAGCTCCCGGCTCAGATTTGTCGCGGTGCGCCGCGGCCGCGCAGAGACCATGCCAGCCCCCGGTGACATCCTGCACCCACACCGGTAGGCCCTCAGGGAGCAGACACCGGACATCCTCATATGAGGTCAAACACTTCAAGCATATAAACATCCCAACACTCACTGTGATGCGGGGGATGTTCTTCTTTCCCTGGTAGCCTGACATCTTCACCGGTGGTTCGTCTTGCGCCGCGCCGTGGACCGCTATCTATGCAACGGGATGTACGGATTACTGCTGCTCGAGGAGGAGGATGAAGAGGACGCCAAGTAACTGATCCTTGGGAGGCCACAAACGTAAAGAATCAAACTACCGCTCCACTCCCGGTCTCCGCCGATGCGCCAAGCCTTTCCTTCCCAGACGGTGTCAGACAAGAGGGGAGGGAGGGTCCACTGGCGAGCCGCTTCCCCATAAAGGAGCCTCACGGAGCATGCGCAGAGCCTCGCCCTGCTCCATTGACAGCAGAGAGCCTCTAATGCCATCAATTGCTCTCCGTGGATTAGTGAAGACAGAGTGAACAAATGAAGAAACACCCAGCAGCCATTTTATCTCAGTCACTTCATCTGTTCTGTCTCAGAATATGAAATAAATCAGGGCTCGTCAAATCTGAGCCAGAGCTATAATGAACTTCATCAACTCTCCTAATCACTACTGCTACCTGTCATTCTAACAGCTCCCAACATACAGTCGAAAGAAAAAACATACTGACCCAGTGTATTATAGGTTTATTGGTAAAATCTACTGTTTATCAGCTGTTTACAACCTTATAGGCTTATTTTACCCACAGAGCATTTTTCTGTTAAGGTCTAAATTTACATCCATGCCCAAACTCCAAGACGTACACCACAGCTGCTCCAGTAGATCAGAACCATCCAGGTTAGACACAGAAGTTTTGGGATGCTGCTCTGTGGAGCCATGAAACAAAACTGTAACTCTTGGGGCCAACGGATCAGCAATATGTCTGGAGGAGGGAGCATGAAGCATATGCTGAAAAGAACACCCTACCTAAGTGACGCAATGAAGAAAACATCTCCCCATCTGTGAAGAAGCTGAAGCTTGGGCCTCATTGGACGTTCCAATAAGGACAATGATCCCAAGCAGACCACAAAGTCCACCAAGGCTTGGTTTCAGAAGAAGTCCTGGATCATTCTAGTGTGACTGTCACAGTCACCTGACTTGAATCCCATTTAAAATCTCTGGTGGGATTTGAAGAAGGAAGTTGCAGCACATAAACCCAGGAATATTACAGAGCTGGGGGCCTTTGACTATGAGGAATGGGCTAAGATTCCTCAGGAATGCCGTGTCTGGATGTGCATCATGTTTGCAGAAGGTCATAGCAGTAAAAGGGTCTCTACGAAGTACTAAAAACGCTTGTCATTAAGGGGTTGAATCATTTTTAGACTGAACTAGTCAATAAAAGTAGTATTTTGTGTTATATTGAGGGGGGGGGACACTTGTAATATCTGTTGGATTTAGCATTTAAAATGTTCTTTTGTGATGTGGTTATTGCAAACAGCCAATAAACCTAATATAGAATGAGGTTTTAATCATTTTGCTTTGAACTGTAGTTTAGGATTCAACTAGAAACAATAAGTCTTAAGTCAAGGAAGAGAGGAGAGGTTTATCTTCCTACTGTTAAAAGAAAAATTATATTTTAACACACATTATATCAAATAAAACTGACTTGCAGTCATATGAGATGTTGTCCACACTTTGCATAAGCCAGACTGCAATCCTATGTGATAACTGATGAGTGCTAATAGAATAAAATCAGTCACATTCAGAGTAAGTGAGATGAGCTATACTCTAATGGACTCCACATTTCCTCCAATCACAAATGATGTACAACCAATCATGTTTTCTTTTAAAGAGAGACTATAAGCTTTGCTGCCTCCTTCTTTGACTGACAGGAAGTGGAGAACAGACATAAAGTGAGAAAACTGACTCAGTAACATCAGTTACAGAGTGATAGAAAGTTTAATATAGCCAAACTCCACAAACACCACTTTGTTGTTCATACCAGAGCACCTGAGGCTGTAAATGCAAAACTCTCAAAATGGAGTGAAATGGGAAATTATATTTGGGAAATATTTCTTGTGTGTTCAAATTTTCATTTAGAAGAGGAGGAATAACCTGTTTGTCTGGAAAGCACAAGAATATTAGCATGAGAAGTACCAAAAGTAAAAGTAGCCAGTCACTATGGAGACCCATTTCAGAGTAATAGTATTATAATGATTGATTAATTAATGTGTGAATGACTTAAATGTTGCAGTTTGTAGAATTTGAGCTGATTTTAATTATTTCATGTCCTGTTGGGTTTAGTGTGATGTTACCCCAGAGGATCAATAAAGTCTTACTATATTATAGTACAATATTATATTACATTATTTATTATCTAGTAAGCATAGTGCAGTAAAAAGTATCATATTTGCCTCTGAAATATTGTGGTATAGAAGTATAGAGTAGTGGAAAATGGGAATATTGCAGTAAATTACACTTGTACTTAAGTACAGTACTTGAGTAAATGTACTCAGGTATTTTCCACCACTGCATTCCTTTTATGTCAGGTTTTTTAAGCAGGGTCCAAGCTTTTAAATATCCTATGATCCAGTTTTATCTATTTTATTATTCATATGCAGGAAAAAATCAAACATGTCAAATGTAGATTCTGTTATCACAGGAGAGAAGAGTGTTCTATTATACATGAACGACTCCAAGAAGAAAGAGTACGGAGCAGTAATGCTTTCAGATCAATATGTAAACTGATACTATATGATAAACCACTACTTAAAGCTTTTAACAGCATCCTGAGTGCTTAAATATTAAGTAAAGGAGGATCTGATGCTGTTAGTGCCAGTTTACCACCCAACTGTTTGAACCACCTGCAGACAAGCTGACAGATTTTCCTGCAAGTCATGCAAGTCAGAGCCGTCCATTGTAGAGCTCTATAGCAACAGTCCTGCAGAGACAGAACCTGAATGCATCATAATGCTGCAATGGAGCTGTGTGTTCACATGTGCATGAAACACAGCATTTTCCTTGTTCAGAGTCATTGCTGTTTTGCTCAAGGACACTTCAGTAATCCATACAGTGCTCTACTATAAGCTGGCTAACTGTACTGTGCAGCAGGGGGTTAAATCAGCAGTCACATATACTGAAATTTACAGGGGCCGCTCCCTCTAGCAGCTCTGCATGGTGGGCTCTCCATCTGTTATTTCACAGTGCTTTCTGGGAAATGTAGTGAGTGCAAGTTGTGCTGATTTACATTGTCTGTGAGTTTGAATGAACTCGAGTGAGAAAGGACAGATATGTTTCTGTTCTATCAGTTGTACGACTAATAGTTACCAACCCTTTTTTATTCTATCATCAGATTTAACTCATTTATACCACGTCTGCAATTGCAAAATTATTCATCAATAAGATTACATGTTTAAGAATAAACAAGAAACAATCATATGAATACATAGTTAGCATGTATAAGACTTCAACAATTAAAGCTCAGCTAATCTGCTGTATCAGGTCGCCCTCTCGGTTACATCACTGTGCTTTCTGGGAAATGTAGTGACGCCAAGTTGTCACGCACTGGCTTTAAGCTTAAAGAAACTGGAGTGAGTGGTGAGTTGTTGGAACACTTTAGATTAAAATGACGCAGATCTGCGCAAAGAATTGATGGAGGGGTGACAGAAATCAGAGGTAGAGAGAAATACGAAAATAGATTAAGAGACAAAAGGTACGAAATAAACATTAAAACATAGAAAATAGCCTCGAGGACAGTTACCCTGTTATCATCCAGGTTCTGTAGAGCTTCCTTCCCTGTGCTCTCCCTTATCTCCACCTTCCTCGGCTGGGAGATGTCGGTCTGCCGGTCAATGACTCGCGCGTCTCTCCGGCCCCTGCACGCCGAGAGCGCATCAAAGTCGAGCGTCTTCCCGTCCGAGGAGCCCTCCACCGGGCAGAACACGCCGCAGAATTTCTGCCTCGGCCTGGCGGGGCTGCCAGAGCCCATGCTTTTGAAGAAGGCAGGCGCTTCCCCGGCGGTCGACATGCCTTGCAGTCTTCGGGGTGTTGCTGGAGCAGATGCTCAGATGCTCAAAGTCTCAGCTCCTTTTGTTTGTTTTTTCCCCCAGCTCTCCACGCCTGGACAGCCACCGCCTTTTCAAGCGCAGGTGGTCGCACTAAAAGCGCAAAAAAAAAAAAAATGTGTAAGGCTAATGCTGCATGAAATCACTCCCGCTGTCTGGGAGTAATGCACCGTGACTACTCTCTGTTATTGGGGAAAGATATAGAAAACCTCCCGCTGTCTTCCCTGCGCTACAGATCAGCAGTTTGAAATTGCTTACTCATGAGTCTAAATGAGCTTCTAGGCTGCAGCCGATTCCTCCAGTTATAAGTCTGCGTATTAGGAGAGATGTTGTCGTATTAAAGATCCAACAGGAGGAGGATGTGTCCTGATGAGGGATTCACCTGCAAGCCTGTGTGAACGCGTCCAAGGATACAGAAGTGATCGGACCTTTCTGACCAAACTTGTTCTCTAGAGCTCTAATCCATCACAGTGACCTGTCTGCCAGGAAGTCTGAAAGCTGTGTAATCTAATAAATGTCTTGTGTGTTCCTATCTGACGGGCGTTTGAGGTCAAAAAGCGATCAGCACCACGGAGAGTTCCCTCAGAGTCACACCCAGCCCAAAGATGATGGACGCTGTCCCTTCAGCACCACACCCTGCACGCTGATATATCAACATATGGTTAGTTTTACTTAATACATCAAGAGAAAGCTGCATGTCTCTACAGTTTTCATCCGACACGTGGAATCCAGACTAAATCAAGTGTAGCAGAGAGGACAGTGATTCCACAGCAGTGTAAAGTGTAAGACTTATTTTTTTTCTAACATCCAATTTAGTTGATTTCCATTACTTATATCAGGGGTTTCCAGAGTGGGGGTCGCGACCAGGGAATTGCGAGACACCAATGGTGGGGTCGGGGGATGATTTCCAGAAATCAAATGAAATTTGAAAATGATTAGAAATAGTCTATTTTAGCCATAATTGTTAGAAAAGATAAATAGTAGTTAAATTTGAAAGAAAAAAAACACGCAAATATAAAATATGCGTTGTGTGTTTGGATAAGCCTATTAGCGGTGTGCGCTTAATGTTTGTATGTTCAAACACGTCCAGTGATAGTCGGGGTTACGAGTCTCTGGCACTGTTATTTTGGGGGGGAATATTTTGGGAACCCCTGACTTATATTATACTTCATATACAAAATGACATCAGAGTACATATTTAAGAAAAAATACGAAGCAATCAAAGTTAAAATATATGTAGTTATTGTCTATTAAGAGTTAAACCAATAAAACCAATCTGCTGTGTCAGAACTGTGGGGGCGTGGTTTGATCAGGTGTGAATGACAGTGACCAAATATTCCAACTTTCAACAGGGTTTTATTCACACACGGCTAAATTCTCATTGGTGCACATGAGTGTCTGACATCTCATTTTGTCATTAGAGCCACACCCATATCTAGAAACGAGAAAGACACTCAATAGAGTGCAGACCTTCCTCCACCAAGGCCCGAAAGTCCCTTTAAATCTAATTAATTGAATTAATTAACTTTCTGCCTTAATGATAATCAAACT
Source organism: Chaunax sp. Z400 (assembly GCA_037577475.1). Taxonomy (NCBI): domain Eukaryota; kingdom Metazoa; phylum Chordata; class Actinopteri; order Lophiiformes; family Chaunacidae; genus Chaunax; species Chaunax sp. Z400. The sequence goes on from CM075199.1 coordinate 4,609,124, forward strand.
TTTACGTGTTTTATACCAAAACGGGTTTGGTGTGTTCTGCTCTCAGTTCACACAATAAGATAATATGTGCAGTATCAGACCAGTTTACTGGGGTATATGATGATGCTATAATCCCCACTGGGAAGATGAGATGTCTGGGCAGCAACATACCACACATAGTAAAGGACTGATACAAGGAAGAGATTTTATATGGTAGTAATGACATGACAATACAGTGGGTACAAAAGAATAATGCTGACTAGTGGTCATTTCTTTAAGAAGCTGGTGATGACATCAGAGGTATCTGTGTTTGAAGGCAGAGATAAAAAAAATCAACTGAAAATCAGGCAAATTAAATGATGCTATCAGTTACATTATGGGTAATGTAGGATCAAGTGTTTTGAGAGATTTTCCCATACTAGGAACTAAAAGGCATAATATCTCAGGAACTACCATTACTACTACTACTACTACTAATAATAATAATAATAATGCTGTTTTATTTTGACAATTGATTTTACATACAGTCAGTGTTAAATGCCAGTATCACTCATGGATAAATGGAGAGAGTTGCTTCATGGCGGCCATTTAGTATTTAAAAGCCTATACCAAATTAAATATGAGGATCTCAGCTATGCAAGCAAGCAGACTGTCCACTGTGAGACCACCAAAGGGAAGCAACCGGAAGAAAAAGAAGATTCCAAATGTGTCTCTTGTCAGTCTCTAAACTTTATGTTAATCTGTAGCAGTCAACACAGTACTAGGTACAATATTCCACCAAGAAATCTGTTTCAAAAGCCTTCTTTTAGTAAGGGATGCAGTCCTAATTAATTGGAGCCATGACTGCTCATTGATTTAGAATTATTTTATCTCATTGCATACTTTAATTTACATCCTACTTGCAGATTTTTACCACTAAATATAGCTAGAATCTCTCACTGCTCCATAAAACTGCAAACCTCCTGCAAAATCATTGCAAACATCTACTTTGCAGATTTGACTCGTTAACATCATTGTCTTCTTGCACAAGGTTATAATTCATTCCATGCATTTTACTCTCTGCATTGTGTCACTCGCTGCACTACTATATCTACAAACACACAGTAAACCACACTTACAGGATGTTTTCAGTATGTGGAGAGAGTAGTGTATTCTGTGAATTTATGTCCATAATGAGGTTCCAAGTACCTTTAAGCACCAGAAAAACACATTCGGCCCTGTCAACAAGCAAGCAGAGCTCATACTGTACCTGCACCAAGGCTCAGCAGTCCCCTTTATTAATTCAGTTAAGCCCTATCCAAAATTAAACTCATAGCCTTGTAACCATAATTTGCTGGGCAGACTAATACCTATGAAAATATATTGAAATGTGTTGGATCTGGATTTGTATTTGGATCTGCACCAAATTGCACATACTGATAGACACCAGGTTATATATGCATCATCAGGATCCACGCATTATTATGTGAAAAATTAAAGAGAATGTTGAAAAAACACCCTCGCAATGTTGAAGAAAGTGAAGAAAAACAATCTGTTCCTTTATCCGGATCTGCACCAACATTGAATGGGGTCTATTCTGGGCCAAGATCCATGAACCCACCGGATTTCATGTTCAGTGGTTTTTACTTTTACCTGCTGACAAACCAAAGAAACAAACAGGCACGGGTGAAAACATGACCTCCATGGTGGTGTTGGACAGAAGTTCAAGCAAAGTCGGCACACATACGTCATCATGGGTGCTGCACGTGATAATTATCACATCATATTAGGAATTGTGTGTAATATCAGTTGTGTTACAAGTGCCACAGTTTAAGTAATAGCTAGTTGGGTGAGTCTCCTGGAGAACAGATGGCTGAGGGGTATAAATAAATCAGTGCTGCATGGTGAAGAGAAAGAGCAGGCAGCTTGCTCTAACACATACAGTTACTTCTTAACTCAGGCTATGACACATAAAACCTCTCCTGCACCAAGTGGCCATGGAAAACATTTAAGCACCGAGTCCATGTCAGCCTTGTTTCCATAACAACATGCTGGGCAGCTATATGCTGCTATACTATTTCCTCTCAGAGGACTGTCAGGGCTGCTGTATATGTTTGTACAGTATGTGTGTGTGTGTGGTCATTTCTGCAGGAGAGGCTGACACAGATTCAGATTCTTAAAATGTGAAAATGTCAAAGGTGCAGCCACGCCCAAAGGCTGAGATGGTGCTCTAACACCCCTCGCCCCTCTTACTGAGCTGTGGTTCCACACAAAACGAAACAAACGCTCGCTACTGGGAGCAAACACAGTGGGGGGGTTGTTGGATAATTGGAGGGGAAAGTTGGCAGCATGCCTGATAAACAGTTGGGGGTGGCGGAGGGATCGTCTGGTCTCTGGACAGGAAGGGCAAGTCCTGGCATCCAGGAACAGATGTAGGACAAGTAGTGAGATCAGCAGCACGAGTGGACTCTCTAATCTGCTGCTTCCAGAGAAAACACTGGTATAATAAGATTATTGGTTCTGCTCAGCTTACTCAGCAGTTTGTCGGTGTAAACGTTTGGATTGGGATTCGGAGGAATGCAAATCCAAACATAAAAGAAATTGAAAATAAGCAGAATATATCATAAGGCTGGAGTTTCTGTTTAAAGAGGCCCAAAGAAAGAAAGGCATAGATTTGATTGAATAAATAAGAATAGAGACACTTTTAAGTTCAGTCTTTGTCCCTCCCTTTGCCCCTTGTCCCTTACTGTTACTCCCAAAATATAACTATGATGAATTGAAAAACTAAATGCGACTTCTTTGCGGCTCTCGCCTCACTTTGTACCTAGATTATGTATCATTTAATAAGCAAACGTGAGTTGAACATGCCCTAAATTAACTTGGGCCATGTAGTTTAGAGCATTTGTTCTTCTGCAGATCATTAGTTCTTCTTTACGATGACACCTGCAGTCTGACTGTCGCTGTATCTCCATCAGTGGTGATCCTACATTCTGGGGGGATGCAAGGCAAAGAAGCCCATCGCTGCCTTGTTTTCTCTTTTTGTTCTTTTTTCAGGAACCTTCAGCAGGTGTCCAAACTAATGACATCCAGCTGTCATACAGTAGAAGGGGCCTGATTTAGGTTTGGTGTGTTGGCTGTGCACTGTATGTGTATATATATATACTGTATATATATCTATATATATCTATATAGATATATATATATATATATATATATATATATATATATATATAGATATATATATAGATATATATATAGATATATATAGATATATATATAGATATATATATAGATATATATCTATATATAGATAGATATATATACAGTACCAGTCAATAGTTTGGACACAGTTACCCATCCACTTAAATGGGAAACTGTGTCCAAATTTTTGACTGGTAGTGTATATATATATACACATACAGTGCACAGCCAACACACCAAACCTAAATCAGGCCCCTTCTACTGTATGACAGCTGGATGTCATTAGTTTGGACACCTGCTGAAGGTTCCTGAAAAAAGAACAAAAAGAGAAAACAAGGCAGCGATGGGCTTCTTTGCCTTGCATCCCAAGGCATATATATAGATATATATATCTATCTATATATAGATAGATATATAGATATATATATATATATAGCACTGCTTACAAAACACTGTGTTCTTGGTTTGTACACTACAGTTACCACTGCACGTTTGTTTGCATGGAGAGCTGGCTCTTTGTCCCACAATGTCTAATTTATACCAAAGACCTTAGTAAGGTGAAAGTTTTAAAAAAATAAACTTATCGTCCCAAAGGGGAATTTGGTCTTGGTCCCACTCCAGCAGCATCCACATACATGAAAGCATACATACTGTCTGCTACCTGAAGTCTTTGAGTTCAGTCGCTTGACAGAAAAGACAAACTGAGCAAACATGAATAGATATTTATGTCAAATACTGTATGTCACTGGCTTTGTTTTGGAATTTGAATGACTAGAAATAGCGTCTGCTACATTTTATGGCTTTGTGTGTCTCCAGTTGGTGTCAGGTGTTTGTTCCATTGTTTATACTTTATAAATAAAGGATTAGCACAGCTGATGTTTCACATTTACTACACACACTAGCCGTCTTTATTTGGAGACACAGCACGCATAAAGATAACCTGGCACACGACAGCTCCACTGAATTATTGAATTACTGATGGATTGACAACACTCTGATTTCTTCCTCTCCCTTGATCACAGTGTCTTTTTATCTGGCAGTGAAAGCTGCTGCAGAGCAGTGCTGCTATAATCCTGAGGAGATGAGGAGGAAAGTCTCCTCACCAGAGGGATGGAGATGGAGCTGGCCACCACCCTGTTACCCATGGTAACGCTGTCAGCTGCAATGGGAGGAGCCATGTGTATCACTGTGTCTGGATTGGCCAGGAACAGGTGTTCTGAGGTTCCATGTAGGGGCGATGGAGGAAGACTGGAGGAGGCATTGTTGAAGAACTCAGCACAGGTTTATTTTCTTTACTGACAGTAAAGACACAATAGATTATTGATAGCTTTATCTGTTATTTGTTCCTTTTTTTAATCTACATTATGTGAACTTCTGACATTTATGTCTTTTGTATTAATTAGGTAACTGAAATATCCATGTGGTGCATCCATTCCCATCACCCTGAATCTGAATAAACTCAATAACTAGGGGACCAGGTGGCCTGGCTCTGTCCTAAGGATAAAAAGTGAGTCAGTGCTTCATAAGCATGCTAGTGTTTAGTCAGTACAAAATTCAAAGGTTAAAAACAGTAGCGTTATGTGCTATTATGGACTATTTCTTTGCATGTCATGGTTAAAGCTTCATGAAGCAGCAGAGAGGAGAAAAATGCATCACTGAAGTAAATGCTTCTCATAAGGCTGCACTAAAGTTAATTTTTTTGAGGAAGGGTGTAGATTGTGCATTTTTCTGTGATTATAAAGAATTAAACATCTAAAAAAGCATAGAATGCAGTATGTACTATATTGCAGAACCTGGTGAAAATGTGCAAAGTGACAACAAGCACTCTGGGATCCATGATTACATCCACAACCACAGGCGTAGGACTATAGACACTGGAATTAACAGCTGTTGATGCGTTGAGCTGTTGTTGATTTATAGATGCAAAGACAGGGATGCTTAAAAAGGGATGTGAAGATTGTTTCCTTACAAAGCTGCACAAAAGAAGGGAAACAATCATTGAAAAACCTGCTGTGGACCTGAATCACGTACAAGACATCAGTGGGGGTCTTACCGCTATGCTTCTATTAGTTCCATAATGTAGTATATTGAGTTTTGCAGCTATTTTGTTGGTCTGCTGGTCGAACAAAACATTAACACAAAAAGACTGATTAAAAATATGAAAGTAAAAGTAAAAAATAGAAAATAATTTAAGGCCTTAAGGGTACATACTTAAGGATAAACAAAGATTAAATTAAAAATGTCATTGAATTTAGAGCAACATTTAACAAAATTAGACCGTTTATTTTCCTGACACTTAAACTTACCAAGTGACTAAGGAGCAATGTTAAAATCCTCCAGTTGTTAATATTAAGATATTCAGTAATAACAATTAATAGACTGAAGGATTCCTTTGGCTTATAAACATTTAATTAGCAATGTATTCAAAACCCAACATTTAAAAAAGGCACACTCGCTGAATAGTTTCATTCAGGTAATCTTTAATGACCAAATGTGAAATCATTTTTCCAATGTAGTGGGGAAATAAAAATGAAAGCAAATGCATCATTAAAATAACTGTCGCATAAATGAGGAAAATCACTTTCCACACCTGCCATTTCCTATTCACATTAGGACCTGTCAGCAACAATTGGGGGTTTTATTCTCACACTTTTAAACATGTGTCCGCTGTGCATTCACAATCTTTCTGCAATTTTTTTGGGGGGGGGGGAGGAAATTGACAACTCAAGAGAAACCAGCCAGGAAAGAACAATCCAAAGTGTCGCTGTCAAACACTGCATGTACAAACGCCGGCAGACACATGTATGTCACTCTAAACAACAGAGGAGCACCTCTGGGGCTGAGATGGAGACAACACAGCAGTCATTATCATCATCAGTCTGTCATAAGTCGTAAAAGAAAGAGAGATAAGACATCCTGAGTCAGCCTGATGGATCAAATACTATTTGCAGCTAAACTGCTTTTTAAACGGCACCAAAGCAACGTCCATTTTTTTTTATTTCATCAAGCAAGCCTTACTGTATTTCTTCTTCTCTCAAAAAATTACACACCAGTTCCTTTACATCTGTCCAGTCAGCAACAAACCAGTTGCTATGATAAATACTGCAAATGCTCTGAAACGCATTTATTAGTCCTGAATAATGCCTGCTCACCAGACGTTTAAGGGATTATTTACTTCTGGTTGGGATGACCACCTTATACATGTCCCTCAGAAATAAGAAATAACTTCTAAAACACACACAATCCGGCCCAGGACTGGCTATGGAAGGCCCACTTAGGACAGTCCAGCTTCAGAGATGCAGCAGTCGAGCTGTCACGCTGCAGTCCTTCCTGAACATGCTAGCTAAGTACCTGTGTTTATGCATGAAGGAGAGCCTTGTTAGGAAAACTCCCTAAATGTGATTACAGGTTGCTGCATTTCAGAAATGAGAGTGAGATCATCTGGAGCCTTCACTTCTGTCCACATGCAGACTGACCCTGGAATCAGTTCCCTTCATCTGCAGCTTGATCAAGTATTTCTGCCAGTTTTGGCAAAATGTTGCTGGAGTGTTAGAATACAGGGCTGGCTCCTAATCCGTCAATACCGTCAAAGTAAAAGCTTATTTCAAAGTTAATACTGAACTTGTTATCTTTAATGAAAACATTTTTTGAATGATTCAAACATTCTTAAAAGAAATGTCAATAAAGCAAATGATCTTTCTTTTAATCCTCTTTTTTTCCCATGTACTGAATCCTCTTTGATGACTTCACATCTACAAAAATGCAAATATTTAGTAGCATCCGGCTCAGTCTGGAGTAAAATGAAGCTGAAATGGAGCAGACAGGACCAAAGCAGGTCTACGATATGTTGTGGACAAACCAGGAGGTTCAGGGGAAGCACAGCGTGGACTTTATGGACCATGCAGCGCTGTTTTAAGACCCAACCACAAAGTAATGTTAGTGGACACACTGCCTGACTGAACCACACACCCTCTACACCCTGGTTTCCAGTTATTGTCACTTTGCAAAATATTCTTTCAAATGCAGGATTCAATAAAGTCTGCAGCTTCCATCACAGAAAATGTCATAAATCTCTCTCGTCTGGCACACAGAGCCGGAGACCACCCCCCCCACACCCCACCCCACCCCAGTGCAATTCGTGAGTGGTTTAGGATGGCCACTATGGGAACTCCTTTCATCGTTACATCTTGTCAATAAACCATCACTGTTGCAAAATAAATATTTAAAAAACAATATTACCTAAATAAAATTAACAAAATGGCTACTTTCAAAAAGGCATGATCAGTTTTATAGCCGGTGTAGCCGACTCTGAATTTGGTCAAACCATTTCGAGATCAAGTGTTGGGCTACTCATGTAGGTGGCACAATATGGTCAGTTCTAAAACCGGGCAGTCCTCCCCTGTCCAATAATCAAAGGGCAAAGGTTTGGTTCAGTGAAGACCCACCTGTTATAAAGATTTAAACTAAATTGCAGGGGAAAGGGTAAGATGAGCTTAATAATTCTTGGAAAAAGCTTTTACAAATGAGTGAATAATATGAGAAGGGAGAGAGGGGATGTCTACAGACAGGAGGAGAACAGCAGTCAAGGAAAAAAAAAAACAGGGTTGGGGGGGAAGGTGTGGAGCAAAAGGAAAAGGCAGACGCCATTCTTCTGAGAACATGTCATATCTCAGGGGAAAGGGACAGGGGGGAGCAGGCGGGACAGAGGGAGGAGAGACGAGCATTCCTCTCGCGACAGCCAAACTTTCTCCAACAACTCATGGCCACTTCTCAGGCACTTTTCTTCATTTTCATGTTCAGAAAGAGCTGGCAGGTGGTGTAGTCAACCTCTTCCCGATGTAGACTCTGTCAAGGAGAAGGTGCACAGACAAGCAACAGGTTACATGTCGCGTCCGACAGAGCATCCTCGCCGCGGCGTGACCGACTGGAACAACAGACTACGTTAGATAGATTATTTCTGCTTCCGCTTTTAAAGGGATTCCTCAAAAAATAATTAATGCTATGCAGGTGGTTCCAAAACTGGAGTCACTGCAAGAAGCTGGACACGAACAGGATAAAACCTGTGGAGCGAAGCTGATTTGCATGGTCCTTTTTGACCGCAATCAGCCACGTCCTGCACAGATGCATCTAATCACATCGACTGTTTCACTGCAACAGATGCTGGAACGGAGCCACTCGGTTCATTCAAGGTGAGCTGATCGAATCGATCGCCCGCCATCACCTCCGTCGTGCATGCTGGTTAGATTTGACGTCATGCACTCATGATCTCACAAGATCGAAGCAGCTGCAAGTTTCACAATCTGATATCGTTCTCCACCAACTGCAACACCCAGGGCATGATGGGAAATGACTGACTGTGACCTGATCACAGAGCTGATTGGTTTAGATGTTGACAGCGTGATGTTTTATAGAAACTTTTTCAATTTCGTTGAATTAGATGAGATTTTACAGTTCAGTGAAAACACCACAGACTCATTATGTAACCATAAAAAACAGAGATGTTGTGATGATGACACGGCTTGTTATGTGGTACTAATCACATACAGGAAAGGACTGCCGTCTCATCACTGTGACATCATCTGATTGTGGGGAAGGATTTTTATAACACTGGTTATCACAAACAGAAAGGCTGGAGCAGGTGTGCAGCTTTACAGTTTGTCACTATTCATTGGGGGGGGAGGGTACAGCTGACTTGTGTCTGTAGAGCTCCCCCTACTGGGCTTCATGCACAACTGAGAAATGTTATTAAAAATGAAAAAAACATTATATTGGACAAAGAGGCAAAATGGAAATAAGGTTTTGACAACACATTAATTCATATTAGTGTGAGCCTTAAAGAAGCTTGTGCTGATTGTTCATTGATGAAAAATAGAAATCAGTTCTATGCATTTCATGAACCTACCATCAGACCTGATGTACACTCAGTGACACTGTGACTGAGATGTGATGTGTGGCGTTTTTTTTCTCACCCTAACCCCAAAGCCAGGATGTGTGATAGCAGCAGCGAGGGGATGAAGACTTTGAGGAACTCGCCAGAGAAGATGCCTCCTTTCTTCATGGCCCCGGTCTTCCTCATGCTGAGCGTTACTGAGCGTCGGGGGTGACGGAAATGAAACTCCCTGCACAAAATCAGAGGCACTTTAGACACCCTACAGCAGTTTTCAACGATGCCACAAAGAGACCCGTCAAAACAGCTGGAGTTAACTCTTTAGTCTCACAGACAGAATTATCTCACTTCCTTGCTTAATTTGAGGTCATGGTTTAAAGATCATTACAAGAGCAACATCTTTACATGACTTTGGAAGCCGCTGGTGGAACAGATGGAAGAGGAAGAGCCTGTTCTTATTATCCAATATTTGTTTGAGGTTACGTCAGCATAGAGGACTGATGATTATGTCTTGCTTCAAGCTGAGACACACACACACACACACCTCATGTTAGTGCTGTGAGGCCTTATTAGACCAGCTTTGAAATCATTCTGCTTATGAGGTAAGATTTTGCCATCGGCTCCTTTTCATATGACATATGTTTGTATTTGTATGTATAATAAACAAATACCTGATGATGATTATACATGACGAATGCCTCCCATCTCACCTCTTCCGTTTAGCATCAGAGTATCATGTGCACTAGCAACTGCCTTTACACCAACTTTATTGCCATAACACTGTCTCAGAACAAACAAGCAGCTGTGTGTGTGTGTGTGTGTTCGGCTGCCATGGAGACGTCACACTAATGTTTGCTGAGTGGAGACTTACTTGGGGGGAACGTTTTCCGGTCGACTAGACCAGTCAGCAACCCAGTCAGCGTCCTTCATCAGGATGTCCATGTCCCTCTCCTTGTCCAACATGTCTTCTTCTGACTAAACACACACACACACACATGATTCAGCATCCTCAGCCTTCAGGTTCCATGTCTATGATGACCATCCTTTCATGACAAACAAGATCAGTTCCATGTATTCATACGTGTTTGTCATGGAAAAATGCACAAAGGTTTTGTTCACAGAGTGCCCTGATAGAGGTCGACGGCGAGAAAGAGAGAAGAAGAAGAATGAAAAGTAATGATGACGAAACAGATTTCCATATTGGGCGTGGCAGCCATCGCCACGGAAACTAAAGGCAGGCAGCAGTTGCACGCGCGCGCGCGCACACACACACACACACACACACACACACACACACACACACACACACACACACACACACACACACACACACACACACACACACACACACACACACACACACACACCACTTCAGGGCCAGTCGTTGAGGTTGCCATGGCAACAGACTGACGGAGAGCCTCTTACTTGGCTGTCTCTTCTGCCGGTCGCGTCCACGTCGAAGATGATCTGTCCGTCATCCTGGGGGCTGTGGGGCCGCGGAGGGCTGTGGACAGATAGCAGTCAAACAGGACGAGTCAAACAGGACGAGTCAAACAGGACGAGTCAAACAGGACGAGTCAAACAGGACGAGTCAGAGGGCCGCGTTATTAGCAGAGCCATGAACTCATCACTTCACACTGGAAAACCCTCGTGTGTGAGTTAGCAGGATTTATGGCACAGGAATGGCAAATACTTCAATCATGTGACAGGTTTTAACAACTCAAATAGGCAGCAGCTCAGGTCAGATGCCATTACAAATCAGCACACCGAAGGGTATCAACAGGTAACCATGGCAACAGATCTTTGCATATTCACAGATTTCATTCAACGTGTGCTGCATCTGAATCTTTACTGTCGTGTTTGTCTGATATCCTCTCATCAAAGTTGTTATGTTTTACCCTTCAATGTGATTTGCATATGGATACATAAAAAACAAACAACAACAATGTATCCAAGGGATGAAAGGGTTAAACATATTTCACAAGACAGGAAAAAAAACATCATCTAAAATGTAAGAATACATTTGTTAACATATCTATAATATACAGACTTAAGAACTTGCTCTCCAGCCAGGAGCAGTCAATCAATCAATTAGTCAATGATCATAACTGAATCAACATCTATCTGGCCTCCTGGTATATGTTTGTTCTGTCTGTATGAGTAAGCACCTCCTGATGAAGTTAGGTTTCATGAAGCTACGCTGTGACGTGTTGACGTTGACGTGTAGTGAGGCTTGCTGTTCCTTGACAGAAGCGATGCCTAGAAGCTGTTAGTTTTCAAGGTGTGTCTCTTTACATTATGGATATTGTTCTGTGTATTTTATTCTAATGGTGTCCACTCCCATTACAGAAATGTAATAAGTCAGTTTTACTTCTTGTATTATTATTCATTGTTGCTACGTTTGATGTTGTAAAGAAGAAAAATTGGTCCAATTCAAGGATATAAAACCAAACGTGTCTTTAGGGCCAGGCCTGCTTGGCTATACTTCCACATTAACACATATGTGGATGACATGACAGTAATTATTTATGGTATATTTTCCTTTGCTCTTTCCGTTTCCATCCTGTTTCATGACTTCATCCACGTTAATTATTCATTAAAGATTCAGAGCAGCAGAGCCGAATCTTGACGACTGTTTTAGTTGTGAGTTTAGCTTGCTGTCTACTTAGTGTTTCAACGCCTTGACGAACACATTACGGAATGTTTACTGAGCAGTTAAGTACTGCTAATATTATGACTCATGCTCACACACATCCTCAGGTGACTCTCTGACAGCTGACTGCCTGGCTCTCTGATAAGCTTTGTTTATCAAGGAGTGTACACATGAGCACATGATGTGGCTAGGAGTTGAAGGTTCAGGGATTTTTTTTTTTTGTGTGTGTTTTTTTTGAGCATGCTAAATAAAGATGTCATTTTATTTGCAACTCAACAGCAGCTGTCAAAACCGACTCAACGTGTTGAAACTGCAACAATGAGAGAGAATTATTAACAGGTTGATTTTCCACAGCGATGGTGAGAGTTTTATAAGCCACACAGTAAGTGACCAACATTAAGTGCTTCTTATAAAAGAGGTTTTAAGAATCACTTTTCGCTGCGACCTTTTATTGGGTAATTAGCAGATGAACAGCTATCTGGGCATCCAGGCCTCAGGGGCTATATTTCTACCAAGCTTTATGTGGATGTAGCTATGGACACCATTAGATCGTAGCTCAGTTAAGCCATGGAGAGTTTGGTGAATTTTATTCCATTATGTCTGGTTTGAATTAAATGTGCTTTAGGATTAGTTAACAAAAGCAATTAAGCTTGTCTTAGTTCACTGAACGAGGGAGAATTAGTTTAGTAAGAAAACTACTGCATGTGTAAGGATGTTTCCTTTCTGGGCATTCTGTGAATTTCTTTTGTTTATTTATTAAACTAAACGATGAAGAGCTTTTGGAACTTATTCGACTTACCACTCATACACAGTACATCTCTAAGCTGAAACTACAACTGGCTGCCAGACTACAAAGTTTAAATACAGTGGTCTTTACGAGCCAAGACAAGGCTAGCTGGTTAGCGTGCTAACTTCAAAAGATACACACCACACACATAGAAGTCGTTAACATAGCGTCTCAATATTCTGTTGATACATATAAGATTTTTTCGCAGTGGCAGCTCCAAACCTCTGGAATGGTCTGCCCATCCAAATCAAAACTGAACAGAGTCTTGAAGTTTTTAAATACTTGTTTTTTTCCCTGGCTTTTCATTTGAGTTGAGCTTTGAAACCTCTATTTAATCTGCTCATTTTTAATGTTTATTTCAATGCTTATTTTATCTCCTTCTATCCTTTTACTTTCCTTGATTTTAACTTATTTGATTATCTGATTTGTTTTTATTCCTGTAGTTGGTTTTTATCTGTATCAGTCTCTCTGCACAGCACTCTGGTCATCCCGTCGTGGTTATTTAAAACGTGCTATATAAATAAACTTTGACTTGACATGACTTTTTAAATGTTTTAACGTAAAATTCTGGCAGTATCTTACAAATTGCACCTATATAATCAAATATAACCTCTGAAGCAGGCTTCTTTACACTGAGTAACGGTCAGGAGGAGGATTAGACAAGAACCAACTTCACCATGCAACACAATCGTCCACAGCTATAAACACAGGCCTGTGTGAGCCAAAGAACTCATGACATTCTCTGAACATTTTACTTATGATGGAAATTCCTGTGCCCTCATCTGTATGTAATGTTAAGCAGATTAGAAAATATGGCAGCCTTTTGAGCCAAACCTGTTTCATTTTCTAAGAGATAAAGGACTTCTAGTTTATAGTGTATCTAAAAGTAAACATTCCTAACTTTTTCCTACCCTGTTAACTAATGATATATAATTAAATGTTGTTTTTTTTAATAAGATGTAGAAGTTTTGTGTAAAACAAGCGGAGTTCCCCTTAAACACTACCTGTCGCAGGAGGAGTTGCTGCGGCTGGACTCGTGCTGGGCGTCTAGCAGGATCTTCTCCATGTCTCCGTTGTGGATGGAGGACGAGGACGGGACGTGCTCCAACCCTCCCACCATGGCCTCCTCTTCCTCCACCTGAGGGAGGGGCAGCAGGCCCGGGGCCGTGTTGTCTGTGGTGGATGACTGGCCTGATCTAGCTGTGCCTCTGTTCATCTCCAACTCCACCCAGGACCCTGGGGAAGAAACAGAGACTGCTGCCAGTGCTGCCAGTGCTGCCAGTGTCTGCCGTTTTGGTGTTTAATGATAACAGATCGGTTTAAGCCACACGTCATCCCACTCACAAACCCAAAAACGTTTTATTTTCTGCTACATGATGACTCTGACCACCGTAGTTTATTACCAAAGGTCCCCTTGCGACAAGTGTAAAAAAAAAAGAAAAGAAAGAAGAGTTTCTTTAGCATTACTTATTCAGTTTTGACCTTGATTTTATCAATCCAACTTGATCTTAATATTCCAACAATTAACACGGATTAATAAATTCCTTTATAAATAATGAGCTATAATTAAAATGATGCTCTAAATGCTACACAAGCATGTCACAGAAGAGACCCATTATTAGATCATATTAAGGTAAAACTATTACTTTCATATGTGGTATGGTAGCCAATTATTCAACAGAGCAGTGCTTCCACTGAATCCTACACTTGAATGTAATAGAGTTGGACTGAATGAGTATGTTATAAAAAATATTAGCATAAAATTCTGCATTGCTTTTCAAAGAGTCTTTTTTTTTCCATTGACACCAGTCTGGATAAAAGTGTCAGGAATGCCTGATAAGACTGAGCCAGTGTAAAGTCATGTCAGTAAATCAATAAGCTAATATTCTGCTCAGTATAAGACCTAATATGCCCCTAGACGCAGGCTTTTTGCTTACAAAGTCCACCAAAATCATTAGTGTAAAGGGGAAGGATCATTTAGCGATGCCTTTTTATTCCGGTGTATATTAGCACCATTTTGGTAACAGTTATTATAACCTGCCTGCACCTCTACAGCAGTGACACTGCTTAAATATTCTTATGTTTTTGGTTTAGCCACTGATATCCATCATAGCTAATACTGTATACGCACATGATAAGCTTTAACAAACAATCCTACACGTCTGTTTACCTTGCCTCATCTATGATCCACTCCTCCACAAAGGAGTGGATCATAGTGATATGATTCATTAGTTTTTCTGTATTTAGGAAAAAAATATGTTTAAAAAGCTCTATTTAGCAATGTTAAAGAAAGTGGATAAAAAAAAATCATTCCTGGATCTGCCCGTATTATCCAGATCTGCAGACATTGTATGATCTGTTTGAATAATGTCTACTATCTTTTTGTTTACTAATCAGAATAAACTTTGTTCTGTGTGCGTGGTGAGGGTAGTACACTTAGTTCTTCATTCCCACAGTGACAGATTTCGGCCTTATTGTCTGCAGTATCAGAGCGAGAAAGAGGAGGGAAAGTTATACTTGGCCTTGAAAGACCTTTTCATAGCAGACATTTGACCTATGAAAGCAGGACAAGCATTGGTGTTTTCAATTGCTCGTGTCCTTTTGGTCCCAGCCTGCACAAACCAGGGGTCTGAAAACTGGCAAATCTAAATCGATTTGCAAAGATCATTAATGTTATTAATGAATATATTTTTTTCCATAAATGGGACTTTCATGAAACCACAGCACTCTCATACGGTACAGCAATTTTACTCAAAAGCCAAAGAGAAATAGAGGGATGAAAAAAAGAGGGGAAGGTGTATTAAAATGATTTTCTGATCCAAAGTCAGGACGGGACGACAAGTTGGACAGCCAGCCTGAGTATGTCAGTCCAAGACGTTCGAGAGTAAATCACTATTTACTGCTGTATGATGAAAGGGCAGTAAATAACGCGCCGTTTATGTGCTGCGGCTTATTGTAAGAGCTTGACTTTGTACATGAGATCTGACACGGACAAGACAGCTGAGGATTCACAGCATGTCAGAGTTGGATTACCAATATTAGGGGAGGGGCAGGATGGCCAAAGGTAATAATCTGGAGAGTGGGTAAAATATTATCCGGTATCACTCATCGTGCAACTTTAAAAGTATACTTTCACCCCCTGTGCCCGCCGAATTTTAAAAAAAATGAAGGCACACTGAGCAGGTCATATGACCCCATAAAGGTAAGTAAACATCACGCTCATGTGAGCTTTCAGAGGACTGGTTTTCAGATGCAACCCGGCCCCCACCCCCCCCCAGAACAGACTTGGACTCAGCACCCGCACTCATCCTGCAGATTACTCTGTAGACAACAAGCCAAGCTGCTGTCGGCGGCTCATTGTCTCCGCTCCAGAACATTCTGTCCGCAGAGCCGTTATCAGCTGTTGTGCCGGTTCAGAGGAACCAGACATGATGTGACCTCTTTGATCTACTGATCCCGAGTCTATGTCAGGAAGGAGGAGGCCGCCTCTTGCCTTAAGATCCACAGCATTCAACAAAAAAAAATATTTATGACACTGGGGTGAGAGCTCCAGGAAAGGCCAAAAATAACAAAGTCTCAGGTGATGAATCACACTGGTAGCCTCTGCATCTGATAAGTGCAAGGTATTCTTGTTGCTAAAGCTGTGTCTCAGAATGGATAGTTATAGTTTAATACTTACCGATGACCAATGGCACTAATAAAAACTGTATTGAATTTTATACTTCATAAATTTAGCTAATCTGCCAGATGTAATAAAGACAACTGAGGTTATCAGCCAAACAGTAACAGTAAGTTAAACACAAATAGTGCTGGGATAAATTTAGGGTAGAATAATAGGGCCCCAAACAAAACAGAATGTCTGATCCTTCTGACACGTTTATTCCAAGTCTTTTTTTTTTCCTGTTATTGGTATAACAGGCCAGATTATTCATTATATAATTTTTACACAAAAAGTTGGACTGTTAAAACGGATCTACCAGACTTGAACATTATGACAAAACTGTCTCTAATAAAAGGAACACATTCCATCTCATATAAAAAGGGGAAGATGTGGACTAACATGCTGTTGAAGGTACAAATAATAAAAACAGATCGTAAACCAAATAAGATCACTATTACCATCCACCAGCCAAAGGCTTGCAACTTGTTTAATCCATGAGCCGTTTTTAGAGCATGAGGATTTTACAACTATCCAAAACTCGCTATCCGATCCAAAAATGATGTGTCTCTTAAAATAAGAAAAGTGGCTGGAAAATTTGATCCCTGCTCAGACTATGGGTTTGAATACACAAGCCACCATGATCCTACACTGCTGTGTCCTGGAAACACTTTCCCCACTTTCCTCACGTCCAAAACGGCTGTCCTCTTGTCACTGTGGCCATAAATAGCATGCCAAGTCATGACCCCACCATAGTGAGCTAAAACCTGCACCACAGCAGCTCTAAACAGGCCCCGAAGTCAGTGCAGCAATGCAACAAACATGGCTTTGTTTACATCTCTATCGGCCTATGTGAGCTGATGTCTTCTCTGTATCTCATTTCAACATGTAAAAATATTCAGGTCATACATTTTCTCACACATGAATTGATGCTGCGTTATTTGCCAAATGTTAACAACTAATTTAGTTTAGCATTTATTTAAAAACCGAACCTATTATTACTTTGAAAGGGATGATGTTTAATTAACCTTGGTTATTATTGGTATATTATTGGTAGGCTGAAATCTGAAAATATGTTACACAAAAGGGTGTTAAAAGATATAAACGCTGGATATATGCGTTATTTAAAATCATTTCATTCGCTGGAAAGTACGTGAAAATTGCCAACATTTCTGATCCCATTTTAGCCAGTTCTGACTTCTTCCATCTCGCCTTGTTGACAAACCTTAAACCCACCTCCGCTTCTCTGTCCGAACCGCTGATTGGATTGCTTACCCTGTCAGTCAAGCCTGTCGAAAACTCATTGGTGCGGCCATCGTCAATAAACACACATAGCGTACGATTTCCCCTTAGGATGTAGCTTGACGGTGGAAAAAACAGAAACTGGCAGAATAAACTATCTCTAATGGTTAAAACGGCTTAAATAACTTATTTTAACACATTGCCGCGTGCACTGACACGTTCGTCGGAAAGAAAACATACTGACAGACGGTCCCAATCCAGGATTTGGCAACACTTAGCTTACCGTTTAGCCCAGGGTCTCCGTTGTTGTCTGTAGTACTGTTAGCTGTCTCGGACATCGTTGTTCCTGGTGAGCAGGACGGGTTGCATAAAAAGCTTAAGTCAGTGCAAAATCCGCACTACCTTATCTGTACACATTCAGACGTGCAATAGAACAGACCCAAGTCGCCTTCTGTCTCGTTTTTTCCGTCCGCTAGCTAGTCTGGGAGCACAAGTCCGCGAGCTGCTCAGACCGCCCCAGCCAGAGCTGCGCGATGACGTAATATGATCCCGTTGATAAACAAAAGAGATGTCGGATTACATAACAAGCAGATGGAATAAAAACATTCGCACAAATGCATGAACTATAATTAATTTTGGCTCGAGTGTATTACTAAACAATGCGGTATCTACTGGTTGGTGCAACTTCAATTCCCATTGCATGAGACGTGCGTTCACGCACGTATACAGCACACGTCAGTCAACACCCATGGTCAAAAGCAGTGGGACGTGTCTGCTAAGCTTGTAGCTATCAGACTCCACATCAGACGATCTCACGAAACAGTCAGCGGTGCAAGCAGAGAGCAACTGGTTTCCACCTTGATTGTCAGGTGAAAGCAATCTCTAATGATTGAGAACCGACAGGAATGTGTTAATTGTGTAAACGTGGATCTAGGATGTCTGATAATTGGTGCAACAACCTGATAAGAGGATTCCAGAATGTCACTGTGAGGTATCAACTTGCATAAAATAAGAGCATAGATAGTATTGATAAGATCCCATCAACAATGAGGCAATGACAAGTATGCAAAAAGTATTTCCTTTATTATCTTAACTGTCATAGATTAAAATTGTAATAATACATTACTAAAGGCATCAATATAGTCTGAATTGACCACATTTTAGATAGTATGGAAACATCAACTGCAGCAAATCCTTGTGCAGCTTATTGTACCATCATATACAGTAGCAGTGATAATGTCTGCAGTAGTTTAAACCAACACTTTTAAGTGACCTAATGCCTCAATAATGTTTTATTTTAGCAGTCTTATAACATATCCAAGTATTTGAGTTGGTGCAGTAAGAGAGTCCAGTGTCATATCTAAGGTTTTCCCTGTTGTCGAGAACAGCTTCAGAGCTGTAGTACAGCATGGGAAGACAATAATTAAGATCACTCAAACGATATATGTTTAAGGTCCAGCTTCCTTTCACAAAATAGGACGGAACAAACCTGGAACATTTTGATTTTCTTTTTTTTTAATATAAATATGACAATCGTGATCATTATATCTTTGAATAGGCTATCTCTTTTACCATTGCTGAACACAAACAAAAGGAGGAAGAGAAACCAATGAACAGGAGATGTCAAGACAGAGCCAATTAAAAAAAAGAAAAAAGAAGAATCTCTTCTGGAGCCTGGAATTATTTGGCCACCCAGAGCCAGAGGCATGGCGAAAGTTAGTGGGACCACTCCTCACTGGATCGGGCTTTCAATCTAAAAACACACTGTATTTCTCAAACTCCTGGAGGCAACAGCTGTGGTGTTGCTCTCCAGTGTGAGCATACATTTGTGACTGTTGAGTATGCATGAAAGAGCACATGTCTCCCACATGTGAACAGACTCACCATGACTGTATGACAGATGAATTAATAAAAGGTTGTATACACAACACAAAAAAAACAATTCTTAGAAAAATACACACGAGAATGGCACAGGACAATAAAGGAACATACAAATTAAATGTTTCTCATTTTCTACCACAGAGCCATTGGGGAAAGTTATAAAAATAAGTGTGTCTGTCTTCAGAAATTTAAGGAAACTAAACGGGTACGCCCATGTTAACTCAAGGGTAGAAGGGGGCAGGTGGACTGGCAAAAAAAAAAAAAAGAAACAAAGGGGGTTTGTCGGGTTGGCACAACATCACTTAAACAACAAGGCAGGTGTTACTCTGCCACAGAAAGGCTGACGATGGGCAAGAGCGAGGCTTCCTCTGTCCACATCTAGAACAAAGTGGCAAAGACTGGTCACCCAGTAGCGACGGACAGGGACGCGAGCTGTCGGCGTTACCACAGATCACCCCGAATGAGGTTGCAACGCTGCAGGTGCGACACATGAAGTCACCCACGCCAGATCCCACATAACCTCACCCTGTAGTTAGTTCACTTTATCCTGGAATATGTAGAGATTGTTGGTTGTCGCCACTGCGATGATGTTGTCCTGGGGATGCCACGCAGTGTGAAGGATCTTCTTATTGAAGTCCAAACTGTCCACGCTGATTTCATCCTTTTTGCGTTTGCCCCCTGCACACACTTTACGGGGCTTTAGGACCTGCATGGGCTTGCTGTTTTCTCGTGACGCCTCCAAAGTTACATCTCGTCTTTGGCCACGGTCAAACATCCGGAAGAAGTTGTTGTATGAGCCGGTCATCACCACACTTAACAGTAAGATAGGAGAAAGACGTGTGAAATAATGTTGGAATAATGTCCATAATTAAAATATATTTCTGTTTTATGTGATCAGAGTAGCAGGCTTAAAGTAAATGCACATTGCGTATGCAACTAAAGTTCAAATTAATTTAAAGTAAATTATTCTAAATCACCACAACCATTAAAGAGGTGATTTGCATAGCTTGTCAACTATACATTAGGTCCTGTAATCATTACAAGGAGGTCAAGTCATTGTTTCCAAAAACCCTCAAAAATCTAAAGTCAGTCTTGAAAATTATGTCATATTCCAAGTACATAAAAGTAACATAATCAAAGACAGCATAGACAGTCAAGTTTAATTCCTTGTCATTAGGTGTAATTTTGTCTGCTCTCTGCATTTCCTCACCTGTCACTGCCATTCCAGCAGCATTCAAATTTGTCAAAGATGCAGTCATTCTCATAAAGTGAGCACAGCTTGCTCCTCAGGTACTCGTGGACCTGTATGATCAGAGGCAGGCGTCAAAGGGCTAAATAAAAGTCACAAATCCAGTGTGAAAGATTGTCAAGCTGCTGTGCTTGTAGTTTTATATAGAAGCTAATCACACACTTTCTGAACAAAAGCCAGTGCACGGCAAAACTGTGCCTCCTAGTGGTCACTATCTGACATTATAAGGAATGATTCATAAAGGTGTGGCAACTGCAAGAAAAGAAAACAGGCTTTGCATTATTTTCTATCATTAACATTGTGTTTGTATAAAAAATGAACTAAAATACAGGCTCAAAATTTAAGATTTCTAATGTGCACACTTTTGTAAACAACAACAACAACAAAACCCACAACATTTATGAATGAGGTGAAACAAAAATGTGAGTTTGGCATGGAAGCAACAAACGTTAAGACAGAGCTGCAACACCAGTCTTACCTGATATGTCTCCACTGGCCTGTTCTCCATGTTCAGATCCCATATCTTCACAGACAAGTAGTCTCTGGTCATCATGTAGCGTCCATTGTGGCTAAACTTAACATCCGAGATGGAGGATATGATCTCAGAGAAGAAGGAGCGATTACTGGGATCTTCTGGCTCCTCAAACACTGAGCAAGAGGAAGGAGGATGATACCAACATAAGTGAAGTATAGGCAGTTTTGCAAAGGTTTAGAAAACCAAACAGAATGACTGAGATCAACCTGACAGGTTGCTTTTATACCCTTTTTTTAAAAGCCATTGTAATGGGTGAGAAATGGTGAAACAAAAACAATCCATAACCGGAGTGAAGAATCTTCTTACATGACCTTG
The DNA here is from genome assembly GCA_037577475.1 of Chaunax sp. Z400. NCBI lineage: Eukaryota > Metazoa > Chordata > Actinopteri > Lophiiformes > Chaunacidae > Chaunax > Chaunax sp. Z400. The sequence continues at coordinate 4,630,490 of CM075199.1, forward strand.
TGTTGATAATACTAATATCCTTTATTGACACAGTTGCGTGAAGCTTTCAGTGTTTACAGTGCTGTCATACAATATGTAACACCTCTGACATCCAGTTTCTGATATGTTGAGGAAACTGCAGGATTTTCATACATGCTGACCGTAGACACAGAATATCCAGACTGAAGAAGCAGCAAGCAAACAGCATTCTTTCTTTAAGATTGAACCTAGCTTATATTTTGTGTATAAACAAAAACAAAACAACAGGCTGCAGGCTTTTTAAAGGGGCATGCTGCTGTTGCAGACACTGATATGGGGAGAGAGCACAGCCGGATGGGTTTCACTCCAATGACGGGCAGTTTTCCTTGCTTTCATGTCTACTAAGGGTGACAGAACAGAGCCAGCAGTCATATAGTATCAATCAGGGGGGCTTATCTTAATTAATCCAAGATTTAATCCACCTGTCTAGGTAGAGCAATGGTGATAAAAAGTGACCAGAGCAGGTTACTCACATTTGGAGTGCTTGTCACACAGGGCTGAAATCCTCATGTCACACAGGCGGATGGTTCCTTTACTGCTGCTGTAGACGAAAGTGTTACACTGATGAGGATGGAACTCTGCCGCTGTGATCACCTCTGTTAGCTCCTCCATGTTGGCCGGTTTGATGTCAACAATATCTGAAGAGCACCTGGTTAAGACCAATAAACCTTTGGAGTGATTTGGATGAGGAGCCGTGTGTCGTTTGAGATGGCAACTGTCATAAATCTCGAGTTACATCTGTCTGATGTTGGTATATTATTATGTTATCAGGATGTTTACATTTGCATATTAAAATGCAGATATTTACCAGTGTTTTTCCCACAACCACAAGTTCAGAAACATGTGTGACCATTTATTTGTAACAAGCTGTTTGATATTTGGCACAAAGCTGAAAAACAAAAATAATGCACTGATTGTCAAAGTTCCTGTGGTTGAACTTCTGCTGCTCTTTGGAGACATTGTAGATGAACATGTTTTTTTTCTCATGTTAAACTTTGTTACAGTACAATACTGTCTGATATGGAGTCCTGAGAATCTCCTGACCACTTTTTAATGAAGAATAACAAAGTTTCCTTTGCCGAGTACTGGAAAGTACCTACTGTATTTAAATACTGCACAAAAGTACAAAGTTTTAGTTGAAAATTCACACTTTCACTTGACTGCAGTTCAAAAAGGGAAATAAACAGTGAAAACTTTTTAAATTCTGCTACATCTGACAGCTTTTGTTATCATCTACTTCACAAATTAAAGAGTCTAAGCATGCAGAACTTATAAAAGATGCTGTTTTGTTGTAAATTAAACCCCATAGTATACATAAGTACAGCTGAAACAGGTGATTAATTAATTTGCCTTGGAAGATGACTAAAAAGTGCAACCATATTTTCATTTTCACAAGCTGATGCCTGGTTTCCAGCTCGGACACCTCATATAAAAACTGTTCATTCCTGCCATGCTCTCAAAATCATACCAATATCTTTTGATAAATGTGGTCATGATCCCAGACTAGAGTATTCATGCAGGAGGAAAAAAAATGGAACAAAAACATCATTAGACTGATAATGGACCAGAGTCTGGAGACAAAATAAACAAGGATGAAAATAAGTCTTCTCAGCCTATTTCTCTGCAAAGTCTTGTCCCTTTCCCGTCTCCTTATCAAAAGGTTTTGCATGTCAAGCCTGCCGTTTTAATGTCAACATGGCAGGCACTTTTTAAAAAAACAGTGCTGCTTCTGGTGTTTTGTTGATCAGTCTGGAATTTTATAATTGGTAGTTTGATGGATTAGGAGGCGTTACCGTGGCAACTAGATAATGGTCTGGTAGTTAATGAGGGAGTCCTGGTTTAAGGAGTGTTTGGATAAGTTAGATGCGTCTGAAGTCAAAGACATGATCGTTGATCAAGCCGGCACCAAAAACCAAAACAGACCAATACTGAGTCAAATTAAACTGACCGGGTAGAATATCACACGTGTTTGACAACACGTCAATCCTCCAGACAAATGCAGATGCAACAATGCTTATACTGAGAAAAAAGACCTCTTAATGTGTGAGATGGGTTATTTTGGACCTTTTCTTTCATTTCTCTGGGAATAATGCATGGATCTTGATGAAGAAAAAACAAACAAAAAAACAAATCAGCCATATTTAGGGGGTTGGTATCTATGAGAGTGTGCAATCTGATGCAGATCCAAATAAAAATCCAGATTCACCAGATTTAAGTATTGGGCTGGATATCATATATTATTATTATAATACTATATATTATGGTTACAGGGCTATGAGTTTGATTTTGGATAAGGGTTGATTGAACTAAAAGGGGGCTGTTGGGCCTCGTGGAGGTATGTGCTCGACTGTAATTAAGTTTTCTTATGATGAATGTTTTTTCGTTTTTTTTTGCATACCTGACTGGAACCAAATTTCCTCTGATGGGACCATAAAGTTTGACTTGAATAGGCAGGTGGACAGAAACAAGTGCTCACATATATTTAAGGATACTGAAGCTGCGGTCTGTGATTTCGAGGTGCCAGAGGTTGATGCGGAGGTCGTCTGCTGACAGGTAGGTCTCGTTGTCACTGTTGACTGAGATAGAGTTGATATGGTAGGTGTGAGCGTTGGCGAAGACCCTCCGTGGACTGGCTTCCACCATGAGGTCCATGGGCATTAAAACCGGTACCTGAGATCAGAACAAAAGAGATCATTTGAAACTAATTAAAGACGGAAATGAATCATGATGCGCTGAAACTCTCGAGGAACATTTCTTCTATGTCACAAAGATCTTCACAGACTTCATAGGTCTTCTGAAAATGTTTGTTATTTATATGCCTTCATTACAACTTAAATTGCCTTTCTTGAAATTTGTAAAAATTTATATCATAAAATGTAAATCTGTTGGCTGAATAACTTTATAACTTAACTGGAAGTCAGTAGAGGCTGAACAATCCTTCAGGTCTGTTCAGCTTACCTGGCCCAGGTCCCACCCCTCCAAAAAGTTTTATGTCATCTGGTTTGGTAGTTTTAGTGTAATTAAGGAAAATGTTGGGAAAAAATAAATAACCCATCACACAATGTTAAAGGAAAGTTACACAAAAATCACAATCTAATGGCATTTTTTGTAGTCAGGATTTCTTAAGGCCAATTTTACAGTGTTGTAGTGTGAAGTTCCTGGATCTGATCCTTTATTTGGATCCACACTGGCTGAATAATCCCACCTCTCTTGAAATACCCCTCAGGTTGTGTCTGAATCAAGGACTGACCCGCAAGGACGTGATAGTGTTGGGATCTTTGTAGCGTCCATCCTCCTCCTTCAGATTGTAGCCCTCTGGTCTCTTGTCTCGTTCACTGATTTTCCATAACTTAATTGTTTTATCTGTCAAACAAAAGAAATGATTCAAATCAGCAGCATCAACACTGTTCTTTACAAAGACATCCTGGATGTGTTGCTCTAATTGGTTACATTTCAGACAGAACAGATAATAGGTGGCAGCATAAAAGGGGAATTGTTAAAAGATATTATTCAGGACCTTTGACTCTACAGTTGCAAAAATAGATGTTTTTATGTTTTTTTAGGTCGCAGATTTCGTGATAATTAGCACTGGAGATTCACAGTTAAAGACTTCTTAGATAATGTCTTCACACAGGATTTGATGGTCCAATAAAGGTGAGAAGAACGTGGATATTGTGTTTGAGACAGACAGCATTACTATCACTATTGTAATTTCCAGGAAGATTTGTGAGAATTCGGCAGAGGAAATAGCTACATTATGTTCTCTGAATTATTTAATTCCAATTCTTGCTCACATCTGATTGAAGTGCCACAGTTTCTCTGTTAAAATGGCTTTTAAAATTAGCTTTCCGTGAACAAATATCTGGCTGTGTGTTCAATGAAAATGTCAATTAACTTACCATTAGTCGACAACAGAAACTGGGCAGCATTCTTCTGAGGCAGCCAGCGAATCTTGTTGATCTTTTCTTCTATTTCCAAACTCTTCAAGTAGTCAAACTCAGGCTCATGGCTTTGGAAAGTGCTGTAAACATTGTATTCACTCCGGAACTGAGGCTGATTCTTGTTCTGCCGGGAGTGGAGTGAAACATCAGTCAAAGATGAAAAGAGAATACAGACAGAATGATCATTTTTGTTCTATATTTGATCATTTTCTTTCCTAAAAGACATGCACCCCTTAAATAAGTAGTGACAGTTTCCTTTTCCAATTATACATAAAACTGGCATGGAAATAAAGCATCCATAGTTAAATTTTAAAATTCTTTGTGCTTAACTTCCAGTTTATTGAATAGTTTCCAGAATAAAATTGTCTGCATTTCAAACTTTGACAAACTGAGTTCAGAGAGTGACCTTTTCTAAAAATGGATAGCCTGAGGGAATAAAAATCAGAGGACAAACTTGCAGCTCTACCTCTATTTCCTGTTGGAAAATGACTACACGCCCACCCTTGTCTCCTGTGGCCAGCAGCTCCCCTGTGTGGTTAAACTCAACTGTGGATATGATGTCCGCTGCAGAAAAAAAAACAAAAAAAACAGATGTGCAGAGAAAAACACTTCTCTTTAATACTAAAGACATGAGCAACCACTCAGTTCATCCCAACTGACCCTGTATTATCTGTACTTCAATCAGTGTGCTAGATGGACGAGTGTGAAGGCCGGAGATGCAGAAGGATGTAGAGCAGACGGAAAATCCTCAGTAACCTAGTTTCCCCCTTTTCTCTCCCCCTCTCAACACAGCATTACATGTTCCCCCAGCAGCAGTATGTTGCTTTATAAATCGCGACACACATACACACACTCGTTTAACCCTTTGTTGCCCAGTGGAGCAGAAACAATGCTGCAAAAGGTTGTAGTAGGAGGTCTTTGTGTACGTCGTACTCCCTGAGGCCCAAAGCATGTGGGTAATACATTTGAACTTGAGGCAAGGCTAAATGAGAGGACATCATTCTAAAGGGCAGTCAATTACCAACCTGTACGGCTGTTTGGTTATGGACAAACAATGAATAATGATTACTTTAATATTGAGATCACAATCATTTAACATTAGACATCATTTTTGGAAACATGTATAGATACATGTATTGTATCTATGTATTGAACTTAACATCAAAAATTTGACTTCCTTGAAGTTTATTTGTATTGTCAGAAAATCTTTTAAAAAGCCCTTACAGTATAATAAAAATTAATGTCTAATACTACTATTACTAATAACAATAATAATGTATTCAATATATGGTGTTATGTTGTTTTTATTTGGTATATAAATGTGAGAAAGGATCTCTCAAAAGCGATTCTCTCAACCTTTTTGGCCGCTCCGAGCAACGCTACCATAATATTAGGGATTGACACCCATAAAATCCAAGCAGCAGCTGGTTTGACTAGATTTTTGCAGTGTTGATGGTAGTGAGCTGAACTAAAAAATGCCACAGCCTTGCTGAGAGTGACTTGGAGCTTTTAGAGAGGGGCTAAATTACACAGCTGTCATGGAAAGGGTGCACTAGATTTACAAAACAAAGCGAGTGTCATTACGAAATGGTATGCGGCCCAATAGTAATTTTATCTCATTTGTATTGTTTTTATAATCACTGAAATCTAAAATGGTCATTGCCCAGCCCTAACTTCTTGTTGAAATAATAGCCTTGCCAGAGGAAAGCTTTTAATAGGAAGCCGTAACAGCAAAAGTGTCTGCATTAGGAAAACCTTTATAACATACAGCTGCAATAAAGCCAAGGATTCAGAAAATAGGCAGGTGTGTGATAAAAGTAGAAACACAATTCATGAGTTGACCCACAAAGACTCATGTTACATGGGAGCTACAAAACATCTGAAAGTTAAACATAGTGAGTTTGTAAATGACACTTTAGTCATGTTGATCACAGAAGGTGAGCCAATCAAGTGACAGTCATAGTCGGGTCTCTGGGCCTTTGTACTGTCCTGGTGCAGAGAATGTGTAGTTGAAATGTGTAGCATCGCGGCACTGCTAAATTGTACATTTAGCCAGTGGAAATGGAACAAATGTGGAAGACGCTGAGCTGCTGTCTGCTCACTCACTGCAATCTGTTTGTATTACCCAATGCCTTTACATTTTTTCCCACTCAACAATATGTGTTTTCCACTTAAACTCGGTATTTGGAAGAGTTCGTACCTTCGGCTACATCGTCATCAATGGCTCCTTTCACCTGAGAAAAGCACCACTGCATGTCACCTCCAGATCCTGAGGAGATTTTAAAAAAATTTAAAAAAAATCACTCATTTAGAATTCTGACAGCTTTGCAATTTATTTTTACACATATTTTTTATTTTTCAAGCTTCTCAATGTTCCTCAAGACTGTAACTATTGGTTTTTAGGCATTGAAAGAGAAAGCCAAGATGAAACATTTTAGCTGATAATAAGTGTGTCTCAGCAGTAACTAACTGCATGACATGGTATGTCAAAACTGTGTACTGATTGCGTGGTTGGACTTTCCTTGCTCATGCAGTACATGCAGTGAGTACAGAGGAAGCACCGCTGCATAATAATAATACTTTGAACAGACAGATGGCAGACCCGTTGTCAAAATGTGTGTGACCATAAATGCGCACATATTCTTTTGCAAAAGAAAAGAGAAAATACAAAATTTGTGTCCAAGGACAGATGGGCCTGCTAATGAAAAAACTCCATTTGTGCAGATGTGGATGGATCATACCCCCTCATCATCATAGGTGAATGTGAGTAAAGTGACATGATAATCATCTAAGTTCAAATATGCGTAAAAATACTAAAATAATCAAATTGGAAAAAACAATTATGAGAGGCACAACCCTCTACAAGGAATGTGTAAAATTTCACTGAATTCTGTCCAGCAGTTTTATAAGAGATGGGGCAAAACTCTTCCCTATTATGTACAGATGGACAAAGGTAACCCTATATGGTCTCTTTGGTGGGGGCATAATTAAATTGATATCCATAAGACCTTTCAATCTCTCCTATAACTAAAGTCAAAATGGAGATATCCCTGAACTGTTCAACACAATACCTGCAAGACCGGTCATGTTATGGGGACAGAAACAGTTTACACTGTAATGACATTACAGGCCAGCTGGATGTCAAAGACCTTTAACATCCAGGGAGCTTATAAATGCACCCAACAAATCAAAAATCTGATTTGAGCATTACTTGTCATGTGTTTTTCCCCAACTATGAGACAAATAGTGATTTAACTTCAGATCATAAGTGAATTCAGTCTTGAAACATCTTTTACATTAACCCTGGGAAATTGTTACACCAGCTGCAGGAGAAGCTCTCACTCCAGGCACTTGTGTTCAAGATACATCAACAAGTAAAAAAACAAAACAAAAAACATGCAACCTTGTTTCCAAATCATCATCTGTCGCAACAGGTTCCTTAATCGTGCCTCACTGCACCATACAGCAAAATTTACTTCACATATTTTTTTTTACATATAATCATTTTTGTTATTGCACAAAAAAACTGGTCTGATATCAATAACAATATCGACAGAGTGAGAGCAGCTCTGCAGAATAAGGAAGGACATTTATGAGTCACCATGGATTCATCACATAACCGCATTCTGACATGAAAAATGATCTTATTCAAAGAGCCACAACAGGGTTGGTTCGACCAGGACAAAATATAGCACTATGTTAAAGGATACAAACATTTAATGCTTTGTAAAATGCACAAAGCAAGATGTTTTAATATTCAAAACAACTCAGCAACAAGGGAGTGATGTGCTATACCTCTGACCGAGGACCAGTGCCACTTCCCCGCCCAAATGGATCAAATGCTTGTTCTAATAAATATTAGTGGTGATCCACATTTTTGAAAAATTAGTAATCACCAATCAATCACAATCGACTACAGGGGACTAGAATCGTGTATATTTTTAATAGCTAACATTCGCTGCATAAGTATCAGATGGATGAAAGGTGACACGCTACGTGAGGCTAAGCAAATCATTGACTGTCTTGATCTTAAATGAGGCGGAGACTTTTCCACTTTGGTATACTGTATTTATGTCTCCAACACTGTCTCTCTTAGCTCCTCAAGTCATTTTAGTCGGAAACTGTACAGAATATTGAAGAACTTGTTCAGTCTGCAGCAGGCCTTAAGTACTAGCATGCATATGAGCAATGTCAAAGTTTGAGCTAACGTTAGCTAGCCTGGCTTGTCAAGCCAGTCATGGCATGTTTGCAAAATGCGTGCACCGGGGTGGAAATCGCCAGCTTTAACCCTAAGCTATTTGCTTTCTGATTCGACATTAACCACAGACCACAAAACTTCAATGCATGCTGGGTCCCGTGCACAAGTCTGATAAGCAGTCGTTAAAGTTGAAAGTTAGGTTTAATATCGTGAATACCAATGTTTGGCTGAGACAGTGTGCAGCATTAGCTTTCAATACAAGACTAGTCCCGGGCCGGTGATGATGGTAAACATCCACCGTTTGCTAGCAGCTGGCTAGCTAGCTTTAGCCGGCAAAACAGGCCAGATGGGCGATGACACTAGCACACTGGCTAGCTAACGTTAGCGCTTGCTAAGTTGCTTCTGTTAGCTAGGCTGACATTCAAGTGGGTTATCGACATCTTCAACTATCGGGAAGGAGAGCCTGTTGGAACATAGTCGTGTTGTGAAAACGTCAGCCAGTTCGTTGTGTTTATATGTGCAATGGTTAAAATGAATTACCTGCCATGACGAGACAGTGGAGCTTGCCTCAGTCAGTCACGATCCTGCTTCCCACTCCCACGCGCTGCTTTGCGGGATCTGAACTTTTTCTTCCACTGATTTTCCACTGTCTGTGTGCACAAACCTGTATGTCAGACGCGGAATTAACAGTAAACGCTGGTTACTTTCTTGCTCTCTCCTTTTCTCCCGCTCCTCTCCCTGTTGTTTCACTCAATGTGTCGCTCACTCTACTCCTCTGTCTCTCCTGCCGCATCCCACAAGTCACTTCTTCCCCACCCCTCGAGACTCTCTTTCCGCACGTGAAGCAAAGGGTTTTTTATAATGCGCGTGCACACAGCATGGCACACAGACGCGCTCGTGAACATTTGTAACATAGCAGAGATCATGTATCCGAGGGTTTTAGCCAAGCAGTAACTAAGCAGTATTAGTCTTCCTTGTATTGAAAAGTACCCAAGAAAGAACTCTAGAAAAAAGTTATTTTCTTATGCAGTAACATTTGGTCAAAAGTTATTTGCACTGCAGTGCACACTTGCACTACCACTGTGGCAATAACAATATGACCTGTATTCTTTGTAAGTGTCAACACACTTGGTGAATAAAGTTTATTCTGATTCCAAATGACTTCCTCATGAGGTGAAAGAGTAGTGTGGATACTCTGTTATTTATCACCATCATCATTAGCATTAAGCTATTCACATTCTATTCTATTCCACATCCACTAACATGACAAAGGTAATGTAAAAATGTAATGACATTTGTATAAATGAGGCCCAACAGGGAATGTATCTCAGCATAGTCTCAGTCACATTATCTTAAGTGTTTCTGACCCAGAGCAAAACATTTAGTTTATTTTTTTCATTTGGTGTTGGAATGCCTACTTGGTTCTCTTTGCATTAACTCTGCTTTTCTCCCAAAGTGAGATCCAGTTTAACATTTTGGAACTTGGCCAGAACAATTGTCATTGTTGTAAGATAATGCTCAAGACAATTACAGCAATAATGGACAGTTTGTATTCTCTAGATTTGGGTGTAGGTGAGCTGACAGAGAAAGCTAGAAGAAAAGGGAAAGTTTTCATATTGCAAGAGGAAAGCCAGATTAAATTGAATCTGCTTATTTCAAGAAGACTACATTTTCTAAAATCTGATAATAACATTCATATTCATATTCAAATTCATATTCAAAATGTACCTCTGCCGTGTCTTTGATTGCCTGTCAGACTTTCTCATCTCCTCACATTATTTTCAGTGAGTCAAGTATAGTGTAAAGGAACCACAGTCTGTTGGACTCTGGAGAGGAGTGAACATGTAAGATGTCTCGGCACCACAAACACAGGCCTTCAGATGTGTAAGTGATAGTTTCACCACCCACATGGATGCTTCAGCTGCTTTATATCTGGCAGGGGACGTATATTGACTGAAGAAAAGAGACAATGCAGCAGTCCTACTATGCAGCTTCCTAAGAAATGCAGGAATGTGAGTAATATGATCAAATCGAATGGCAAACCCATGAGAAAAGAAACTAAGGAAACTATTCAGCGGAAGCTTGTTCAGTTGGAGTGGAACTATCAAAACTGCCAACAGCAATATCTTATTATTAGATTCAGTGAGGCTGTCAATTCACTCCAACGCACTGCTTTCTGACCCATTTCATCTGTCAATCTGATTTCAAACCCTTTAATTGACACCTCAAAAGACAGGACCCCCCTCAGTCTTCTTCAAATAACCAACAGCCGTGCACCTCTCTGATAGCCCAGCGCCTGTCTCTCATCACAGGGACAGACAGCACAAACAGCTTCCAACGAAGAAAAAGGAAAGCAGAGTCAGGTACTTAATGGCATCCCGGCTGAAAGCCTCAGATCTTACAGTGACCAGCTGGCAGCCTCGGTTTCTTGTATCCATCCTTATATAAGGCACAAACCTCAAGGTCAGCTTTTGTCAATGGGACCAGTGTATGTCTTTGGTTATTTCTTATGATAATGGTCATAATGGTCCACAGAAATTAAGGCCATTGTTTCCAGGAAGGGACGTTGCTGTTTAGTGTTTACATGTGTATGCTATTAGGTCAAAAATCTCATTCCATTTAGTTGGCACATTCGTATAGTACTTGTGTAAATCAGTGAGAGGAATATGATATATCTGTTTAAAGCAACACATGATTTGCATAAATCCCATGTCAAAATAAGCCACAACACTCCCCATAAGACTATGTAGTCTGGTGAACAGCGCAGTAGTGAATAACCAGAAAGAAAAATTAACATAGCATTTCAATTTGACTATTCAATATTGCCACACAGACATTCAGAATGTATTCTTCTAGCAGTTTTACAGTGAGTATATACCACCAAACAAGCAGAGCCTCAACCTTTAACAATACAGTCTCATTGGTGTGATACTGGAACAAGAAAAAACAAAGGAAGACATTGCACAATGTATTCACGTCATACAAAACAAGCGAATGAAATCCTCCTACTCTTACTGACAACACCAGACTTCAGATGGGTGAGCAGTGTACACGGTTACGACAAGACTACCTCCAGGAATCTGAGATAGACAATGAATGAGTCACTTATGCAAATCTGTCTTCCATAAATAATCATGCAAGTCCTCTTGACAGAGTTTGAAATGAAAATCCCTTAATGATAAATCGGGAGTAAATATGTTGTCCACAAGGAGTCTCAATGTATTTTCCTGCTGCTGTGATGCAACAAGCTGCAGCCATGAACTGTAATATTGTAAACAGAAAATCTACAGTAGGAAATCAGTCTACCTTTCTTATAACAAAGTACATTCATTTTGCTTGATTTCACATTAAGTTTATTTCCACAGAGGAAGTAAAAGAGGAAAAGAAAATAATTAAATTAAAACAATCTATGATTGATGGTTGATTGTTAACCTATTAACCTGTTAACCTACCTCTAATCTTATACTGCTATGTGCTATTTCCTCTCTTCTTCAGCCAACATTTTCATATCATTAATGTCATATATGGCTCCGTTCCTCTTCACTCTCTACACTGCAGACTTCCACTACAACTCACCCACCTGTCACCTGCAGAAGTTCTCTGATGACTCTGCCATCGTCGGCCTCATCACAGATGGGGACGACAGGGAATACAGAGGACTGACGCAGGACTTTGTGGACTGGTGCCAGCGGAACCAACTCCAGATCAACGCAGGGAAAACCAAGGAACTGGTTGTTGATTTCCGCAGGCACACACACTCCCCCCCGGACCCGGTGAACATTCAGGGAACAGACATTGAGATGGTGACATCTTATAAGTACCTGGGTGTTCACCTGAACAATAAACTGGACTGGACAGACAATACCACTGCACTTTATAGGAAAGGCCAGAGCAGACTCTATCTGCTCAGGAGACTGAGGTCCTTTGGAGTGCACGGAGCACTCCTCAAGACATTTTATGACACCGTGGTGGCATCAGCCATTTTTTATGGTGTGGTCTGCTGGGGCAGCAGCATCTCAGTGTCAGACAGGAAAAGACTCGACAAACTGATAAGGAAGGCCAGCTCTGTCCTGGGATGCCCCCTGGACCCAGTGGAGGTGGTGGGAGGAAGGAGGATGACAACTAAGCTGTCATCCATAATGGACAATCACTCCCACCCGATGCGGGACCAAGTAACAGCACTGGAGAGCTCCTTCAGTGACAGGTTGCTTCACCCAAAGTGCGTGAAGGAGCGCTTTCACAAGTCTTTCCTTCCTGCAGCTGTTAGACTGTACAATCAGCACTGCTCCCAGTAGACCAAACAATTAGTAGTACTTGTGTGTATTACTGAGACACTTTTTTGTAATAGTACTGTGAAATATTTTTGAGACACTTTACCCCCTCCTTTATTGTATTGTAGTTTTAAAAATATTATTTCCCCTCTTCCTGCTGTGTTTTTGTACACTGTGTTGCTGCAATATTGTAAATTTCCCCACTGTGGGACTAATAAAGGGATATCTTATCTTATCTTATCTTATCTTATCTTATCTTATCTTATCTTATCTTATAAAAGGCTAATTAGCATCTTACATCTCAAGGCCAAATACATTTTCATACAACTTGGTGCAATTTAGATAAATACTATTAAATTTGAATCCTGAATGAATGGTATTAATACGAGTATTAATGCAGCATCATCCATTGCTGTGATCCCCACTGTCAAGTGGCCAAAAACACAAATCTTTGTGTTAAGAAGAGAGAAAATATCTCACAATGATCATTTAACATGCTTTAACACACAAGATGTGTGTCCTTTTCCTCTATTGCTTTGGTAATTATTGTATAATTAAAGGCCCAAAAAGGATAATTTTACAGTATGTAAAACAGTAGTTTCTTATTCTTGCTTATTACAATCATATTATCAACAAGTTAAAAGTTTGTGAGTTGAAGATTATTCGTATTTTCATCAAAATCCTTTTGATTTTGTACAAACTGGTATATTCAATTTCTAATCATGACCTAAACAAATATATTTTCTTTGCACAGAAACATAAAACCCAGATTCCACCTTGGATGAGTTCATTATTGATGTAAAATATTTACTCAGGACCTAAATCCAACTTCTCATCTGTCTGCTTTCAGACAAGAGAGATTCATTATTGTTGGATAACATTAACAAACAGGGAAACCTCAAACTTTTGACCATCTAAAATTCAAGAGCAGGTGCATTCACACAATTGGTATGCGTGGATGCATCATATTTAACAAAGGCGTCTATTTTATCTGCAGCCTACACTGAATAAATACTGTTTGATGCGGGGCTCTATAAAATGCATGCACCATACATACTGCAGTATGCGTTATACTGTGCGTTTGCCTTGTAAGCATCTAGTGGTAGGCCTGCACCAGCACCAGACAGGGGCAGTGCTGTCCAAGGAGCACCTTTCTGCTAGATGCCGGAAAGGTACATGAGTTTCAAGTTATAACTCCTGTAAGCAAAAACACATTCAGTCTTTCATTGAGATGCAAACTCTTTAACATGTAAGGTCGTCAATTTAATGTATAGGCCTAAGCATTAAATGCATATGCATAGAGGACGCAGGTTGATATATCTAGGCTTGCATAATTGCGCGTGTGCGCGCTCATGAGTCAGCCGCCCCTCTGCAGGCGGTGCAGCTGCCAGGCTATGGGAGTGTCGTAACGGGGAGTGTCCCGGGTCAGAAGCATATAGAGCGGCTCTTTACCCCACCGCCCCGCCGACTCGACGCCTCTCTATCCCGGCTGCAGCTAGAAGCGCTCTCCGCGGCTCAGTCAAATCCACAGCAGTCCGTGCGTCCGACCCCGATCACAAGCTAAGCATTCAGGTACGTTAAAGCCCTCTTTCATCCGTGACACGAAAGAGCCCGTGGCACTGATTGTTGATTTGATCCTTTATCAGCGCTGCAGTGGAATAGACCGTTAGTTTACGCACAGACTGGAACAAAGGTTTGATATGCAGGCAAGAAGGAAATGAGTGTTTCTTTTTTTTTGCGTGTATGGTTCACTTGAACCAAAGTTAGACTGTTTCTACAGCTCATCTAAAGAAGTGTAAACCAAGCTTTTATTGTCAAAAGTGCCATGCAGCCGCTGCCATATATGGACAGGCAGTGGAAACCGTGGAAGATGACTAAAAATGCTGCGTGGCTCCACTTTAACCAGCTGTCTCTGGCTTGATCACATCCTTCATATCTGTGTAAAATGAGCTCAGGATACCATGAGGTCATACCAAACACAAATCTACATAACATTATAGAAAAAGTAGTTTGTTTGAGCATCCCACCTAAAATCTCAGGTCCTTCACAGCAGCTGTGTGCATCATCTCTATTTAAAGATGTTGCCACAGAAACACACAACCAAATAGTAGTACAGAGGAAGTTAGCCGGCAAGGAAGTAGGACAGAGGAAGTTATAGCCACAACAGCCACAGCAGTGTTTGGCTGTCATCAGTGTGTCAGACAGCATGTCCTAAATTGTCTATGCATGCCTGTTTGAAGAGGAAGAGACAAAGACACATCTTCGTTAGCCAATCAGAAAGTGCCATGTCAGCTCCACACTCAGGGTTAGATGGGTAGAGATTACAGGATGCCTATATGCACTGATCACTAGGCCCCAGTTCAGATTTAGATTTAATCCTCAAACAACTGTGGGCACGCCTTCTGTCCGTGTGTGTATGCAGGAGGGCAAGACAGCTGAAGTGGAGCGTGTGGAAAATACCAGAAATATTGTTTCTGTTTTAATGGAAAGTCATATTGTCTAACCCTGTAATGCATGTCAGCTGCTCCAATCAGAAAGTCCAAAGTTGGAAGTCTGTCCTCACATTTTTTTTTTTTTAGTTATGTGCAGACATGCAAAGGCAAGCAGAGGTGGTATAGCAGTGTTATACAGTCAAATAAAGCATATGAAACAATGGTGAGACAGATAGACCTTTAACTTGATTTAATAAAACAAAATATTATTCAAACAAAAATGTCAAAATGTCTTTTGGCTGGCAAACCATCAAATCAATGTTTGCTACACAATGTGCGACGATGTTGGTTTGTATTTACAAAGAAGACAGTCTTTTCCCAACCCTCCCCAAGTCCTTTTATTTGCCGAAACCTAAACAGCTTTAATCGTCGGGTTGCCAGATCAGAAAATGCTTACGAGAGACAGTTAATTGAGGCGTGGTTGGGTGGAGCATTCACAAAAGACCTCAAACATACCCCTCTTTTAGCCTCCGTATCTCTTTCATGACAAAGTAACTTTCACAGTCACAACCAAACCTCTCATTTGAAGAGATGAAGTTAGCAACCGAGGCCAGAAGTTGTAGTAGAAAGTATTTACTGACAGTGTGTTTAAGGGGGATTTCCCATGGGAGAAAAGGACCGCAACTTTTCAACTCAATTTTGTTAGAAACAAATGTATGTGCTTGATATTCAGTGAACAGAACTGGATATCGATTCTAAAGTGTTTTCAGGTTGATCCTGAAAGAAACCTCTCACATCCTTTTAAAGCCAGCCGTGCATCAGAGCGGTTATTACAAAGTCATAAACAGCCATTTTGATTGTCTTTGCTTTAGACTGTGTAAACAGCTATTCGGGAAGCAGCTGTTGACGAGTGTTGGGTCTCTGGAGCTTGTTATCTGTCCTGAGCAAACTGAAGGGCAGCTGCAGCCCTCAAGAGGCTCAGAGCGGCATTCCTGGAGAAAATGAGTCATCAAGAATCCCTCTCTTGAGGGAGGAATCTCTTTTTTGGGAGGCAACTCAGAACAGAAGTCCAGAAATGAATTTGTTTTTTTACTGATAAATCTATCATGTGCTTGTTGATGAAGTGGGACACCAGCAGATAAATCACAAGAGCTGAACACACATGAACCCAGTGTTGCTGTCTGCAACGCGAATCGAGCTCTGAGATTTGACACGGGCCTCACGCAAAGTCAGACTTGCTCGGGCCCTGAGGGCCTGGTAAAGAATGGGGGAGGGGATGAAATAACTGAGGTTGGAATGACAGACTCACTTCGTGTTTATTTGGAGGCAAAATGAGGACAAAGAGCCTGCAGTGAGGGTGTCAAAACCAGGCTCTGCTTTTCCCAGCATGCCAAGAAGCACTAACCATCAGTCACATGACGTGCTCTATTTAAGCTTGTCGATGTGTGTCTGTTGAGTCAATACTCCTCCATGAGTCGCTTTGTCCAGCCTGGAGCTGCCAGAAACAGTTAATGGCCAATATTTCATTCAACAGAACTTTGCACAGAAGTGTTTTGAAAGTGTGAAGTGGTTCAGATGCTGTGCATTCCCTTTGGTTTTTGCTTTATCAAGTCATAGACAGTACAAGTGTCCAAGAGTGGGATTAATAGCTTTAATGGGCAGAGAGAGACAGAACATATCTCTCCATTATAGAGGAGAAGATCACAGTCACACATATTTATTTAGTGCCACAGAAACAAAGATCTTCAGAGGAGAAGTTGCACAAAAGTGATATTGTCTGTGGGTGAAATGCTTCAAAGTGAAGTTGTTCGTTTGCTGCTGCGTGAAAAGACTTCTTGAACAACTTTTCAGGATTTTTTTTAGAAGCTCTGTTCGGACAGAAAAAGCTACACAATGCGGTGTGTGTTTGAGTATTTATCATGGGGATTGAATGTGTTCCACTACGTTGAAGCGCTCATAAAACTTTAGTAGTTAAGAAGTGAAAACTGAAGTTTTCCTGTTGCTCATGACCACAGTTTTATTCGATAATGTTACCTTCAGAGTGTCATACTTGCTTTATACCGAGCCGTAATGAGGATGCTCAGCTTAAATCTCTGCACACATGCTGTTTTTGTATTGCAGGGTTTGCCTGTTAAGGCTAAAGAATCGCTGTATATCGACTCAATCAAACGTTAGTGATGTATTACCATTTGCTTTGGAACCTAAATGTATTTATCTCTCAACACAGTTGAGATGGTTCCCATGATATTTAGGAAGTATTAGTAAGAGGATGTGGTAGCTACCTCGTTTAGGTGCACTTCATCATGTTACCTGTTCAAACTGTTAGAGATAGTGTTATACCCATGGGATGCAAGCTGGCGTCATCATATATTGCCATAGAAACTATTTAAAGAAATAGTTCACCGCTTAGCCTGGTTGCTTTCAATACAGGCATGAGATCTTATGATGGAAACCATTGTCATGGTGGTTAGTGTGGAAACAGCTAACCTTGCATAGTCCATACATAAAAAATATGACATAATAATATAATATAATACAAAAAATTTATAACTAAAATAGTGGTTTTACTGGAGTTACATGTTGTCATTATTTCTTGATGACAGCTTTTACCCACAGGCCATCAGACTGCTAAATAGGGAGACTGGCAAAGTAAGAGTTTTATTGCATGGTGTAAACTGCTGTGTTTATTTTTATTGTGCATATGACAGTAAACCTCTTGAATCTTGACTCTTGACTGTGACGACAAGATTTAGGGACGTTGCCATACCCTGCAGTTGTTTGGCAAGAAATACAGTTTATAACTACTAGTTAAACCTTGCAAAATTGCTCTTTTTTTTGTTTTCCGTGTACGGACAGTAACAAACAGGATATTCTATGTTTATTAACAAGCTTTAGATGTGCTGGTTTTTAAAATTGAGGCAAAGCTAAAGGCTTATTTATACTCAACGTTAAAGGCGGTATGGAGTATTCCATCTGTACTCTGTGTTAATTTCATCTTCATTTTCATCGACGAATGTTTATGGACATGACAAAGATAACATTTCGCTGCCTCCGCTTTTTATTTACTACATACATTGTCACAACCTCCTCTACCGTCTCTGTTTTCTCTGTTGTCGAAAACATTTGACTCTTCACTGCCATCTTTTGGATGCATCAATGCCACCATTAAGGACGCATGGAAGTTTGTTGGTGTTGACAGATACGTCGTTTGACGTAGATGGATTATAAATGAGCCTTAAGATAGCTATTTCTCTTGCGTTCATCTTTAAGGCCAAGCTATAGGCTAAAATCCTGGCTCCAGCTCTGACACAGAGACATGACAGTGGTATCTATCTTCTCATGTAACTCAAAGAAAGAAAAGAAAAGGGTATTAGAAAAAAGCTTGAGCCATTCCTCTAAAGTTAAAATCACAATAAACAGGCATATTTTCTTTTGCTTACATTTGTGTCATGATAATGAATCGATCCAACAGTATTACAGATAATATGAAGCACACATGTAGGAAGATATTTTCACCGAGGAGTGCTGCAGTATAAATGACTGTATGTGCAACCATTTATACACATTCCTTCAGCAAGGCCTGACTTCCAGTGTGACTTCAGATGCAGATTTGCTGTCTGACTTTTATGGCGGACAAGCTTCTCCAGGGTGGAAACTCCACGAGGCTACTTTAGAGACACTGTAGGAAAATTCAGCTTTCCCCATCCTCCAGCAATATAATGACCCCAATGGAATTATGCAGTAGTCCCGGTTTCTTTGTCCAGCCAAACCTGGATACGGGCGCTGCAGTGTCATGGAAGATCAGACAGGGCTTGACCTCATGTGACTCCAGGCTACTTTAACTTGGGCTTGGTCTTTATAGCCTCTACCCAAATAACTCATCCCAGAGAAATCCACCGATCAGCCACATGACACATCCCAGTCAAAAATCAGGGAAGGTGACTGCGGTAAATGCTTGTGGCCAATGTGATTATCCATATTCCATAGATACAAGATACTGTGCTGTGAGTCTGGCTGTTGCATTATAGGAAAGCAGAAACGGGGGGGGAAAAGAAACCCCACATTTGTTGCTGTGTTTATGTGAATTCGGAGCCACTTCCCTCTTCCAGGGTCAGGAGCAGATTCCTGCCATGTTTGTGGGCAGACGGCCTCCTAGAAGAATGAGCCATTCTTGCTCCAGTGAGGACGGTTAGTCATGAAAATTGAGAGGCAGCTGGTCCAAACAGCATTTCTGTGGAAAACTGGGCTGTTTCCAGGTTGAACTACATGACCTCCGTTTTTTAATTTTTTTTTATAATACCTGAACATGAGCTTCATCAATTCGTTCCTGTTAAAAAACATCGATGCTTTGAATGTTAACTACATCATCATTTAAGTAAATGGGTAAAATGAAGAAGAAATAGACCATTTAAGGTCATAGAAACCCTTCTCAGAGAGGTCAGGTTCTACTTTGAGAACACTGCTTCACTTCAGAGAATTTGTTTTCCCCTCACAGCAGTTCCTGTGTTTTCTGTGGGGAGCAATTAATGCATGGGGTAGGTCAGGAGTCTGCTGCAAAATATCACAAGAAATACCTATTCACGGTTCCCTTTTTTTTTTTTTAAATTGTTGCTTCACAGCATGGTCTGTGTTCTCATCAACATCGCAGACATTTCTATCTAAATACATAAGAGCTTGCAGAGGTGAAAGCTGAGCTTTTACTTGAATAAAAGCAGCAAAACCATAAGGTAACAATGAGCAGAGGTGTTAACAAAATGCATTAAAGGATGATTCTGCTTGTTTTCATAGTCAGGATTTTTATGTCATGTCTACATACATTCCCTTCCTCATAAAACATGTGCAGAGCTAATTTCTGGAAGAATTTGAACCCTACATTGTTTACTGCCATGTTTGCATTGCCTGCCCTCTTCTTCTTCTTCTTCTTCTTCTGCGCCTTTTTTTGGCGATTTAGCTTTTTTCCGTCAACTGTTGACTAAAGGAATAGCGTGAACGTCTGGCTAGATGTCACCCTTGTGAGCATGAAATACTAACATGCCACATATTAAAAAAAAGCACTGCTCCATATACTGAAACGAAGAAGACAACACCCTGAAAATAAAACCCTATTGTAATAATGGATAATCAAGACATTTTGCATCAACATTGTACTTACAGTAAGAATATTTCATTTATGTAAAAAGAAGAACTCATGCCTTTACAGATTTATGATCACATGTACTGTATGGCATGTGTGTGTGTTTGGGTGGGTGTGTTTGTGACTCGGCTTGTGATTGGTGATCTGACCGGCCAATAGGATGCCATGTTCTGCGAGCCCCCAGAGATTTGTAAATTGGTACTGACTTTGCTGTATTGCAAATGTTTCTATCCCTTTAAAGGCACATTACACCAATTAAAACTTATAATTTTATGACAGAATTACTCAGACTGTGAAAACAGTTGTATAATTTCTTCTGTCACATGACATTCTCTCAAGTTGCATTATGGGAAGTGTAGGATCTAGTGTTTATGAAGCTCGAGCCTAGAAACTGAAACCCTTTTTTAAACAGATTACGCAAAAGCACCGCAATAAAGGCACCTGTCTACACCACCTTTCTGACCCGTGTCTATTTCTACCACCTTGTGGCCTCACTCTCGAATAAAGACGCATTTATACAGAACGGTGAGACGCAATAAAGGCACATCAGCCCCGCCTTGAACAGGCTGTGAAGAAGGTCAATACTAGGATTTCTTTACACATTAAAGTCTGACTTGAGATCAAGTCTCAAATGCACAGACATTCCCATGTGGTTATTTTGTCTATACATATTATACTTTTACTTGAACAGTTACTATGGGTACCAGCTGTAGAGAAAACAAAGTTACTGTGACAGATTTTCTACCCTCATCAGTGTCCAGTTATTTGCGGCTTTGTGCATATAGTTATGATAGACTGAGAGACAGAAATGTATAGTTATTGCCTCGCCTGAGTCATAGCTGCCATGACTTCCTCTTCCTCCCAACTGGAGGAAACATCCTGAGCACCAGTGACTCACCCTGCTGTGCCTTAATATCTAACTATAACTCTAAACTTTATCTTTGTATCCATGGCAGCGACTCAGCCTCAAGGGGAGTGGCTTCATGCTTCTTTGAGCAAATATCTCATTAATAGGGAGTTCTGCTCTCACTTTAAAAAGGTTAAGCTCTCTGACTCTTATCTCTGCAGTATTTGACCACAGAGGTTGTTGCCACTGTATATGTTTAGGCCTGTACAATAGAAAATCACTAAATCTCACGTGTGTTTTTTCCTGCAGGCAGGATGGCAGCAAATCACCCACAGTTCAAGCTGGCCGGGCAGAACACAGGCCTCCAGGTGTGGAGGGTGGAGAACTTTGACTTGGTGCCCATTCCAGAGAAGCTGTGCGGAGATTTTTACACCGGTGACGCATACCTCATCCTCAACACCATCAAACAACGCTCCGGCAACATGCAGTACGACCTCCACTACTGGCTGGGTGAGTGCAGCGAGACCAACGCTATGATGACATTACTGCAGCCGAGGTAAAGGTTAGATTAGATTGAAAGTTATTTTGCAGCATGTTTGCTTCTTTTGTGATTATTCTCTTTAAAATAAAACAAGAAGTGAGGACACAAGATCTATAAAAACTTGTATTTGTATGTCTCTTAGAAAACAGGAAAGAACTTAATTATTGTTATTTTGCCAGCTTTTTTGTAGATAAGAATTTCAGCATCTTAATGAAGATCTCAAACCGTTCAAATAACTATAAATTTTGTTGATACCATTTTCAAATAATGACATGAGGGGAAAAATATTTGGCAGACTATTCTAATAAACAATAGGAGACAAACACTTGTGGGTCCATTTGTGTTGATAATTTTTGCTGTATTTGTCTTGTTTCCATGGACACGTAGAATCAAAGAGCTGATCTCAGTTTTCCAGGGCAGCTATGATTCTGTTTGCCTCGTGAAGCAGATGATGATCATTCTGTGCTCCCGGAGAGTCATTTCACGTGACAGTCTTGCGCCGATGCTGTTGTGTTTTAAATATCTGCTGCGTCTCTTCCTGCTTAGATCAGCCTCTGGGTTTCTTTTACATTATAAGATAGGGTTTTGGGTGTCTTGAGGAAAAACAATTACCCATATTTAGGGGGTTTTCTATGAGTGTGTGCAATTTGGTATGGATCCAAATAAAATCTTGAACCACCAGATTTGAATATGTTATCATATGTATATATGTATATATATGTTATCTACCCTGTAAATTATGTTACAGGCCTATGAGTTTGACTTTTAATAAGGCCTGAATCAATGCAACATGTCATTTTCACCTCCAAAGCGAGATCCAAACTGATGTCAGGGTCTGTATTTGAAGTCAGGGTAAGGAGTCAGATTAGTATGTGGATCAGAAAAAAACTAAAGACTCCCCTTCAAGGTGAGTTCTGACAGAAGACTTGAAATCTGACTTGGGTCACTTTTTATAAAGCAAACAGTAACACAAGAAGCTGAGTCATACTTTTTATTATTGACTCCATGTGCTTTTACTTAGCTGAACTGATTAATGAAACAGCTTTTTACAAACAATCAAGATCTGACGTAACCCTCCCTGCTGCCGAAGAACCCTGTGTTACCAGAAGTAGAATAATGTTGCATGTATTAATGCATCATCCGAGGTCTGATCCCCTGCTGCTCGTGCATATTGATCTCCTGATTCCCGGTGCAGGGATTCATTAAACATAAAATATGACTCTCTGGGTAGATGTTTGACAGTTTGACTGCTGAGATTATGGCCCAGTATTAACATGGAGCGTGTTTGTGGCTCCTCTGGTGCAGGTGATTTCTGCACCCAGGATGAGAGCGCCTCGGCGGCCATCTTTACAGTCCAAATGGATGACTTCCTGGGGGGAAAACCCATTCAGTACCGCGAGCCCCAGGGATACGAGTCCAAAACCTTTCTTGGCTACTTCAAATCTGGAATCAAATACCTGGTGAGATTTCATTTTTATATTTGCAAAATACCTATCTGCAAGGAATAACAGGAGAGACGAGCCCTGCACACACAACTTAATGTTCTGTGTATGTTTGTTTATTACTATACTTCATGCAACCATGATAAAATGTTTGCTTTATTTCATTGAATAAAGACAGAGTATGTGTATTATTTGGTTTGGTAACAACTCTTCAAGTGTTACAAGTGTTTATTACGTGTTGTAGCGTTGCAGTTGATTTATATGAAATGACAATATGAACAACTAACGGCCACAATAAATAAAGATTTTAGTAAACTGCAAATATTTTATTTTCATTTTTCCTGTCAAACTTTATAATGACTTCATTCAGAGGGTTACATCATGGGACAATGCTGTCGTCGTCGTCGTTTTTATTCAAATGGAAATGTTGTCATCGTTGTTATTGTTCAAATGGAAATGTTGTCGTCATTGTTATTGTTCGAATGGGAATGTTGTCGTCGTTGTTATTGTTCAAATGGAAATGTTGTCGTCATTGTTATTGTTCAAATGGGAATGTTGTTGTCATTGTTATTGTTCAAATGGGAATGTTGTCGTCGCTGTTATTGTTCAAATGAGAATGTTCTCGTCATTTGTTTTTATGTTTTTGTCTACTAAGAAACAACTATTAAGTGTAATAAAACATGAACTGAAGTTTGTCATTAAGTATCTGTAAAATAAGTTCAGGAGTCTGTTATGATGCCATTATTTAGTCAAATGTCTAAATATCCATGTTTTGTTGAAGTCTGAGCCACTTATTTTTAAAAGGCGGGTATTTGATTTTGAAATGCAACTCCTATCTTTCAGAAAGGAGGCGTAGCGTCTGGGTTCAAACACGTCGTCACTAACGAGGTGAGTGTGCAGAGGGTTCTCCAGGTCAAAGGTCGACGTGCCGTCCGGGCAACGGAGGTGGCGGTCAGCTGGGACAGCTTCAACCAGGGAGACTGCTTCATTCTGGACCTGGGAGCTGTGAGTCAGACTGAGAAGATGAAGCAATAATATCGTGTGATTGTTACTTCCATAGTGACTTTTTAGAGTAGTAGTAAAGGTATAAGGGTTATAGGAAAAGAACTGCCTTCAGGAAAGATTTTATTCACCTACTTTTCAATCTGCTCCTCTTCTTGCTGTTCAGGAGATTTACCAGTGGTGTGGCTCCCAGAGCAACCGCTTTGAGAAGCTGAAGGCTACTCAGGTCTCCAAGGGTATCCGGGACAACGAGCGCAGCAGCAGGGCTCGAGTTTACGTCTGTGACGAGGGCATGGAGAGTGAGAAGATGCTGGAGGTGAGATCAGCGGATTATGACAGATGAAGTCTCAGAGTGACCTCCATGTTTAAACTGCTGCGTCTGTCCTCAGGTGTTGGGTCCTAAACCAGATCTGCCTGCCGGAGGATCTGATGACATCATAGCTGACGCTTCAAACAGGAAGATGGCAAAGCTCTACAAGGTGAGACACGCATGCTGTCTTCTTCTCTATCTAGTCTCATAATACTTCTCGGTATAGAGCGGTTGTCCACTTATTAGAAGGTTGGTGGCTCGATCCCCATCCCCGCGTCCTCTAAGGGGGCTGCCCACTGCTCCTCAGGAATGGGTCAAATGTAGAGAGAGAATTTTTACCATGGGGACAAAAGCATATAAAAAAAATAATAACTTTGCCAATAAGGCAAGTTAGATTCACTCTAAACTGTTCACTCCAAGTCGACACCTTTTACTCTTGAACATGGTGATCGGTGTCTTCTGGTAGCAGGAAATATAACTTTTGAGTTAAACAGAGTCATGAGAATTGTTAAAAAATGAATCTGTTTTTTGAAAAATCTGAGCACTATATTATGATGCACTTATTTCATGTTAGCTGTTATTTGACAGATTAAAAAGCAAGCATAATCTTTTTTTCAGCAGCTTATGGATTGCTAATTCTCATTAGAGTTACTCCTCATGCCTCTAATAAGTCCATTTTGACCATCTTCCCCCCTGCAGGTATCCAATGCCAGTGGAGGCATGACCATCGCTCTGGTGGCAGCAGAGAACCCGTTCTCCCAGAGCGCCCTGGAGTCCGGGGACTGCTTTATTCTGGACCACGGCTCCAATGGAAAGATTTTTGTCTGGAAAGGTCGGTGGAGGGTGCTGAGAGCTCAGGAGACCTTCAAACTCATCTGTTTCTTTACACTTCAGTTTTTGCACGGATAAAACAAACAAGATGTGACACATCAGTGAGCTTTAAAAGTGTTGTAAGGCTCAGACACGGCCAGGCTAGGTAGCTATTTAAGCAATGTGAAAAGAGGATGTTTCTTCTTTTTAGTCAGACCCCTACAGTTGTTATTAGTTTGTTATACAGCTCAGAAACTATTCTTCAATTTCAAAATTAAAATACTCACCACTGTTTATTTATTTATTTATTTATTATTTGTTTATTTATCTTTTTTTGGCTCGCAGGCAAAGACGCCAACATGGATGAGCGAAAGGCAGCGATGAAAGCAGCAGACGAGTTCATCAAGAAGATGGGCTATCCCAAACACACTCAGGTCCAGATCCTGCCGGAGATGGGCGAGAAGCCACTCTTCAAACAGTTCTTCAAAAACTGGCGGGACAAAGATCAGACAGAGGGACTGGGCGTGGCCTACATCGCTAACAGCATCGCCAAGATTGAGAAGGTGCCCTTCGATGCCGCCAGCCTGCACGACTCTGCCGCCATGGCCGCACAGCATGGCATGGTGGATGATGGCAGCGGAGAGAAACAGGTGAGAGGAAGGATCCTGGACATTTGGACTGCCTTCAGCTTCCTTAGAGACCTGGAGATTATGGGGGGACACTTTGGGAACTTGTCTTCTTTTAATCCAGTGTTTCATCTCAAGAAAGTTTCTGAAAGTTGATTTTCGAGAAGACAGAAATTAATGCAATTGCTTCGTTGGGGAAAGGAAAAGCCCAGGAGCTGCTGCTACCAGTACCTTCCCCTCCTGTAGGGGGCGCATGTTTTCCATGTGTAGAACAATGACTGTTGTGAAGAATCACAGTCTAAATATAGATTAGTGAGGGATTTATGATGACATATTAGGGCCATAAGGTGAAAAGAATAAAGCCAAAAAGGACGAAGCCGGGAGGTTGGTAATATTCGGAGAAAAAAAACAACTGAGATTAAAGTCATGCATTTACGAAGAAAAATGTGATATTCTCTGAGATTAAAGGTGCAAATATTCCTCATAAATTTGTGACTTTAATCTCAGAGTATTTTTTTCTAGTTTCTAGTTTTTCTAGCAAATGTATGAGTTCATATATCTCAGAGAATTCTCTTTTTTCATTTTATGAATTTAAATAAAATAAATACATTTAAGGCTTCAGTCTCAGAAAATCCTGACATTTTTCTCAGAATATTAACATTAATATTATGCCATCGTATTCAACACAAGGAGATTTGCATTTATACATTTTTGCTATGGTCCTATTGGTATTATACTGTGGAAATTATGTAGTGTAATATCTATGTAATTGTAGTAAATGGGATAAAACATTAATGATAGTCCTTAATTGCCACAGAGATTTTTCATTGTTCGTTTCTGGACAGATCTGGCGTATTGAGGGTTCCGACAAGGTGGCGGTGGATCCGTCCACATATGGACAGTTCTACGGAGGAGACAGTTACATCATTCTTTACAACTACCATCATGGAGGACGCCAGGGACACATTATCTACATGTGGTGAGAATACGGGAGACAGCTTGATGTCAGATAAAATTGAGTTAGGCAAGATTTAGTTCTAAAATAGTGTGCAGGTCATAACTGCCTGAAACCAGGCGAAAGCTGTCAATCAATGATTTAAACCTGTTAAATCGGCTTAAATTGTGAATATGAGATGTAGGACTAAAGGTCCATTTCATGACTCTCAAGTCTCTGGAAATCTACCTATACAAAAAACAGCAATGCCTGATTTGGAAGTTAAAGGTACCCTGTGGACTTTTTGACGACTGGTAAAATATTTCTAAAGCATGGGTTCCCATTTTATTTGAATTGCACACACACACACACACACACAGACAAGGAGGCATGTGCACAAGCTCTACCACATGGGCGACACGATACATATTCCCAAAATCTGAATGCAGAAATAATTTTGCTCACAAATTAACTCCAAAAAATGAAATAAATTCCTTTGAAGTGCTGAAATTAATGCAGCATTTTAATGCACAGGCAGTTTAACGTCTACATTTTGCAATTTTTTTTCAAATGGCTTCAAAAATGCAAAATCTACAGAAGCATATTGCATTCACTTGAGAAAAAAAACTTGCTCTGTTTTTCTGAATTAATGAATATAATTATGTCATTCAGAAAAACAGAGCAGAATTGTTTTTTTTCCATGAAAACTTATCTCAGAATTCTGAGATGATTTTCTCATTAATTCAGAAAAACAGGACAGAATTCTTTTTCTTAAGTGAATGCAATACGCTTCTGTAAAAATCTGCAATAGTCTAATGAAATTCCATGTTACTAGTCTAACAATTTAAAGGACTATTCTTTGGATAGAGTTAATTTCTTCTTCTTTCTTAATTATCAGATCAGTAAAAAAAAACCTGCAGAATTGGGAAATGAAAAACAAAAGGAATGAAGAAATTAGCAGGTTTGGAAGCCAGAGCTCAGAGGAACACGGCGAGGTTCAGTTTGTGCCTCTTGTAATGATGCATGAAACTGTTTTCCAGGCAGGGCGTGGACTCCAGTCAGGATGAAATCGGGGCGTCGGCGATCCTCAGTGCTCAGCTGGATGACGAGCTTGGCGGCGGTCCTGTGCAGGTAAACACATCGCCCCTTTAGTGAGCTTACAGTCATCTTATCCCCCATGTTATTAAAAACTCTCCTCTGGCTTAATCAGCGCAGCCGCCTCCTCCCTGACCTTTACATCCTGTCGCTCTTTCTCCTCTCCTTAATGGTTTCCTCACTGCTTCTTCTGTCCTCCTTGGTTCTGACCTTTTCTGTGTCTTCAGGTTGTTGGTGCTCCTGTAACCACTCAGGTATTTCCCCTTCATTCCTGCTCCTCATCCTCCCAAAATGACTCATATGATTTTGTCCAGAGCCAGCGACAAACAACGCCAATGTTCCAGATAGATAATGATGTCTTGTTGTCGACGGGGCCGTTATCTTCATTTTTCGGACTCTTTTAGTTAATGCGATAATCAGTTAAATCGAACGTACAGTGGAAGTAAACACAAACAGGACGCTCCAGTGTGGATGTTGTTGGGAGGTTCCCTCCTCCTCTGTCGCCTGCTCGGTCTGCTCCACATAAATAGCTGCCCTGTATCCGAACGCTGCAATATTATGATGACTTAAATCGCCAATGAGCGCTAACAGTAGGGTTAGAGGTCGTAAAAGCAGTGTGTAAACTGTTCAGAGTGAGTCCTGGCCCCGTACTCATAGAGTCGTCATTCATTTCTGTGTTCTGCTTTTGTGTGTGTCCTCACTTTGCATGTTCAACCTTCTACGTGTGTGTGTGTGTGTGTGTGTGTGTGTGTGTGTTAAAGGGTAGAGGGAGCTTTAAAAAGTAAGATACTTGATTTGTCAGTCTTGGTTGAATGTGTTTTCATACCGGAGGAGGACTGTGGATTCTGTCCCCATCACTTCATTAGCAGCATGTCCCTTAATGTCTGTATGAACAGCAATGAAAAAAGAGTTCACATGGACTCCTGACTGTTTGAAGACAGGCGTGTAACAGAATTGTGAGCCCATCCTTTAAAGTCTGAAATCTGCATCATCTGCACGAGCCATGTTTGTGTTTCTCCACATATTCCCCAGTTCTCATTTTCAAAATGGAGAGCATTGGTTTGTCAAACTAACCTCAACTTTACCCGGAGAGGAATGGGTACTGTCTATGTCACCCCCTGGCGTATAATGGGGGGGGTGACACAGCTATCGTTCTGTCCGTCCGACCATCTGTAACATTTTTGTCCAGCGCATAAGTGAAAAACCAAAACGTGGCAAACACATCAAACACATGCTGGAGTGGTGCCTTAAGCTGTTGAGAAAATTTTACAATTTGTATTTATTCCATTTCCATGGCAACAACTTTTACCTATTCTTAAAAGAGTGCTCTTGTTTTTGAAACACATCTTGTAAATTCTTTATTCTTAAACCAATAAATGTTGTATAAACACAAGAGCATTATCATTTTGTTTGGTGGAAACAAGGTAGTGAAGTTTGATCCTAGAGATGCCAGATGTTATATCAACGACCACAAATCAAACCAAAAGTCAGATATTTGATGGAACCATTGTTAATGCAAACATTAACATGTGTCAGGTTGTGTTATTTTTTATTTGCTCTGGTCTGACAGGCTCTAATTTTGGGTTAAAACCTGAAGCAAGGCTTTAATCGAGGAGGCCTGTGATTGGTTCCTGAGTGGAGAATATGCAAAGCAACCAAAGACGAGGAATCTGACAATTACTGAAAGAGAATTTTAAAATGAGATATGAGAGGCTGCAGACCGCAGAGACTATAGCCTGATTCCACAAACCACCTTGTGGCACACAGTGAACATGTGTCTCAGCTGTGAGCTGCCATCTTGTGTCTGTAGTCGGGATTGCAGGAGTCTTATAAGGATCTGCCTGGTGTGATTAGGCTCCACCACTTTGGAATAATAATAATAATAATAATAATAACCACACTGTCAGAATGCTTGCATGCAAACTGAATGACTGTGACAACAATCTTGTCATTCGGGAAGTTTAATTTTGCCGTTTGCGTGCCAGGTGAGGGTGGTGCAGGGGAAAGAGCCGGCCCATCTGATGAGTCTGTTCGGAAGCCAGCCCATGGTGGTGTACAAGGGAGGAACGTCCAGAGATGGAGGTCAGTCTGCTCCCGCAGAGACGCGACTCTTCCAGGTGCGCTCCAACTCTGCAGGACACACCAGAGCCGTGGAGGTAAGAGAACAGACGTCAGTCGCTTTCTAACTTTATCACTGCTGCCGGTGGTGTAAAGGATAAGTCTGGTGATATTTGATCATTTCTTACTGTTAACAAATCCCCCGAAAAGACCAAAACCAACGATCCCATTAAGAAGTATCGTCTGCGGAGCTGAAGCTTGGGTTTTCATATCTGTCTGCACTGCAGAGCTTCTTCTTATTGATAGAAGAAAAAAAAAATCAGTGAGACACACTGTAGCACATATCCTTTTGTTTTAATTAACACTGCCACTTTTTATTAATTTATTAGACACAAGCAAACAATCCTGCTGCCAGAAATAGTAACAAATATGTATTAATCCGCTGCTGGAAATAGTCCCCAACAACGCAGTGACCAGCTGTCTCATGAGGCTTTTCTAAATAGAAGTGTTTATCTGTGGCCAGACTCACATCAATGGTTTTTGTCTTTGTATGGAAATGTTTAAAAAAATAAAATAAAATATAGAAACAACACCAGCCTTATCCTTAAATATCAAAAATAAACACTGCGTTTCTGTTACTTTTTTTTTTCAAATCTCTTACTTTTTGTGCATCAAGAAAGAAGAAAATACATTTTTAGCCATCAAGGATTTTCCTCCCTCTGTGCCAGGGATAGCTGTGGCTGGATGGGTTCTGTTTTCGGGTTGTCTATCCGTCCTTCCATCCGTAAATCTACGTCCAATCCTCGTGAATGCAATATCTCAGGAAGGCCTTCAGGGACTTTCTTCAAATTTAGCACAAATGTCCTCTTGGACTCAAAGATGACCTGATGAGAATTTGGTGGTCAGACGTCACAATTCAAGCATTCATGCGCTTATTATGACAACGTCTCACACAAATGGCTAATAAGAGAAAATGATGAAGTCAACATTTTATATTCAAGAGGTCAGCTTAGCTGTAACATCATAATGTTTTACAAATTCACCTTTTTTGGCCATTATTTAACACCATACCTCAGGAGCAGAGGACAGATTATGACCATGTTTCATATTTGGGTGGATTCCAAATTTCTTTTCTGTGCTGTCGGTTTGAAGATGTGTGTGAAGCATCCACCTTTTAGAATTTGTAGCTTCCTTGAAGCAGCATCCATCTTTGAAGTATCGTAGAAGTATTTGTTTTGCTGATATTGATCTCCAGGTGATTGGCGTTACGCCATATCAGTTCTATGAATCTAGACAAACATGGATGTGAACAGAAGCGTGACAGATTAAAACACCAGCGCGACCATAGTAACCTATAATATCTCTGCGTCCATGCAGGTTGACGCTGTGTCATCCCAGCTGAACTCCAATGATGCTTTTATTCTGGTGACCCCTGGAGGCTCCTTCCTGTGGGTGGGAGTGGGCGCCAGTGACACAGAGAAGCAGGGAGCCCAGCAGCTGTGTGACATCCTGGGAGTGTCGGCATCGGCGCTGTCAGAGGGAGGAGAGACAGGTGAGGAAAAGTGACGAGGACTGATCAGAGCTGTGTCTGAGTCGGATACAAAGTCTGGTCCAGCTTTTAAAAAGTAAAAACTTGTGACAAACAAAGAAGGCTGTTGTTCTGTTTCTGGGACTCTGTGAAAAGTGACCACAGTAAACATTCACATGAGAAACCCGCTGGCTTTGTCACATGGTAAATGATGTGTAATTAATTACCTTAAACACGTACCATTGAACACGTTATGATTCAAAATTCATATAAAATGAAAAACAAACACTTTCTGTACTTTATTGGATGCCTTTAAATGATCAATCAATCAGTCATTATTTGGTATTGATCAATAATGGATTACATTACTGTGTAGAAATAAACCCAATGAGATTTACCACCAACTCTGAAGCTCTGTGGAGCTTTTCAACATCTTTGAGGTCATAATTTGTGTTTTACAGCAGATGTACGACTGTATGTCTCAGAGCCCACAGCATAATTATAAGTAACACAGCCAGGCAGGGATTAACAGTACAAAAAGTTAGCTATTAGCTAAAGAACATATAAATATATAAGTAAATATAAATATATAATAAAATAGATTAGCAGCTTAATAGCCAGATATTGTTTTCAGGAGATGATGGAGACCAAACCAGATAAAAGGAGAGAGGGAATATTGACTGACTGTTTATGTGTCTGTTGGATGTGCAAAAAGGAGGGATGTGCATTTTCAGCTTGTCCTTCTTCTTGAACTTGCCAAAAAATGTTATAGTGCAGTTTTAAAACAGTAGTTTGTGGGAAATATGATACAGGCTAAAGTTATATAAGCAGATATGTGCTTTTAAGCGTCCACTAAATGTGACACCAGTCATCGCCAGTTAGCTTAGAAATAGTCTTCTTCCACATGCCCAGGAAAAAACCTGTTTTTCTTCTTCTTTTTTTTTACACATTAAACAAAGTAGATGCCACCACAGGCATCCAAATGTAAACTGGATACAGCATCAGAGGCAGGGCCTCATTCATTCCTATGAAATCTGCTCAGTGAAGCTAAAAAAAAGGTTGACGTCTGGGTATAAAATTACTCGGATCTTCCACATAGCTTCTGCACCCTGGGGCCCAGATAATATGTGCACAAGAAGCTTCTGCACCCTGGGGCCCAGATAATATGTGCACAAGAAGCTTCTGCACCCTGGGGCCCAGATAATATGTGCACAAGAGAAACACTGCCGTCTCATTTAGCCTTACTTGGATTAAACGATTTAATCATGCAGCTCTTCAAGAGCTTTTTAAATGTTACGAGACCAAATGGGTCAAATTCCAATATAGAAACGAGTCATTTGTGGGGGGGTTGTGTAAAACCATATCCACTGTTACACAGCTGCTTCTTTCACAATGTGTGTTTCATCTTCACAGACCAGTTCTGGGAGGCTCTGGGAGGAAAGACAGAGTATCGCACATCTACCCGACTCAAGGACAACATGGACAGCCATCCACCCAGACTCTTCGCCTGCTCCAATAAGACAGGAAACTTCATCGTAAGTCTCAGGTTTCAGAGGATGATTTCACAGAAGGGAACCCTTCTGATAGGCAGGGTTTGAGATAAACACTGCCCAGACCTCATTATTATTAATAACAGCTTGCCTTTCCAGAATGAAATATTCTGGATAATCCACAGAACTGCCAGATTTCACTGGAGAAGAAATCGATCTGTTTAATCAGACTGAATGAAATGAATGTGAATGTGTCAGTTTCCAGTCCAAAGACCTCTGTGCACACATTGCATTCATACTGCTCCACTAAATCCTTCTCGTCCTCTCAGATCGAGGAGGTACCTGGGGAGATAACCCAAGATGACCTCGCCACTGATGATGTCATGATCCTCGACACCTGGGAGCAGGTAAGGAAACCAGAGCTTTAAATACTAAAAGCCGTACTGTGGGGATTTAGAGCACAGTCATTACATGGAGAGAAATAAATGTTGTTAAAACTGTCTTATGTTTAGGTGTTCGTCTGGATCGGAAATGAGGCCCAGGAGGAAGAGAAGACCGAAGCAATGGCGTCTGGTAAAGACACAAACAACACATTATTAAAAAATGTTATTGAATATTTTTAAAAATGACTAAATATGTGGCACTTTATAGTTAAAATCATATGGATCTGCAAAGTGAAAAAGGGAAATCTCAATCTCTGAGATTGTTTACAGAATATTCATAATTTTTTTGACAGCCCTTTATAAAAAACAAGTTGATGAGTCACAAAAACTTATTTTAGGATGATTAAATTATTAAATTAGGCACTATATCAGATTACTTAGTTTGATTTACTCAGTGGCTGGTCTTGAGTTTCCGTGGTATCATATAAAATCTATTTTTAAAGAGAAACTAGAATTCTTGGCACAGTCTTCATTGTTGAGAGGTGACACTAATCAGTAGAGAACACAAAAGGACACAACTTGTATGTAAAGGGATGTTTGAGTTCATTCACTCTTATTCCTACATTAGTGAGCTTCACATGTGCTTGTAGGTCATTTTTCAACATTGGACAGGTCCTGGCTAACTGTTTCCAGTCTTCTATGCGAAGCTAATTGCCTCCTAGCTCTGGCTTCTTATCTAGCTTACAGACATGGCAGTGGTATAAATGTTTTCTAAATTTCTATCTAAATGTCGGGAAGCTAAAAATAGAATTCTCCAAAATGTTGAAGTATTCCTTTCTGTAGATTAGGGGGCAAGATGTTCTCATTTAGCGTAGATATTTTTGTTTTTTACGCATTCATCTCTCATTAATACAATTTTCCAATGTTTATTGAAGCAGTTTTTACAGTTCGCTGCTGGCAGAAATGATCTGATCCAGTGGCGGATCTACAATTTTTCTAAATCAGGGGCCACATTTTTTACAGAGGGGCCAACTATATGTCCAACATTCATGCACATTTCCTTATTCAGTAAGATGTAGACACAGAATATTTCACCAGTCATTCATTGTTTGCTGTTGGCTCCATAGCTTTTAGTAAAGACACACGTAATTGAATATATTATGCAAATTGTGCCTTTTTCAAACACATTTTGTACATCAAAAAAGTTGAGCAATTATTGAATTTTAAATTATGATATAAATATAAAACATGACACTTTTTTCCAATTATGTAATACATAAAATAATTTAAAAACATTTTTTTACACTAAAGAAAACTTATATACTATATTACAGCATACACTACAGTTTAGAGGAGAAAAACTTGTAAACAAACAGAAAAAAAAAAGACAAACAAGTGCCAGGACAGGGGCACTTCAGGGGCCAATCAGAATTCAGCTGGGGCCAGTGCCCCTCTGGCCCCGCCCCTGATCTGATCACATTTTTGGCTGTACATACTGAAGTCCCTTAGAGTTGTGATACACTGCTTCCCTTTCTATTTACTTAACTGCAAGCAAATACATGTGCATGTGCGGTTCAGGTTTTCCTAATGACTAGCAGTAATTCAAGTTTTTCCTGATCTCCTCCAGCGGTCCGTTACATAGAGACGGATCCGGCCAACAGAGACCACAGGACGCCCATCGTCAAGATCAAGCAGAGCTTCGAGCCGCCGACCTTCACTGGCTGGTTCCTGGGCTGGGACCACGAATACTGGACCAGCGACCCGCTGGAGCGCGCTATGGCTCAACTGGCCATGTGAGGTCTCACCTGACCCCCCTTCCTTCCTTCCTTCCTTCCCCATCAGCTCCCACCTTTGCCCCCCCCCTGCTACACTGCAAGCACTGAGCTCCAATCAGACTTTTTACCTACCAAAGCCCCCTGAGAATGAGAGGAGTTTGTTTTTTTTCTTTTTAAGAGATAGACGTCTATGAAGAAGTGTTTGAACTCACTTGGTCCCACTTGCTACATTGATGCCTTTACACCCGATATGAAACTAACCAATAGTGCTCCAGTGCATACACAGGCCTCCTGTAGGGCTTTGCACTAAAGTCTGCTTCTATGACTTTTACTGTAACCAGGTTTCTCATTTATTTTATATATGTTGATAATTTAACCTGTTCACTAGTGAAATGCAATGAACATTGGACCTTACTGCCAAGAAAACTCAACAACAGATGCCTTAATATTCTTTTTTAGTTTACAGTGCTTTTTAAAAAAAAAGGTACCTTTACAGGTATGTTGTTGTTGCCTCTTGAAATATTTATTTTTGAAATACAAAACAAAAGCCAGATTCATGCCCAGGTAGGAAACTGCAGGTGCCAATATTAAATCTGAAACAGACGCTTTGCTGCTTTTTTTTATCCAGTTTAAATCTTCTGTGACACTTCCTCTGCTTTATTTCAATAAACCCAAATGAAACATGTAAACGCGTCTGTTCTGCCTCTGCTTTTACACAAACTCAATAGCAACACTGATCTGAAAATAATGACATCCATAGCCAGGCCTGCTTTTTTGATAGAATCTTTATTTAATGTCTGACGTGTGCGTTTTGTTGAGAAAAAACATATTAAAGATGAGCAAACTTTACAGAAAATATTGCCAGTTGCAAAAACAAGTCAAATTCTGAACAAAACGTCAACATTTATGCATAATATTCTTTACATTTGATTCCTTCTTATAGACAGCCAAACACAGACCTAAAAACAAAGGTGAAACATTACTGAGTGGCTGCCCAGGGATGTATGTGAACAACTTCTTGTTTCCCTCAATAACAGACTTAAAGAGCTCAGAACTCAGCTTAACTCAGGATGGGTCAACGGCAATAACTCAAATATACAGGAGATTCTGTAGTAACAGCCATCGTATTCCATACCAAAAGGGAATAAAGACAGACTAGCAACACTTCAAACTTGGGTTCAGATGACGACCCATCTGGACACAGCTAAACTATAACACACCTCATATGAGTGTGTATACTGTATAGATTTATATATGCATATATATATAGTAACAGTTCTTAGACACAAATACACTGGACACTGTAACATACGTTAAACCAACACTCCTGTCCTTTGTATGTCTAAAGGACAAATAGAAAGGACAAATATAACAGCTATAACCTTAGATATATAATTTGTTTACCTATTTGGCTTATTTGTTTACACCCACAAAGAACATATATGATATAATATTGTAAAAAAAGAAAAAGAAAAAAAAGGTAAATAAATTCATTCAGTGGTTTTCATTTGAGATTCATAGAAATATAGTATTTGCCTGTAAAATGAAACGATGGCAGTAAGTTAAGGCTTTTGGTAGACAGAGTTGCGATACTTCTCCTTCTACTAAGCAGTAAAACCAGACAAGGGGTGGACAACATAGTACAACTATTAACTAGAACTAAAAACTGACAGTTCTAAATATAACAAGCATCAAGCATACTGTAAACATGTATGAATAACTTTCCAAATGACGATCAACATCTCAGCCAGGTTTTTAGTTTTTGTCTTGGACAGAAAGTGTGTGTCACTGCTTTTCAGCTGGTGTGTGCTGTGACAGAGCAAAGCCAACATGGAGAGTGGTGCAGGTTAAGTACAGTAAAGCGTATACTGTATGCCTTTGCATGTAGTGATGAAGTTGGAATGAGATTTACACTTAAAAAAGAAAAAAAAAAAGAGTCAGTGAGAACATGTGATGGCACACTTAACAACTAAAAATACATTTAGTTTGGTTTTGAGATTGGGAATAAAGCCATTAGAGTCTTTGTGTTGTAATCATGACAATACTTTTGCATCTAAAATGATTGCAGCACTATGATCCTGGCAGTGGTTTCAGTAGCACCACCACATCAGGAGATATTAGATATAGAAGCACAAGAATGTGTGTGTGTGTGTGTGTGTGTGTAAGGCCACATATCCAGCAGGCACTTTTACTTTAAATTGTCTGAATGGATGATGGGACAGTTGGAACACCCTGCTTCTACATTTTATAGCCTCACACAGTCCAACAATAAACCTGCAGGATAAAAAGTTAAACCACCTACTGCACTGTGGCTGTTTCTAGTTACATCTCATACAAACTACTGACTCCATTCGGTCAGTGGTTAGCTCTAGCTGACGGCTATAGACTTTGCTGTATTTCTGGCACTGTTGGCTCTGTTGTGGCTCAGCCGACTGATAATGGAATGAAGTAGCCAAACATTAGTTTGCTTGAAAATGACTGGTTAGCTTGCGCTGCTGTTATCTAGCAGACATAAAACATCTGAATGTGGGCTGGCTGTCAGTTACTGGTTTTGAGGTGTCTTTGAATGCAACTATGGTGAGGCGATTAAAAGCCTTTAAACAGCTTGGTGCATCATGGGGCACCAGGGTCATTCTAGCACTGCTGGTTTAGCGACCTACTTAAACGAAACAGGGTTGAATATGTTCATGTGTCTCAGTGATGCATGCTGTTAGTGTAATAGCTAACCCTGTGTTTTGAGATCGCCCTTAATGTTTGATGAAACCCTGCATCATCTCCATTGGAAGCGGGAAAATGATGGTGGAGTTCTTCTCGGCAGCGATGGTGTTGAGGGTCTGAAGGTAGCGCAGCTGCAGGGCTGACGGAGACTCTGCAATCACCAGGGAGGCCTCCTTCAGGGCCCGCGACGCGTTCATCTCTCCCTCTGCTGCGATCACCTTGAGAGGGGCAACAGGAGGAAAGACAAGTGAATGAATGAGACAGAGGGTGGGGGAAGAAACACCGCACTTTGTGATCTGTTTTTTTTTTAGCAGCATTAAACCAATATGTTGAGGTAGAAATGACATTAATTCTGCAATGCTTTGGGATCATTTCCCCCAATTCATCAGATGGATGTGGTGAAGAAAAGCGACTCGTGATGTTTGAGAGAGGACGTCCTCCTTTAAAACAGAACCACCTTACCTTGGCTCTGGCCTCACGGGTGGCCTCAGCCTCAGCAGCCATGGCTCTCTGGAGCTGGAGGGGCAGCTTGACGTCTTTGATCTCCACCCGCTCCACCTTGATCCCCCAGTCATCTGTGGCATCATCCAGAGTGGACTGAGGAGACAGAGAGACAACACAGTCTCTATTGAATATATCTCATTTGGTGTTTGACACAAGCAAATTTTTCATATTTTTTGGGGCCACATTTTGATAAAGTGAGTGAAAGGGAAACTCCAAGAGGTTCCTTTTGTCAAAGATGAAGATCAGCCCTCAAGTCCTCTTTTATTAATGACAGATGTGTTGCGTTCTTTCCAACAACATCCAGCAGATGGAGCTCCACCTGGGTGGGTGTTAATATTCTGTGCCAAGTTTGAGTAAATGTGTGTAAAAAGAAAGGGTTAATCAAACATGGATGATGGTTGTTGAGAATATCCACTCAGTAGCATACAATCCTGAAAACAAAAGCTGCAAAACTCTACAAGTATCATAGTACTTCAGTGATTTTAAAGACACAATTGTGGTGTTGTGTAGATTACACATCTTATTTCCACTTCCATGTATTGATTATTTCATGCAGGATGTTTTCAGATCAACAACTACACATTAGCGGCCTTGTAGACATAAAAATCAAACTCTGTACTTTGTAAAGAGGCAGTGTTGCAGAAAGGGGCCTTGTTTTTTAGCCAGAGGCTATGCTGTGCTGCAATGCACAATTTGCCCTTTGCAAGTGGGATGGTGAACTGTAAATGTAAATGCTGGTGTGAGGACAACCCCATCTCGCATATTAACGGTGCCTCCACCTTTATCCACATCGGTGTCAAAATAATTGGTGTGCTCCAATACTAAACACAGAGTATATTTGTGATGAATGAACGAGTGGCTGGCCGCTGGCAAACCTTGTGACTGTGTGCGCATCAGAAATAAATATTTCATACATTACAAAGGCTCAGCGTTAACTGGAAATTAAAGTTTCATGAATAAACAAATGGTTGAACTCAAAGCCAAACTAACAGCCGTTCTCTACATGGAATACAGGATTACCAAATGTTTTAAAGCTGATGCACGTTTTTAACCACAGTTTGTTAGTTTAACTCAGGAGTTCAGGCAAACCTGGCTCTAAGCGAGGAGGCACCGTAATCCTCCATTCTGTTTTCTCTGAGTCGGTTTGTCTTATTGGAGCCTCATATTATTGACTACATTTCTTTTTACTCACTACAGAATAGGTTTCTGTGTAATTCCTTGGTGTGCAATACGACAGGATTCCGGCCTCATTCACAACGTTTTGTTTTCTAACAATCACAGGACGGAATGTCAAAGCGATGGCTCTGGAAGGATGTCCATCACCAATCATTACGGAAATGATACGTTAATGCAAGTGACAAGCTTGAAGTTTCTTTTGTTTCCTTGAAAGCAATGGTGACAATAGTAGAGTTTGCAGGTCAGAGAACCAAAACAATGAGCTATAAAAGGCTACGAGGCTCTGGAGAGCTGAGGGGAATGGCAGAGTTGGGTGATCACTTTCTGTGGGTCTGACATGAGAGACACATTTAATATTTGATTATTTATACCTACACATCCCTCAGAGGTTATCCACAGAAATATTTACTGGAGGAAAGCCAGCAAGCAATATAAAGAGAAGACTGAACGTGGGCAACAGAACAGATATAAAGCCAGATCTCTGAGAGTCACACCAACAACACAAGCTATGAAAGCTGTGGAAAGATGTAGAAAAAGGGTTAAAAAAAGAGGAAAAAAACCTGTTACATGGCATATTAGATTACTGTTTTAAATAGATGACATACCACAGAGGCATGTACTCGGTCTGTCACTTTTTCAAGAATTGTAAAAAAGGTTTTGCGAACTCCAACTCAATATAATGAATTCAAATTAATTCAAATTCACCCCATATAGTGTCAACCATGAGTAAGCAAGTGTGCCTACGCCCATGTATGCGTAAAGCATGCACCAGTGGTCAGAGAGCGTCTGACACAGTTGTATCTTGTACAGTTGGTGTTGCTCCACTTATTTCTGTTGCATCAGCTACCAGGTGAGTTCTCAGATCCGCTGCTTCTTTTCCACAGAGTCAGCAAACATCCTTGGTAATTCTTTGGAATACATCATGCTAATGGTGAATATTAAGAGCACCCTCATTAATATACTGCAAATTTTGAATTCAAACACTCTAGGGGAAGTCTGAGTTCAAACTTTTTCCCATGCTCAAAAACAAAAACCTGAAGTAATGACTGGTAATTCTGAGATGAACATTAGAACTAGCATCTTAACTCGGATCATAGTGCCGACTAGCAGCATGCATAACAGCTAATGTGCTCTACCTGCATGCTGTGTGCGATTTCCTCACGGTCGGACAGGATCTCTGCCAGATTCTTGGTGCCCAGGACGTTCCTCAGGGTGGTCTGGGCCAACAGTCGGGTAGCAGCATCTGCATTAGTGATGTTAGCCACAGCAAGAGTAGCATTCTGGACCCGGTAGTACACCACGCCATCAACGCTCACTGTCACAGAGTCTTTGGTCAAAACCTGTGAGCGGGACAGCGATCGAAGACACAAGTTGGGGAATGAAAGGTAGAAACTGGTACATCTAAGGGGAGAACGTTTTTATGGAAACATTCAAAGGCTTTCAATGCATTACTGGTGAGCCGTTATTACACTATTATTTTGAAGTCCTTTGAATTTCTGTGAGTGCGACAATCTAGTTGCTTACTGTAATTGGGAGGGTGCATGTCATACCTCTTGCGGTGGGATGTCGAAGGTGATGGTGCGCATGTCCACATTAATAAAGCTGTCAGTGCACGGCAAGATGAAGAACAGCCCTGTGGAATCACAAGAATGCAAATAGTTGGAACAAAGACTAAAGCCCCTGTAAACACAATAATGAGGACGTGTCTTCACAAATATTTGAAAACACCGGGATGAATGAAAGACGGGCAGGAGGCCAAGTCAAGCTCTCTTCATAAGACTGCAGCTGTGCTGACAGTGAGGCAAAGCTGTGGATATTTGCAGCTTTCATAAGCTCTTTTCAAGTGACAGTGATTGAAATAGCGCATTAAACAATACTAGGCATGTGCCTGAGTTAAACAGACATGTGCTAGGTGTGCAATCATTTAGCAAACATTAATGCCACACCAGCTACAGACTAGTGGGCTGCATTTCCTGTCAGGATGTTGGGCATTTAAGTAATGAGATCACAGCCATCTGTTCCAGAGGGGGAAATCAGGACAACAGCAACACTTGTATCGTGGCATTTCCAGCATTCCACAATTATATTGCTTGTCAGACCAGTAAAGACTCAGACTCTCTGGTAAACTGTTTTGTGAAGTAGTGGAAAATTCCATCGTTAAGGACGCACATCCCTGTATACAGATGTAAAATGTTCTACAAACAAACATTTCATTTTATGATGAAGTATCCCCTTGAGCCTGTTTCACACTAAATTCACATGAAAAGCTCTAATCGCCATTTTTAACAGCTGCTGTAGATGGAGAGGGAGCCAGATTTGGAGCGTGAGTGTGAGGGGCATTATAGGAAACCAAATGCTGAATTCAACTTTGGCACTGGCTCTTGGGGTCCCACGTGAATGTGAAGTCTGCTGGCAGAGAGCTATTATTACCACACTCTGTCATAAACAAGGCCCCCGGGCACTCCAAGTAGTCACATTTCAGCATTTTGAGAGGACACTGTCTGGTTTTTTAGATTCTATGAAACAGGAGATCAAAGCTTAAGAGACAGGGACTGATGAGATGTATGCCTTATGGGAGGTCTGCATTTTTTGACTTAAATCTCTGCCTTTCAAAAACAGAAGTCACATCAATGAGAATAGAATGATTCAGGCATTCAGACAGTGAAGTGACATGCAGTAGCACCGGCAGCCATATAGTTCTGTGGACTGGGAGCCTCCATGTGGGCCACAGTGAGTATGTTGGGGTTCATCTATGTGGCAGAGTGCCTAATGGTTGAACTGTGAGGTGGGATATTCTTTTGTTATAATGAGACCTATATATTTCCACCCATTTTTAATTTGGACATTGATTTCCCTTTTGTCTTCCTGCCCACTATCAGGAAGGGGATGGGTGGGAAAGTACAGTACGCTTGTGCACCGTTTAAGATTCTTAAAGGCCGACAATGTAGGACAGTCTGGCTATCAAAGACTTTCCCCCCTGACTGATGCATCTGAAAAACGTTGAATCTGAAAAATGTTTAAGAAACACATATTCCACACAGGATGAATCCAAATGACTCCAGTGATTCCCTAACCTTCCCACTTATGCCAGCAGTAGATCGGAGTTTTAACTCATCCTGTGAACAACCTCAATATGAACAAAATAGATTGGCACAAAATTTGATACAGACAACCAAGGAGACGAGATGATATATCCTCACAAGACGAGATGATATATCCTCACAACTCTTGATCTCCTGACCTTTCCTCTAGCATAGGGGTCACCAATTAGCAGCCTGCAAGCAAAGTCCAGAATCTGAGAGGCTTCTGCCTGGACTGCAAAGCCTTTTGACGCAAGATAACCTATTTGTAACTTTTTGCCAGCAAAAGGGATTTTTTGATTTTGACAACTTGAGCCTTGAAGAGCAGCTCCTTCTTTTTTTTAATTCGAAATCCCTTTCTGATCAGAAATGTCACCACATTTTCACAGGAGGTTAAACAAATCTACAGGTGGGCAGATACTGGATCTCTACAGATGGAACTTATTGATCTGCAAGCAAATGTGGCATTGAGAAAGCAGAGTGGAACTTTCTGACTGAATTTTTTGGGAGAGACAATGCATGTGAATGAACATATGAAACTTGAGTTGTTTGATTTCTTATTTAAGCTAAAGGTTTTTTTGCTTCCATCTTTAAGTGATTGTTAAGCTCAGTTCAGCCTAAAAGAGACTTTATTTAGTTCTCCTTTGAAGATGTTGTGTTTTTATGGACTTAAAATTATTTATTTAAAATGCAAATTTAGATTTGTCCTGTATAGGCATTGTATTTCTGCCTGTTTAAAGTTCATCAATATTTTGGGATCTTTACCAAAGCAGCCTGGACGACAGAGAACGTATTCTAAAACAAGCATA
The DNA here is from genome assembly GCA_037577475.1 of Chaunax sp. Z400. Classification (NCBI taxonomy): domain Eukaryota; kingdom Metazoa; phylum Chordata; class Actinopteri; order Lophiiformes; family Chaunacidae; genus Chaunax; species Chaunax sp. Z400. The sequence goes on from CM075199.1 coordinate 4,673,612, forward strand.
TTTTTATTAAGATTAGTTATGCCAAAAATATGTTAGTGAACATTTCTTAACTAAGACACGTTAATGACTGTAAGACTGGGTACATGCAGACACTGGTACCATACTTTAATTAAAGAACTGAAGATGTGGATGCTTAAAAATATATGGTGGTGTATGAAAAATGGTCTGACCTGGTCCTTTGGCTCCTCCTCGCAAAATGCGCCCCAGGCGAAAGATAATGGCTCGTTCGTACTCTTTCACGATCTGTTTAGAGACAAATCACATCAGTGGTTTGGACACGAGTCTTTTCTTTCTCTTATTTGAAATTCTACAAACATAATTGGACGTTGAGATAAGCGTATGTATGCTGATCTTGAAAAGTCATAAAGCAATTACTCTAACTGAGGATAACTTTATACTGAGTGAATGCAAAACAACGGTTCAGATTCTAAAGGCTGTTAAATTACTACATACGATACAGTCTACAGTACAAACTCTTGAATTTCCTAAATTCACCTGAGTGAAGAATGTATGCCTCCTCCTCGATAATTTACTTTACTATACCAGTCAACTTTGCTTGCAAAATGAAAAATAAACAGAATATGACCAGCAGCAAACCTTAATGCACATCCATATGGAGATGGGCAGGGTAATCAGCATGAGAAGAAGGGAAAACCCAACCAACAGCCAGCCACAGAAGCCAATGCCAGAGTCTGGATTCTCCAAAGCTGGGGGGGACGAAGACAAACACATGCACAGAAAATAAATTCAACTGATTCAAATCATCATTCGTGGGAATGTGTAAATTTAGTATGTTTGCAAACAGCTGTTCAAAAAGCAGATCATCCCAGATGCAACTCTTAATATTCTTTTACTAAAAACCTTAATGTATAATCCAATCATCCTTTAGAGAAATGTTTATCCACGTCTGAGTTTCCGCCTTTTGTAAATGGGTAACTCCAGTTAGGATTATAATCAGCCCTGCCACACATTCAATGGTCTCAGACATTTATTAAACTGGTAGTCACATCAGCATCACAGCCAACAGCATTTAGTTCAGCCAAATGCAACAATGAATGATATCCGTACCTTCAATATCAGGTATAACATGCCTGGCTGTACCTACAGACAGAATTAGAAGTCAAAACGCCATTGAACGATTTGCAATAGCGTTACACTGGATATGCATGGGTTAACATTCAGTTACTAATACATGGTATAAATACTTTAGTAAATACTTAAGAGTTAAGGAAGCAAGTTGCAGTGATATAAACAAAATGTACTGGATTATTGCTAATGAGGTTTTTCCATCTCTATTGACATAATCCTGACAACAGGGCTTCACTTACTGACCGCACCCAGTGATCAAGGCTAAATCCAGTTGGTTTAAAACAAGCAGGTTAATTATAAATTCGTTGACATGAACAACAATCTAGTTAACCTGCTATTTCAGGATGTAAGTGGAAAGTGTATGGTAAGCTAAATTTATCACATAAGATAATACTTGGCTATGAACCCAACCTTTGGGAAAGCAGATGTCTGCACAGTTTATTTTAGAAGCACCAAAAGTTATTTTATTGCATTTTTAAGAAGTGTTTATTTGGCACCGACAGGTTTAACTCTCAAAAGACGTTTTTCCGTTCAATTATTTACATTAAAGAAGACAACATCACTAGCTTACTGTTGGCTCTCGAGTAAGTATGCTAATATCCATTAGCATTGGATTTGCCAATGTTAGCAAGCATTCACGAGCAGCGGTTCACTGCTAACACTACATTTGCAGGATTTTAACACTAGACGAACATGCTAAGCTACTTCACTGGCGATTCGGTTTACTCATAATGGCCTTTGTGGCCAAGCGTCCCTAAATAGCACACTTCTAAAGTGAGCGTCGCTCACCTGCTTGACGTTCTGGTCTTCTGGATCCTTTCATGGACATTTCTTCGTGGTCGGTAAGCATAGTTAACGTCGAATAAAATAAATAACTTCAGCGGAGACTGCGATCAAGGCCTGTGTACTGGGCGGACTGTGTCCCTATATGCCCCACCGCTCAGAGAAGGGGCTGGTTCTTCTTCTCTCAGATTACTGGCTTGAGCTAGTTTACCCTAAACTTTGACTTGTAGGTGCTGTGACGCAGAATGATTTCTGTGCGTGGGCGCGGCTCAGCCTTAAAAAACAAACCGTCTCTGTAACAGAAGAGGCAATGACATTTGTTTTTCGAACATTTCGTATATGTCACAATTAACCAGCCAAAGAGGTTTAAGCACTGCTTAACAAGGTGGGATCCAGGGACCCCCAGGGGTCCTTTAGGGACCTCCACAGGGTCTTCAGCTTAAAGGAGAATCATTTCTTTTCACTATATTTCCATTAATAAGTAACACAATGACAGAATGCATTAGTAATTTGGTCATGATATTCATACTCTTTTTGTAATAAAATATCTAAAAGTAAAACCTTATCAAATGCAGTCTAATTTGGGTCAGTTTATCGGACCTTGACATGCAAAAGTTTGACAACCTCTGACCTCGATGTCTTTGATTAATGGATTCCTAGTGTTAGATTACGTCCCATACTTACGTACTTATTACTACTACTACTACTATTACTTGAATAATAATAATAATAATAATAATAATAATAATAATAATAATAATAATAAAATACCTGTGCTGAAAACATCTAGGTTAGTGCTTAGAGCTTTAGTGATAGGCTACCAAGAAAAAAATAGTTGAGGTACTCTCCCATGTTTGGTTTGCTGCAGTCTGGATAGTTATATCCACAAGTACACTGTGGATTCTAAAAAATATGCTGTAACCCACCAACAGCAAGCAGTAGCACGATATTCTAGGTTGAGGTCTCAGAGGGCAATTTTTAACAGCTTCTCCACATACCAATGGTGGGAATACAGCTGTCTGTCGCAACTGGCATCCAAACAATCTCTGCCGGCCATTTACAGACCACAGGAAGCATGTGAAGCAGCTTCCATTAATAACGCCTAAAACTTTTTTCTGTTACACTTCTGTCCAGTTTGCCTTTTCATGTTCAGTTTTAATGGCTGCCTGACACCTGTGAGGTTGTTTATTGAGATATCAGCCAAGCCATTTCTGACCACAGTGCACCTCCACTTCGACTGCATACCTGTTTCTATCCAGCTCTCCAGCAAGTTTGAGAAAATGTAGAAATGTCATCAGATATAACGCATTAGCTTGATTTTGGCTTGTCACTTGACCTGCGGTGAATAAAGAGGTTTACACATTACAAGTGGCTACAGAACATTAACAAGGACAGCACCTTTTTAAGACATGTATTTGAGAGGGCTGGACATGCATTATGAGAATGGATAATAAAAGCAAATGAACCCACTGACATATCTGAAGCATCAACAAGCCTTAGAAAGACAATGAGCACTTGAGTCATGGGAGTGACCATGCATGGGCACGGCATCTCGTGTCAGAAAATTTCACAGCTGTGGGTTGTTGCCATTGCCAATTGGAACATTTCTATTATTATTTAGTATTGCATATCTTCTTGTTTTTATTTATTACACAAATGACGCCACAGGATCTGCCATACTCCTCTTTGCTATATCCCACTCCATCGCTATGGTTTCTCCCCCGTCAGTTCTGGCAAACCAATCTTTGGTGGTTGACATAAAACACATGTGTGCCAGACATTTAAAACCTTTAGTATGCACTAAAATGTATATCATTTATCTGACAGTGATAAGCTTAACTAGCACTGTATGAACTCGAAAGGACTTGAATGTGACAGACGTTCATGTATATGTAACAGTCCTGCACTGTAGGAAATCAGGAACAAATATGTAGTCATAGATAAGGACGTTAAGATGTATTTGGATGAATATACAGATTTAGTGACCCTTGGTGTCCATCCATCCATCCATCCATCCATCCATTTATCTCCACTTATCCGAGGCCAGGTCATGATAGCAGCAGGCTAAACAAGGTAATCCAGACGTCCCTCTCCCCAATAACATTTTTAGGCCCTCCTGGTGTATCCTGAGTTGTTGCCCTGCCAGATAATATATATATAATCCCTCCACTGGGTCTACCCTGGGGTCTCCTATCAGTTGGACATGCCTGAAAAACCTCCAAGGGGGGGCATCCCAATGAGATGCCCAAGCTACTGTACGTCAGCTGGCTCCTTGTGATGCGAAGGAGCAGCGGCTCTACTCTGAGCTCCCTACGGATGAGCTCCTCACCCTCTCCCTAAATCTGGGCCCAGCCTTACTGTGGAAACTCATTTCGATCACTTGTATCCATGATCTCATTCTTTAAGTAGACCCAAAACTCATGACAATAGTTGTAGGTAGCTCTGAGATCGACTGGTAAACTGAAAGCTTTGACTTCTTGCTGGCACTCTCTTCACCACGATGGTTCGGTCTAATGCCTGCATTACTACTGACATGGCACCATTCTGCCTGTCCATCTCACACTCCATTTTGCCTTCACTCATGAAGAAGACCACACATGAGCTCCTTCATGTGGGGCAGCAACTCACCCCGGAGCTGATGCTCATCCCATCTGCTTTACAGTTGGCTGCCATATGCTGAAAGTCGTGGTCTGATAAAGCCAACAGAACTGCAATTCTGAGCTCCCCAAAGTCTGCTAAAGGCACCCAAACTCTTTGTTATTATTATTTTCAGCAAATTTTAAGAACTTTAAAAATAGAATTAAATTACTTTAGATTTCCACAACAAATTACGATAAAAATGAGGAGATAAAGCCGTCAGGATTAAATCTTTTATCAACAAATTATGAAATACAACATTGTCAGCAAGCATATTTCTACAATGCCTTTTCTGACCAATCAATGCTTGAAACCCTTTTAACTGGCCTCCACAGAAAACCCTGGTGATTGCGTGTAATTATCCTGGGAAAGCAGGGGACAGTAGTGATGCATGTTGGAGTAGAGCTCCATCCCATCTAATCCTTTTTTAATTAGGGTGAGATAAAATACGGGACCCCTCCTGGATTAGTCACAGCACATTGACAAAGCACCAAGCTGGGACCAGTGTACACGACTGGTGACCAGTGTGGCCAGTTAGGTACAGCACAGACCCTCTCAAACATGAAAAATACTCTCGTCTCCCATGTGTCTACCTGAGGGTTGGCCCTCCTGCCTCCATAAACCAAAGTATCTTTGGTCTCTGGTGACCCTGGAGGATAAGTTACAGCATGTGATTTGCTCATCTCTAAACCTTCCCCCATTTTTTGTTCTCACTTGATAGGCTACTGTATGAACGGTCACATTTGCTCCCTATTATCCACCCTTTTTGCTAATCCTACAGGATCCTTTTCCCTCCCTGTTACCTCTCCCCATCACTAACTATCTCTCTCCATGCTCTGTCTGTCAACTTCTCCATCACTCCTCCTTTTCTGGCCAATAATGGAGGTTCAGCCTCATGCTGGAAGGGAGTGAGGTGAACAAAAGAATCAGTTGAGAGCCAAATAGTCTGTGCTGCCTGCTCTGAGTTTTTGAAAATGTGCAGATATGGTAGATTAAAATGTATTATATTCATGCCTACATGGAGAATAATGTGGATGTGAATTTAAAAATGAATGAATGTTCTAAAGTAAATTATTTTACTATAAAAGTTGGACTTTAATTTTTATTGTGTAAATAATAAATTTGATGTAACTGTGGGCTTGATATTCTGAAAAATCTTGGATGTAGACAGTATAATTTGATCAGTAATTGGCTAAGTGACCACTGGGGGTCACTGAGGAGGCTCCATTGAGTTCATTAGCCTGTAACTATCAGCAGACAACAGTGGTGAGTGAATGGGACTGCTTTGGTGTAATTAGGTTCTCATGATGTAGTCTGAAAAAACAATTATATTGCCTTTACTATACTGAATAAGAAAAGCACTTTATAAGCATATTAATTTGTCATTTTGTATTAGATGTCAAGAACAGAACAGAGAAACAGAATTATACAGACAGCAGGGCATGAAGGTTTGTTTTATATACAGTTCTGGGAAAATGTTTTGGGTTGAATTCTACTATCACTATAATATATGGACAATGATGTAGTTGTGTGTCAGTACTGATAAACACTGCGCCAGATGCAACATGTCTGCAACTGATGCTGCACCCAAAAACGTGAACAAGGGGGGTTGTGCACTTTGTATTATTATTTTTTTTATTTTCAGTTTACTTAAAATACACACATTTGTTAAGTTAAAATATTTTTCTATAAAGTTCACATCTTGGCTTAATATTAATATTTTGCTTGTAACTAATCTGATATATATATTTTTATTTTTAAACATATTAACGTCATGTTTTAAAGTGTGTGAACAGTCTTTGGATTGATAAGAAGAACTGACAGCAGTCAACATATGAATTCATCATTTCGCCATGAAGAACTTCACTGAGACAATATTCATGAATATACATACATCACCTTGTTTCCAGGATTAAGTTTGAATATTTGAATATGGTAGTGAGAGGTGCAGTATTTCCTCACATGCTATCAACATTAAATCAGTCTTGAAGAGCATTTTATAAATCAAACATTAAAAAAACCGAGCAAAGCCTTTGACTAATAAGGATAACTTTGAATACACAAGATCCAGGTGATGTGATGACCATTCAGTCAAGTCTTAACAAAATCAAACAAATGTTGCAACAATTCTCATAAGCAGATCATTAAAATTGAACATAGACATTTATCTTCCCAAAATTTGCAGAAAAAAATAGATATTGTGTGTGATATACAGAAAATAGGAGCTGTTGGATGAACCAGTGTAGATTAATCCTTGAAACACAAACTAAAAAAGTGACGAGTTGGAGTTTTATAGGCCACTGACTTCTGGGTCTCTCTTCTGGTTAACAGGCAACCTCATGACTCCAGGAAGTCAGTGGCTTGCCGGGGAAATATGTAGCTTCCAGTCTTCATGTTCATGTGTCTCCATATGGACGTATGACGTAAAGAAGTGTATTTTAATAGAGATTGCATGCTATTGGAGCTGTTAACAGCTGTGAAAAGATCAGATGTATCTAAAACACCTACAGCCCTATAATACAGCACATGAATGAAGATGCATTTATCTTTTTTCTCCTTGTTTAAGTGTTTTAATAGTCTGATTAAAAAGTTGGTTGTATTAAAAAGACAGTAATCCCGCATGTGTAGTGCATCATATAGGCCAATACTGGTCCTCACACCATTTTAGTTTGAAGGTCAGATTTGGATATACCTGATAGGCTTACTATAAACTCTAGATGAGGAGCTTGAACAAAAACTCTCAGAACAGAGTCATGTTCTATTCAGCATTCAGAACTCTTTTATTTCTCTGGAGGCTCACAGCAGTAGAAAATCCTCATTCTCTCTCAGTCAGTATCTGTGGACTTCATTATTAACATGAGACAGGATCATTAATGCTGAGAATGCATGAGGCGAAGTGACTGGAGTAAGAAATGGACAAACTTCAGTCAACGTCCTGCCTCGCAGCCTGTAACACTGGATGGCAGTGTGTCCCTCTAAACAAAAATATTTCACCTCCTGTCTCCAGCAGAGGAGCTCAGTCTGTGGTACCTGAACTAAGTTTGACCAGTGTGAGGATCAGTAGATGAGAAATATTCTAATCATCATCATCATCATCATCGTTATAATAATAATAATAATAATAATAATAATAATAATAAATAATTATAATAATAATAGCAATAATAATAATAATAATAATAATAGTTAAAACATATATAATAAAAAAATTAAAACCTGTCATTTGAACAAATTTATTAAAGCTGCATCAACAAAAAGCACCACATTTCAGGGCTCAACACTAAAACCTAACTTGTAGTGTTAGTGATTTATCTCTTTGCTTTTTCTAACCCTTGTTGGACATTAGCAGAAAGCAAGGGTGGGTTAATGTTAATATTAAATTTTGTATAAATAGCAAATGCACTGATTCAAAATACAGTGTAATCTCTTTGAGGGACTGGGTGTCTTCCATATAAATTTCAACAGGTTGACAGTCACAGATGAAGCCTAAGGGATTTATCAACTCTGCATGAAGGAGCAAGCAGGGTCAATTATAAAATCACACAATATACATTTTTTCTTTTCTTTTGCTCTGCACAGTTGTAGAGAAAACACACGCAAAAAACAAAAACAAAAAAATCCAATATAATTTATAATATCAGATTATCCCGGAGAACTCTGCAACAAACTGCGAATAAGCCTCCAACATGATTTTACCCCAGAAGTTAGTGGAGATTGAGGTCACAGAGGTCAGAGCGCAGATAAGCTGACAACTTGTAAATCCTGTCAATCTGTTTTCAAATTACTGCAGTAACAGCATGCGAGGTGTTGTTTCCGAGTATTATGGTAATGTAATAGCTGAGGCAGGCCTTGGTCTGCAGCTCCTGTTTGTTCGCAGGTATACTGCGCTCGCTGCGTTTGGCATTCTGCTCCACTTCTCCCACTGAAATGAGTTCTCCCTCTCTCCCTCTAAACTTACAGAGGATGCGGCGCCCACACAGCTGTTCTCCCCTGAGCTGGCGTACATAAAACATAAAAGGCGAGTCTATATGAAAAATGCACAGAGCGCTGGAATATAATGTGCTTGATACCCTGCTGCTGTCGGGCAGGCGAGAGATAAAGAGAGAGGCCTGCCCTGGATAGATTCCTTTTCTGCAGAATTCGTTTGACTGCAGGCTTGGATGGCTGCCTGAGCAAACATTTACTCACCACGCTCAATCCGTGGATCACATTACAAAGATTGATTGTTCACTTGCCTCTCACCCTGCACTGTTTCATTGGCCAATATCAAATCAAACGGGAATCTTGAAAGAGGAGAATCTGAGAAGTAGATGCGCAAAAGTGACTGCGCTCATCGGGCGGACGTGAACGAGCCGGACGCGCGGGCGTGTTTCGAGCAAATTCCTTCCATGTATTTGAGATGAATTGAGATGCCGAGCACCAGGCAGTGGAAACAAATCAAAATGATTGTTACAGTTGAAACGGTGGCACGCTACGCCAGTGTTTCTCTCCCTGACGTCGCCATGTAAATCAGCGGAGCTGTCGTGTGAACTGGCAAGGCAATTAATTGGCGACGCACAGGTGTCCCGCTACCTACCGCTGCGTAATTGCAAAGTTCACAAAAACCGAAATTAAACAAGGCAAACACTGGATTGCGTGCGCTCTCCATGGAGAATTTGTTGTCCAATTAAAGTAGGTTTGTGGTGGCACACGCGCCTCATCCTGCGACCGCGCCAAACCTTGGCGCATATCATTTTGCCAAATATTTACTCAGTTGTTTTTGAGGGCCTCTGGGTACTGTATCAAGAAGCCTTACTAAGAAAACAATTGCTCAGGAGGCAGAGCTTGGAGAGAAAACTCATAACTATCTGAAAATGCCTCGCAGAGATCGAAACAGACATTACTCTCAGTTCAAGGTGACCCTCAGCTTTTACCCCAGTGTTTTCCGACCAACTACACCCGCCAGAGAAATCCACCTCCACAGAATAAAGTGGGATTCTCTGCAGGAGACGGATGCGATCTCCCTCCTGTCTTTAATCAATAGAATAAAGAGGAATGCTGGTAAACCTGAGCGCAATCAAGGCCAGAGATGTTGGTGTGTCAGACTGCTCAAGTGTAAGTAAAGAGCCAGGATCAGGTGCTTTGACCCCCGGGGACGGGGGGAGGTCAGCACACAGGACGCCGGCTTTCTCCTCAGATAACCTGCTTTCAAAATAACCAAACTGCTCCCGGAGACCCCGAGCAGCAACAGATTAGCCTCCCTCTGCTGCCAAACACGCACACGCTCTCTCTCCCATTTCCCCCTCGGTGTCTTCCTCCCCATCATCCCCATCGTTTTCCTCCCCTCCCCTCCCCTCTCTCCATCTTCCTCGCCCCCTCACGTCGTTTGCATTTAGATAGTTGAGAGCAGAGGAGCTTGGGTAATAGGCTTCCCTCCATCCCTCCTGTTCAAATCAGCTGAAGTAAGAGGGATTAAATCAAAAGAACAACAGTGATGATGAGAGCGACTGCGAAGGGGAGAAAGGGGGAATCAGGGGGCGGCGGTGCATAACGCATGATCGGCTGTGAGCTCATTAACCCGGGCCTTGGCAGAATTGATGTGAGAGGTGATTGGAGATTATCACATTTAGGAGATACTTCATCCCCTTATCTCTCTCAGCTCCCCCTCCTCCTCCCCATCCTCCTCGCCTTCACTCCTTTTTTACTCCCCCCTTCTTTCTCTTGATTCCATCCAGGTCAGCTGTCCCTGTTCGATTCCCTGGGTGCAGGGAGGGGGCCCATCAACACCAGCTCCTGTGTCTGCTTGATCTCCTAATTCTGCTTCATTTAAACTTCATCAACTGTTCCACTGGACCGGAAGCGGAGAAGAATGAAAACAGCTTATGTGGAAACAGCTTTTTCTCCCTCGCTCCTCTTTTGTTGTTCAATCTGATATGATACCCCCAAAGCTGCTGCAGCAACCCACGCACAACACACACACAAATACAAGCACACACTCCACATCCCCTCATGAAGCACATGGACATAGACACCACAGACACCCGCACTGTGAAAAATGTCCACCCTCATCTATTTTAATAAATGACGTCCTTCAGGTTGTGTGTTAGGCTTCTGAAATAAGACACGTCTCTTATAACCTGATCTCAGTGCTGTAATGTAAGGGAACTTTTTCACTTAAGGGTCACCAGGCTGAGACTTCCTAATGAAAACATACCGGTGAGTTGCTTTATGGGAATTGTAGTATCCAGTGCTTCTGAACTTTTGACCATTTATTTGACAAGCATCTCTGGTCCTCTCTGCGAAGATTTGCTGCTTTTCTCCTCTGTTTTATATTGTTGTAAATTGAATATCTTTTTGTTTTGTTGGTTAGAGATCTAAGGAAGTGACAGACGTTTTTCTTGTCTTTTCATTTAATTGATTAATTAATGGATTAATAAGGAAAAACCTGAGGTACAAATCAATAATGAAAACAGATTAGTTTAAGGCAGACATAATTTTTGAAGTTGATTTGTATTTGAAGAACATTCAAATTGTTTATTTTTAATGGTTAGTTCCAGTTCATTACAACTTGGGTCTCATTTTTATAGGTTTTATCCCTTTTTCTATCTGCAACCGACAACACTAGAGCGCAAACCTCTAACAAGGCAGCTCAGTTTCCCCATTACATCATTGAAATTACATCATTGCACCTAAAAGCATCAGTCTCATGATAGTTTGACCCTCATAATATGACTCACTAACATTGAAAACCTGCCCCTAGAATTTGGAATCACATTGGTATTATTATTAGTTTTATAGATATTCAGGAAAAACAATATTTCACTAATGGTGGTTTTCTTCAGGATGTAGCTCAGTAACTTTAGAAGATGCATCAAATTTGACACCAAACTGAATCAGCACAGTTTCAGCTACAGTTTGATGTTCAAGTCTGTATCATTATTATTAGTGTATGATTATTATTATTCTAACATATATTATTACAACTATAATATTACTATATGAATTTTCCGTGAGTCCTTTAATTTCAAACATTCTGGATCACTAGATCGGGAATATTACATGGGTCCAGAGCAGACTTTGATGTGTGGTAGATCTTATGTGGACAACATTGGGTAACTTTTGGGGTCAAAATAACATTGTATTGCTGAGATCTAGGATGCTGAGATCAGGGAACATGGCATTGCTAGACCAAAATAAGAGGAAACTGAGAGGTGAGACAATTAGACGAGCAGTAAAAAAGATGAAACGACAGATGATCTAAATCACATTATTTGGACATGAAACTGTGCACAGCTGAAATGTTGGTATTAAACCTGGGGAAACTGTGTGCACAACTTTGGCAAGTACAGTAGGTCAAAAGTGGATCAGGATTAGCCTTCCATCTAAATCTGACTGACTGAGCTTGTTTGCAACACGTCTGACTGTGTTTCTTGACATATTTGCAGCTGTGTCTGCATCCCAGCTTAATACCATGTTATCATAACCAAGGGAATGTCTAAGGATATTATCTAAATTATAATATATATATATATCTCAGGTTTAGACTTTTAGGATTCAATAGCACACAAAGTTACTTGGTAAAATTGTTTGGTTTTTTTTGCAGTGTGCCACCACCACAACCCCACAAAGTCACACATAGACACACACACATGGGAAAAGTCACTAATCCTCCATGCCCTGGACGCCGCACACACCCTTCCCTTCTCCCATCACACTGGGAAATTTAGCATGCCCTCTCGGCTGAGGCAGAAAATGAGATTACTGTATTTAAATGACTATGGTAATGGCGAGCATGCTGCCGGGCCCCTGGAGGATAAGGGATTTCTCCTGTGCTCATTGTTAGCAGTTTTGCAAAGTGCCATCGTCCTGCTCTGCCTCACAATGGGGATGTCATTTAAAAGACATTTCTCTTTATTTCGCTCTCCTCCCTCGGTTCTTTTTATGCCCCTCTGTTCCCCCGTCAGCCCGTGTACCAGTCCCCAGGAGGGCCAATCTCTTAGTGTGTGTGTGTGCCTTCCCGATCCACCAGTCCAGACATAAGGTGTATATTCTTCATTCAAAGCCTCACTAGAGTGATTGGACACGGTCAGTCTGTTTGGGAAGACATAATCCAATCTATGTTTGTAATGAAGTGTACTCTCTGAGGATGAACACCATGTGTTCCTAGTAGGACGCAGAGGCCAGGTGGCCAGAAGGTCAAGTGTTTGGCCTTAATCTGCACGACTATGCGAGTGTTCTCCAAGACCAGGATGTGTTCTGCTGTCTTACCTGTCCACCATTGGACTGAGAGTTACAACATCAAGAACTTAATATGATTCAGTATGATGATTATTACAAGGTTATCGGTTTGACACACTCATGAGATTTTAAACACCGTTGGAATGAAAACAAAATGGGACCATTTGCAATGCATTAGTTATTCTTACTGAAGTGCACAATGTGCAAAAATTTTCAAATAACAGAAGTATTGAAACAATCAGTTATAGCAACAGGTGAATTAAACCTTACCTTGAATAGAAAACAGATCTCTCTGGGTTTCAACATTGTTTCAACATTTGGGATAATGTAACTACACACCTCAACAAAGTATATAACAAAGGTCTAGAAGTTTTAGACATTTTAGTGCAGAAATGTTACATGATTATATTTTTAAGTCTGACCTGTCATTAATGAATATAACTAATGTGAAGACTTGTTGCCGTGTTGTGTTAGGGTTTGGTCTGTTGGTCGTACTTGTGATGGCCATTATTTCACTATTTTTATGCCATTCGAACGTTTACAATTTTTTATTTTTTTTAAAGTGGAAAATTGAAATAATAGCAGGTTTAGCAAGCCGAGCTATATCTACACAAAACTAAACTGAAGAATAAATAAATCTTTCTCTGGTTTAGATTTCTGGAGAAGGACCTTAAACCTTAGAATAAGCATGTCAGAATTTTTAAAGACCTTTGGCAGTTCACCACATCAACAGAACCTTCAGGAATTCATTTTGTACTACAAAACTAGCATGTGGTGGGAATTTTACAGGCTGATTCCAGAATCTTTAGACGTGATCAGCTTAGCTATTTGAGCAAACAAAAAATAAAAAAAAACAAGGGCCAAAAAGTTTCTATCCAAAAATTGTCTCAAATTTCAACCGAATTATAAAATAAATAAATGAATAAATAAAAGAAAACAGGAATCAATGGTTGGAGCTGGTTGCATCCTCTGAATGCGTTGGTCCGGGACGAGGTCATCAGGAGGTGCCCAACCTTCACCGAGTGTTTCGGCCTTTATCCTCAACGCTCTCTGGTTGGCAGGCCTGCAGCGGTGGGCAGGTCACTGCCCCTCTTATCCAGGTCTGCAGGCTGTGCCGCCCGCCCCGCCTCCCAAACTTCAATCAGTGGAGAGAATATGTGTAACACATGTGGAAATATAACATTTGCGTTTGTTTTGGGGAATATTGCACCATCATCATTGATCCACACAGATCAGATCTGGTTCCAGTACTCTTCTCTCCAGTAGAGCAGAAGTTTTAGTGGACGTTTAAGTCACACTACTTTACTTTAATTAAATAATGGTAAAAGCTATTGTTTGTGGGTCACATTTGATTTAAATAATGAGAATAAGGGTAAAAATAACTATTAAGATCTAAGATGGACGGGGAAATGTTCATGGTTATACTGTGGAGGAGCAGGAGAGGAGGTTGCCAAGTTGAGGAGGGAGGAGCCTGGAGGAGGAGGATTTTTCTCTAGCCATGATTTATATACTCATAAAGTTTAACTTTAATGAATAGAAAATAAACAGAATATGTAAATACAGAGATACAGTAGATTAGAAATGTTACTGAAGTCATCTGCTGCATTGGCCACATTAGTCTGTGTGACTGTACAGAAAAAGGAGTCTGAAAGACACCCTTCAGAACTACAAAATCATTTTCGATTCAACATCGGTTTTTGTAAAACCGGCAATATTTTAAATCTACACAGTTGATTTCTCCCCTAAAAGATTCTCATGACTGAATTTAGCGATATAACAGCATTTGAACATTGTAAAACAAGCTGGAGCGGTGCAAACTGTCTTCCTCACAGTCATCAAGATGCAATGCATTCTGGGGCACGTGGGTACAAGCAGTAAAATATAAATTCCAGGCATATCTCACACAAAATCTAGAAACAATGAAATGTACATCGTCAAGTTTATGTCAATGTATGTCGTGATTCTGAACACAGCTAATGTCTTTCTAGATGGTTGTCTGATCTGGCCCCTTTATGGTTTAGGTTTGATTAGGCTGGGGTCATAAAAATAATGAGGTTAGCATTAGGAAATGATCATAGTCAAGGTTTAAAGAAAGTGACTTACACTGCTGATGGGAACTGGGAACTGAACAGTGGCCTACAGTCATGATGTTGACCCATCTGTCCACCCCGACCTCCACCCTCCGTGGACTTCATGGCTCTAAAGCAGCATCACAACGTTCCCTATTTTTCTGAGTAACTGGGTGAAAGTTATACCCATGACTTCAGTATTTCCAAAATCACTTCATTTCATTGATTGCTGATCACAAGCAGCTGATCAAAGCTAATTGTGGAAATGATCCCCGTGCTAATGTAGAAATTCACTCCTTATTGGAGCAAGGGGGAAGAGCTTTGACACAGAAAGAGGCTATTCATAAAGAAAACAGATGAGACTAACAGAGGCACAGAGGAGGACACTGGAGGGAGAGCTGCACAGAGATGAGTAAAGGAGAAAGAGGAATGCGCTCAGAGGGACGGCAGAACACCGACTGCGAGCCGTAATGTTGCTGCTGCTTTTTCTGAGTGTCACAGAGCACTTCATCATAGGTGGGTTTTTCTCCTGTCCCATCCCACCCCCTACCACCAGCCCCATCCCTTGTCCCTCTCCGCCTCCCGGGCCCCCCGCCGTATGCCTGATCTATTGGTTTTCAGCAGCGCGCGGAGCGATAAATCATGGGAATGGGGGCCGGCAATGATTAGGTTGCGGTGTGCAAAGAGACAGGGAGGAGAGAAAAGAGGGGACGGATGGATTGGAGGAAGGAGTGGAGGAGGTGGGGTGAAGGTGGGCCCAGCAGCCTTGCGTACAGCAGACAGGTTACTGATGGTGTTTGTTTCTCCCAGGCCTGTACCTGTGCAGGGGGGCAGATTCTCCTGGGTGTTACATAAAGGAGCTATGTGTCTGCCGGGGCCCGTTGGAGCCTGGAGGACACATAAACTGAGCTGGAATTAGCCAGGCACTGAGATATATAAGGGCACAACAACATTGCTTATTCTAGCCAAGCCCATTATATCAGCCCTGTTCCTGGGACGAGGAGGAGGAGGAGGAGGAGGAGGGAGAAGTAGAGTGGGAGCAAGATGAGCCCATGGGAGCAGAAAATGTGGATTAATACTGATGCATATTTTAGTGCAATTAAAACTTCATTTGTCTAAATGTGTGGACTTTAGCCTCATTTAAGCCTTGGTAGGTTTTTAGCAAGAGGAAAATTAACAGATTGACCAGAAAACAGCTCACCAAGAATAAATAGTGCAGTTTTTGTTCTGTGACATTTTAAAAATGGATAGTTACACCTCATTTCAGCCAACTTCTAGAAATTGAGCTTCCTGTCAATTATCAATACCCCCCCAAATCTGATTATATAAATGCTGGGAGGAATGTTGATGACATCGTCTGGAACTTGAGCAAAACTTGAGTATATTGCCTCATTGACAGAGATTTGCCAGTCAAGCAGCCTTTAGCCTGTCACCTTTTCTCAGGTAACAAATCCTCCACAATGTAAGCAGCCGCCATGTCTGGGGCTGAGGAGTCGGAAAACACAAACATGAGCAGGGATGATAATGAACAAGCTCGCGTGTGTGTCTGAGAGCAGGATGTGCCACAACAAGCCCCCCTCACATTGTACAACTCGGTTTTACCGCTCGCCCATTTAATGGCTGTTCTCTGTTACTGTATGTTTCATCAGCGGCGCAGGGTGGCAGGTGGGAGGGATCCCGCCTTTGGAGGAGAGGAGAAGGGCTTTGTTTGCGTTAGTTTACACGTTCGCTTGTTGTTTGTTGCATGTTGGCGTGCCAGCTCTCTGCCGTCAGCCTCGCTATCATTGACTCTGACAGCTCCGCGGCCATGTTTTGGAGGGAGAGGAGGAATTAAAAGACAGAGATGGGTGGGAGAAAGGAAGAGAGGAGATTCCACGATCTTAAAAACTGATTTTCGTTTTAGGGTCTCCGGTTTCGAGGCTCCGGGTGACGCCACAGAAGGCACCTTTATACCAAATGTGGGTGATTCTCTTCTCTTTCTTGGGTGCGGGTGGAGGGTCTGTGGGGCTGGGATTACAGAGATGATCCAGGCATTCATCCTAGCTCTAAACAGAGCCCCGTCTTCCCTACCCAAACCCTGCTAATTCCCTTTTGATGAGGCGTGCTAAATAAATCCTATTTCCACGCCTTTATTCCCCAACGACTCCTGGAGCGTAGATCAGGGACGCAGATTTTAGGGGCTTCTGCCGCGGTTTGGGAACCACAATGGAGCCTGTCTGCATGGCGGCCAATTCTGTCAAGTCAGCCTCATTATGCTTTCACCCCAACACATGCCCAGTTGCCCACAAACACACACACACACACAAACACTAGAAGATTGACACATTTACACATGTAGTTTCACAAAACTATGCTACGGTGGCTTTGTGCATTTGCTGGGACAAATGCTGGACATCATGTCATGTACTTCAAATTTGTGGCTGGAGTGTGAGAGGATACTCCAGGTGACTGTGTACGTGTGTGTGTGTGCAATACTGTACATCTCCCTCCTGTCCTGTCGGCCCTTCCACTCTCACATGCTGAGTCCCTGCGCTCGGATATGACGCTAACAAGCTCCTCCGTCTATCCTGCTCTGTCTACACCGGGGCCCTGTTATTAATGGGGACCAGCTGGGAATGGTGAAGGTACATGCACAGCCAGACAAAGCCCCATATATAATCATAAAGTCATAACAAATGACCCGATGTAAATGAGGATGGGGGTGTTTTGAGGAAGGCTGGGTTTGGAAAGAATAGGGCCACGAGTGCTGGGGTGTACTAAATGAAGAATCAAGGTGTCATCTGACATTAAAATGGCCAGTGCCCTGGTGGCTGGCTGGCAAATACCTGCCTGCTCGACCTTTGACCTCCCCCTGGTCATGGCAGAGGGGAGGTCAAGCTTTGAGAGGCAGTGCTGAGTGCCTCTCTGACGGATCAGTTCTCTTCTGACGAGCCAGTTAGCCTGAGAAGAACAGCCTCCATATGTGTCCAGGCAAACAAATGATAGCACTGATAGCATGGCCTCTTTGACCTATGGCACCACCGTAATCCTCACTTCAGGATGTGGTCGGCACAGAGAAATGTTATTTTGAGATGAAATGATGATTGTGATGCTACACTACAAGCGGTGACGAACCTCGCCTGCTCATCTGCAGTGTGTCTGTATTGGTGAGGCTTACCCAGACACATGCTTCCAATTAGCTGGGCTTCTTCATGTAAATGCTTCATAAATTATCCCCCCTGCACTGGGATTAGGTGCTCCTAAAGAGAGTTAGCATCTCAATAAACAGCAATGGTTTTGTACAGAGAGCAAATTAGAGGGATGGTGGAGGGTTAAGGAAGAAGTGGAAGGAAGGAGGGAAGGGGATAGTGGCTGTTAGGGTGGGGGTGAACAGTCAACGTGGTATTTATGAAGAACTGTGCTCAATCTGGGCAATTTGAAAGGTGCCCTGTTAAAGAAAAGTATCTGCTGACATCCAAACTTTTTTTAAAAGTTTTTTTTGGGACAGCGGGGTGACCTGCAGGTCAAACATAGTGACTTAGAAAAAGGAAAGGCCTTAATATTCCAATAATTATCAATAATATTCAGAATTTAACTAGAAGGGTACTCAGTAGAGTGCAAACCTCTGCTGAGGCCCAACACTTTTAATTCAATTAAACCCTGATCCAAATACCAAAAAGCTTTTCCCCAATGTTCAAAAAGTGGGGAAAAAAACCTGAATCCGCAGCTTTATCCACATCCGTCATGTAGGTTTTGCACAATAGTGAAATCGTGAAGAGTGGTGAAAAATGCCCTACCTCGCAATGTTGAAGAAAGTGGGGAAAAGAAATTCCTGAATCCGCCCACTTTTTTCTGGACCCACTTCAAAACTTAATGGGTTCTTACCTGAAACATGCCCAACCCTCCCACCAGGTTTGATGAAAATCCATCAAATAATTTTTAATGAAATCCTGCTAACAGATAAAGAAACAAACAGACATCAGTGAAAACAAAATCTCATTGGCTGAGGTATTAATATTCAATTTTTGAGTCAGCATGAATGAGAAGATCTTCATGTGCACAACCATGAAAATTCCATCTGCCTCTATTAAAAATGGACCTTGTAGTGAGATTATTTTGTCAATATTCAAAAAATGTAATTAGGCCTATAGTCATTAATATTCAAAACATAACCTCCTTAATGACAAATAAAAAAAATGCAATGAGGATGTATATTATTAATATTATTTTACATAGCCTGCTATAACAATATATAAAACCTCATATAGACATAAGTATAGATAACTGAGTGTGTATTTGTAATATACTGTATATAATATCCAGCTTCACTTGTTGAGGAGACCATAAGATGCAGCTTAAAGGTCAGACTAGATAGTAAGTGGACTTGTGAATTTATAAGTATTAGTTTGTATTATTCTGTTCTAATAAGTCAAGAATCAATTTCCATAATATTACTCTATACATAAGTGCTACTGTGCACAGATTTACGATACATGATTACATTATGTGTGTTTTAATTTGTTTGTATTAATAAAATAAATTATTGTAAATTAATATGTTAATTCTGTTAATTCTTTATAGGATTATTTAACCATATTAAATGTATACAATAAAATTGAATGTGAATATGACAATGCTATTTGGCAATATTATATTATTTCCTATGCCATGAAAATTTGAAAAGTTAAAAAGGAATATGTTATTTTCATATTGATTAATGTTATAATGATCTTAGCCTGTTGAAAATTTGTGTCATTCATAAAATGTCAAAAAGTAACATCAATATTTTCCAAATTGATCTTTAAATTAACTGACAAACTGTCTAAAAAAACTAAAATTACTCAATTAATAATGATATAGAGTGTGAAAGGCAGCAAATCCTCACATTTTTGGCATTTTTGTCAGCTAAATGACTAAGAAATGTGTCAGAGTGCTGCTATAACTGTCTGACTACTCATTTTAGCTCCAGCCACCAGAAATCATTAGAAAAAATTGACGTCTACCATTTTAAAGCTGAAGCAAAACTTCTCAGTGCTCAGTCTGAGGCAGACAACAATAATGACAACAAAGCATCTAACTGCCCACTTCTGGGAAAATACTGATGCAGATCAACTCAATCCGGGACTGCTGTGTACACTCAGAACTTCTAAATGGCACCGACTGTGTGTGAAATACGTGACAGGATAATTTGGTGAAGCAGCACGCCTCCGTTCAGTCCAACAGATAATAGCCTGGGCATTACGCAAATTAGGCCATTTGGTTTGTGCAAAGGTGTGAGTTGAGCAAGCGGTTTTTGAATTCTGCCGGGAACGTAAAGCGTCTGTAAACACGCGGCACAAAGAGTCTTAACGTGCTAAACCTCAGGCCACACTGGCCATACAATGGACTGTCATATTGAATTGGCCCAGAGCTGTGGGAGAGAGGCTGTTTAAGAAGACGCAGGGTGGGAGTTAAGCTGAGAAAGAGCCCAGCATGACAGACACTTGTCCATGTAACAGCTCTGCAGAATCTCACACTGGGCTCTCAACAACACTATGCTTTACTGTCGATCACCAAGACGCTCAGCAACACCGGCTGTCACCCGTACATGTAATATAAATGCAATCTCATATTTTCTCTGTGATATATATCGACCATCTCAGAGGGGCAGACAGTGACTGACACACATGCACACACACTCATTCTTGAATACAGCACCATGCAGACAGTCAATAACAGAATGGGGTGTGAGATTAGGCCTAAGCCCACCTTCTTTTCATGTGGCAGAGCAGCCGCTGCCCCGAGATCTGGCACCAGATGGCGCTGTGCCGGCCGGTGCCAGGAGATAATCGGGACAGATCGGGCCGCATTACTACCCATTATCTTCTAATTATTCTTGTGTGGAGCGCTGATCCTGCCGTTTGTGTAAGTGGATGGCACAGAGAGCCTGTCGCCCCCGGCAGCACGAAAATCCTCCCCACTTCCCTCACCCCCTCTGGGGATGGAAGGAGAGATCAGCCGGGGGAGAGAAGGAGAAGGAGAAGGAGGGGGTGGGATGGAGGAGCTGGTGGGTAAGGCAGCCACCCTGGTAGAAAGAAGATATGTCTTTGTGAGATATAAAACACAGCGTCCAATTTTCATAAAGTGAAACCAGCGTTGTCAGACTGAGGAGCTCCTGCTGACCTTTGACCTCTGTGTGTCAGATGAAGCTGTATCTTGTTCCTTGACTAAACCAGTGCAGGAGCAGCATCCGTCCTCTTCAACGACTCCATAAAAGAGTGATAAGGATACAGTTCAAGTCTCAGAGGCTCCATTTGTACAGTGCCTTTGTGGAAGCAGGCCCCAGCCCCCTACCCCAAAGGATAGCGCTAACCGCGCAGAGGCATATGGCTTACCATGTGCTGGGTCCCACGTGCACACTCTTAAGCGCGATTCTACCCAGAACATCTTCGCTTAATTATCAGCATTTTGTTCAGCATCCTCCTATTTTGCATATTAATATCTGTCAGCTCAGTGTGTAATATGAGGAGATGAAGGCTTAGGCTATGCTAAAATACCACCGTAAACGCAGGCTTCATTGAGCAAGAATATACACGTGCAGCCACATCCAGTCCCGCGGGGCGCAGAGTCCAAGATGATGTGTGTGTTTTCAATACCTTTTAACCAGGTCTCAAGTGTGCATACGTGCATATATGTTTGCAAAGTGCCGTATTCTGGTGGCGACGTACGAACTGTGTGTGTGTTTTGTTTGTGAGCATGTACCCGTCGTGCGCGCGACACAACCAGCACAACACCCACCGGTATACACACTTCCATGTGCAATCACACTTGTGTGCCCATGGCGTGTGGTAACCAGCCTTCTGACTGACATGTAATAAAACACGGCATTGTTGATCAATCTCACCAACCCACAGGCCGCACAGCGAGGGCATGTACATGCAAATGAGAATAGCTTAATGCCACTGAGGGGGCGAGAGAGGGAGGCAATCATTTCAGCTGACAAACTGCACAGGAAGGGGGGGGATGCAGTTGGAGGGAGGAG
This sequence comes from Chaunax sp. Z400, assembly GCA_037577475.1. Taxonomy (NCBI): domain Eukaryota; kingdom Metazoa; phylum Chordata; class Actinopteri; order Lophiiformes; family Chaunacidae; genus Chaunax; species Chaunax sp. Z400. The sequence continues at coordinate 4,695,407 of CM075199.1, forward strand.
GGGGAGACGTGATATCTGGGGGGAAATTTTTAATGCAAGGTGATCCGAGAGAAGTAAAGACAGCAGGCTTAATTACAGGAGGCGCCGTGAGAGAGGAGTTAATCTTCACCGCAGTTTAAAACTACAGGTTAAAGAAAAGCACATCATCTACTGTGTTGATCGTTTTGCAGAGTGAGGAAAAGTTTGGCGAGTCTTTCCGTGTGTGTGTGTGGCAGCGACAGAAAACCAGACAGCTGTGATTAAAATGTAAGAAAGGCTGCAAGTGAGTCCTGAACCATTCTCTGCCACGCTGGGGTCAGGTCAACGGATCTGGGGGCCACTTGGGCAAATCCCAAACACAAACACAGCAGAAGAAAAGCACAGAAAGCGCAAGGAGGCCGGTGGTATAAAGACTGATAGAACACGTCCATGGGAAGATGAACAGCCAGGGAGATCATGAAGGGAGAGCTGATTAACTGGCTTTTAGATCTCTGGGAAATATCCGAAGGATTGCGCCTCTGGCCTCGCAAATCCTGACCCTTAATGCTGAATCTATCAACCCTGGGAGCCCCTGTGCAACAATGAGAAGTCTATAAGCTGGTCCAAGCTGCTCCATTGACGGTTCATTAAGCAACAATGAGGACAGATAACCACTGCATTGCTGTATTGGTGGCTTTCCCTTTCCGCTCATAGAGGGCTTTTAGCTTACGTCACCCCAGCTTTGAAGCACGGGGCATTCCCCTTATGCTAAGCCGGGGTGGCGCATTCAAGAGGCATCAGGCAAAGATTGAAGCAGGTGTGGATGCTGTGCTGCATGTTCTAACTGCCAAACGTGCCATCATGATTCCGTTTTTGTCTCTCTATGATGATGAAGTGGCTGGGCGACATCAAGAGGAGGGTTGGAGAGCTGGAGCCGGGGCTTCGTCCTGCTTCAGAGGGCCTTTCCCGATCAAAGATGGAGCAGCAGGTCAAGGATCACAGAGCAGCTGCGTGGAATACTGGTTAGAGGTAGATTACCCTGCAAATGAAGGCTGCAGGTTTGATCCCTGTTGTAACCGACATGTCAGCACCTGTTAAAGACTGCAGTTGATGTGTCCCTGATGTGCGGAACCGATTCGCCCCTTGAGTGTCCGCTGTGGCTGACCATCGCCAGAGTTTGGGTGATGTTGGTTCTAGTCAGCAAGTGTCAGCATCTCTTTGACTAAACTGGTGTTGGAGGCAACTAGTGACCGTGTGTGCAGGAGAGGAAACGTTACAGACCACGGATTGATCAATGCCGGGAACACATGGAGTATCTTGCACAGCACAAATCAATGGCCGCCACACTCAATCAGCCAAGCTATTTTAGGGGCCGTAATTTTTTTTGTTATTGCAGTGGCTGTATTGAGACGTTCCTGCCTTAAACAGCTGATGAGAGGATCGCGAGAGGTGGATGAATGTGTGTCACATTGAAGACCACGCCACAATGGTTTCGCTCGCCATCCATCTGCCCTGAAGAGGTATTATCCCATAATTGAAAACAACCGGCAGAAAAGTACCCGATACCAAGCCGTCACATCGGCACCAGCAGCTTCAGGTGCTACTTGAAACAGCTGACATGAGTCGGAGTGATTCAGTGCATCAGTTTGGTTTCTGCCCTTAAGATAGGCTTGTGTGCGTCAGGGCCTTGAGTGAAAGATGCTACTTCCTGTATATGGACTCACACACATATAGAAGCTTAGTAGTTTTTTGGGAATGAACAAAATGTGTTCAAAAGTATCTAAAGTTGAAAATATAAAGCACTTATATTACTCATCTTGTCTACTTTAAGTTTTGATCAGATAATTCTATATTTCACTCAGATTTCTGACAATTCTTCAGCTGCTTGTTGTTAGACAATGTTTAACATTTAAGAACTTTGGCTTCCTCTTTTTCATTTTCTCTTCTTGTTTACGTCTGTAGTCTCAAACTAAGTTACGATAAAACATATTCCTCTGGTATTTGCACCCATTGTGTCCTTCTCATGCTTTACACACACTAGTCTTTGATTTCAGGGACTCGACCCTGATTCGACACCACACAATGACACACAAGCTTTCTCCTGTGTGCTCGCCTTCGGCAGAGGAGGTCAACCTTCCCATGAGGCTTCATGTTCACTCTATGATCGAGGTTCGCTGGGAGCAGCAGGGTCCACCTGCAACATGAAGTCACAGCTTCTTTTTCCTCCTCTTTTTTTGCCAGCTTGAGTGTCAATCAGTGGCGAGCCGTGACCCGTGCGACAGTAATCAAAGTGAATAGAAGAGTGAGCCAGGTGGTAATTGTGTATTATTCAACTTACGGGGCTTACATGCCACACTGCTTTAGCCTGTTGATCACTTATGTATAATTTAACACAATCTGTGCATGTATTATAAATGAACAGGGTTTGTGAAGTGGCAAATAGAGTGCAATTAACTCTCGGAGCTCAGTGCATACACAACAGCTGTCTTTAGCCTATTTCTCCTTGCTCATTTCTCTTCTTTCTGCCTTTTTTTTTAATCTCCCCCCTTTCTCTTTCACTTCCCTCTTTCTCTCCCCTGTTCCCCAACCTCTACTGTCTCCCTCTTTCTCTGGGAGTCAACTTTATAAAGGAGTATGACAGAGTGAGTGAGTGAGCACTCTGGAGGCAGTCAATACCTTATCAACTCCTGCCGAACGCTGACACCTTGACGTCCTTGACAGCAAATTATTACTTTTTCATGACGCAACCAGGTGCAATTACAGCAACATCCTTGCGCTGTATCCTGCTGCTCCTGCAACTGTCAAAAGGCGTTCCTGGTGGGATCCTGAAGGAGCTGAGACATCAGTCTTTCAGTCCCTCCCAGATCTCTGCAAAGACAGACTGACAGACAGAAGTGAGGAGAGGTGGGGGGGGGGGACGGAGTGTGAAGAGAAAATAGCAAGAACCATTCAAACATGCACAGAAATTGGGTAAATATTTGCATTCTGCTTAAATTCCTTTTTCTGTTAACACCGAGACATTTGTTTAGAGAGCTGTTGACTGACAGCGATAATGTAGCAAAGTTTTGTTGTTGTTGTTCGCTCGATGCAGGTGGCGAGATAGCGGCTGCTGCTGCTGCTAGCAGCCCGGTAAACAACAGTGTTTGTAATGTCATCACACGCTCCCCGCTTTCCCCGCTTCACACTGTAAACCCTGTAGGCCTGATTATAAAGTTTAACCACACTTTAACGCTCAACAACACTGAGGAAAAAACACCAGGTAAACCTCAATTAAGACTTCACAGTGTCACTTTCTCCCTGTAGCGCAGCAGCAGAAGAAGAGAACACAAAGAGCCCACAAGCCTGTGATGCCACCCCTGTGAATATAGGGATGCTGGGTGGTGGGGGAGAAACTTTGCCATCCTGGAGGTGGATGTTGCCTCATGTCTCTTTGTGTGTTTGGTGTGTCCCCTGGTTGGGAGCAGAGAGGCGACGGCGGGGGGGGGAGAGACATGAGGGTTGAGGTGGCAATAGTGTGTTTGTTGCTACATATGTGTGTCATCGAGAAGAAGGACAGGTAAGAGGAACAGAACAAACCATGAACGAGCGACAGAGACACCTGAGAGTCTCCTCTTTCATCTCATACTCATCATCCACTGATCCTCACCCCTCTTTCTTCCTCCCTCGCTTATCAGCCAATTTCCACTCTTTCCTTTAACCCTCCATGCGCCTCACAGATATTTTTTAATACACACACATCTGACTTATGTAGGTAATGACACCTCAGTGAGCTATTGGTTTTCCTCGGCCCTGTGTGTGTTTTTTCTCCCCTCCTGTCGCCCTCCCTCCCTCCCCGCCATCTCTCTTCAAGCACTGCCTTCGCTCTCCTTTACTCCCTCAGGCCTCCCTCCTCCTCCCCTCTCCCTTTTTTCCTGTAGTGTCAGACACAGATTTATTCTGCCTGTGATGCGTGTAGAGCAGAGGAGTGTGAGTGAGCGGGTAGGGGGGCAGGGTCAACGGGGGGGGAGGTGTGTGTGTACAATAAGAGATAAGATCATGGCTCCCCAGGGGCTTGTTTGGCCCTGTACCCGATCCATCAAACGGAGGCTCCAAGTGCCAAGGTCAACTCTAATGAGCATTTTCTGGGGTCTTATTCTCAACACTGAACAACCCCATCACCACCAACACACACACACCAAACACACCTTGGACATACCTGCTTAGCTGCAGGACGGATGGTTGTGACAGGAGGTATAACATGCTTGCATGCAGCCCAACAGGTTTTTACCCAGAAATCAGACATCACTGCAGGAGAGCCGGATAAGGTGAGTGATCTGTGTCAGTACTGAATATTTTAAGTATACCAATCGAAATATGTCTGAAGCATCAAGTTTCAGAAAGTTTCACAGTCTGGTATTGGATGGCTGGTCTCGTTAACTTTATTTCATCAGATATTTCCTTATCTACATCATAACTTGTCTTTTTTTTAAGATGCAAAAGTTTCCCCTGAGCTGCTAACTTGTGAGCCACAGCTTGCGTTAAGACAATGTTAAAAGCCATTTAACATCCAATTTCTCCTTTAAAAGTTTTAAAGTTGGGAAATTCATCTTATTCCACGTTATTTTTCAAATTTTTATTGAAGCTTTTTGGTGTTTTGGTGAAGCTCTTGGAAACTTCAACACTGATCCATTAGATGATTTCTTTCATTGGCAATGGTATCAAAACCCCTAATAATAACTAAACCTCGGCAGGTCATCTCACCTGGAAAAAACCTTCGCACAGCTTGCCCCGCTGTTTCCCTCACTTTCTGCATGAACAGGTTGTACGCACACTAGGATAAAAATAGGCCAAAGGGCCAGGTAGGTGGCTTTTAGTAGGAAGAGTCCCTCATCATCCACTCATCACACGCTGATCTGCCAAAAGTTGTTAGGGTCTGAAGGCTCGCAGAGTGTGGGTGTGCGCCGGAGCATGTGGAGCATACTAATGAAGCAATAAAAGTCATGGTGGGAGGGGTGAGGGCGGGGGGTGAAGGCATGTTGGAGGGGAAGGTAGCCATGAGTGGAGAATTGGGAGCCACTGACAGGAGGTGTGATAATTGAGATGTTGCGACCCAACATATTACCTGCATATTGGCCAAATTAGGAAGCAGGTAGTTTAAGGCCAGAAAGGGATGCCGGAGCCCCCCCGTGTGTGTGTGTGAGTGAGTGTGTGTGTGTGTGTGTGTGTGAGAGAGAGAGAGGGAGAGAGAGAGAGAGAGAGAGAGAGAGAAAGACAAAAATAAAACAAGGCCTGACTATTTTTTCTAAATAGCTTACAACTGCTCTGCGTATAGGATGAGAAAAATGCATCGATGAAAATACACTTTAAGGTAAATTATTCACAGTCAGTTGCCTCAATAATTGCATAACTACACATACAATGAATTTTAAAGGTATGCTCCCACTCAATTAACAGTCTGGGCGTACAAAATGCATTCCACCCAAAATGCGGCATATCAATAAATATCATTTTATTATTTGGTCAAGTTTCAATGCATGATTCAAACAAAAACATGCCTAATGAAAGGGAATTCCTTGAGTAGATTTGTTCTGGATATCCCCTACCTGCCAGCCATTTTCCTGCAGCTTCCCGTCGCTTATGCGCGTGCACAAGCCAGCCGGGCGTGTCCAGATTTCGATTTCAGTAGCTCCAATCAATCCTTCTGCCCTCCAATATCTACCAGTTTTAGTCTCCGTTTCTTTTCTTCAGCTACTCGACGCCTTTTCCTCGCATCTGTTATTTTATACACAAACACATGCCAACCAGCCAGAGTGCAGAAAGAGGAAGTGACCCTGTCCTGACCCGGATATATATATATATATATAGCGATCTGGGATTGGTTGGTTAAAAACCTATAAGTCATAAATAAATAAAATGACTCTTTAAACCTGTGTTACATGTTCTCCATTTGATCTCAGATTTGAAACTTCCGCACATGCATGTGGGGCCTTGGGGAAGATGTACGTCACAAGTGACGTCACCGAATTTGAAAATGTCCCTTTGTTTACTTCGGAATATTCGCCCCTCAGGGGCTTAAAATTAGAATTCTTCTCTGAATTCCGCTGTGCTACAAATATGACCATAATATATGGCTGTAGAATAGCATTCGTCCTGCTGAATAAAAATATTGTGGTTACTTTCAAAATTCTTCACACGCCCTGAGAAGGAAAATACTGAGTGGGAGGATACCTTTAAGATTCACAATTTTGAATGTGAAATTCAGGACTGGGAGAAAATCAATGCTACCATCTAAATAAGAACACACATGATAAATGCATGTAAATATCACATATAAAGTGATTTAACTGTTGTTCAGGGCAAAGAACTACTGCATCACATCGATCAACGTCTTTACATGTAGAAATAAAACCAGCAACACATTTTGTCATTTAAGAATTATTCATTTGTCCAATAAAACTTCTATCACCATATAACACAACATCACTCCACACAAATATGTGTTATAATATTTTTTCAGTTTTCTGACTATTTTTGATGAAAAAGATTTTTTTTAAATCAACCGATTACATGATGATGAAATTCATGTTAGTCATGTACAGTATGTATGTGTGTATACTGTATGTGCTACTCACCATGTGATTCATTGACATAAGCGCGGCCTATTCAACGCCCCCACTTCCCCCCATAGAGGGAGAAGGCCGAGAGGCCAGCCCGCCTCCGTCTCCCCTGGTGGAGCAGAGGTAGGGGGCAAACCTGGACCCTATGCCCACTCCTGGAGGTACAGGAGCTGAAGGGGAAGTCTCCACCCTGTCCAACAGCTTGTGTGTGTCTCCCTGTGGCAGCTGCAGGGGACCAGCTACCCAATGGCAGCCCACAAATACACCATCACTCATGGGGTCTACATGACACGTTAACATTGAACTGTGACTTTTTTGACTGTTATCTAGCCCTGGTGTGGTTGCTAGAACGCACCATTCATAGTATGTGAAATAAGAATTAGATACACTGAAAAAACTTTTCACTATAAATTTTCTTTAATTAACTGGCAGCAGCTTCACCTTCTGGGGAGCCATTAAATCGTTGTCTGCTTGCTGTCACTTGATTAACCTTCCATCATCTATACTCGGGGATAGTCTCAGGCTAACTATCAAGATTGAAATGTTAAATTATTTTAATAAGCATTTGATCTCCTCTGGTTTATTATTTAACCCTGATAATACTCCCAGAGCATCTAAAATTAATGACAGAGCGGCTGACAATGTTCAGGTTTTTAACTTCACTAAAATATAGCTGCTGGTCCAGATAACATAGAGCCTGTCTCTTTAAAACCAGCATCAGATCTCATGTTGTCCAAAAATAAGATACCCAAGGCCTGGAAAGCTGCGTTTGTCGTTCCCCTCTTGAAAGGAGGAGACCCAACTATCTTCAATAATTATAAGCCAATCTCTAAACTCCCTATTTTGGTTAAAGTGCTACAATCCCTGGTCTATTATGGCCACAACCGTCCCCCCACCCTTGGTGTGTCTATGGCCATGTATTTGCAGCCCACAGAGGATAAACTGTGGTTCCCTCTCCATGACTGGCTCCTCCTCGTCCTTGTTTGCTGAGTCGTAATTGGTGCAGCACCCCGATCGACCCACGAATCCGGAGGACACAGCATGAGGACGAGATGTGCAGAGCTGGTTAGTTAGCTTAGGCTAGTTCAGTCAAGGAAACATCACAGTTTGGGTTCAAATAACTATTAGAATTAGGAAACCTTCATCGTCAGTGTATGTTTGACATATGAAACCAGTAATGACTGTATAGAAAGCAGGAAACAAACAGTGTTCTCCCATTCTGAGTTCCACCTTTTGTCAACACATCTGTGACCAATGGCTGAATATCTACATCCCCCTAGTTCAGCCTAAACTCCTCACAGACAAGAGTCATACAGCCAGGAGAGATTTTTGTCACTTCATTGTAAACGTATGTTGTTTAAAGGCAACATGAGGAACGGTTCAACTAATACAGCCTTCTTGGTTTAGGCCTAAGTGGTCAAAGGTCAGCGAAAGTAGAGTTGGCCCTAGTTTGAAGGAGCTGCCATTCCTCATGAGGGACAGTTATGATGGATTGTTGCAGGTCCACGTCCTCCGCCTGCTCACACCCCTCTCCACTGGCTCCTCACTCACCTCTCCGCCTCTTGGCACCATCCCTCCTTCCCCTCTTATCCTCTGACCAGATGTGTTCATTGAACTCTGTCAAGAATAATAAAACGCTATAGCTGCAGCGGGTGTGCACGCCGGTCCGGCAGTGCAGAATGGGAGGGTATAGGTGCATATTCAGATGCATGTGTGGACCTGCAATTATGAAAAACACACACATTAGTCAAGAGAGCCAATGGAGGCATCCTAATTATTATAACCATTAATTAATCATGGGCTTTGTGACGGTGTTTGGAGGTGATGCTGAACACAGTCAAAAATCATTTGAATGACGATGTACTGAGAGTGGACGATTACCAGTAGTTTGATCTTGGACATTTAAATGGTGAACTGGAAAATGTTCATTCCAGATGCAGCTTTAGTGTCTGCCAAGGTTGTAAAAATACCAGAATTTCAAACTTAGATACAATTTAAAAAAGATCATTTTTGCCTCTCCCGATGCGATAGGATCATGTTTTTATGAACAACATGTAGGTGCAACTGGTATCCAAAAACAATGAATATGTTGATACTTTTGACAACCTTACAGTGTATTAGATATATATATATATACAGTAAGTCTCTTTATCACACTGCTGAGTGACCGATGGTGCTTTGTAGAGAACGTGAAATTATAATTCAGTCTTAAAAACACTAAAAATGCCATCTATACCATGTTGTTTGCACAATAAGACAAAGCTGTAAGAATCTCGTGACATTCGGTTGACACTTCAGTCCAAACACATTGTAGCTCCACGAATCCATACTTTAACCCAGATGGACACCATGGAAATCCAAATGTGAGAGATGATCAGGTGAGATTTGAATCAGGTTCTGGTGTTTTTTAGCTTCCACGTCCAAAGCACATGAGCAAATACTTCTTTCTAATCTTTAATCCTCCAACTCCTCCTTAATCTACGGTCATAAAACATCCAACAGCCAAAAATATGTGGACGCTTACACGCTTTGTGATAGATGAACATGCTGTATTAAGCTGCAGCTAAAACAGCTGCATTCTCCTGTGAAGACTTCCCACCTGGCTGCAGGGATTTGCTCCTATCAGCCATGAGAACATTAGTGAGGTCCAACACTGACGTTCACTTATAAGGCCTATAGCTCAGTTTGTCCTAAAAGCACTGGATGGGGTTGAGTTTCAGGACTGGTTCTTCAACACCAAACAGCCCAACTCGTTACAAAAGGTAACCGTGCATTCTCCATCACAGCCCCACAGCTGTGGAACTCCCAGCCTGAGGAACTTCGGTTAGCAAAGTCAGTGTCATCTTTTTAATCTCTCCTCAAAACCGACTTTTGCAGGTTTTTAAAAAAAATAGTAAATCTGTCGATTATCTTGTTTTTATCTGTGTTTTACATGTTTTTATATCTCATCTATGTTGTTTTTAATTATGTTTACTGTTTTTGTCTTGACTCTGTTTCATTTTTGTTGTGTGCACTGCTTGATTTTATTCTGTAAAGCACTTCGTTACTGTGTTTTGAAAAGTGCCATACAAATAAATATTATTATTATTATTATTATTAAACTAGGAGAACCATCTCTTTACGGAGCTGGTTTGGAGCACAGGGAAATTTTCATGTCGAAATAACAAATGTCTGTTGCCTAAAAGTTAAAATTAAAACTAATGTCTAAAATAGTCAATGACACAAGAGGCTAAACATTCAGGTTCATTAAACCACTCCTGCACCAACACCAACATCCACTAGATCCACAACATACTCAAACCAGACTATATGGTCATCTTACTGGGACATGAATTCTCAGGGAGAGATTTATGGGTTTATGGTTTGGTCTGGTCATGAGGTGTCAGTGCACAGAGGTAGAAGGAGAAATGTCAAATTTTTCTCAGCCAGTTTTGAAATGCTGGCATCTCAACTCTTGTTGATGGATGATAAAGAAAAGGGGAAAGATGAGGAAGAGGGAGAAACTGTTTTCACTCTGATGTTGGTGCTCAGGAAGCCCTCCTGGGACTGAAGCTCACCTGAAAGCCTCTCACCGCAGGCGAGCAGTGACCGCTCTGGGCCCCAAAGGAGGAGCGAGCAGAAACGAGGAGCAAAGATGGAGGCAGGCCGATCACATTGATGGCTAGAGTGATGATTTCCTTCACACACACAGACACAAATGCCCCCACTCATCCTCACACCTCCTCCCACCTCCCTGTGGCCTTGGTGCTGCAGGCAACACACACACACACACACACTCCATCTCCCTCACACACACACACACCATGGTTAGGCCTCCAATTAAATCAAAAGTGGTTTGTTTTTATTGGTCTTTTGCGCTGACAAGTGGGCTATCATTCTGACGGCTCTACCTGTCAGTGAGCAGCTGAAAATCCTCCGTTGACAATGCCCAATGCTTCCAATTAGGGGAGAATCAGACTCCTGGCGTGCTAGCCATCTTTCCACCCTCCCCCCCAGGCCCACCTTCACTCCCTCTTTTCCTCTGCACTCGCTCCACGATCCTCTACCATTCCCCTCTTTCCCTCTCACTCTCCTCTGTTATATCTCCTCCACCACCCTCCTCCTCCTCCTCCTCCCCCATTTCCTCCTCTCCTCCTCTCCAGGAGAAGGGGGTCTGTCTTCGCTGCAAATTACCGACACAAAACGAAGGTGGTGGCGGCGCTGGCGCTGGGAGCTGCCGGTCCAGAGCCCTGTCAGCATTAATGAGACGATGAAGGTTTATTTCGCCCGCATGCATGTGCTAAATTCTTTCTTGTGTGACAGCTGACTGGGAAATGTGAGTGTTAACCTTATAAAAGATTCAGTGGGTTCTCATTATTTTCTGTCAACTCCAGTACCTGATGGCGTAAGGTGCATCATTTGCATCCCTGACTGGTCCGGGGTGCATCACCAGCTCCAGAGCAAGCACCTTTTTCCTTCTTTTTTCCTGCCTTTTTTTTTAATGCTGTTTGTTTGTTGAGAGGAGTCATCTTTTTACATACATCCAACCTCGAAAGACACGCTTTACTCTATGTTCCAAAACGACAGAGATGCCAAAGTTTATTCAAAGGAGACACACATTTTAACAAAACATATCTAGATATCTATTTAACGCACCATGAGCAACTAAATAAAATATTGTTCTTTTCTTTCCCTCCAGGCCCAGCAGGTGTTATTAGCAGTGAATTTATCAAGTGGATTCTGACAATGCAGAGAAAAATAAATAAAAGCAAATTCAAAGCACATCTCCACAGATAGATTATTAGCACTGACATAGGCTATTACTATGAATCTGCATCTTGTGCCAATTCTTTTTATTTTAGACTATATATTGTTGATACTTTAGTAATTATTCAAAACTCATAGCCTGATGAGAATAAAGATATTTTAGTGATGCATGGAATTAAAGTAAAACTGTCAACCCGGCCAGAGGAAAAACAGTCTAGACTTCCCTGAAATGGCCCAAAGTTGCCAACTTTGTTTGGTAAAGATGTGAATGAAGGGCTGTTTAATGTGGATCAATAATAAACTATTATTTTACATCCTGATAAGAACAGATGGAGAGAAAAGTGAAGAGACAAACAGCCGTTCACCCATCACTGACCATTTCCTGGAAACATTCCTGTTTCCTCTCTTTAATATGGATCAATAACATCCTCCCACAACATCAGTGTGTGTGTGTGTGAGAAAGAGAGAGAGTGTGTCAGTTCATCTGTGGGGTATCAGCTGCATCGGCCCTCAAATTCAGACCATTTTCTGCAAAAAATAAATAAATAAACAATATTTTAAAAAAAAATCATTACACTACCCCATAGACTAAACACACACACAGTCTAGCAGCACTGCCTTCTGCAACAAAACAGACATTTCTGAGATTTTAAAAGATTTATAAACTTAACCAGAAGCATATATTGTTAAATTTTATTGCACAAAAACAACAAAATTGTTTTAAATCTGTCCACTTGGCCTATATTAGTACTAAAAGAAAATACTTGAAATTTTTGACCACTCAACTAACCTATAAGTAATTTAAAAGGCGGAAATGTTTCACACCTGTCAGTCTGTTTCACAAAGCTGTCAGTCTGTTTCCGCAGTGAAGACTTTACATTTTACACTGAACGTTTGGATTTTGTACTGTTTGCTGGATAGTAAATATTACAGAAACTTGAGGTCACTTTTTGCCTTTTTCTTCTCTTTCTCAACATTTCACAAAACTAAGTAATCATCAAACAATAATTGACAATAATAATAAAATCTGAAAATAATTCTTAGTTGGAGCCATATTATATAAAATGTAAAATTATCACTAATTCCCAAATCTAGTAAGTAAGCAGTGTGTTTGCTTGGAAAGCCAAAATTAGTGGTAAATCTATATTTCTTTTCCAGCTAAATACTGTGTTTGTAAACCCATTCATTTCACATCTTTTTGACATACAAATGTGTGACAAATATACAGACATAACTCAAAGCAGTTTGGGTTATAAAGAGTTGAAATTAGAAATAAATAAGTTACGACTTTTGGTCCCTTCTTGAAACAAATCAAAAATAATTTACACCTCATTATAAGTTTCACAGGCCATAAGATGACCACAAAGAGGAAGAAGTCATTTTAATCACCCTATGATTTATTTAGCACATTACTGGAGTCGGTGGACGATACAGGCAGAATAAACAGAAGGAGACAAAAAAAAGTGAGAGAGTAAGCCTCAAACCACTGCTCCTTTTCATGCACCAGCAGAGGAGAAAGAAACAGCTAAGTCAGGGTGGGTGTGTGTGTCTCCTTATATCTGTGTTGTCCCCGCCTCATATGTGACAGCTTGCAGCCGTGATGGGACCCCATGGGAGCGGGGAGCGGATTCACTAACCTGCCGGTGTCTGAGACCGACGCGCGCCTCCAATCTGGTGGTCACATGAGGTGGAGGAGGGAGAGGGAGGGGGAGGTGTGGAGGTGTCGATGATGATGAGAAATGGGTTATTTAGATTATTGGGGGCTGTAGGGGCCACCGCGCGGGGCAAACTGTTGTGCATGATGCAGCTAAAAGTGCGCACAATGACATTTCACGCATGTTAAGTGAAAAGTGCGCACAATGGCACTTCACGCGCCTTGAAGTTTGGCTTCACGCTGGTCAGGCTATTGTATACAATTACCACGGAGTTTGAGGTAGTTGTTTTGCTCTTAATGATGACCGTTAACGTCAAGACATTGCACTCAAAAACATAACCTTTATTAAAATGCTATTATATCATCAACATCGAATTGCCTTATTTTGAAAGGGAGCATAAAATAGTATCTTAATGGCTAAATGGTGGCCAAAGGTGGATTTTAAAGATGATACTGAAGGAAAAAAAAGTTAAAATCTTAAAACCTAGAAATAAAATTCCCGAGTTTAGTAATACGAATGTTCAGAAAAAAAGACAATAAGAAATCAAGATAATTTAAGAAATAAAATAATATATAAAATAAATGCCACCCTGCATATAATTATAATAATAATAATAATAATAATAATAATAATAATAATAATAATAATAATAATAATAATGAGAACGAGAATAATAATAATAATTTGATTTTGGCAATTTCGTCAATAAGTTTTGTAAAATGAAAACGTGAGGAATTATGTTTAATCCTTTCAAATAAATAGATAATTATGACAACTAAAAATAAAACGAAAATAATAAGTCAAGTATAAAAAATGTGTAAAAACAGGAGCTGTGGAGGTGGGAAACAAATCCAGTGAAGGACGAGGGAGTGGAGAAGAAGAGGAGAGGAGCCGCTCCACATAATAACCCCATTATAAGCCTCATCAATGATGTAATGAAAGCAAACAGTGTGAAAATTGCCTGTAAACAGTTGGATCTGAGTCTCCTGATGAATTCAGTGTCTCTTTTATCAAAGTGAGGATGAGCCAGGGAGAAGAGGAGAGAATGGGAGACGCAGGGAGGAGGGTGGGGGTGGGGGTGGGAGGCAGAGTCAGTGGGCGTGTAGGGAGGTCCACTTCCAGCCAATGAAGGCTTGTCACAGGGGACTCACGTGGACGAAGCGCTCTTAAAACCTAGCTCCTGACTTTTCCTCAAGTTCAATTTTTTGGGATTCCCTCCCACCCCATCACATCTCGTCCTTTTACTTGCCAGTTGTGACTATTTAACCCAGTTTACCTCTCCTTTTTTCGCTTGTGCTGCAGCGCATCATCGTTCCGCGTCTTCCTCTTTCGCTTCCCTTTCCTGCTGCAGCCCTCGGACTCCTTTCTCTTACTCTCATTTATCTGTGTCTTTCCGGGTTTTGTTGGTCCACCTGAAATAATGCGAACAGTATTCATGTGTCGTCTCTGTGGCCATATGACGCGCTGCCCTCGACGTTTTCCTCCGATCCTCTGTCAGGTTTGACGCGCGTGAACCTGTCCATGGTGCTGAAAGGCATTTCCCCCGAAGACACCGGTGCGCTGCTGCTGCTGCTGCTGCTCTCACATATCCAGAAATAAACATTATTTCGGGATCTTTTCGTGTTCTGCAGGTGAGAAAATTTCAACAACTGGTTCATCTTCACGGCGAGGTGCCCCGGCTCAAAACAGAAGGAGTTTGTCCGGAAAGAAGCAAAAAGAATCGATTGTGACTCTCCAAAAAGAGAATACAGCGACTGCATCGATTTCAAGAGGACTCGTCTTTTTAGACAAGAAAATCGGATGCATGGACGATTGCTGTAATGTATCTTAGCCTGGAGATATTTTCTCTTTGAAGGGGAACTGGAAATACCGGATCTTTATTTGTAGCGTATCCAAAAACATTTCTCTTGGTGCAGGGAGGGGGGTTCTTTCTTCTGCTGGATCAACTAAGACTTTAGCAACCCAGTTCCATCCCTAAAGTAAAACTTGTCCTGAAAACCAAATGGTATTTTGAGGAGGCCTCGATCAAGACAATGGAGGCGTCCGCCAACGGGTCCAGTTTTGGCATCGACTCGCTTCTGTCCCACAGGCCTGGAAGTCCGCTGTCCAAAGGGGACAGCCTGGTGGGGGAGTGCCGCTCGCCTCTGGAGTTCAGCCCGAGATCAGACGTGGAGAGCGTCTGCTCGTCGCCTCCATCGCCGAGGAGGGAGTGCGTGGACGAGGCGGCGCAGAGGCAAGGTCACGGCATCGGCCTGCCGCCGCACCTCCAGCACGCGCAGATATCTGCGGGGTCGCAGCAGAGGACCGTGACCTCGTCGTTCCTCATTAGAGATATTCTCGCGGACTGTAAACCTCTGGCTGCCTGTGCGCCCTACTCCAGCAATGGACAGCCGACTCAGGAGGCGGGGAGGCTGGCCTCGAAGATAGCGGACGACTTTATGGAGAAAATCCACAGCAACTCGTCGTCAGACAGCGAATATAAAGGTAAGGATAGAAAACTGTCTGGACTCACGGTGAGGGAGCGGCTCTGCTTTTAGACGTATTTGGAGTTGAAACTGATTCTGTTTTCTTTCTCTCTTGAAAAAAAAGTGACTGTAGTTGCTCATTTTCGCGTTTTGTTAACTTTTTCCCCTTCATTTTTGTTGACTGTTGACCTGCAGCTTTTCTGGTCTCAGTGACTCTTTAAACTGACATTTAATTTAGAAAAAAAATCATTAAAAAGTAATTTAATGGTACAATAAAACTTCAAGGTTCACAGAGGGGGTTTGCTACATTTGTGGTACGCTTATAACATAAGGCAAGAATTTAGAACAACAAAAAAATTGAGTAAAATAAATACTAATAATAAATACATTTAACGAAAGCCAGAATACTATTTAAAATATTAGGCTATTGCGATAAAGCATTTTGAAATCATAAGACATAACAATAATAATTGTAATAACAAAAAATAAAATAAAAATAGGTTATTTTTTAGGTGTTTTGGTCTTTTCAGATAATAATAATAATAATAATAATAATAATAATAATAATAATAATATGCAGCTGTATTGTATGAAAATAATAGGCCTTTTTGGTGAGTCGGCGTTTTTTTGGGGGGGTGGGTGGGGGGGGTGGCGGTGATCTTTATCAACATAATGACACTTCATTTGATTTGTATCCTGGTCACTTGAAGCCATCAATGAGGAAAAATCGAACCGATCTACTGCTGCTGCATCACGGTGGTGGAAACAAGAGATCAGTCCTGCATGGTGACGGGCTAATGAGCTCATCTTCATTAAGTGCGTAGGCCTATATGTAGCTACATTTAAAATCAACGGCTGCCGCATGCAGCCGCGACGCGTTTGAAGCTTCGCGTTAGCAGAATATCCAGAAAGCATCTGTTGATGTCAGGGAGGCAGGATGGGAGAGATGACAGGGTCGCCTCCAGATAAATGCCATCAAGGGCCTCTCTGTTTCCAATCATGTCAGCCATAACAGACATGTCACCTCCACTGACAGTTTAATGAAGCAGTGCCTGGAAGGACGACGACCGCTGTAGGCTGCAAGGAAAATAAAACTATTATTTAATAGGCTTACGTCAGAAAATTATTATTATTATTATTATTATTATTATTATTGTTGTTGTTGTTGTTGTTGTTATTATTATTGTTATTATTATTATTATTATCGTCAAGTTTTGGTGTTATTGATTGGACCTCACGTCATCAATTTACCTAATATTTTCCATATGCGCGCGCCTGCGTGTATTACCAGAGACCTTGTAGCTGGAGATGCTCATCTTCGCGCTGATTGATTGAGGGAGCCGCGGGGCCCACAGAGCGTCTGTACGGTAGCTTTGATTTCCACAAAGCCGCCTCCAATAATATATCAGGGATTTGATGCAATTTGTCCCCGGCGCTAATCAGATTTGTAACCGTGCAGGGCCCGCCCGGCTCTTGATTTCCACTCATTTCCACGGTCCTGTGAAGTTTCTCCGGTCGCGGTTGAAAGGCTCGTCCTTCCCTTGTGGCTCAATTAGGCGGATTATTGTTCTTCTTGAGACGACTCAACTATTCAACTACCAAGATCTCTCGCCTCGCTCTCTTCTCTCCCTTTTTCTTTTCTTTTCTTTTCTTTTTTTATTCCAAGAGAATCGACTATAAGGAGGGTATATGAATGCTCGCCCTGACATGACACCACGCGGAAAAGAACAAAGACTGCGGGAGAAATATCAGATTGGAAGTGCGAATATCCGAAGAGCTTTTCATAACAATTTAAGAGCAAATCAAATAGCTCCATATACAGCCTATAGGCTCTTTTTATAGAGCCGTGGTTTCACACTCAACACAGGAGCTGTTTTATAGCAAATATAAAAATCATTCACGTTTTTAAACTGATTCAACAATAAATGCTTGTAGCCTTTTCATCACTTTCTTCAAAATTCGCATCCACACTAATATTGACTGATTAGTAGCCTTTGATTCACATGGTGTTCACAGCAATCATTTAAAATAATTCAAAACACAATTTTATTTTCTGTTATTTTCCAACAATAAAAAAAAAATCAAACTGACGTAAAACTTGCTAAAATTAGATTTAAAAACAAATAAAGTGCTGTAGTTCCTAAATGGGCCTTCATCAAGTCTTTTATGAGAGGGTCACATTTTTTATTTAGCCTATTATTATTAGCTATTATAGGCTAATCAATCAGCCACCCATCCAATTCTTTATCAATAAGCCCTTCTAATTTCTTCTAATTTCACGTTATTGTTATTCTGTGATGCATTCATCCTCCTAGAGTTTATTTAATATTTTACACTTTTTTTCCTGAAACTAATCTTTGATGAATGAAAACAGTTTCACCAACTGAAAAGCTACAGCGCCATTAAATTCACTACTTTTAACGTATTTTTTATTTTAGTTGTATTTATCTAACCTTATGACGCTGCTGCTCAGATTTATTATCATTATTTACGTCTCCGTCAGTCCGAGATTGTTCCTCCACTCAAAGATGGATGCAGCGTCTCATGACGCATCATGAGGCCTTGGCTCTGTTTTGACCTTCTTCCGCTGTGTCTGTCTAGTGAAAGAGGAGGGGGACAGGGAGATCTCCAGCAGTAGAGACAGCCCTCAGGTCCGACTGAAGAAGCCCAGGAAGGCCCGGACGGCCTTCACGGACCACCAGCTGGCCCAGCTGGAGCGCAGCTTCGAGCGGCAGAAGTACCTGAGCGTCCAGGACCGCATGGAGCTGGCGGCCTCCCTCAACCTCACCGACACTCAGGTCAAGACCTGGTACCAGAACCGGAGGTAAAGATACTGATGATGTTACTTACGGGGGAGGATGGAGGAGAAGCGAGGAGAGGAGAGGAGAGGGAATCTGGTTTCTGCGCTAACTCAGATTGGACGCCATGTTTTCCATCACTTGAAACTGAGTTCACGTAAATGCACGTTTCACGCTAGAGGGTCTGCAAATATAGCCTACCATTATTCTAGTTCATTTGTCCATTAATTGATTAATTGGTGCCAGAAATTTATTGACCCCAAAGGCTTGAAATCTAGTCGGTGCAGCACCCGAGGAAATTCTGTTAATCATAGAAATTAAAGCAAATACTTACATTTAATGAGGTGGAACATTTTACATTTGGACTTTTAACATTGATTGATTGATTATCAAAATAATTTCTGATGAATATTCCTCAAGCAAACCTGTAGTTTCAGCTCCATCCTCTACTTTAAATTTTCGATTTTTTGCTCTCATTTATGGGAAAAGGAAATAAGACGACGCATCTGTTGAGTTTATTTCTTCACTTTCCAGCATCTTCATGCAGGAAGACTTTTTATGAGGCTACTAGCCGATTAAAACACACACAATGATACTTCACATGGTTTCAAAACCGAGACGTAAACATCCTGTAAATAAATAAAACTCCCTGCACCAGAAAGTGAGACGTCAATGTAAAACCATGTTTTCAGGTTTCGGTTGAACGTCTCCATGATGCAGCTTCGACTCTCAGGCAGATAACTGACAAACAAATATAAAAACACAACACTTTGGAGTATGAATAATGCATCTTTGCATGTGTGCATATCAATAATTCAGACAAACCACTATATATAGTCAATTATCTTTATTATGAATTATTCACCTGCATGGAGTGCATGCTGGCAATCTAACAGACGTCACTGGGTGTGAATACCATAGTGGCAGGTTGGAGATTTAAAAAGAAAAACAAAACAAAACAGATGTATGCCTGACTTCTAATTGGACCCTAGGTAAACAGATGGGAGTTCAAATACACTCAGTAATACTGCATCTATTCATAGAAATACACACGCTAAAGGCTAAAACTGAATTTTTTTCCTCCTCCAGGACAAAGTGGAAGAGGCAGACAGCGGTGGGACTCGAGCTGCTGGCGGAAGCTGGAAACTACTCCGCCCTGCAAAGGATGTTCCCATCCCCGTACTTCTACCCGCAGAGCCTGATGTCCAACCTGGACCCCGGAGCGGCCCTCTATCTCTACAGAGGCCCCTCGGCGCCCCCGCCGGCCCTGCAGAGACCGCTGGTCCCGCGGATCCTGCTGCATGGCCTGCAGGGGGGCAGCGAGCCGCCCCCTCCGCCACCTCCTCTGCCCCCCATGTCCGGCGTGCTTCCTCGGCCGGCTCAGCAGCGGTGAGCCGGCACCTGCAGTTTGTTTTTTGTACGCAGAACTGAACTCATTAGGAGAAACGAAACAAAGACAGAGAAGAAGAAGAAGATAAATAGTGACGAACAAGAGAAGAAGAAGACAGAACTGTTCACGGCCTTCTGGTGTGACATGACCGATTTAGGCTGAACCCTGAGGACGGAGATTTGTGACTGAAACTCTGTGAGGATTTTTTTCTTTTGGGACACGAGCTTTATTTATAATTTATTTATTTTTCAATAAGATCGAAGCATCTATGTATTTATTTCCTCCATGTTTCAGTGTTTTCAGCAGTTTTTCCCAACAAAAGATACAGATGTTGCACTTTGACTTACAGTTCAAAGCTAATTAGTTCCATATTATTATTATTATTATTATTATTTTTATTATTATTTTACGGATAAGTGCAAAGGCGGAAACGAACCATGTAATTTAGATATAATTGAGGATCCAAAGGAACAATTACTATTTTTTTTCTTTCTTAGTCTGTATCTGACTTTTCTTTTCATGTAAACAAAAAGATGATCAGCAGTCATAAACCTGTAAATAAGAATATTTTGCATTTTATTCGAAAGAGACTGATTTTAAAGAAACTTTTTTTCGTTGGTTTTGTTTAAAAAAAACTTTTTTCACTCCATGATGATCCAGTTTAACAAAAGCCTAGATTGGCCATCAGACACTGTACAGGCGAACGAATCAGAATTTTTAAAAATAAAAAATGTCTGAGAGATGAGAATGGAAAACCTGCCTGGACCCACGTGGAGACACAGCAGCGCTGCAGAGAGAAATCATTCTATATAAAGTCTTTTTCTTGTTCTTAGTTGGAGTTTTAGCGGAGTAAAATGTCAAGTAATTTATAAAAACAGTTTTATTCATGCAGAGGGGGGAATGGGGAACGCAATCACCTCAGTATTGTTTTTATTTTTTTCGATAAAGCGATCGGTCCACATCCAGGTGTAACTGCCTGTTGATTTGCTCTAGATGTATTTGAACAGACGTTGTGCATTAGTTCTTTCATATGAAGCCGTGATAACCCTTAACTGTTACTCTCCTTTGGTGAAAATGTATATTGCAGATATCAAACTTGTGGAGTGGTTCTCGTATATTTCCTGGATCGTTTTTTTTTAATAGGCTACTTTGATTTTTTTTTTTCGTTCCTCTTAGCTTCCCCAAGACTCTCCCCCCATTTCGTGAAGTTCATTTTTTGTGAAATTCACAGCAAAACATGGACAGAAAAAAGGGGACATTTGATGTAAAAGAGAATTACTTTTATAAATGTGGAAATAAAAGTCTTTCATTTAATCACGTGGCTGCTTGAATGTGTGACACTGAAAAGCCACGGAGCCGTCAGATGGAATCAACACGTAGATTTAGGCGTCCAAGCGCGTTTCTCCAATTTAAACCTTCAAACAACAGCAACACCTGAAAATGCAACCAATATCTACAAACTGAAAAATAACATTTTTGTTATATTTCAAACAAGCATTGAATCTGAAGCTGCACTTTGTGGCTTTGTGGTGTTGCATTACATCAATAGGCGTTTTTAATACATTAATTCGAGTCTTTAAAGAAACTAATTTCAGAAAAGAAGAAGCATAAAGAAAAGATGCAAACAGGTAATAGTGGATATTTTTTAAACAAATATCTTTAATATCCTTTTGAAACAAAATGCAAAATCAATGTTGTAAAAGGGTAAAAAGAATGGTGCCAAATAAACGCCTGTATCATTGAGCCAATCAAAAAGCTGCAAAATAAATCGAGTTTTCATAAAACACAGAAAAGTACGTTTAAAGTCCAGAGGCCTACCTTTACTGTTAAAATGTAAGTGCGTTTATTCTAAAGTGAACACATGTCAGTGACAATGAGCACAAGCTTGAGGAGATGGGTGACGTAGCTTTAATTAAACATGCGCACCTTTCTGGAAGGCGCTGGAAAACAAACATCATTTTAAAGGCTTGCGGGTTTTCTATCAGAGGAAACGTGTTTGAGTGAATTTGAACATGTCTGACGACTTCTCCCTCCTCTGTTTGGTTTAGTGTCGTCGATTTAATTTGTTCAGTGTTGAAACGAAGGCGTGAAAAAAGTTAATAAGGCTGTCGCCAGTGGAGTATATGCCTACACCAACGCCCCTCTGCGGCACCTTTTCAAAATGACAAATAATTTACGTCTAAAGTTTCATTTTAATTAGAGAAATAATATAGTCTGTTATTATTCTACTGATTTAATTCATTCCTTCGATTATTTTTGTATTCTTTAGCATAAATGCATGAACACATATGAACACAATTTTGATTGCGAACAGCAAGTGCACACACAAACACACGTTTAAAAGTGCAATCAAACATCCAGCGTAGAGAAGGGCGAACAAAGCAGAAGGGAGTTCTGTCCAGGATGGATCCCCTGTCCTGTTAATCCCCCACACAGCCACCCTCACCATTCCCACTTTCCTAAATTAACAGCAGCAACTCCAATTCGTTTTCCATAAACAATGCAGGAGATGAAATATTAATGTTATGTGGGCAATTGTTTAAGTGCCCTAAATGATCCCATTTGGAAATTGATTGTTTCCATCCTTCTTTTCCTTGAGGGTGCTGGATGTGCGCTCCTCTGCCAAACAGCTCCAACAGCTGGTGACCGGGCTGGAGCTGACTGCAGACCGGGGATCAGCGTGGGGACAGCTGGTCAGCGGCTCCACCACAGCCACCACCTCTCCCTTCTCCATACAAATTTCACCCAACCACCAACCCCCCTCCAGGTCTACGAGGACCCAAGTTACCCGTCCGTGGCGCGTTGGGGGTTAAAGGAGTTCAGGCTAACGGACAAGACTTGGCGTGTAGGATGTTAACGATTAGACAAAAGACTTTAATAGGTTTTAATTGAAAGTCGATAATGGGTTTGATAGCCAGCTCCCCCTGCTGTCATCCACGCATGGCACCTGTTATCTGGGGCCTCCACTTAGTGGCTGACCACGCCGTGAAATATCAGACTGACTGGCGCGTTTATGATGCGTAAAATTGCATTAAAAATACAGTGGGCCGGGCCGGAGTTGGAAAGTGAAGAGAGGAAAAGGGGAAGGGAACAAATCAAACACCTCCCAACTTGCCAAAAGGTTATTATAGTCCAATCATGAGGATCCGTGACCGATTCAGATAACGACGACCCTTTTCATGAGAACTGGGTATTCTTGCAAAGTGAACAGCTGATTATAAAAGGAGCCCCCCCCCTCTCCACCCTCCCAGTGTGTCTTGTTGGATGACTCGGAGATTCTTTTTCTTTGCATGTGAAAGGCTGGTGGTAAATCCCCCGGCTCTTACTGTGGATTGTCCCCGGCTCAGGGTTAATGAAGTGCGGATGGAGTCTCGTTGAGCTCCCGACAGACAAAAAAAAAAAAAAAAAAAAAAAAAAAAAAAAAGGCTTAGACCCAGAGGATCAGTGAATGTGCTTAATCCCAAGGACTACTACTAATAACAATATTCAAAAGACAGAACCAAACAAAAAACAACCTTTTGATGAAATTAAAAGTGAATCAAAGCGTAATTTGCATTGCGCTCGTGCTGTGAACGTGTTTATATTTCCCTTTATTCCTTTCAGCGGACCAATGAGGCAAATCTGCAGTTTACATTAAGACTGGTTCAATCCAACGCCAGCCTTTTGTTGAAAAAAAAATCCGTGGGGGGAGATGAAAAATAGATCAATTAAAATGTTGAAGAAACGCATGGCCCATTTTGCCGTTTTTACCCAACAATAGCCGTAAACGAAAAGAACCAACTTTACAGTTTCGTAAGCCAAATGTGCCTTTATATGAGCTATTTAATGTGCAGTTAGTCAGACAGGAAATTACATCCATTTATTCCCACATGCCCAGCCTCCATAGCTGGTATTATATACCTACATGAGGCCTACATGTATTTAGGGCATTAACCTTTCAAGCATCATATCACACTTTATTACACATAAACTCATGTGTTCTTCAAGCAAATGGTTTGACTTTGGTTCTCAAAAAAAGAGAAATGCAAAGATTTATTTCACATCCAAGCACAAATGCTTCTTTCTGCCTATTAACAGCTCATTATGAAACATGGAAAACGTTTCAAATGTTTTTCTTTAAATAGAAGGAGAATTGAGAAACACAAAATATGTGTGTGCTTCTCTTTAAAATATGGGAGTGGAGTAAAAATAGCAGCTGCAGTCTATGTGGTAAAAATGTATAAATAAAGACTGAAGTTGGATGCACTGTGATGTTCGCTGTAGCAGCTGCTGAAGCAATTGTTTGGTACTGACCCTGGCAAAGTCATCATTTTACCAAATATATTTTATTTATCCTTCATATTAAAATGTAAAATCACAAGTCTTCCTGCTTCATTCATCTCAGATAACCAACATTTCTTTGGCTCAGCAGCTGGAAGTATAAGAGCGAAAAAGAAGAGAGAGCTGGGCATGAAAATGAATCTGACTCAGCAATGAACAGAGACATTTAGAGAGGTAAAGTACATGATGAAGTATCAGCTGTATCAGTAAAAGGGGGAGAGTGTGGAGGAGTGAAAGGAGAGCAGTAGGCCCCCTGGTCACAGATCTGCTCCTTGCCTGGAGGTAGAGGGGTCTGTGAGGACGAATAAAAGCCTCTTGGAGTGGAGGGGAGATAACCTCACTAATCATTTCCCCAATATGACGGGGGAGATCTACAAACTTGGGTCAGGGGTGCAGGGATTGACATCCCAATCTCAGCAAATAATGAAAGATTTCCTCTCGTATAAGAACGGGGGGTTAAGGAGGAAGACAGGAGGAGAGGAGAGAGGCAGAAGGGGGATGGATGCAGGGAGGAAGGAGTTGCTGCTTCACAACCAGACAGACTTTAAACCTGTCATTCTTTTATTCCTACTGGACTTCAGAGGACAGTGAATGTCTCAAATGACTGGGAGAGTTTTCAAAGAACAGTAATAATGTGTTGATTCAAATTTGCCTTGTCTTACTGACATTATTTCATGCATCATTTCATTTCATTTCATCCTTTCATCAGCTGGTACAGCCTGACTACAGCAACAGTTTTGTTAAAAACGTAAAAGTTTTTCCTTTCCTTTTTAAAAAAGTTCCACTTTCATACGACAACGTTGTGAAAGCAATTTCTGTGCACACAGATCTGAAAAAATGACCGAAAATGCTATAGCGTAGCATTCACGCAAGGCCAGTAGTTGATGGTGTAACTTTTCAAAATCAACACCACAGAAAAATACCATGTGACTGCCTACCAATGCTTTCTTATAGAGCGTAGTGAGTAAACAAACAATCCACTGATCGCAGTAATGGTGCAGCAAAGCTACATTTTAGTGGATTCGGTAGACCACCAGTGTTTTTGTTGTTCTGTCTGTGCATGGCTATCAGGCTGAAAACGCACTAGCCACATGCTGTGTCATCAGTTTTCATAAGTTTTGCCAATTTACAGGGCGACAGTAATGGTGGTGTTTTCAAGAGATTACAGTCTGGCTTCATAAGTTAGCGTCAAAATGCTGCTGTCTTGTGAGCAAAAGGCCAAACCGCAACAAAAGATTAGCGCTGTCCTGTAAATGGCCCCTAAATTATAAATGCTAACATAAATAGGCAAGCTAACAGGTAAGCTAACTAATGTTGCATTCAGGCAATGTTAGCAGAATGGAAAAAATGTGAACGTGACCTGTTATTCCAAGCAGGCAGTTTAGCTAAAAATCCACCATATAGGTTAAATTAGCATATTTGATAGGGTTACGTATAAAAACTGCAACAAACAAAAAGTGTAGCTACAGCTGCTGTTAAAAAAGCTGATTTAAATAAATTAGTGTGAGGTGAGTTCAGCGGCATCTAGCAGTGTGGCTGCAAACTGTAACCAACTGAACACCCCTCGTCTCACCCTCCCCCCTGGTGGCTGCTCATGTGAAAGGCCTTCTCTGGAGACTGTGTTTGGTTTGTCTGCTCTGGGCTTCCGTAGAAACATAAAGGTGCATCATGGCTCCGTGGAAAAAGACCCACTTCCTGTGCAGATAAGAAAGTGTCATTCTAAGGTAACAAAAACACATTTTCGGGTTATTATACATTCATTAAAAGATCATTATGAATATTATCTCCCATTTCTGCTGCTAAATACTAGACACTGAACATTTAATATTTAAGGTAACCATCAGTGATGGTGGCTCTACCCCTGCACATTACCTCTAAATGAGTTTTCCTCATTTGGTGGCTCATAGATGTTGTTCTGAGCTACAGTATAATGTGAATGCAGTCGTCTTTGATACCAATATGATAACTTAATTCCAATAGACCTCTGAAATCATAATCTACTGTGTATTTCCTATTGAAGAATACAAAGTTATTTCTTTTTAAGAATATAAGTTGTATCTCAAATGTCTGTTTAATTTAGTCTTAACACAAAGGAAGTGTACAAGAACCCTTCTTAAATAAAACACACTTATATTAACAAGATAAACACCAAAACAAAGAAGAAATAAACAATATAAGGAGTTGACTAAGCGATGATTATTTTAGTTCTTCGATAGCCCCGTTGGATTCTAAAGACACATCTCAGTTAGTACTCAGAAAAGTTTGATACCCTGCTTTGAAAACGACATGATTTACTTCAAACAGTCAACAGGAAATCACATATACAGTTCATACATGGCTCCGAATGAGTGGTACACTGATCAAGTGATCAGAAATGATAGTAAATATATATAAAGTGCTATAAAAACACACTGAGAAAAGAAGAACATCAATAAAGCACAACATTTCCTCTCGATATGACGAGCATCTTTATTCCCAGGGGTGATGAAAGCTGTGGCAGCAGGGGGTCGGTGTAAGCCACATCACTATCAGATGACACAGAGATTATTCAATCAATACTTTGTTGTGTTACGGCAGGCTTCGCCACTTGCCACGCTGCGTTCTCAGCGGCCACTACATCCAGACGACATGGCAAAAAAAAAAGGAAAACACCCCGAGGCCCTCACCCCCACCGACCAGCCATTCCTGGAAACGCCTCTGGGACCAGACATCCTCAAGCAATGAGTAAATCTGACACTGATCTCAACATGACTTCCAGACAAAGACATTCAAGGAAATGGCGAAGCCGGCCATACAATCCCAGCCTCTTTTTTTTCTTCTTTCTTTTTTTCCCCAGCTGCTTTCAGAATGAAAATGCAAAGTTATTCATCTAGCAGTCGACACAATCAGCAGGAGCAAAACAAGAGAGACAAGACAGACTGAAACATAACCCTACTGTGTGAAGTCACAGACTGTTTGATGTACAGATATGAGCTGGCTTGATTGTCAACTTGTGAGTCATCGCGATGATGAATGCATCAACAACAGGAGGCATTTCACCACCTCATCTTCATTGTCACTTTTGTCATTTTCATATTTCTACAAACTGAAAGGTTACGTGTTCCTAAAAGATGGAAATGACGGCTTAGACTCCTCAAAAATACGTTTTAATCCTATCAAACATCTAAGGTCAGAAATCTCATGACCAAGCTGATCCTCTAAACACTGAAACAGCAGGTAAAACAACAGAGCAGCAGTTTACTACTAGTGATGTCTGCATACACTCATGTGGAAGGAAGAGTCTATGGTCTGGTCTCATTTGAAAGCAGGCGAAATTAAAGGGAACAGGCAGTTTCTTGGACACCACGGTGGACCCTGGGGGTCACTGACCAGGGGCCACAGGGATGACTCTCACGTCATAAACATAAAGGGAGGAGAGGACATCAATAAATGATGAGGAGTGGTATACATGTATTTTTAACGGTGCTTCTGTGTGATGTCTGGCAGCTCTTTCACATTCTGTCTCCTGGTGGAGGGCAGAGAGCACAGCAGGACCCCGCATTTTTGAATTAGACCTCTCCCTCTCTCTGTGTTGGTGTTGGTAGGAGTGAGGAAGGAGTGGGGGGGTGAGTAAGAGGGCCAGGTGGTCTGTGTGAAAAAAAGGAAGAAAAAAAAGGTTTTGATGGCCAACAGGTTCCTGCTTTTGCCGGCAGGGTCATTGCTGGTTGTCAGTGTGCACGGGAGCGTAACAAAGCAAAGGGGTGAACTGAGTGTGGAGATTGAACACAGGATTAATGGAAGAAGATGCAACAGTCTAAAGCAGAACGTGCACTCATTTGTCAGCAGTCATGTTGGTCATGTGCTGCACCTGCAGGGTGTCGATCATAAGGCCATTAAAGATGCAAACACTTTGATTGTGCAACCAAGATGGAGATTTATGCATGCTAGTAGGGCCCTTATCTGAAATTACAGTCCATCAATATGTGACATACATGAGATAAAACAGGTAACTTTAGGGATAATAATTTTTTATTATGAATTAATTTTTTTTAATGGTTAATGGATTGAGAAATAGAGAAAAAACTCCAACAAAAAATCATTCACTTAACTGACACATTGTGATCCTATCATCACCCAGCCACACGTTACAAAGGTATACGTGTGATGCTTATTCATGAGGTTTGAGTGTTAAATAAATAACATAAGCTCTGTATTACAGGATTGAACATGTCAACACGTGTCGTTTTCACATGCTGCCAAATTCATATCGAGAGTTCAAGACTCAGCTCCGGATAAATTACGGGAAAAGTTGCAGAAAAGCTGCAGAGGGAGCAACGCTGTGGTTTCTGTCAGGAGGGAAATGATTGATGTTGCTTGTAGCCTCCAGGGGAGCGAGCAAGCACACGACAATCGATTCAATCAGCGATGGCGGCCGAGAATAACAACACAGCCTCAGAGAAGATTTCACAGAGTTACTGTCATTATCAAAGTACGGTAGAGTATAATACTTGCAGAACATTCATGTGGTGGAGCCAAAGTCTAGCCTGTAGACACAAGCAAACTCATTAGTGCTGCTCTAAATCTACTATTAGGATTTAAATCAGCTGATCAGGTCTGATCACATGCAAATTGTGGTGTTATTGATTAGTCTATGCAGTAGCAAGCTCTGCATACCTAACAACAGATAACACTTTCACCCCAAAGTCTCAGATGTGTGGCAGCCATTATTTATAACAGCTGATCAACCAGGGGCTGATTATCTTCTCTGCAGATTAATCTGTCATTTTTTGTGATGAAATAATTTATTGATCAGTCCATAAAACGTCAGAAAACGGTTAAAAAGAAAGTTGAAGACACCTTCAACAATATGGAAGAGAAAAGCAGCAAATCATCGCCTTCAAGAAGCTGAAATCAAGTCATCAAAATTGAGAGCAAATCAAACGATCAATTGACTGACCCAGAAAAATAAATATCACACATGCTTTTTTCACTTGGGTTAGTTTGGTATCTAATATAATCATCATGCAAATGTGCACATAAATACCAGCTAACTCTGGAACAAACTACTCATTCATGTTCACACTTCCTCATGTACAGACATGGACATTGCTATTGTGTTTGTGTGTGTTTGAGCTTGTTTGCCCACACACAATATTTATGTGTACCTGTGCTGTTGCAGAGTGTCAGGTGTGTTCCTGTTTGGCCCAGAGATGTTGGTGAATCAGTCAAGAGTAGAAGGGTCGGGGCCTTAAAGGGGGGCCAAAAAAAACCTCCTAATTGGACAAGTGAGACTTGTGGCAGTGAGGCTGACTGGGGGGAAGACAATATACCTCAGTGACCACTCCTTGACATGCCATTTGCCTCTGAGGACCCCCAGGGCTGGCCGAGCAGCCGCCCAACAGAGCCATAACTCCAGGCTGAGGCGAAGACCTCGGGCTAACAAGCCGATAACGAAAGACTAGGGGGGCGCGAGAGGGAGGGAGAGAGGTAAAGCAAAAGTAGGAATAGACGGAGAAGTCAAGAGGAAAGACACTTTTCTGCTCGCAGAAACTTTATTCTCTAACACACAGAAGCCGGAGATCTCACACAGCAGAGAGGATGGCTTTAATCGCAAAAGAAGCGGTGTGGTTTCCCAGCCTTGCTCCGTATCCTAATGCTCATTTCATCATCAGACAAACTGACACCAGTATATTTACACGGAGCAGGAACGGCAGAGGAATTTGGAGGCATGTTGCCTGGAAGATCAGAGGCCCGGTTTATAGAATGGAGGCAGCACAAACAAACAACAGCAAAGGCCCCTGGCTCTGCACACACACACATCAGCACAGACGCCCACAGACACCCACACCTGTATGCACCTGAGTGGAGGAAAACACACTCCCAGGTTTGAAGTCTGTCTGGAGTGGCAAGCTGAATAAAGTGTGTGAAGCGTGATGCCAGGTAGGAGAGAAAACCAGCTTCAAACAGTTATCAATACAATTGGCTGTGCCAGGCGCAGCAGTTTAACCTCTTTAGCGCGCCGGATGTCTGCTAACTGGATGTGACGCCTTCTCTGGAAGGCGCCTTCTGTGGTGTCATCTTCACAAAGACTCACAGGGGCCTGATGGGTACTGAGAGTCCCAGTTTAACTGCGCGGCGCCGCGTCCCTTTGACAATCCCCAAACTCAACCGTAATAACACCAAGAAAACACAACAAATTCTCCCACTTGCCGGAGAATCATAATAAAAAAAAATGTAAAAAAGAAGAAATACACAGGTTGTGATGTGCAGTGGAAATTTGCAAAACAGTAAATAGTGATTCAAGTGCCTCTCACAACAGATGTCTCAAGTTAGCCTGTTTATGGGAATCAACTTTTCCTGACTGCTCTCATAGCACTTTATCCTAAGAATATCAACATCCTCTTACACACAGTAAAGGACAAACACCATGAGCCGAACAAAATAATTCTAACATATTTGTAAACACTGACACGAGTGCAAACATAACCAGGCTCCCTATAAAAATCCACTACATCAAACGTGCCTCTACACACAGAGCTGCAGCGTAGTTTAGACTCTGCAACTCCGTCTCTCCTGTCTGTCTTTTTTTAATTACCCATAAACACACGGTTTTAGAAAACTAATCAAGCGCCCATTGGTCAAACGTCATCATCAAATGGCATGCGTGTATATGTGCTGAGGTTTGAGGAGGAGGAGGAGGAAGCAGGAATGAAATTGTTAAGGACAGCTTCCAGTTTCACTAAAACGAAGAGCTGAGAGGAAAAGGGCCTGCCAAGGATGTGGTGGAGGCATTAGGGATTGCAGCTGGTGTGCAGTCAGGCTGGCGGGGCGCAGCAGCAGCCCCTGCACCCCTTGATCCCACGCAGAGGCAGTTCTCAGCAGACCTGCCGGGTGCCAAGACACCGTCACCCAAACCCAGAATCATCAGCCTCCACACGGACACATGGAAATAGAGCACATGCATCTACAGTATATGGATATCAGTGCAGGCACACAAACATGTTCTCCTTCGACTTCAGCACACACACACACACCTCTGACAGGCCTTACACATATGTTCCCATGATAACTATGACAATGTCAACACACAGTGCAGCCTAACTCGCATCCCGAGTCATAACGAACTACAGGCACAGAGCATCCACTTCTGCTTCTCGCTGACAATTTGTAGACTGCTTCCTGCTCCAGGTTGCATCCTGACCTCTGTGAGGAGAAAGAGGAGAAGAGGGAGAAATGGAGGCTCAGACAATAATAGCGACCGGGGTGTGTATGTATGTATGTACGGCAAGCTGATAAGGATGGAGAGACGTGTCACTTGGTAGCCGAGCTTTCTGTTTCGACGCCACGTCGGCGTGTGACCCTGTGGAGCTGCAGTCTCCTTCAATTAGGCCTGGGAGAGGATTAACACCGAGGGGAGAGGCAGGGGGGAGAGGGGGAAGATGGCTCAGAGAGATAGAGTAACTGGCTCAGCTAAGAGAGTATTAAAGAAAGGGGAGGTTGAGTCATGAGATGCAGCCGAGGGAAAGGTGAGGAGTCAGCGGGGGGTGGGGAAGATAGACAGACTGATATGAGGACCAAGGCACAGCTGGTACAGTGTGGTGTGGAGACGCACACACACAAACAATACCATGGCCCGGCTGCCTCATGTTCTGCTCAGGCTCCTGACACACAATCATTGCAGTCGTGCAGTGGGCGAGGGAGAATCCATTTATTTGAGGCGTAGCTTCCATTAGTTTACCTTTTTAGAAACAAAAGGCTTCTTAAAAGGGAACACAAGTCCTTTGGTGCAGGAGCAACTACACTAGTAGGGTGGTCTGTCTTTTATAAACCCCTTTTCCACTGTGTAGTACCGCCTCGCCTCGCCTCGCCTCGCCTCTTTTTGCACTTCCACTAGGTAAAAAGTACCTGGTACTACTTTTTTAGTACCTCCTCTAAAAGGTCACGTGAAACGGTGCAGACCACTGGTTGGTCAATGCCCGGCACACATGGAGAATCCTGCACAGCACAAATCAATGGCTGCCTCACTCAAAGCTACTTTAGCGACAGTAACTTTTTTGATTGCAGCCGCTATATTGAGGAGGTGCAGACATTCCTGTCTTAAACAGCTGATGAGAGGATCACCAGAGGTGGACGAGAGGTGTGTGTCGCGTTGAAGACTACGCCACGGCAGTTTTGTGTGGCGCCCGAGGAGGTACCATCCCACAATGGGCAACGACCCACAGAAAAGTACCCGATACCAAGTCGAGTAGAGCCGGTACTACGCAGTGGAAATGTGGCAATAGACCCCTAAAAACCAAATCAGTGCTGTATCCTGCTCCAAGACTGTCAGAGTGGTTTAGTGTTTTATTCCCATCTGGTCTGTGAGTCAACTTTAAGATTCAATGAACACATTACCGATATCACAGAAAGTGAAATCAATCATCGAAAAGACTTTAAAAGATGTTGGCTGTTGAAGAAGTCAGTAAAGTGAGGTTTGAATATGGAGCATTGGGTGATATTTTAAATACTGTATAAAGAAAAGTGGAAGGTGGCCTGCATTTCAAATTTGGAGCTATGATACCCTGAAAAACCGACCCAACAACTAAACATTACGAGCCTCAACAAGCGAGCACTGTGAGGCCTCGATGCTGAGAGGAAACTGGTCTGAGAGCTCGACTGAAGCAGACGGAGAGGATGACGGAGCAGAGAACCTATTGTATGGCCTCCACCATCTACGTACAGCAGGTTAAATCAGCTGCTGCTTTTTATATCGGATGTCTTTATCGCTTTGGATCGCTCACCTGAGCTCCCCTCGAAGCCATTAATTTTAAGCCACAAAGTTTACTGCCAGTGCATCGCCTCACATTTCTGCCTCCACTAAAAGAGGGGAGGGTAGAGGAGAGAAAAGGCAAAGAGTAACTTATTGTTTTTATATGAGATCTATTCCCCCGGTGTTCAGGTCAATAATGACTTGATATATCAGCGACTACCTTGCTATTTGCACTGTTTTCGGCGTGTTGTCTCTGCCTGAGATTGAGCGGAGCTATTTCCACGCATGGAGAAAGGTGCTTGAGGACCAGGGAGGCTAACGTCTGTTTGATCAAAGTTTATGTGAAATTTCCCGAGGACGCCGGGGGAGTCGCTGTTTATGAACTGTAATAAAAAGAGTCATTTTGACGGCGTGACCCCGGTGCACAGGCAGGAGGGAGGAGGATTTGGTTATGTCTCTGTTTGCAGGGAGGAGGTGCTCTTACAGGCATTAGAGAAAGATGGGGAGGAGAAATGGGAAGGAAGAAAAGAGGAAGACAGCTCAGAGGTGAGGGTCTGAAAGGACAAAATGCACCTGCAGAGGGTGTGAGCGGGAGATGAAAAAGGATAGGAAGAGAAAAAAACCGAGGGAAGGAGGGAGCGAACGGGGGGATTACACCCCCGTGTTGTCTTAGCAGTCAGCCAACAGCTCTTAATGAAACACTTTGGTTCAATTTTGGATCCATCTCGCTCAGCATGATCAGCTTTGTCCCCAACAATCCTCATCTCATCTGAATTTAATGCATTGTAAATGAGAAACTGGAATGCATACACTTGTGCAGAAAAGAAAGTGAATATATATATATATATATATATAGAGTATATACGCACCAGCCCACAAGCTTAAGTATGTTATGAGAAAATGAGAAAATAAATGCGTACAGTATTAACCTTTGAGAAAATCAAATAATGTTGACCTTTCTGCTCGTCGATAGTGTAATCCTGTGTGCTTCAGACTGCCCGCAGAGACACTTGAACAGTATCACTCCTTTAATGAAGAGATGATTGGTCTCCAGGTTGTTAAGCTTACCGCTGGACTTGGACAGATGCTCACCAAAAGCATACTAAATGACACGTTATCATCAGATTAGCTATTTCTCTCCAAGGATGAAATCAAATGTTACCATTTTTTCCCCATTTGTCTGCTTATATATGAGAAACACAGGGGGAGAGCTGCTGCAAAGTTCTCTCTTCCTTGTTTTACTCATCAATATGCACTTACACAAGATTAAAAACTTACTACAAGAAGTCAATGATAATTCCAACTGAAGTGACCAATACACCCATTCCGTCTTTCTGCTGATGTTAAATGGAGGTTGCATTTAAAACATGCAGCAATAGATATAATTAAAGCGCTAACAGCAACACCTTACAGTGCAGTTCTCCACTGATTCCCTAAATAAACCTCCCTGGGTCAGAGAAACTGCAGGAGAAATCACTGTGTGATCCAGGGAAGCTTTGCTGTGACAACACTCCTATCTAGTTCCTGCGTGAGATTTATCAGAGGTTTCACAAAAATCAATGCAGCTTGCTGTAAGAGAGATCACAGCAAACACGAGAGACACATCAGCGTTAATAGCCATCTCGACACGGGCGAGGAAAAAATATGTTTGTCAGAAGTGGAGAATTACAGAGAAACACACGACACAATGAGTTCAAACGCATAACGTGTCATTTTTATGACGCTGATCGCCATATATTAAGGTCTTAAACGTGCCAAAAGATAAACTCATGGATTTCTGACCCAGCATAAGATTGTGCTTGTGCATCAGTACGTTGCACACGTGTGATTAAAAATTGTGTAATGTGTCCTGGACTTCCTGCTAGCCCAAACACAGGCAAACCCATCCATCACACAGCACACCTATGGGTCTGTGGCTGCATGCCACGCACACACACACACACACAAATGCACGCACACACACACACACACACACACACACACGCACACACACACATGCACGCACACACACACACACACACACACACACACACACACACATGCACACACACACACACACACACACACACACACACACACACACACACACACACACACACACACACACACACAGGGAGGCAGAGGATTATTGAGGTGGTATCAAACAGGAATAATAAAGCAGGTTCTTAAGATTTTAATAAGAATAAAATGAAACAGTAACCACCGAGGGGCCAGCAGGGTTAATCCCTTCTATATTACTGAAAATAAAAAAAGGATAAAAACAGACAGAGGGGCAGAGTCAGAGCCGGAGGAGAGAGAGACAGACAGAAGAGAGAGACTGGGAGAGAAGAGGAAGAAGAAGAAAAAGAGGAGGAAGAGGGGGCTGCAGAGATGAAATATAGAAAAACTGGTTAGCTGGTCAAAAGTAGAGCCAGTTAGAAAAAGGGATTGAAATTAAAGAGCAGGCTTATCATTTCCTGCTCTTCCCTCTATTTTATTATCAGACACACACACACAAAGATGACACTGTTTGACTGTGTTTAGACTTGATGAAAGCGTGGTTCATTCCCTATGCGTTGACACACCCGTGTCAGTTCAGCAGCATATTTCCAATGTCAAAGCACGTGCATCGGCAGCAGATGGCATGAAACAGTTGGCAAGAGTGAGCGAGCGTGAATATCTGTTTACTAATAACCCTTTAATTACTTCAGATGGGCAATGGGATGAAACATCCAGCCCCACACAGGAATTAGCTTTAAATGAGACTGGACTGAAAATCTAGGCTAACCCCTTATGTTGCCATAAAGACCTTTGCTGTGAGAATTGACGCTTAGAAAAATCCGTGTAGACAGACAGAAGAGGCAATTTGAATATTCTCTTTTGCACTTATAGGGCTTTATTTATGATCAAAATACACAGCAGACGCTTTTATATATATCTAAGTGGAGGAAGAGGAAAAACAGTCACACACACGGCTGAAGCTAATGATCATTATCACTATTTTGATTCACTGATTAATCATTTAATCTGTAAAATGAATGAAAATGGTTGAAACATGTCCATCACAACTTCTTAGAGCTCAAGGTGATGTTTATAAGAATTTTTCTTCCCAAAACAGGGATAATAATAATAATAATAATAATAATAATAATAATAATAATAATAATAATAAAACAGAGAGAAACTCAAAGTCCCCACACATGAGAGGCTGCTTCCAGATATGGTTTGATTTTTACACTAAAAATGATGCTAAACGACTTCACAACTGCAACTAACAATTTATTTAATTATGGATTCACCTGCTGATTTTATACTCCATTTATCCACAAATCACTTGGTCTATAAAATGTCATAAAATAGTGCATCATTTTCATCACACTCTCCTGAAGCAAAGTTACATCTTAAAATTTGTTGCCTTATTCAGCTGGATTGCAACAGTAGCTGATATTTGTAGCTTAAAAACAGACTAAAGCATTAAAATCAACTCATTGACTGATCATCTTCAATTCAGCTTTATTGTCATTTTGCCTTACATCTGTTGTGCAGAGCAAAATGAGACAACATTTCCCAGAGATCACTGGTGCCCAAGACAGAATAAAACATACAAATATAAATCTATGAGAATTTATCTGAAACAAGAAACAACACTGACACTGAAAACTAATTAAAAACAGACACGAGCAAACAAACACAGCTCCAAACAGCACTTTAAATAAATAAATAAATAAATAATAAAACCAATTAATTAAACAATTAAAAAGAGCCCTAGTCCAAGGGATTGTACTTTTCTGTTAGGTACAGTCACAGGACACCTGAGGTACTTAAGACGAATACCTGTTTCTGTATTTGAGAGTTAAAGCCAAATAAATAAGTAAATAATTTTCATATTGGCCATTCATTTTAAAGTATAAATGTAAAACTGAAAAACTGGATAATTTGTTGAATTCTTCTTATTTGCGCATATTTGGTTAATGTGACCAACATTCATGCTGAGCGAGACACTGAACAGTTGAAGAATTAACTTGTCAATGCTCTCAGTGTGTGGACAAACAGTGGTGGACAAACAGTAATGGGATCTAAATCGTGACACACTTTTGCAAACTGCTAAATTTTTTCTTGGTACTTGTCAGACATGTACACAAATACCAGTACACCAGTGATATTCAAAAACCAACCGATCGATTCGTTGGACAGCCGTACATGTATCTAAAAATATATGAATAAATAAAATCCGTTTTGTTAACCATTTTCCACATCCACCCCTTCCTCTTCACTGCGATTGGTGCAGATTTAGCCGTTTGCATCATTAAAGCGTGCACAGCCTCCTCGGAGTCTGTGCTTCCTGGAACAAGGAGGCTCTTTTAATATTTTGTACACTTAATGCATATGCCACTGCTCATATTCTGGTTAGTCGAGTGTTATGAGGGTGCTCCCAGGGAGAATATCCCTGCTGTGTGTAAATGTCATGAAAAATTCCTTCATCTGCCAGAATAATGTTAACCTTCTCTATTTTGTTCCACTGAATCCACCTCTCGGGCAAATGTGTTACAAAGATGTGCACGTCGGCGGGCACCTCGTTCTTCCTGTACACCTTTCATTACGTGAACAGGGAGTGAATGCAGTTTCCCGGCTGCCCTTTACTAGTGCGGCTGCATTGAGAAAGCATACATTTTAATGACGGGACCTTTACTTTTGAATAACGGTGAGGAGGGAAGAAAATAAATTGCTGTTCAAAAGGAGATAATACTCTTGGCATTGTGGGATTGCCAGGGATTGGGCAGCTGTGTGGCGATGACCCCTGCGCTGAGACCAACCCGTATAAATTAAGATATAAATAGCCTCATATAGAGTAGTATTACCAGGGGTGTGCTTGAGTGCTCGAGCACATGGTTAATATATGCATGTAGGTGTGTGTCAGTGTGTGTGCAACCTCATGAGGGGAGCAGGGAGAAAAAGAGCATGCATATGTCCATAGTACAATCTGGTTGCATGGCAGTTGTGTGTGTGTGCATGAGCGTGCTGGCACGTGAGCTCACACATACTTGTGACAGAGTGCTGGGGAAACCTAAATCCCACTCAAGTGTAAGGCAAACAGTGGTGGCAGTGTGTGGTTATTGTATTTTCTTTGCTTGGATCCCAGTAAACACCCCCAGGCCTGCCTGCCTGCCTGCCTGTCACCACGGCCATCCTGCCATCAGCGACCAGCTTCACGCAGCAGCCACAGCCCTGGCGCAGGCCCCACAAGGAAATTAAAAGGGGATTAAGGCAGGCTGACACTTTGTGGCCAATTACTCATTTACTTTTTGTGTGTGAGAGAAGCGTATGGTGGTAGGGTTGGGTGGCTTGGCTGGGAAGAGCCGGGTGGAGCCTGGGGGCTGGAAACTAGCTGAACATCCTTAAGTATGATCTTTATAAATGCATCAAATGTGACATAGCATCGTTAGCTGAGTATTGGTAGAAATGTTTCAATATTGTTGTCAAATGTTGAATGTTGTCTAAATACAACCAGGAGAACTTTCAAAATATTGACTTAAATTCAGGAAATTTAAAGAGTAAGTACACAATATCATAAATCTGGACAGACAAGTAACGCAAACAGTCGATATTTGATGGTATTAAATACTTAATGCAACAAACACAGTGAGTTAATTATGAAAACAGCACTGACATTTGATACCTAGCTCTTTTATTTGAAAGTGAGAAGAAATCCTTTGAAACGAGGGGCTGTTAACACGACAACCATTTCACCCAAAAACAGTAACGTTTTGTTGCGTTTTGGCCATTCGTTTGCTCAATAATGGCGTTTGCAGGCACTGAAAACACAAGCTTTTGAAAACGGGCTCCAGAGTGTAATCTTTTGACAACGTCACTGTGGCATCGTCGTCTAAATGGGCAAAAAGCAACTCCTCTGAAAATGATGATGTCACAGCCCACCTTTGCACCGACTTACCACAGTTCTAGCCTTATTCGTGTAATTGGACAACATTCTAAGGACAGAAAAACAACAAACTGTGATCTTCTTCTGTGGTGTTGATTTTGAAAAGGGTACACCACCAACTATATTGCCCTTATATGCATACTACAGCGTTTTCAGTCATTTTTGGGAATCCATGTGTACGGGGGTCATTTTGAAAACATTGCCATGTGAATGCAGAACATTGGCA
Source organism: Chaunax sp. Z400 (assembly GCA_037577475.1). NCBI lineage: Eukaryota > Metazoa > Chordata > Actinopteri > Lophiiformes > Chaunacidae > Chaunax > Chaunax sp. Z400. The sequence goes on from CM075199.1 coordinate 4,734,206, forward strand.
AAACACAAAGAAAAAAACTCAGTTTTCTCTGCAAAAACGTTGTTGTGTAAACGGGGGGCTTAGAGAGAGCAGCCATATCAACCAATCGCCTGAATAAATGTTGGAGCTGTACATTTCTGCAAACCACAGATATGTCGAAACTTTACATTTAATCTGTTTAAATTCTTAAACTAAACACTTCTTTACATTTCAGTTTTAATTTTTATGTTGTGACAAGACTGTGGTTAAGGTCTGGTTAGGTTTAAGGACAAACAACACCTGGTTAGGGTTTGGAAAAGGTTTTAGCTTAAGCCTGTGTTCTGCGACTGGAAAGTGTTGGTGGAAGCAGCTTCAAACAGTAATGGTTGCCACCTCACATGTAATCTCAACACAATATCAACATATCGCATAATTTCTGTGATATGAAAAAGTCAAACTTAATATATCCGTATTTTGGAGAAACGTACAAAGACAACTTTTTATTCTGTCAGCTGATACCAAAATGATGTTACAGGTAAAAGAAGAGAATTTTAAATATTACTCACTGTTACTATTACAATTACATGCTCCTATACCAGTAGTGAAAATTCTCCAATTCTTCCATAAACCATATATTTTTAAGAGCTTATCTTATAATGTAAAAATAATGTTTATTGAGTTAAAGTTACTTCTGCTCTTTGCTGGTCTTACAACAGCTAATTTACCGTTTTATCCTCATATAATTGCGTTGCTCCTTTTATTGACCTATCTGGTGTATGATCCTGGCATTAAGTATGCTTAGCAGCCAGTCACGGTTGATTCCAATGCACGTCAGGAAGCTCAGGTTTGCTGTCTCTTTGTGTTAGAACTCAATATCATCGCTGCAGGGAAAACAAACTGTACAGATGCCAGTGTTTGGTCTGCTAATTAGCGGTTTGTATTAGTAATTAATAGGCATTACCAGTCAGCCGGGCTCCTGCTCGGCAGCCGCCAACCGCCTGAGAAGGAGATCCAGGCAGCGCGCTGCCCCCACAGCGACCCAGCGCTGCAGCCCAAGGAGACATTTCAGCATCGTAGTTGCTCTTAAATCAGGAGGAGTGAGAGATTGTGTGTGACGATGGACTGCAATGACAGGAGATGCAGCTCAAAACCCAAGTTTCGCAAGATATCAAACCTCTGTAGTTTTTGAGGACTGTTGTCTGCAGCACCCAGCATCAAAAAAAAAAAAAAGTGAAGCAATAGTTCTTAGCCCTGATTACTTATTCTTTGAACAGTTTTCCCTCAATTCCCGATTGAAACCATAGTGGAAAGGGAGATTTGCAGAAAAAAACTGTTCATAATCTATCTAAAGGTTCTAAAATCTAAGGTTTTGAAAAAAGTGTACAATGTCAGAAAGAAAATTTAAGTACTGTATTGGCACCAAATTCTACACACCTTTGGGACTAAACCTCCACCTTTCTCAATTGAAGAGAAAATGTCTTTTCTACAGTGCAAATCTTCCTGACAAGCTTTAAAGTCTGTACAGTAATGTGTCCACCGCTTATTTGGGTAGCTGATGAGCTGAGGCGCGGTGGGCACGAGGTGAAGCGAGGTGTGTTGGAATGGCAGAGTTATCAATTATCCAAAACGCAGTGGCACTCTGGCTTCCTCCAGATCTGGTGTTAAATTAAGTTGTCAGCACTGTCTCTCCGATTTCCCCCATCACACAAGCAGAAGGTGATACTTCGTGACGGCCGCTTGCCGGAGCGCCTCGCCGGCTGCCGCCCCGCATCTTGCCTGCAATTTATCAGATTCTGAGAACTATGGCCCAGCCTCAGTCCACGCCAGCACACGCCGCGTTGCACCAGAGCCAGCCAGCCCGCCAAGCGCTGCGGCAGAGGAAAAAGGATAGGATCACCTTCCAAAAACCCACCATAGAGGACGGAGTGCTTTAGACTTTTGCCCCTATGTCTGGGGCAGGAGTGGACTTTGAACTTGAGGGGTGTTTGTGTGGGTGTGTGTGTAATGGTTGTGCAAAAGGAGAAGGATCTTGGGAAGTGCATGGTGCACAATAAAGCCTCTGGCCCTTGCTGTCCTGTTGGGGCAAGGCCTCAGGTGAGGGCAGAGAATGTGGGACACAAAGCGGGGATGCTTGGCACATGGGCACTAGCCACCAGCGCCCTCCCAGCACACAACTGATTTGAAGGGCACCAGAACATTCAGTGGCAGAAGGGAGAGAGGCAGTGAGGGGAGGAGACAGCAAAAGGACAACCAGGTGACAGAAATAATGGATAACTGTAACACAGTGGGGTGCTAAGCTCTCAGTGCTTAAGTATTTATTTGTGATGAATAGTAATGATGGCACACTTACAAAGCACTTGTTTAATATGGAGAGGGCTCGAGAGGGGCGAGAATCGTTCCCGCGTTCCTTTAACAGGCCCGGCGTGCTTGGAGGCGACCATAAGAGGATGCCAAACCCTGCCCAGCCCTCCACCTCCCGTTTGCACTCAAAAACACTTGCCGTCCCTTAACACTGTCCCTGCCTCGGTGCTGAATAAAACATTAAACACCAGTCTGAGATATTAACCTACTTATTGAAAAAAGTCAGTGATTTATGTCGATTTGGTTGCCTTTCAATGCTGCCCAGCTGTCACTGCCGAGCCTGTAACCTAAATTATCCAGCGATGCTCTTTCACTCCAGTTAAGGGAATAAGCACTCCTTTAACACTTCAAAAAGACCTGACTGCTCGAACTCGGAGTTGTTGTTTTGTTTTTTTCTACACTTCTTAAGTTCAGTAATTATTCAATCTGGGGGATAATGAGGGTGTAGTTGACCTCGCAGATAAAGAATATTTTCTTTTATGTTTATGCTTCATGTTTTCCAGGCTAATTTAAGAAAGCAGTGCTTAATCTTTCACCAAAAGCAGCAAAACACTGGGCCCTCGAATCCGCTGCAGCGCAGTGGGAGGATCCCTCCGGTTAATAAGCAGCATCCAAGGCCCTGGTGTATAACTGGCAATGGGTTTGGCAGCTATGGATCAAACAGTCATAACCTCCTGTTCCAAAGATAAGCTGCAATCAGATCTGTGGGAGATCTTTAACCAGGGAGGAGAGTGTTTGTATGAAAAAGAGGCAGAACAGACGGGGGAAGTAAGCATGAAACAGAATGAGCGGGTGGGAGGAAAGTGCATGTATATGAGTGTGTGTGTGGTTCACAGGGAAGATGGCAGCCGTGACGTGCCTGAACGGGAACCCAGAGGGGAGTCCGGACTGGGCCCCTGCGCTTAATTGGGCACTCAAATGTTACCAGGTCCCTTCCCAAACGACTTGGAGGTGACACATGGCGAAGTGTGGGAGTGGAGAGGAGCTTGTGGAGAGGGGAAATGGAGCAGAGGGTTTAGCACCTCCTGCGGCCAAGTTTTTTTTTCTCTCCCTGTGGGTTTTTCGGTCGGGACGGGACAGGGGACAGCATGAGTGATAGTGCATTTGAGCTCTCGCTGTGCCAAAGATGACAGAGCAAAATTAACCCCTCAGTGGTGGGGACAGATGGAAATGAGGCTACTTTCACTTTCAGTTTTGCTTTCGTCAGAACACTTCATCTGTTGCTTGAAGGGCAATCATGAAAAGACCTGCATCATCAAATAATCAAATAAAACTTTTGTTGAGAATAGGTATGAATCAAAATTCAACATCCACATGAGGTTTATTTGATCACATGGCAAAGTAGAAAATAAGTTGCCCCTTTAAAAAAAAACAAGGACTTCAAACACCAGAGCTGGATGGGAGCAAATTCATAATTTTTTTTCCCCAGTTCATCAAAGCCTCCACCAGCTAATCCCTTTCTTATATAAATAGCTCTTTTGGTGGAGAGGGTAGCTGCCGCATAGAGCTCTAACCCTTCTGTCCCTGAAGCTACAGCCAGGATAAGCTGTGTGTTGGATTGGCACATCGGGCTGCCTGGGGCCTGCTGCTGCGCTGGCCGCCAGTACAGATGGAGGGCAGGGCTGGGCAATGCCAGCTTGTCAGTCGGATTAAAACGACTCATTTATTCACTGAAGTATCGTGCAAAGCGACCGGGCCAAAGCAGGGTGAGGCGAAAGGGGGAGAGGAGGGTCGAACAGTGGCGAGATGGGGGCAGCTTGGATATGAGAGAGGGTCCTGTGCTCTCTGGCCCTCAGCCCTCCCTCCCTCTTCATCCTGCTCTCCTGCCTTTTTGCCTGTTACTTATCGTTCCATGGCTGCCAGAGGCCATTACCGCAGTGTACGGAAGGCGGCCGGCAGGGTGGCATCTCCTAGTGCCCGGGTGACAGATTGCCGCTCGGCATTGGTGGCGGAGGAGGTGAGGGGTGGACAGTGATTGGCTCTGCTGGTCAGGAAGCGGGCAATGACGGCTGGAGAAGGAGGCAGAGGAGGGAAGAGAGTCAGTGAGAGGATGACAAGACCCAGGCTGTGTGACCTTTGCGAGTTACTTAAGGGGCACAGGCCCTGCTTATAAGAGCATGCTTGGCAGTGGTGGCCGTGGTGGTGGATGCACACCGAACACGGATGCCAGGGCAAGAAGATGGCCCTGATGCTGACTTCTCTGGTTGTGCCCTGGACCCCACTTTCCATGCAAAACCTCAGTGAGGATAAGTAGAGGACAACTGGCAACGTCTGCAGATTCACCCAAGAAAGTTCACTGCTGATAGACTCACCTCTGTAAAGCTCGAGCCGCTGCCAGCATCAATCTCAGAGTCCTCAAAGTCATCAAGTGTTTTGATATCAGACTTTGAGCTAAAAGAGAAATCCCCAAACCAAGTAGTGGAAGTTTTTAAGCCCCTATCTTCATTTCAAATATAAAAAATGAAGATCGACAATCTAAAGAAATAAGTTTGAACAGAACAGCTCGGGGCCTCAAAATGGCACTCAGGTCACTGACAGGCCAGAGCTGTGTGTGTGTGTCTGCATGTGTGTCAAGGGGGGTGAGGCTTGGAAGGGTTTTAGCGGGTCTAATTACTCCCGATAGCTGTAATTTACAGGTTGACAGCAGGGAGAAATCGGCAAGATTCACACTTCCGCGGGTCAGCATCTGTCGCCATTACTGCGCGGCGCCCGCTGCCGGCCAGTCGGCAAGCAGGAGGAAACGGTAAACAACAAACGGCGTGTGACAGATTAGCAGCGCGGGCTAAAGGACCTTCCACTGACACATCATTTCTCTCACTCTGCGAGTTTGTTTCACGGCAGCTGTCACCAATAAAACGGAAAGGCAGGAGATGGGGAGGGGAGGTGCTGGAAGCGGAGGTGGCTTTTGTTCCAGATCCAGAGAGGTGGGTGGTGGAAGGAGATGGAGGAGGAGGAGGAGGAGGAGGAGGAGGAAGATGAAGACAGGGTGGAGGAGGAGGAGAGAAAGGTGGAAGAAATGGATATGGGAGGGAGGGTTAGCAAGAGTGACCCGTTTTAAAAGTCTGGCCTCACTTTTTAATGGAGCATTAGGAGGAAAACCAGGGCAGGGTAACGTCAAACTGTATCTTTCCACTGCATGTAATTACCCACACTATTCCTCCCTTTTTAGGTCTGCAGTACAAATTGCTAGTGTCACCCTGAAGTGGTAATTTTAGTTCCGTTTGCATCAGCCTGTGTGGTACAGTCAGCGAGGAGCACACAGTTATTCTTGAGGGTAAGCATTATCTCAGTACATACAGTATGCAAGCATATTTGTTAACACTGCAGCACTTCAGAGAGCTCCAACACACTTTCATCTCTCCTCCCATCCCACGTGGCTCTCCTTCTCCTGGTCCCACGCAGCTCAGGGAGGAGCCAGGTCGGTCCAGTGCCAGAGAGGGCTGGTGGGCTACACTGCTCTCCCCCTGTCCACCTCATTGCCTACACACAGCCTATTTGGCCAGCTCCTGTACACAGGGCTAACACCGCTAACATCCTGGCAAACAAATTTTTCCTTGACCTCCAGGTAGAGGACGTTCTCTTAAGTTCTTTGCTCGTTAGCCTGTACTGTTGAACAACTCCAGAGAAACAAAAGTGAGGCTTTTCGAGTCTGCAAAAGAAGCAGGAAGTCTGACTGATCATGGTAGTTTTACTAAATAAAGATGAGCTGATGAATGTGGCGCACCATTGCATGCACTTTGCATGTTTTGGGCCAGTACTGACAATAGTTGTATAATTTACATTGTAACTATTGAGTTGCTTCCTTGCAGCATGTCATGGAGAATGAAATATAACTTCCTGAGACTATCACTGATCTTCCGTTTTTGTGTAAAGCAGTAATGCTTCCGTCTCATGACACCAGTCCTATAGGCGCTTCTTGCATAGCAAGTAATTGATACTTAAGCATTGCATTCCAGTTGTTGCACCATAGCAACAATAGATAATGTGTTGTAATTATCTGTGATGAGGGTTTGCAGCGGAAATATTTGTTTAGTGTTGCTAGAAAGAACAGGGTTTTGACAACCCTTTTTGTCAAGATGCTTTATGTTGTCTTCACTAACAACTATTGTTAATTGTCAACTACTGGAAGATTCTTTGTTTGTGCATTTAAGTTCTGCCATGAAGAAATGACCAAAGTCACATTATTCTACTCACAGTGTTGTGTTTTAGTGCAGATGTTTATGACATGTTGACATGCACCAACAAAGTTTGAGAAATATTTAAAAATTTATAGCTGATGGGATAAAACATCCAAAAACAATAGTATGGTCCTTTAGGGGCAGATGGAAGCCTCTGGTGCAGGTGTGTCTCCATCTCCATCAGCGAGCACATCCATAACAGTTGGTGGTCCTGGGTTGATCACGTAGGTCTGGCCCTGTCCTGTTTAATTTCTAACGGGAGACTGCTTGGTGACACAGCGTGCCAACCTCCAGAGCCCCCAGTTCTTCTCACAAGTGCCATATGGGAGGCCCAACCCCATTCCATTAGCGGGGCCTGAGCAGAGGCAAGAGCAGACCTGAACCCCAGCCCTCCTGGCCTTCCCCTGGCACTGCCACAGGGCATGTCCTGCCCACTGCCAGCTGCCCACCCGAGGTCAGAGGACATAACAGCCACTGCCTACCTGAGCCTGGCAGCATTCAGTCACTGGTTACAGTGAAGCACGATGCATCAGTGTGGAGGAGAGACAATCCAAAAAATCTATTACCAAGATAGAGTCCACAAAATGACTGCTGCAGGACCATTTCACACTATCTGCTTTGAACAGATGTGGATTCCTGTTCTGCATTCTTTTGCAGTAAAAACACACAGTTCCTGCTTCATGGACCAACCTGTAACCAGTACAGTCATCATATTCTACCTCTGAACCTTTGAACAGCCTCATGTCCCCTTTTAGTGCTCAGATCGAGTATTTTTTTTTATCATTATTGTTGCTTTTTTGCTTACAAAAATATAAAATGTGACAAAGGATCGCCTGTAATGAAATAAATTGTGTATAAATAAAGTGTTAAAATGACCATGGTAACTCAGAATATGATGAATATTAAATCTGTATAATGTTTAGGGCAAAGTCTCTCCAAGCTAGTGATACAAACATGGTATCTGATCAAACTGAGCTTATGGTGAGTTTGAAAGTGTGTTGCTGCAGCTCTGCATCCATTAGCAAACAATTTCTCCTTATGTGACCATGTTGTACAGGCTAAATGTTTGACTGACCATTACAAGTCCAAATTACCATGTCTTTCATTCTAAAGGCCTTTAAAAGATCCCTAGTGTAGGATTTAGGGTGATTTAGGGAGAAATGTATGTATCATTGTGTTTTCAATAACATAAAATCACCTGAAACTAAGAATTGCTGTTTTCTTTATCTTAGAATGAGCCTGTTATATCTACGGAGAGACCAGGTCCTGTTTCTACCGTAGACCAGAATGGACAAACAAACCACTGGCTCTAAAAAGGGACTTTGTGTTGTAAGTGGCGCTGCAGTAATGCAATAAATGCAATATGCATCCTAATCAAAATCTTTGAAGCAGACTTAAAAATGTCTAACAAACTTTTCCAAAAGTGTCCTGAAGCAGGGAAATTAAACGTGACAAACGTTTTCAACCGTGCTGCAAACACAGTGATTGTATGTCTTTTTTATTCATTTGCGCTGTGACCCATGTGACATTTTACACAGCAATAAGTCAAACGTATTTCAGTGGTCTATTCTGAGTTTGAGAGAGCAGTTAGTTTCTATTGACGACTGACCGCTGAAAATGTTTTTTTTTCTTTTTATTGAGGTGCCGTCCCGAGTTTAGAGACAATATGGCAAAATATATTTATGAATTGTTTTAAATTATGATCAGTCCTCCAACACTGTTAGGCTGCATTTTGTTCTCAGTAATACAGTAGAATACCCAGAATATTAAACATATTTGAAGACATATTATACACTGTAAAGTCCTACATGAGAATCGTATATCTATCTACAGTATGTAACGTAGAGCAAATTAAAATTATATAGACTCTAAAGAGGCTGAAGCAAGCCATGAAAATTATTTGGACATGAACCGAGTCTGCTTTTACAAATGATTACCAGGCCCTATGTCTTTCACCCCATGTTCAAATGTTGGGTGTACAGGCATGTAACGTGTGTGAGGGCACCTTCCCTAAAGACGTGCAGAGGGAAGTGGGAGGAGAGCGGGTGGAGGAAGAGACATGCAGCGCATCACATGGGAATGTCAGTGTGTGGCTCGGCAGCCTGTACCTGCTACAGGACCTCAGGCCTTTTTTTAATTAATCATTACACAGGATGAATAATTCAAGCATCATCACTGGGAATAAATAGAACGGATGGTTTCTCTTTAATTCCACTCAATCAGTTTCACCATTTCCATTAATAACCTACAGGTTAGGGCCTGGCCTCAGGTAAACTTGTAGGTAATAGTGGAAGGATTTAGTAAACTAAAGAAATAGTCCCTTGATTCAACAGACAGTTACTTCTTTTACGGTAGAGTCTTGCAAACAAATATGATCATGCATATCTATTATGAGAAAAAAGAAAAGAAAAAACAGGTGGCAAAATCCTCAAATGTAAAGACACACAATAGTGAAGCAGAAAACTAGGCAAATGGTTGTAGTAGTGGTAGTAGTATGTATAGTAGCCTATAGACCAGGCCAGCATCATGTCATCAAGCATCAATCACCAAAGCTGAGGCCCCTTTGCAGGAAACAATCAGGCTTTCACATGAGAGAAAGTTGGACATACAGAAAAGCTTTTGTCTAATAGACTGGAGAAGAAATGACAATATGAATCCAGAGCTCCTGCTCCACGTCCAACCTCGATATCGAGGATCTCTATATAGAGATACCAAAAGAGAGCAGCAAAAAAGTAAGAGCCCTCAGAGAATGGTAATTATTTACTTTGGGAGCATTGATGACAATAAAATATGAATAAACCACTTTCATTTAAATGATGCTGAAAACCAAACTACACACAATAATTCTAAAGACAGAGCCTTTTATACTGAGATTAGAGACGCGTGAGGGAATATTCACAGTGAGCATGGTGGACAGTTACTACTGATGCATAGTTAGCTTGACCTAGCTTTAGCCCACATCACACTTTTGGCTTTTTACAGACAAAACATACCCTGACGACACCGGGCAATCCAAGGTAAGCAATATCTGACCACTGTGCTGGGTCAATGTTCCACCTAGATATGAGAAGACTCCGACAGCTGACTGATCAAGCTTACTTTATGAAGGTATCACAAACACTCGGGTTCGGCCAAGGTAGGAAAATAACAAATGAAAACAAAGGTTTCTTTAATATGAAATTAATACATACAAACGTTCAAAATCGTAATCCTCATACAAAGTAATTATAAAAACATCTATAGAATCTTCAGTTTCCTATCACTCAAAAAGCGGCCCGCCATGACGTTTTGCGCAGTGCCCACATGTGGCGGTCTGAGCCATGTATGCAGCACCAACAAAGGGAGCAGCCGCTGTTTGGAGAGTGACAGCATTCCCACCCAAACAGTTAGCATGTGCTGTTATTCCAGCACTGAAGGCCTGCCTCTGATCCTGACATCATATCACCGTGACCTTTAACAGGTGACTGAACATCCCTGAGGGGAGCTAAATAAAAGGCCAGCAAATGTGTTTCCTACTGATGTCGCTGATGTGATATCAGTAGTTTCTCATTGAGAAGGGGATTTACTGTTGGTTTTCCAGTGTGTGCTTTTCAGAGATGCACCATAAGCCCAGTGCATCTCCGAGCATTGCCTGGTAGAGGTAGTAAGGATGTATAAAGGGGGATGGGAGGCTTCCTTGTCCCTTCCGACTCCAATGACAGCATGGGGAAGGGGGTGGGGGTGGGGACGCAAAGGAGCACTGATTGAGCGCAACACCTGTCAGGTGAGGCTTTTGCAGTTGACGGCGCAGAAGGAGCACCAAGGCGACTGCTATGACTGCTAATCTCTGACGAGCCAACCTGCCGGGATCTGCCAGTCTCCAGAGGGCGAGCGTCTGAGGCCCAAGCGCCCAGGCTTTTCCACGGCTGCAGTCCTGCTAATGTCTCCCCAAACAGAGTGAACCATACTGATATGCTCTAAATACATTTCATTATCATCATCATGATTATATCACTAATTGTGTGTACTCGGTAATGTGCTGCAGCAGCCCCCTCCTGGGAGGTGTCTGAGAGACTGAATGATTAAAACATGTATGATGAACCATGCATCAAAACGTCCCTGCGGGCTTCCTCACAAGATACATGTAAGCAGCTCCAGTGACACTCGCAGCGAGCAAACAGTGGAGGATGTGGTCTACTGAGGGTTGAAAGGCTGAGGAGGAAGCTACAGGCAATAACAATACATCAGGTGGATATTAGAGATGGAGGGGATTGACCTGAGGTGACCTCATCCATATCCATAAACCCACACAACATAACCTATATACCCTCAGACATGACTGCAGTACAGCTTAAATAATTCCACCACCACATAGGTAAACCAGAGGTTGAGGTTCAAATCATGGCTGGGCTACTTTGGCCTGTGCAGAGCCTGTTTCTGTCTTTATGTGTGGTTGACAAGAGAGGATAAAGTTTTTGTGACAGCATTTGATGAATGTTTAATCCTACATTCATACATTCCAAGCTGGGATTGGGTCCCCAGTCAAAACCCACCAAAGACACACAGCAGGTGTGTGAAATATTCATTCACTACACGCTTCATTAAGAATGAAACATACCATGGTCCCCGTTCATTTATTCATTTCGATTATCGAAACAAAAGACAGAAAAATGAGAGATTAAAAACATGGTGGGCGCGTTATTCTATATTTGTCTCACAGATTTGTAACAATTTGTTTTGTGACAAATAACTCAGCCTGTTGAAATCCCGCTGTCATCTTGCTGAGAGTCGGGCAGCTACTGGAGAGGAGCTTTCATGTGAGGGCTGTAACAAATCACTGCCTGGGAATCTCCAGCTCTGCATCCCTCTGCAGCATTTCGACCTTTGACCTGCGCAGAAGCGTCCAGTGACTCATCACATAACACGCTGATATATATCTCAGCTATCAACCGAGGACAGTTTTCATATTTTCATTAATTAACAATGAAAAATGACAATTAATGATGGCTCTTGGTGATGAGTGACTGCACTCGGACGGATGAGATGACTGATATCGTTGCTGTCAAGGACTGGGCTCATTCTTTTTTCTCTCAGAGTGGTGAATATGTCATTGTTGACTGTCAGTGCCACTTCAACAGAGACTTATCCTCTTTGAGTGAATGTGTCACATAGATTACAAAATTTCCCCATGGAGATCATTAAAGATTTATTTAATCTAATCTAATTAAGACAAAGATGTGCAAGTCCTGACACACTGTCCAAGGCTGTTGTTTTGTTCTGAGACATTATGGCTGTGTCGACATAATCTCCATTCTACATAAAACAATAGGAAAAGCATAGACTGTTTATATAGTCGAACCTTTAGACTAATAAATATATAAATTTGTGGAAGCTTCCTTCTGCATGTAATCAATTATAGTAACATATTGTACATGCACACAGCCTCGTCAACTTTACGTAGCATTGATTTAGTGTACCATTCATCTCTAAAGCAATACTGTAAACTTCCAGCTTATCTCTGTACCCTTCTCTGTGTTATTTCTGGTAGTTAGTTACCAGCAATGATCTTCTACGTGGCTGCTTTTCAATGCACCCTGTGTTTCGACTAATCGGGGAAAAGCTGCATTCTCCTACTATGCACCATGGGTATGGAATAATTTACTAAAGGATCTAAAATTAGATTAGCTTGTATCAATTGACAAGTTTAAAGGCATCATGAAAAATGTGGTAAAGGAGACAGGTGCTTGTTTTTTCTTGAGAGGCCACTATGTATAGCTAATGTTTTATTGTGGATTTTTGTGTAACATGTTGTATTTGTTGGGTTAGGGTTAGGGGTTATATATACACACACAGTATATATATTATATAAATAACATATGTATATATTATACATATATAATATATATATATGTCATATATATAGTGATTCAGTTATAGATTGGTAACAAGAAGTCCTTTGAATGGGGAGTTTGGTTATCTCAGGTGCTCCAGCTTCCTCCCACAGTCCAATAAAATGTAATATAGGTGAATTGTCTTTATATGTTTATATTATATGGCTGTTAGACCACTGAGCGACTGAAGTCATGTATTAAGTAAGAATGGGACAGAATTCAACTTTCAAAACTTCAACAATTAGTGTCTTCTCTTCCCAAACGCTCACTGTGTGTTGTTAAAACAAAAGGTAATGTACCAAAATGGTAAGCATCCAACTTTTTTGAAACATATTAGAGGTGTCAAATACAGAATGAATGTATATAATTTTTTTTTTTTAAAGTTTGAACTGTTTGAACTGTCTGCTTGAATGTTAAATGTCTTGTTTTTCTACTGTATTCGATTGCATTTAGGGAAAAAGGGATTAGCAAATAAATGCATTTTGTTTTTATTGACAATTTACATAATGACCCAACATTTTTAGAATTTGGGTTGTTATATAAATATAATTAAAATTAAACTTTTTTTTGGTTTAATTGTTTTTATGGCTCTAACTTTCTGTATATATCTATATCTATATCTATATATACAGAAAGTTAGAGCTATACATATTTATTTTGATTTATTATTTTATTTTATATATATATACACTGTATATATAATTTAACAAAAGTACACATACTGTATATCCGTGGAGGAAGTACCTCCTTCCTCTCCTCGCGTAGTCAATTACGTCACTTCCACATAGACAAAACATGGCGGCCGTCGGTCCGTCAGATACAGTACATTCACTGCCCCCAAATTTAGCCATAAAGACCGAGCCAGAGACCGAGGAGGGTCTACTTTCCGGCCCGGAGGATGTGCCGGTTAAGCGGGAGCCCGCCGTCCCCCTCATGGCACCGGTCAGTGGACTGCAGCCGCTCGCCTGGTCTCAGGATCACCGCCTGTCTGTGTGCACCACCAGCTCCTTATCCCTGATGGAGCTGGTGTGTGATGTCCACAGCAACAAACAGGACCTGACATTGCACAGGACCTCAATCCCTGTCCCGATGAAAGCCCCACAACTGCGGGTAAATATCGACAAATGTTCACCTGTAATAGGAAAAAAATGGACGTGTAGCTCTGTAACGTTAGCTTAGCAAATGCAGCTATTTGTAGAACTTCAGCTGGTAAACATTGAGACTGACAGCTCAACCTGCTGCTCGCTGTTCCTCTACTTATGCTGTAAGCACTATACAGTCATACAGGCATAAACGCAACTTGATGTGCTTTAATGAATGAAGAAATAGAGCAGAGGTTAATGAAAAATTTACCATTCAAAATATACTGATATGTTTAAATTAATCTGTAATGAAAGTTAAAGGAACACAATAAATAGTCCCATATTAGATGCACAATTAAATTAAAGTTTAATGAAGTCTGAAGTGAGATTAAGTTTTTCTTGATCTTGCTTGGACAAAAGTTCTCTATTATCGTTCAAATGGGAATGTTGTCATCGTTGTTATTGTTCAAATGGGAATGTCGTTGTTGTTATTGTTCAAATATGAATGTTGTCGTTGTTGTTAATGTTCAAATGGGAATGTTGTCATCGTTGTTATTGTTCAAATTGGGAATGTGTTCGTCATTGTTATTGTTCAAATGGAATATTGTTGTCATTGTTATTATTCAAATGGGAATGTTGTCGTTGTTGTTATTGTTCAAAATGGGAATGTGTTGTTGTTATTGTTCAAATTGGAATGTTGTCGTCATTGTTATTGTTCAAATGGGAATGTTGTCGTCGTTATTGTTCAAATGGGAATGTTGTCGTCGTTGTTATTGTTCAAATGGGAATGTGTTCGTTGTTGTTATTGTTCAAAATGGGAATGTGTTCGTTGTTGTTATTGTTCAGAATGGTGATGTTGTCATCGTTGTTATTGTTCAAATGGGAATGTTGTCGTCATTGTTATTGTTTAAATGGGAATGTTGTCATTATTGTTCAAATGGGAATGTTGTCGTCATTGTTATTGTTCAAATGGGAAGATTGTCGTCGCTGTTATTGTTCAAATGGGAATGTTGTCGGCGCTGTTATTGTTCAAATGGGACTGTTGTCGTTGTTGTTATTACCTCCGCCATGGAGGTTATGGTTTTGCCGGTGTTGGTTGGTGTTGGTGTTTGTTAGTTTGTTACCAAGATAACACAAAACGTTATTGACGGATTTTGATGAAATTTTCATCAGAGTTTGCAAGTTGCCCAAGGAACAATTGATTAGATTTTGGTGGTGATCATCATTTGGATCCAGGAATTTTTTATAGTTTATTAGTTATACCACATGTACCGTTGTAATGTAATGATTACAAGGCTCCACAAGATGGGGCTGTCTGCAACAAAATGACTGTAGTTTTGCGAGTGAAATGGCAACATGGGGAAACTGAGCTGCCTTGGCGGAGGTCTGCGCTCTCCGAGTGCTTTCTAGTTAATAATAAACTACGTACACATATGTTACATGCTGTGTGCCCTGTACCTTCAAATTTCCATAGTGGTTTAGTGACAAAATATTAATAATACCAGTAAATCCCTGATTCCAAAAAAGTTGGGATGCTGTGTAAAACATGAATGAAACAGACTGTTATCATTTGCTAGTCCTTTTTGCCATAATTTAGAACAGTACAAAGACAGTATAGTTAATGTTTTGCCTCAATAACTTATTTGATTTTTATAAATACAGTATATCCTTATTCTGAATTTGATGCCAGCAAAATGTGTCAAACCAGTTGGGACAGGGGCAACAAAAGACTGTGAAAGTTGTAGAATGATCAAACACACCTGATTGGACTATTCCACTGATAAACAGGTTCAATGGTAACAGGTGATAGTATCATGATTGAGTTTGAAAGGAGTGCTTGAAATGCTCGGACCCAAGGACGGGGTGAGGTTCACCACATTGTGATTGTATAAAGGATATTGATATTGTCAGGGTTCTAAGTAGCACTTGTGTCTAAATAACACATAGGTGATTTTAAATTGAGACCCGTGTCTATTGGAGTAGTGTTACTGCTATTTGTCTGCTTGTTAGCAACTTATGTAAACATGCCTTAGAAACACAGCCAAGCTTATATTCACTTGTGTGCCATTAGTACTGGCAGAGATGAACGTTTATGCATTTTTCTTTCACTGAACTAAAAGAAACTTGATTAAAGTGATGGAATACAATTGCTGAAGAAAAGAGAAACAGTAAAAACACTTTTGCTGTTGTGAATCTGTCTCTGTGCAGCTGCTCTAGTGTGTAAATACTATTGTTTCTTGGGGCATTTCCACTCCAAAAATCCACTTGGCAGATAAAATACTGGATGGAGCAGAATTTTACAATCCACTAGGCACAGCGGCAGACAGGCAATGTTGGTCTCCTGCCTACATTTATAGATATGATTAATTGCTTGTGAATTGGAGTGCTATGAGGGAGCACTCAAAGCACAATTGGATTTTCAGAGGCCACATATTATCTGTTTGATGATACATCACATATTCATATACATTGTATGAACAATAGTCAGTGGCACCTGACCATCGCACCTATGTGAACTTGTAGGACAGCATGGGCATTAATATGAAACTTCTGGGAAGGCTCTCCAAGTTTTTGTAGGGTGACTGTGGAAATTTGTGCCCATTAAGTCAAAGGCACATATATGAGGTCTAGGGTTGGGCATCATTTCGATTTTAACGATTCTGATTCCGATTCCGCTTTTCGGTTCCTGTTCTTGTCGATTCTCGGTTCCGGTTCTTTGAGGGCAATTTAAATTACTTCACATTGCACAAGAACTGATAGCATCGGGTTTCAGCTAGTGTGACCTGAAGTTTACAAGTAGCACTTTAAGTAAAGTTAAAGTTAAAACTTTAAAAAGCTCTTATGAGTTTTTTTTTTTTTTTTTTGTATTTTGGAGCTTTAAAATGTGAAATTATTTTTCTATGAATTTGTCAGCAATGACGACTAACTACTATCAAGTGTAGTCTAGCTAGAAATATTGTTTTATATTTAGTTTGGATGTATGCTGATGTATGAAAATTTCAAACCTGACTTTTAACCTTTTACTTTCATTTGTGTTTGAAACTTTCAAGGTGGGACCAGCTGAAGAGTTAGCTCAAGCAGTGGAGAAGTTCTCTACAGATCCAGACCCCACAGTAAGGCAAGTTTTTTTGGCCGACAGACTGATGAACCCATTAATAGGATCGCACAAAGGAACAAAATATGCTAGTTGGTCTCCATTGGGTTGTGACTCAAGTGGACGCTGTCTGCTCGCTTGCCTAACCCTTGAAAATAGACTTACCATTCACAACAGCCACAAGCATCTCGAGTGGAACTTGCTAGTCGATCTCACCAAAAAGTATGGAGAGAGGCTAAAAGAGCGAGGCTATGCCAAAAAGGACAACAGCCCTCCACAGGCCAACCTGCTGGACTTTAACGAGCTGCAGCGGCGTTTCCGTATGCAGACTCCTCTGAGGATGGAGTGGTCGAGTGTTTACACGATCAAACAAGTTCAACCGGACAACACATGCGTAGATGTGGAGATGGTCCTCCTCGCCGTCTTAATGGAAAATGGTGACCTTGTTTTGTGGAAGTTTGTGTTGCCCTTCATTGATGGCGCAGATGTTGTGTTTTATGACATCATCGAATCAGGTGTGACTAGACCCAGTGACTTGGCGTGGTGGGAGTATGAAAGCGCAGATCGCCGGATGAGCGGACTGATCATTGGCAGCGAGGTGGGACCCGTCAAGATCATGCCCGTCAGCCTGTCAGGAGTGAAGGGCTACTTCACCCTTCGACATCCCGTCATTCTCTGGAAGGAGTGTGATGAGATCGCAGTTGAAAACATCAAATGTGTCCCGATGACCCACCCCATCCAAAAGTCCAGATGCAGCCTCATCGTGGCGTCACGCGGCTGCTACGTTTTTTGGTGTTTGCTCATGATTTCGCCAGCCGGACTAAACGTGCACAACTCTCACGTGGCGGGGCTGCACTCGCTCCCTGTGGTCTCGTTAGCCGTCAGTCATCATGGCGTTGCAGTGTACACATGTTCCATGGATGGGTGGATAAGAAAGCTGACGCCAACATTTACAGAGAACACTGTGATTTTTAAACAAGAGGACATGGTGCGACCTGAAAACTTATCAGGGAGGAGGATACATGGGATTGCAGTGAGCCGCAACGGAGCGTATATTGCACTTGTCAGCACACAAGGTGTGGTTGGCGGCCACCATCCAATTAACAGGATCTACCAGGTTCACTTTGTGACCCTGAAAACGCCAGAAATGGCTGCAGGACTGCTGCTCAAGTCCCCCACGCAGAGCTTGTACCAAATGGCCGACCTGCTTGATCTCGTCAGGTGGCAAATATTGAAAGACAAGTGCATCCCTGCGTCGCTGCTTGAGGAGATTGATCAAAAGATCCAGCAAGTAGAGTCGCCCTATTTGTGGCGTTTCAAGCTCTTTTTGGTGCGTGTACTTTACCAGTCACTTCAGGTGCCTCCCACAGATAACCGCTGGAAAGCCATACATGATGAGAACAAAGTGTTTGTCAGGGACGAGGAAGACGAGGGCGGAAATAATGATGAAGATGACTTACAAGATGAAGGAGAGCCTGGTGTAAAACAGGAGGCCAACCTGGAGGAGCAGATGGCGGAGGTGCAGGCTTGGATCAGTTCTGTAGAGACACACCTGATGAGAGAAAATATGAAGAAGGTGCTGGGGGTGGTGTACCTAAACACCTGGATTACTCAGAACACCAGCATACCCACCTGTGGCCTGGTGGAGTACCTATCCGGAGATGCTAATGACAGAGATTCAGAGGTAAAACTCAGATGGTTACTCAACTCGCCATCCTACCAGGCATATTGGTATTGTTTTTATGGTCTTGATCAGTGTGACACAAAGTCAGGTATATACTCGGGATGGGCGTTTCTAATTTTTAACTCATGCTAAACAAGTTTGCAGCTCACGTGCGTTATCATCATACAGTTTCTTAAGTCTTTTAGTGACCGTTTTTCTAGATGGAAACAAAGCTGATAGGAAGCATGTCTTTAGTTATCATCTGTGAGATGACGGCCATTGTTTATTCTGCACGTCTAACATCAAGCTGACTTCGTCTGCTGACTAAACTAACAGACTGTTTAACTGTGGATGGGCCTTCTGCTGGTGCTCTGCTTTGACTTGTGATCAGATAGTTTTACCTGGCAGGGTTGGTACTGCACCTCATTTTCCTTTATTTATTTAAAGGAGAACCACAGACTTTGCAAAGGCTGGCACGCTTCTGCTGTCTGCCTTGTGATCATAGTGCGTTCTTCTTCTTTTGTTAATACAGATATACAGATATACCACACAGATATACCTTCCCCTGAGACCGGCTGACCCTGGAAGCCTAGCTGCTGTGTTAGACTGTCTCAGTGACATTGACCGTTGGATGGCACAATTAAACAAATCCAAGTCTGAAATCATACTCTTTGGTCTCCCAAACTCTATCAGTATTATCCACAATCATCTTCCTCCATTATCCACTAATGTCAAGCCTGCAGCCAGAAACGTTTTTGATTCAAACCTTTCATTTGAGCCACACATAAAAAAGTTATTCAGTCCTGCTATCTCCACTTACAATCAATAGCCAAAACAGCTGTATAATGTACACTTAAAGCACATTAATGTGAAGGAAGTCCATCCAGTAAAGCTAAGAATTGCTTGACCCCATTATGGTCTGCTTTCGTAAAAGGGACTGTGTTTTTATCATGCAACAAGAGACAATGTAATTTCTCAAAGAAGAATCCAAACCAATCCACTTTATTTATAGAGCACATTTAAAAACAACTGAGGTTGACCAAAGTTCTGTATAAATCAAATCAAATAAGTAAAACACAATTTATAAAACAACAATTAAACTAATTAAGGAAAAACACATAAGAACACATCTTAAAAACAAGAAAGAAAGTAAAAAATAAAAAGTTAAAAAGACTCACCCTTACTCAACTGAATACACTGTAGTCTTTGCTGCTATAGCCCTCCTTGGCCTTGGATGCCACGTAGCTCATGGTGGCTAATGGTCGCTGACTGTTATTGTTGTGTAACTGCTATTAATGATGTATTACAAATCGATTCATTACGCTTTGGCTCTTCCCCACACTGCATGGTCGAAGGTGTGGGGCCAGTCACACAAACGGGGGAAACCCTATTTCACGGTCCTGACTTTGTGCTTGCGGAGCATTGTCATGTTGAAACGTGGTCTTCTCCACACTGATGCCACAAATGTAGAAGGACACTTTAATCTAAAATATAATTATACTGCATGCTGTAACATCACGAGTTCCCCCAAAGGTTCTATATGACATCACCTCATTACTTCCTTAATGCCCTGTTGAAGCAGGTCATTGGGTCAAATTAAATTAAACCAACGCACTATTGGTCATGGAGAGAAAGGAAGTTGTTGTGGATCTTTGTTGATTGAACTTTACCTACATTCAGTCGTGCAGCACCACATCCCCCATAAAGATACAAAGATGACATAGATTCTCTCCAATGGTTTCATTGCTTTTTTGTTTGTTTTTAACAAAATGACAAAGTGACAAACTACAGAAACATCAGAAATGGTTCTTGCACCCAAAAGTTAGTCTTTTATTATCTGTTTATGACATGTATATAGATGAAGAGTCACTACATGTCCAGTCACTACTGCTGATCAGCTCCCATATTCGCGTATTCATGAGATCGGGACCGAACTCACTTTCACGACGTCTCCTCTGCTGCCGTTACACAAGTTTGATTAAAAACAAACTGTTGAGGTGTTGCATTTGCCTTCATTTATGCCCTCTGGATCTCTGCATGTGCCTTCTCAGGTCCTGATTGGCCACATCAAGAAGAAGATGAACAAGCAGACGTTCTCTGAGCGCTGCAGCCTGTGTCAGGAGGTGCTGCCCTTCTCAGACCACAAACAAGCCACCTGTAAAAACGGTCACATGTGGCTCAGGTATAGAGACCGCTCTCCTCCATGAGTTCAGATACAATCTAAAAATCTTAATAAAAAAATAAAAAAAAGAAGGTGTTTTTAATTCGCTTTAGCCACAACATGCTCTGCAGGTTCAGATGGCACAGCTGAGCCCGACGGAACATGAATCGAATCTTAATGCCAAACGCCTTCTTTGACGGTTTATTTATCTTCACAGAGCAGTAATCAAGCCTCCCACCTTTTGATATTTACCCATGCGCTGCTCTCATTGTCTCATAAATATCCTCTGTCAAACATTTCTCCTGCCTTCTCACTAGCTGCCTCTGGTGGGCACTGAGAGGGAAATCTGCCCATCAGCTGGACCTCACTGCTGTTTCTACTCTACTTTTGTATCTGTGTGAGTCTGTGTCTATATGTGTGTGTGTGTGTGTGTGTCTCCCTGCCAGCCGGCTCTCTAATGCCTTTCTCTCCTCCAGGTGTGTGTTGTCATACCAGGCTTGCCAGACACTGACGTTCAGACGTTGCCTCCTGCTGGATTCCATCGCCAAACTGCCAGAGCCTGAGGGTAGGCGCCACTTTCCATCTCTCGCCACCTCCATTTCACAGCCTCACACCCCACCATCCATCTCCTCCTGTCACCTTCAACGTCGGCTCAGAATCTTCACACTTAAAACACTAATGATTGGAGAAATTAACCTTTTTTTTTCCTGAAAAAGGGGATTCAAAAGGGATTATTGTGTCTGATTTTTTTTTTTTTTTCTAAGGCTGCCTTCTTGAATTCCAGAGTTGAAGCCTTGGTCAGAAAGCTGGCAGGCTTAAAATCTTAACTGTCACTGAGTGATTATGAACACTGGTGCAGGAGTAAATACATGCATTCCAGGTCTTTTTATGGGTCTCGCCTGAGCGCCTGCGGCACGGCTCTCCTGGTCATTCCAGCCTATCTGAGCTAAAGACTGACAGCTCTGTGCAGTTTTGCATCTGTCAAAGTCACCATTATCCCAGCTCCTGTCTCCAAACAGCTTCACATGTCGTTATAAAACCATGGGTGGCAATTATTGTAGGCTTTTACTGTAATAATCCCTTTAAACTTGGAATGTTTAACATTGTCTGGCTTCATCTATAAGTAAAAGGCTTCTGGGCGTTCAGACGTGGGTTGAGTTTTAAAGTGATGGTCAGTGTGAAAGAAGAGGAGCGTTCTCTGACAGGCTGCATCAGTGATTGATTTTCAAACTTGTTGCGCAGTTAAAAATGTAATTACCAACATTGTTGTCGTCATGGGATCTTTCCTTGAGCTGCAAAGGGGAAGAAAAAAAAATCACTTTTTATAGAGTGAACTGACATTAGGAGCGTTGCTTTAACAACTTTAAAATGGCTCATTCTGTGAGAGTGGCTTTTAAAAGTCTTTTATCATAATTATATTTAGAAACCCTCATCACATGCATGACCTGTTTTCTTTCCCCCGCAGATCCAGAGTGGATAAAGAAGATACTGCGGGCGCCCTGCACGCTCTGCGACTCGCCGATGATCTAGAGCTGAACGATCGGAGGAGCATCGGGGCTTCCCTGCGACCTCCAGAGGCTCTTACTCCGACGCAGGGTCCAATTTTGTCAGAAATCACTGCTAGAATCACTTTTATTTCATATATTTAGCTCATGTTTATATTACTTTGTATTAGTATCTTAAAAGTGCCAATAAAAGGATTTGATGATACATTCCAACTCTTATTTTGTCACAAGTGTAGCCTACAAAGTGTGCTGGGAAACTCTTCCCCACCTGCTATGGTTTTAAATTAATATTTTACCGAGGTAAAAGATTTTGGACTTAAACTTTACACATTTCTTTATTTTCTGCTCACTAAAATTAATTCCCAGTGTTTGCACATGGGTGCAAAGAAACAAAGTTTCAAATGTGGAGGTTTTTATTATTCACTAGGACTTCAGGGCACCATAAATAAACTCCCTCATTTTCCTTATGTTGACTATATTTCCAAACCTTTGGTGTAGTTTTTATTGCAAGTGGAACTTACTCTGCTAGTCCTACTTTAGTGAGGATTTTTCTTTTTCTTCTTCTTTTTTTTTTTTTTGAGCGCAACAAATAATACACTCTGAATAATACATACTCTGGAAAAAACTCAACATACCTACTTTAATTGGCAGTGTAAAACAATTTCTAAGCTCTGGGAGGAGGAGGAAGGGGGTGGAGGAGGGTTGGTGGTGCTCAGTCATTCTCTCAGATGAGGACTTCCGCTAATGTAAACGCAGAAGAGAAGGAGCGGCGAGGCAGATGAGATGAGCAAGAGGCACGAAGAAAGCAAAAAGTGTGCTTAAAAACCCGGCGCGGTCCCTCCCACGGGAGCCTGTTGTAATGAGATTCAGCAGTAATGAGGGACAGAACGTGGCGCCAGATGTGATTCTAATTCTAATCAAGGAGGGGAGCGTGGCGGTGATGTGGAGGGGGGTGGTTAGAGAGCATATTGTTAAATACAATTAACCCTTTTTTCATATTTGGAGTGAACACGGGCTGAAGGGCAGGGATACAGGATCAGTGGCATGTTCTCGGCCTCGGCTCCTTGTTTTGGAGACGTGGAGGTCAGCTGCCGGTGATCAAAGAGAAAGCTGGGCCTGAGAGACTGAGCCAGCATCTCATCCCCTCCATCCCCCTGGCCTGGCAGAGGCGGGGTGGGGTCTGCCCTTCCTCTGGTGTCACTGGAGATGATAGCCTGCCCCGGGGCGAGGAGAGAGAGGAAGCAGCTCAGCTCCACACACTCAGGACTTTCATGAAAAGGGAACTTTTTTTTTCTCAATGTTATTTCTTTTAAACCCCACTTCTTTTTCTCCCCAGCGGTGGAATTTATTGGCCCAGGTCTCCGTGAAGATTCAGCCCAGTTCAGTTTACTAGAAAGTAAATCATTTATCAGGTTGTGTGCAGGAGGAGAATTAGTTTTACAGTGCAGCCGCAAACAGCATCCATGATTTTCAAGGGCAAAAACAATACATGTAAATTAAATATCCCATTTAGAAAAATTCCAACCGGTTTAAACGAAATGATAATTTACTGATATGACAGAACTATGGAGTATTTTTGCAATGTATTAAACAAAGACTTAGAAAGTCACTGAATAGTTTGGCAAAAAGAAAAACTTGAACCGAGTTCCAGCTAATAGCTTCTTCTAGAGCTTTTTCCTGGAATTAATTTTTAATATCTGCTATAATAAAGCCATTGTTTTTGTTGCACTTCTCAAACTTAGGGTGCAAGGTGTCCTTAGTTTCAGGTCAGATATTCCCCGATTCATTCAGCTAGTTTGTGTCTGTGTGACTGGCGTCTTTCTCAACCTACATCAGAATAAGTTACCAAAAAAAAAAAAAAAATTAACCAATACTTCATCTAGTAGGTGTGGCAGCAGGTTCATCGTTATTTCATAAAGAGACATTTACAACTTGGTTATGGGAAGTAAAACTTTTGAAACCTTTTGTAAAGAAACTGAGGTCTGGGGACCAACAAAGGTCCTTAAGTGTGCTGAAGGGGGTCCAGAGAAAAAGTAGGATTTGAACTTTCGTCACATTTTTGGAAGTTGGAATGGAAAGGAAATTATTATTATTTAAGGTGATCTGAGTTTGATCTCTGATTGGCTATGAAAAAAACGGATAAAACCCTCTTTAATAGGGCGTCTGTGGCCTAATGTGA
Source organism: Chaunax sp. Z400 (assembly GCA_037577475.1). NCBI lineage: Eukaryota > Metazoa > Chordata > Actinopteri > Lophiiformes > Chaunacidae > Chaunax > Chaunax sp. Z400. The sequence continues at coordinate 4,758,257 of CM075199.1, forward strand.
ATGTGTTGTGAGGGTCCTTGATATGAAAAAGTTGTGGCCACAGCATCTTTTAGAGGAAGATTTCCAAACAAAGAAATAGCCGAGGTGTTGGATAAGCTTGCTTTTGTGAAAAGGTGTTGGACGGTAAATGACGTAAAAAGTCAAAGTAACTTAAAGCCTTTAATGAGCTTCACATCCGCCCCGGCTGGGAGAGGTTTCAGGTGTCTATTTGTTTTTCAGCCTGGGGATTTGATGCTCCGTGTTACAGTTTGTCAAGTGGCTCCTCAGGTTGTAATGTTCCTGTCACTGATAGGTGGAGAGCAGTCCTGTTAGAGGTTAGCTGTGTTTGGTTGATCCTCCTCCCGCTTTAGTATAATAATCCGTCAAAGAGAGGCTCCATTAGTAATTACCTGCTTCCCCTCCCATCCTCTCCCACTGTCTTCGCTCTCCAGACTTCAAACGGGGGATTTTTCTCTTTGCATACAACATTTATATCCTTTATGTCAGTGGCTGGATGGCTTAAAACATTCATGGCATCTTTTCACACCTTAATTTCCTGTGATATTCCTTTTGTTTTGTTTAGATTTTGAACATGATATGTCCTGCTGTAGTCTCTGTAGAGCATCATGTTGTTAGCATTCATGTTGTTGCTACAGAATATTCTAATTCACACTGTAAAACGTGGCAGCTGCTTCACGGCCTCAGACATGTGACTGCATGCGTCAGATTTTGGAGACTTGCTGCTTTTATGTGTCTCCTGTTGATTTTTAGACATGTTTACATATTTATGAGAAATCTCTGGGAGTTTATCACGACGGACGCCTCAAGAAAATTGCTCCAACGAGATGCCAGGTAGATTTCTTGCAGTATCTCTCTAGGTCGTTGCAGGAGTACTTTATGTCAATATTGAATATTTATATGATTTTGAATCGAAGTACCTTCATTTATTACACATTTATGTTGGATTAGCCAAAAACAGACTTTCCTGTTGATGTATTTAATCCATCCAACAGTTTATTGTATTTAATTGCATTTAATTATTAAAAAAAACTTTTTTACAAAACCCTTTACCACAATATCATGATATTATTTTTAACTATGGTACATTCCGATGGTTTTTAGGCTTTTTCATAACAGGATTTTAGTGTAACATCTTATTTCTAAAGTAATTTACAGATCTATGCTTGTTTTTCTAGCTTAAAGTGTCATGTTCTTAATAACCCACGTGCAGTGATCTGCTTTGTCCTGTTATTGAAGTGTGCATCAGGAGAACTCCTGAAAGTAATGGTTTTATTACACCTCACTGGCAGGATCCTTTTGGAGCGGCCTTGAGAATTATGCAAAGAAAGAAAACTTGTAGCAGTGATTAACTGTGAAGCTGCAGAGCTGAGCAACACGACCTCAAATGCATATCAACAGTTGGATAAATATAAATTAAATGAACTGTAATTCTTATACGTACATCTTTGGACATATTTTGCATCTGGCTAGAAAGATGTCCTAAAATTGTTTTGGTAAATTGCTGCAAGATATTGCATTTCTCATGCTGATCCGATTGTAGCATTTCTGCTTAATTATAGACTTTTAATAAAAGTGCAACTTGAGTAAACCTGGATGATAAGAGATTCATCATATTAGTTTTCAGATAAATTAAGTTTATTATTGATAAGTAAGTTTATTGCCCATCCTAATGACCACAGAAATGTTGTGTTTCTTTCCCAGAATACCCCTCAGCTCTGACATAAACATGGCCATCTGTAAAGTTTGGGCCCAGCGATGAAACACAGCCACAATCCAGAGTTGCATCGTTGCATTTCTGCAGCTGCTGACTCCCTCCAGGCCCCCATGAGACTCTTCTAAACTGAGCCGCATCACCCCCGAACTTGTCATGGCTAATGAAGTCAGTATGCAAGGTTGTCTTCTGCTCTCTCTGAACTGATGGGGTGAACATGGTTGTCTAACTGGTTGACTCCCCTCCTCTGCCCTCCCTGGGGAGCGGAGGGAGGGGAGGGCAGTGACCCGAGACCAGCTGAGGGGTTGTGTGAGGAGGATAGAGGGGGGGAGGTTGTATGTCCATCATTAGAGTCTCTATTTGTTCCTGGCTTTGAGCGCGCTGAAGTGGAACTAATACTGAACAGCAGAATGGACATGGAGAGGGAGGGCCACTTTTTACTGCTACATTAATGAAGCTCATTCTCAACATGCTCCCTGTCTCCTCTGGCTCTGCCGTAATGAAGTGCAGGGCCTGCTTTGTGTGTACGCTTGGTTTAACCTTTTCTAACGGTGAGCACAACATCCATCACGTTCAGAGGCGGGGAGTGACTGCAGTGACTCTAGAACTGTTTTACTACTGTTTTCAGGTACTGGTATTTTCTACTTTTTTACATTTCAGAGGTGAAACTAGAACAACACTCAGTAGAACACAAACCCCCACCAAGGCTGAACAATCCTACAAATGTCTGTTTAACTCTGACCATACAGCAGTTCAACAGAAGATCTGGATTCGTATTATTTGATTTGCTCCACACTATGCGCACTCATTGATATCAACACATACCTGGATGTTTACATCGCCATTTATGGATTAAAATGTTTTGGCAACTTCAAGAAAAGTTCTAAGAGGAAATGTTGGATCCTGCAAACAATCAGACCAACAAACGAAGTCATAATTCAGTTTATCAAGGCGAAGTAGAAAAGTTCCTTCTGTGTTTCTGATAACCTAAAGATGATAGATAGATAGATAGATAGAAAGATAGATAGATAGACAGATAGATAGATAGAAAGATAGATAGATAGAAAGATAGATAGATAGATAGATAGATAGATAGATAGATAGATAGATAGATTGATTGATGGAGAAGTTGGAAGGGAGAATGTGAGGCGTCAAAAATGTTGTTTTCTATTGGTGTTGACCAACTTAATTTTGAATTGATTTGTTGTTTCAGCACCACTTTTCAAACAACTACAAGCACTAGTAGTTATGAGTAAAAAAAATGAATGTACCACAAACTAATTATTAATTACTCACTAATACATGTACAACGCACAGACAGTGAGGGGCAGAAGGGGTCCACTTTAATTATTTGCTCCTGACCCTCTTAGTGACATTTCATTCAGAAACACCATCAATGTGACCATCAATTAAACCATCAATGACATTAGTCTCAATCAGCCTGGCAAAGAAGAATCTAAGAGGTCACAAAATGAATATATATCACTAAAAATGCTACTGCTACTCCAGATTATGTTTATATTTTCAGACTGTTTTTTTTAATGAATCACTAGATAATTTACTCCTTATTTTAAAAGGGGTGTGGTCACATTCTAGTGCCACAATTGATCACCAGTGTCTGGGATTACTGATGCTTTATACTATATTTAAAAGCTGTGACAGGAATGAGAACTTTTCATTGGTATATAACAGCTAATACTTACTTATACATACTGTATGTATATGTTTACATGAGTCAAATTCCACATCAGGACTTATTACTGCGTTTTCTTCAGTAGAAGATGGAAGAACGGCTCAGTTTAATGAGATGTGTGTGATTGATGGACAGTTATTTCTTTATTGCTTCAGAGCTATAGATTCTTTCTTTTTTTCACGTTAAGATGACAGGGATAAGTGAACAGAAAGCACTGGTGGCTCTGCCTGAGTGTGTTTTCACCAGATCTTAAGTGAAACTTACTGTTCAGCAGGCCTGCAAGACATCCCGTCGTGTGTTCGTACATGCGGCAGATGATGGATGTCTGTCTCCATCAGCGCTGGCGCCGTGACGTGACAGCTCTCTGTAACGGTGACAAGTTGGGTTCCAGCGGAGACAGATTGCCTTCAGGTGGCTCCATTTTCAAAACCTCGCCAAGAATGTGGAGCGCTTAACTCTCCTCTTGAAGGCTGAAGGGCTCTCTGTGCCTTTTATATTCCACATTTCTGCAGAAAGAGAAAAGAGGGAGGGAAGGGAAGAAATGGCTCATTTGAGTGTTTGCTTTAATATCTGTCTTCCAGAGATCAGAGGGTGTCATATTCTCACACCTCATATTCCACAGCATCTATCACAGGCCATGTAAAATCCCCTTAAAAGTGCATTATGCAATATAATAGCAGGTTTGGGTGACATTTGTCTGCCAATGAGAGGAAGGCTGGTTGCAGACCTATTGCCTTTTACAAAAGGATTTCATCACACGGGGAATCTTTGTGAATCTCTCCGGCTTGTCTTGCAATTGCAATGACTGAAATTAAAAATGAACGTTGTGTCTCTCCCATAGATAAATATGTTGAATAATTACACCTTAAAGCTGACATAAAGCAAAGCATGTTTTTTGGAAGATTTTCATAATAGTTCTGGTGACTTATTGTCGAGCTGTTGATCTAAATAATCTTGTGCGTCTGCCTGAGAGCAAGAGAAATTATTTCAGGGCCTGGTTATGCAGAATCTGTAATGAGTATTTTTGTGTGTGTGTTTTTTCTTCTTTCTTTTTTTTTTAAAGGAAATACCGGTAATAACTATGTGCAAAAACCATTAGAATGAATATTTATGCTGCTTGTTATGAAATATTCATTAAGCCAGTATAAAAAAAGAACAACGAGGGAGACTGGGGAGAGAGATTGTGTGTTTACTTGTGTGTATTTGTGTGTAAAATGGGGGCGGCGGGGCCCTCATCACCTATTGCACAGGAGTACTGACAAAACCCCTGGATTGAATATCTGACATCTCTTAACAAAAGCAGCAGCAGTAGCATCTTTCCTCCCCTTGTCTTTTTTGTGTGTTTTTTTCCTCCACCACCTCTTTCTCTTTCTCTCTGCCTGAGGTGATCTGAGTCCCTCCGTTCATCCGATCTCCACATCGCTCCCTCTTTCTCCACCTCTCATTCCCTCACTTCCCCTTCGTTCCATCTACCCAAATTAAGAAATTAATGAGGGATAGGTTCTTTACCAACTGCCCCCGCAATGTTTACCACTGATGAAATTATAATGTAGGCCCTGCTGTATTATTTATAAGCCAATTAGGGGAAGTGTTACTTGATTTGATGGGGAGCCGACACACAGAGTACATTTAACTAATGGAGACCAAGAGAGTAAAGGCAAGGAGGGGAGGGAGGACAGCTGAGGCGGACTATTTCGTACGATGCTCTAGGATTACGTGGCTAATTGCCCTGCTTTATCTGTCTGTCACGGATAGCCATGCATATTTTAGCGTTCCCAAAGACTTTGATTGTTTGCACTCGTGTTGGGGCTGTAACAAGTAGAGCAGAGGCCAGAGTGGAGTGTAGTTAAAAACTGGCAGCAGGGGAGGCAGGGAGGGGGCGACGGAGAGGAGGAAGAGGAAGGGAGGAGGATGGGGGGGCGGCTGTGCACCAAACTCAGACAATGTGACAGGTGGAGGAAGAGTTTTGACAAGGAGCAAAGGGGTGTCGAGGTGGGAAAATGTAACAGGAAAAAAAGCCGTTCAATGGGAGGCTGCAATTAGATGGCAGCACAAACAGCAATTAATTTCACTTATTGGAGCCTGTAGCCAAGCTGTAGCTCGCTGACCTCCTCTGCATATTGTTAAGAAACAATGTCATAATTCTGTTTCTCATTTGCATGGCTCATTTGCACCACGGCATGGCAAAGTAGTGACATCCCAAGGAGGAAACATGTGACAAAAATCCTTCCAATGAAACGCCGGTGCACACCAGCAGCTGGAGAGCTGAGGCTAAAAGCTAAAAACTGATTCACACACAGGGCTGCAGGATGAACCGATTAGTCGATTAGCCGACCCAAATCAATCCTCAGTCATCACACATTGATATTTTTAAAGAAAGGTGTCTCGTGTCCATTAAAAATAGAAAATATTCACATGTTCCATCCATAAGAAGATTGACGTTAGAAGATTGACAGCTGTTTCATCTCAGTGGAAATTATGATGAATCAATAGATTACCCGATCAGACAAAAAAAAAAAGAAGCTGGTTTCCGTTTGTCAAATGTGAAGACTTGTGTCATATTGATTCTTTAGATTTAATAATACATGATAAAATAAAAAATAGGATAAATCAGTGATTTCAGTATTAATTAGCTGCAGCTCTGCAAACTCCATGCTTAAACTATGTTTGGAAACAAATACCTATTAGTGACCCCAGAACAGTCTGTGGGCTGTTTGTTGTGGAATAATTGTTTTTCTTTATTTATTTGGGTCCTCCAGGGCGAGCCGTCGGCTGAGACCCCCTGATATGCAGCCTCGGACACACAGATACTGAAGAAACCTGCTTACACCCCTGGAGTGGAGCAACTCTGACTGATGAGCTTTTTGAAAGTTGATCAGACACTTATGCTAAGGAGGGGAAACTGGAGCAAAGGCATCCTTAATCATCTGATGAGGGGAAGCTTATCTGAATGGTTTCTTTTTCTCTCCTCTTTTATCCTGCCGGATCACATGGCAGACCTTTACATAACAAAAGAGCTGTACCTGGCTGGCCCGCTTCACTTAAAACTGCATCCTGATCCAAAGAGACGTTGCATGTGTGAGTCCAAGTTCTGATCTGAGACTGATCGCTGCTTCATACTATGCACGGTTAATAATTTCTGCCGAAATATTGAGCGATAAAGATTTCAGAGCATATTGGAACGTTTGTGCGTTCTATCCCTGCAATGACTGTGTAATTAATTCACAATTAAAAGTTTTAGTACAGGCTTTGTGTGATGATTTATTTAACGGCTGGTATTAACGCTGGCTCGGTTTCCTCCTTTAGGAAATGGGTAAAAGGATCTTATGCCAGGCCTTCTCTCTGCACACACACACACACACACACACACATCCCATATTAGTGTATCTTCTCCATTCGAAGCCCACACATAAGCACAGGAGCCCTGTCACCACCGCTATCACAGTCACCATGTTAACTTATTCATCCCTGTTAAAGCCCATGTAACCAGATAGCTGTTAATTAATATAGCTGTCGGGTAAATGGTTGCTGCCGGACCATCGCCACCATCCATCAGTAACATAATCTCAGGCTTGTTTTCATGCCAGGCCTCGGGCTCAATTAAGATAATGCTATGCAAACGAGGTCTCTCGCCATTAGCCTCATCACTGAGGGGCCGTTTATTGGCATAATTGGGGCACTCCGAAGAACAATTACCTTGGCACCTCCTCTCCACCTATGAGATCAGCAATCATCTGTGAGCATGACAGAGGAGTCACAAGCCGTGACCACCAGGCGACGAGTCGTGGCTGCAGATTGACCCAGGAGGTCCAGAAGGAGCAGCTGGAGAGTGGAAGACACATGGCTGCAGCCAAGACAGGCCTGTGACCCGTCTGCTGGACTGTAATTATCATCAAGTCATGCATTTATTTAGAAATGCTTGATACTGTTTATATATTAACTTAACAAAAGAAAATGGCTTAAAATTGCAGCCCAGTAAACCTGGTTTTGGTGATGCACAGGTCAAAGGTCAAAGAGTATTTTAGGCCAAGTCCAAGTGGATAAGACTGAATGACCCTGGAGGTTAACTGCATGTCAACCTGTGTCAGATGCTCTGATTTAATCTTGGTCTCTGCATCAGATTGTACAATATCAAATACCAGGCGGAAGTGACTTCTGATTTTTTGCCTTAATGTGACACAAATCTGAATCTCTTTTTCAGGGCTGTGTGACACAAAAATGAGATCTTTTCAAATCAGATTTGAGTCACTCTTATAGCCTATACGTGTCCGATTTGTGGCCATGCAACATGAATGTGAATGGTATGACTGGAATTCACGGGGCTCTCTGTACATGTCGTCATCAGCTGGCGGCAGCAATGCTGTAAATCGAATGAGAGAGGAGAGAAGACGACAATCAATCGTCAGCTGTTCACAAGCAGATTGTGACAGTGTTTGCCGTCCTCCAGAGCAAATGTCATGCATACATTTCGGTTTAAATACATGAGTTTTCTCACATATTTGACATTTCTTGTTAATGGTGAGCCAGATGACTCGTGTAAAAATGTATCAATGTGCACAGACCTTCCGTTTCAGAGGACAGATACGTTCACATTAGAGCTAGATACACGTCACTTGTAATTATGAATGTGAGCCGTCAAGATAACCAAATCTGATCCGAGCAAAAAATCTGAATTGAACAATGAGGCTTGTAATGTGAACAAAGCCAAAGACCTGGAGAATTGTTGCAGTGCAGCGTAAATAGAAAAAAAGATATGCCAGCAGAGACATGTCCCCAACTGGTGTCATTGTGGTGTCTTTAGTCAGAAATGTGCATTTTCATCAGACAGATACATGCCAATATTTTGGAAATATTTTAGAAATAAGTATCTTCTTACACTGTGAAAGACGTGGCTGAAAACATTTTTTGGAGCATCACAACCCCTACAAAATGACTTGTTTCATTACAAGAATTTGATGCATTAGGTGTGATAACTTATATAACTTTTATAAGTATAAAAGAGGTGCATGATATAATAATTTTATCACAATCAAGCTGAACCCAAAGCCGGCTCGGCCAGTGGAGGTCTGTGGTGCTCTATGCAGCATCTAAACAGGAGATGTGGGTTATTTCATACCTTCAGAGTTTTTTTTTTCTTCTTTTTTTAAATCCCACTCTAAAAAAATGGAATTTAAAACATTAAAAAATTGTCATTGCAAATGTTTTACTAAAAAGTGCGAATACCTAATTGTAGCTAAAACCTGAACAATCAGAGATTCGTTTCCAGGCTATGTCAGAGGAAAATCCTGTAATGACAGTTTATCAGAGGTTTTTGGCTTTCACCAAAAAACAAAAACCTCATTCCTTGACCTTGGAAACCTAATCCTAGCTTTTGCAATCATGTGTTTAGGATTTTCCATAATGGATCTGTATCTATTTTACGTCAATATAACTTCTCACCGTTCACAGATACATAAAATCCATTTGAATGATTTTGAATCTACATTATCTCATATCTTACATTACCTCACATATTGGTGGCAGTGTCGTGTCTCTTCCTCTCTCTGTTATTGTTTGTGAAACAATACATATTGATCCTCTATATATTTCAATATCCCAGACATAGTTTATGATCCGGATCTGTAACCAACTGCACATAGTGGTGGAGGATCATGAGTTGTTCATGCCTGAGTATATTTATTTTGATTTGCCTATTATTATTTTTTATACATTGGTGGAATACTAAATAAAAAAAAAAAAGCTATGGTGGTGTTACAGTCTAGAACCCATTTTCAAAGATTTAGCATTTTCGAGCCCCAAAAACATCGTTGTTATGTAAACGATCCCTTAGTCAACTCTTCCTTGACCCAAGATCAAGATCTCCACAAAACTGAATCAAAATCTGTCAACAACTTTTCGAGACATCTTCTAGACAAATAAACAGACAAACAACCAGACATGGGTGTTCAGATAACCTCCCCCAACTCTGGATGGTGAAGGTAATTTTTTTTTTACCAGATTCCAGAGGGCACCTTTAAGCAAGACAGAGATGAGTCACAAGTCTTCATCAGCAAGTCTTCATCAGCAAGTCTTCATCAGCAAGTCTTCATCAGCAAGTCATCATCAGGTCTCTGAATGGTGACCAATAAAATGAATGAATGTGAATATTTCACTTTCACAGATGTGTTTGGTGTTTTACAGAAGGGAGACTGAGGACAAAATACACATGAAAGCACACAAGCTATAAGGTGTATTTTCTTATTATTCTGGGATTCCTCTGGTATAAAAGTCGAGACAGGCAGATATAAAGTCTGATCATGATCACCACAGAAGAAGAAAACTACAGTGGAATATGGTCCTTTAAAGATCAGTTATGTCCTGTGGTGGGAGATAATTTGCACCACAGCACCACATTTCCCGATTCTGACATTCAAAATTTCTGTTTTAATCATTTATTTTGATGTTCTTCAGCATATGATATTATGATGCTTCATTTAACATAATTATCGATCCTTTCCGCCAACGATTCAACCTTGAATGAACGTCTGAAAGAAAATCTGCTCTTCTGTGACTGATTCATAGCATCTATGAACAGGTTGTTATACGCAGTAAACAAGATCATTAGTCTACAAGTTATAGGTGTAACATTCTCAGTATAGCAACATTCAAAATTTCACAGTCCTTGATGTGAACCTTCCATTCGAATTTGAACGTTTCCTGTAGACTTTCTGTGTGCTGAGTCACATTTTCCTTCACACTGTGTTCGTCGTTGATTTGCAGGTTTCCTGCCTTCATCAGGAGAGACAAAAGCCACATCTCTGCAATGCCGAGGCCCTTCCCATCTGTTGTCTGCTCACACTTCTGCTTTGCACGGCTCACACATTCACACACGCTCAGCCACCATAGGCGGGCTTCAGCACTAGCTATAATGATTCCTCTGACACACATTGGGGCACATCATTCCACAGCACAGCACAGCTTTGCAGCTCAAGGCCCCTAAACCTCACTCACACTTCTCGTGTGTGTGTGTGTGTTCGCAGCCATGTGGCTGAGAAGTGAGTGGCTCCTTGGGAATTTCAAGAGTCAAGCCCCCCTAAATCTTCTTGTTTCAACTTTAGAAAATCAATAGGATAAATATCCTGTTTGCCCCTCTTGTCCTCAGCCGCCTGCCTCCAGCTAACTCAGGTTATCGGAGCGGAGAATCTCGCTCTCACCTCAGGCTATGTTTAAAACAATCCCTGTTTTTTAAGCTCTGAATAGACACGGATCTCAGGTGCAGTTTTTTTTTAACAGCGAGCAAGAGGGAAAATCATGTTAACATATGCCATTGGATAGCGCCACCGGCTAAGTCTTCCAATCGACCTGCTCTGTGTGTGATTAGGCTGGTGAAGCTGAACCCAGCGCAGACACAGATCGAAGGGAGCATGCTCTCAATATGGATGCGAGCCGTGCCTGCCGCGGCCACATCCAGCTGCTTCTATTGATTTTTTTTGTCCTCAATTATATAATAGGGGCTCTGTTCTGAATTTGAACTTAAATCACATAGTTTTGCGAGCGAGCATGTCCCATAAATCAAGAAAGCATTTTGGCTCATATGAAATTGGATTTTTATCGACTGTATTTGGCAGCCCCTCTGGAGAGATTTGCGTGACTATTGAGTGAATGTGTGATATAAAAGTGTGTGTCTGTAGGTGTTTTTTTTTCTTCTTTTCTTCTCATGTGTTCCAGGTGGTTGAAGTTGAGACAAAGAGGCACTTACACAAAACTTTGAGTGTTCACTTCAGCAAGCCACAACTCAAGCGCTCACATATCTGTTTTGAAAAGCCAATGGATTAGTTCTCCCAGTACACAGTTGACTCTTCTAATTGGAGGACACACACTCTTTTAGCCATCTGACCCATCGGCAACTTTGTTGAAATACAACCCCAAAGTCTTGATCCTTCCAGGCATATCGATATCGATAGGAGGACACAGATTAGGTCATTGTGAGTGAAAACCCAACTGAATATTTATCCTGTTTTATAGCAGAGGAATATTTATCTGAACAGACACTGAAGCTGCAACTCAGTCCAAGAACAATCTGACCTATTCAAAAAGAAATGATCTACGAGCAAAAAAAGATGATTTATCTTCTAGTTCTTCAAACAAATCTTTTTGGATATTTGGGGTACTATTATTGTTTGCTTTTATAGATTGATAGGTGCTGCATCTGTTATCTCGTTTAGAACTCAACAATACAGTATGTAAGCTTATTTTCTAGTGTCAAATTATTCTTTTATATATATCACATTTGTTTTAAGAAATGGTTCATCTGCTCTTTCCCCTTATTTTATTTATTTTCATTTCATTCATGTATTTATTTACCTGGGACAGTGCACATTAATCAACATTTGAGTTTGCACATCAATGTAAATGTGCCGGAGTTAGCTAATCAGCTAATTGTCATCCACAGTCCCTGAGCAGGTTGTTACAAATAGTGACCTATAGTGTCATCAATCAATCAACGCTGCTTCACACAACAATAAAATACAATTCAACACGGAACATAAATACATGACAGAAATAACAGATATATAAAAACAAAGAGTGTGTAAAGGCAGAGCCAGAGATGAGGTACTATGATTAGTCATGATTGCAAGTATTAAACACATAATGAAATGAAAAATATGACATGTTTATAAATATATATATATATATATATATATATATATATATATATATATATATATATATATATATATATATACATTAAAATAAATATATAATGTGGACATTTTTTCCACATTATTCCTGTATCCTTGTGTAGGATATTCTCTATTTTTTCCTACATGTAAATATGTGTAAAATCTATTTAATCAAATCCTTTCTCTTTTATTTTCCTGTAAAATGTCATAATAATTTGGATTGGATGTGGGACAACTAGCTAGCAGAGAATGTGGTTCAGGTTTATTTGATTGATTTCTTCCTCCTCCTCCTCCTGATTTAACATAGTTTGAGGAGGTGTGTGTGTGTGTGGAGGCTCCAGCTTCTAATTTCATTGTAATTCATTAGCCACAAAAAATCTTTACCTGTCTTCATTCTTCTTCACTTTGGTCCATAATATTTTGAGCAGGCATTCAGCTCCCAGAGGATGAATCCTATTGGCTTTGGTGACCCTCTGACTGATAATTTTGCAAATGATCTCAACAACTATTGGATGCATTTCCATGAAATTTGCTCCAAACATTAATTTCTCCTGCAGAATGAGCTGTAATCACATGACACCAGCACCATCAGCTCAAAATATTAATTTGTGCATTACTTTGGTTCATGACCTGCAAAACAAATAACATTGCTATTATCCTTGGGTGAATTTCAATTTGTATTTCTAGTGAATGTTAGCATACTAATATGCTAAACTAAAATATTTTGGTAAACAGTTATGCCGGCTTACCATGAGCATTTTAGCATTGCTACTGTGAGCAGTTTAGCATGCTGACAGAACCACTGTACTTACAGTAAGTGCTATTTCACAGAGCCACATACTGTAGAATGGCTGCAGACTCAAGTCTTTGTAGGGTTTATAGTAAAAGGGGGCTGCTTGTTATATGCAAATATCAGAAAATCAACAAATAATGCAGAAAATGAGCTTCCCATGATGCATCAGAGTCTCTCTACAGAAGTGAAAAACAAGAAATGGTTAAACTGAAAAGTGCTTGCATTGCAAATGGTATTTCCATCTGGAGCTTTAAATTATTAATTCTGTTCAATCTGATTTTCGGCCACTTTTAATATTCAAATAAAACACCCAGCCTTACAAATACAATATTGTTTTTGCAGTGAGCAGACATTAGACACAGTGTAACGCCACTTCAGCCATGTCATAAAAACACCATACATCACTGAGTGATTTGACTGTCACTGTAAACCGAAGTATTTCATGCCTTGTAGACCTGGTAAACTTACCCATCATACTCCATTCGCAGAGCACAAACACCAACCTAATTTCAAGCAGCCCGTCTTTTCTGCAAATGAGAGCACCGTCATTATCACAGAGTGCCATCAGACACCTGGAGGAGGAGGACAGTGGAGAGGCGGTGGCTGAAGATGGCCGGGGGTTTGGTTCTGGGAGGGAGGGTAACCTAAGCCTTAGATGGTTATCTTGCTACGCTCCAGTATTTTGGGGGATAATTGTAGCCCCGGCAGAGCTCAGGTGATGATGCAGATGATCCTATGGAGTTAAGCCCCGTCGTTTTTGCCAGTTTGCTCTTCTTCCCCTTGCTTGTCCTTCTGCCTCTGCTCATTCTTACTCACTTATTCCTTCCTATATCCTCCCCTCCTCCCTCCACATGAATATTCCTCAGAATGCCTGACGAACCCACCGTAAGAGGCGGTTGGGAAGGGTCGTGGGCGTAACTTTAGCTGGAGTAATGAGGCCTAATCCCCTGCTGGCTGGGGCCTGTTTAAACAGCTCCTGGCTGAGCCACCCAGTAATAGAGTAATTAACCCCAGCGCCCTCTTCTGCCCGACAGCCTCAGTCCTCCAAAAGAACGTCCCCCGTATCCCACTCCGCCTGTATTTCTGCTCTGTCATAGTCCTGGTTGTGATAGGGAGGAAGATGGAAATTGATGGAAAAACATCAAATCAACGCTGATGGGAAATAAGCTCAAGATGGAGTGCAAAGTAAAGGCAGCCCCTCGCAGCGTATTACTGCACTTCCCTGACATTGTCTTTGAAGTGACTTGTCTTTATGGCAGGAAGCAATATCATATGTGCTGTGTGAGGAAACAGTAATGGGAACAGTTCAAGGGTCATTATGAGCGCCGTGAATCACTCAAGGCAGACAGAGCGTTCAGGTGTGAAACATATCTCTCTCCACTGATCTGATTTCCAGACAATCATACGCGGCAGATTCTTTGTATTTGCTTTTAGGTGGGCTCGCGAAAACAATCAGCACAATCAAACAGCACACACTGCACACAGGCACCCCATCAAGCCAATAGGAAAAGCCTCGTGTGTTCATGTTCCGGCTCGGGCTGTCTCCAGCCGGCTGAACGCGGAGAGGCGCTGAAGCGTTTGAAGTGAGCAGCCACCACACATTATGCCAGATGAAATGGTATCATGCGTGGTCGCTGAATGGTTTGTGTCATTAAGAGAATAAGGCAAATAGGGAGTCGAGCACGCTCCGAACCTGCCTGCTCGCACGCCTTTCTGAGGGGAAGGCAAGATTAAGGGGATGCTCAGAGGCTCTCGTCTGTCAAGACTTCAAAGATGCCATCGACACTCCTTGTTTCTGCCGGCGCAGCGACCAAATCGCACACACTCTGCCGCCTCTGTGGCTGTCAAAGCTCCTCTGACATCCCCTTTATCAGGTATACAGGCTTTAATCCAGACACAGATAAATAAATCAACACACAGGGGTCCCACTCTTTTCAGCGCCTCCTGGTGGCAGGGCATCTGCACAGCCAAGAAAGATATCAAGAGGTTATTAGTCATCTGCTGGGGACAACAAAGAGGGGCCAATTACACCATACAGCAAGGATAATTAATGCACAATTGTCAAATATGGACAAGCAAAGAAGTGAATTAACCAGTACGCAGTGCATTTCATCTCCTGGCAGGCAAGGCAGCTGATTCAGTGCAGATGACAAGCAAGGAATGGAATCAGCAGTGGCATTGATGCTTACACTCGCTGAATAGGGCTCATCTCCTCCTCCACACCTGAATTGAATTTCAAAGTGTATCAATCAGTTTCTACAAACACAGAAATGTGTTGCTTTTCTGCCTTTTTTTTTTTTTTTTTTTTTTTTCTGCAGCGAAGATCCATTCTGACACCCAAGTGCAACATCTGGAGCAGACAGATGAGAGGAGAACATATAGGAGTTTGAATTAGAGCTGACACCTCAACATGCAGGCACACACGCCGCACATCACAGTCAGCACCGCTCGCCGGGATGGACACATCAGTCTGTTTGGAAATCGGTGAATCCTTAAGCGCAAAAAAAAAAACAACCCACAACTGAGCGGGAGTGCGGAAGCAATCTGAGATATCGGCAATGAAATAAATACAGAGGAACAAACCAAAGACACAGCAGTGTTTACCCAATATGACTGCTTTAACTCACAGAGAACTTCCCAGGGAAGGAGGAAAACACACACACACACACACACACACACACACACACACACACACACATGCTGGAAAGTGTTGTACCTGTCTGGGTGTATTTCCGTTGGTTCTTTTCATTTCATTTTATCAGCAAAAGCGAGGTAGACAGAGATCACCGCAACAGAAATATGATGTCTGAACTGAGAAGAAAGATCTGTTGTTCCATTGTTCTGTTTGTTTGTTTTGAAGACCAGTCTGGCAGCAGAAAGCACATGCCTTTCAGAATACAAAAGATGCCTTAGAGGCAACATAAGTGAAGTTTTATGCTGATGACTGACTGACAAACATCGGAGGTGAAAACTGCTTCTCCGTTCGGTGAGGAAGAAGGCGCTGGGAGGAGAGGAAAAAAAAAACAACAACAACAGTGATACCTGAGTAATGTGTAAAAGAAAATAGAGAAAAAAGGAGTTTAAAAAGGGAGTGAGAGGACAAAAAAACTAATATATATCCTATAAGAGGAATGTGAGGCACCCAGGGGGGCCCTGTAAGTTGTGAAAAATTAAAGGAGATGGATTCAAACTGTCCAATTTCCACATCAAACAAACCCCGGGCTCCATGCTCCTGGAGAAGCTGCCTCATATCCAACACATAGCCTCAGAAAAAGGTACCCCCCTCCCTTTTCCTCCTCACCCCCCCACCTCTTCATCTCCTCCACGAGTCCACCACTGCAGCCACCACAGCTTTTATTTTATTTTTTTTATTTTTTTTTGCACTGGTGCTCTCCATTTCCTCAATAACCCCGCTCTCTAATTCCCCTAAGCACTGTACTGGTTACACTAGCCACCATCTCTCCCCTGCCTAATTATACCCTTGTGAGTCTATTAATCAACTTGTAAATTATTTAAGAAGGAGAGCTCCTCTGCCTGTAACTGGCTTTGACACTGTGAAGGAGAGACGAGAGGAGAAAGGCAGCACGGCGGGGGCAGGCTAAAGCAGGGGGGGTGTGAGTGTTAGGAAGGCGAGGAGGAAGGCTGTAGATGGGTGGATGGAAGGGAAGAGAAAGGAAATGAAAGGAAATAGGAGATGGAATCAGGGTCTTCTTGCATACGTCCCCGAGGACCGGGCTGCCTGTGCAGCGCTGCACCCAGACGAGACAAAACCCCCATCAACATTCACCCTGTTTGTTTTTTTTTGTGTTTTTTTTGTTTATGTTTTTCCCCTTCCCACCCTCTATTTTCATGCATAAGTTTTTCATGATAAACAGGAAATTCATGAATATATGGAGTGATACAGTGAGAAATGGAGGAGGGGAGAGGTGAAGGAAGAGAAAGAGGAGTGAACAGTCAAAGCCAAAGAGTGATCCGAGACTGGTAGAGGATTACATAGACAGCAGGTTGCACACACGCACACACACACACACACACACACACACACACACACACACACACACACACACACACACACACACACACACACACACACATGCATACACAAGCAGATGCAGTCACATACATTTACACACACCTACACACACAGACAAGACAACGCATCGCAGGCGAACCGGGGTCCTTCCGCTGTTTGACAGGAGGCAGCGTCTCCCTGGAGCAGCAGGTACGCGTGGCGATGGCGATGATGATGATGATGGCTGTGGTTGTTAGCATGAGTCAGTCCTCCTGCTCCCCTGGTCCCTCCCGATGCAGCCGCTCCTCATCAATCGAGAGGAGAGCCCGACCCTTCTAATGACTCCCATCGACACTGACGCCCGCCATAAGCAGCCAGGGCATGGAAGAAACAAGCGTGAAAGTGAGATCATTATTATTTTCATAATGTTTTGTGCTCTCAGCCGAACCCCTGGCGTATCGCCGCGCTGCCCACAGAATCGTAATGAACTCCTGTCTGAGGGGTGCTTTGGAGGCAACGGGAGGAAGTTTGTTTCAAAGATGGCTTGTCAGTGTAAAGGGTCAGTTCACCCACAGTACAAAAACAATATGTGTTCTCACTTACCTCTAAGGGGTATCCAACCATAATGATAGTCTGGGTTTTATCTGGTCAAGTTTTGAGCCTTCTCCCTCTCAGATTTCTTCTTAAACTCCACCAATACAATATGAGCAAATGAAATTTCTTTTGTGGAAGTCCAAAAATGAAAAATAAGTCTTAAAAAAAAATCTTTGCCAAAACAATGGAGCTCCTATGATGTACAGAACAACAGCTGCAGGACATTTAACCTCAATTCTGTGATTATCCACCATATTTTGTCTGTGGCATCAATTACTGAAAAGTGACAAGTATGTTATCGAATGCTTGGTCAGATGTCTTGAGCTTGTTTACACTTAAGTTTAAGATTCCTGCCTCAGCCCCAACATACATGGAATTTTGGAAAGCATTGAAAAAATGTCAAAATTCAACAGACACATCTATTGCCTACGGCTGGGTATTGATTGAAGACATGTAATATTAGTGTCACACCTGTACCATAACTGTGTTTCTGTACAGAAACAAAACAATGCTTTTTCAATATGCGTTAAATTACATGTTTTAATGGCCTTTTTTAATTTGCAAACTGCTCAGTGCATCGGTGTGAAATTCAGAATGTCAGTTTTAGATTAGGAAATAATAAAGTAAATAACCTCAATAATCTGTCCCATCTGTTCAATGTCAACTTTCTCTACTTCTGATCCATACATTTCATTTCTTTTCCAGCCCTACTAGATCCCAGCTAGATCTCAGCTACACTAGATAATACAAAGAGGTTTTAGCAACTTTCTACCAAATAAATGTGCTGTTTCTTGGAGAAAAACTATTTTGAATGTTATTTTGTAATGCTGTGAGCACCACAAATGAAATTCCACTCAGCTCAATCATGCTGGGGGGTTGGTAGAGATCGAGATATTTGAAAACTTGAATGAATGAAATCAAAACTGTCTTCTGCTAAATTTAGAGAAAGGTACAGTGAGTGACAAAATATATTTTTTTTGTAGTTTAGGTGAACCAAATCTTTACCGCTCTGTCCTTCCCCATGTTTATTGAGCAGCTGAGCCTGTGGGCTGTGTGTTTTCAGAAAAAGTGTGTGCACACTCTGTGTGAATGTGTGAATGTGTGTGTGTGTGAGTAGCACATCTCATTAGGCCCGAGCGGTGCAGTTGTCTGCGTGGGTACATAAGTCCACACTGCTGCGTCTCTGTGGGATGTTTATTAAATTAATAAAAAGTTGCTCAAGGCGAGCTGTACTGTGGAATGCCCAGGGCTCGGCTGTGATTGGCACTCTCCGCCGCCCTGCGTTCCCTCCAGGGTCCGCCTGCGTTTGCTTTAACTAACTGGCCGTGACTTAGCAGAGCAGGTTGACATGAAGCCCGTCTCTCTCTCTCCCCCTCCTCCCTCCATTCCATCTCACCCCTCCTCTGTCTGGCTGACTCTTTTCACTTTCAATGGGGATACAAGAAATCAGTGAAAACCTAAAGCCACTTCTTGTTTAACAATGCCTTACCGTTTAGCAAATAAACAATAATCAAATACCAATTAACCAAACTTAAAATTTGGCTTGATGAGCCCTGGAGCTGACATGATAATACATAAGTTTGAGTACAAAAAGGTGACAATTTGGGCCTCTCTAATCAGGTTCTGCATACATTATTAATGAAAAATGGGTCAAACTATTGATGAACAATCTTTTATTTTATATTCCCATCCCCTAGTATAAGTAGTTATTTAGCTGAGCTCATGAGATTCAGACTGACAAATCATTAACTTCCTGTTTTATATCCACATGGTTGATATTTTCTGAACAGATGTTTTTTTTTTTAGAGCACGCACCACATTTTTAGTTCACTTGTAAAACAACTAGTGAAATGGCTGAGGTGTGTCTTCAACAGACTGGCTGAGCAGAAGTGAGTGAAACCAGACAGAACAGAGGTCATGGAGAAGAAACAGTATTTATATAGAAAGTGCATCATCAAGCAGTCAGGGGTGCATGAGACTCCTGAGGGGAAGATGAATCTTGTTTGTTGGAGATATAAAAAAAAACATTTGTCATTATACAACCATTTCTCACTTCACACAAACACTTTATTTAGACTACCGGCATTATGTTCCAATTAAATGCAAAAGAAAAGCCTAGCATTTCAAACTCTTCAGAGAATCTGCATATTGCCTTTCAGGGAGAAAAAAAAACAAAGGGAAAAATTAAAATATATTATCATCTTTTAAAAATCCTTTTAAAAATAAACAAGACAAACACAAACAAAACACAACAAAAAAGCCCCACTGTCTCTTTCACTTTATATCTCTCTGTCTATCTCGCTCTTTCTAGCTCGGCTGGTCGACTCTCTGAGGAGGAGGAAGCTGAGAGAACACATTTGCATATAAACTGTGAGAGGCAGGGATTGTCATCGGCGGCACATTAGACGCAAGGAGCGCGAAGGGAGAGGATTTTCATGTGCAAATTTCAGCCTCGCCAACTCTGTGCATTATTATTTCATCAGCACCCAAGAAGGAAACCCCTCCGATCCCCAAATCCAGCCATCATCCCTACGGACACTTCAAGATTCAGACCAAATCCCCCAGTCGCGCCTCTTCCCCAGAAGGCCCCGCTCCTGAGTAGCTGTTTACACCAGGGCCCACGATGCAGGAGGAGTCAATCTGCCTCTGAGATGGGTGTGAGATCTGATAAGAGGGAACTGCAGGAAGACGGAACACATATACACCAGTTGTGACCAGTGACATTGGTGTTCCTTGCATTAATTGCTTGTAAACTGCCAGGCTGGAGGCTTGCAGGCTTTCAAGTTTAAAAAGGAGATTACAGCCAATTAGCAGGGCCTCTGAAAACCCTTTACTGCCTGGGGAATAGGCTGATCCCTAATGTGGGACAGCTGTGAGCAACAAAGGAACAGTCGCAGTCCTGCCTTTGAAAACACGCTTGCATGCAGAGCACTTTCAAAACACACACATATTGCATTCACTCACGTATATAATCTCACATGCAAACAAAAAAAAAACCCTCATTGATAGTAATAGCTGCAAAGAAGTACTATTACAAGCATGAAAAATGAATGAGTGCGTAAATGCAACCATGCAAACAGACACAAAGTATGCACGTTCCCAAAGTGACAAAACGGGAGCAGACGGGGAGGTAAATATGTTTTAAAAGGTGAGGGGGAAACGTTTGTGGGTTGGGGAAAGTATTTCATCCTTTTAAATCAATTTGTCAGCTTCTTCTTAGAGACGTGTTACCAAAAGAGCGGAGGATTTCCCTGTAAACTGCCATCTTTAATTTCTTTGTCTGACATGCTCCACTGTACCACGACACACCAGAGACCGAGCGTGAGGTGAGCAAAAGGTTCAAAGCCCAGATGGGAGCAGAGCCTGTGTACCCCTGAGCACCGTGGATTACCTCATTCACTCTCATGTCAAACAGAAGGCAGGAAGAGGAGGAACACAAGTCGAAAGATCTCCACAGGCTCCGTAATCTACGACGATTTATGCCGAGCCCCACGACTCCCACTTACGACTCTCGCTCAGTGATTTCCTTCTTCCTCTTTATCTTTTCTCCCCATGTTTCATTCCACTTTCTGTCTGTTTTCTTTCTGTGGAACTTTCTGTCACATTCGCTGTGCACCTGCACATCCTCTGCTTACACCCCGCCATCTTCCTCCTCCTCCTCCTCCCTCGCACCCGTATACACGCATTAGCAAAAAAACAGCTGTCTGCCGACTACTGCGGCTTCAGGTAATGAGATTCACATCATCCATATGTAAAAAGGTTAGGATGGATTGTAAGCGTCTAAAATAGCTTCATGGTAAAGTAAACACTTCTTTTTCTTCAGCAGTAAAATCGGTTCTGGGGTCGACAATTTTAAACCGGTTTTGGGGTCGACAATTTCAAACTGGTTTGGGGGTCAGCAATTTTAAACTGGTTTAGGGGTCAGCAATTTTAAACTGGTTTAGGGGTCAGCAATTTTAAACTGGTTTAGGGGTCAGCAATTTTAAACTGGTTTAGGGGTCAGCAATTTTTTGCAAAAGCACAATGAATTGTTCTATATAATAAATACAGTCATTAGCACAGGGCTGAAAACTGATAGGAACAACAATAGCCCAAAGAAAGCATGCTAATTTAGCTAATATAATTTTTGAAAAAAGAGTGGAATTTCTCTTACAATCAATAAATTGAATTTATAATCAGTAAAACGCACCCTTGCTTAATCCCCTACATTCGGGTTTTGTGGATACAGCCTTTGAGTATGTCCAGTAGCTTATAGTGGCTACTGTTACTAACTAACATTGTCAAGCTACATTTTAACGAAATAATTACAAAAATAAAGTGCAGTTATTACAACTTTGACGCCATTTTATAAAGTGCTCTCTGAGCCTGGAAAAACACTGTCCTCACTGATTTACAGAATTGTTTGTTCAAATTCTTAAAACGACCTGTATTTACTAAAGGTGTTCTGTATGCACAATTATTTAACGTTGTAGCTACAAACTGAATGGACTAAACCAGACTGACCAGCCTTAGGAAAATATTTTGAGTCGCACAATAGTGCAACCGTATACGCTGAGTACACAAGCTTTCTCACCACTTCGCTTAGCACACGCTTATTTACCAACTGACTGCCATATAGATAGATATATAGACATACATGTATGTCATAATGCAAGTTATTAACATATAAATCAGCTAGAAAGAAAACAATGCAATTGTATATTCTTGCTACAAACTTTTTCAATGAAAAGACATTAACATTTGGGAATAGACAGCTGTTTTCTGGGCACGTGTGAACAATCTGACTGCTTCTAATATATCTGCACTGCACCGGGTTCTATTATAATATCCTGTGAAAGTCAAAAGTTTCGATGCACCTGCTTAAAACAATTTTTCATGATATCATATTCAATTATTTAATATGATAGGAATAATTCATTTTGTATGTGGCAACATATGTTAATGTCAATTTTGAATAAAAACCCAAGTTCCTGTTCAGGATTTCCATTTTATTCAATAATGAAATAATTGAATCAGCAAATATAATACACACCATATGGGCCTGATGAACATGTAGTTTATTCATTTGAAAAATATTATGTATGAATGTAGACCTGCTGCATTGTTTTTTGACTTAGTAATGAAAGTGCACAATTGAACTCACAAGCATCACCAGTTTATTGCATAAAGTGACAAATTGCATCATCATTGTTGCTGTCCTGATCAGTGGCTTTTAGTAGGGTGCTCCCCTCACAGGGTGACTGAGAGTACCATTTTCATGTCAGCCATGAGAACCAGTGAAGAATTTCACTTTGTGATCAACAGCTAACTGAAGAACGTGAAAGTTAGAAGACGCAATTATGATGATGGCAGATGCATACGGGAACAGCGCTAACATATTGTTTTGAATTAGACAGAATTAAATAACTGCACCACCAGCTGACTGAAATTACTACTGAACAAAAGAGAGTCAGAAGCAGTTTAACATCATGACACTGTTTAAAAATAATGAACGACATAGTTATCAAATCTGTCTTTCATAATTTTCCACATTTTCCTCACAGCCTTCCGGACATCCCACAAATAATTCTTGTTACCTCTGAGATGGCAGAAGCACTGTGATGTTCTTGTGGCACTAAACCTGTTGATGAGGAGATCAGATGTATGGGCAGGCATATAAACTATGACTCCAAACTAGAGTTAACTCTTTTTATTTTTATACTATCCATCATGTTATGTAGGCCTAATCCTAAAGTTAACGGAGTAGACTTTAAAAACAGGGGAGGCTGATCAGAAAACAGCTATTCCAATGGCCATTTTGGAAGGCAACAGAATAAATCATGGCTCCTCATCATTATATTCTTGTACAGCTGAATTGGTTTTCCTCATACATAAAGTAAATGCAATCACTGCATTGAGTTTTTTTATAGTCCAGGAAAAGGTTTTTGAACGACACAGAATTCCGCTGCCGATGGTTGGGTTTGATGGAGATCATACAAGCTGCATGATTTTAGGTTTAGACTACAAAAAGGTTGAGGTTTGGGAAAGATCGTGGTACAGCAACAAAGTTGTTTTGTTTTTTTACTTCTTATTCCTGATCTTACTGTTCCTCTAATAGATAAGACGTTTTTTTTGTATTGCTCCCTTTGCCGTATACATTGTCAGAACTGTCATAAAGTTTATTCATCAAGGTGGATAAAAAGTAAAGGCACTACCATAGCCTTTTATTTCTTGTTTAAAAATGTTGACTTTTTATATTTTTAACCACTCTTTCCCCTCCATAAGCATAAAATCTCCTGTTCCACTTGTGAGAAAAACATGAAAATCATTGGTCATTGAATATAACGCGATACATTCAATAAAATATCTCCTTATGCTGTTGATAAAGATTCAATCAGTTAGCATTAAATTTCAGATTTTGTAGAATATAAACATATTTTTTAGGAGACACTTCTGAACAGAAGGCTCTTATTTTGTGAGCCATTTTGAGACACACCCAATAATAATGCAACTCTCTGGTCAACTTTTTTTTTTTCTTAATTTGGTGCTTTAAATCACTGTACGACTAGGTGTCCCATCCTCTCTCTGTGCTCAGGGGAGTATTTGTTTATAGCTTGACCCTCTCAGGAAAGTCAACAGCTGTTTCCTGCCGTGTTTAGCAGCGACACCATCATCCTTCAACAGGATGGGTTTTTTGCCTTTTAATGCATCCCAGTTAACCACATCCTAATTAGAACTAATGGTTTGCTTGTTAAAGAGCTCTAGAGCTAATTGACATAATGAACTGCACGCAGTGAAACACCACAAGGTCAGCGATTTAAAAAAAAAAATGATATGAAAATTGCAAAATGGGGTGAAGCTGACCAGAGAAAGCTGCTAACCTTCTGATCAAACTGCATTTTTAATTGGAGATAATCAATATTCAATGGATTTACCACAGTTTATACATCCATCAAGGATCATAAATACTTAATGCTTTAAAAAGAATCAGAAACCCCAACACACCCAAAAAATTTTATTCCCCTCATTTATGGCAATCTGGCAAATCAGATATGATTAATTATAAATTGAACCATTACAGTCCGCTTCAGAAGCTCACGCTCACAAATTGCATCCACAACTGCGGCTGAACATGAATTTGCTCTCCTGGTATTTAAGCGGCTCGTATGCAGAGTCGCCAGGTCTGATTCACATGCAGGGTCCGTTCTGCACCCTGTAGTTTCATTTAGATCAAAAAGACTCAAATAGACAGAGAATCACAGGATATCTAGAGTATCCACCCCCCCACCCCCCACCCCCATTCCCGACCTCACCTCACCTCTGAGAATCTCAGCCGCTCCTGAGACGATCTCATTAAATCAAAGATCTAAGAACCAGCCAGAGAGGAAAATATACAACAGAAATACTTCCTCCTATTGTCTTTGCTATGAGACAGTGAATCCAGGTTAAGTGCTTCGACAGTCCTCCATGTTGGACCGTTCAGGGTAACGGCAGACACAAGTGGAGGCTTTAACAGTCACACCACATTAGTGCACTAACTGTAAAAAGGCCTTCCTGGGATTTGTTTCCTAAAAATACTCTCACACCAGTGGAGACCGGAGTCTCACAGGAGCCTGATTTGAAGCCTTTGCAGCCTGAGGACAAGGCAAGCAAAGGCAGAAAAAGAAATAAAAATAAAAACACATGCCCCCAAACCGCTCCTGTTACAGACACAACACGGC
Organism: Chaunax sp. Z400; assembly: GCA_037577475.1. Lineage (NCBI taxonomy): Eukaryota > Metazoa > Chordata > Actinopteri > Lophiiformes > Chaunacidae > Chaunax > Chaunax sp. Z400. The sequence continues at coordinate 4,783,423 of CM075199.1, forward strand.
AAACATTGGAAAACAATTGAGTTATTTCAGCGCAGAGCAGAGCAGAGCAGGACGGAGAGCGATGGCATCTCGGGGCAGAGGGCTGCAGGGCTGGGTTGGGGCCTCCCGGCCGGAGGTGGAAGGAGGGGTGCTCTAATGGGCTCGGGGAGGCTGGTGAGCCCTGCTGGAGGCCCACAGGAGGCCCTCGCCTGTGGTCTTGCCTTGGGCAGGCCTGCCACAGCAGCAGTCAGGTGGGCTGACAGACTGAGGGAGAGGAGGCCCTCCCCATGTGGCTTGCCATCACCACCACCCCTCAATACACACACACACACACACACATATCCCTCCCCTCTGCACAGATGTTCAGGATTTGGGGAGCAACAAGCTGCGCAGAAACAAACAAAGACGAGGATTTAACATCTTCAAGATGCATCTTTTTGCTGCATTGCTGTAATTGAGTCAATCTGTGGTAGTTTTTAATCGAGACTGAAGAATGTGTCGACATCTCTGCTGCTAGATTAAAAGTTTAGCATCCTCTCATCCAACATGGAGTAGACTGAGGTTTATTAATGAATCGTCATTCATAGGGTTGAATGTATTGGGTTGAATTTAAGCCCTCTGTGTCTCAAAATACTAGTAAAAAGTTTGTTTTTGTGCTGTGTGCCTTAAAGAGAAGAAAGGGCAGCCATCAGTCAGAGTCTCAGCATCAAGACACACAAGCCTTTTTTTTCCTGGGTGTGTTCTGGAGTTGCTCTGCACTTACACAGTCAACCTTTAGCCCCAAAGCTCCCTGAAGCCCCATCCACATAGCCCACTGTAGGAGGAAAAGATCAGGGCAGCCCAGCCTGGATGCTCCTCTCCTGACCGGCGAGGCGTGTGAAGCCTCTGGCATGACTCTAAGCATGGGAAAAGTGCAGTTTTATCACTCCTGCTCAAACATCCGTCATACAGCCTTTCCTGCAGCACACTCCAAAGGGAGGCAACAGCGCCTCCATCAACTCCCATCTGAAGCCGCCGATTTAGGCAGAAGGTGGCAGAGAGGCGACTTCAAAGTTTTTTTTTCCGTTGGACCGGGTCGACGCGCACATCACACCAAAGAAGAAGAGGGAGAAGAGAGGAGGGACAGCCGAGGAGGAGCATCCCTCTCCATTCAGGAGGGAGGTCGTTATCAGGCCATGTTTACGCCGGCACAGAGCGCAGTGATGTGTGCTGCTGTTTTAACATTTGGAGTACAGTACAGCGGGCAAAGTTGTTAACGTGCCTGTGTTTGTCTGCGTGCATCTGTGTGTGCTTATTCCCAAAGTCTGCCAAGACGCCTCTTTAAAAGGTATTTGCATTATTTCCTGCAGAGGGAGGCGAAGGTCAGTGTGCCTCCAGTGATTTTGCACAAACAGCAAAATAAATACTTGATACAATATGGCATCAGGAGGATACACTGTTCACTAGAATCAGATATAACAAGTCATTTGTTTTTGTTTTTTTATGGGCTGCTAAAACTCTTTTTATTATAATAAAGAAAAGACATATGTCATGAAGGCTGCAGTATTTTTTTTCTTGCTCTAAATATTAACAGACATGGCTAGATATTTCTAAAAACAAGGGAAACTGCACTCAACTAAATGACATCAGGAATTAAACTGTAAGACAGAGTAACAATGTCTGCATAGTAAGAACTTGAAGAGGCTCTTCAGATGCTAGACGTGTATTACATGTCATTCCACATGTGTGTAATTCTACACATCTGTTCTGTGATAGGCCATCAAACACTTGGAGATATAAGCGTTTTCAATCACACATGTTGTTGTGGCCCCTGACTAATTTTACAATCAGTCCATGGCTTCTGTCAAAAGATCAGTTGTAAACTGCACAGAGGTTTAAAACATGGCTGTTGTGTTATGGTTATGTTTTACGTGTGCTGAGACAGAAATTAAACTGAATACTGCAAAACAGACATCTTTAGCTGCATGTCTATATTCATCTTCTTTGTTTGAGGATACAGGCATCTTGTCTGAAAAAAAAACAACAAAGAAAAAATCTTGGAATTGCCATTGGACAAAACCAATCAGAGGTTCAGTGTTTATTTTTAAGAGATCTTCCATGTAATGTTTAGTTCAAGTCACCTGTGCAGAGTTAAAATAAAGAGGTATGTCTTGGCAGCGCAGAGAAGCCGAAGATTGTCCTGCGTCTGAAGATGAGTAAACTGCTCTGTTTATACCATACGGGCATAAAAAACAACAACAATTGGAATCATTTTAAGAATCAAGAACAATAAAGAACAATAAATGTGCCGTTATTTCTCTCGGTGGCAGAGATGTTTACAGACCTGCTGAGCCTCTCCTGTATCTACAGACCAGTTAACCCATATTTCATAAACATACAGTGACTGAAAATAGAAAAACAAAGTCAAACTATGCCGTATCACTGGTGTCAAGTGAAGTATGATTGCACATTTGAATTGGAAATCTGGCAAAGTGATGATAACAACCTCGTGCACTCACTGGGAAGGCAAGAAGAGGGTTAAATGAACAAAGCCTTGAAAAGAGTCCAATTCTCCAGCTCCTGCCCCAATCCTCGCGGTTACCGTAAGTACACAAGAAAAAAGAAAATAGCATCATGCATATCATTCATTAGCAGCAAATAAAAGAAATTCTCTCTAATAGTGCCCCCAAATCCCAGAGCTCCCAGCACCACGGAGCGGGGAACTAAAGAAATGGGGGAGAGAGAGATGCAAAAGGAAGCCGTCTCCCTCAAGTGCTTGTTAGGCCCAAATTATTATGGCGATGAATAATTTTAAAAATAAATAAGAAAATAAATAAATAAAAAAGAAACATTTATAGATCTAAGTATTATCAGAGGAGCCGCGGGTCTGTTGCCAAGCTCTCTGGGCCCGTTTGAAATCCGCCTTTGTTTTTCACTTTGATCTTTAACTGCTAACCTATCCATCGCTTCACCTGGTCCCCTGTTAGCGCTTCTTCACCCACTTCCTCCCATCAAACTCCTCTCTACGCGGCACGGCACTGCCCGCACTAAGTGGTAATCATCATTATCATCATCACGATCCATCTCTTCGTCATCATTAGCTCTCTGTTCCTTCACAACAATAATTACCATATACTGCGCAGGGAGCGGGATCCGGCAGAGAGAGACGCAGGAGCAAATGAGGGAATATGGGGGAGCGCAGAGCAAAAGAGACGAGGGAAGGCAGCCATGTTGGAGGAAGAAAGAGACGAAGGAGACATGAGAGGAGCTGCGACCAGCTCCTCTCATGTCTCCTCACAACTTCACTGATTTGCTTTCCTTTCCCTCCATTTTGTGTAGTCTCTTTTCAACTCACTTCCTTTCCTTTTTCTTTCTCTCATTTACTCCATATCTTATTTCCTGGTTTGCTCTTTCCTCTAATCTAATTTCCTCTCCTCTGGTGTCCTTTACTTGCACTGTGTCCCATCATATTCCCCCCCTCCCCTTTTGTTTCTATTCATCTATTCTATATTCTCTATATTCCTCCTCTAATTTAATTTCCTCAGTTTTCTTCCTTCACTGCCTTTCTGAGTTCTCTCCTCTCATTCTGTCTCATGTCATCCTTTTCTACAATTCGTTTCCTCTCCTTCCATTCATCCGTTCGTTCATTTCATTTTATCTCTTCACTTGTCCTATTTCCTTTCTCTTTCCTTTTATTCCATTTCCTCTTTCCCTTGCCTTTTCCTCTTCCCACTGTCTCATGCCCATCCACCTTCTTCTCTCTTGGTTTCCTCTTCTTTCCTTTTTATTCTTCCAATTTCATTTCCTTTTCTCTCATTAAAACTTCCTGGTGGAGTTCTTATGTTCTCACTTGTTTGTTTTTTTTAGTTGTTTTTTTTGTCTAGTCAGGATTTCTCTCACCTACGTTCATCTCATCCCCTTTTTCTGTTGTTATTGTCTCATTTTCTTTCTTTCTTCTGTTGCCTCATTTCTTTTTCTCTCATTTCTCTTTGTCTCATCTACTTTGTGTTCTTCCCCTTGCAGTTCCACCTCTCTAATCCTAATTAACTTTTTTTCTCCTTGCTTCCTCTTCTATCATTTCTCATTTCATTTTGTCTCCTATCATCTACTTCGCCCTCCTCTTTTTGTTTGCTCTTCTTTAATCTTGGTTTATCTCTTCTTGTTTCCTCTCATTTCCTTTGGTCTCTGCTATGTTCCTGTTCCCTATTCCATAATACTATCTCTTTCTCTTTTCTTCTCATGCTCCGTCCCAAATTCTCTTTTTGTCTCACCCTGTTTGCTCTCACTGACGTTCATGTCCTCTCCTGATGTTTCCTCTGCTCTCATCTTGCTCCCTTTCCTCTTATGTCCATATCTCATTTTGTCTCATCTGATCTATTTCCCTTACTTCTCTGTCTTTCTGTCTGCCATGCATCCTTTTTCCTATCCTCTGCTTTCCCATCTTCTAAAACTGGGCTCAGATGCTCTTTCCACATTATTTAGTGACTCCCGTCTTCATCCTCTGTAACAGCTAGCAGACTGATTTTGGCTGCCCACGCAATTTAAAACATGTTTGATATTCAAGAGTTGAAATGTGAATGATTATGACAGTACTTTCTGAGTAGGATCATAATAGCTAATGAGAGAGGCATCACAGTGCAACTGATGTGTTGCCAAGTAAACATTCCAGCCCTCATCTTAGGCTAATGCTAACTAGCATATTACTTTTGACAGAAAATTAATTTCACCTAGAATTCTTGCTGAAGAATAGAACCCGTGTCGACGGCATCTCCTCGTCCAGTTTCTCATCCAAACTAGTTCAACCTTCTGTGTTTGTTTTTTCTTATTTCAAAGAATTACTACACCAAGTTGTTGCACCACATATAGTCTCCATCTCCAATCTCCAACATCTGCTTCCCCATGAGATCATTTGAGACACAGATCACATGAGGTGGTGAGACCACCTGATGATAATATGATCATCTTCATAATATCTCAATTAATATCCTGTGGCGGGTCAAGAGCCATGCATTTCAAATCTTGTATAGTGTAGGCATGTTTGAGATTAGAGAGCAGAAAATCTGTTCATTTTGTCCTTTATTTCCTTTCTCCTTGTTTCCTATTCCCTCTCTTTAATTATTTTCTTCTTTTCATTGCTGCCTTTCATTCTTCATCTCCTCTTTTGACCTATTTTTACATCGCATTTCCTCTCATCTTATTCACTTTCTAGTTTTCTCACCTCTCCACCCTTGACACTAATTTGCTCTCCTCTCACTTCCCATTGTTTCCCCTCTTCCCCTTCCCTTGTCACACTTCCTCTCCTGGTTTCCTCCCCTCTCCTCCTTCCCATCATCATCTTTCTGACCTCCAGTGCAGGGACATCTCAAACCCTGTGCTCTGTGCCCAGCCTCTGATTGATATTGTAATGAGATGTATCCCAACATCCCTTCCTCCCTGTACTCCCCCCACCTCTTACTCCCCAACTTCAATCTTTGCTGGTACCCTACCTCACCCCCCCAGCCCCCTTTACTCCCTGAGCCCCCGAGTGGCTCGCTCGATTCCGTTTCATCACACTTCAAACGGGCCTGACGCTCTCCACGAAGGCAGGACCCAGGGACCGGAACATCTGCACAGGGAGGCGTGCAGGGGTGTGTGTAGGGGGGGACTCCGGCCTCTGAGGGGGTTGATGGGGAGTGCGTCATGTTACGAGCAGATGTCACCAGGACCCGAACAGCAGGCTTGGGGGATGCCGCGGGGACAGAGAGATGTAGTGAGGGACCCACCCCTGCAGCCCAGCTTGGGGAGCAAGGAAGGAGAAGATGAACCCTCATCTCTCCAAACACTGCTCCCTTCTCCTTTCCTCACCTTGCAGCCCACTTCCCCCTCCTGCTTTCCCTTTTGACAGTACAATTAGGTAATTAGTCACCTCAGTGCTAATAACCTAATCATTACTTGTCTCTGTGTGTTTTCTCTCCATTTCAAAATCTGTCCTCCACAAGGCGCTCCCTTGAGTCTTAAGGTGGAGGTGGAGGGGCAGAGGAGGCGTACAATTACCTTTGTCTGGATACTCCCTGTGGCACAGGGAGAGCCAGGGCTCTGATCCAGACCAAAGCAAAGGCCCTTTTTAATGGAGACAGAGAGCCTGCTCTTTGCAGAGGGTCAAAATTGCTCTCACATCCATTAACACCAGAGCTATTTTATCACTGCCTCGTTCTGGCAGGCAGGAGCTGGAGAGGGACTGTGATCCGCCTCCGCTGTGCACAGACACTGACATTTCCCCAGTTAGTGAACGTGGTAATCGGGAGCCTCCGCTGTCAATGAGTCATCAAAGGGCTTGTTTGAGAACAGCTGTTGACGTCAGGGTACTGCCACAAGCATTCACCCGAGTTGATAAGTAAAGTTTTTTTTTTCTTTTTTTGAATTGCTAGTAATCCTTTAATCAGCCTGGGCAACACACAGATCTCAAAGTTCCCAGAAATGTTGTCTGTCATTAAAACGGTTTCATGTTTTCACAGCATTTTTATTTGGAATGGTTGAGCAGATCAATGAATGACAGTAATGTGATGATTAAAATATTATTATTTTTCACTGTCTAACATTTTCCAAAGCATGCATTAAAAAAAGTATTCTTTTATACTTGTTTTTAATTTTCCAGGAAGTTATTGGATTCCATTTATTTGCACATTTCACTTTTATGTCTACTTTGTAAAAATGAACATCGTGGGTTGATACATTGCTTTCAAACCAGCTCATGATCTCAGCTAGAACTGTACCCTTCAGGCCCATTTATGCTCCCTCTACCTACGTAAATGGATACAGTGTAAACGGTCAATGCGTCGACCCGTACGTCCAGACGTCCTCTACGTCGACCTTGATGCAACCACAGGAGGGCAGTGAAGTTTGAAAAGTTTCGACAAGACAAAGTTTCTCTGAAAAATGAAGGCAGCGTCTTTAACACAGAGCATAAATGGGCCTTTAGGCAACAAACACATTACAAGCCTCTGTTCAATTCCAATTTTTTTGCTCAGATCAGATTTGGTCATCAAAAAATCGGATTGAGTCTCATCAGCCTTGTAGCATGAATTTATAGCCTTTAAGCTTAAGATGTGGACTTGTTACATACAGTAAGTCACAAAAAAAGGATTTAGGTCTTGACTTAAGGCTGAAAGCAAGAAACATTCAAGTCACAATTTCAAAACAAATGTTAAAAAAAGAGTAAAAACATGGAGACAAGGGAAGCTGAGGCTGATGGGAGTGTCATTAAACTGCAGGTATATGGATCATAAAGCAATGTATTGGACAAAATGAACACAAACTTTCTGATGTTTACCATTCTAATTTGCTTTTAAAGACCTGAATGTGCCAAAAAAAAAAACGTTCCTAAAGGCAGCTCCACTTTTCTTTGTGCTGACCTTGCCAAGATAAACAAAAACAAAGGATGACCAGATGGATTTTGTATGTATCTGGAGCAAATTTGAAGTCTGCACATTGCTTTTAAAACTAATGAAAGGAGACCAACGACTGCTTGTTAGGTCAAAAACATATTTAAAATCTGTGTATCTTTGAAAACAACAGTAAGTTACTGTAACGTAGCAAACGGTCTACATCCTGCAGAAACATCAGCTCCGTCTTTCAGCTGACCTTTCCTGGATTTCTAAACTCGAAGCAACAACTGCATCTGCTTTTCCTTCTCGAATATTTTTCAAATCTCCACTGACTACAAGTTTCCCAGCAGCACAAAAAAAAGCCGCTCGTCTTTGCTGTGAAACCACCCTCATCCATTCCTCATAATCTAGTCTCATGTTTTTGGTTTGTGGAGTTTGGATCCCCTGCTGTGCTCGCAGCGACAGCCGTCGTGTCGTCCTCTTTATTATTCAGATTCCTCGGAGCCAAACAGCTGTTTTGCATGACAGATTGAATCAGAGCTTGTCCTGACTCCTGACATTCAGGTGACATATAAAAGGACTGAGGTCTTGAATTATGGCACAGCAATAAACACATAAAGGCAAATTGCTGTGCAGAACTATCTGATATCGCAATCCCCACAACACCAAAGAAGAATTGCGACAGACTGTACTTTTTAAATGTACTGTGGGGGTTGTTAGTGAGAAATCTTAACATGGAGTGCATCCATAATTGTATATAAATTATGTTTTACAACAAACAAAGCATCTAGACTTCATGTACAGGGATTTTTAACTACCGAGACAAACGTCAAAGCACAGAGAGAGAAAATTAATCGCTGTACCCACTAACAATATTTCTCCACATAACAAACTGCTGCAAATGGATGTCACAACCAAGTGTGTGGTAGGGAGCAGCCTTTATTAGACAGACCTGAATGCATTACTTTAACTTGACGGCAAACTTGGCGCACTTTATCACAGTCCGGGTAATGAGAGATAACTTCCCCACGTCTGCAGGAAGCGAGTCCAGCACCACAATCCCCATGCATTTTTTATCAGCTGCAATTACTCAGAGCTTGTTGATATTTTCCATTCGTTTCATTTGGGAACATTTGCATCAGATAACCAGAAGCCTGCTGAAGGGCTAACTGAGCCACGCTGCAGCAAATTATTCTCTGCAACTGTCCGACAAGTCAACGGAGGACTTGCTAATGGCCAGGGTGCAACGAGGTCAGCCAATTCTTTTTGACGTCTGGTCTGTTGTCATCTCTCCTGGTGACTGTCCAACAACTCCTGGGTCAAAACTTGTGAATATTTTCTTCATATGTTGCAAACTGTTTGGACCATCTGATCGGTCTGGACACACAGGAGGTTCTGTTTTTGGTTGTATGTCTGCTTGTTTGTTAGAGTCTCAAAAACTAGTGGAGAGATTTTAGTAAAATATGATGGAAAGTTTGAGTTTTGTTTATTTTTATATAATAAAGTGTTTCAGTATGTGCCTCTCATTCAACCATACAACCTCAGGCTCATACCAGTGGCCTCCAGCCTCCAACCGATTTCATCCAGTTCATTCATCAATAAGTTTTATTCATTAAATAACATTAAATAAGTTTTAATTTGCACTAATGAATATGCCACAGTGTTTTCAGTTTCCAAATTCATTCTATATGAGGCTAATTTGACATGAAGCTGCCATTACTCTTAAATGCCTTGTGCAAACGCTTCCTTTGCATAGCACATGCACAGGATTCAGTCCCTTATTCTACACACACAAAAAAACATTTTTATACATGAATTAATTAACAATCCAGTCACAATAACTTGTGCTTTTAGCTACGCAAACCATACAGAGGCCATAAATCAGGGATGATGAATAAGGATTACTTGTCCATGACATTATAAATGATACGTGTGCAGCCAAAGACAATGTTTGTGCTCCCTTAGTACTTAGAAACACTGCCTCAGTGTATAAAAACAGCATAGCATCACGCCGTACTGTATTGTCTGTATCTGTGCCGTACTGCACATTCCCTCATCAATCATGATTAGCAGCAGTTCTGCTCAATTAATGCTGCATGCTTGAAGTAGAGATGAAGAGCTGAATATCAATATTTCACTGACAGGAAGCTCAGGCCTGATTGACAGGCACACTTCTAACCCAATCAAGGAGCAGAGACCAAGGTGGCGGCTTCCTGGTGTCTCAGATTTGTTGTAATTGACAGTGCAGAGAGATGTTCGGGGGTCCTGGCGGAGCCTTTGCGCCGTTTATGCAGATTAACACGTCAAAAGTACAAACAAATAAATAAACCGGTAAGCACAAATCAGGCATTTAGCCTGAGGGGATGCCATCATTACCAGATTAAACAAAGTGACTAATCACAAAAACAATCCGCTTCAGATGTGGAGGAAGTCAAAAGACGCCAAAGCTGGGGGGTAAAAAGTTAAGTCATCTTAATTATTCAGCTATAGGCAAACAAAGATATGAATTCGTAATTAATAAAACAATGGCAGATGCCTCTTTTTTTATTTTTAACGGATATTATAAAGTCCTCGCTTTCCTACAGTATTCACATGACAACATATAGGAGAAGTGGATGTTTTTGACAATGGAAAGACAAAATTCAAACCAAAAATGAGCCTTGAGGACGGGATCACAGGGATGGTAAGAATTCCCAAAGCAGCCAGCCAGCCATGGGTACCTGAAGCAGAGGCCTTTCGGGAATACTTTGGGTCAGTCTAAAGAAGAAGGTGAGATAACAGATAACGAACAAACGATACCCACGCAGGGTGTTTTGACACTCGAAAGAAAATCCTTCTTCCTTTGAAACCCAAATGAGCTGAAGCGAGGTCCTTGCTCCAAACACACAGCCATGCCACTACCTACGAATCAAATCCTTAGATGTTAGATTCTGAACCAGAACTGATGGTTTTAATGGTGTTTTTTTTACATACATTTCACCAAGCTGACCGGAGCAGCCGGAACCTCAGCTTGAACTTCCTTCAAGCCTGGACACAACTCGGCTGTGCTCACATCACTTCTCTTAAATTGGTCTAAAAGCGCCCCTGGATTCCAGACTTCCCTCTAGGAACTGCAGACACCCACCTCCTTTGACCTTCACACCAAGCCACAGCCCGAATCCTGGCTATTGATTTTTCTAACTATCTGTTTACTCCTCGTCTGCACACTTTCCCTGCTGGTTGCAGAGCATCATTTGCCTCGAGGCGATCAGCGGCGCTCAGCTTGTTCCAGTCTTTGATCATCGTTCAGTCAACGGATTAACATATGCACGCTCTCTTCCTCTCTTTGTCGCTGAGCTTGATAATAAATCTATGGCCTTCCTCTCTCCGTCTCTCTCTCTCTCCCTCTCTCTCTCTCTCTCGCTCCAATATGGGACAAGCCATGAATCAATCACCCTGCTTTACGCCTCGTGTCCGACATGGATGCAAATCACAGAAGGATCTGTGGGTAAAGCTCTGCTTATTAAAACCCGATGCCTGACTCATTACAACCCTCTCATGCACATGCATGTCGCCAAGATGAACAGCAGGTAGCACGCGTGAAATACAGCAACACTGGTGGAGATTAAAAAAAAACACAGACAGGCGAGATTAACCGGTTTCTGCATCTCTTATCTCAACGGAGGCCAAAACTAAGCCTCACTCACTTTGCCAAAACTAAAAGAGAATCTTAGCTATAATTAAGCTAATTACAGCGTTGTTGTGGGAGGTTGCAGCCTTGTCTAAAAGAGGCTTAATCTGGGGGGAAACTGCGGTGCACAGGCTCACCTTCATACCTGCCCTTGCTGTGCAGTAAGTGTACTAATTAAGATTGGTTTGAGCCTACAACCACCCCAGTTAGCTCACTTAAAGGGCCAGGGCTTCTGGGGTTTAAAAGCACACTCATAAGGACTCTGCAAGTAGGACACTGAGTAAATATGTGTGTGAGAGAGAGAGCAGGAAAAAGAAAAAGAGGGTGCATTTCCAGGTAGACAGGTGACTTTTTTCATAAAAAAGCAACCTATATGGTTCCTCTAATGGCCACAGTTGTGACACGCCCTCACTCCCTGTTGCCTTTCTTATTTATTACGACCTAATTATATCAGTGTCCGCTAACGCAACCAGCTCCTTGCCCTAAATGCCGGAATCCTCCTGTGGCTGAGCTCGTACTTGCAGACCTTATGTTTCCGAGCCGTGTACCATTTAACCACCAGCTTCTTCAGGCACACAGGCTCTGTACAGCCTCGCACCTTTTTCCCTCCTCAAGTCCATGAAGATTGCAACGGATTGGATTAGAAGAGTACATGCCGTGAATAAACTACAGTAACACGAGCTCGGGTCTGGCAGAAGAAGGAGGAGGAGTGAATTTGGACAAGTTCCCCTCCTAATCATCAGCGTGTCGGCCTGAGTGGGCCTGTGACGTGCCAGAGCTGGGGCTCCATTAAAAAACAACAACAAAAAAAACAAAAAACAAAGCCCAGCTTACCGGAAAAGATCTGTCCTCTCACCTCGAAAAACAACAACCCTTCTCGTCCTGACAGCGAGACAATCAGCCGTGTAGGGCTCAGGGTGAGGCGGCGGTGACCCGCCGTGCAGAGATGAAGCCAGTTCTACACACTGATGAGCACTTGCACAAACATCAAATGCTGCAGACTGCTGCAGACCTCCCCACGACCTACCTGTGCTGCCTCATCTCCTGCTCTCTGCTATTATTTGAGGTTGATACAGGCAGACAGATCGGCAAATATCGATCACGGCGTGCTCTGTAAAATTCTCCCTCCAGGTTTGAGAGGTGATTACAGGGCCCTGGATCCAGCTGATGCAGGCTGGGTGTGTGTGTGTGTGTAGATTTAGGTTTTTTCCTACCCCACCTGTCAGATAGGTCATATACGTGGGCCTATATTCTTTTGTTCCGAGTGTCTCCAATCATCTGCAGAAGAGAGACATCTTTAATAAAAACACCCAGACAGACAGGCAGGCAGGCAGGAAGTTCACTCTGAACAACACAGAAAATAGGTTATAAAGCGAGGAGAATAATGCATGTGAATCCCAATCATCGAAATTCAAATGATTTGGATGCATCCCCAACCAGCCCTCCTCTCCTTGTCTGCCTTCTGTCGAGGCCTCGCAACTCACCAATAGGATTGGAGGGAAACAGGCTGCAGATTCAAAGGTTCTGCATTAGGAATGGCCCGTTATTAATTAAGCTTGTGGGGAAGAGTTTTTCTGACAGCGGCTCCCAAGGTGGTGAGTGGAGTGGATCTTGGCGTTGACCTGGCCCAGCAGGGGTAGGAGCTGTCTTTGAGGTGGTGGTGGTGGTGAGGAGGGGGGGTAGCGAGGTAGAATGGGCGGTGGGCGGGAGAGAAAGAGCAGCAAGGAGGGGGCTGTGGAGGGGCGAGGGGGGGGTGGCTGGCTCCATGCCGACAGCCAGGCCTGCCACGTCTGCGTGCCTGCTTTGAAGTGTCACCTTGAGGGAAGAGCCGATGGCCGGGAAGCCAGGAGGGCGGGAGTCGCGTAGAGGAGTGGCACGGTTGGCATTGCCAGACATGGCGCTTTAATATTGCATGGGCTCCCGTCCATCTCTGTACACACTCAGGACATTCCTTCTGCTTGATTTAGTTTGAAAGTAGATCTTTGTTTTTTTTTTTCCTCCCCCTCTCTCCTTTCCCCTCCTCTCTCGCCATGCTGCGGCTCAACACCTGTGCTGGTTTTGTGCTCATTCTTGCCTGAACAAATGTCAAGCTCTGCAGTCAGAGCAACTTTAACAACTCGCTGCATTATCAGAGTTGACAGTGTTGCATTTGTCTGGCTGAGTGGTGTAGAATTTATGCATGTGGCTCCTCGTGACGGCGTTATATAATTACACAGCCAATTTCATCTCCAGCTTCGCAAGTCTGTTATGTTTAGAATTGAATTTTAGATTTTTTGAAAGTTTGTTTAAAAAGTTGAAAGTTTCTTAAACATGTGAAAATTCAATTTTCACAACAAAGAAAGCTAAATCAAGAATTTTTCCAAAATTGATCATCTGCATCTTGAAACAAGATTGCATGATCAAGAACATGTAACAAAAACATGTTAAATCCTATATTATTGAACACTGAAATAATACTTTAGTATTAAAAGGCCATTCTGTCTGATTTGTCAACACAAATGTTTTGAAAATGAAAAATGAAAGTGAAACTGGAAATGAAAAAGAAAAAGAAAAATGAAAATGAAAACGAAAGTGAAATTGGCAAAACTGACTGGATGAGAAACAGTTTGTGATTAACCTGTAATATCCTGCCTCAGGATAAAAATGCAGAGACTGTTAGATCAATAACAGAGCGCCTTATTGGCCGACTTCCTGCAAAATCTAAGAAATATTCACTCTGGTGTTGCTAATTGCTGCTGTTGCTTTCATCACCTCCTCAAATGTCATCTTCCTTTAAGAAAATGAAACCACATCACTGGGGACTGAACTTAAACTTTTACTATGTCTCTCCGGTCCTGCTGTGTTTGCCTGACCTGCTGCCAGCACGGTTACACGGCGCGGCGGAGAATCAAACATGGCGTTGGTTTGAGGAGTTGCATGAGAGGGGAGTTTATCAGCAGAGGCTGCAGCAAGGAGGTGTTTTGAAGTGCAGGAAAATGTATTTAAATAAACACTCGCACTGCACGCACTTTCTACCCACTTTAACAACCGTCCCAGTTCACAAATAGCAGTTTTAACTCCCCTGATTAGCACTGACATCTGCAGCCTTTCATCTCTCCCTCCATCTTGTTTTTTTAATCAGATTAACCCAAACGGGCATCCTTTAATGGCCTCTTTTTTTTTTAAGGAAAGCTGAAAGAGGAGAGATAATTAAAATAATTAAACCGCTGGGACCGGTCTATGCACGCTCATCTCCCGCTCTTTTCTTTTCTTCTTGCCTTCAAGTTTTGATTCTGACTTGCTTAATGATTCAAGCAGCACAAGAGAGAAAGGCTCATCTTCCTCACTTAATTGCATTAAGTTGACTCTCGGAGGTCCAATTTTTCCCTCCAAAACCAACCAGCCAATGTAGGATGTGATCTTTAGGTGCGTGTCAGCTATCTAAATGTGGAAGTAGAGGGGGGAGGGCACATTTCTAAACAGCCTTTATGGAGCATATTTATTTAGTCAGTGTGTATTTTGCATAAGGCCGAAGATAAAAAAAAAAAAAGGGGAAAAAGTATCCTCTTTAATGATTACTTATTCATGGACTTTTAAGCTTTTAATGAGGACAAATGAAGCCGTTTTCCAGAGTGTCAGTATGTAGTATGCTTACCAAAAATATTCTTGTTTTGCATTTTCTTTTGCACTGTGTGTCCATGAGGAATAAACACTAACATTTAAATATAACTAGGAGTTTGGAGCGGGACTTTTAAACGATCAGTTTATCTTGATCTTGCATGAATATAAAATTTCCCCCAAGTTTTGATCAGACTCAGTGATGATGATGATGATGATGATGATGACTTATTAATTTTCAGTAATGCTTGTAACTGAAGCTAAATTGAGCAAATGCAACTGATGACCACTGCTGAGGGAGCTTTTAAAAACTAGTCTGGATACTTGTTAAACTTCTTTCCAACTAAAACACACACAGCAACTTTATCAATCAATGACCTCCTGAACTTGACAAATATACGCTCCATTTGATCAATTATTCACTCCTGTGTAAGTCATTCTCATTCATATGAACATGTGTCGTACGTTTGTACCTTTTCACTTCTACACTGCCAAGCAGAGAAAAAAGAAGTAGGCTATATCGCACCGCCTGAGTTTTATTTTTCATTATAGGTGTATATATCTTGAATATTATAATAACACATCTTCAGATAAATTCAAACTTTACTTCCTGTCAAAAAGAATCTAATGAATTATTGCATGAGGACTTTACCAAGAGCAAGAGCCCCGACATCCTACTCAGAGTGCAGCCCCAACTTTACACAAGCTCGGATGTCTTTTTTCCCCCTCACACACTTTCACTTCATTCAGATCATTTTCTCAGGGCTTCATTTCAAGCTGGCACAAAAAAAGCAAAGAATCCCTTTGCTGGAAATACTTAAGATTTATGTTTAAATTTTCATGGAATCTTTGAGAACATTGAGGAGCAATTTCACATTTGCACTGACATCTAATTTCTCAAGTCGAGTCTGAAAGCACAAATTGCCAAGGATTCCCTATGTGCCCAATTATCCTGCATCAATTTCCTTGACCCTGCGGAATGCTGGTAAATTAATCATACCACTCTTTTTGGACTCCCTCTCTTGAAATACATATGCACGCGTTTGATAAACTAATCATACTTGGTCGGTTATACTCACAAAAAATGATTCACTCCTGGAAGTAGGATGAGAGTTAACAGCAAGTCCCAGGGAATTGGGAACTGATAAAACACACACAGTAATGTATGTACATACACGAAAAATACAAAAACAAAAGGACAGACATTGCTTTAAAAAAAGGTTAGGTTTTCTTTTTTGTCTTCCCTAAAATAATGAATTAATATGATAGATTTATTTGTATAAATCAAAATGGAAGAACTTTAAATTAAACATCAGAGAAGGTGTCATTATTTCTGCAGCCGTCATGTCTGAAGAATCTCAAATGAAATGGAATATGACAGAAAAAACAGATAGACTGAGTAAAAAAAAACAAAAAAACACATAAATGTCCTTCTCGTCAATATCATCAATTCTGTTGTCATATATTGACCTTAACAGCACCATTAACAGCCTAAGGATCTATATCATCCTCAATCATCAACTGTGTAACACCACATTTACCAGACCGGCTTACCTGTTGATCGCCATGGCGTCAGAGTCAGGTGTTTTTGGAGCAACAGTGTCCTCTGGTGTAAAGACAGCAGAAATGATGGAATGATAGAAAACAGCAGAATGATAGTAAACACTACCTACGGTGCAAACAGAGAGCACAATCCTCCAGCGGCTCATTTTCCCCATTATATCATTGCACCTAAAAGCAACTGTCCCGTGATAGTTTGACCCTCATAATATGACTCACTGATCATGAAAATCTGCCCCAAGAATCTGGAACCACATCGGTGTCATTATTTGACAGCTATTCAAGAAAAGCTATATTTCACTAATGGTGGTTTTTCTTCAGGTTCTGGTTCAGTAAACTTTTAAAGATTCTTCAAATCTGACACCAGACTGAATCAGCACAGTTTCAACTAGTCTGTATTATTATTTATCTCACAGTGGTGTATTTTCCGCGAGCCTGATGAATTAAAACATTCAGGATCACCAGATCTGGAATATTACCTGGATCCAGATCAGACTTTGATGTGTGCTAGATCTAACGGAGTTGTCGTTGTATGTCATTTTACAGCTACAACAACCACTGAAAACTAAAACTATAAGCTATAACAACTAATAATAGCAGTAGTGGCAGCATTTAGTGGCATTTTGACTGGGGAGTTTTGTGATAGTTGCAGTCATTAGGACAGGTCATTGTTAAAGATGTTTAGCGTGCCTGCATGATATCTGACTTTCAGATATCAAAACAATACTTTTTAGGTGGAGTTTGCCAAAAATACACGTTTTACCCTTTTCTTCATGGAACCCAACTGCTCAGTGTTTCCCACTGAACCCATGCAAAGGGCCTCAAAACCAGTTTGTGGAAAAACCTGAGAATTTTGATTAGAAAATGTAACCAAAGATTGTCAACAAGCCTAAGAATCTGGACACACAAGACTATGTTCATTAATGATTTATATATTGATTATGATGCCAGAAAATAGATAAAATGTCTTTTGTCTGCAGCCCAAAAACCAGATACTCATACTGTGATTTCAGACCAGGGTATGAGGGAAAGTCCAGCATATTTGCTTCAAAAACAGCTAAAAGTATTAATCGATATCAAAATTATGTCCACTGCTTTCGTACCCATGGTAACACCACAGGACTCACCAGCAAATAGAGTCATTAATTCTCTGTCCATCTTTTTTTTCTATTTAAGCCATAAACCAGCAACAGGTTTTGAGAAGCGACTCCTTTCTATCTGCAAACATCTGAAAGTGTCCAGTACCAAAAACAAACTCTTACCTTCTCTGGATGTATTTGACCAAACGCCTCAACACTGCATCTCCACCGAGGCACAGGCAAAATGAAGGCTTACATTCAGCAGCAATAAAAAAAAGCACAAACTCAGAATTGTAGTGCAAAACATTGAAGACGATCTTTATTGTTCACAGTTAAACACAAGCCACTGCTTTAAAAACTTCCTTTTTTTGCCATTATGTCCCAGATTCTGCGGCTCCACTCAGAGTCCTGGCTCCTTCAGTTTGTGCTGATTGTACCTTCTGTCTTGGTTTGCTGTAGTTACTACTGTTGGCATTAAAGTGGATTGTTGAACATGCTTTAGATATCGAGGCAAAAGGAAGTGACAGCAGGAGATCCCAGTGGACAACAGGATTTAGGCAACTTTCAAAAACAGGACTTTTCAGGGAACACTGACAGGAAAATAATTTCCCCCTGGCTTTAGCAGCTGAATCTGATTCTAATTGAGCATATGTACTAATGACCACCCTTCATGGCTGGATAAATAAAAAATAAAAAAGGTAATGACGGAATGTAGAATTCGTAACAATGCAAAGAATGTCATCATTTTTTCTAAATTTCATACACTTTTCTCATTGCATCTTTGTTGAAACGTGAGAACCAAACATGACCGCATCAACAACACACTTGCCATTCGCAACTGAGACACATTAAATTTATTGTGGACAAAAACTCAGAGGAGCTTTTGTGTGGAAATGTTCAAAGTCAGTCCAGCAAATCACACTTCAAAGTTTCCCCAAGACAAAGCAAATGTATCCACGTACTGATCACCTCCAGAAAATTCAGCTCACAGTCAGTCTTGTGCTTCTCTGGTGTTTAAATTCTGATTTGATGAGCGGTGAGTGGTGCTGCAATCGTTTAGAGCTAGAGCAGATAGTTTAATTTGATCAATCCAAGTTTTGAGATACCCGTCTCTGAGATTCCTGCCTCCACGGCCAACACAACCTCCTCCCTCTCCAGAAACAATGGGACTATTTGTTCAGTAGAAAGCAGTTGTGATGAAAAGCGCTCTCAGAACAGTGTGTCGATTATCCAAAGTAACCGTGAAACCCTTTAATAAGACGAGTTGTGGTTGTTTTTCTGGTCATGTAATCGTTCAGTGTTTTAAGTGCTGCAACAGGACTTACATTTTCCTCCGTTGTGTTGGCTGCGAAGGCAGGAATCTCATACATGGACGTCCACATTTTAGAAAGCAACTGGAACAAAGTGGGAAAATGAGAATTCTTATCGTTTAGGTGAACCAACTATTTAAACACCAAGTCGTGCATCTCCACCTGTAAGATCATATTGGCTTTGTGTCCCTGTAACCTTTTTGAAATTAATCAGAGGGACAGAAAAAGAGGAGAAAAACATGAGGGGAAATCCTGTTGTCCACTCAGAGAAAATGAACATATAACACTGGATTCCAAGAATTGCTGACATGTTACTCTTCTGCTGATTTGTAGCTCTTCTTCATCGCTGAACTTCAGTCTGTCCACCTACGCTCGGTCCCGGCTCAGGTCTGTGTCCCTAACTGTGCTCGTGGTGCGTTTCGTTGTAGTCCATGATCTTAAGCTGTTGCTGCCGGGGACGGCCTGAACCCGCATGACCTCGCCCTCCGCCTGGAACTGCCCCTGCCTTCCTGCGGGGGCTTTCCTGGCTGGAGGCCCGCTGCTTGGGCTGAGAGGGGGGCTCCTTAATGGGCACAGTGAGAGGAACGGCGGGGTCAGAGGAGGGTGCTGGGACGGGGGCCTGAGTCGGGATGGGGCAAGGTGCGGGACTGATGGGGGCGATATAAGCAGGGTAGGGCGGCTCCACGCACATGTCAGTCTTTAGGTCGTGGGCGAGCCCGGCCAAGCGCGGCGGCGGCGGTTGCTCCTCGTCACATTGGCTCTCGCTCTTGTTGCGGAATAGCTCACGCGCCCTCATGCCCAGGAAACTCTTGGCGCTGGGGTAGGAGCCAACGGTGAGCGGCGCATCAGGGTGGGGCTGGGGTGCGAGCAGGTTGGCATTGGGATAGGCCAAGGAGGGCTCCACCAGCAGGGGTGGGGCCAGGTCCTGCCTGCCATTGATGGTGATAGCTGTTGTCTTGGAAGATTTGCTCGCCTTTGGTTGCCTTGGCGATAAAGTGCTGCCATTTCCCCGAGGGGAGTCGTGTGGTGCTCGACTGTCCACCTCCTCATTGGTGGAAGTTTTACTTGGTCCATCTGGCACCATGACACTGTGGAGGACAAAATGTTCACATGTAATGGATGCATTAGTGAATAAATTAATGAATAATAGATTTATACATACAGCAGCTACCAGAGCTTTGGTTAATCAGGGGTTGATTATTGACCAAACTGGTATTTATTACACACCTGAACCTGCCACAAGCTGCATTTTGAATTCTGTTAGGCTCTTTAATAATATTAATTGTGAGATCTAAAGAAAATATATTAATTTGCTTCTTGCGCTGCTATCATTAATATAGTATAACATAAAAAAGAAGCATTGATAAAATACCAATTTGACAAAAACAAAATTCTTCTTATTTACTGGATTCCAAAGGACCACATTAACCACACTAGAAATGCATAATCTAAAATCTATCTGAGGGGTCATGAGATGATTAACACGATTTAAAAAAAAGTTAGCTCACTTTAATCTGCTAGAATTTATTTTTCAGACACTTCTCCAATATTTGTTTCTCAACTGTGTCCAGTAATAGTAGATATTTCGACATCTCGATGCCTCTAAAAGTAGTAAAACTGAAATAATCACAGATCTCTTTGGGTAAATAATCAACCATGACAAGTAAACACTGGTCACCAATACTTTGCAAACTGGGCCATCTTGGACACAGGTAACCAGGAAGTAAAACAATGGAAATCAGCTACATGTTTTGCTAGGAGTCTGACCTGGAGTCAGCACAAGTGTGCGGGTCCGCTCTGCCCCCTGGTGGTGAACCGGTGGCAGTGCTGTCAGGAGCCTCCATCTCCACTCTGCTGTAGAGCTGCAGGAGTTCAGTCTGCAGCAGCTGAGTGATTCTCCTCTGAGCCTGATACCTGCTGTCTGAGGCCTGCAGCTCCGCCCTGCAGTGACAGTGACGAGTCAAGGAAAATGAGAACATGGGAGAGAGAACAGGAGAACAATTAGAGTTAGAGACACTCCAACTCCACTCCAAGCTCATATTGAGGACGGGGAGGTTCATACTCACTTTGCTTGACATTTCACATCCTCGAGGAACTTCTTCTGTTCGACGATGAGGTGCTCCTTCTTGGAGAGGTGCATCTCCAGCTCGGCGACTCTCTGCTGCGCTGCCTCCAGCTTCTGACCCTGAACCAGCAGGCTGTGCCTCAGCTTCTCCACCTCCTTCCCGTAAGACACCTGCAGCATCTGGACCTCCTGAGGTGCAGGTCATTGTCCACAGAGGCACAAAGAGGAGGAGGAGGAGGGAACAAGACATGAAAGAGAAAGTGAAGAAGCTGAAGGATTGTGGAGCATTTTTATAAAGGGTTCAGCCATGTGATGCATATTTTAAATGCATCAGGTTATATTTTTATTTATAGTAAATGCTATTTTTAACGATTACAGACAGTAAAGTGAGAACTAATGTAAAATACAGGTGTGTTTCAGTTTTGGGCGTCAAACTATGGAAGAGACTTCATGATGAGTTAAAATCGTGTAGGTCTCTGTGGGGTTTAAAACAAGGTTTAAAATGTTAAATAATTATGGATTATAATGGAAACTGATTAAAATGTTAAATTAATGAGGATTACACTTTTGAGTATGGGGTAATCATGTATTTTTTCCCTTGGTATTGCTGATATTCTGGGTTATTCTTTGGAGGGTATAGGATAGACAAAAACCAGCCTTGGGCTTCAGCCTATTTATTACTAGTTATTTACTGTTCTCTGTGGAAAAAAATGTTTCTTAAGATGTGTGTATGTAACTGAAATAAAATTCATCATCATCATCAAAGTACTATTTCTCAAAAAAAGTGGTGCATGTTTCTCTGTGTATTGTGTATCCTTCAGGGAAGCTCTGGACATCTTATTTGTTGATCAAAGATAAGATAAGATAAGATAAGATAAGATAAGATATCCCTTTATTAGTCCCACAGTGGGGAAATTTACAATGTCCTCAAGTGCAAGGTGATGTCACGAAATCGCTTTATTTCCCCGATCAATACTCCCAAAGTGTGAATGTCTGGCATTTTTGGTTTAAAAAAAAATAAAAGAAAAAGTTGATGAATTGATTTTCCGATGATTGACTAATCACGCATGAACCTGTGAGGCTTTGTTGAGGGCAAAACAAACACATTTGCTCTTTAGATTTACTTTCCATATGGAGCATCCTCTGTTCACAGATTATGTGAGCAGACTTTAATTTATGATATTACATTACTTTTAACATTGTTTATTAAAAACCATTCATATACAACAACAACCTGCTCACACTGAGGTCTATCCTCGTATTTTGGATCAGTGTGGCATGTGGGAGTTTGACGCAACACCCAATTAGAGTCCCTTTTTCACCTCAGTGTGTCATCTATACAGTTCTCTTTATCTGCCACACACACACACACACACACACACACACACACACACACACACACACACACACACACACACACACACACACACACACACACACACACACACACACACACACACACACACACACACTTCCTTCCACCATACCTTTGTATTATCAGCGTCTGTGTGGTGTAACTCCTGCATGGCCAGCTTATGTGCTTCCCCGAGGAGCAGCAGCTGCTTGTTCAGGAAGCTCATCTGCTGCTGGGTGCTCTCACTGTTGCTCAGCTGAAGGACACAAGAGACAAACAATGATGATGGAGGGCAAAACAACAATTAGGCAACAAATCAACCTTTTCCTGAAGTATCTGCAAATGCGACAACAATAGCCGCGACAGAATTGGCCATTAAAGATCTCGCTGAATCCAGATGGAGAGTAGAGAAAGTGCAGAATATGAGCCGTACTAATTCAGCAGTACAGACGTCACTGAGGAGCTACATTCATCTGGAATATAAAGCACTTAATGACAAAACAGGCATACTCTAAAGCCATTTTCTGGAAATTATTTTGAAAAATCAATCCCCTGGCACTGTCATTATGGGACCTTAATTCATGATCAATTTATTATCATTATTTAATCAACTGTCTGGATGCAGTCTGAGCTGAAATGCCCATTTCCTGAATCAGCAGCTCCTTGTTTGTCAGGACTTCAGTTCAGTCTGGGTCAGATGAGGGAAACAGTCTTTAGACAAACCCTAGGAGGAGGAAAAACACACAGACCCCCTGTGAAGCTGACCCAAAAATAGAGAGGACAGACAAAGTCTCCAAGGCAACCAAGCCCTGGGACAAACTGCAGTCTAGAGAGGCAGCAGTACGACGACGATGACGGAGACGGGGAGACAGGGTGCGACCATTTTGGTTGCACGTGTACCCAAAAATCTGTCAAGCAAATAAACATTTTTATTGGATGCACCAATGCTACTGAAATTCAGCAGGTCTGATATAAAAAAAAATATCACATTATTTTTTACCAAACACCAACGGGGTGTGCAGACAGCTGCCTTTAAGTCAATATGTCAAACATATAGTGGAATCTTACATACAACTTCCACGTGTCATGCATGTGTGAGATGACACTGTGAACTCCGCCCACATGCCTTGCACGTGAACGAAAGAAATTGCACCATCACAGCCTTAAAACATGACCTATTGTCTTTGAATGAGGTTATTTTTCAGCAAGAGAATTCTGCTGTGCCTGTTCCACCTGTGCCTCGGTCTGAAAGGCCACCAGACCCGACATCATCAGTTTCCTCCGGTAACGTTTTGACATGGTGGGAAGGGGGCCGATTCTTTTAAGTCAGCTTTGGCTCTGTTTGTTTGTCAGAGGATCCAGTCTAGTTGTGTAGTTCAGTGTAGTTCACTGATAATACAGAGAATTGTAGAGAGACATTAGGTATATAAGTATCACATCTTGTATCTCATCAAATGGAGAAAAATAAAGCAAATCCACAAATACTACACATATATAAACAGTAGCTCAGCAACAGAGGGGGAAAATACTATGGTTGTAAAAATAAGTTAAATCAAGTAAGAATGGTTTGAGTTTGAGTTATTTTATCAGTTTGTTGTGCACTTTCAGCACCATCACTTCTTAATTTTGTTTTTTCAAACTGAGGTTGTGGTGATTTCCTGTAGGGTATGCTGTGATTTAAATAGTGAAAAACATTCACCTTCACTTTTATTCCTGTTTACAATCATTTACATCACGTCTAAGAAATTACAAATGTGTATTGGAACACTTAACAGTGATTTATTGGAAGCACCTAAATTAAAGCGTAAGCTACACCAGCGCCACCACAGTAAAATGTTGTGTTTGGGGGCTCTGAGGGCCACGTGTTGTTGTTCTAAAATCTGAGTCAACTGCCTGCCAGTCTGCTGAATTCCTACATTTAGTAGAAGAAAAGAAATCAGAATTTAATATTTATTCAAATCTGACACTGGATGGAGCCTGAAGAGCAGGAATTAAGCAGTCCCACTGATTTAACATGAAGCATTTAGTCATCAGTAGCAAAATGCTGTGCGATCAGTGCCCATAAGGCTTTGCTAGCAGAGACGCGTTCATCTCTGAACACCTGCACCAACATGAAAGATAAGACGTAAAAGACTTTAATCCGTCTTTTTGGCAGGACTTGGTTTAAAAAATATCATCCTGGACAGGAAATATCACCTACAAGTGTAAATGATGACCGTCCAGGGCAGAAACACCAATCCAACTGAACCTTCAGTAAAGAGGCATCAGATGCTAAAATGATATATCAGTGACATATTTAAAGTGATTTAGTTTTATATATTAGTCAAAGAAAAGGGAAAAAAAATGCACGTGTCAGCAGCAGCACACAAATCATACCACCTCGTCTCGCCCTTGTTGGAACGACAAAACTCATTTTCCTAACAGATAGATGAAGCCAGTAATGTTACAGTAGATATTCTATGTCTGTAAGGGCATTTTCATTATATTCTACCACCAGCCTGAAGCTGAAAAAGAAATATTTGGAGTAAAACCATGACTCAGACATTTCTTTACCTTGACAGTCATCTGGTTGAGGAGGTGACCAGTGTGGCAGACTTTGTTGTTGGCTCCTTGAAGCTCTGCCTCCAGTTCATCCATCCTTTTCTGACACTCCTGCAGCTTGCTCTGGAGACGCGAAGCACAACCAGAGTCACAAGAGTTACATCATAACTAATATTGGTGACTGAAGGAGCTTTTATTATTAATATTGTGTTGTCATGGAAATAAAAAATATGATGTCTGTCGGTGTGTGTGTGTGTGTGTGTGTGTGTGTGTGTGTGTGTGTGTGTGTGTGTGTGTGTGTGTGTGTGTGTGTGTGTGTGTGTGTGTGTACCTGGAGCTCCTGGTTCTTGGTGTAGTAGTCGTCTCGTCCTTGCTGCAGCTGTCGGATCTGACTGTGCAGCCTGGTCACCACCGTCTCCCGGTCATCCCACAGCTGCCTGTACCGCTGCTGCTCCACCTGCAGACTCTCCCTCAGAGACAAGATGTCCACACTTTGCAGGTTCAGCTGGTCTTTCTGCACACGCACACACACACACACACACACACACACACACACACGCACACACACAACAGCTGAGTTCAAAGCGTGCAGGAGTTTCCAAATGTAATGCCGTAATAGATGTTTTAAGGCAGTTTGCACTATTTTTCTTTCAAATTCTTCAGCTGGTCTTTCAGTGAGTGCAGTACTGAATCACTGTGCGACACTTTCTAAAGATGTACAGAGAATAAATGCCTCTTTTATCATTCTTGTAGCCGATTGTTGCATGCATGTGATGGTGTTCCACCTCTTTGTTTAAAATTGAATTCCTTCCTAGATCAAATCGTCTATCTCAGCAGCAAACCAAACAACATCAGTTGCATTTTCTGTTACATGCTACAGGAACCTCAGTAATCAGTGGATATCTCTGAGGAACTTAGGCTGGTTTTTGAAGGGTCAATTACTTTTTTGGTTTTTGGCTATAGCACTTAAAAGAGTTTACAGAGAGCTAATCTGTGATAATGACTACATGCAAACTTGCCATAGCGTTATTCTGCTCCTCCAGTGCAGTGGCGTTGATGATGCGTCGGAGGAGGCGTCGGTTGCGGACGGCATGCTGCTCTCTCTTGTAGCGCTCATACAGCAGCTGGTTGTGCAGTAGGAGCAGCTGGCTGCGCAGCGTGTGAAGCTCGTCCAGCGGCGCGGAGCCTGGGGAAGCCATGGTAATAATAATATAATTAACACGGTCACACACCTGGCACACATACACACTAGCAGAAATGAGCTTAATTATTATTCAAGGGTGGAACACCAGAATAGCACAGGTAATGCAATGAGAATATAATAGAAAACAGTCATTTAGCACACAGAGACGAGAAATATACAGTCAATATACACTGACTAGATTAACTAAATCCTTAGTTATTTTCAACACAACACAGAATGTTTAGAATATAATGCATGTTGACGAGTGGCAATTGGCGAATCAGATGTGATATGTATGCAGCAGAGGCAGGAAATTGGCCATTCTGATGTGACTTGAACGCGGCACGAGACTGTCCCTGCACAGAGGCAAATAGAAGTGTGCAGCGTTTCCAGCCTCTTAAGAATTGTGATAGTAAGTTGGAAGTTTCCAAAGCCTTTTGTGACACACAATTTGCTTAAACAAGACACCATATGCAAAATACATTAAATCATGTGTGTCTTTGCTATAAGCTATAGAGCCAACTATAGTAGAACTGTATATACATCTTACTGCACAAGGAAATGTGCATGAATGTTGGACATATACTGGGCCCCTGTGTAAATACTAGAGCTGCCACTGCATCGAACCTCAACCTACTTTCTTGGTTCACAATCTTGTTTATTTATCATTTGATCAGATAGTTCCTGAAAAGTAAAAAAAATAGAAAAGATACTTGTTTACAGACATTTACCTTTTGAGCATTTCGGCTTCTAATGTCAGAAGAAAAAGGCTTTTCAATGAAAAGCGAGGTCTTAAATTTTTTGTTTGATAACTGGGAAATCATTTTTATAACAATAAACAGACCTACAAGTTCAGTTCAGTTTAAAATATTCTAGGAATTCATGGGTTTGTGCATAAAACCAATCACTTCTTTCTTGGCTCATGGCTCAAATAGCAAGTCGTCCTGGTGACTTCCAAACAAACAGCACTGACAACAACCTCCTGGGTAGAATAACAAATACCTTTACCTTCTAGGCAGTTCTACTACTTGGTATCCTGGTGGTAGCTATTTTGAGACAATCCCATTATCATCCACATTTTATCAGGCAGTCATTTGAATGGATTTTAGCAGAGACCTGATGGCAGCAGCTCTGCTTGGCTGACTTTCAGGGTGTTAGCCAATCACATGATAAAGATATCTGAAATGTAACAAATGTCGTTCTCTTCACTCACTCCAACTGGCTGACATAACTCTGGATACAGACCTTCACTTGTTCACAAGGATGAAGGAGGAAAGAGCAGAGAAAAAAACATTTGGAGAAGAATTTTCTTCAGAATTTGAGCCAAGACCTTGACAATCCTCGAGCGAATGTACGTCACTCGGCCACAAGCGGTTTGTTTTACATGCAATCCAAATTGCATGACTCCTATCAGTCAATAAGGGGAGAAGATGAAATTCCAGAGTTTCAATTCCAACTTGGCAGGAAAGACAAACGCGCAAAAACACAGAGGGCTGTGTTGTTTTCATGTTGTTTTGAGTTGCAGAGTGTGGTAAGAGGTAAATAAGGGTGAAGGAATCTCTAAGTGGACAGCATTTGAATTTCTGAATTGATCAGGCTCGGCATGACTGCGTGTGTTTTGATAAACCTCAGTTGAACAAACTCCCTGTCCGGCTGGGAAACATTTTAACACGCTGTTGATGTCTCAGAGCTTGTGAGGAATCACTAAGTCATGCCTAAATAATGCTCTTTCTGATCAATGTTTTTTAAAAATATCAGTGTATGACTGTGTTGTGCTGTGAATGTTTTACCTCCAAAGTGCGTCCAGTCAGCTGACTTACTTGGCAAAGGTAATCTGTAAAAGACAAAAAAAAACAACAACATTTCAGAAGAATGATCTCTCTAGGTTGCCTCCTCTTAAGTAACTGGTCTCAGTCAGGATGTTTCAAAAGGAGATAAACCAGTTAAGAACATCTATAAATAAAATGTTTTGAGTTTGTGCATCAACGCATCTGTAACAACATCTCAAAGCAGGCCCTCTCTGATCACTACGACTGCAGCTGCTGAGGTCAGTCATAGGCAGCACAGACTGAACTGTATGACGAGGATGAAAGGTTAACATGCGCAATGCTGTGGTGACCCATATGTTACAATCTCTGGTATGCTATATAAGCTACATATAAAGGTAGATATACTGTGCACATCACGGCAGGAGACTGTTAGCTTAGCTTAGCGTACACTGAGAAGCCTGGCTCTGTCCGCAGGTAATGAAATCTTCCCATCAGCACCTCTAATTTTGTTTATTTTATCAATAATAAAAGCTTAAGTGGAAAAATAATGTGTAATGGTTTTACTGGTAATTAGATAGTGGAGGTATTTCTTGTCTGGGGGCAGTGACTTGTTGGAATCCTACAAGGAAACTTTTATTTTCCTTGGAGAACTGTCGTCACTGTGGGGTTGCTGGTCAGGCACCTGTGGATACAGCCAGAGTATTTATGCTAAGTTAAGATAATTATCTCCTGACTCTAGTTTCTCATTGAAGTGGACAAACATGAGATTCCCTCATGAGGAAAGTGAAAAAGTGTATTAAACAAAATGTCAAACTATTCCTGCAAATCCGTTAAAAAAAAACCAAGGGGATGAACACATGTAAAACTTTTCACCGCTGTGTATTTGACCCAGTGGATCTGATGATGTAATATGATGATTGAGATAATGATGTAATATCACAATAATGTTATTCATAATGTGGCAGTTTGCATCAGCCGTACTTTGTTCTTCTTCCTTCCACTTTATTTCCTCCATCAGCCCCTGTTTGGCTCTGACGAAGACAGTAAAATGTGGGGGAGATGAGCAGCTGAAGTGAGAAAGCCAGATTGTTCTGTGGCCAACGCAAACTCTGCTGACACCGCCTCTACTGTTGTATTACTGGCTCAGAGAACCGGCCGATAATACAACAGTAGAAAGAAACGGGGCAGCTGATTCTGAACAATCCAATTCTTGTTCTCAACTGGGTGTTTCTTTTCGACTGCAGCAGCAGACTGGAAACAACCCGGGCAGGCTCTGCACAGTGGGCAGCACAACAAAAACACACTCATGTGTTTCTTCAGTGAGATCGACATGAGTTTAACTCAGACAGGCTAATTCTCTACATGAGTTAACTTATTAAGAGGAAAGATTTTGTGATTGTTCATCTGTATCTGCTTTCAAACGTCATCGGTTTTTGAAAAGGACAGAAAAATGTTCCACGGCTTAAAACTGGTTGAACACCTCGTTTGTGTCAACGGGCCACACATAGAAGGAGCAATTATGTAAATATGCTATGAACGAAACATGTGATTTGATGAGTATCGCATGAATTTTGTTGAAGGAAGACAAGGAAGTTTGTGTTGCTGCCCTTGCTGCTGGAAACTACTGAATTTGTGCGGATGTAGACGGACCACATCTATCATTACACACATTCTACTAGGACTGGGCGATTAACCGAGAACCGACATTTACAACCTCTCAATGATGGAATCTTGCTCATGTTGGTTAATTCGACTCGTATTTTTGCCAATGTGTGAACTATCCTTAAAAAAAAATGCAACATCAAGTTCAGTCACAAGCCTCTGCCCTGTCCAACTAATGTTAGTCTGCATCCACTCAAAACAAAGGTGCATAAAAGCAGCATAGATGACACAACACTGAGCCAACAATATGCACATCTCCATATTGTCTCTCCCTGTGATGCTCCCTCTATGTATGTAAATAGATACATACGTCCATGAACAGTCTATCCGTCAATGCCCGTATACTTCCGTACGTCCTTTACGTCGACGTCGATACAACCGCAGGAGGTTGTGATAATGTACCTAGTAAATGCAAAGCATCAAAAATGGAGGTAACAAGACATCAAGACTTGAGGACGAAGAGTTTTCTTACTTTTTCACTTCACTTATTTCTTCTTTGTTCTGTCCGTACACATTTGTCGTTCCTTGCTTGAATTGTAGCTACAGTGTCCTCAAACATTTCCGGTGGTCTCGTCCGTATCCGTAAGCTCTCCGAAAACGGGCCAGATTACGTACGGCATGAACGCAGGAGACGCACACAAGGCTCCGTCTGTATCCGTATCCATCGTTAACGTGGAGCATAAATGGGCCTTTAGTCTGACTATGTTCCATAAACTACCAGCTCTGAGGACCAGAAATATGCAGCGCTAGGCCCAGGACATTCAGGGCTGAAGCAGCGGCGGTCCAAAGGACCTACATGACGGAGTCACAGCTTTGGCACAGCGCTCACAGCTGCCCCCCCTTTGGCAAGGGCATAAAAGGGTGCGAAAGTCAAAAGAGTGGTAAACATGTTAAGATGGAAATGGTTGTGAAAGTGATTCCTCAATGGATGATTATACTAATAACAAAAACAAGAACAATAACTGTACTGGTACCTCTTGAGCACTTTATCATGGGTGTCGCTCCCCTGCTGAACAAGGCGATCCAGCACCTCCAGTGGTGAAGCAGACACGACCCCTTCCTCCTCGCCATCCTCAAGCCCCTCCTCCTGCCACTTCGACAGCCTCTCCGTTGCTGCCTTGTGCACCACCTCTGTCGTCTTCTGGCCCACAAAGAGCGACGCCGCCCTTGGCAGGGCCAGGTCGAAGAACGGCTCGTAGGGCACCGGGGCTGGAGTCTTGCTGCACGGGCTCAGCGAGAACATCCCAAACTTGCCCACCTCGTCGTCCGGGGCGGAGGGGCTCTGGTGCAGGTGGTGCTCAATGGGTGTGAAACCCGACTGAAAGGACCAGGACTGCTCCAGGCCAAGGGCTGAACTGCTGTTGTCTCCTGCTCCTCCTCCCCTTCCTCTTTCACTCCCTACACCGCTGGCACTCGCAGTGTTCTCTGCTTTGTCTGGCGTCGAATCAACATGGTGGGCGTCCTGGACAGGGCCTCCAGGCTGAGCGTTGGTAAGGCTCTTGTCTTGTGCCTGACTGCCAGTCAGAGTCTCAGTGGTGTGATAGAAAGGAAAGTCGAAGCCCCTCGTGCCCGCCAGCTCCTGCTGATCCTCAGTGATCTTCAGCAGCTCCTCTGTGATGTCAGCTGCAGCAGAAACAACATATGGAGGATTGAGGTGGAAATAATGCTTCATATATGTTCTGAATGTCAATGTCTGAGCTTAAATATTTCTGCAGTCACAACAAGCACCACATACCTGCTATCCAACGTGGACAAACTGAGCTTTCCAGCTTCTACTATTCCCCCAAAGAGAACAGAATTCTTTGGAGTCTAAGCAGCTAGCTTTAGCAGCAGAGCTGGTGCCATTTGGCAGACGCTTTATACAAAATGGTTCAGAGAGCTGTAGGTAAACCTATTTTTAGTGTTAGTAGCTCCAGTGGGATTTGAACCAATATTTGTGAAGAGCTAGCTGAAAACAGGAATGTGTTAGCATCCTCGATATTTAGCCCAAGTCCGTGCTTGAAATCTATTTTAAAACAAGATTTCATTCACATATTTTAAGATTTGATCCAGTTCAAAACTTTTTTTGTTCAGTTTGATTAAAACACTCGACCGATGGCAATGAAACATGCAAGACTTCTGATGTGTTGTTAATCTGTTTCCCTTTGACTGTTTTATGTTGAGGCATATCTGTTGCCCGAAAATGTGATCTCCACGCACCTTGTGCATGTATTCACGGTAGTGCACCGTCCTCAGATGCGGTGCGAGCTAATGCTCTTAGCTTCAAGGATATAGTGAAGATTTCAAATTAAAAAGGGTGTAAATGACATATTTTCCAATCAATTTGGGATCTTGGGTTGTCGGGACACTTGGATTAAAATGGTACAAGCTGCATTTTTACATTTTAAAACAAGCCCCCATCTTCTTCAGTTGTTCAGGAGAATGCTACAACATTGTTTAGCTGTGAAGCATCACATATGTTTTATGGACTAAAAAACGCCTGCCATTCAATGGATATGGGGGTGAGAAAATAAGGACTGAATTTTCATTTTGGGATGAACTGTTCCTTTAATGTGTTGTGTTTTTACACTGTGTCTGCAAAGTTTTATCGGCCACTTTCTGTGATATGACAGTTACTTTTTGCCCTAATCTTGATCTTCTTTATATGTTCGTCAGCTTATTTCTCAATTCTTATTTCTTATTCACTTTCAACAGTTTCACTCCTGCGTTTTGTG
This sequence comes from Chaunax sp. Z400, assembly GCA_037577475.1. Lineage (NCBI taxonomy): Eukaryota > Metazoa > Chordata > Actinopteri > Lophiiformes > Chaunacidae > Chaunax > Chaunax sp. Z400. Next base: position 4,815,249 of record CM075199.1, read on the forward strand.
AGCTTCCCAAGCTGCTGAAAGCAAAATCAAAATATTATTTCATGGGGGTCCATTTAGTTTGTCTGGCAGTGTCATGAACAGCATGATTTGTTTTAGGTGAACTATTTCTTTGTTTGTTTTGAAGAACAAGAGTGAGTCACATACTGTCTGGATCTGGTTCTATCTATACCAAGAAGTCGATTCTCACCCTCTTCCCTCTCTTTCTCCGTTCTGAGCTGAAGCTCCAGCTCCTGTTTCTTTATGAAGACCGACAGCTCCGTCAAAGTCATGGAGACATTCTCAGCAGCCCCTGCATCTGATGAGAAACACACAACGGTGGGTAAACGAAGTCTAGAAAATCACTCCTCCAAAGATCACCACCTAAAGCACAAATATTATTTTTGGGGAAAGACAGTTACAAGTTTACACCTTGTTAGAATGTTAAACCATTGATCCAAATTATTCAATGTTTGGTATCACTAAAAGCTGTCAGGCTAGTCCAATTAGATTCAGTCTAGATGAGTCTGTCTGTCGATATGTCAAACACCTGAATGGTTAAAAGCTGACCCGCTGGCAGCTCTGATCACAGGAGGGATTATTTTTGACGGTGTGAGCTGTGAAGTGCAGTGAAGATTACACTAATTACTGCTCACGGCTCACTGTGCTGCTGCCAGTGTTTGTGTTCTCTAGATAAAAGAAAAACTGGTCTAGCATTAAGGACCCATGAGGACCTTTACTTTGCAAGTAATGATGATATTACAGCACACATCACGACTAACCTCTGTTTGTGGCTGCTTCTGTGCTCTTCTCTGTGTCTTTCACTGGTTCCTGTCTCACCAGTGCCGCCTTGCTGCTTTCTCCTAGTCGACGATCCTGGAAAGTTTAATATTTTTATTATACTGTGAATTCATTTTGGAAAACAAATTAGTGATTTGTTTTTTTTCTGTTTCTGATACTATTCATACGATCATGTCACAAGTTCCTTTGATGACTGACAGATAAATAGAGCTGGGTGATATTAATTCTAATTAATGTGATTATTTCCACCTTTTACCCCAAATACAATGAATGAATGATTATTTTATATGCTTTTTTTAAACTGCAATCAAAGATCTCCGACATGGTCTGTACTGTAAATATGCTGAAGTATTAAAGCTGGAATATATTTTAATCAAATTGTTGTTCTGCATTGTTTAGATTTGACTTTTTTTGTTCAGTGCCATCCTCAAATGTATCTAAATGACGGACGTCCATGCCGCTTTGCATGCACCTTCATTTTGGGAGAATGCTGACTAATGGTGGCTGGAAAGGGTGGAGGCATGTCACTCAACATGCCTCCACCTTTAGGACAGTTCATGAGCTCACGCTTTGGGGCAAGTATTAAAACGACATTCTAAATGTCGGTTTTGATACACTTTCGGTTAATTTCCAGCCCTACGAATACATATTGATTGATCAGTCATCAATGAAACAGCCATAATCATGAGTTCAGGACTCTTCTCTTGTTGCTTTACTTTTGAGTGCAACATCTGACTTAAACCAAATTTTTTCTATGAATCAACCTGCCTCCTGTTGACAATACGTTTTCAAGATAAAAAGAAAAAGTTAGTTGTTTCGAGTAGGCTTTGTTAGTCTTGTTTGAATGTTACTAATCAGGTCAAATATGAGAAACCGGTTCATGAACAAATAAGCACTCACAAAACGCACAAAGAAAAGCATACTGGTGATGAATAATCACACTCTACCCATCGGCATTTTGCAATTCTCTTATGCTGATAAAAAGCATGTTTTTCTCACTAAAGGGGAAATTTGTCAACGAGGACTGCTTTACAGACATATTTTGAAAAACAAGGGCAGAGAGCATACCTTTCTCGGTGGACTGGACTGAACTGTGTTGGCTGGTAAGGAGATTATGGGAAAGTCATCTGATAGGGTGGGAGGTGGGGAGGATGTGGCTGGAGTACTGGATGCAGGCGTTCCTTTTCCTCCTGCTCGGGTCAAGACATCATCAGTCAGTAGAAAACAAATTCCACAGTGTCACACAGCTAAAAACATAATGAGCGATACAGAACTCAGGCTGCCGAGTTAAAATCTCTTCTAACTGTGTAAGTGTTGACCTGATGTGCAGTGGAAGCGGCTGGGAAGGTGTGAGGCACTGTGGGAGAGCTCCAAGTTGGGTGACATGCCCCTGGAGGAGGGGGGGGTGGCCATGCCGCACAATGAGGAGGGGCTCCACAGAGGGTCTTTCCCGCCACACGAAGAGTTGAGTTCACAGGTGGAGTTCTGCAAAGAAAGAGACCAAAACAGCAAAATCATCACATATCTGATGGAGGAAACATCGCAACAGATGAAAGCTTAAATCGTCAAAGTCATAGTTTGCTAGATTTGTATAAAATTTAACAATGTAGCACATTAAAATGTCTAAAAACTACTTAACTTTGCATCAATTTGTTGTGCATCAACAGTGTTAAAACTTAGAGAAATACATAATTTGTATTCATGCAAATAGTGCGTTACATTTTGTCGCCTGTTGGTATAACTTCCAGGAAAGTCAGAGGGAAGTCACTGAACGTGACTGAATATAACATGCATAAAACTTAGCATTACCTGGACCATAAACATTTCTACCTGAGTCACATCAGGTAGATTTTCATCTGTAAAGGTGAAGACATCTCCCATGTTCCCACGCTACTTCACTACTATTCATTACCTCCGCCGAGGGAGGATGTTATGTTTTTGCCGACATTGGTTGGTTGGTTGGTTTGTTAACAGGATAAAAAAAAGAAAAAAGTAATGGACGGATTTTGACGAAATTTTCAGGAGATGTCGGAAGTGGCCCAAGGAAGAATTGATTCGCTTTTGGTGGTGATCCGGATCACCGTCTGGATCCAGGAATTTTTTTTATAGGATTAAACTGCCACATGTACACTTGTAATGTAATGATTACAAGGCTCCACAAGATGGGGCTGTCTGTGTGGTTTTGAGTTTTGTCTGTGTACGTCTGAGGACGAGTGCAGTGCGATGGCGTAGGTGTGTGCATGCATGTTCTGGTCAAAGCCGTATCTTCCTGGATCAGATGTAAGCACTGCTTTGCCCCACTCCATCAATGTTAAGAAAACTTATTATTTGTGGTTCAAACTTTATGTAGTATATAGTTCTGTGATGTCTGACTCATGCTGTGTGAGTCTTGTATAGTTTTGAGTTTGCCAAATGAAGTTTTACAGTTGTGAAGATAATTAGCTAGTGCTAGCATACTAAATTAGCATCTTCCTCTGTGTCTTGTTCGTCCCTCATTGATTATTGTTTTTTAATTATTTTTATTATTATTATTGTTCAAATGGAAATGTTGTCGTTGTTATTGTTCAAATGGGAATGTTGTCGTCATTGTTATTGTTCAAATGGGAATGTTATCGTCATTATTGTTGATCAAATGGGAATGTTGTTGTCCTTGTTACTGTTCAAATGGGAATGTTGTCGTCCTTGTTACTGTTCAAATGGGAATGTTGTCGTCCTTGTTACTGTTCAAATGGGAATGTTGTCGTCGTTGTTATTGTTCAAATGGGAAAGTTGTCGTCGTTATTGTTCAAATGGGAAAGTTGTCGTCGTTATTGTTCAAATGGGAATGTTGTCGTCATTGTTATTGTTCAAATGGGAATGTTATCGTCATTGTTGTTGATCAAATGGGAATGTTGTTGTCCTTGTTACTGTTCAAATGGGAATGTTGTTGTCCTTGTTACTGTTCAAATGGGAATGTTGTCGTCCTTGTTACTGTTCAAATGGGAATGTTGTCGTCGTTGTTATTGTTCAAATGGGAATGTTGTCGTCGTTGTTATTGTTCAAATGGGAAAGTTGTCGTCGTTATTGTTCAAATGGGAAAGTTGTCGTCATTATTGTTAAAATGGGACAGGGGGCAGAAAAACAGCCAGACCTCTCCCTTGTGTGGCGAACCCAATAAAAGAGAGACGGCATCTCCATGGCGACCAGCTCTACAGAGAGGTGGTGGGACGAAGATGGGGGCATGTGTTGCAGTTCCTGAAGCTTGAGCTGACTGTCCGCCACCCTGATGGCTTTAATAAGTCAAAACATGTCTTCTTTTTTAACGTCCTCTCCTTGACTTTAAAAAGTAATGAGGGCAGCCACTGCTCTGACAGAGGGTTTTGTGTGGTTTTTGGAGGAAAGGAATCGAGTCACTATATTTGACAGGTGATATATGGAGTGTAAACATGGCTGCGTGGAGATGAGCTAGCACCAAAAAGAAGCTTAACAATGTAATGCTCTGCTGTTACCCTTTGATCGGTTACTGGCCAAGCTTTTCCTGACAGCCTTTGACCACATTATGGATGATCTTACCTGCCGTCTGGAGGTCTGTGGGCTGCGGTAGGAGGACTGTGTCCCTGAGAAGGGGGGCAAGGACAGGGGCGGGGGTAGTGGCTGCCGTGGAGTCGAGAATGGGGTCGAAGAAGAGCTTCCTGTTGTCAAGAAGATAAACAGTTTGATCAATCTCCAAATGGAAGCACTGTTTATCGTTTGTCCTTTAAACCAGTTAGAAAACACAACACAACAACAACAACAACGTGTAATATCAAACATACAATTGGCTACTGGTAGAAGGAATAATCATCTAAGGCTGTACTCGGGTTCACAGATTATACTGTATGCCTTTTTTTATACAGTTACTCATCAATTACTAAAATGTTTTGTTAATTGAATAACTATAATCGATCCCCATTCATTCCCAACCATTACTCCTGATCACTCCAATGCTAAAACGTCCAACAATAATAATATCTATGGTGAAGTGACATTAGATGCTAATGTCAAACAGAAGGAGTAAAGAAACATATGTAAATGTTAATTATCAGGATTAAAGTACATTCTAAATGGGAACAGATTCTTTCTAGCATAGCAAATGAAGAAACACAGAAATAAATGGCAGGAGCAGTATAGCAGTCAAACCAGCAGAGAATGAAAACTTCAACTAGATTGCTATTCTATCAACAGGATAAACTGGCTTCCAGTTATTTTACAGGATATTGCAACATATGCTTATTTACATTATTCATAAAATATTTCTCAACAGATTTTTCAAAAAAAAACAACTTACTATCTCATGAAAGATATCAGATATTTCACACTACTAATGTACACTCATAGGTAAGAACTGTCCATGCTAGAACACATGTAACATTTAACTGTGGCAACCACGATTACAAACGCAATTTATTTGAATGTCAGACACTAATTAACTAGTAAAACAAATAAATAAAAACCTGCATACAAATAGATTTCAGATCAAAACCATTATTCAATCCAAACCTGAGCTTTCCTTTTCTTAGCTTGTTGGATTTTATTTATGTCATGGTAAAAACAATGACGTCTCAGGAGCCAAATACCATCCACTTTAATGATAAAGGCAGCAAATTGATTTTTTTTTATCGCAACTTCCTGAAATAACTGCTGTTGTCTTCCTGTTATGTTCAGGAAAGAGTTGACTGATAAGAAATGTAAACCCACGGCATTCTAAGTATTTACTAATCACCTACTCATTTAGCACTTGCTGTGCCGAGCTGAAAGGCAATGGGAATTTTAGCCCCGATTGATAGCTGGATGTCCAATATTTAGCTTAACACAGATTTATATTGCATCAATATATATATAACGGTTAATAATTAACAAGAAACTGTGACTTTATTTGTCAATAAAGATAAAAAGTATACTTATTGTTATGTGTTTATGTTAAAAAATTCCTATCAGCTGACATGTAATAAGATTTTCTCTCAAATATTAACATGACTATCATCTGATGAAATCCAGCACTTGTCTGGCTATAATTAGTTTCATATGTATGGAGTGATTTCTGACCGCAGCTGCTGTGGAGGTCTCCGTAGGGGCTGGAAGTGCAGTCTTGTGGGCGCAGGTGGATTTGGGGGTAAAAGTTCTCAGGCATGGTGGTGTAGCCCTCCTCACAGGAGGCCTCCTTAGGGTCTAGAGACACTTTGGCACATTCGATGACGATATCATGGATTTCGTACTTTTTCCACCTACGGCAAAGCAGAGCAACATTAATCATGGAGATGCAGTCAATTTGTAACAGAGCAGACACTGAATTATTCCTCTGAGCCTGAGACGTACCTGGTGGGGTCAAGCTCATGGTCCTTGGTTCCTGTCACCAGTTCTGGGTGAATGCGCACATGTTCAAGCATTGGCTGGAAGGATGACACAACATTTATATCAGTAATCATTTGGCCACCTAATAAAGAACAAAAAAAACAAAACAACAGCAGCAGATTAAACATCCTCACCTTCACTACCTCTTCAAAAGTTTCCATGTTCTCCTTCATGCTGTAATGGGAGCGCAGGTAGGACACAAAGTTGCACGGGTACATGCCGTAGAGGCGGTGGAAGAGTGAATAGACACTGGCGTGCAGGTGGATTATGTAAACTTCGGAAACATGTCCTGAATGTATGAAAATATCAACGACAGAAAAGCACAAAACTGAACTCCAAGACCAACAAATACAACCTAAACAGTAAGATCATTGTCCAACCGCGTTACAATGTGGTTTAATTGGGCCTATTTCTCCACACAGACTTCCTCCCCTTTGACCAAACTTGTATTTTCACGCTCCAGTTAACTGCCTGGATGGCTGCCAGTGCAAACATCCTTCCAGAAGCCTGCGAGTGGTCGACTCTTTTATAGAAGAGATTTACATCACACGGCAAGAAAGAGTTTAGGATATCAATACATATCATACATCATCTTATGACAAATGTATACACGACTTTTTCATTTTTTGAAGGCATGACAGGAAGCGCCTACCTGGATTCTTCAGGTTCCAAGACGCCAGGCGGCCAAAGATGTCAAAATACTCCCACAGGTGTTGTTTCCCAGCTTGAGGGATCATGGGTAGCAGAGTGATCAGCACCAGCACTCCAGTTATCAGCACCACGACGTCCGTGTCCGTCTGACGTGAGACAAAGAGTGGTCAAATTCAGGATTATAGGGTGAGAACAAATTTTAAATTTAGATTTATTTATTTATTTTTACTTAAGAAAAACTAGTTTGTAATTTTATTCTACTGACTTGTGTTGTTACCGTCAAAATATGGTGATATATATGTGAATGATCATGTTGCACCTTTTCTGCCTTCACCAATTAAAAATAATTTAAATGATTATCCCTTTCTCGATGTTTCATAATATCTTTATGATTAGCAACGTTTCACAAATTCTTTTTTTTTTCTTTTAATGTTAACCAGTTTACAATCTACTGTACAAAATTAAGAAATGTTCAAGTGGAACTTTGACAAAAATTGCTGCAACAATAGATCGTGTTAAATTTTTTTATACAGTCCGACATAATTGGGATTTAAACTCCATACGTCATACAGCGACAGACAGGTATCACAACTACTTCTACGTGACATCAGTTCTTAAAAGCAGCTGAATTGAGAACTCCGTAATCATCATCCATCTCTGCCTTGACCAGGACATGTCTTTTCTTGAGGAGCCACGACTGCATCGTTACCTTTAGGCATTTGAGCAGAGACAGCAGCAGAGGGTATCGAGCCATCTTGTGGATCCAAGATGGCTGCTTGCGGATTACATGGCCGAGTAGGGTGAGGGTGGGCAGCCGGCAGGCCTGTTTGGTCATGCACTCGTTCATCTTATCCAGAAGGTGCTGTGGGGGAGGGAGGGAGGGGTTACCTCTGTATTTAATACAATCAGAAAGCTGACAGAAGATATTTTCTAATGCCTGTAGGCAAAGAAACCTTCTTTAGAATAGCATGTTTTTTTTCCTTATCTATAAATAGACACGTTATGTATTGAGCGTTTGAAGTGACTCTATTCTGACCTCTCTCACACAAGTCCAGAGGCCAGGATGATAAGGACATTTTGATTTGACAGAAATGATCATAATATCTAATCTATCTAATAACTGTGCCTTCTTTTGCTTTCTCATTTTGTTTTCTTGTTGTACCTGCGACAAGGAGGTTAAGTTTTCATCTGAGTCAGATTTTTTTTCTTTTGGTCAGAAAGATTATGCAAAACGACCAAATGGATTTCCACAAAACTTTGGTGGAAAGTTGGGGGATGGGCCGAGAAAGAACCCGTTACATTTTGGTGGAGATCCGGATAAAAGGGGTGGATTCAGGAAATTTTTTTCCCACTTTCTTTAACATTGCTAAATACTGCGTTTTCCCACATTTTCCATAATGACACAAAAACAAGTTGACTGATCTCCAGAAAACTTTGTGCAAGGGTGGTGCATGTGGCAGGAAGGCTAAAAATATGCATAGTCATTCGGCCTTGGAGGAGGTATGTGTTCTGCTGATAGCCTTTCTATTTATACTATTGTGTCTATTTGAATTTTAATAATCCTTTTTATTGACCGAGTCTAAATTGGGCAACCTAAAAAGTCTAAAAATAGAAACACCTATGTCTTCAATGTGGTGGCCGATACTGACTAATTAAATTGATTATAAATACTGATAGTACAGATCTGGACACACCAGGATTGAAACGGAGAAATCTTGCATCGATTTTGATTCATTCCTATGGAACTGATCAGAATATTCATCTTGAGCAGGTAAAACAAATCTGTGTGAACATTCCAGTTAGGGATCAAGCTAACCTGTTAAAGCAAACGAGCCAAGCTAAGACGTTTGCTGACTGACTACTGGCAAGCTGTGACATCACTTCCTATTTATTTCAATATAACTATAGGGTGAGGCATAAATGGTTGCGGTCAGGAACAGACCTGCCTCTATCACACCAATGAGTGTTCCACCAGATGTAGCCAGACCTCCGCAGTAACACAGGAGAAAGGTATGACTAAAACAGAATGTGACGTGTGATCAGTGACTAATCCTCTGTGACGCATAATCAGCTGAAAACAATACAAAGACAACTTATTTCATGTTGACATGAAACATGCTTGCATCAATTCTATCACTACTGTAGAAACCCTTTACAGGCATATAATTGCATTCAGTTTTTATTTACGTTTTAAGGCCCATTTATGCTCCCTCTACGCACGTAAACAGTCTATCCATCAACGCCTGCATACTTCTGTGTGCCCTAACAGTGTCCAGACCTTTTAGGAATAGGGTTGTAGCTCAGAGGTTGTTGTTGCCGTCGTCTGCTGCAGAGACGGGGATTTTAAAAATGCCAACAGGCAGACAGCAAAATGAAAGGATGTTCTCTGGTCACATTCCATATGGAATGCACAGCTTTCACTGCAGCACCGTAAGCATTTGAAATCCTGGCTTTGAGCAGCCGTGAAGTCGCTGCATCAGAGTGTTTTCTCACCTTATCGTGTGGCTCTCTAACCGAAGAGAGGATATGCGTAGCCTGGGCAGAGTTGGTTTCCAGAAAGTAATCCACCAGCCCGTTCAGCAGCATGGACCCTCGCTCTTTCAAGGAAAACAGGGGAAGATGTTCCCAAATTAGTTTTTGAAAGAAACAGTCGGCTAAACGGCTACATCACCATTCATAGACTAAAAGCGGGACATTCCAAACCAAAGTGGAGCTCTGTTGAAAAAAAGACGTTTCATTAGACCGATGAAGCAGATGATGAAATGAAATCACATGAATAAAGAAATGTGGTGTGGTCTTTACGCACAGACTAAACGTATGAGCACAGCAGAGAGAAAGCTGAACAAAGACAGATTAAACATTTTGATGTGGGGAAAAAAACAACAACCAGGCAGCCGTACCAGTGCTGAGCTGCTCGTTGATGAGGCCTCTGATCTCTTCTAGCTGGTGGAGGTCGGAGGTTTCCAGGAGTGGGAGGAGGTCCCCCATGTTAGGCTGCTCCCTGGCCATGGTGGCAGCAGTGCTGGGGGTGGGGGCAGCGCCTCTGTCTCGCGGTGTCCCTCCCTGCCTGCCTGGAGGACTCCTGAGGCCGCCCGCCAATGCAGTCTCCAGGCACCTCTAACATCACACCAAGACCAATTCATAAACATTTCCTAGAATTAGAGCTCTGATCTAGGATTACTGGTCACATGACAACACCAAGTCAGTATTGGGAGGCGGGGTTTGCGCTCAAAGCATTTCTTGAAAACAGAAACAATATAATGCTGGTACCTCGTCTAATTTACTCAGACATTAAAGAAATAGCGGCTCTGAATAATAAAATGAAGTACCGTAATTCACTTTTTGGTGAAAAGCCCTGCTGAGATGTTATTCTCTCAGAGGGATTCAGCTTCAGTTCCCATGAAATCATCCCATTAGAAAACTATGTGTCAAACCGCAGGCAGACGTCCCTCTTCTGCAGGAGTTGGTGGTTGTAAAACACACAGGAGCAAAACTGTTTTACTATAAAGATGTGCTAATTTCAGTGTTACTAATTTCTGTACGACAATCCCAAACAGACCTCAGTCTTAGTCCAATGTAATGACCACCTTTGCCCTTGCGTAAAGTCAGATGTGTGTAGTGTGTAACTGTGCGAGTGTGGAAAAAAAGAAAAAGTGCTGCTCTGAAATTTTACTGGATAAATAAGATGTTAAACAACATGTTTTTACCACTTGGGGGCAGCAGGAACGAGTTGTCAGCAGTGACAAATCATCCCTTTATAAATAAAAAAAAGGTGACGTCATTCATAAATGATTGCTTATTTACACCTCCTGCAGGTGGAGTAGCTGTGTTTTTGTGTACTCAATAGAGAGCATGCCTCCACCAAGGCCCTTTAAATCAAACTAAACCTAAATCCAAATTTCAATAAGAAATATCAATGTTAAAGGAAGTGAAAGATCAAGAAAGTGGAAAAAAAATACTCCAACTTTCACGAAAATCTGTCAAGTAGATTTTTTTTTGTAGTTCTGCTAACAGACAAACATTTTCATGAAAATCATTCCATAACCTTTTGGTGTAGGGACAACAGCTCTTATGGAAGAGTCGGCATTTCCCGTCTTCCCAAAATGTAATCAACCTGCTCCCATACCCAATGTCTATATTCATGTTCAATGCAAATGTTCTTGAACTTTTTGAGTTATCCTGCTGACAGACAAACAAACAAACCGAACTCATCCCTTCCCTCCTTGGCGGAGGTAAAATATCTGGCTCTTTAAAACTGCGACATATTCCATGATGTTCACCAGTTTGTGGCTGACTGCGTCTGTGTGCTGCTTGGTGCTGAGCAGGTAGTGTCCGGTAAGGTTAAGCTGCTAGCTGTGATTCAGGTTTAGCAAAGCAGGGAAGTTGTCATCGGACAGCTCAACACTGAGCCAAGGGGAATCACAGATTCGGATGATAATTGTCTTTCGGCTCATCATTACAAACAACAATACTGTACAACATAACTTAACACTGACACAACGTCTTCAGGTTGTAATGGGGGCAAAATTAGCAAAAGACCACCGACAAGTTTAAAGTGTCACCACAAGCTTGCTAGCTGAAATGACATACCTACAACAGACAGTTAATCGGACAAAGTTAGCGACTAGCTGGTGAACATAATGACGCATTTATCCTGTTACAGAGCCAGATCTGTCCCTCAGGTGTTAGTGGAGAGCAGAACACCAAGAGGACCATTAATGTTGGATTTACGTACAGCAGGTGGTAAAACGGGTTTTCAAATGAATGTTGATGTCACTCTGTGCCCGTTGGATGTGTAACTAAGCAATGCTTTCCAGACCCATTAACCATTTTAACTTCCTAACGTGACAAACGTGTCAACGTTGGGTTTAAACCTCATTGTGCTGCCCCAAGTGCCGCAGAAATTTAACGCAGATTTCAGGATTTATTGGTGAAACATCTGGACAGATTAAAGGTTCCCTTGTGGAGTTTTCTTTTATTCTTTTTTATGGCTACTAGAGCTATTGAGAAAGCGTGGGTTCCCATTTTGTTGCTCTTACGCACACTCACAAGGCACACATGCACCAACACATTTGCACGTGGGTGACTAGAAACACATTCCTGCCAGTTTCTTCACCCTACATGCCAAGATATGCAGCCATGTGCCAACAGAGGCAGCGAAGATGATGACCGCTCTGTGAGCTAACGTGAATGCAAACTGGAGCTGCACAACATGTGTCGTTTTAGCATCGGCTTGAATGTGCCCATGTGCGACAGTCATATTATTGTAGGACAAATTATGTCAAGAATGGCAAAAATGTTTACAATGTTGAGCAACTAAGCCAAATCCATGACAACTGTGGAAAACATCCAAGACATAATTAAGGTGGCATGATTCAGCCAAATATGTGACCAGCTCCTTTTCTGCTAACCTATTTCAATCTCCTTTATCATCAGAGACTGGAATAAAGAACTTAATTCATAAAATATCATTAAAATAATTAAACCCAATGCAGAAATTTTCAAGCTATTAGTCTATTTATGATGCTGATGATACTTTTATGCTAGATGCTGAGTCAGTCATTCAAAGTGAAGGAGACCATAGGGAGCCTTCAAATCTCCTTCTGGAAAACAGACACGAATAATCCTGACGGGCAGGCCGTCATCATCATCAGAGTGTGTGCGCCCAGCAGATTAGTCGCTAACAGGAGCAATGAATCAGCACCAGAGATGTCATTAGCTCTTAATAGCTCCTTCCACACACTTAGGCCACAACACCCAACATACTAGGAGACAAAAAGGATCCTAATATGGACGAAATTGGATGGTTTTTTTTAACATCAGTGTGGAATAATAAATCTTACAGAGTCACATGAACACCGAAAGCAACATAACAAAGGTTAGATCGGAGAGAAACGTATCAATAACCATACGATACCTTATGTCCACTTCAGTCACCTTCAACATGATAATCACCACAAGCCTCTCTCATTCATCACAAATCAAAACAAGATATGTGCATAATTGTGCTCCTGTTTGTTGATTCACCAAAGTCCAAAGTTCAATTGTCTCCCCGATCTCCCTTAAATGCTCAGTCACGGGGTTGAGAGTTGTGGAAAGTGGATTAAAGAGTGTGTGTTTTTCACAGTCCGAGCGAGCGTCTCGGAAGGACAAGGTCAGTGGCACAAACATGAACCACCCTCCGTGTGCAGCTTGGGAACGCTCGGGAAGTCACAAAGAACTTTTATGCAGTGTGAGCAGCACGTCCATACACACAGGAAATCACATTTGGTTGTGTGCACGCTGTTACCAACGGGCTCCTTTTCTGCTGTGTGAATATCTGAGAGCAGTTTTGGGAAAGAGACAAACAGCCAGCTCGATCCATTTGATGGATTGATTTTCATTTACCCAACGGTTGTGTTCAGTGAGCATTCAGAGGCTTATTGTAGCTGAAATGGTAATATTATAGCGGTTTGTCAGAAAATAGACAAAAATGCCCATCAATAGTTCCCTGAGTCGAAATGTGATGTCTTCAGGTGCTCTGTTCACCCCACAGTTCAAAACCCAAAAAATATTCACTTCAGACTGATCTAAAGGAGGGAATAAGTAAACACATCTGAGAAGCCAGAACCACTGAGTATTTTGTGTGTGTGTGTGTGTGTGTGTGTGAATGTTTATGCAAATTAAATGAACAGTTTATCAATTATCAAAATTATTATTTCAGCTATATTAGGTTTATATTCTTCAGGCCTCAAAGTAATGGGACGAATACCCCAAAAAAACAGAGGAAGGTCTATAAAAAGATCCATAAAATCGGTTGATATTAATCTCATTAGGCTGACATGACAAGAGGAAGTCAGACTGGTCTTTTTTTAAAGTGATAGATATCCATCTTATTTTAGACCATGTCATATTTTGGCAAAGTTCTTGCAAGACTGCATCTGTGTTAAGTCATTACATGCCTCTACACTGATGCACTCATATTCACAGTACCTCTACCAAGGAGATAATGTATTTGCTGAGTTGGTTTGTTTGGTGTCTGTATGTTTGCAGGATTACTCAAAAAGATATGAACGGATTTTGATTGCATTTTTTGCAGAGGTAGGGTATGGTCCAAAGAATAATAAGATTTTTGTGGTGATCTGGATCATCATCTGGATGCACATTTTTTAAAGGATTATTTACCATTGTGGGGTAGGAGCAATTCTAACTTCATGATTGATAACTATTATGCTTGGACAAAAACGACACGATGACATCACCATTAGATCGACCACAAATAAAGTTTGATTGCAAGCAGAAAATAAAATCAATGAGGCATGACGCAGAAAGCCGCAAATGGATTTTACCTAGATGCATAATGGGGCATCAAATAAGTAACTAAAAACACAAAGGACTTAATGGCTATTATACTAGCATGCATTATGAGAGCCGGACAGGCTGAGGTCTGAGACTGAAAAGCAGCAGAGCTGCTGCTGCTGTATGTGCACTGACCACTGGCTGCTGCCTGTCGTAAACAACTCGCAGAGAACAATGGGCAGGGTTGGGTTTATTTTATCAGATTATATAAATATGCAGGGATGTTTTCTGAAGCAAGCCGAGAACATTTTCCTTCTCCAAGGGAAAGGCAGATAAAACCACGATTAAATGTTTAAACCATCAACGTCCCCTAAATCCATCGCCGGGTCTTTCCAAAAACAAGTCAGTCCCACCGCCGAGAGCTAACGTTAGCTGGGAGCAGCGACCCACACTCAGTCATGGATTCATCTTGCCTGTCATGCATGTAAAATCGGCGGAGAAGCAAGCCGAAACACCCTCGTTTAGTAAAACAAATCATATGCCATGTGATTCGCTGTGAGAAAAACACATAAGATAAAAATAATCGAACCTGTTTACCTGTTAGAGTAGCAGCACTCCACAGGGCGCCGCCATCTTGAACACCTCACAGCCCAACCCACCGCTGTCAGCCTCCGCTGTCGGACTGTATGCAAACTAATCCCAGAAGTAAGCGCCGCGCGAGTCGCAACAGCAACTTCCACGAGCTATTCACCCAAAATAGAATTTAAAATAAGTTACTTAAATTACATCTAATGACTAAGACGTAGTGTTTCCATCTGTATCCAAATTAATTATTAAATCTCATGCAAAGCTAAGATTGTTTTTCCTCATCTCCTCATTGGTGGAATGATGGAGCGTCTGTAATGCGGTTTCGCGTGACCCACATGTCAAGAGCGCACGCGCAAGTTTTTTAACCAGGTATTGTAGATTTTATGGAAGCCAATTTCTGCCATAAAATGAAAACAAATGAGAAGTATAGGGAGTCAAAAAGAAAAAAAAAAAGGTAAGGCTAAAAATATAATATACTAAGGCAAAGTTATCATATGCTTCCATTTAGGAGTCAAAAAATTCAAAAAATTTGAATCTAGAGCAAAACTTTAGGAGGTAATAATCATTTTTGACTGACATGCTTTCTCATAATTTTGACCAAAAAAACTAAAAAGTCAAAAATTTGTCAGATTTAAAAAAAAAATTTGGGGGGGGGGGAATGGGCTTCCACACACTTACTACTGACGGTATGTTAAATTTGAAACTTTGTGTATTCTATATTCTGATTAAATGTAACATCATATCAGTATATCATTATCACTGACAAAACTGCTACCCCGACAGCATGTTACTGAAGCCTGATTGATTGACTGATTGATTGATTGATTGATTAATAAATGTATCTATTTTTTTATTCATTTATTTATTTAGCTCAGACATTTAAGATCTTAAGTCGGCTGTCAAGATGAAAAGTCAACAAAAAGTTTCACTCACAAAATCAACAGCATGTGAACAAAACAGAGCCAAAACGTAACTAGTAAAGTAGTGCAAAAAATTAAAATGAGGTCACTTGTCTGTCACAGTTCTCAACTGTGAAATAAACAGCTCAATTCTATTGGATTAGATTAGATTCAACTCAGTTGCCATTGCACAAGTGCCAGAACATTTAATACAGTTTGGCATCAAAACATAAATTATAAATGGCAGTAGTGATATAACATTGTAGATCCACATAGATATACTTGAATGAATTTGGGTATTTATGCTGTAGAGTTTGCAGTGGAATTAATATAATTATGACACTGTATAAATCCAGCGTACAAATTCCCACTCATTCCCAGAGTGTGGGAGTGTGTGTGCAGCATGTTTCACATGAGCTTTGGACTTGGATCTTATTTTGTAACCCATGTTTGTATATCAATTGTTGTCGTTGTATCCCATTATTTATTCTTAACCTTCATTCATACATATAGGACATGGTTGGCTTAGCATGCATGCTCTTTTACAGTCAGCAGGTTTAAGAGGCCTTCATGGTTTTAACCATCCTAATATCAGTCTACATGACCACCATTTAAATACATTTTGACAAGTGGGGTAGGTTGCTTTGCTATTTTGTCTGTCTCTCTCTCTCTGTGTGTGTGTGTGCACATCCCTGTTTCAGGCCTGCAGCTCTGGTCCTGCAGGAGTAGCACACTCTACCAATGGGCAGTCAAAGTAAAACCACTATTCCAAATAAGTTGGGGCACGCTGTGTAAAACATAAATACAACAGAATGAGATAATTTCCCAGTGCTTTTGACAAATACTCAATTAAAAATCATGCACAAACAATATACTATATTTCATGTGAGTATGTGTTTCAAAGATGTTGGGACAGGAGCAACAAAAGACTAGGAAAGCTGTAGAATGCTTAATAAACTCCTGATTGGACTATTTAACAGGTAAAGAAGTTAGCTGGTAACAGGTAATAGTGTCATGGTTGGTATGTAAGGGGCATCCTCGAAAGGCTCAGTCATTCACAACTTTAATATGTAGGCATGAGCAATTATAATGGTAACACTCTGTCTTGATTGGTCCAGATTAACATGATTTATTAATTATGAAGCTATTGAGTTAATTTCATGAGCCAAGAACCCTTCTGACATCGTGATGGAGTTTTCATTTACACTGTTATATTAGGCTGTCTTATATTGTGTCATACCTTACCATATACAGTGGATAATAATAGTGAAATAAAATTCAGATTGAGATCTTTTTTGTCAATGACATTGAAAATAGACTATAGCTCACCAAGGCTTCACATGAAGATTTATTATGACTTCACCAATCTGCCAAGTAAGCAAGTTGATTTATTTAGAATGTTTTTCAGTAAATTATATACAAAAACACGATGCATAAAATGCACATAGGCTAATGCAACACACACAAAGTACTGATGGCTGAATTAACACACGGTGTCCACAAGATGTCACACTTGCACTTCGCTCCTTATAGAAGTCCTCTACTCCCCTCAAAATGTCTGTTTATCAACAAGTTATTCCTAAACATAAATTGAGAAAATGTCATGATTGTCTGAAAACTGTATTGAACTGCCTAGTGTCATCGTTTCACGTGCTGCTTTGCCTGCCCATGTGACACTGAATCATCCTGTTAAGAAATCTGTCGTGTCTAAATATTAATGTGCTTCGATAAACAGAGTCACAGTGCTGATCTACCGGACTGGTTTGGTGTGTGTTTTGGTGTGCGTTGTTGAGGTGCTGCAGTCTCATAAGATCTTTTGGCCATTTAAATCAACACATTCATACACACAGAGGCTACATTGAGCAAATCCTATAAATCAAATATTAATAGGTGAAGATATTCGCTCGGTTTTCGGTGATTTTTTAATGTGTTTTTGTAACTTTTTTAAAATTCAAAATATGTTTGTTTTCAATTTAAATGTCTTGTAAGATCCGCAAAAAAAAAGAAAAAGAAAAAGACAATTGAATTGTAAATCATTCTTCGTTTAAGGCAAATAAGTGAGTATATTTCTTTCAAATTAACTTTTTTTTCTTTCTAGGCGCACTGTGTGTTTTGTGTAACTGTTCCAGGGACAGCAGAGGCCCTGTGTTTTTCTACGCAAATTTCCACCTGCAGGTCTGCCTTTTCATTGGCTGAAACCACAGTCAGATTCTCCTGCGAAATTATCTGATTGAAAATCAGGGAGGGGGGGAAAAGAAAGAGCAACAAGTGTGATGGTTCTTACACTGCTTTACTTTCCTGACTTTTAGGAACGGATTTTGTGACGCATTTCCCCCCCTGAGCTGATTCACACCCGAAGAAGAAGGAAATATAATTATTTTAACGCAACTTTTATTTCGACGGGAGCTTTTTCACCTAGGCTAACGGTGAGTATCTTCTGACTGTTAAATTAAGTATAAACCCAGCTAGAGTGAAACTTGTCCGACTTTTATTTTTTTTTAACCTAAAACATCTAAAATGCGCCAATTAAATTTGTTGGCCTGTTGACCAAATCGAAGGATGAAATAATGTCAGTTAAGTTCTAGTCAAGTGGTGCCTGAGTTTGGAGTAAGATTGTAATAAAATTGCATTATAACAGAGTAACTCACCTGACAATTAAAGACAGAAGGAGTGAAAAATAAATATAAAACTATCCCTAAAGCTCACATTTGCACGTTTTGTTGACAGAAATGACTTGATCCATATTTTATTAACATCCGTGCTTAATCTAAGAGACGTTTTCACCGTTGTTGTGTCGCTAAACGACATTTTTGGGCGCAGGATCAACATGCCACGGTCATTTCTGGTGAAAAACAAAAGGTGCACGTCGTATAATGTTCACCGATCATATGAAGACGAGCCGAAGGCCCTCGCGAGCACAGGTAAGACTCGAAAAACATTATAAGGGAGGCAGATGTTTGCATTTAAATTACTGCTGCCTATTTTACTGCCATATCTCCTCAAAACAGCTGTTTGGATGGGTTTCTGTTTTTAGGCAGATTATTTTTATTAAAGACATGCACTCATCATGGTCATATATAGATTCCTGTTTAAATAAAAACGTCCTCCAAGAGGAGCTGCAGAGTTTTGTTTTTATAGAATATTTACATGCTTTATTATCACAGAGCTGAGTCATTTGTTAGAATGAATCACACTTCTATTTGTTGTGGATTTATAGAAGTCCCGTCAGAGGTTCAGAGCACAGACTCCTCAGACAGGCCTCCATCAGAGGGACGATCCTCCCCTCTGGACCACCGCTCCTTCAAAAAGGAGGAGGAGGAGGCAGAGCTCGAATGTCCCTTACCTGTTCACCCAGATCCAACCATACCAGCTCCCACACAGCCATACTACCTAAATGGTGAGCTGCAGGGCATTCATCTCCATGTTTTTCTGCTACACCTACAATAGAACTTTGAATCAGTGATGTTGTTTTGATGTGTGCACCCTCAGAGCCTCACATGGCAGGCTTCCCTCCATACTTCAAGCCAACATACGCCTGGGAGCCAGTGTCATCCTCCTTTGAGCTCCATCAGATGAGTTTCAGTCCCACAGTGCTGCAGCATGCTGGCAATCTATACAGCAGCCACATCAGCCGCAGTGCACAGCCTCAGCAGCCTCTGGACTGCAGCACGCACTACTCCCCCACCTCCAACACCTACCACTGTATCACCTGTGACAAGGTGAGCACCACGTTACCTTCAACCCAGCATGTACCTTCCAACCATGAAGCTTAAATTAGTAAATTCTGTTCATGTTTCCTGTCACGATTCTCATTAAGCCACTTCAACGGAGCAGATCTTCTAAGAAATGATTTCACTGTATCTGTTTAAGTCACCTGTGTTAATGGACTAGCTCTGTTTTAGGTGTTCTCAACGTCCCACGGACTGGAGGTCCACGTCAGGAGATCACACAGTGGGACGAGACCTTTTGGCTGCAATGTCTGCAGAAAAACCTTCGGCCATGCCGTCAGTCTGGAGCAACACATGAATGTCCACTCTCAGGTATAAAAGTGACTCCAGTACTTTATACTGTTCAGTAAAGTTTCATTAAGTGTGTGTAAAAAAAGGTAAAAATTAAAACAGCAGAAGGAAAGATATTAAGACTTTTTTCACTATCGAGTTCCTACACGTCCCATAATGCAGCTGTTTCATTAGTACATTATACAGCCTGCCAAGTGCCCACATCTGTTTAAATTGACAGATGCTTGTAACACATGCTCTATGTTAATTTGTCTTCCTTATGCCCAAATTGAGATGACCTAAGTGACATCACTATGACATCATCAGGGTTATCGTCTATCTACAGAGCTCATTATAGCACATTTTCACAGTCGGACCAGTGTTGATGTGTAAAATGTATGGACCACTACCTCTGTTTGCCTGAAACAGTTCAAAGTCCATAGTTTGTTCATTAGCTGTAAAGTTAAATTCATTAAACATGAGAAAATCATTTTGATAAAGTTCAAACATTAAGTTCAATAAACCATTTTTCAGTCATATTGACAAGACGTTAATGGATTTATTTATATCATGTTAATTAAAAGATCAGTTGATTTCTTAAATCCAAGGATTAGTTTTAATCTCCCCTTAAGTAGCCGTAGTAATAGATGAATGAGGATGAATAGTTGATGTGAAGCTTTAGATGGGGTCACATGATCTTCCACAGCACATGGAGGTTGCTAAGTTGTCATGAATTACAGATGTTCAAATTTTCTTTTTTTTTTCTGAGTAACCTCTTGTCCATGTTATCTTAAAAAAAATTGGGGAAAAAATTATACGACAACTGGGCAAAGTTCATTGGCTGATGAAGATCACGTGATATGTGGGGGAGATAATTTTGTCAACTGTTGTATTTTATACCCAGAAATGAACCTTGAAGCTCAACCTTTCTGACAAAATGCTCTTTCTCGGTTGTCGTGTGACACTTTTTATACGTTTGTCCACGTTCAGGAAAAAAGCTTCGAGTGCAAGATGTGTGGCAAATCATTCAAGCGTTCCTCCACTCTCTCCACGCACCTGCTCATCCACTCGGACACGAGGCCTTACCCCTGCCAGTACTGCGGCAAGAGGTTCCACCAGAAGTCTGATATGAAGAAACACACATACATTCACACTGGTGAGTCATGTGGATTTTTTTAAATGGCCCCTTATGCTGAAAGAAATAAACATTCTCCATGGCTCCTCTTGTTGTAGCTATCTGCTTTCCAGGTGCAGCATGCAGGAATTGTTTCCAGGAGTTGTGTCCCTACTGATAAATCAGAAGAAGAAACTTAAACAAATGTTATGTGGATTTGCATATCTGGTTTTCCCGCTTCACGCAGGCCCCTGTAAAAGGAACTGTATGCTGTCGACATTTGTTGCCAATAAATGTTTGACAAATCTGAACAAAGGCAAGATTCTTCACCCACTGATGTTAATGCAAACTTGATTCTTCTGGTAAAAAACACTTGGCACCATTTATAGTATCTGGATTACAAACCTGATTCTCCAGAGGGAGTGGAAAGGAGACCACAAGCTCTTTATGCAAATGTTTTGAAAATGATCCAAGATTTGGTTGTAAAGATTATTCACTCTTTTCATTGTTGTGTGTCTCATTTTGTAGGAGAAAAGCCCCATAAATGTCAAGTGTGTGGGAAAGCGTTCAGCCAAAGCTCCAACCTGATCACCCACAGCAGGAAACACACAGGCTTCAAACCGTTCGGATGTGACATTTGTTCCAAGGGCTTCCAACGTAAAGTAGACCTCCGCAGGCACCACGAGAGCCAGCATGGCATGAAGTGAAGATGAAACATGACAGCCTCAACTTGACTGTGCCAAGTGTTCGTATGTGTATATTTAATTTCTATCAAAACAATAAGCCGATACTGATGTTATCTAGATGTGTTGTATGTCTTGAATGGCCTTTTTAAATACAGTATAAGAATGAGGAGGCTGTGAAATCAAATTCTAATTGAATGTGATTTGACCTCCTGTATAATGAAGAAATTCAGCAGTTGATTAAACGCATTAGTTTATATATTGAAGGTAATCTAGAAGAGGTGTGCCTATGTTTTTAAATTCAAAAAGTGCTTTTGATTTTTAATAAGCAAAACAAGAACATTATTTTTTTGTCATGTAATTTATTTATTCTTGAACAATGTATTGTATATGGCTGGAGTCTGTGTGTGAGCTGATAAATGCTTTAACTAAAATAAAGGATAAATTGAGCAGGAAAATCTTTGGTTGTTCTCTTAGAATTGAGAGTCAGAATCAGACCTGGGTTTATTGTCAAGTAGCTGTTCACATATAAGAAAGCTGTCTTGTTATACTGTTGCATAATAATACACATAGTATAACTATGTAGTAGTACAATAAAAATATATGTACAATACTATCATGTAATTTACAAAAATATGTTATTTGAATGTAAATCAAGCCATTTAAATAAAAGGAATGTGTATTAACATATATTTTATGATTTATTCTATTTATATCATATTGACCAGGGAATGAGCAAAAGTTCACAGAATTAACATAAAGAATATTTGCAATATGCCAAGAGATGGGTGTTAATGTAATGCATTCGGTGTATTGATGAGGCCAGCTCCAGATGTGAAGAAACTAATGATATGACAGGAAGTTCTGGTCCTGATTGGCTGCCACCTC
Organism: Chaunax sp. Z400; assembly: GCA_037577475.1. Lineage (NCBI taxonomy): Eukaryota > Metazoa > Chordata > Actinopteri > Lophiiformes > Chaunacidae > Chaunax > Chaunax sp. Z400. The sequence continues at coordinate 4,837,495 of CM075199.1, forward strand.
CTGCAGGTGCGTCTGGGTTGGGAGGGGTGAGCCAAAATCATAGTTGTTCACCTCGGGGTCCTGGAGGAGCACAGGTCCTGGAGGGATGGCAGTGATATGCTGCAGTCTGCCCTTGTTCTCGGCAGTGGCATTAGATGGAGATGGAGGAAGTGAAGATCGCAGAACGATGGTGGTGTGATTATTATTATTGTCTTTGGTGGTTTGAGCTTCTTCAGATGCGATAAGAAGTGCGTCTGCTGGGGTTCTAGGGGAGGTCATGGTCGACATGGGTGCCCAGGAAGCAGAGCGACTCCACAGTATTGAATCAACAGCAGCATGTCTGCAGGTGCAGCTGCTCGTGTACATAGAGTGGTTATAGCTAGTGGGCATCCTGTGCTGATGATGCCGAAGTCTGAGACGTGTTTTCTCAGCTTCGCGCGGTGCCTCCTGTCAGACAGGACGTCTGTGATCCACCTGAGGGGACCCACGTCAACTCAGCTGGGAGATCTTGTCCTGTATTGATGATGGTATTAGTAAGCACAGCTGAAGTAAACAGGATCTAGCCACATGTTCCTGAGGAGTCCAGGTTCCTTGAGGATGAAGTTGAGGGCCATGTTGACCGTATTGTCTTGCAGACCTGTTGGGATCCAGAATTGGGCTCTTGATGGTTTTTAGGTGGGACAGCAGACGGCCTTCATATGACCTCACTAGCACAGAGGTCAGGGTAATGAGTCTGAAGTCATTTTGTCATTTTGGGAGTGAGATAAAACATACACTCCTTTGTACCTGGAAGGTAAAATACATGCACACTGTTTGTCTAAGATGACACAATGAGCACTGTAAACATCTTTTCTCCCTGTTTGACTCTTTTTGTGTGTTTTTCTGACTCACTTTGCTGTGGGAGCAGGATGTAGAATTGTGTGACTATATAGCCTCAGGTGAAAATCTCTTGTGGGACCAGAGATAGTGTGTAATGAAGTAATTCTGCATTCAAATAGCAGTCCTGGAACACCATGCAAATCCAAGGCCAGACAACTGTTCTTTCCGAGAGCCAACTAGAAAGCAGACGATGGAAGGTTCAGTGACATATGTTCGTTCTGTTTGAACTGTTTGTCGTTCTTGCACGAGAGACAAAACCAGCTCTGTAATCTCACTAAAGAATCAGGATTGCAGACCCTAAACTAGATCATGATGAATATTGGCCACACACCCTTGCATACATCCAGTGTAGTTCCTTGACCTTTACAGTGCTTTGAGTCGAATGGGATACAGGGATTAAAAAGAGGCTGTGGAGAAGGGATTGATTGCTTAGTCAACCGTCACCACACCCATCCAGCCTGTTGGATTTACTTCAACAAACAAATGATATTTTTAATGACGACTCACCACCTTCCTCAAACACCAAACCTGTTAGGACATTAAGCTGCTTGGGGCAAATCACATCACCTGGGCCTTTTAAATCTGACAAGAACTAGATTGAAGACATAGACAAGATAGATAGATAGATAGACAAGATAGACAAGAAGTTGGTCTTTAGGACCAACATCTTATGTAACATCAAGATGACAACACATTTCATTCTGCTTTAAAGAGCGCTTCAGTCAAAAATGACAATTCATTCATTATCTATTCACCCCCCGCCGATGCCATGTTGGATTTCTTAGTCGACTAAACATATCTGGAGATTCGCAGCAAAGTGGTGTTGCAACATTCTGCCAAACAACTGAAGAAGATGGGAACTCTTAAAAACTAAACAAAAAAAAAGAAAAGAGAAACACTCCATGTGATTGATTTGAAAAGACAATATTTAAATTCTTTGATGAGCTGGAATCTTGACTGTAGCCTCTTATCTCAGAGTGTCTCTGGAAGGTACACAAGCTCAAACGTGTGTACATAGTTGAGATCAGTTTGAGCTTTGACGTCTGCATATCTCAGTACTCTCACACACACAAAAAAAACAATAAAATCCTAATTGATTATGAAATCGGGTTTCATTACATATGTAACAAGTGTCTCCACAGATGATCTTCTCTCGAATCTCAATAATGCACATGCTACGAGATTCTAAAGTGACTGGACATCACACCCTCCAGGGTTTCATGGAGATCATTGTGCCCAAAGCGATCTATGATCAGCGGCCGCCTCACGTCATCTCTGGAGCAGCTGCTGTGCAACCTATGAAGTCGCCGTAACGATCGACCTACTTTACAGTGAGAAAACAAGAAAACAGAAGAAATGATTGTGGATGAGGAAATGGTTGGGAAGACGCGGTCAACAAGGGTTTTCTATCCTTCTGCGAAAACTGGAGGTGAGATTTAAAGATCTGTCAACAGTACCATGCTAACAAAAGTTAGCCTAAAAGGCTGAAATGTTGCACCGTCAGCTGCTCAAAGTCTTGTTGATCTAGTCATGTGCAGGCGATTGAGTTTGTGCTCCACTGACACTTTAAGTTTAGTGGCCACAGTGAAGATTTTATCTTTTCAAATCAGTTGGGATCTTGGGCTTGCTGGAGACACTATGGGAGCTGCAAGGAGTCATTTTATGGTTGTTTTAATAGGCTTCTTTTTACATTTTAAAACAAGTCCCCATCTTCTGCAGTTGTTTAAAATAATGCTGCAATGCTGTTTTGCTGTGAAGCTCCTGAAATGTTTACCGGACTAAAAAACTTCACCCAACTTAAAATCAACATGGGGTGAGTAGACAATGACTGAATTTTAATGTTTGGGTGAACTGTCCCTTCAAAATGTTTCTAAAAATATGAAGCTCCCCAAATATATGAAGGGATGGGATCATAATTTCACCTATATTGTATCTGCTGCAGAAATCAGTGTCTGTGCAGAGAAAAGACGAGACATGACAGCTTACGGTCTGGCAAACAAATCTGAGGTCTTTATGCAAAATGTGTTGGTATTACCAGGGCAACAGGGTCCGTTGTGATCCTTCACAACAGTTACTGTAGACCTGCTGCAGCAGCCGCTGCATCCTGGTGTGAGGACACAGAGCAAATCAAATTCCTTCACAGGTAACCAACTGTATATAGAGAGACAGATGATCATTTTGGGTGGGACAAAACAAACAGGACATGGGTCCTGAAAGGGGAGGGGCAGTGCTGCAGGTGTAGCCTGGGGAAAAACTGGAGAAAATGAAGACAGTAACACATCTGCATGCACCTGAAACATTCCTTCACTGGTGTGCAGGCGAAAAGCTTTATGCAGTGGTGTAATTTTGATTTTTTTAACACAGACGTTAGAGAAAAAAGCAGAGGAGGACTGGTTGGTCATTTGCATGTGTATGTTGCCTGATGTTGTAATATCTTTTCTACATTTTCTTCCTAACTGCTCTTACTGACTTTCATCTGCGAACAAATATTTCTTCAGATGCAGCATGAACAGCACATGGAGCCGACAGCTGAAAAATACTCAAAAATAGTTCAACATCTGCCAACAAGGTTGTGTTTTCATTGGCATCTGCTTGTGGATATCTTTGTTAGTTTGTCTCTTTTTACCAGGAGTACAAATAAACTACTTCACTGATTTTTAATAGATTTTTTAGGTTAGTAATTGAAACTTGGATTAAGGTTTAATTTAATTAAAAAGGATTGTTAGGGGAATGTACTCTAGAGGGCCTCTCTAATTAAAGTATTGTTTCTGTGTGTTCGATATCAAAAACATTGGTGCAAGTTACTGCCTGTACAATTGTGTAACAGCAGACCAAATCTAAAAAAAATAAAAAAAATAAAAAATCAGGACTCAAACATCCGTGCTGCAACCCCAACACCCCCCAATCACCCTGAAACTCATTTCCCCTGACACACACACACACACACACACACACACACACACACACACACACACACACACACACACACACACACACACACACACACACACACACACACACACACACACACACCTGGTGAAGAAATGGAGCACAGAGCCAAAATTTGTCTTGCAAATTGGTTCTATGCAAATGAGCCCTGGCTGGTTCTGTTGAAAATGGAAGGATGGGTGAACCCGCCTGAGGCATCAATGAAACATTCATGGTGATAGAGTGGGAGATCCCCAAGGAGGGCCACTGTCTCCCCCCATGAGATCAAAATCTGAGTCATTATTTACTGTTGTGATATCTGTTATCAACAGAACTTGTGTCTCGGCTTGTGTCTCCAACTGGCTCTTTGGACATAAACATCACTTTTACAGGATGCCGATTCGTTATCTGTTCCTCTTGTTTCTACCTGATTCCATGTTGACTGTTTGAGTGATTTAGTATTCAAATGACCCATCCTTCATGTTTCCCAGTTTTCTCATAACCTTTTCCTAGAAACTTGCTTTCCATATAATCAAGGCAAACATGTAAAATGGCAAGATTTGAGACCAAGAGTCAAAACTGGTTGATTAGCTATGTAAAGAAGCCATATGAAACTGGAATGGCACATACCTCCACCTAGGCCCAACAGTCTCCTTTAATTCAATTAAGCCCAACCCAAAATCAAACTTGTTGCCCTGTAACCAGAGTTTAAGGTTATTTAAAACAGCCAGCCATTCGAATCTGCCAAATTACACATACTCATAGATACTAACCTCCTAAATATGCTTGATTTTATTTCATCAAGATTTGTGCGTTATTCCCTGAGAAATTAAAGAACATTTGACTCACAATTTTAAAGAAATTTTTTTTTAAATCCGGGATTCGCCCCTTTATCGGGATCCACATCAAATTTTCCTGGAGTGTATACTGGCCCCAGACCAATCCTCCCACCAGGTTTAATAATAAAGACAAGTTTAAATCTATTCAGTAGGTTCTGAATAATCCTGGTGACAAACAAACCAACAAACAAACAAACAAAAGGACACGAGTGAAAGCATAACCTCTTTGGTGGAAGAGATATCAAATAGATACTGATATTAGACATAATGAAAATAATATCGCTGACAAACAAAATCTGTCATTTGAAAGGTATTTGAAAGATTAACTACAGAACAAAGAGAGAAAAAGATGAGTTATGAGTGTAAGGATCTGAAGACTGTTTTAAATTACAGAAGGAATCTTGAAAAGTTTCATTTTTGACAGGGATCCAGAACAATTTTAGATCTAAAAAGGTCGGCCTTTAAGTCCTATCACCAGAAAGCTATAGAATTGTTTGTGTAATGTCAGGACTGAATGACAGGCCAGTGATGCATAACTTTGTCTTTAACACAGATGGAGAAATCCATATTGGAAAATAAGCTGGCAGCAGATTTCCTCTGTCTGACTGGACCCAGGATGATACTGTATGATCACATCCGCTGCTGTCACACAGTGTGGGGAGTTGATACTTCTTGATTGCCAGGGACACTGTGTTGTGGTTTAGCACATCCTGCCCTCCTATAGATAAGTGTGGGGATGACGCGTACTACAGGCCATGCTTACAAAGTGTCATACAAGAATGATGAGGCAAAAAAAAGACCAACATGTCCTTTAGTAACTTTTTTTCTGGGAATGAATTATTTTAGAAACAGGAAGTACAACACCAGAGCCTTCCAGTTACATCTAGACTGAGCCCTGAACACTCCAATCCAAAGAATACAAACAACTTTCAACATAAGAGGTTTATTATGGTTCTGAATGGGAGAATCATTTTTTTTAAACATAATTTTACATTTAGTTTCTAAATTATGAGTGGCACCCATTCAAGGCCCTATTTACATTAACCTAACAAGATGCTTTAAAAAAAATTTGTTTTACAAAATATTAATTTATAGACATATCTGTGTGTCGCGCCCTTAAGATATGTCAGTAGTTGAAAGTGCTGATACGGTTTGGGTCATCTTAGGAGAATCCAGCAGGCTCTAAATGAATGGTAACTCCACGCCATCCTTTCTCTCTTTCTATAAGCTTCTCTGTCAATCGTTGGTTCCTGCAACTGGGTCACAAAATAAATCTGAATATGATGCATGGGGTACGAAAGCAGAAAAACAACATTTATACTACTCTAAATTAGATTTATTTCTTATTGGTCCGACCCTTTTGTCCAGACTGAAACATCTTATAAAAGAATCCTAATCATCCTCAGCTGCACTTTGCATTTAGTGGTAATTAAATGTTAAATATTACCATGCTGACTGTCAAACTAAGAAGGTGAGCATGGTGAACATCATATCTTCCCCACATTCGTATGATAGTGTTGTCATGGTGAGCCTTTTTGCATGATGATATAAACCAGGCCCTGAAGTAGGTCTACAGCCACATACAGTCACTAGCATGGCCAGAGAATCATGGTCTTAGTGCATAGTTTTTCATTTTCAGGCCTCTGAAAATTATTCTGATAAAACAAGAAAACAAAAATCACTCTTGATTATCTTGATCATAATGCACAAATGGGTCACAGGTTAATTTGCTAAAGAGGCTCCAAGCCAAACATGTTAGGAACCACTGACTTCTTGAGTGTAGATATTAGCATTTTGAGAGCTACATAGAATTATTATTAGAAATAAATAATGTAATTTAAGGGAATGCTTGTGCATTTATGTGCCAGTCATGGAAAAATCATCACGTCAAAGTCAGTTGTTAAATAAATTAAGTTATTAAAGTGTGCAATGAAAGCAATCACTGATGATGTTCTATGGTTTTGTCTACAGAAAATGACAAATCTTTGTGGGTGTGGCCTACATCACATGTCTAAATATGGCCATACATGTAGAAAGCCAGCTGGAGGCCCAGACGTCAGAGGCTGAGAGAAGGGATGACAGGAGAGGGGTTGCTGACTGAGGAGGAGCAGGGGGTGAAATCTGAGGGCAGCAGGCTCTTTTACAGCAAGCCAGAAAGTGTAGACTGTCTGATAACCTTATCATGGCCTCCTCATACAGTAACGGCTGGAACATGCCGGCAGAGCCACAGGGAGGAGCAGACAGGCTGTCAACTGTGATAGCACCAAGAGCTGGATGAATATACAGGAGATGAGGTGGCCCCAGAAAAAAGAAAGAAAATAGAGACAGAATGAGAAAGATTGAAATCCTAACTTCACCGCAGCACACAACAGATTGTCAGTCAGAGCCTTGGCTATACCTTCGGTCTCCGCCTCCTCAAATCCCTCCCACAGAACACTTAGCTTCATAACACTGTGAAAGGCCAGGCTGAATGTCACCAGTCATGTTTCCATTGAAGCTCTCATAGTGTTCACATAACTTTGTATGCTTCAATTTTCCAAAAACCGGAGGGGAGTTTAAAAGATCATGATACTACCGTATACTGGCATAGTGTGACGAGTGTGTAAGTTGACAAAACGAACTGAGATTCAAAAGAAAAGTAAATAAGATGGGAACAAAAACTCCACGCAAACATTATTCTATAAAACCAGTAATGAACTATACACCAGTCCTCTAAGAACTGTGTGATACAGGGTGAGAGTTATTGTTAGAATTGGACTCCCAGACACGCAGAGAAGGTTTGAAGTTTCCTCATCCTCCAGTCAGTCTATTCTGCAGAATAAACCCAGTTCTGACAAATGATTTAGCCACATTTAGTTCTAGTGTGATAGTAAAGACATATTCAATGGGCCTTTTTCACATCAGACATAATAAACATATCTAACAACTTATAATAACAAAAAAAGCACCATTGTTAATAACATCGACAAAAAAAAGAAGCTCTATACTATTCATACATTGAATTTAAAGTTCTATCATTAACATTATTAATTACACTTTTGCTGCTATGACAAGTCATAATATGTGCTGTGAGAAAGGTGTGACATGTTCATCTCTTTATATACAGTACAGAGACTGATCCAGGAACTGCTTGCTGTAGCTTGGAACAAAGACTGGAAGCAGGGAAAAACTGTTATCATGGCCACAGAGAAGCAAACATACACAAAATACACTCTGAGGAACTCCAAATCTGTCTTATTTATTTTGAATGTTGGAAGATGTAACATCACATCCAAGACACATGGGGATATTGTAATGTAATTTGTAAGTAATATTATTTACTTGTTATCTTTGTGTTTAATTTGATATAAATGTGTGAAATAAACAAGATGCAAAGTTAGATCAACTAATTTGTAATCGTTGGAAGTTGTATTTGTCACGTTATCTTAAATCTCACTCTCAGCTGCATATTATTCATGTCAGAGCAAAATCAAGAAAATCATGAAAAATGCTTGACTGTGTAAAAACGCTATAAAAAATATTATCTTTAAAGAATAAAAATATATAGCAAAAAAAAAGGAATATAATTCTAGAATCCTTTTATTCCAACTCAAATGAAGGCCCTGTAAGATTATGTTGGCCTATATTGTCACAAATCCAGTGTTAAGCCTTGTACTCCCTTAAAGGCAAGAGGAAAGAAGACAAACTAGAATCAAAGTAAACACTGTCACATCAGGCTGTAATTGTCTTTACAACAGAATCTTAAATAACTCGGTAAACACACAGACACAACTGTTTCTTCAGTCTTCTTTCTTCTCTGAGGGGATGACAGTCTGTTGACAGTTTATGGGAGGGACAGCACACAAATCCTCCTCACTGAGGTCCTTCTGACAACACCGAATGTCTCTGATGTCCTCGGACAAAACAAAATACTTTTAGTGGCGGTTAAAATAATCAACCCTTCATATAAAATTACAACACATACGTCATTCACACAGACTCAGAGCAATCGTGAGGATTCACTGACTCTTTACATTAATGGAGGCCGATATTATCCCCACAGTCAGAGAATCGTCTTCATCAGCTCCAGTATGTTTGGTTCTACACTGCCACCATGTGTAGAGGCAGGGTGATGCTATGTTGTCTGAGATGTCACCGAGTTAAAACTATAGATAAATAGCTATACTTCATGCAGTGGTAGGAAGTATTTACTTAAGTACTACACTTAAGTACAATTTTGAAATACTTGAACTTTGCTTGAGCATTTACATTTTGTGCAATTAGAAGCAAATATTGCTTCCTGCTTTTTACTCCATGACATTTGACAACTTTAGATGTCTGTTACTTGGCACATTTACTTTAATAATACAATATACGTATAAATGGACTTGCATTTATTCCAAAGTATTCAGTCCCACAATGTTTCTATGCTCAGCTATTTGCACGTACATTCACACACTGATGGATCAAAACCTTGCCCTTTGACGTTTAGGTGGAGCACAGACCTTCCCATGAGAGCAGAACATTACCTTATGTGTGACAGCCGCAACTCACGTCAACAAATAAATTATGATTGAATACCTAAGATTAAGATGAAACTTTACTGAGCCCTAAAGGAAAATTCATGAGCTGCTCAGAAGATAATTTATGTAAAGTAGATCTAGTTTAACCACCTTTACCAGCTTCAATGTTTAAATGCTAAATATGTTACAGTAATGCATCAATTATTTCATGCCATTTTGCATATGTATTTTGCCGTTTGATACTTTTACTAGAATAAGAATTTAAATTTGTGACTTTTACTTGTAACAGACAACTTATGCGTTATAGTTTTGTTATTTTTTACTTGACTATATCTTAGACCAAACTTTAACATTTTATGATTTACAAATTTCTTTTGCCAAAGTTTGCTGAGTAGGTCAAAATTAAAATAAAATAGATTTGTATTTCTTGATGCTTTTTATTTTTCTTTCTGCTCTATTTGTCAAGTCGATAGGAGTGTTCACACCACATCTTACTCTAGACTGGTCATATACAGCATGTGACATATCAAACTGAAATTTCCAAGAAACATTCATATCACTCAAACCTGGGTTGTTGAACCTTGAAAAAATAATTTGTGTGGACTGATACTTTTACATAGTAGGGAAGACTCATCATCCATGTATTTTAGATGCATTATGCAATTAGAAATATTTTCGGTGCCTTTGTCTATCTACTGGAAACTAGAAAAACATTGGTGAAAATAAATGAAAGACATGATTGAATGGGTTTCTCGTGGACATATGTTTTAGCATCTTCATTGTGACTATATATTCAAACTCTAAGCCAGACAATGAAAAATAAAGCAATGCTTTCCAAGAGATTCATTGATTTTACCAGGAAATTTGTACACTTTACTGCTCTCAGTATAGGATACAAAACCGAAACCAATACTATTTAAGGCATTTAAAACTTTACAAAAAGAAATGATTTCAATTTTAATAACTTCAATAATTTTAGTAACAGAAATATCAATCTTGAAAGCTTGACTCTTCGTTGCATTTCACGATTTGTTACAGGAGTAAAACAGTCTGTTATATGTCTGCGGAACTATATGTTTGCGGAACGATAAGTCTGAGCTCACGCTTCCGCCCGGCGCCATTTTGCAGCTGGACACATCTGACAATATGGCGGAATACAAGCAGCTGAAGCTGGATTTTACCCTGAAAGAACTGACTCTCTCCAGTCAGTCTGAGGATGTCGACGTGCCCGGTAACTCGTCCACCGTGGAGCTGCGGAACAACAAACTGGTGTGTGTGGAGTATCCAGCGGTGGTAACCACTGTGGACAAGATGCTGGAGACTCTCGGAGGAGAACATACAGTGTCCAAGGTAAGCAGACCACGACTGGGACACACTGTTGAATCGTATACCGTTTATTATATTCTTTTAGATTTAATATTGTGAACTCCAAAAGTACAGTTGGAAGCAAAATTATTCAACCCCCAATGTATATTAGGTTTACTGACAAAATATACTATTTATCAGCTGTTAGCAGTAACCACGTCAAACAAGAACAGTTTGAACAGCTCAATACAACATATATTGCTACTATTTATCTTAAGTATAACACACCATGCTACTTTACTGACAACTGCAGTCTCAAAATTAGTCAATCCCTTAATGAGCAGCGTTTCTAGTGCTTTGCAGAGCTCCCTGTAGCCGCTATGACCTGCTGCAAACATGATGCAGGCGATGCAGTAAGTAAAATGTAGCATTTTCTGTTGAAGGTGGGGAAAAAATCCAATTCTGTTGCATTCAGCTATTTAAACTGTTCTTGTGTGATTTAATTCCTGCAAATAGCTGATAAATAATATATTTTGCTGGTAAACCTAATATACAACGGTGGTTGACTAATTTTACATCCAACTGTTGGTTGATAGTTTGCCACAAAATTCAGGGTTTCATCAACAATTGTCCACTTTAGTTATGTGTGATTTAGATTAAGTGAGTTGGTTGAAGTCAAACGTCATGTGGCCTGTGAATACTTTTCTGAATAGATAACTCTCAACTTCTTTGCTGCGGTCCGCAGCTTCATCTTCACTGCTGTGGTTAAACTGCTGTAATCTGACAGCTGTCTGCGTTATTGATCCCATAGATCTTCGCTAACCCCAGCAGACGCCTTGAGCTGCGTTACCGACCTAAGGACCCTTTCTGTCACCCTCTCTGCGGAAACCGCTTCTCTTCGAGCAACCTCCTCCTCAGAGTGCGGCGACGGGTGCGAAAAAAGAACCCCAAGGATGCTGAGATCCACATGGATATACTCGGAGTCATAGGGACAACTTACAGATTCCAAGGTCAGAGGTCGTCAAAGTCTCTGAAGTTAGAAGTGAAGTCAAAACTACGCAACATTTGAAGTTTGAAAAACAAAATCTACTAAGCTCTCTTGATCATGTAGACATGGTTTGAGCATCTCATAATAAAAATAAATGGATTGATATGGGAAAATTATGGCTGTTCTGAATATTGTTTTTTGCAGGACTGGCAGACTTTCAGTACCTTGCTGTGCATTCAGAAGGTGGGAAAGACACGTCTTTGTATGACAAAATCATTCTCCGCAAAGTAGAGAATCAAGAGTACTTTGAGCAGCCCTTGCCTTACTTTCTTCCTCCGGCCATCTTCTCACGTCTCGACAATCCTGTGGATTATTTCTACCGTTCTGACATCCATCAGAACACATTGACTGGGTAATCCTCACATCTGCTTGCTCCCTTTATTTATTTGGTCTGTGTAAACAACAGTATATCTACAGTATATATGCAGCTTATCCGGAATACACAAACTAATATTCCTCCCCTTCTTGTTTACAGCCAGCAGCCCATCAACAAGAAGAACCAAATTGGTTTGTATCGCGCTCGTCGACCCCACAACGCCGTTTTTGTAAGCTTTGTTGATCCCACTGTGCCCACTGACTGCCTCGAGGCAGCCAGGGTCAACTGGAAACGAGTGTGCCAGAGGGAGCATGACAAGAAGGCTGAGGAACAATTGAGAGAGGTGTGTGTGCTGCTATAATCAGAATGGACATACAGGAATCCACACTGTCTTCTCCAGAGAAAATGTAATTTCATGCCTCCTTAGACAAAAACAAACTCCGGCTCTTTAATTGAATAGGACACACTTGAGAAATGCAAACTGCCAAGGAAAATAATAACGTGAAATTAAAATTATTCACACTGAGGAACACCTAGATGAAATTCTCTGCTACATTTTTATATTATACATCTATATTAGAGCTGAAACACATGATTAGTCGATGGAAATTTGATAAAATGCCAAATAGGTTTTGGTTCCAGTTCTCCCATAGTGAAGATTTGCTGCCTTCCTCTGTCTTCCTCTTCCTCTAGCGTTGTAAAAAAGAATATCTTTCGGTTTTTGACCAAGTATGATTTACCTATATTTTTGTGACTTTTATCTTACCTCAAACCAACGTTTTTGTTCCTAGATGTTTGAGAGCCGGCCCATCTGGTCACGGAACGCCGTCAAGGCCAACATAAACATCCAACCTGATAAACTGAAGCTGCTGCTGCCCCTCTTCGCCTATTACATGGTGAGCTGAATGGGACACAGTGTGCCTGTTAACGAATTTGAGCATGTATTACAGGGAATGCTATTTGATGCATTTTCCCTGATGTCATTCAGATTTACTTTGAACTAGAGCATCATTGTCACTTTACAAATTTACAGAGAGCTGACTCTGTACATTTGTAAAGTGACACATAAAATCAGTTCTCTCCTTAACAAAATAATGAAAGTCTATGTCAGTCACAGAAGAAATTCAGGAAAATAAAACTGCCCAAATGGTAGCTAGACATCAGATTTATTTTGTAGGTGACAGGACCTTGGAGAAGTTTGTGGGTGAGGCTGGGCTATGACCCCCGAAAGCACACGGAGTCCAAGAAATACCAGCTGCTGGACTTCAGGATCCGCTGCAGCAGCAAGCATGGTAAGAACCTGAGACAGGACAGGACAACGGTCGCTCTATGTATATATAAATTCATATATATATAATATGCATTCCTCTTTCTTCCCACTTTTAGGGTATTCATGGTCAGACATCCCAGTGAAACCGAAACGAAGTGCTCTTAACTACAATTTGCCGATCACATTCAACAAAGCAGGTGAGTTGGTGAATTTGGTTTGATTCATGTATTTATTTGACACGGAGGGTGGAGATAAATGGAATTCAGCCATCGGTAATTGTATCATTTACACCTGTGCTTTTGTCACTGCGACACATCAGAATGTCTTCTGTAGAAAAAGCTTATTAAGGTTTAAACAATAACAATAACTCACTCCACCTCCCCCCCCAGAGGTGGAGTGAGTTATGCCTCTGTATCAGCATTTGGTCGTTTGTGAGTGTTTTTCTACGACTTTATGTTCATTAAATGATGTGAATCTCAGGCTCTGCCAGGGGACACTGCGAGCTCAGCGACAATCTGCGCCAAGCTCGTTCAGATTTCTTCCACCATCACATGAGCAGAGCCGCAGCGCCACACTAAATGCATGTTGCTGTTGCCAAGGCAACCTGACAGCATGTTGAAAAACGTTCTGTGATGTCTTTTTTTTTTTTGTGTCCAGGTCCCCAGCCAGCTAGTCTGAGGGAACTTCCAGCTCAGGACAGTCCAAGCACCAGTCGAGATCCAGTCCCAAGCTCATTCCAGCAGAAGGTCAGCGAACTTCTCACCTGATTATGCGAAAACATTATCAGACCTGTATTTATACTCATTCAAATAATAATTCAGTGACTGTGTGTGTAGCTTAGGCATATTCATGGGATGGCAACTCGTCTGTTTTATCTCCACAGGAGTCATCTTACATTTTCAGAGAAGGCATGCTCCCTCCCCACAGACAGATGTTTTACCAGCTCTGCGACTTGGATGAGGAAAGGTACTTCACAGAGTTATGCAAACACTACCTATGTTTTAATTTTCACACCCTGAAGAAGGCGTACGCCGACACATGTTGGTGTTTGTAATGACTCTAGGCCATTGAAATAAAGGCCTTTAAACTTTTCAAACTACCTTAAGTGCCTTGGCCTGAATTTTTTTATGCCTTTTTTGGTCATAATTCTTCCATTTTCCTTTAAGTTCCCTTCCATGAGCACCGGTGGTTTGAGGGACACCAGTAGCGCTCCAGTTTTCTCTGTCTTTTTATATAAGGATACATATTATGCAGCATTTCTGCATTAAAACGTCTAAATATGACTAGGCTTTGTTATATGTTGAGTTGACTTATCCCAGATGCTTCCATAATGTTCAAACCCGGAGAAATCCATGATTTCATTTAAGGTAACACGTTATAACTCCCACCAGAGAGTCAAAGAGGGAGGAAGAAAGGTGGCAAACGTGACTAAATTTAACATGAATAAAACTGTAAAACATTAAGTTGTCCTTGAAAATGTCACCTCAGGCAGATTTTCATCTGCAATGTTTTAATTCTTTGGCAGTGAAGGCAACAATTCCAATGATCCCATTTAGAGACCCTTAGTGGCAGTCGGAAAAGCAAGTAAAGAACAAGCTAAATGTACTGTTTCTACCACTGTTTGGGTGCAGTGAAGCTTTTTGTGTGTCTCCAGTATCAAACAGTTGATCGAGCAGAATACCGGTAAGGAGCAGGTATGTGACGAGCGGGATGGCTGGTGTGTACTCGGCACCAAAGACAAGCTGAGGGACATAATCTCGGCGATGATCAAGAAGGTCATCCGAGCCCAGAAACCAAGTAAGGAAATATCCACCACCTAGAAAGGCGGTGGCGCCCTCAGTCACTTCATGAGCACTATGCCCTCTATGTGTTTACACATTAACTACTTAAACAGTACTTTACAATAAAATAAAGTACTTTCCTTTTACTGTAGAAACAAGATGACCAAAAGTGAGACCAGAGTTGGTGTTAATAGTGAGTCAAAACTCTGCCCCACTTCTGGGTTAGCTTCTGTCCTGCTATATTTCTTTACTCTGTTTAATGTCTCATAAAGGTTTTTATTCATCAAAGTGAAGAAGTGTCTCTTTATGACCCCTCATCATGACTTATAGCCTTAGTGGGGACATGAATCTTTGCTGGAGTATCTCCACACTTGAGTTCATGACAATGGACCTGCAAAGTTAATGATGTTTGAAGAGCTAATTTGTTCAGTCACATCCTCATATCATTACACAAACTGTCTGTGTGCTTCAGCAGAATATGAATGCATAACTGCTACTGCTCCCACTACACAAAACAAACACAGTTAATTACACACACACACGCACACACACAACCACACCCACGCCCCATCACGCACACAGCCAGCCATTGGCAACAAGTCTATATAAGGTTATTTTTTCCCAAATAAACCTTAATTAGACACATCAGTAGCAGCAGCAGCCAGAACAATCAGTACGTTGGCATGGTGGCCATTATCAGATTTTAAAAGCTTACGCTTTGATGAAGTTACTTGAAAACAGAATCCTTCACATCCTTGAAAAGCCTTGTTTTTTTTTGGGGGGGGGGCTTGATGTCTGCCGAGGTTCAGGTAGGTAAGTGAGATACACAAGGGTGGAATATTCAGTCAGACACTAGGGGGGGAGCTTATCTTGGACTTAGAATAAAAATGTTCTTATGTCTCTGATGGGCTCTTAATTTCAACCCCAAGGCCAGCTTTGTTACAAATAACAGCTATGGCTGTAAATGTGCGCGCCACTCTCTCCATTTAAATACAGACTTATGGTTTCAGCTGTGGTTTGATGCTGCAGGTGTTAAATAAGCTCAGAGCAAAGAGTATGGCACCATAGTCAGCTGTGGATAACAAAGAAAACACGTGATTCATTCATTCGTTATCCTGTGGAGGGTCGCAGGGTGGCTGGAGCCTATCCCAGCTGACTTTGGGCACGCAGACAGGGGGAGAACATGCAAACTTCACACACAAAAAGTCCCAGGTCCTCAGGTGGATTTGAAACCAGGACCTTCTTGCTGTGAGGCAACAGCGCTACCCACTGCGTCACCGTGCCGCCCGAAAACATCAGATTTTTCTGCAAAATCTCACATACATTCAGTGGTAACTGAACAGCATTATTTCAAGGTTCAGACATACATGTTTGAGACCTACCTGAGTCACAGGTTTGTGATGTTAGAACTGTGTGCATTTTCATTGTGGACCAATCTCTGTGCTGAGAACTGGAGAAACTCCCCAGTGGTTTAAAGAATATTTGAAGGGCCTCCCCCTTTTTGCACCCCCACTATAAGATACAAACAACCCCTTGGTGTTAATTAGCAAATGTTACCTTGCACTAAACTAAGATGGTGAGCATGATGAAATTGAACCTGCTAAACATCAGTGTATGTCAAAAATATAAATATATATTGTTTTCAGTTGTGACTTTAATAATAATGTAATTTTAACACAGATTAAGACACGACTAGGAGTCATTTGAGGTTTTAACTGTGACTAAGACTCGTGGTATATATATGCTTTGGTAGATGCGTATATATTAATCAGTCAAACAGATTTATCTTCCAATACGAGAGAAAACGTCTGACATATGGTGAAAGAAACCCTATATGAGGATTATACTAATGACTGGTGGAACAGGACAGACGACAAAAGAGGACAGGACTGTTTCTTTAACAACTTAACACTGTGTTGAAAGCATATTTATCTGTTGTTATTTCTCTCCCTAAGCAGCACCAGAGATCTCAAAGAAACACAGACGTGGAGGCCTAATATCAGAAGCTCCAGAGAATGATGTGGACGCAGTGGAAGAGGCTCAAGATGACGGGAACAAGGATGATGAAGAGGAAGACGAGGAGGATGACTTTCAACTCTCAGAGGGAAGCGAAAATGAAATGGAGACGGAAATGTTGGATTACATGTAACAATCGCTTTTGGTGACATTAAACATGACTGTTAGTATTTTCCATTATTACCTGTGTCTGTAAGAGGTGACTTGTCTGAATTATTTTTGAGGGAATTGTAAATAAAAATGGACGTTTTAGCAAGAACTGCATCATCTTTGTAATTTGGTTTTTTAGGCCTCTGCACTGAAGAGCAGAGGCCTACAACCATGAGGCTGAAATTCTAGTTGGTTTATATAGTACAGTAGTGATTTGTCAGGGATACCAGTCAATGTAACAAAACAGCAACAAAATCAACATTTGAAATAATGACACAAGGGATCCTCAATATTATCAAGCTGAAAAGCATAGAACTGCCATGTACATACTGCGTGTCCTAGAAGGTATTTAGTGAAAATCTTTCTAAGAGAAAAAATACAAAAATGGTGACATCATTAAAAATGTTTATTCACATAACACTTTTAAAACAATTTTCAGGCTGTTCAAAGTGCTTTACAAATGTTTGATGAATCAAAAGAAATTAAAATGTCATCAGGAAAAACATCCTCTTAGAGCCAAATGCCATCAGCGTAGATATGGAAAGAGAACGGTCCTAAAATAAATCCTTGTGGTACTCCCATCGATAACGTCATTGTATTTGGAGACATGGTCCTATTTATAAACTAAAATTATTCTGCAAAGATATGAGGTAGAATAAGTGAAAACAAATCCAGATAGGCCCACATGCTCGTTTAATGCGAAAACAGCAGTGAGCAGAAGGAAAAACGTCCACTGGTTTGTTGAAAATGCACCAAACTACTTGTAATCTGATAGCACATCTGTTTTGTGTCTTCCTGGGTGATGCATGGACCCTGGCTGGATATACATATGAAGGTAGTATATGTAAATAAAGGGACTATGAAAAGGGGGCCATGTCTAAATATATTTATAGATGCAAGATTTCAGAGAAATTCCAATGTCCATGTAAGTATTTACAAGGACTGACTTTGGAATTGGCTACAGCAGTGTGACTTTGAGTCCAGTTGGACAGCTGTATCAACTCAACAGAGGGTATCTTCCTGGTACAGCTGCACACTGGATGTTGAGGAAAGGCAACTGCGTAAAGACCATTTCACATTATGTTTATCATAGAGGGGGAAGGCCTCACTGAAATATGTTTTACTTTATGAGCAGCAGTGTTGGAAAGTAACTAAATACATTTACTCATACACACTGGACGTATGTGGAATTTTGAGGTACTGGTACTTAGATAATTCCATTTTATGTGTTAATACTTCATTTCATTACATTTATTTGACAGTTTTTGTACTTTTTACTTCACTCAGATTATCACAAAATCAGCATATTCAGCAATACATAAATACATATCAAAATCAATTCATTAACAGGCTGTACTGCATTATACTAAAATGCAAAATTCTGCATTATGAGTTGTTTTGCTTTCGGTACTTACAGTAAACTTTGATGCCAATACTTTTGTAGTTTTGCAGATGTAAAATTTTGAATGCAGGACCTTGATTCAAAGCGGCATTACCACTTTTACAAAAGTAAATAATCATCTGGAGTACTTCTCCCACCTCTCACCTCCCACCCACTACAGATAAGACTAATTTTCCCCTCTTGTGCAAAAACGACATTGCATGTAAACCTAAGTAACACCAGTGGAAAAGAAAGTGTTTGTATAATGTTATCTATAACAGTGAGAAAAACAGGCCAACAGGCTGCACACTGGTCAGATGTTTTTTTTAGGGGAGGGAGCTCCTATATAAAAGTCTGCCTGACCATCAACCTGGTTCTCACAGTCACAATGGCAAAGCTGGGAATTTTGGTAGCTGTTACTGTCTTTCTGGAGACAGTCTCTGCAACATCTGTAAGTGTCGATAACCAAAATATATAACATATCCAAAATACCATGTGTTCACTCTCTGTGAAAAATAATATTCTTAACTAAAGTATTATTATTCATTTATTTCTGAGCCATCAGTCACAATAAATATACTCTATTGGAACTCAAAATATCTATTTAAAACTTCACTTGCTTGCATTTGCTTGTGCTTCATGTCTGAAGCTCGGGGTGGTGTACACAGAGGGAGGTATGGTGGAGGGGAAGAACATTCGTCTTGGGTTCCGCCGTCACATGGACATCTTCAAGGGGATTCCCTTTGCTGACATGCCTGGGAGGTTTGAGAAACCAAAGCGTCACCCTGGCTGGGACGGTGGGTAGATTGATTGACCTTCTCACCTATACAAGAAATCCAGACTAATAACGGAAAAACTATAATTCATAAAACAGAGATATGTACGTTCACACTAACTCTCTCACCTTTAAACAAATTAACTGAAGATGTTTTATCTTCTACCTGTAGAAATAACTGAGCTAAATGCTTAATCTGTGTGATGTAATGTGTCACGATACATTTTTCTGTCATCAGGTATTCTGAAGGCCACTGAGTACAGGAAAAGATGCCTTCAGGTGAACCTTCTCATGACCGACACCAGAGGCAGTGAGGACTGTCTTTACCTAAACGTCTGGGTTCCTCATGGTCGCTCAGGTAAATTCAGAGAAGCCCAGAGTCTCACCCATGTTAGATCTGAACTTCAGACGGCTCTTATTCTTTCTGTCTTCTAGTGTCCACTGGTCTGCCGGTCATGGTCTGGATCTATGGAGGAGGCTTCCTGGCTGGAGGCTCTATGGGAGCTAACTTCCTGGACAACTATCTGTACAGCGGGCAGGAGATCGCAGACAGAGGAAATGTTATTGTGGTGACACTGGGATACCGTGTGGGGACTCTGGGCTTCCTGAGCACAGGAGACTCTAGCTTACCCGGTAGGGGCAATAAAGAATCATTCAGCGCCTTTAAGATGTTGGCCTGCTTGTCCGTTTTATAAATTGATCTATTAAATTATTAGTTGCTGCTGCGATTTAGTGAAAAGTTTGATCATCACCAGGAAACTACGGTCTGTGGGACCAGCATGCTGCCATCGCCTGGGTGCACAGGAACATCCGCTCATTTGGCGGAGACCCCGACACCATCACCATCTTTGGAGAGTCAGCAGGTGGAGCCAGTGTCAGCCTCCAGGTCCATAAGTTTTTCCTGATTTCTTTGACCCCATTTTGTGAGAAAACAGAAAGAACATAGATATGAAATGTCAGAAATAAATATCACAATTTGTAAATTTGAAACTAACTTCATTAAAAAGGAAACATTCTAATATATCTATTTTTTGTATCTGCCCACAGACTCTCACTCCCCACAACAAGGGGCTGTTCAAGAGAGCCATCTCCCAGAGCGGGGTCGCTCTTTGCCCATGGGGCATCAACAAGAACCCCCGCAGGTTTGCTGAAGAGGTAGATAACAGATTCTCTGACATTTTTATTTCTCTTTTCAACACTTTTTTAAATAGCCATCTGGAATTTACATGTGTTCCCCGATAAACAATTAAAGATGATTTCCACCGCCTCACCAGATTGCTCTAAAGATCAACTGCCCCATTGATCACACTATGGTTGCCTGTTTGAAGATGACTGATCCTGTACTCCTTACATTGGCTGGCTCTCTCGGTCTGTCCAGCTCCGCTGATGGTAAGGTCTGAATCCACACAGTATTTTTAATGTGCATTTTCTATTTCCATATCAAAACTAGGCATATATGGAACTACTGGAAATAAAAAGGAGGTGAAAAAGCAAAAAGTTAACAATAAAACAGACTAAATGAATTAGTCATGATGTACATAAATGAAGCATGTGATTTAAATGTAGACTGAAGATTTTACTCCAATAGAGAGATGAAAAAGCTCTTGTTGTGACCTCTTCTTTTGCAATGGTGTATTGGTACCAGACTGGAGGATTAACATCAGGACATTAAGTTATATTTATCTCGATGTGCCCAACTCTGTACACATATCAGGAGATGAAAACATATATGAGTTGATTTCTCTCTTGAATATTAATATGGATCTAATCTTGGTTTACGCACCAAGCTGACCTCAGAAAGCTAGTGGCCTCAAACTTCCTGATGTCTTCTAAACTTGTACTTGAACACGTGATGACTTCAAAGGCTGATTCTGCAATGCACATCGGTGAACATTGCTGCCACAGTTAATTGCATTAACATGTTTTATTCAAACTAGACCTTTTTAGAGATAGATTGGTGTTTTTCCTTCCTTTTAGGGATTTTTGTTTTCTGCATGTGTGTAAAGCACACATGCAGTTGTAGGTGCACAGGTGACGAAATATTCGCTGCTAAGTCTTCGTAGGGCCTGTATATATTTAGTGTCTGCATTGCTTTGTCAGACCCCCTTGTAAACCAACTGCAGCTGTCTCCTGTGATCGATGGCGACTTCCTGCCTGACGAGCCTCATAACTTGTTCCACAATGCGGCTGACATCGACTACATCGCTGGAATCAACGACATGGACGGACATCTCTTCACCGGTTTAGATGTTTGGTCAATCAACTCCCCACTGGTGGACACCCCTGTGTGAGTTTAAGCCTGGAGATCTGTGGATAGGTTCTCTGGCATCGTCAGAGACATGAGCTCACAGATCTATCATGGCTCCAAGGTTAGTGTTTTATGTGACAGATCTAAATTATTTTCAAACCTTCTCTTCCTGATTGCAGCGAGGACGTGAAGAGGCTCCTGGCTTCGTACACCAAAGAGAAAGGCCAGGCTGGTATGGCCAGTGGCTTCAATACATACAGCTCAACCTGGGGATCAGCTCCCAGTCAGGAGACCATCAAGAAAACCATTGTGGAGATTGGAACAGACTTCATCTTCCTGGTTCCGACTCAGGCTGCCCTCTACCTTCATGCTGCCAACGCCACGTGAGAATAAGATCTTGCTATACAGAGGCCGCTGTCGGTTTATTTATAAGATCATTAGTTCTTTTTTTGTTGTATTTTTTGACTGCCATATTGGTCCAACTAACAAGTCTCTTTCTCCTTAGGGAGGGAAGTTTCAGACTGGCCAAGTCCTCCACTGATAAAATATCTCCCTTTTCTTTTTTGAGGATATTTTTGATTTCCATCCACCACTGTCTTATCTTAAAACTAGACCAAACCATATGTACGAACATGACAGTTTCCAGCCTGCAGCGAGGACAGAGAGGGAATGAAATGTTTTTAAAATGGTTCGCTCTCTCAGGTGTAAGATATACTCTAAGTGGGAATTTGTAACTGCAGAGGTTAATCCTGGAAATAATGCAAAATCTCTGTGTTTGCTCAGTAATCTCATTAATTAACCTCCATCGATCTGATTTTCCAGATCCTTTCCTATTTCTCTATTAGTGCTAATGTATTAACCTTTAAATACTCAGATAATAACTTGTATATTTGTTAGAAATGTTTGTTCAAATTGTCCTTCAGCATTAGATTCGACTGGGGAGTGCTTGGGTCTATCCAAGGAGCGTCCCTGCTGGGACTGTTTGATATGCAGACACTGTTTCACCCCATCAGACATCACTGTCTGTCATTGTGCATAAATCTTCTCCTATCTTTTCTTATACCTTTCTGCGACCACACCCTGAAAGGATGGTCTCTTAACTTACTTTATTTTCTTGCTCTTTAATAATTTTAATAACAGAATGTTATAAAATTCTATTTTCGATGGATGTTTGCATAATTTAAATGCAAAGGAAATACTTTAAATGTTGAATTGACTTTAAATACACTACTGAAAGGGTTAACATGAATTCTTATGGCATGCTCCATAAGCTCTGCTGTCTTTTATACCTCGGGGGTTCATCCGAGAGGCCTGTCTGACTGAGAACCTGCATGGGCCCTAATTTTGGACCTTCAAAGATAACAATTTTCACTTTTTATACTGCTATGTTTTTTCTTTTTCTATTTCGCCCCCATTCTCAATTCCCTTCTCTTTCCTCTCTCACCCATCTCCCCGTAGGACTGGCCGTACCTACTCCTACCTCCTCTCTGAGCCCAACCGCATGGGCGGCATTGGAAGGCCCTACCCCGGCTGGATGGGAGCTGACCATGCTGATGACCTACAGTACATGTTTGGAAAGCCTTTCACCACACCACTCGGGTACTGGCCTCGCCACCGGGACCTCTCTGGCTACATGATTGCCTACTGGACCAATTTCGCCAGAACTGGGTAACATTCTGCAAACCCAAGACATGGTTACCACCACAGAAATCAAACAAACCCAAATCAGAGATAGAAAACTAAAACTGCCTTATTTCAGTGTCCCCATTTCTCTGGTTATTGTCCACAGGGACCCCAACAAAGGAGAGCTGAGCGTGCCAGTTACCTGGCCTGCATTCACCACCAGTGGAAAAAAATACCTGGAGATCAGATCTAACATGAACAAGAACTTCGTGAAACAGAGCTTGAGACTGCGTTATGTGCATTTCTGGGCTAGCATTCTACCCAACCTCCCATAAAGCGCTTGAACAATCACCTCTGTACCTGAAGTGTGAACCTATAGACTCTAAGTGTCACATCAGTTTGGTGCATGAAGAAATAAAATGATGACAAATACAAATAATGTTTCTTTGTTTTTTTTTTATTATGTGTCATGCCACTTTGAAGTTAGAGTACAGCGCTAAACAAAACCGTTTGCATAAGTAGCACCTGAGTTTTGGGTTTGTTTGAGTTTGGCTCAGCAATGATAACATACGTCACGGCTAAATAATATTCTGCTAATATTTGACCAAAACCAATCATTTGAAAATGAGACTTCATGATTAGAGATGGATAGCTAATGTGGCAAATTAAGACATTTTGAAAGCCAGCATAGGCCGGCTGCTACCTGATAAAACATACATCACAAACAGAGGGAGGAAATGAGTAAGTTAATATAACATAATACAATATAATATAATATAATATAATATAATATAATATAATATAATATAATATAATATAATATAATATAATATAATATGATGTAATATAATATAATATAATATAATATAATATGATATGATGTAATATAATATAATATAATATAATATAATATAATATAATACAATATAATATAATATAATATAATATAATATAATATAATATAATATGATGTAATATAATATAATATAATATAATATAATATAATGTGATATGATATAATATAATATAATATAATATAATATAATATGATGTAATATAATATAATATAATATAATATAATATAATATAATATAATATAATATAATTTGATATAATATAATACAATATAATATAATATAACATAATATAATATAATTTAATATAATATAATACAATATAATATGATATGATATGATATAATATAAAATAATTTAATATAACATAATATAATATAATATGATATGATGTGATATATACAATATAATATAATATAATATAATATAATATAATATAATATAATATAATATAATATATACATCACACAAAGCAGTCCTGCCTCAAACCTGCCTGATAGGCTTGTTTTAAAAAAAAATCTTTCATCAAATTTTTATTATCCCATATATATTGTTATATTTGTGAATATTCTATAAATAATTTAGATCTGTCACATAAAACACTAACCTTCTATATTATTTGTATGTATTCAGACACTCATAAGAAAGTATACATTTAGTAATTACACTGACTGTAATGATGTTGTACTTTTTGTGCTGAGCTATTTTTAAATAGTGCTCTTGACTTTTCGTTCATGTTCTGGTTATTTCCAGTCAGATTTGTTTTTATCATCCAATGAAGCCTTGTATCATTAACCATGATAAACCCAGAAACACCTCAGAACAGAAACAACTTTGTGGTAAGAATAAAGTTAATGCAACAGTTACTTGCATAAAGAAACTGTTCAGCAACCATTTGTAATATTGTTGTTTTACTTAATTAATATGACCGATGCTTATAGAACATACATCAAATCCCCAAAAGTGTCCCTCTCACATTCTGTTTTATGCATCACAACAAACATTAATGATTATTATATCTGAACAAATACCAACACAAGACATCTATTTACTGTATTGTCCTACAGTGTTTATAATATCCATTAACAGAGGACTCTCTCTAAATGAGCTCTCTAAATATCTAGAATGGATAAATTACCTAAGTTCCAATGCGTTCTTCACGCAACAGCAGCTCTTCAGGTTGTGTTGGGGTATTCTGGAGGTTTTATCTTATCTCATCCCAGCTGCTCTTTGTTAATCTGAGAATCAGCCCACCTGTTTCTGTGAGTCAACAGCAGCATTTTGCTTCATTAACTTCTTCACAAGGACGACTTGATATTTTCATCAACATGTGCATTTCTATGCTGTATGCTCTAGTTTCCAAACCAATAGCAGTGACTCAATGACAATAAAATGACTCCTAATATCAAATAACAAAACAAAGATCTTCTCGCCTTGTGTTGAATCACGATATTTGGGTGTCAATTTTATTTATTAGTCATTATTTATTTAGTATATCACCATGATTTAAATCCTCATAATAGAAAGATGGTGGAACAAAGTGGAAACCAGAGGATTACTCACTCTAAAACATTTAAGGTGTTCAGACTCTATCCTATATCAGGGTGCAGGTTTACATTCACAGGTTTCAAGGACAAATCATGGCCTGTTGGACTCCAGGGTGACAGTATGGGTGACAAGTTATGTAACACAACTAAACATCGACAGTTATCATTTCTTCTCTCGCTCTGAGGTCTTGTGTATATAAGCACCTGGAAAGGCATTCACTGGTTGCTCTGCAGCCATGGAGAAACTAAAGATTCTGTTTGCTGTCGTCCTGTCTCTGGGAACTGCCTCAGCAGCCTCTGTAAGCTTACAAGAATTAGAATAAGAATTAGCAAATATGTCATGATTTGCGCAGAGCAATGTGTCTTCTCTTCGTGATTTCAGGATGTTTGGGGGTCAAACATTAAATCTATGAATCTCTGGCAACTTTCTATGATTGCAAATGACCTGCTGGAAATTCAACAGCTGCTTAAACACACATAAATGGTCTCTTAACTAACGTTATTTTCTCACTCATTAATGATGTTAATAATTTATGAAGACTTCTACATCTTTATATGTATTAAAGGGAGAAAAAAATGGTTAAAGAATAAGTGGACATTTTTTTTTTTATCATAGCCTTCGATGTAAAATATACACATTCTGCACTATTATGTTAATATCTTTATTTGTAACATCAAAATTTAATGTATTATTTAGTATCATTGAAGGTGAAAGCTCTTGTTTGATTCTGTCTCTAGCTGGGTGTGGTGCAAACAGAAGGCGGTGGCGTTCAGGGACAAAATATCCCCCTCGGTCTTTTCCGTTCCGTGGATGTTTTCAAAGGAATACCCTTTGCTGCGAAGCCTGGAATATTTGAGAAACCTAAACCTCATCCTGGCTGGGAAGGTAAGTGAACGGCAGCTACAAAATCTCACTGCCATTGCAAAATCATCCCTTCATCACTGAGAAGAAGATATCTATATTGTTCTCATCCCCAGGTGTACTGAAGGCAACGAAGTTTGCAAAGAGATGTCTCCAGATGAGCATGCTGCAGACTTCAAGTTTTGGTAGTGAAGACTGCCTCTACCTCAATATCTGGGTTCCTCATGGCAGACAGGGTAGCTTTATTGTTTTAATGTGTATTGATGGCACAATCAATGCAGCAGATCTGTTTGCTTGCAAAATTAAAAGAAATGTTTCTCTTCTTCATCCCAAGTGTCATCAAATCTCCCAGTCATGATCTGGTTTTATGGAGGAGGCTTCATGGTCGGCGGTTCTATGGGGCCAAATTTTCTCAACAACTATCTCTACAGCGGTCAGGAAATTGCAGACAGGGGCAACGTTATTGTGGTGTCAGTGGGATACCGTGTGGGTGTACTGGGCTTTCTCAGTGCAGGGGACTCTCGTTTACCTGGTAAGGGAAATTAATGGGATTATATGGTATACATTTGCTGGTTCTCATACCTCCTATCAGCCTACATTGTGTTCTTTGCATTCAGATATAAGAATAAAGACAAATAGTATTTAAAAACAGCCGGGATCCCTTTGTGTCATCAGACCTGTTGGCTGTGTTGATGTGCTTTTGACTCACCATGACAGGAAACTACGGTCTGTGGGACCAGCATGCTGCCATCGCCTGGGTGCACAGGAACATCCACTCGTTTGGTGGAGACCCTGACAACATCACCATCTTTGGAGAGTCTGCAGGTGGAGCTAGTGTCAGCTTCCAGGTGAGAGGCAGTACCACCTTCTAATAAGGCAGGGCAAATCATGGCTTTATTAATATTAAATAATAGGTGTTATGTATACCATAATGGATTATTGATTAGGGTTGCCAGGTTGCAGAAAATCCATTTGGCTTATGATTGTCATGAATAATATTTGTAAAGGAAAAAGCATTCCACTCAATATTATGAAATCAATTTGTTAAAACGTATTAAATAAATCCCTTGCAAAGCATTCCTTATAAAATTTGCTTGCACAACAACATAAGTGTCTTTTACTTTTTCAGTCACAAGTGACACATCTAAGGCCAAAAAAGTACTTTCCTTCACTAATTTTTCCATTACAAGTAATTATTATAAGTAATAGATTTATATTCCATGAATGTATTCCTACACAGACTCTCTCCCCCCACAACAAAGGGCTGTTCAAGAGAGCCATCTCCCAGAGTGGTGTGGCCTTCTGCCCCTGGGCTATGAACAGGAGCCCAGGCAAGATTGCTGAGCAGGTACGTTATTGTCAGACATCGTGGAGGAAAGGCCTGCTGCTTAGGTAAAGATTATTTTAACTTATATCATTTTTTACATCCATGATTTGATAAAAATCCCAATTTCTAAATGATTTTTCTCTGTGCTATGATTTATTTCTGAAATTAGGAGAATGTTAAGGTCATAATCATCCATCCTATTAAAAACAAAACTAATTTACATTGAAAACCTGTATTAGATATTGGAATTCAGACTTAACCAAGATGTCACGGTGATATTTTGAATCACTATTTTCCATACCTTCTATCTTAAAGTTGCCTATACATTGTTTATAGTACAAGTACACTGGCATGCAGTGAATGTCTTATCTATCAGCTTTTTGCCAAACAGTATTCACCCCCACAGATGTTTTCATGTTTAGCGTCTTTTTTTGTCAAAAGAAAATTCGATGGAGTAAAACAAAAAACAAATTAAACAAATTAAACAAAAAAACATCCACAGAGGTTGAATACTTTTTAAAGGCATTGGTTCATTAATGTAGATTTGGCCTGTACCAATTGAAATTTCCTGTCATTATGTATGAATCAACATTCTGTTCATTACAAGATGGCTGGCTTTAGAAAGCTTTGCATTAACTGTTGTGTATAGTAGGTGGCTTGTATAAGCTTTCATCCTCTCACGTCTTGTGGCTCTGAGGCCATGTTTGCTTGCTTAAAATCTTTAACACATGCACACATGACCATGTGTTCAGGTTGCTGAGAAGGTCGGCTGCCCCACTGATGACAGGATGGTGGCCTGTCTGAAAACAATTGATGCTAAGACTCTCACTATGGCTGCTCCCCGCTTCGTACAAGGCTCCCCAGACAGTGAGTAATTTTCTGTAAATGGAAGAAAACATCCAAAGATCTGACTGCTTTTTTAGAATATATTAAACGCTCTTATAAAATTCATTACACCATTGTTGGGTTAAATGATTATTTTGCTGTTAGTTGTAAGGTGTCTAGTGCCATTTAAATGTAATCCTACAATTCATCATAAAGTGCAAAATCAGTTCATCACCGTAAAATGTCATGTTGCATGTTTTACATACATACTAACAATGTCATACATATATGTGCATGCTGTAAGATGTCACCTACAATAAGTCTGTGTGAATTTATCTCAGATCCTGGTGTGAAAAACCTGATCCTGTCTGCTGTTGTTGATGGAGACTTCCTCCCTGATCAGCCCGGCAACTTGTTCCACAACGCCGCAGACACGGACTACCTCGTAGGGGTTAACAACATGGATGGACACCTCTTCACCTTACAGGACATTCCCTCCCTTGGCAAAGATGACGAGACTCCTGTGTAAGGCTGGCTTGTCATCAGAGCGAAGGCGTTTTATTTTTGTGGCATGCATAAAAGAGAAAACACTCACAGACCACTCTGCTTCATTTTCACTGCAGAGAAGATTTAAAGAGGCTCCTTGCTGCTTATACCAAAGAGAAGGGGCAAGCAGGTTTGGAGATTGCCTTCGCTGAATACTCGTCCAGTTGGGGATCGACACCCAGTCAGACAACCATTAAGAGAACTGTTGTGGACATTGGGACTGACTACATCTTCCTGGTTCCTATACAGACAGCCATCTACCTGCATGCTGCTAACGCTAGGTGAGGCCAACTGCTTGATTCTTTTCCCTTGTTAATACTATTTGTTTAAACCCCCCCCCCGGACCTCTTTAACATCAGTTTTACTCATCATAAAATAAGACAACAATCTGTAATCGTCAACAGGTTTGGCCGTACCTACTCCTACCTGCTGTCTGAGCCCAGTTTAATGGCTGGACCAGGAAAACCCTTCAATGACTGGGTGGGAGCCGACCACGCTGATGACCTGCAGTATGTGTTTGGCAAACCCTTCACCACACCAAAGGCTTATGGAGACAGACATAGAGACCTGTCCGGCTACATCATTGCCTACTGGACTAACTTTGCCAGAACAGGGTAAAACAGCCTTTGCGTGTACAAAATTATACAGTTTGAATGGCTTGAGCATTACTGTAGAACTAATGGATATTTTAATAAGTGTTTCCTCCTCTCCTTCTTTTCACAGAGACCCCAACAAAGGAAACTTGAAAGTGCCCGTGATCTGGCCTGAATTTACCAGCACTGGACACCAGTTCCTGGACATCAACGCTAACATGAATGACACCTCCATTGGGCAGGAAATGAGGCTCCGTTTTGTTCGCCTTTGGACCAGCACCCTTCCCAGCCTCCCATCACAAAGTGTGACAGATGCTCACTGATTCTTGTTTAGTTAAACAATTGAACTGTAACATTTTCCCATACAGAAACCGTACAAAGGAAATGAAGTGTGACCCCAACTGGAGGAGATTTACTGAAAATGTAATGGACCAAACAATAACAGAATTAATAATTAGAACAACAATAAAATTGCTATGACAATAACAAAAAACCCAAAACAGTAAAAAACTAGAAAGCACTCGGAGAGTGCAGACCTCCGTCAAGGCTGCTCAGTTTCCCCATGTTGGCATTTCACTCCAAAGCAAAAGTCCCATGATGTAACCCTCTGAATTAAGTCATTAGAAAGTTTGACAGGAAAAATTAAAACAAAATCTTTGCAATTTACTCAAATCTTTATTTATTGTGGCTGTTGGTTGTTCATATTGTCATCTCACATAAATAAACTGCAATGCATTATAGGGACTACATTTCTACCTGAGTCCCGGCATCTCCACTCACCTGTGCCCCGCAGGCTTCCAGTTGGTGCTGCTCTAATCGGAGCAGAGGCGTAAAGCAGCAGCAGCACAAAACACCAAACATATACCATGGTCACAGTGCTAAAAAGCGACATTACAGAGTGTTACACAGTCTACATATGGACTACAAAAAAGTGGGTCAAACGGTGCGTTCAATTTACCTCGGAAGTCGGAACTCGGAGCTGGGAATAACATCACACCCGAGTTGACAAGTCAGAAAACAAAACGGACGCCTCCAAGAAAACACTGGTTGTGCTTACCCTTTCGGAATATAAACAATTAGTAGCCCTTATAAACACCATAACAAAATATCCACAAGGTATAAGTTGGACAATACTATGTGTACAACTGATTCAATGAGACACAAACAAGTCAGTCGTGCTCATAAAAAGTATATTACTGGAGCTTCCACTACTGCGGTGTAGCCATCTTGGATTGTGAGGTCGTGGGTGATGGGGTTCCTCCGACTTTCCGAGTCTGAAGTCCGACCTCGGGGACCGTTCCAGTTAAAAAATTCCAACTTCTCAGTACAACTTGAACGCACACTCCGACATAAACATGTCATGGAGTCATGTGACTCCCTGTGATTTGGAGGTGCTGGAGAAGAGCAGCAGACAGCCTGCAAAGCTTTAAAAAATGACTGGTGGGATGTAACTAAATATATTTACTCAACTACTGCACTTAAGTATATCCATATCGTGACACTTTATACTTTGTTTGCACAATACAATCCAGAGCCAAATATGTTCACTTCACCACATTAAAGAACATACAAAATATATGATGATCTTATAGAATAAGATGCTTTATTGTAAATTAAACAACCCGTTCGTATTTAAGAAGTATTAAATTTAGCTCCACCAAGACCAACTCCAACATTGACATGCTGCACGTATATTGTTATGATAATCTAAAAGTATTTTTCATGGTATTCTGACAATATGGACCATGCGCTTTTTATTTTTAATGCTTTTGTTGTCCAATTGTTGAGTTATATACATAAATATAATTACAAAGCAGGATCTGATAAATTAACATGGTCTGCATGACTTAAACAGAGTCACTCTGTCTTAACACACATTCCCTCCACATCTGTTGGTAATTAAAAATACCCAACATCTTAAGCTATGTTGTAATTGATGCTCATTATTCAGTGTAGGCTATCAAACAGCAGGCGGGGCAGAAGTATTCAAATCCCTCACTTGACATGAGGGACAACATGACCATCCTTTCATACAAATGTTTTGATACGGCTGTAAATGTATGTACGCCATCTAAGGGTGCAGGAACTTGATTTCGAAGAGTCGTCATATTCAGCAGTGCTCCTCTTGCACATGTTGTCCTCATCTACTTTAATATAAAGCTATGATATTAAATCAGTATCAAACATTGGGCTATTATGATGTATGCAAGTACCATAGAGAGGTGAAGTTACAAAAAAGTAACTCAGTAAAATCTTCAGACCCTAGGGGGTTAACTGTTGACATTGCGAGCTCTTTCATAACTATGTGTTCAAGTAACTCACTCAACACTTGTTGCACTACAAACAGGATGCAGATGGCTTTGCAAATTTAACCACCGTGTTTTTGACGATGCTCTTATCCTGGGTTATCTTTTCTCACTTTGTTTTGTACACTTCATGTTACACTTAATAAGCAGTAATTTGAACTGATTATGACACATTTAAATTGATGACTTTGGTAGATTAAAATTGAATTCAAGCATTTTAACTACAAGTACAATTTCAAGCTAAAAGTATGGGGTCACAATTAATACAATGCTTTTCATGTTTAATCATTTTATATAAATGGACTTACTTTAGTGTGATTTATTACTGGAGAGAGATAAAGTAATATGCATTGATACATTGTCATTTCAGTTAATCAAATTGCATATTTAAAAATCACTCTATACTGTAAGCAGTGCCCCAAAGTTTCTTCTTTACCTTTTAAACAAGTTGAAACAGTAGTTGACACAACACTCCCAGTCTCACCTCAAGTTACTCTGCTGTCCTTATTTTTCTGAAGAGGCGGGCAGCATCTGTTCTCTGAGGCCAACCTTTCAGCTGGCACTATTAGGCTCTGCCTTTCCTGGCGAGCTAACCATGCTCATGACCTGCAGTAAGTGAACTTTTCAGGAGATTGTTGAGATGCAGACCTCGCCAATGTGACTTCTCCAGCTACATGATCTCATATTGAACCTCCTTTGCCAGAACTGAGTATAATTCTGCAGACAGGAGTGGTAAAGACAATAATTTCTTCATTTCCTCTTTCTTTGGCTGGTGCCCCACAAATTGCCAGAAGAGGGCAGAATTGATCTCTAAAATTTGAGGTTAGAATATAAAAAAACACAGAGGCTAGTAAAAAATGTGTAGCAAGTCTGCTTATGGATAACCACAATGATTGCTTCTTAAGTCATGGTCTGGAAATTCTTTAGCTAACCATGCATTGTATCCTATGGAAACATTTAAAATGAATAAGTCTGTTTGGAGCAAGATGTGATTAATCTCCAATTCACCATTTAGCTTTATTTGGAGAAAAATCAACAATAAAATGGTAAATATGAGTGATCAGTTCCCTCTGAGTTATGCTCCCAGAATGTCTCAGATGTAGGGTTATAGTATGAAGGGAACTGTTTCATCACAAACTGACATACATCATGGTGAAGAGATTTGTGTGATGTGCCATGTGACTCATAAAGTGTCAAAACTGGATGAGTGGTGGTGGATATGTAAGTTGTGTGAAATACTTTAAATGCCTTTAAATCTTGATGTTGTGCAATAAATGCACATAAATGCTTGTCGTCAATGTTATTGTTCAAATGGAAATGTTGTCGACGTTGTTATTGTTCAAATGGGAATGTTGTCATTGTTGTTATTGTTCAAATGGGAATGTTGTCGTCGATGTTATTGTTCAAATGGGAATGTTGTCGTCGATATTATTGTTCAAATGGGAATGTTGTCGTTGTTGTTATTGCTCAAATGGGAATGTGTTTGCCATTGTTACTGTTCAAATTGGAATGTTGTCGTCATTGCTATTGTTCAAATGGGAATGTTGTCGTTGTTGTTATTGTTCCAATGGGAATGTTGTCATCATTGTTATTGTTCAAATGGGAATGTTGTCGTTCAAAAAGAGAGACAACTTGATTAGAAAGATCAGCTGCATAGACAAAGGTTACATCGTTGAACATTAAAGCTATTTACCTCATTTCAATTTGTTAAAATGATGAGAAGCATAATGATACATTTGGGATTTATTATTGAAATTGAAATGTTGTTATTGTTGTTATTCAAATGGGAATGTTGTTGTTATTCAAATGGAAAATTTTCAGAACTGTAGCTCAAAAAATACAGTGAGTTACAGGTGCTGAAGTAAAAAGTGTTACAACCACACCTGGTCTCCCCATATAATATAAATAGTAAATGAATGCAGCACTATTGTATTTGAAGATGTTTACTGTACAGTGTATGTACAGAGTAACTCAGTGAAGTGACAGAGTGAGAGCTTGATTGGACACTGGATTATTTTACCTTTTTTTCAGAGTAGGCCTATTTTACTGTTTGTCAAGGTGGCAACAGCAGCAGTCATCAAATAAAAGAAAGAGTGACAACAGGATTACAGTATAGGAGTAGTAGTTCCGCAGTATTTTGTGCGCACAGTGCGGGATAAACGTTTATGGTGAGTGCAACTCGGAGCGCCATACCAAATGAGGCAAAAGATGTTCCCTGACCGGGAATCGAACCCGGGCCGCGGCGGTGAGAGCGCCGAATCCTAACCACTAGACCACCAGGGAATATGGAGCTTTCTCAACAATGTGTGTTACAAAACTACACAGTGAACATAAGTGGTGTGTTTTGTTTATGGAAATTTAACGACACGTTTAAAACTGTAGCCTCATATACTTATACTGTGGTTAGGCTACAATCTAATAACTTTTCATATTGTAAAAAAAAGTTACATAACCATGCATGTTTGTTTGACTACATTGAGACACAGCGCCGGCCTTAGGCATAGGCTGTATAGGCGAATGCTAAGGGCGCCGTCATCCATAGGGGGCGCCGCAAATGGGGGGGGGGGAATCTAAATGTTTAACTTTGACTATTTTTACCAATACTATTACTACTATAATTTCAAAATATTACATAAGTCCACAACAACATAACTGCATCGCAAAGAACCTATTAAATAACGGAGAGGGCTTTTATCTGGGTTCCTCAATGGGTTCCTTATCAACCCCCCCTTCCCGGCTCGTTACACTTTACCTGCCTGCTCTGGTGGGAGTGGAAGGGGTGTGGGGGGGCCGCTGGTGCCCAGGGAAGGAAAAGAAGGAAGAAAGAGGAAGAAAAACGGGGAAAAGACAGAGGTACAGTAACGTTAATGTGATGAAATGGATGAAATGAATAGTTTATTGCATTGGTAGTTACCGTTGTTGGATGTTTCAGCATTTTATTTGATTCTTCTTTTTTTTGTATTTCAAAAAATGGGAAACTGAAGCACTCAGAGTAAACCTCTGCCAACACAGTGAGCACACAAGTACTTTTCACAGCAAGGAGAGGGCCCAGAATTACAACTAAACCACTCCTTGTTGCTCAGAGGCCACAGCGTTGGCTCTGAGACATGAAGTCCTATGTCGTATCCAGACACTGACCCACCGAAGATGAGGCCTTTAAACCTCTTCTGAAGCTGGGCCAGAATGACCCGGCGATGGTATTGGCAACAGATCTTAAGAACACCTTAATGCTTGTCCTCTTCTCTGATGTCTCCAGATGCTTCATTAGAATCTGAATTACTAATTTATTAAACTGTGGCTCCTTTATCAGCAGTTTCTCTTGGATAATCTTTTTAGTGCCCATCTTTTTGCACAAGTCTTTGCGCACCAGCTTGGTAATCTTTTTAATATGGTCGCCACTTGTCTTGAAACTGATGTCAGAGCCTGTGATCTCTGTTAAGAGCATATCATTCAGTGTCATGATGATGGTGTTGATGGAATCCTCAGGGAGTTGAACCCACCGATCTTTAAGAATGAGGCGAACAAGCTCTGTCACCAACAGTTGGCTCTGTTTTTCCAGCACTTCAACTGGTTTTGTTGGTTGTGGCTCACATGTAGCTTCATCACAGGCAGCTGGCTCATCAGTCATAGAAGCTGGTACTTCATCAACAACAAGTCTCTTAATCCTCTCCACAGCATCCACCACAAGGCCCGTATTTGTGCGATGCTGCTGCGACTGCTTGTGGAGCCAATCGTGCATCAGATTCACGAAACGGTCCAGTTCAGACTTAATCTCACCCTGGATGCGATACCGATGTCGTTCAGGTTCTAGATGGTAGAATACGATATCGGACAGGTGTGCAGCGACAGGATAACGTTCGTGGGTGGAGAGGGTAAAATAAATTTTTGTATAGAGGCATATCGCATCATTGGGCCGTCTTAAATTCACGTCTTCTGGTGGGATCAAGCTCTCCACCACATGTTCCACCTTGTGGAATAGATCTAAGAGTGGTCCATGTACATTAGGTGGTAGGAAGAGTTCATATTTTCTTCTCAGCCTTGCCACAGTTGTAAGTATTGACTCCTTGACAAATCTGTGGAACAAAATGGCCATGATTTTACTTCCCAATTTTTCCCACAGGAAGCTTTTGTCCTTTGATTCAGGCTGTCCATGAGTTATGCCGTTTGTTTGCGATTTAATTCTTGGAATCATAATTCCAACAATCTCTGCTGCTAATGCCTCGGTATCCTGGGATGTCCTGGACTCAAGCTGTTTGTATTCATCTTCAGAAATCCCATCTCCATCACAGACATCATTGGCAAGTTCATCCAGGATGTTCTTGACGTGTGTAGACACAAGGCTTTCATCAAACAAAACTTTTTTTGATCTATCCTCTTCCATTTTTGAGCTTTGTTGAAATTTCTTGTCTGCAAAATGTTGGAAGACTTTCTTCACATGTTGGACTATTTCCTTAAGTCTGGGGGTGACAGACTGTGAGAATAGAGACTCACTTTCTTCAAGAATTCATCCTTGAGAAGAAACGCAGAGCTCAGACTTCACCCTCTCGATCACTTCTATCACCAAAAGCTTTGTCATCTTCTTGGAGCTGCTGCAACAGAAAGCCTCTGGTACACCTATCGCCTTCCTGAAAGCCGTTGAAACAATTTCACCCAGAGCTTCAATGTCTTGATGTTCATTCATAACGATCACTCGTGAAATGTTAGACTCAGAGAAACGTCTAGTCAACAGGCATTGTTTAATCGCAAAATAAATGTCAACAGATAAAGTCGAAATTATTTCCAAACACATGCCTGTTAAGGTAGTTTCCATTTTTTGGTCATCACGCCCTGTTTTCAGATTGGCCCACTGTTCTAAGGTCAGCTTTTCCAAAATCACTTGGATGCGCTGACAAAGTGTCTCCCTTGCGCTCTCTGAAAGGGCCCAATCCAGCCTCGTTTCTCTTTCTGCTCTATACATAGTTTTGAATATTTGCTGTCACTGTTTGTGTTCTTGGGATGATGTGAGGTGAATATGTTAAGGTTGAAATTGAACTGAGCTGAAATAATAATAATAATAATAAATAAGATGGCTTTGAAGTTAGTCCTTTCATCTTGGATTGTGACCTTATGACGTTTATAATAATATAATACAGATGCTTGAAGTTAGTCCTTTCATCTTGGATTGCGCCCATATGAAGTCACGCGTTTCCGATGCGAATTTGATTGGCTCTTAGGCTAGGGGGGGCGGGATTACCGAGTTAGAAATCGTTGTGATGGAATTAGCGCAGGAGGGAAACAGGTGTGTGGGGCCAACAAACGAAGAAGTGATGGCGTTCCCGTGATTTTGGACTGGTGAACAGCCCTCTGAGTTTATTTTCAGTTATTGTCTACGTGTTTAAATGTTGACAAATGAATTGTCGCTGGAGTGCTGATTGAACGAAGCCGGCCCAGGGAAAACGAGCTGGAACAGAGCGGACATCGGATTAGCGCCGAAGCAAAGGAGCCACCTGTAAACTCAACTCACTTCATTCAGCCCTCAGCCTTTGAGCCAAACGCCAAACTAAATGTTTAACTTTGACTATTTTTACCAATACTATTACTACTATAACTTCAAAATATTACATAAGCCCACAACAACATAACTGCATAGCAAAGAGCCTATTAAATAACGGAGAGGGCTTTTATCTGGGTTCCTGACGCCCCCAACCCCCCCTTCCCGGCTCGTTACACTTTACCTGCCTGCTCTGGTGGGAGTGGAGGGGGTGTGGGGGGGGCCGCTGGTGCCCAGGGAAGGAAAAGAAGGAAGAAAGAGGAAGAAAAACGGGGAAAAGACAGAGGTACAGTAACGTTAATGTGATGAAATGGATGAAATGAATAGTTTATTGCATTGGTAGTTACTCTTGTTGGAGCAGAGCGTTACTTTTGGACGATAGTAACGTGGATTGCTAATCAATAAAGAGCTAGAGTTGACGTCAGTTTGCGTTACTCCCACCTTTAATACATCAGGGAAATTTGTAAAGTTAACGTTAGGCCTATTCAGGTGTTATTTTCACCTGTTGGCTGTGTCATACATTTTATTGACTATAGTCAATTAAAATGTTATTCCTTTTTCATCCCCTTTATAAGTAATACGTAGTTGTAAGCCTTTGGTTTATTTTGTTACGGTTTATA
Organism: Chaunax sp. Z400; assembly: GCA_037577475.1. NCBI lineage: Eukaryota > Metazoa > Chordata > Actinopteri > Lophiiformes > Chaunacidae > Chaunax > Chaunax sp. Z400. Next base: position 4,875,545 of record CM075199.1, read on the forward strand.
CAAGTGTTTTTGTTAAAGTTTACATCAGTGTCAACAACAATCAAACAAATAAACAATCAAATGGCAGTAAAAACCAGAGGTTTCTGTGATTTTTTTGTAATATAGTTACTGTGTGTTGTTATGTCTGCACTGGTTTCTTTAATATCTTATTTATGTCGTATTTATAATTAATTTGATCTCACTTGTTTTCTTGTTTACTGTTTTTTATTTAGTATGTAAATAGAGCCATATTTTGCCCAGGTGTGCTGACAGCAGTGAAGACATTAAAATGATTGCACAAACAAAAAAATATAAACTGCAACTATTTTTTGTTTGTGCAATAATTTTAATGTCTTCACTGGTTTCTTTAATATCTTACTTGTGCAATGCCTTATTTATATTATATTTGTAATATATTTTGTGGGTTATTTTCTATTTAAAAGAAAAGAAAATCTCAAAGACATACATGCAGTTTCTGTGTGAGTGCATGAAGATTGGTAGTAAAATTCTGATCCAAGGGGGGCGCCAGCTAAAATCTTTAGGGCACCAAATTGGTCAGGGCCAGCAGTGTTGAGACGCAAAGTCTTACCTGCAATTGAAATGATTATGATCACTTATTCTCTGGCTTTCACAGGGAGATAAGTTAGGCCATTGTGTTAATGTGATAAAATCTGGTACAACCTGATAGGACCCGCCCTGGGTGCGGCTTAAACAATTTAGTGCTTGTCGAGTCCAAGACTGGGACACTGAGGAACCAGGACGCACAGTCTGAACATGTGCGCTGGGAAGGTGGTTGCTATTTTTGTGTTGGGACTAGGTGTGATGTTTGTCTCACAAGGAGACCCGCTGGTAGGCGACCTATCCCTGATATGGAGGGAGACGCGGCTGCCCGGTGTTCCAGCTCTGGTCTGCATCATCGCCGGAGTTTGCCTCGCAGCGATGTGCTGGTTGTACAGGCTGCTCTTCTGTCCACTGGAGCTGCTCAGGGCGCCTGATAGTGTGGGATACATCGTTGAGGCCGGTCGCTCCAAAGCACAGGTGGCAAACGAAGTTCGTCGCAGGAGGAAAGTCGGAGATTTGCCTCCGGTCTATCCGAACGGCTGGTACCGAGTGCTGGACTCGCACCTGCTGGAGAGGGGCGAGGTTAAAAATATCTCTGTTCTAGGTATGATATGTTCTATTACCACCAATTATGAGTGGGAACAATTAAAAAACTAAGTGTCAGTAAAAGCCGAACAGCATGACCATCAGTCTACTATACATCAGATAAAGACAACAAATCACTGTATATATTAAAGAAGAAATGCTTTCTTACTGCATCTTATGATTGCATAAATTCACTTCTCTCTTGTTTATTCAGTCATAAACTTGGTATAAATATAATTTGATGCTTAGACTTGCTTAAAGAAAAACAGGTTGGCCTTTTTGCTGGTACTATACTTTGGCTTTTATTGTTCGGAGTGGGTAACAATCCTTGACTAGAGGGGCTCTCAGAGAGCACATCCTCCATGACCAGTAGTCCACTTTTCTATTGTATGCAAATTTGCATGTACAACCATTGTTTTTCTAAAAGTATTGCAGTTATGTACATAGTTGAAGTAACGACATCACCTCTTAATCATTACCTATGACCTATGACCTGATATCTGCAGAGACCCTGCACGTGCCTGCATTTTCTTTTTGTTAATAGGGCCAGAGCACTGAGGTGCCAGGGGCCATTTCGGCCCTTGGTGCAAGAAATCTATAGTTTTTGAGGGAATTTTTTATTAGTATGCTTTTCAAACACATTTTTAGGGGCTTTAGTTAATCAAGAACTCACGAAAATGGTCAGACTCATCAGAAGTGAGAAAAATTGCCATCTGGTGTAGGTTACAACCTGAGGTGTACTTTAACAAAGCCCTCCTAAATTAAACCAATCAAAATTAGCATTTGCTCAGTACAATCTTCCACCATAATGATGAAAAGTATCAAAAGTTTCCACAACAGAAAGGTGTGGCCATGGCGACAAGGAGAGTTTTGATGTCTCACCGTGATCCACCAAGGCTTCGTGATCCACCGCAGTCATATACACAGGCTTTGTGGAAATCAGTTCAGTAGTTAATGAAAATGGCGGAAAAATACCTAGCAATGGTAAAGAAAGTGGAAAAAAATTTAATTGAATCCTTCCAACAAGTTTAACCAGTCGAGACAAGCAAACCATCCAACCAACCAATGGACAGGTGAAAGCATAACCTCCTTTAGGTCATCATATTTGTCAGGTGCTTCCAAAAGGCGCTATTTCCCACAAACTTCAAAGTGTCAAACCGAGATCAGACACGTTCAGATACCGCAGCAGATATAACCTCAGATAGAGACAATCAGATGGGAACATCTCGACTCAGCAGTGGGACAAGCAGTGACAACACATTCCTCTGTTTACCTGAGCTGCACAGGTATTAATGTCATGTCATATTAAAATCCCCTAAATTAGATGAGAGCTATAGACACTCGTCATTTATTTGCCCCTATGTCACATCAAATGTATGGATAACTATAATCTCCATGTTTGCTTGACTGTGTTCAAGTGGTAAAAGACAGACAGAGATGAATTCTGATGTTTTCTCCAAGTCCTTGATTTAATTTAAGATTAAGAATTTAAGATTGATTTAAGATTGTATATATAGGCATATTTTGATATTGCGTATTCTGATTCAGTTTCTACATTCTAGGAGGTCCAATTGTTAATTTACTTAATTCATTTTATAGATGATTTATTTTCATTAAACCAAGATACCACATTTACAGTTCATTAGGTCTTATTTGCTACTAAGAGCTGTGGTACAACTCTAATATTTGCCACCTCACCTAGTCACTGTTGTCTCAGCTAGGAGTGCACTGAACTCGGTTGCCAGGATGAGAGATACAAGATCGTATTACAAAGTTTTTTGGTATTTAAACAATGGCGTTTGTGTAGGGATGAGGGTGCTTAGAAACTGTCTGTTTGAAGAGAGACTCGTTGTTTAAGGTCAGTCAAGTTTATAAAATGCTTCCTTTATTTGAAGGTGTCATGGAGGCGGATGTTGTGGTTACGAGACTTTTTACATAACTGCAGTAAAGATGCAACTAAGAATGATTTTTGAAGAATCATTTCTCGGCTATAAATGCCATTAAATTGTGAAATTATAGTTTCCCAAATCTTCCGATGTCTTAAAATTTCTTCCTTGCAGCCTTTTACTATTACAGATAATTAAGAGACGCATTACGTGGAAGGAAAAACCAAATGTTTAAGTTTGTTCACTTCATTTGTTCATGTAGATCATATACTATCCTCATAATTCAAACATTAAATGGATCCATTTTATGCAGGAATTTAAATCTAATTTACTCTTCATAGCTGTTTTCAGTATCATCATCTCATTAAAATCAGATCAGTCTCAGTAAAGTTTCTCATTATTCACGTTTGATTTAAAAGCACTCGCTGACTTCCTGTTTGCTTTGGCAATCTGACAATCAAACCTGCACCAGCTCTCTCCGTGATTTGATATAACAACTCCTCTCTGACGGCTTTGAAAGCTTTTGTTATATTTCTCTGTGGTCCTATGTAATATATACCTATGTCGTTTTTTATTAAGGCACATGATTTAAAAAATATAGACGTTTCACATTTTAGATGTGTTGATATCTGTTGGAGTGTTTGATCCGTCCCTCATCTCTCTTTGAGTTTGAGTTCAAAAAGGTTTCAAAGAGTGTGTTGGGCTTTCATGTCTCTTTCACGCCACCTGCCATAACAAACACTGTACGAAAGGTTTTATATCTGAGAAGATATCCACCAGTAAAAAGAGACACCTGCTCTGTCACAGCCATTCACGATGCAGATACATTTTTTTATCACCAATTAATTGACCAAACATTTTTTTCTAATTAAATTATTCCAAATTCAATCTTTTGAATATTCTTTGTTTTGTCAAAAATGTCCTCCATAGCAACTTCACAGAGGTCAGACTGACGTCTTCAGATTCGTTTGTGCAGCAAAGCCTCACATTTAAGACAAAATGTCATCAATGGATTACAGAAAATATCAATCGATGAAAAGAGATTCAGTCATTATTTATTTCAATTATTTTCCTGGTGATTGACAAATTAATGAATCGATTAAATGTTTCAGCACCAAATTTAGAACTACTTGTTAGGTTGTTCCAGAGCTTTTGATGGTGACCACAGTCTTCATCGGCAGATGCAGTGTTTGCTCTGTTGCCATGACGATTCTGTTGACGTTCAGTGTTGATAGTTTATAGTGATATGTATGAAATTGCAGTGACTGAAATGAAATGGACGGCATTTAAATAAGGCTTTTCTGTTCATTTCCTGCCTCATTCATCCGTTGACACACCACTGATGCCCCTACTGAACCAGTCCTGGATGACTAGTGAGTGGACCTGGAGGTTTTTTTGTTTTTTTTGTCAAATGATAAAGAATTCACATCAATGCCCGATATAATGCCTATTGAAGTTGGCTTATTTCAGATTGTTCTTACTGAGCACCAGTGTAGCAGATTATTCAAGTTCCTACACAGTTTTAAGTACGATATTGATCAATAGTTACAGATCGTTTGACCAGGAAGCCACAGCAGTGCACTGTGGAAAACCGTGAATATACAGATCCAGATCATTTGAATCCATGATGTCTATTATAGGCGGCACAGTGGCACAAGGTAGCACTGTTGCCTCACAGCAAGAAAGGTCCTGGGTTCAAGTCATGTATGCATTGCATGTTCTCCCTGTGTCTGCATGGGTTCCTCCCAGGTTCTCCGGCTTCCTCCCATAAAAACATGTAATATAGGTGAATTGGTGACTCTAAATTGACCGTAGGTGTGAATGTGAGTGTGAATGGTTGTTTGTCTTTCTATGTGGCCCTGCGATGAACTGGTGACTTGTCTGCCCAAAGTCAGCTGGGATAGGCTCCAGCCCCCCCCCCCGCGACCCTACACAGGATGAGCGCTTACAGAAAATGAATGAATAAATGAATGTGTATTAAATATGATGTAAACGTATTTTCCCTCTACATCCCTCTGGTCTCCTTTCTCCCCTTCTCATCCCTTTCAGCAGATGTTTTCCACCAGTCCTCTGACATTTTACTGTCCTAAATTCTGTTGACCCAAATCTAAACTTTGCTTCCATCAGGATCTATCAAATTCTGCTGAGCTTGTCTTTCCCCCTGTGCTCTTCTCACACATTAGTGTGTGTTCAGAGTGGTTCAGCTCTGCCCCACAACACTTTGGGGACAACAGCGCAGTGCTGCGTCACCCCTTATTTGGAAGCCCCTCATTTTGGATTTCTCAGAATTTTTACTGGATATCCTGACCAGGCACCACTGCCTCTTACTCTCACGCAAAGTCACCGATCCTGTGCTAATCTGGGAGCAATCTATATGTCAGCCAAATGTCAAATACACTAAATACAGTAGGCAGAGACCTCAAACATGTGGTGTCTGACAGGGCACCAGAACTACTGTACTGTGTTTGTAATCTATCCCTGGAACCTAATCAGAGCAGGCTTTAAACAGTGACATTCAAAGTACCACTATGTGGATGTGTGTCTTGGATTCATGCGTACTGTTTTTTTGTTTTTGTTTTTTGTTTTGTTTTGTTTTGTTTTGTTTTTATTTCTGCTGGGGCCTCTTGCCAGGTCATCATTGTAAATGAGAAGCTGTTCTCAATTGATTTTCCTGGTAAAATAAAGGTAAAATAAATCAAAATAAATGTGTAAAATTTGAAATTGTAGGATTTTGGTACCTTCACTGTAATTATGTCATGGTGGCACAGTTAGCACTGTTGACTCACAGATAGAAGATCCTGGGTTTAATTCCCCTTCTGCGTGGAGTTTGCATGTTCTTGTGAATTTCCCCCATCAAAACATGTATGTTAAATTAATGGACTTTTCACAGCAGCCATATTGACCTGAAATAACAAGTAAATACATGTTTAATTATTGCAAATAAATGATATTCCAGATTATGTTTAGTACAATAGAGGCTGTGCAGAAAGCCAACATGCACAGTGCCCTGATCTGAAATGAAGAGAACCTTAATTATTATCAGTGGAAAATGGAATCAAGAAGTTTGATTGCATGTGACAACAAAAAGCTTCTTTTCTTCTCTATTTTCTAAAACAAAAAGCACTCTAATCTGAGATAACGTCTAAATAAGAGTTTTTCAGTTTCTTTGTTTATTTCAAAATAATGTTTTCAAGGCCAGTTGGTCTGTGGCAGCCATCAGCTACTTTTATTCATAGACAAAAAGGGAATCTAAGGAAACGGAGGATGTAGACCACAGGGGTTGGGGAGCTGGTGCGAGGGCAGGATGCTAGTAGACCCACAGGGTGCAAAAATGAATTGAAATGAAAAATGCGCCGATGGGGATTTTGGGACATGTTGAAACTGATCAAGTAAATGGCAAAGGTGGGGGAAAGCAAAGACAGGAAGTGCAAAGTAAAATATGACACATGAGGATGAAGCCTTCACAAATAAAACAGGACAATATGTATAAAGCTTTTTTACATACTTAAATTAACATGTGTGTCCACATCCTATACATTTCATTAAATGTCTGCTGTTTTCTGAAGGGGCAGCTCCTTCCTTACGTGTTTTCTTGTCCATCATCTACTGTAGGTGAGCAGGTAGCGGTGTTTCGTGGCCATAATGGGAAGGCCTATGTGGTGGATGCCTACTGCCCTCACCTGGGTGCTAACCTGGCTGTGGGAGGACGGGTGGTGGGAAGCTGCATAGAGTGCCCGTTTCATGGATGGCAGTTTCAGGGGAATGATGGCAAGTGTGTGAAGATACCCTATGCAGACAAAGGTATGAAATTAAGGTGGTGTCCAAAGACTTTTATTGTAACTAAAGCACTACTTATGATATTACCACATTATAATTTAAGAAACAAAATATTTCCATTCACTCGTGTTTTTAATGTTTACCACTGCTTCTAAAAAAGAAAGACTCAAAGATTACAGCCTGTTTTTTCTTTTGACTGGAACAAATAAGATATTGATTTTATGTATCGATGTTATTCTAAAAACCTCACCTGGAAGCCCTGAGAGGTAATACCCATTATCAGCCACAGGGCGGTGGAGCACACCTTTTATCCATTCTCTTTAACCTACACACACAAGGGGAACATGCAAACTCCTCTCACAAAGGGCCCAGATATGGATTCGAACCCACAAAATCTTGCTGACAAAGCATTACCATGGATCCCAACTGCTTTTCATGGCAAGAACCGTAATCCTCAGCCTCTGATTGGTTGCTTGTGTTGGTTGGATTGGTTCAGTTTTGTCATGAGGAGTGATATCAGTCCAAGTCAGGGTAAACTAATCAGAATTAGCGAACAATTTTTTTCACCTATCTTTTTTTTTCACCAGGTGAATCAAAAGTTACTTGACAAATGATCCTGGAAAAAAATTGTATTTTTTTTCACTTGGCTTTTTAAAAAAAATTTAATTTCAAAGGTGAACAAAAATTAAGGAACTTAGAAAGAGGTCAAACCTTTTTTTTTTTTTTTTTTTTTACATTATAAGACATAAACACTGAAGAGACAACTATTTAGATCACACTTACCTCCCAGGACTTCTATAGATGAGCAAAATACAAAGTTTGTCCTGAGTTTGGTTCTGCAGGATGTTGTGTGGCAGTTGTCTAATGTTACACTCTGTCACATTAATCAACATTTTGGCCTGTGCTGGTGCAAAGATTAAAAAATAAATAAATAAATAAAAATTAAAAACGAGCCAACGGTGATGCTCGCAGAAGTTTTGCAGAATGTGAATATTTATAGCAGATCTGGATATATTTTGTTGAAATATGGATAATAATTTGTGTACATAGTTGACATTATATATGTTCACTAAAGTGACTGATTGAGATTTGGGTTTCATCTGTCATTCAGTGCCTGAGTTTGCCAAAATCCGCCGCTGGCCCAGCTGTGAGGTCAACAGCCAGATCTTGGTTTGGTTTCACTGTGATGGAGAGGATCCTCAGTGGTCCGTCCCAGAGCAGGAGGAAATTACAAAGGGCGAATGGGTCTTTAGGGGGAGAACTGAACATTTTATCAATGCTCACATACAGGTAGGTGCATGTATGTGTGTGCAAATTTGTTTATGCTACACAGCCTAGTTTGTTTGAGGAGAAAATCCACTATCTATATGGATTATAAATTCAGTAACAGAGAAGGTTGTGAACCTTTTAACACAGTCACAAGAACATGGTGACCTCTCCTCCCTATAGGAGATTCCTGAAAATGCAGCAGACATCGCTCACCTTGATCACCTACACACACCGTGCATCGCTAGCGGAGTAGATCTGCGGTACATCAACAGCAAAACATGGGAATTTTTGCGGCATGGCTGGAAGGTAAGGATTTTTCAATCCCAAAAAATATTTTGATGGTGCCCCTACAATGCTCAAAGTTTCAGGGATGCCATTTCCAAGAGTGCTGATTTAGAAAAAAGTACTGGTTTGTTTCTACAACCAGATTGCTGGGTTGATTATGCTGAGTCATAGTTCTGACTTGTTTGGGCTGCTGGTTAATTAATTTTCCTGCTCATCCATTGTTGACCTTTCTTTTTATTCAGGGTATATGACTGGGTATATGAGTGTGTGGCCTGATGAACAGTTTAAGAGAGGAGTTAACTGAATGGCAGCTCGACATATTATGTGTGTGTGTGTTGGGGGGATATTGTATTGTTTTTTTAAATAATTTTGATTCATGCATATATATTCCCTTAAGACTGCAATAAACCCTCCTACAGTCTGAAAAAAAGTTTTACACTGTTTTTTTTTACCTCCACCAAGGAGGTTATGTTTTCACTGTGTCCGTTTTTTTGTTGGTTTGTCAGCAGTATTTCATGAAAACTGCAGAACAAATTTCCTCAAAACTTGGTAGCAGGATGGGTCTTAGCCCAGAACAGACCTCATTAAAATTTGGTGCAGATCCAGATAAAGGGGCAGATCCAGGATTTATTTTTTTCATTTTCTCCAACAGTGCAAGATTGGAATGTATTTTTTTTTGTTTCTCAGGGAATTATGTACATATGTATGTATTTATGGCTGGATCTTGATTAGAATAAAATCAGGCATATTTAGGAGACTGGTGTCTGTAACTTTATGCAAGTTGATGCAGATCCAAATAGAAATGTGATTTTAAAATGTTTTCATAGGGGCCAGTCAGCTCTGAGTTTAAGAGGACTGTTGGCTGTGGGCGGAGGCATTCACTCTACTGAGTGCTATTGTAGTTTATTGTTTTTGTGAAATGAACTTGAAGTGTAACTCCTTTAGCCAGAAATGTGAATGAACAACCCACCATTTGGTTAAATGTTTAAATCTAGCACGGGTCAAAGAAGCCCAACACTTTTTCTAGCAACACAAAGCTAGTTTTTGGGTTATGTTTTAACCCAGCAGTTCTTTGACTATACAGAATACATTTACTTTGAAGGATTCACTATTATTGAACTGTGTATTTCTGTACGTGTGTTTGTTAAAGGTTCAATGGGGACCAGAGTCAGAGCCCAACCAGCATTGCTCTCAGATGTTGGTGAAACATTTCTTCACTGTGTTTGGAGTCCACTGTTCTCTGCTGGATATTGAAGTTGTAGCCAGACAGGTACAGTTCAAGGATCATAGTTTCCTTTGATTGATTGGTAAATTATATTGATAACCAATCATCTAATCAGCAATTCTAGGAAAATGAAACTGGATTTCAATCACATGACTATGATTTTATTACACACCAATATCTACTGTACCTCAGCGCAACTTGTTTTAAATGGCTGATAAATTACATTTAGATGAAACCTTATCATGGCGTCTGGCTATTTTGAAGATACAACAGCTGATTTATCTTTTTATTAAAACAGCACAGAGCCTTATTGTAAAACCAGCAGTCTGATGCAAAAACCGCTAGTCTTTAGTTGTGCTTTAACATTAGCACCTGCTGTCTCACCAAGTGTAGTGAATCACATCGGATGAATAAGTATACCCTGAAAGCACTAATCTCACTAGTTTAACCAGTTGCATGGGGAGCAGGATCCTAAGAGACCCTCGCAGGCCGGAGTGGGGCCGTCAGCAGCATTATCATCGGATGAGCATGGGATGATTTTAAACACATGGAATTAAATACATAAAACATGGGCTTCTCCAATAAATCATAGGCATCTGATCAACAACTGTTGCCTTTTAAGCATTAAAATCGCTGTATGCTGACGTTAAATGATGCAAAATATATTTGATTACTTCCTTAATCGATGTAAATCCCAGAATAGGCATATAAATGTTCTGGTTATACATATCACTGTATATATTTTCCATATGAATATCCAGGCTGCAGTTCTCATACATGTGTCTGTGTTTCAGGTGGGTCCAGGTCTGGTGTTTCTGCTGTTTAACAACAGTGTCTTGGGCCGAGGTGTTATCATGCACTGTGTGACTCCAGTAGAGCCTCTGCTGCAGTGTGTCTCCCACACCATATTTTACCAGTCCAATATCCTACCTCTGGTGCCCAAAATGATCCTCAGAGGAGAGAGCATTCAGGTGCAGCACACACGTACCTTCCATCACTGTGAGACAGTCCTGTGTTGTCTGCATGCGTTGTGAAATGTACAGTATTGCTTGCAGTGGTAAAACCCACAGAATGATCACTAATCATCTGAACTGCTTGAATACTGTACATAATCCATTTAGAGTACCGTATGTGTTACTGGCAATTTATGATTCAGAGTAGCTCTGATGTGTGCATTTGCCTCCCACTCTGTCTTCGGTTCAACTTGCCTTCTCATCGTCACCAGAAGTAACACCACACAGTCACAGAAAAGGTGTAAATAGCCCCCATTAAACTCGATAATTACTGTGTGGTGAAGTGGGAAAAAACAAACACTGATGTAACAAAGATGAGAAATGAAGTTGACTGAAAAGATGTAAACGTAATTGAGTAAGATCCCCACTGAAAATGGATAATTTTAGAATTGAATCCCCCAAAATGCAACACCAAGGTCCTCTATAGGTGATGACTTACAACATGACTGATGCCTCTATGAAGATTTAGATTCTGACACCAAAACACCAGCATTTCTTTGTACCTTTGACAAACACAAGCACTTACTCCCACACAAAAAAATCATTTACCAAAAAAAAGCCAAATGTCTTCAAACATAAATGATTTCATTTGACTAATGACTTTACCTGAACTAAAGAAGTGGTCATAGATCCAAAGTCTATATTTTACATGTGTTAGACAGAGGGCGTGCTTTATGTGGTTTTGGCAGAGGAGGTGATTCCCACGTTGTCTCCTCCATCTCTCGGCTGGCTGGACTTCACTCTCTGAGACAACAGGGATGACTCCCACACGGTCAGGCACTTAGTGCATCATACTCCACGTTCTTCTGAGAGGTGCACATAAAGGCTGATTTGAGGTCAGTTCTCAGGCTGTCTTGCCTTCAAGGCGTTGTTGGCCAGCTCCACCTGGTTCGACACACCATCCGCCTCCTCCTGCAGTGCTTCTTGGTCAGCTTTTCTATTTGCCAGAGCCTCAGTCTTGGCTTCAAACTCAGCTTGGATGTCGTCTCTCCGTCTCATCACAGCCTTCCTAAACCGAGGCCGGACAATCCTACGCATGTCTGATTAGCTCGCTGTGTTCACAAGTTCGATTTAAACTAACTCTGGTATGATTGCTCTGTTAGTCTGGTTCAGTTGAAAAGGTGTGAACACCTTCGCCTGAACCTTGGTGCGCACCAAACAAGCAAACCGAGACCCATCTGTTCAGGGGGGTCTAGGTCCGCTTCCAAACGAACCCTGGTGTGGTTTGACTGAAACATGAACGCAGCATGAACCAAAGACCAAATACAGGATGTGAACCGCCGTCTCCTTTCAGCACACCTTCATTTGTGTCAGCAACAGACTGTTTTAACTCCTTTACACCACGATACCACGATAGAAACACAAACCCAACGAGCACATTTAGCCCAGCACACATCATTGTTTTGAAAGGTTCTGTAGCACAATATACGTCATAAAAGCTGTCCAGTCAGTTTTTGACCTTATTCCTTTTGTTCTGTATCTGTTTGTTCGATGTTAAAAAGGCCAGTTTGAATGTTAAGTGAACCAGAACTGAAAATGTTTTTAAAAATATCTTTGAAATTTCTGCTTTGTTCTGAACCAAAGTACAAGGGAACACACCCTCAAAGAAAATGTAAAATCATGGGGTCCGCCCCTTAATCCAGGGCCGCACCATATTTTAACGGGCTCTGTCCTCCACCCTATCCTTCCACTAAGTGTTGTGGAAATCCATCAATAGTTCCAGCATAATCCTGTTAACAAATAAACAAACTGACCAACAAACAAATCTACAAGAATGAAAACATAACCTAAAACATAGAAAATGATCAAGTTTGATTTAAATCAGGAACAACCAGATGACCTTAAGAAGAACCAGAGTGACCAGGTTTCAACAGTCTGCACTGCAGAAATATTTAGGTCTGTACCAACAAATATTCAAGTTTGACATCCAGCCCCAGTGTTCAGATACATTTCATCAGTGCCTTTCATTTTATACAATCCTCTAATTGATTGAAATTACAGAAAAGGAATGATTCCAGATGATTGCATTCAGGCGTTCTGCCATTTTGTTTGTCCATGTGGCATTAACACAAAGAGACACCACTGCGAGAGGTGGAGACGGAAATGCCATTTCTCAGCAGGTGATGGAGTATCTGTGGAGCGACATTTAATTAAACACATCCCCCACAGAAATCCCTCATGATAAATCACAATAAGTCGCTGCAGTGAGATAGTACAAAATACTTTTTGTCCTTTTGGCTATTTATTAATTCTAAGTCCTGTCAAAGTAAACGTCTCTTCCTTCCTGTTTGATCATCAAGTGCTCTGAGGAAGTAAAGGACGATAGAGGAAGGGCAGAGCGCGATAACAAATCTGTTTCTCATGGACTCAAGGCTGTAAAACAAACCTATAATATGATATTGTTTTTTTGTGATCAATGTTTGTATTGAAAGAAAGGTATATGTGATCATAGATGGCAGAATCTTAGTGAGATCTTCCCAAACCACAATATCATCAGAGATTTAAAAGAAAAGTCATGTAAAAATTAATAAAAACAGGATACATAAAAAAAGAATGACTATAAACATTCAAAAGTCATGGGTACAGATATAGAACTGCTGCAGCAACAATATTTTCTGTTAAATAACCATAATGTAAACACATACATATAAATGGCACATAGTACTAAATTTGATTGAGATTCTCTAAGAACTGAAATGGTTTTGCCCTATTGGCCACAGTGTTGGCTTTAGCCCTGTTAATCATGGCAGTGGATCTTTCCAGAATACAGATGTTCATGAAAAAAACATAACCAACTTCTCTTCATGTCAATAATGCGTTCCAACCAATTCTTAATAATAATAATAATTTTTTTAGCAGCAGTAGAAGCTGCTAGTATTATCTTTATCTCATGGGTTGTTAATTATATGTTTGAATTATGGCCGATAAGAAAAAGGAGAGGACAACATGGGAGAGGTTTGTAAAGGTATAGTCACCTTTAATAGAACACTGAGAGCACAAATCATTATCAGCTATTTTCAGTTTAATTTTTGTTGAATTTCTTAATATCAGTTCATATGAATTTCTAATAATTGAGTCTCCTGTTTTCTTTTTGTGTCTAGTTTGAGCGAGACGTGATGATCTGGAATAATAAGAAGTACATCTCTAAACCTCTCCTCGTGAAGGAAGATTCAGCCATACTGAAGCACCGACGCTGGTTCAGTCAGTTCTACAGCAAGAACAGCCCCCGGCTGCAGTACCAGCGGGACAGCTTGGACTTCTGACCTCCCTGAACTCAAGGTGTCAGGTCAGGGTTGACATTAATCAAAGGCCTCAGAGGACGGAGTGCAGGATTGTTGTTTTTTTTATCTGTCAGGTAGAATAAATTAAAAGAGAGAAGGAGACCTGAATTGTTTGTGGGATTGGGTTAGGCGTTCTTTTGAAAGCCTGACCTTAATATTAAACCTGACTTCCTGGTTCGAAATGCCTACAGCTTTAAGTGCCTATGACTATCAGGTTTCCTGGTTGAAGAGAGATTATTTTTTATTATTCTTTTTATGTATGACTTCTTGCATGTTTGGTATGAGTTGATATAAACCACCTGTCTTTAGTTTGAGCTCATTTAAAAGGACCCTTCTGCAGTATGTCTCACATCGCTGTTATCTGGTGTTTGGGAGTGTCTTTCTCACTTTATCTGGGTGAGAAATTATTAATCTGGCCTTGGAAACAGTAAGTTTAAATGGTTCATGTGTAATCAAACTGGGCAATGCCTCAGGTGCGGGTGTACTGTTTGATTTTTGATTGATATCTCTAGTTACTTAACAGTCTGCTGATAGTGGTAGTCCAGTAGCAGCAGTGTGCAATGACAACTTAAAGGTCCTCACAACTTAATTTTTTACTGTTAGTATTTTGTCATAGTATGACCGGGACTGACATGATCAGCACCGTTACCCTGTCTTTAGCTTGTAGAGCAGCTACGTCCACATCCGAACTCCTCTAAAAAAATGTTGAAACCAGGAAAACTTAAGTCAGGTTGAGTGATATTTCCTGCTGCTGCTCAGGTCAGTGCTGCTCTATCAGGTGATCTGACATAGAAACAACCACATGCTTTTAATGTGGACTAAAGAAATACCTCAGCAGCACAGATGGATTAACTATTCTTTGTAAAGGAAAGGCTACAGCACTATTTGACGCAGCATGATTAACCTTTAGAAGTGTCGATAAGTTGGTAGGTCAAACAAAGCTTGACTGTTTTCCCTGCTGTCAGTCTTTATGCTATAAGCTTTAATACACCTACAGTCTCATGCCACTAAGGCTATATTCACATTGCAAGTGTATTGCTCAGAGTTGTATTTTTTAATTTTGGATGTTCAGATTATTGTCTAAATATGGCCAACATCAGATTTCATTTTGAACTGGTGTCAGTGCTAAACCGACCCACATGTGCACATCACGCCCAGCGTGTTGTAAAGTTAACACGGAGACCATTCAAGTCAGTATTTACATTTTCATTTATAAGTTCATGTGCAGCGGAGGCCAGAAAATTTGTTAGCAGATGATAAGGAGGACGAGAAGAAAGAGATTTTTGATTATGGCTTTTCATGAGGCTTTAGCCCCTTTCACACAGAGATCGCACAACAGCGCCGCAACAAAGTCCCTTCTCTACAATGCCTTTTGTTTGTTTACACTGTACAAGACAGTGGTGGAAAAACGCTGGTATGGTGTGCATGCACGACATACACTGTGAACGCACACATGTTGTGACGCCTTGGCTGATCCAGTTTGAACGCACCGAAGGGGTCACAGAGAAGGGAATTCATTTTGGTGCGGTTGCGCAATGCCTGTCTGAAAGTGATTACTGATTAGCCAGAGTGGTGGAATCATGATGAAAATTGTTTCATAGAAACAGATTTCACCACATATTTTATATCTGATTGGTAAATGTCGATCTAGAGAGACGTAAAAGTCTCATGATCCAAATATGACTGTTGAGGTCACATTGCAATTCATCAGACCTGGTTCTGATTTGGGACCACATATGATAGTGGACTGAATCAGAATTGAAATGATCAGATTCCATGAGATTCGTGCTCTTCACACTGTCTTGAGTCACATATGAGCCACTTTGTGCCTGCAGTGTGAACGTAGCTTTAGATCATGAGGCACAAATGGGAAAAAAAAAATGACAAAGTGGCCCTTTGGTAAATTAAATTAAACATTCCCTTCATGTTAACCTATTCAGAGAGTTAAATAAAGAAAAGAATTCAAAAGTAATTCAATTTTACACTTATTGATTCACATTGTGTTTTTTGGTTGTTGTTGTTGTTGTTGTTGTTTTATTACAGCTGCACATTGAAAACCATTATTTAGAGTCGGTCTTCACTTAATTTCACGTCTGATCATTTAATCGTGTTGCTTTTGATACATACGTGTGTGTTCTCTTTACAGCTGTATCAGATCTACATGGATGACAGTGATATGCAGTTTCTTTTTATTTATTTACTCCTGGTGCAGGTTGTCAACTTGTTACTGACTTAATTACTGACTGCAGTGCCGCGAGGCTTTATTAAAACCGTTCTGTGCCTGCTCGAAAATGTAACAAATGTATAAAAGCAATAATTTTGGGTTGCCTGCGGCGACGGGTTTGGGTGTGTGGGAATGCTTTGTAGTGTTTCTGTTAGAAATATCAGATTTAGAGAAGGCAGAAGATACATGCAAATAACCAAGAATGTTAAAAAGCACAGTGCTTCTTTATGAATATCAGATGAACTTCTCTCTTATGTTCTTCTACGTAGGAAAATGTATTTTTGTAAGTGTCTAATCTACAGATGTAGGGTAATGTTTATTCAAATGTGCAGAATAAATCTGTCTGCTCGCCTCTAATGTGTTTGCTCATGCAATTCTGAACTGGCAAAAGCTTTCCGTTGCACTGAATACATTAGCGTGTTAAACTGAGTGGAATCGTGAAATGTTCACTGTACTACTTGGCCAGTGGCACTTCTCTCAGGCTCATATTATTGCTTTGCACTCTTTAACTTTGAATGTGCTTATCTTATCTGGCCTTACGGTGAGAGATGACTGTGTTGCCTTTGTTATAAATAAGCATTACATCAACAGTTGGCTCACTTGAGCTTTGTCCAGTAGTAAGTAGACTTAGTGCAATGAGGAAGCATGTGTTAGTGCTGTGTTAAGGAGCAGACAGGAAAAAAGGAAAAAATGTTTTGGATTTGAAGTGATGGCAGAGACACAAGTCCTCGATTCGGAGGAGGAAGGTGAAGAAGAAAAGCACCTGTCAGCTCCAGGAGAGACTTATGGTAGAGGTTTATACACACCGAGGGGAGAAGATCATGCAGATGAGAGCAGCTCAGCCATGCAGCCTCTGCTCCAACACAAATATCAGGACAGCCGTGGTGAAAATCACAAAGCAGACACGCACACAGCGACAGCTGGCACCGACCGAGAGACATCTGTTCCACAAGAGCTGGAATTGGCTGCCAGGGATCAGCGAGACCGCACTGGAAGTGTCAGGAGCTTGTGCAGCAGCAGCAGCAGCAGCCGCCGCGAGTGTCCAATCTGCAGCGAGCAGTTTGACACACACGGAGATCACCGCATCACCTTACTCAACTGTGACCACACACTGTGCCACAACTGTACAGCTGGCATCATGAGGCGGGCCAAGGACCCGGGCAGGCTGCGGTGCCCCTTCTGTCGACAGACCACCCCGTTCCCACAGTGGGAGATCAGAAGGTTGCAGGAGGAGTCGTACAGTGGGGGCGTTTATGAGGCCGGACCGGCCCTCACTATCGGTCCTGGCCCTGAGCTTCAGGCCGTCCCAGTGAGGAGGCTGGAGAGGCAGCAGGAGGCGCAGACACACACAAACACACGCAGGTGCTGCGTCTACCCTTCCTGCTTTGTCAGAGGGTTAAGACTGATGCGACTCCACTCCCTCTGCTTCTCATTCACCGTCCTCCTGCTGCTATTCCTGATCTGCTGGGCTGCTTTCTGTATATTCATTCCTCTTATAATCCTGTCCAAACTCTTTGGTAATGCTTAATTTGTCTCCCATTCAACCAAGAACAAACAATACAGCATTGAGGCCTTTATTTGATGTTTCTGCAACATGGAATATGTATTTATGCCTCTATTCTATCCATCTTATTTCTTATATTTCATTCACATAACCTGATTATTTCAGACTCTGTGTACCTGAGTCTGTCACTGTAGATACTGAAATTGGAAAAGGTTCAATTTGAAGTTGCCAAACGCTAAATTGAATCCTAAATTGACTTGCACATGAAGACGTAGTTTCCAGAATTGTAAATGTATTAAATAAAGTAATTCAGTACCAAGGACTTCATCATACAACATGTCTAAATTATATGTAATACTGATAAGTCTCCCATCAGTTTGACTTTAGTTTCTGTGGAGCGTGCTGCAGCTTTATTTGGTGCTGTGGATAAATGGAGGTTAAACTCTTCACATCTGTTGGGGTCTTGCATCGACCTACTTCTCATTAGAGCAGCTCAGACGCTCTCTGCTGTTACTGCTGCATATTATTAGCAACAAAGGCCCACCTTGATCTCCATTCATAGCACACATGATGGCCCTGCAACTGAATCCTTTTTAATCCAACGTATTCATTCAAAAAGAGGAACAGACAGAGCAATGATGAAAGCAGGAAGTAAATCTCCTGTTGGTTTCGTCAGGTTTTTGTTTAGTTGATAAAGCACTAGCACCTTTAAGTTCATTACTATTAAATCTATGACATATACATCATAAACCTGATTTTTGTTTGACTCATTTTCTGGTTGTTAGCAGAATATGTCAACATTTTGTCTTGTCCAGATTCAGCTTAGGGCGGTTTGGATAACGCCTAACATTGTTTGAATCCATTCAGGAAACTATTCAGTCAATCCCCCAAAATTCCCCGTGTGCTTCTCTAATGTTTATTATCAAATCCAAGTTGTCAAAGGAAAAGATGCTTAAAATACTATTGAAATATAAGACTAAGATTTAGCTTTAAAGCCACACATCAATATTTTTTATATCAACAATGGAATAAATGACTTTGTTTAATGTCAAAGAAAATAACTCTGCAACTTTCCAGCAATTTCCACAACTCCCATCAACCCAGTTTCTGGCAGCAGGCGGCTGTTTCCAACTAAAAACCTTGGATAGACCCACTGTGCTCTACCTGCTGAGCACCAAATGGCAAAATATCAGGAGAACATAATTAAACATCTGGTGGCTCAGGAGCCAGGAGAGTGAATGTTGGGCCCACATTAATGAGGACAGAACCATTAATCATAGTGACAAATGGATCATTTGATCATTTGTGTTTGCTTAGTGTGTTAATTATTTCATATTCTCACAGTCACAACTTTTAGAGCAGGCATCTTGTTTTTAGGCAGTGGAATGGTGCAGTGGAATGGTGCAGTGGTTAGCACCGTCACCTCAAAGGTTCTGGGTTCTAATTCAGACCTGGGGCGTTTCTATGTGGAGTCTGAGTTCCTCAGGTGCTCCGGCCTCCTCACACAGTCCAAAGACAAACAACTTAGGAGGATTGGTGTCCCAATGTCAACGGGGATAGGCTGCAGCCCCCCATGAAGAAAACAACAACAACAACAATAATAATAATAATAACCAGACCACCTGTCCCACCTCAGTTCCTTTTCCACTGAGCCCAAAGAACATGCCAGAAACCTTGGTATCATCATTGATGACAACCTTAATTTTCAATGCCATATCAATAACATCACTAGGCTTTCGAAGCTTTCTGTCAAACTCAGACGCTGAGAAACTGGTCCATGCATTCCTCACAAGCAGATTAGAATATTGCAATAGTGTCTTTTCTGGACTCCAGAAAACGATAGCAGCTTATCCAGAATGCTGCTGCACGCATTCTAACCCAGCTGGCTTCCAATTCACGCCAGAATTGATTTTAAAATAATCCTTTTAACTTTGTATAAACCACTGAATGGCCCTGAATGGCTCCAAACCACACCAAAGAACTGCTTGTGTCTTATGAGCCTAAAAGAAGCCTAAAATCATCAGCCAGTGGTCTCCTTGTTGTCCTGCGCATAAGTTCTAAAGCAGGTGAAGCAACATTCAGTTATTACACTCCAAACAGGTGGAATGCCCTTCCAAACAGTGTCAGAAATGACCCAACACTCATTTCTTTTAAAAGCAGACTTAAAACATTTCTTTTTACTGCTGTTTTTTTACTAGTGCAACTGCCATGTATTGTCTGCTTCTGCTTTTAATATCTATATAAATATAAATATAAATAATATAATATAAATCTCTGTGGTTCTGTGTTTGTCTTCTGTCTGTCCATTTTATGCTCATATTTGCTTTTGTTTTTAATGTTGTGATACATGTATTGCTATTGTGAAGCACATTGTGTTGCTTCTTTGTATGAAATGTGCTCCATAAATAAATCTTTTTCATCTTCTTCTAATGTTTATTTATATAGCACAAAGTTACAAAGTGCTTTACATGGTAAAGCCAGAATATGAAGGCAATTCAAGACAAATAAAGCAAAATCAGGCAGCTTGGACATAAAACATGAATAAACATAAATAGTAATGTAAAGAACAATAATATATGACATGAATACAATAAAATGGAGTGCTGGAGTTAATAAAAAGCTTTTTTAAACAGGCAAGGACATCATACAATAATATGAAAAGACAAGTCAAAGGCACTTAATGGATTGATGAATAGGTTACACACACACACGTCTATTCCACACATTTTACATCTACATAATAAATTATAGTTACCACATTTAAAAACAGCATCATCATAGCATCTTTAAAACCTGTGTGGAAAACATCAGGAAAACATGCCCGTCTGTTTTCCTGAGATCCAACCTTACTTCTCTCCTGACTCGATGGACTGTCTCAATTACTGAAGCACAAATTTGGAGCTGACTTGCCTCTCGAATGTGAACCCAAAAATCGATGCATATTGATCAGGCCTGCTGCAACCCCCCACAAGGCTTTGCGCCTTGTTAGGTGCAGGAGTCTGAGGTCTGGAAGAGTCTTTGTGTTCACTGCAGCATTAATACGTCAGCTGAGCACCGGGACAAGTAAGCAAGCAAGCACAGAGGGTACTCACACATCTATAATTTATGTTAGGACTTCACGCTACATGAGAAACACATCAGACAGGCAGGCATCCATCTGCAGATGACTCATTGAGGCAATCCATTTCCATGACTTCATCAGCACTGTTTATGCCAAAGCACTGGTGGTGCATGACCTGCTTTACTCTTGCTTCAATCAGGTAATGTGGGCAGTGAAGTCCAACAACTATGGACACGAGCCCCGTGCAAAATATTGCTTGATGCATTTACATGACTCTCGCATATGATTTATGGGACACCTCTTCACACCATTCAGCTTGGACATGTTGAGATCAGAGCAGTTTGTGCAGCGAAAAACAATCTCATCGTCTGCAAAGAGCAACACGAGGAGCTGAAGGCATGCAGTTTGCAGACAAACGCCCCGCTGTCACGCTAAGCGCTAACGCATGTGGGAGTTCAAGTGTGACAATCTCCGTATGTTCTTTTCTCTCCTTCTTTCCTTCGCTCCCACTTTGTTTGTGTTTCATACATGGGGGATTCTTGTTTTATCTTTGTTAAAAAATTCAAGTCCCGATTATGCCCGCAGATTTCACCACCATAAAGAACCTTTTTAGTGGTTTGAAAGTCCCTCAAACAATTCATAGTGCAAAGTATTAATGTTATCTTAACCCAGGTAGCTACGTGAAAAGGCTGACACTCAGTGTGTTTAATGACCACGAGAGACATGCACTCATGCACTGATGTGGCCTTTTAAAGAAAGCAGCTTTAGCAAAGAAGCTAGCTGTAAAGACTGGAGCACAGTGTGTTTAAAAAACAATATTTACATGTAAGATAGGTAGCACCACACACACACACACACACACACACACACACACACACACACACACACACACACACACACACTGGACATGCAAGGATTCTGATTCTCCTTGCAGATGTTACATGTTTTAATAGGGCCTATTTTAATAGATTTTGATGTGTTCTATGCTTGAAGTTAATTTCATTAGAATAAAAGTAATTAGAACAAAATATGTGCAATTTAATTTCCACAGACTGTCATTTCTGTGCATGTACAGACACACATATCTGGATCTAGAAATCTGGAAATGCTGAGTGTGAGAAAAGGTGTAAAGCAAAATTAGTCGTCAAAAACTGAAAAGCACCAGAGTAAAATAATCAGAAGAGTAAAATAAATCAGCTTTAAAGTTATTTAACAACTGATTGGTGAAAATTGGTAAGGTTAATGGACAAATAGAATTTTTATTTCTTTTTAGTGTCTATTTTATAATAATTTTTATTGTTTAAAGGTGTGAATGTTTTATATGGATCTATTGGCAGAAATTATATATGATATTCAATATTGTATAATCACCTGAATATAATAATTGCTGTGTTTTCGTATATGAGCCCTTTATGTCTATGGAGGGAGAGAGTCCTCTTCCACACATTCATGTTGAACTGCCATGTTTCTACAGCAGCCCAGGATGGACAAATCAAACATTGTCTAATGAGAGCATATGAGAGGATATAATGCAAATTATAATAATAATTATAATAATAATAATAATAATATATTTTCAACTGTCAGGTAACATTTAAGGTCCATTTGTCAGTTTAGGGACTCCAAACTATTTTGAATTAAAGCCATAATGATAAATAAAATATCAGCATTGCCTTTAAATTCATACATTTACTCATATATTATTTTATTACCTGTTAAACCTTGTTTATTTTGAATGAAATTTGGGTGTACTAATAGCACTTCAGTGTTGTGCTGATAAATTTGCCTTCCCTTTAAATGTCCATGATGGTAATTACTCTGTTAGGTAATGAAATACTGGACAACACACAGCTTTAAAACATACACATGTAAACGTCCCTCTTCTTCTAGCAGTGCTGAGGACTGTGTGGGTGGTGCATGAATCTATTACTTCATAGTGTGCGAATGACTCAAAGTGTGAAAGAGTGTGTATGTGTGTAAGTTTAAAAGCCTGTGATGAACATTGTGTGCTGGACCGCCTGCTCTTATTCTTGTGCATTAGTCTCACTGAGCTGAAGAGTCTTCAGGATTCTTATGTGCTTGTTTGCTGCTGAAGCAAACAAGCACACTTATTATATAACGGCTGCAGAGCAGGTTGGTCCAGCCTTATTGATGTGTGAGTGGATGGGTGGACAGGAGAAGAGGAGGAGGAGGACTTCAAAACCTCTAGCTGTCTGTGGCAGTGATGAGGGGGCTGGGAGGGAAATTAGGTGCTCCGTCCAGCAACGTTATATTCTTAGTTACTTTCAGCAGTTTGATGGTGAAAGGGGCCTGTCCTCTGTTATCTGTGTATTTTTAGCGACAAGTCTCAATATTTAGTCTCATTTAGTACTGTTATACACTAGATAGCTATAGTTTTGAAAATATTACACTGTTTTGTTGGTTTTAGGAGTCTTTCTTCCTCTATTTGTAATTTTTGTGTGTGTGTGTGAGTGTGTGTGTGTATATATATATCTATATATATACGTTATTTATTTATTTATTTGTGATTATGGCCAAAGATATAACTGCTGTTTTTTATGTCTGTTTTTATGCTGTTTTTAATATTTTGTCATTGCCTAATAAAAACCTGATCTTGTCAGTATTGACATTCTTTGGTTTCAGTGAAAGTGATGGAATAAAATGGCTTTAGAAAATGTTCCTTCATCTTTGTGACAAAGACATGATACCAATGTTTAAAACAAGACAACGACCAAGACTCAGAGATGTGGTAGAAAGCTTGACACAAGACGGCGGACATTTTTTCTGGTCAAACTCTAGTTTCCAAGTCCTAGAATCAAATTCTGGTCTTTTCTCAGGTTAACCGTCATAATAATAGTTTTAAAGGTAAGATGAGGAATAACTTAACCAGTGACACTTAAACCTGTCAGGTATCCAGTGCACATAGATTACATCTTCCCTGTATAAAGTTATGAAAATAAAAAAAAGAGCTCATTTTTGGAAGCACACAGCCAGGCATCACCTGCCTCTTCAGCCTTGTGATTAATTGATCAGCTCCCTGAGACACAGAGACACCACAGTGTTCTGTGATATATAATTCAGAACACTGTTGGTGGATTTTATACTGGCTTCACCTACAAAATACCTGTTTATCAAGCCTGGCAATTGTTGATATTTATACTAGAAATAAACGCACAACACAGATTCCCCTGGGGCAAAATATGCAAATATTTAAATGATTGATTGTTAATAATTAAAAAATGATGAACGCCTGTTTCACACAATGAGGCTCACTGACTACATTTGTTTCTTATCTTTTCATTTTGTCGCCCTGGTCCGTTTTGATCAGTGATTTATTTCGACGTTCCCTGCTGTGATGAATAAACTCTCGGTTTACCAGAAAATTTTCTTTGTGTGTGCGTGTGTGCGTGAGACTTGTTTAAAAAAATCTTGTTTCCAAGGTAACCACTGGGTTGATTCTGTTTCTGGCTGCAGGGATGCTCCCTACTGCACACTCCAGAGCGCGGGGTCGGAGGTTAAACAACATCCACATTGATGAGATTTCACTGCGTGTCCGCACAAACACGCATGATCACACACACAAACACGAGACAGGCGGGTCCGCTCGTGTTAAAGTGTGACGGCTGATTAATGAGCTGTCCAAGCAGGTCGGTTCCACCTTCCAGTTTAGCTCACATGAAAGGCCGTGTCCGTGGCTCAACTCTGACCTGAAACCCGCTAGATTGGAACTAACACCCCTCCCTCCTCACTCCATCTGCTCTCGTGCAGTAGGGCTATTTGGGGTGTGGGGTGTGGGGAGGTCCTCACAACCACCTGGTTCTCATTTCAAATCACACGCATTAACAAAGACCACGATTCATCTGAATTAATTTTGCAGACTATCCATGCAGGTAGGCAACCGGACCCAGCGTGTGCGCTGCATCCTTCACTGATCTTTCCTCTCATGTTATGACAAACAGGGTTGTTTTTTGAGCAAGTGAGCACATTCATTTTTTATAGGATCAGCTTCTACTCCAGCATCAGCAGCAGCAGCAGCACGCCAACGCGCAAAAACCCAGAGCAAGGAGCCAATACGACGGGAGCGCGCAGTGCCACAGCGGCGCGCATGCACAGCTGTCAGCACCAAGGACAGCAGCCACTCAGACCAGAGCGACCAGCCAGCGGCGCATCGGCGTAATCAGTCCGCACAGAGCGCACTGAGCAGCGGCTGCAGGGAGCGATACACACCCCGGGGAGGAAGCCGGCAGGAAGCTTCGACTATGTTTTTAGTCTTTCTTCAAATCCGCACAGAGGTATGAGAAATTCTGCAGAGGAGAGCAAAAAAAATCTGGACAATGCGGTTTGGACGTCCCTGGTTGACAGCCTGCCCCTAAAAAGGATGATGCACATTCCTCCGCATTGCACATAAATTCACCTACTTTCTCTGTCTTCCCCTTCTCTGGCCTCCCTCCCCTCGCTCTCACCGCCCGCCTGGATCGTGTCTGCAGTGAACTGGCAACTGGCTGAGCCGCGCTGCTGTCCAGGAGCTGGTCGAGCCGACCCGCCACCGGGGAGAAAAGCGACCGGGCTGTACTGGTCCGTTTGGTGGTCCACACGATGCGTCTGTTTCTGCTGGCGGTGCTCTTCTCGTGCTCCTGCGCGCGGGCCGGCTGCGAGCCGAAAATCGTTAACATCGGGGCCGTCCTGAGCCAGAAGAGATACGAGCAGGTCTTCAAAGATGCCGTGACCCAAGCAAATCAGATCTACGGCAGGGACAAATTCAAGCTGACCGCCATCTCCGTAACGCACAAGCCCAACGCCATCCAGATGGCTCTCTCCGTCTGCGAGGACCTCATCTCCAGCCAGGTATGCATGGGCAACAAATCACACAGCTGTCCTATCAACCATACCGTATAACTGTGGCACACCTCCACCTAATGTGAAACTGGTTTGACGCATCACAGTGTTTTGGAGGAACAAACCCTGTGCCTTGCTGTAAGGAAGTTGCTGCTTTCAGGAAACATTTCTTGCATCAGATGTATTTTCTCTCCAATAAAGTGACCAGATTGGCGGCTATGACATCAGTCTAAAACTCTAGATCAAGACTAAACCTACAGTTTTATGTAACTGCCAAATGTATAGCATAAAATCAGCCCGTACACTTTCAGGCCTGTGCAATTTGGCATCCACTCACTTGTGCACATTACCCACACTTTATCCACTTTGTCCAATTCTAATACAGTCGACTCATCTGTTTCACAGACATTCAAAAAAAAAAAAAGGGGCTTCTGGTTTGGCGCAGATGAAAGGGCAACTGTACATGTCAGGACACACAGCTGCAGATCTACTGAACTGGAAAGGAACCAGTGAGGAGTGAAAATGTGTGATATGCCATTTGCAATTAACTACTTGGCTTTCAGTGTGTTTGTGTGTGTGTGGGTGGGTGTGTGGGTGTGTGCGTGGGTGGGTGGGTCGTGTGACAACATTTTGGAGAAAGGAGGTTGACGTGACTGGACAGTTTGAGGTCCTGTGGATCACTCACTCTGCAGCAATGTGAGATATGATGCTGGAATAACGTTTAAACAGACGGTTACTTTTAAATGCAGGCAAGGGTTATCTCCCACCTTATACAACAGGCCTGAAGACTCAAACCATATGTAGTGGATTTGAAACAAACACATTTCATGAGTAATGCATGATGAGTGTGTGCCATGGAGAGTTGGAACACTGAAATGCACCGCCATCCATGCTCAACATGGTTTATGAAAGGCGTGAAGTCCTGCTTTCTCCTGCTCCTGTTTCTCCCACACACATAATTAGGCTTGGAGAGGACAACCCACATCTTTCAGTGCTGCTTTCATGCACTCACTCCTCTGCCTAGTGTAATGACTCTAATTAATACAGGCTTGTGGAATAATACTGTCACACCCACTCCTCTGTCACACGTTCACCATCCACGCACGAGGATGTACAGATCACACCAACAACGGATCACTTCTCTTTGCACACACATCTGTCTTGTACATTAAACAGACTCACACCTACTTTTGACTCAAGGTCTATGAAGGGTTTAATCAGATGAGACCGTCTAGTCGGGGATAGCAGTTACTGAAGAGGGGAGAGCGCAGCAGATGGAGGAGTAGATGCCTGGGAGCAGTCCTTGGAAGATAGACTGCGTTTTGTGACCCAACCATACGGACTGCTCACATCCAGTAATCCATGCCTGCATAGCCATGCCAACTTTATTCCTCTTCCTTCAATACTCCGAGGCATTTCCCAAGGTTGAGCTCACAGGAATTCACGATCTTTTAACTGAAGTCGTGGCCAGCTGTGGTTTGGTTGACGCAGCGGTAGAAACAAACAGTGACAAATGAACATCAGTCTGCCAGCTCACATGGTGAAGACACTCTGGACAAAGGAAAGGATTTCTTTGCTCTTCTTTTTGACTACTATCAAAACGTTATTTCTAACCTGAGATCATATTTTAGAGCAGCAGCTGCCCCCAATAAAAGACGACCATATTGGATGTTGAGCGAATGCATTGAATTCATCTTGAGGTAGAAAAAAAGGCAATGCAGGCAACTACACGGGATCCAAGATGACTCACTGTGGCAATCAGTTTGTGATTAGTAAATGATTAACTCCTGCATTTTTTTTCCTAATCTAGAGGCTGTCTTCAGAATTTTATGTCTGACAGATTACTCTTCATTAAATCTGTATTTTTTCATCTTATAACCAAACTAATTTGGGAAACGTCTCACTTTTCACCCCAGGGCCCAATAGCATATTAAGACAACCTTGATTTCACTGCTGTCCAATAAAATGCTCTAAAATCCGTTTCTCTTACTGTGTTGAAATGAGCTGTTTAAAGTGTAAATATTATGCAGTCATCCTTGCACAGAGCAAACGCAGTTTTTCCATTGACTCCTGTTGTTGACAGCCAACAACAAAAATATGCAGATGAGACTGCTTTATATATTTCTTTTTTTTGTCATAGTTGCTTGATGGTAACAATGTAAGAATTTCGGTTTATTTGATTTACAAAGAAGGATAATGGACATTTTACACTCTTCAATATGTGGTTTTATATGGTGTGGATTGAATCTATCTATGTTTGTGGTACCTCCAAAGACCACGAAAGAAAGAAACAAACAACAAAAGAAAGGTCCTGTCTTTACTACTAAAATCTTTATTAGAATATGACTAGTAGTGGAAGCATTTTGTCTTTTGCCAACGCCAACAGAATGACAAAGTGTTCTTCTTCTGTGCCTCTGCAGGTCTATGCTATCCTGGTGAGTCACCCTCCCCAGTCCAATGACCATCTCACTCCGACACCTGTCTCCTACACTGCAGGCTTCTACCGCATCCCCGTGGTGGGGCTCACCACCCGTATGTCCATCTACTCCGACAAGGTGAGCGATGGATGAGCGTGGTGTAAAGAGGGATAGAGAGGGAGGACAACAGGAAGAGGGTGGAGAGAGAGAGAGAGAGAGAGAGAAGGAGTAAGGAGCTCCCCTGGGGTGGTTTCAAAAGCTTCTAAGATTAAACGTCCCATCACTGCCCATTAGATGAGCTGTGATTAAATGGGTTTCCAGTGGAAAACTGAGAGAGCATCATTAATACTGCCTCTGAACTGAGTAATGCTTTTATGAAGCACAAGCCACTAAAATGAAACAGCAATCAGGTAAATAAAGCCATAAAGATTTTAATAATTCGATTTAAAGCCTACTTAAGTGATATCTCCTCTAATATTTGAAGTAGGGAGATCAGAGGCACTAAATCCAGAGACTAAAGGGAGCTCATTGCATGAATTATAGGATGTTTGTTAATTTGTGATTGGGTTTGACATTTTTTTTTACCACCTATAAGCTGTTAAAACCTGAAATGTGTTAATGCATTAATTACAGTGTTGGTGTCTGGGGAGGATAGTCTCATTTAAGGAGCTGGCTTTGTGCAAAGGGGACTGTCACGTTAAATCAGTTAAGGGTCTTCCCCAAACTGTTACCACAAAGCCGAAAGCACACAAATGTCTCTGTATACTTGTGGGCATATCATGCATATCCAATTAGATAATTGTTTCCTGCTAAGAGCTTTAAAAGAGCCAGAATCTGTCCCTGTTCCAGGTTTCTGTCCTCTTATTTCTACATGTTATGAGGGATGAGTCATTTTTAAAAAAAAAATCTATTTCCTGCTTCATGCTCCTCAGAGTATCCACCTGTCCTTTCTGCGGACAGTCCCCCCCTACTCCCACCAGGCGCACGTGTGGTTCGATCTGATGCGTGAGTTCAACTGGAACCACATCATCTTGATAGTGAGCGACGACCACGAGGGGCGGGCCGCTCAGAAGAGGCTCGAGACCCTGCTGGAGGAGAGAGAAACGAAGGTGAGACGCTGCGGCTCCTGGCGTGTGAGAAATGAAGGCTTTTTGAACCTCAGAGCTCTTCTATGTATGTGACTCCTTTCTGTTGTGTGGCCACATCTCTTTCTCACCATTGTGTAAGCATTGGCTAACATTCCTAGAGACATCTACAGCGTTTAATGTGGTCTAATCTGACAAAAGTTTGTATGTTTATTTGCTCATCTTCACTTTGCTTTTCGTCATAGTCCAAATTGTCTATCCACAATGGGAGCCAAATAGTGGACTTTAACGTGGGGCTTTGTAAACCATCACAGACTGAAGTGTTTTATCGGGCCGTGGTGGAAGTCATGTGTTTCTCTCCTCAGCTCTGTTATTGCACACAGAGGCCGGGTGGTTATTGCATCGCTAGGCCATGCTCACCAGATATGAGAGATTTTTTTTTTTTTTTTTCACCTTTTGAGATACTGCTGATGCATCCGTTTTAAGTGCAGCTCTGAGCTGTGTATGTGGGTCAGTGAAATGCTTATCTTCTTTGAGCCAAAACAGACTTGAGACTGGGACAATGTGTGCCCTTTAGGAACAGAGAGAGAAAGAGGGAAAGACAACCTCCATCTATCGCATCCATTTCACAAAATGAAATTACCTTGGGATATTTTTTTTCCCCATTATACTCTATGATGCTTGTCCCTCTCAGGGGCTCTTTGCTGTAATTGTGTGGCAGAGTGAAATGAGTCCGGAATCAGGGATTTAATTAAATCAGAAGCTGATGAGACGCTGAAAATGACACGGACCGGAGCTACTTCACAGAAAGCAGGAACAGTACTGGTGAAAGAGGCTTAAATGAAGTGATTGGGATCAGCAATGATTACAAGCCACCAACAGGAAGACGATTCAAACATTTGGATTAGTAATGTCAGATTGCGACACCACGTTGATGCGGTTTAAATGACGATGTCAAGTCATCTGGATGTGACCCACATCCTCTGCTGGAGAAGAGAAATTGGTGCCTCCAGGAAGCTCTTTTTATGTTTGCATAATCTGAGTTTGCATCTCAAAATGAACCCATCTGTGCCGAACATTCAATCCCATAATACTAAGAGCAGCAACTCTCTCTACTATGAGGCCTTAATTATGCATATTTTTAGTCAGCTTGAGCATTTTCAAGCCCTGGGCATGATTCATTTGAAAAGCTCTCCAAATGTGTGCAGCAGTAATTATACTGAAAGCCTGCTAAAACTTAACACTAGTGACGTTCTGCATGTATCTTACTGTCGACTGAAAACACCAAAGCCGACAATGAACTGTATCCTCATCTGATGCCTTTCATTCATCTGTGCTATAGAGCTCCATTGTTCTCCGAAAACTATTAAAAATGAACACATACACACTCTCCAGTTCATTTTGAGTCAATCACAATCGCAAATGTGTATCAATCATCAACTAAAAAGGCACCATTTTCTCTTTTGTGAGTGTTTTCAGTGCTCAGCTGTCTGAGGATATTACGGTTTACTGTGAGCTGCCGAAAAATGAAACTCTTTATTTGTGAGCTGTTTTTAAAGATTCATGTTCTTCATAAGACCCAGAGGGCTCGGGGCCGAGTGCCACAGATAGCGTAGGGAATTTTAAAAAGAGACGCACTAAGACACTGTTGGTTTTGGTCTTTAAATGTGATTTGTTCACAATAAGGCTGAACAGGATGACATTTTTATCATCATTTAAAGCTTCTATCGAGCTTTTTGAATAGAGCTTTGAATGTCTGCTGTCGTATTGTATGAGGTCATCACCCTGAAAAACAACATCCTCAATTCGGCAAAAACATAATATGAATTTTTTTTATGTGGTCTTAAGGAGCTTACTATAATAGTTTTAAACATGCTTTTAGAGTAACATATACTGTAGTTCCTTTAAGGAATAGGTCAGTAGTAGAATAGTGTCAGTGGTTGAAGTAAATAAGAATGTTTATCACATCAAATGATATGTGATAATTAGTATGTTGGAAAGTCTTCGGTGTCAGAAAGTCTTTGGTGCTTAGACTCTTCAGGGAGATTGAGATCGAAGGGCATCTGTCCTGAGCAGCAGCAAGATATATATCCGCCCCTTGGAGTCCAGACACTGGTGGTGGTGGCTGATGACCCTGGTGAAGCTGATGAATGATGAAGTTGGTGAATCTTTGAAGACTGGGCGGTGATGGGGAGGCATGCATGAAAGAAATAGAGGAACAGAGAGAGTCGTATTTAAAAAAGACAGCAACATGATAGACTGACTGTGAAAGTGTGTCGCTGTGCTATTGGATAGATGTGACCGGCTGATCAGAACAGCTGATAACAATTGATGGCTCAGACCGTGATAGCAGGAAAATAATATTGAGTATGAGTGAGAGGTGTGAATAACAGAACAGCATGAGAAATCAAGTTTAGCCCAAGTGTGTAAAGGTTTAGAGTCCTGACTGAACCTACGCTACAGCTTCATAATGCGTGTGTGGTTGAGCAAAAAGCAAGCAGCAAGCTGCTGCCAGCGATTTGTTTTTGGCAATTTATGGTGCAGTCCAACGGGAACTTCCCAGGCTATAAACAGTCATGTCTGGTATTAGTGAGATTTACGAGGTTAAAAGTCCAGTCCAATGAAAAGAGTAAAGCAGGAGGAGAAGGGTAAGCAGCAAGTTGTCAGTGTGTCAACAAATTAAGGCTGCAGCATCTTAAGTCAAGAGCAAAGTGGATTTTTTATTACTTTCTATTTAAATATGATTTATGGTGTTGTTAGATTACTGCTAGGCCAGCCTATTAATATCACAGGTGTGTGCCTTCCTTTGCTTCGAGCAGCAGAGTTTTGACCAGCTGTTCAACCTATATAGTTGAGCCCTCGTTCACAATGAGATAAATATACACCAGCCTTATCCTTTAGTTAATAGTTTGGTAGAGTGTCTTTGTTATGGAAATTTAATATAAAAGTACATTAAAAACAAAGGACATAATAATGTTAAGATGTGCTCCATAATTTTAGCAAATGAAAATGAGCAGTATAGCACTAAAACAAAATGACCTTTAAATACTGAAACGATGAAAAGAAAAACGCAGAAATACCAAATAAATACAGCCTTTTTATTTGTTTGCCCACCTCCTTATGGCTAAGAGGGTTTGCTTAGCAGGGCAGTGAAACCTGTTCCTGTGCTTTCATTGCACAATTATTTGGATGATAATATCATATAAGTGGTTTCTCTGTAAATGCAGAGAAGGAAGAGGATGCTATCTCTGAGCTTTGTGACATTATGCTCTTATTAAAAGGGAGAGGTTTTGTTCATGCTAATCATCCTGCTGTGCTGCATAAACTCAGTTAATTTAAATTCAGCTTCATGGCAAGTTGTTAGTTAGTCCACACAGTCACAGGGGGATCACTGTCACCACCAGGAAAAGGCTCTGGACACAGTGGACTTACTCAGTGTGCTAACACGACCAACACAACATGAAATATTAACGCCTGGCTGAGGATACAAAAATAGAACGCTCAGAAAATCTCTTGGGGGGGGGGGAAAAAAGACAAAGACGTTCTTTTGTCCTGCTGAATGCAACTAATGGAAAATACTTTTACATGTGGAAGACAAATAAATTCCTCATTTTACACTGCAGTTCTGAATGGTTATGATGTTATGATTGACTGAACTAGACTGATTAGAATCTTGTCAAACAAGTTTTGATAATTCATTTTTTTTCTCAACAAAAAGGGGGAAAACGTCACTTAATGAGACATTTATTTTTTTTAATACTACAATTTCACACAGTTTTGTGTGTTGTTTATATAAAACTGTTCCTCCATCTCAGAAAAATATCACAGAACATGTCCTTAACAGGACAAGGGGATGGAATAAGTCTAATTATCTATATACCCTCTGATAATTTTTATGGTGCTTTCATTGCACAGGAAAATTTGTGAAAATTTGAATAAAATCTTAAAGCGATAATTAGATTATTTAGGATTTAACAATTACGTCTCTACATTTAGAATCACTTAAACTGTCATGACTAAAACAATTATCACAGTAGCACGAGGGAATAGTGTACTAGGTCTTAAAAGCTTTCAGTCCGTACTGACTGTACGGACTGATGTGTGTTTTAGTAAAGGGAGGGAAAAGAACCCAGTGTGACTGCAGTGTGAACTGTGAAGGCAGGCGGCTGTAAAGGAAAACCTGTGAAGCAGAAAGATGATGTGTTTGTCTGTAAAATGGCTCCATGTTTCAGGCAGAACCCTCCAGTGTCTCCTCTCACAGAATAAAGACGCAGACTGGGTTTAGCCTCATCAGCAACTCAGTGTCAGTATGTTGTGCTTATATGTGTCTTTATACTTCATTGTTTTAGCAGTGAGTGTTCAAAGGATCATACTTGACTCTTTCATACCAGCAGGAAATGATTAGTTGTTAGGTTTACATCTTTGGAATGGCAATTAAACGTCACAAAGGAAAATCTAAATGCTTTTCCAAAGATAAGATACTTGTTTTTTTGTTTTCCAGCTCCTTTTTGAAGCTGTCCCACATGAACGTACACAATGAATCAATTCTTTGTGATTAGGATGTGATTCTTTGGCTTTTGATTCAATTGAGGCTTTTTTTTGAGGCTTTGATTTAATTTGATTTCATAGGTTTACCAATTGCACTGGTAACTAAAGATGTATAAAAAAGCTGTACACAAATTAAATCAAAATAAATCAATACATAGTAGATGACATGATGGTCTCAGCTCTTAATGTGATGTCATATCACACTACAGCTAATAACAGCAAGGACAGATCTATAGCTGCAGTGTCAGAGGTTTGGAGATGGTGAAAATGCTGCATCACCTGATGTCTAACCAACAGATAGTTGGATAGATGAGATGTTTTCTAGTGCAGTCAGCATAAACATTTAATCAACTCTTATTTTAGTTTTATTCTTATACTTATTTAGGAAAACCAAAGTGTGATGCCTCCATGGACTCAATGGTGTGTTGGTGTAGTGTTGAAAATCTGATCAGCCATGTTTGTTGGTTAAAAGCCAAGTTCCTAGTTGTGTAATATTAGTTTCCAGTATGTAAATTTCAAGGCATTTTATATTGATTACTGCTGGAGCCAGATAGTTTAGGTCCAATTACTTCTTAAAGCTAATCGATGCAGCTGAATCAGCAACACTGATCATTTTTGCATTAATTAGAATGAATACATTTCCCTGATTCTTCTCTGTAGTTAGTGTTATTATAAAGCAGTCATCTCTGATGTTCTTTACAAGCCCCACTGTTAAAGATCCCAATTTGAAGCAGAAAAGTGGAGATTTGTTGGAATGCTTTACTGCCCTCCATTTTCAACTGTTTATAATATTTTTCTGTGTCTGCATATTTTCTCTGTGCACATTACTCATCAGAATAAAAAAAGGAACTATGAAAACCTCGACCAACTGTCCTTTGACAACAAGCGAGGACCTAAGGTATATTTGCATGGTCAATGCACGCCGCCCACCAACTTTCCAAACGTAGCAACTAGAAACCAGCCCAAACCAGTCACCAGCCGACCCAGAAATGTCCCTCTCTTGGTAGCACGTGTTTTCTTTACTTTTTACTTTGAGACATTTCCCTATGATTTAAATGAAGATTGATTTTGTTATGAAAAGTCTATAATTTTCGGTCATTCCAGGGGAAAAAAAATAAATCAGTGAGCAGCGCCCCACTTTTATCATTTTCATTTTTTCCTTCAATAAAGGAATGCATGTACTCAGAACACACACACTCACGCACAAAAACAGTTTGCAAGTTCATTCCTTTGTGGCGAACCGGTAGTGTGGAACAAAACCGTTGTCCAGATGCTACTTCTTCCTGTTCTGTAGCACTTTCACAGTTTTCAGCAGTTTTTTGTTGGGGGAAAACGTCCCCCTCACCCCTCTTCACCCGTTTTTAGTTACTGGTTGCATTGACCTTCTTCTTCCCCCTACCTAACACATGCACGTCCTTCTTTGGAGCCTTGATAACCCTCAGTTTGCATGCGAACAAATGCAAAAGTTTTTTTTCCCCCTTCAAGCTTTTTTTTTTTTTTTTTTTAGTTCAGCCGGTTCCCCTGGATCGCTTTCCTTTTTTATCTCTGTCTCCCGTTTTCAAACAAAATCGGCCAAGCTCGATCCAAGCAGGTAAAGAGGCAACATGGTGTCTAAGGCAGGGAAAGTAGCTGGCTTGACCTTTCTTATGCCCTGATCACAGGCAGAGAAAGTCCTCCAGTTCAGCCAGGAGACTAACTTAACTGCCCTGTTGCTGGAGGCGAAAGAGCTGGAGGCCCGAGTCATCATCCTATCTGCCAGGTGAGATCTTTCTCCTAAATCACTCATAATGTTCACCTCAAGTCCAACAGGGAGGATTGGTCAATGATATTTATCACACAGCTGCTTAAAAACACCTTAACCATGATCCAATATAATACAGGAGACAAAATTACTCATTGTAAATGTGATGCTTATATTAGGGCTGCATCAAGCAATTAGCTTCAATGTTAATCTGCTAATTTTTGTCTCAATTAATTGTTTCGTGTATAAAAGTTAAAAGTAGAAAGTACAGAAATTTCATAATTTCCTAAGGGCCAATTTATTTTATTTTATTTTATTTTATTTTATTTTATTTTATTTTATTTTATTTTATTTCATTACCCCTGCTGCCCATGCCGGTTTTCAGGCACTTCATTGTCTTCAATTTTCAGACCCAGAAGTATATATACTGTACATACACTGTATATAGACCCTATACTGTCCACGTATATGTATACAGTAGGTGATTGTGCAGGAAGGGACAGATTCAACTGTTGCATCTGACAACACTCCCAACATCTTCTCTGCCATGGTAATAGTTGTGTATGGAGGAGTGTTCTGTGTTCCTACAGGAAGAGTAGTTTTCAAACTGGACAAGACCAGGTTAAGAATTTAAAAAAATATGTCAGGCCAGTCTGGATGTAGGGAGACGTCCCAGATGCTACATTCATTTTCTCACTGGGACACACTCCACCAGATGAAAGTATTTGTCAGGCCCTACACTCATTTTCCTTCCTGTTGCCCCATAATAAAGGAAAGTTTCAAAGTAAAATCAGGGCTCACATGCTGGAGAATGTTTAAGGCACATACGCCTTAACTGAAACCAACATCCCTGCTTCAGCTCCAGCTGTGGATGATGTGATGTGATTACGTCCTTCTGTATCCAGCAAAGCCATGAATACAAGAACATGAACTTAAAGCTATTCTTATTTAAATATAAACACACTCCACATTGATAATGTCATGTAATGCAGTAATATGCTGTAACCAGTTGGACATGCACCAATACCAAACAGCCCACTCATCCCTAAAACGTACATTCAATTTCTTCCCTGCACACAAAAAAAAAATCTTTTGTCTTTTTTCAACATGGTGAATTCCAGTGAGGAAGACGCCGCTGCGGTGTACAAGGCCGCCCGCTTCCTCAACATGACGGGCTCGGGCTACGTGTGGCTGGTGGGCGAGCGGGAGATGTCGGGTAAAGCCCTGAGCGAGGCGCCAGACGGTACGTTCACTGAGCAAACACCGGTGTGTCTGTACGAGTTATCCCCCGGCTTTACTCAGAGGCCGGTCATAACACGTACAGGATTAGAGGGATTAATGAATGGATGCATCACATAATTAACCGTATAGCTGCTTGTTTGTCTTGAGCATTTAAACTTTAAGCGTTATGTGTTTAAAGGTTTAAATGTGATGTGTATCGACAGCACACTTTTATTTAAATCTATATGTGCTGGTGAGCTGCAACAGCCTCCCTTCTTGGATTTTCTGCCCAAGTCTCTCCCAGTATTTCATCACGTTGTGGTCAAAAATGTCTTTGCACACTCTATACACAAACAAACACTGCAGGGCATGTGTTTTCCGGTCTTTGTCCAGTCTCTTCCACCTCCCCTGCAGCTTCCTCCAGGAGCCTGCAGGCCTGATTGACCTGGTTGCAATCAGAAAACTTAGCTGAATTTGCATTACTCCGTGGTTTAGATTTAGATCTGGTAGGGTTTTTTTGGGTGTTTTGGGTGTAATGCTTTGCCTTTGCTGATTCCCAAACCTTAGCTGGAACAGCCTAAAAAACCAGATCCAACATAAACGAAAGGTCATCAGTGACAACATGAGAAAAATGATTCATTTATTCTGTTGCCTGGTTTCATAAAAGATGTGGATGTTTATGAATTATCCTCCCTGAGATTAACAGGCAGCGATGATGGATCATGGGCTGATGTCTGACCTTTATTCAGGATGTCTAAACTGGAGGCTCTATATGTTTTTATCCACTAGTGCATTACATTGTTCTGCTCAGGTCAGTGATTATGTTCTACTGTCTGGTCTCAGGTCTGATTGGCCTCCAGCTCATCAATGGGAAGAATGAGTCAGCCCATATCAATGATGCAGTGGCTGTGGTGGCTCAGTCCATCCAGGAGCTCTTTGAGAAGGAGAATATCACAGAGCCCCCGAGGGGATGTGTGGGCAACACCAACATCTGGAAAACAGGGCCTCTCTTTAAACGGTGAGCGGCACCCATTTCTTCAGTTCAAGATACAGTTTGATGAGCTTTAAAATTCACACTTTATTGAGATTTTGCAAGTCACTTATTATGACAAACAAGTTCATACTTGATCCACATTTTTTAAGATTTTTTTTTTTACATTTTTCTTTTTTATTTGTTTATTATTTGTAAAGTCTAGACAAATATATTCCCATAAATGTTAGGTTGATATTCTCTAACTATGAGACCAGAGAAATAGCCAAGATGGGAAATAAATCTAAAATCAAGTCTGATTTCATTTTGGCAGATGCATCAAATCCAGATCCAGAACAGCTGATTTTAGTTTCTGATTGGTCGGGTCTGAATTTTGCTGCATTAATCCTTATTTTTAAACTTATTTCCACTTTGGGTTAACTGAAAAGCTGCCTTCCAGAATTACAGATTTTTAGGTTTTCCAGAATGTGCTAGAGGTGACTGTCAGTGGAACACAGAGTGTTTTTATCAGCAGCATAACAAGAAATGAATGCATTGCCTCCAACAGACATGATGACAAAAGCAGCATCTATCATCACAGCTCAGCAGCAGCTGCTCTGCCTCGTTTATCATACGTTCCATCAAATAATGTGGTGAAACAGTCATTTTCACATGAACTGAGAGTCTTCATGCCAAATTATACACAATAAAATGCATCGTTACTCTCTTAATGGACGACACACATCATCCATGTGCTCATTCACACAAGCAATAATCGTCATTTGCTTGGCACAGGGTGCTGATGTCATCTAAATACCCAGAGGGCCTCACAGGACGCGTGGAGTTCAATGACGACGGAGACAGGAAGTATGCTCACTACAGTATCCTCAACTACCAGAAGAGTCGACTCATTCAAGTCGGCATTTACAATGGAACACAGGTAAACCGCAGACAGCAATTCTGGCTTATATGACACGACTGCAATGCAGATTTATACTGTAGAAATAAAAACGTAGTACATTCCCTACTTTATACTTTTAATGTCTATGTCTGTGTTATATCTACATAGTTGTTTATTCATATTAGACATGCAGCTCCACTGCCAAAGCTATTAGGATGCAGCGGCAGGCTGTCATAGTGGTATTTCAATATTTGCTGTTTTTTTGTATTGCTCTGATGAATTCTAACATACAGTACATAAAAAGCAGAATTTATCAGGGTGTGATAAGCTATTCTCTGACTATTAAAAATGAGAACTGGTTCATTTTGTTCAGCCAGTATGTGTAGCATCACATAACCTTTGGTTGAATCGTGGTTTGCTATGAGCTATGCATTTTTTCTGCACTGCAGGACAATTGTGGATTTCTCCATTCATAACTGCATGTCCCTCATGAGCACTAGGTTTATGACATGAGGATAAAGAGAAAATTGTTCATTTTACAAAGTGCAAGTTGTTTTTCCAGATAGATTTCCTACCTTCCAGGCAGCCACTGGTTTCCATCTGTTTTGGTACAGTATGATAAACAAGATGGATTTTAGTGCCACTCTCTCAATAAATGTGGTGTTTTCAACGCTCCATCATTGATGATATGATGATGAGACTTTCTCAGAAAGAATGCCATCATAATTTAACATGACGGAAAACAAAAAGGACAAAACGTTCACTGTCTCAAACTTTCTATTCCTCAAACAAGCTTCAAGGTGATGCAATTTGCTATGAATTTGAAAAACAACTAAACACCAATTTAAAAATGCATGCTTGCGATCAAGAAGTCACACCATGACAAATGAGCAAACCCCATCTGCTGATGACGACTCTGAGATGTGATTGAAAACTCTGAGAATAGCTCATTATTTGAGCTAATTTTATAATAATTTGACCAAATTGCTTTCATTTAATGTTAATAGCGGATATTTAAATGGGTCAGCCATGCAAACACAGAGTAATGGCTGCGAGGATCAGTCTTGATAGCTGTGATAATGATGAGCTGCTGAAAGCCTCAGGTGTGATACAGAAGTCAGAGGTGGAAGAAGTAAATTAAAGAAGCGCTGGCTGAGCTGTGGTTATATAAAGCTGACTCATCGGTGATGCCCACCCACAGCGTTGGAGCCTCATGAGCAGTAAGCCTTCTGTCAGCACTCACATATAATACTGTATATGTGTGTGTGTGGCATCGCTGCAGGTGGTAATGAACAATCAGCGCAAGATCATCTGGCCCGGAGGAGAGACGGAGAAACCGCAGGGCTTCCAGATGTCCACTAGACTAAAGGTAGGCTGTTGCTCCGATGTGACATTACTGTCCACACAGATAGAGGATGGACCTGAACTGATGTACTCCTGTTGGACAGCGCACTGACATTTGTTTCTCAGGCGGGAGTGAAGTGAATCTAAGCTCATAACCCAAAGGGATATATTTGTATGACTTTTATCTCTTCAATTTTGTCATAGGCCTCCAAAGAAGCTCTCATCTGTATCCTTGTCAGTTATTTTTACATTCATCTGTCTGTTTCTGTGTGCCTGTGTGCGTCCGTGGAGTTTTTGTGTGTCCTCTGGGTTCTTACTCTCTCTGCTGTGCTGTGGTGAAGTCCCTCAGGATCAAAACAGCTCCAGCTCTGACTGTGTGATAAACAGCTTTCTGTCCCGTCTGTTGTAGATAGTGACGATACACCAGGAGCCATTTGTGTACGTGAAACCCACTCAGCCGGACGGGACGTGCAAGGAGGAAATGACATTAAATGGAGTCTTAATTAAAAAGGTTATCTGCACTGGGCCCAATGAAACCATCCCAGGTAACACTTCAGGGACGTTTATATTGTCACTGTGCGTTTACTGCACCCGCCACCCACTGGAGATGCATACATATATATGCAGTAGGTATCTATATATGTATGCATATAGCTGAGTGTGCCATTCAGAATGAGAGTTGGTCATGTGTGGTCTGTATGCTGTTTTTAAGGAAAACAGCATGATTGTGTGGTCATCTGCACTCTGTTTAGTCTTCATGTGTCGCCTTTAGTTTAAAAAAAAAATCTTTGATGTGTCTTCAGTAGAGGTTGTAACTTGTAACTTTGGCTGGTTTTGTTACAGGACGCCCAATTGTACCCCAGTGTTGCTATGGTTTCTGCGTTGATCTCCTGATCAAGTTAGCTATGACCATGAACTTCACCTATGAGGTGCACCTGGTGGCTGATGGGAAATTCGGAACTCAAGAGCGGGTCAGTTTTACATCACCAGCCTTATTTGTTATATTTTTGCACGGGGCAAAGGTTGCATGCAGTATTTTACATTTGAATACTTTACATAATCTTTTTATGTCACTCCTCTAATGGTAGTGATCTCATTAACTATTCAGAGGTGAAGTGATGAGCAGTTATAAAGTGGAACCCCACTGATTGCAAATGTCCAGCAGTTGAATTTGCCCGTCAAGAGTGTCTACAGTAAAGGATTAGATGGGCAGTAATCATTATGGAAGTGACATAACTGTAATACAAAAAGTCGCTCAGGATCAAAACATATCACATAAAACTAATTTGAAAATGAGAGAATATTTCCTTACTGTTATAAACAAACATGGTCCCTCCAAACCTTTTCTTTCTCTGTCAGTCAGTTTCTTCTCCATCACCAAGCTTCTGTCTTCTTCTGTCTTGAATCTCACCTCAGTGCCCCCTGAAGAGAGAAGCATCTGTTTATATAAGTAATATAGTTTCCACATGAACATGATTGATAGGTTGCCATGGGAACCAGTGACAAATTGCCTTTGATATGATGGATGATGAATTTAATAACAACGTATATATAAATATTCTTCCTGCTGTGTTTTATGATTGACAATGAATTTTTAGCCTCACAGAATTAGATTGCTCTTTCTATCCTGTCTTCAAAATAATGTTCCAAAAGACAAAAAGCCAGTTGTGTCATTTAGACCTTTTAATGATTTGGTCTTCTTATTCAACAGGAACTGGCTGTCCTGCCATGTTATTTTTAGTTTTAAAAAAAAGGAAAATGAATACAGACACAATATTCACATAACAAACAAGGTCAAATAAGACACCTGTCACCAGCTGAAAAGACAGTGTTACAGTAGGATTAGCCATATTAACCTAACACTGCACTGTCCCTCTTGTGTGTCTAACCTCATCACAATATATCTCATCACAAAATTCAGTTTTATTTGATGAGAATGTGCTTCTATCACAACAGAGCATCACCATACAGGGAGGACTAACAGTTTGCTAACCTACTAATATATTTACAATACATTAAGTTTCAGCTAACCACAGCTAATAATATCTCAGCTAACACTGGCTAACAGTAAGTTGTCTGAACTAAGAGCTCTCAGTGCGCGGACAGCATATGATGTCTTATAACCATGCTTTTATATTATGGTATTATTTAGGTTCAATTGCAGCCTTCCATTTATGTAATTTTATTTATTTGGCATGCATCAAACCAGGATGATCTTTTGAGACTGAAATCTGTTTTTTCCTGGTCAAAATGGCAGTATGATTTATAACACAGGACAATAGAGAGCCAACATTTACAGAAGTGAGACAAGAAAGGACGAGATCAGGTGATTTT
This sequence comes from Chaunax sp. Z400, assembly GCA_037577475.1. NCBI lineage: Eukaryota > Metazoa > Chordata > Actinopteri > Lophiiformes > Chaunacidae > Chaunax > Chaunax sp. Z400. Next base: position 4,917,592 of record CM075199.1, read on the forward strand.
CTCTGTGGAGACATTAATCTCTCACACAGGAAACCATAATTTTACACTTCTCTCGTTCGTCTTAAAATGATATGCATGACAAAGCCATTACCACAGATGTGAAGCACTTATATCCCCACAAGGCTTAACCCAAGTCTTTACAGCCTGGAGAAATTCTGCTTTCTAGACGACAGCCCATTGATGGTCACTAAACTCATGTTAACACCTTCGTTTTGGGACCTCAGGTGAACAACAGTAACAAGAAAGAGTGGAATGGTATGATGGGAGAGCTCCTGGGAGGTTTGGCGGACATGATTGTAGCCCCGCTGACTATTAACAACGAACGAGCCCAGTACATCGAATTCTCCAAACCCTTTAAATATCAAGGCCTCACCATCCTCGTTAAAAAGGTAAGTGTCCACCTTTAGCCCATTTTGTCCTCTGTCAAGTCAAACAATCACTGGTTGAATTTATCTTTCAGTTAAATCCTCAATCCACTAAGGCCATATATGTGCATCTTCTGTGTCTCTTATTCTCCAGTGAAATTTACTTTATTCACACATTTTTTACAGTACAAACACAGGCAAAGTAATAAAGCTGATAACATTGGTCAATAGATGGCTGCAGATGTATCAGGAAGAAATTCAAACAGGCTTAATGAAAATGTACTGCATGCACACAGTTGGTCCATCATTCATCTCTACCACTGATCTCTGCTCTATCAGCCATAGCAGTGTTTTTAGACCTCACATATCAGCCAGTCTGCTGTAAATCACATGTACTTTGAATCACACCTGACTATTTTGCAAATTATGCTACTGTATCATAGAAATCTGAATGTATGTTTTTTTTTTAACTCATCCAAGTATCCCATTAGTTTTAAATAATATCCATGTGTTATTATGACCTGTTGGCTCACTTTGCAGCTAATCTGCAGTCATTTTTTGTCAGTTGATATTTGCAGGTAAACTATGACAAAAAAAAATGTGTTGGTGACCTTTTTTTCATGAGTAAGACGAGAAGCTGACAAGACGACACCGACGTCATGAAACACTAAACTGTGACTAAATCCAAATGCAATATCGTTGACGAAAAAAGGTGAGACTTAAATGTAGATTAACAAATAAAAACTGTACCAATATCTCTCTTTATTTTCATCCACAACAAAGAGGAGACAAAGTATTATTGACCTCTTCTTTTTTTTTTTTTTTTCAAAATTACAATCCAAATATTCTGTTCAAAAGTTGGCGTGTAAAGCAGTTTACTTTCCTTTGCTCCGCCGGCTGAAATGGGATCCCACCCTCTCAAGGGTCTGGCGCACCATCGGCCCATCTCGCCTGGTCCGTTGGGGAGGGACGAAAGATGGTGAACAAGGTGAAGCCAGAGGAAACTCTGGCAGAGGTTCTGATATACAAATCAGAAGTCTGACCTGGGTGTAGGGGTGAAAGATTAAAGGAACCATTCAAAATAAATATGCAAAGAAGAACATGTTCCATGTCTGGATGTATTCCTTAAACTGACATCAGACCAGATATTTTCTGCAAAGCTGCATTCTTAATCACTCAACCTGTTCTTCATTAAATAATGATAGACAAATCAGATAGGGAAAAAAATATTGTTTTTGGCTAGACTAGACTGAAATGTGACTAATAAACTAAAATATCAACACTTGACTAAATCTAGACTAAATCGACTAAATCGACTAAAACTTGACTAAAAAGCAACAGGATACTATAAATAATATATAAAAATATATAAATAATATATAAATAAAATAATAATAAATATGACAAAAACTACTTACATTTGACACAGGATTAAGACTAAATTAAAGCTGACAAAATTAACACTGAAGGCAAAGCAGCGCTGATTTTTAAACTCCGGCAGGACGTACAACAACCACAATTCTATGATACAAAAATTCCAAGACTCTGCTGAACCGACAGGAACAGACACAAAGGTTTGCCTGGAGCTGCAAGAAAATCACATCAAAAAGTACAGCAAATATGTAGATTATACATGTGTTAAAAGGTTAAGGAGATAAACTGGTATTTGCTTATTATCAATATCTAACCAACTGTGTGTGTTTTCAGGAAATCCCTCGCAGTACACTGGATTCGTTCATGCAGCCGTTCCAAAGCACGCTGTGGCTGCTGGTGGGTCTCTCGGTGCATGTGGTGGCGGTGATGCTTTACCTACTAGACCGGTTCAGGTACAAGGGGGACCTGTGTTTGTATGCGTGTGCCCATGTGTGTGTTTATGTGTAAACCATGACTGAATCAGTGAATGTGTGTTTGTGTGTGTACGTGCACTCCTGCACACTGCAGATCTTCCCTCGGTGTGGACACGAAGGCTCCGACCATCCCACCGCTCTGTCCCTGTGCAGCCGTCTTTGTCTGTTCGTGTCCCTCTTGCTTTGCTCACTCATCTTCAGTTCCTTTCCCTTCCTGGGGTCGCCAGGGTTTTCCCCTCTACAGGTTACCGATGATTTCTCATTTTTATCTCCTGCAACCCTCCCAATTTTTTTTCCCCTCTAGCCCATTTGGAAGATTTAAAGTAAACAGTGAGGAAGAAGAAGAAGATGCCCTCACCTTATCATCGGCTATGTGGTTCTCCTGGGGAGTGTTGCTGAACTCTGGAATAGGAGAAGGTGAGGCAGAGCCAATGAGAAATTAAAAAAAGAATTACTGAAAATCTTCCAAATCCTTCCACAATAAATGCTCCTGTCCTCCCAGAACACTGTAACGCTGTCAAGTGCTTCAGTTTTAACACAGTTTGCACTTGTAAAAAGACCAGAATCAAGGCGTTTGTGGCTCCTGGTGTTGCCTCATTGTCATGTTTTTCTTTTACAATGACAAATTATTCCCTTTCAAATCACATTTTCTAAAGAAAGATGTTGCCTTTGCTTGTTTCATTTGTCTTCCAATGTTTCCTTTTCATGTCTGATATTTTAGAGGGTGATATTTTTGGTCATTTATTTTGCTCTGAGTTGTATTGTTGACTCTGTGCAGTTTTTAATGTACGATGAATTTCTATAGTATACTGTGATATAAGGATTATAGCTCTTAGTAATAGTTTTGCAGCAATAGTTCAATGATTATAACAGAAGTAACAGCATTAAGGTTTATTAGTCCTGGGAGATTGAACTATTGTGGAGCAGAAAAAGAATGATTTAGCTAACTCTACATTACAAATGCAATTACACAATGAAAATTACTGCACTGAAAGGTCAAAACTTGAACTCATCAAACAGGTGCACCACGCAGCTTCTCAGCGAGAATCCTGGGAATGGTTTGGGCTGGCTTTGCCATGATCATTGTAGCCTCTTATACTGCCAACCTGGCTGCCTTCTTGGTGTTGGACCGGCCTGAGGAACGCATCACCGGTATCAATGACCCACGGGTGCGTACAGGATGGTACTAGAACCATACTGCAACATTTGTATGTAGATAAAGATGATATACATATAAAATTATGCATTACTTGACTGTGTCTTGTTCCTGTCTCCTTATACAGCTGAGAAACCCATCGGACAAGTTCATCTATGCCACAGTGAAGCAGAGCTCCGTAGACATCTACTTCCGACGGCAGGTGGAGCTTAGCACCATGTACCGCCACATGGAGAAGCACAACTATGAGAGTGCTGCCGAGGCTATCCAGGCAGTGCGTGACAAGTGAGTCTCGGCCAGGCCGGGCCGACCAGAGCATGTGTCGGCCGGCAGCTCGACACACAGATTAGGGCCAGTCCAGTGAGCTCTTTCTTGGGGGTGGAGGGTTGGTGAGCGTTGTGGACATGGACCTCTGGACCAGATAGAAGCATCAGGTTTTACTGCCGTGTTCCCTCTGGTCCAGGTCTATCGCCCAACCAAGACAGAGTTGCAGGGACAGGAACGAGTGTGGACGTGTCAACAGCACTGCCACCAGTGTGAGGTTAAGCTAACACTGAGTCGAGGAGCACCCTTTTTCAGGTTGTACCCAGACGAACATCATTGAGATGGGGGCAATCCAATGGGGGACGCGCCCTCACACATCTGGCATTGGATTTCATTTGGGCCATAAGCAGAGCTTGCTGGTAAACGCTGAATGACACACACGATCTGGTGTGCGAGAGAGAGAGAGAGAGGGGTGGGAGCCGTAAATGTGTATGTAAATCATTGTACTGTTGCACCGTAACCCCCTCCTTCCCCTCCTCCTCCTCCTCCCTCCTTCCTCCTCCCTCCCCCTCCCCCCCACAGCAAGCTGCATGCTTTCATCTGGGACTCTGCGGTGCTGGAGTTTGAAGCCTCGCAGAAGTGCGACCTGGTGACCACGGGAGAGCTGTTTTTCCGTTCGGGCTTTGGCATTGGCATGCGCAAGGACAGCCCCTGGAAACAGAATGTGTCCCTGGCCATTCTCAGGTCTGTCCCAGCCGAAGCTGCATTACTCGTATGACTTTTATGTTTCTTATCAATATGATTTCCTGGTCACATATTGACCATTTATAGCCATCTAATACACCGCCTTACGTCACATATCTCTCTGTATCTCCCCTCTCCCTCCCTCTGTCTGTGTCTGTTCGTCACCCGTCCCGTCCTGCTATCTCTGTTTCATTTATGTTGCTATATGGAAGTGAGCGGCTCTAACATTCAGTCATTTGCGATGTGTATTAACGGTATCACCTCTCTCCCCACCACCCCCAACCCCTTGCAGTTCTCATGAGAACGGCTTCATGGAGGACCTAGATAAAACCTGGGTGAGATACCAGGAGTGTGACTCAAGGAGCAATGCCCCAGCCACACTCACCTTTGAAAACATGGCAGGTATGGTCCTTATGGCGTAGAGAAAGCGTTAAAGTGATTGGACAAAAACTGCAGTGGTAAGGTACTGTAGCGCTTTTTTGTCCAATACCTTTACAGAATCGTTGTTTTAGTGTCGCCATGGGTGCTCTGTGGAAGTGTGCCGTACAGTATCTTGTGCTGTGGCTTTGTGCGGTTGTGGTCTTCTATTAATAGTGTGTAGTTTACAGCTGCCATCGTCAATAGGAGCTGGTTGAAAAAGGAGGAGCGACCACTGGGCAAGACATGCAGGCTATGCATTCATGCTCAGTGGAAGCGGCAGAGTAGATGGTTGTAGCTCACATATCTCCACCGTCTGTCCCTTCCCAACAGGGGTCTTCATGCTGGTGGCTGGAGGTATAGCGGCAGGGATATTCCTCATCTTCATCGAAATCGCCTATAAGCGCCATAAAGACGCCCGCAGGAAGCAGATGCAGCTGGCCTTTGCGGCAGTCAATGTCTGGAGGAAGAACCTGCAGGTAGGATTGATCCCCTCTGCCCGCTCACACCAAGGGTGGAGGGGCCGAGGTTGTGGTGGAAGACAGCCAACAGAGCCCCTCCTCATGCAGGTCGATTTTTTGTCACTCAGCCTCTGTAGGAGCTTTTAATTTTACCCTGGTGGTCAGACTGCCAGATCACCTTATCAGAAACAGTGATCTCCGATGCCTTCATGGACTGTAAGGCATCTTCAGTGACCACCCTTTAGTTCCTAACCATTCCCAGAGGCCAACGGTGCCCATGTCTCTTGTGTGTGCCTACAGGAGAGTAAGGAGGCCTCTGGAAGTCAAGCTGTGGCTGAGACTCCCTCATTAGTATGTAACTAATTAGCAGAACCATTTCCACCCCCATGTCTTACGCTGTTAGAGTAACCATAAGATAATGACCTTTTCTACCCTCTAACATGATAAACATCCAAATAAAAACTCACCTTCCACGTCCATAGCATGAACTAGAATATCTAGGATGCTGCTGTGGTGCTTATGCTTCATGAGGTCAGATGATGTGGAAATGGGAAGAAAAAAAACCCCCAACATTCTTCCAGGAACATCGTAAAAACGATAATTACAGTCATAATAGGAGTGTTAATTTACATTGATGGCTTCACAGTTGATTTCCCTCACTCTAACAACCATGCTAACAGCAGCCAGCAGCTAACAATATAAATAGAAGATAAGGATTAAAATCAACGCCTCGGCTCAAACACACTGCAGTGACTCTCCCAGGATAGTCGGCATAACTGTGCACCATGCAACAGTCCACTTATCCACTGCAGTGACTCTCCCAGGATAGTCGGCATAACTGTGCACCATGCAACAGTCCACTTATCCACTGCAGTGTCAAACATGCTTGCCAGAGGCTTCGTGTAATGCAATGAGAGCAGAGGCAGGTGTCAATCGGAAGGGTTAGTTGATTTCAAAAATACATTTTCCTCTACATGCCCTTGTGCCATCCAGCCATGCAGGTACCTGCCACCAAATCAATAAAGTGGAGAACATGGAATCTCATATCAGTTTTGTTGTAATTCGATTGAACCAACCCTTTAAGCTCAACCAATAAGGCCCTCCACTCAGCCGACGAAGACCATGATTTGCGTTCCACGCTCCAATGCCATCCAATGAGGCCGTGAAGCGTTGGATCATTGGATCGCCCCTCCTCCAACCACACACCCTTCCTTTCTGTACTCCTGGTAGTTTCACCTCCTGATTGGGTTGCATGGAGGTACAGGGGTTCCATATGAAAGGCAGTCACACTGTAAGTCTGTGGTGTGGCCCCGACAGCTTGTGTGTTGACTCTCTGTAAGCTGAACAGAGTCAGCAGGGCTGGAGGAAGGTACAGTATAAAATCACAAGTGCCTGTCAGCAAATCAATGTCCTTCTGAAAGTGTCCGCCATCAACCTGACTACTGTATGTGACTGTCGTGAGTGTCCTTATATGGATGTGTGTTAATCTAGGCGCATACAGGCGAATGCATGCGGGGTGGGATCACTGAGAAAGGAGAGGGACACACTAAACTGCCCGTAGACCAGCGCGCTTTCTATCCATGTCAGCGATGATCATGTTGATTTCTCTGCACCACTGAACAAAGACGGCTCATGCATGCTCATCTTGCTCATCGACCATCAGCATAGGCCCTGGAGGTAAAATAACAGACGCGTACAATCTTCACTACCCTAAATAGAACCACTGTAATGGCATCTCATGCAAAGAGCGCAGAAGGAGCCCAAGAAGCCAAGTCGAGCTCGTACAATCTGTTCTGTTCTGCGTGAATATTATTCAGGACATTATTCATACTGTTTGGGTGCACTGATTTGATTACTCCCCGTCATCTCATATTCACATATTTTAAATGACAGCTTGGTTATGTAAGACACAAACTCATCATGATGGAAAATCTAAGATCACAGTTTATGTGGCCTCCTCCTTCCTTAGTATGGCAAGCACTGAAACCTGGAGTCCCATTGTTGGCATCATTTCGACTGCTTGTCTGCGTGTTTGGATGTAATTATGTGCTGTACTGCCTCAGGTTGGTGTTTTATGCTCCGTGCAGTAATGTGCACCCACAAACCTTTAAACAGAGATATGCAACCTGAGAGAACATGCACTTCTGACTAAATCTGTTCATGTAACACATCCCTCATCCTCTGCAGCCTCTCTGCATCCCTGAAAATATTAGTTCATTAACTATCACACTACCAGCCGTTTAATTCCACATTGCTTTATAAAGCAATGAAGGTGCATTCATTGTTAGAATTGCATGCCTAAGATATTCCAACATTAAGAAGCTGTAGCCACAGGGATGTAGTGGGGGTAGACCTACTTTATGTTTGATATTTATATTTTGGTAAAAGAATTTAGGAGCCTTTTTGCAGCTGATTTAAATCTTTATCATTTAATTTAGAATTTGAATTCTGCCAGTGAAGTAAGTAAGTTAGTGTGTAGAAACAAACTTAACATTTTGTCTTTTTGGTGACAGATGTGTGATAAAAGAGGAAATAAAAAAAGAAGAAGAAGAAGCTTTATTTGTCACATATAATTATATAATATAGACGGTACAATGTAGCAAAATGGGTTCTCTGCATTTGACCCATCCAGGAGGAGCAGTGGGCAGCCATTACGGCGCCAGGGGAGCAGATTGGGGTTCAGTATCTCGCTCAAGGATACTTTGACATGTAGCTTGGGGGAACTGGGGGTCAAACCACCGACCGTCTGATAAGTGGACGACCGCTCTTACCACCTAAGCCACAGCCACCCCCGAAAAACATGTGCACATTTTGTACGAACTGGGCACTGACTACTTTCACTGCTGTCACGGCATTGCTTTTCCATCATGGCAGCCTTCTGTTATCAGAAACAAATGGCAGATAGCAACACTTGCCAAGCCAGTGAACACAAGGCAGTATTTACAGCTAGGAGAGCCTCATATTTTTAATATATATATAAAAAGTCACATTACCAGGTGGCCAGAAACACAACTCAAAATTAAAGCTAACTTTATTTCTTCTGTACATTCAAACCTTTGTTCAATACTTACTTTAAAAGTTGATAATGTGCCAATTGTCTGCTAGTAGCTTGTTTCTGCTGCCCCCAGCTGGCCAAAAAAAATCAGTAATTCAAAGCTGTCGACTTTGCTAACACAGCCAAAAATCAACACATCACAGCTCAGCTGACATTACTCACTAGTCTAACAATGAGAAGTCCAGCTCAGCATCTGTCCTACAGCATTTTATTTTACAAAGCTCTAAAATCCAGTCTGTTCTTTATTGGGCAGCTTTTTGCTCATCCTGGCAACCCAAGGTTTCTGTGCTAGAGGATCTGACATGTCCTTGTCTTGGTCTTGATGCTACAAATTATAATGTACTCTATAAATTTGCATCATAAAGATTTACATATCTACATATATATCCAACTTTATGTGAGTGACTTGTCTGTGATTACTGGTGCTGAGAGTCTACCCAACATGTTGTTGACCACTACATCACTGAGAGGCTACACATCTGGCTTTTAGCTTTCTCTTGTGAAACAGATGTTACTCAGAAGTGCTCTGTCTTAACAAGACTGAAACTGGTGTCAGTTTGGAATGAAAACAAAGTGATGATGATGATGATGATGATGATGATGATGATGATGATGATGATGATGATGACGACAATGATGATGGTGTATTACGACGATGCACCGTGGCAGCTCGCTTCTGTTTCTCGACAAGAAACAGACGGCTGCTGCACACTGTGTCTGAGTCCCATGCCCCGCTTCATCTGATGGTCCAGCATGCCATGCATGGCCCGGGACTGTGCATACATAGCGCCTCATCAGGGCTCAGAGCAGCCAGACTGCACTCCTGCAGTCTCTGATGTGTAAGAAATGGGGAAAAGTAAAGATTAAAAGAGGACATGGCATCTCTTGGGTTTTGAGCTTTCCTGAAGCGACATGCTTACACTTAGACTCTCTTTGTACACAGGCTGACTTTCTGCATTTACTAACATGAGATGTCATCTTCCAACAGGAAAAAGATTGTATTCATTATTCCCTGCACTAAAGTCAACTGATGCCGTGCACCAATCACTTCTCTGCCAGCTTTCACCTATCCTCCAGGCCAGTTAATGGGTGCTCACCACCTGATATAACGTCATTAGGGGGTTGAGAGAAACGTGCTGGTTGGTGGGGTGATGGATGGTACAATTGTGCCCTAAAAGTCCCTTATCATGTGACCTGATGAAAAAGGATGTACTGCGAGGCCAGTGCTAGCCAGGATTGATTTGTCATGCTATTTGTTTCGTGTTTAGTTAGTCTCTGTTTTCCCCCTCTCTCCATCCATAAAATGTTTTGGCATGTTGAAATTCACACCACACTGCCCCTCCCCTCCCTGCAACCACTCACTCATCCTCCACTTATACTTTGCTCCACATCTTTCTCCGAGGGTGCTTTCTTTTTCTTTTTTTTAAATATATATATATATATATATATATATAAATATCATATTTTAGCCTCTATCTGCTCAGATGATCATGAAATGTCAGAATTATAAATCTTTATTTTGCATTTTAACACAGAGGAATTTTTTTTTTTTTCTTTTTAGCTACAGTTTTCCAAACATTTTTATGTTATGCACTTCATTTCATACTCCATCCCATTCCCTTGGGTGTGAGGTGAATTTCCATTATACCACTTTAAGGTATAATGACTTTAAATGGGCTTTAATTACTGAATTTTGTCGCTGTTGTTTTCCCCCTTTGATATGCATTTTAGTGGCCTCTGACACTGTAGTCTCTCAACTTTTTACACCTGCCTGGCTTTGGATGTGGATGCTTGCTTTGCTATTTTTTCCCCCCTTGGCTTTTGCTTAAGAATCATCGTTAAATTAATAACAATCAAGTGGATGGAAATTTATTTCATTTTTTCTTTTCTCCCCCTATGCAGCCCTCTTCCTCTCTAGAGACTCAGGATGTAAGAATACCTTAATATGAGTTATTTTGCACTCAAACACCCAGTTATTGTACTGAGAATAGCTGTGGGGCATTCTGATGGTATGAGGGAGGGAGGGAACCAAATTGGAACATCATCTTGTAAGGATATGGTTAAAATTGCTTCTTTTTTTACTTTTATCTGCTTTTTTTTCCGAAGGACCTCATTTTTAATGCTCTCCAGAACTCTGACCTGGGTCAGAACAAAATCACAATCCAGTTTAGAATTTATCTAATTGCTTGTGTGCTGAGATGAGGAAGCTGCCACTGAGTGTGTTCAGGCAGAATATTTTAGAGGGTTGATTTAGTGTACCAAAGGTATCACAACCACTGACATCTTTACTAGTCATCACTCATTCCAATGCATTTCTAGGGGCCAAGTGGATGCGTCAGCACATTTCCAGATGACTACTGCGTCACCATGTGCAGTCCCACTATGATAATGTAGCATAAAATGTAGTGGTATGCCCTCTAACAAACTAAAGAGACTATTCCCACTCTCACATCTAACAGACTTTATCCCTTTCTTTCTTCCTCTTTGCACATTTTACATCTCCAAATGCTCTAGTCTTTTTCACAAGGACCCTCCTTCTATTTAGATGATATAAAATAAGGTCATTTATCGGGGTTGTGGGTGGTGGTGGTGGTGCTGGCAAGAGAGAACGGGTGAGACCTAAACCACGGTTATCACCCAAGACAGAGAACATGAATAATGTTTCTACATATATTTATTTTAGGATAGGAAAAGTGGTAGAGCAGAGCCCGACCCCAAAAAGAAAGCCTCTTTTAGGTCCATCAGTACCTCCCTGGCCTCCAGCATCAAGAGACGTAGGTCCTCCAAAGACACGGTAAGGAGATGAAGAAGCAACATATTCCCTTGTTTATTCCTCTTTCCTCCTGTTCGCCTCCTCCTGCTCCTCTGTCTCTCCTTCTACTTCTCTCCTTTCTCTTCCCCTGTCCTCTTCTTCTACATCTCCATATCCGCCCACGAGACAGTGCCATCTCCCACTCAACCATTTCCACATGGCCCAGCGGCCTCTGCCACGTGTCTGTCCGTTTGCCATCAATCAGCCATCGCCATTTAGCATCTGTAGGTCCCACAGGAGGGCATCAGTGCAGGAGCTCAGGTCAGGCCAGGCCAGGTGCTGGGCTCTGAATTTAGGGAATGGGGCATCCCAGGTTTGATGGGATGGATTACTGGTGTGTTCCTCTGGAGGAGGGGGGCGACAAACGCAAGCAGTCTGCCAGTGGTGTTTTGTCATGGGCTGCTCTTCCCACCTGCCTCTGGTTTGGACGTGGTTTCTATCGTACTTCTTTGGTGGCATTGTGGTGTGTGTGCTCTGTACGCAAGTGAGTGTGTTTATATGTTTGTGTTCATGTCTCGTCTCTTTTGACTGCTTGATCCTTTGTAGATCCATTGTTTCTTTGCATCGATGTGCACCTCCTCTGTTGGACTTTCAGCCACTGTCGGTTTGCTTTTGGTTTGACAAGCATGCGCTGATGTTTTGTCATTCCTCTAAAATCCATTTCCAAGGTTGTCATGATGGCCGGCCCTCCTGGGAAGAAAACTAATGTGGCGTCTTATTTTTCAACATGTCTATTTCAGGATTACACTCATGGATTTCTATTAATCTGTTTAATTTTTGCTTTTGTCATATTTTGTTTGTCATAATTCTTGTTTATTTTCCAGTGTCCTTGTGGTCTGAACTGTGCATGCCTCTTTCAGGGAATATTTTCAGGTGGTTGAAGACAGTGTTCTTTTATGGTTTAATGATTTTTATTTTTATTCACAAACTCTGTGAAGCCTTAGACTCACACTGTGTAAAAACAAGACATTCCATTGTTTCTAAATTAGTTTTAACACTCCTTTGCTGCACAATGAGAGTGTCAGGTTTTCTCCAATCTTTCACAGTTGAGTTATAAATTACTGCTCGTTGCGGTTGGGAGATTGTACTCCACATGCTTGGAGTGCTGCCAAACCGGTGACCCGCAGACATTGTGCCAAGCTGCTCAGCCAGACATAGCTGGTCGCTGACCAATCCTGGCAAACTCTCTGGGGGATAGCACAGACTCCTTCACAGAAACGCTGCTCAACTAACACTGTGTTTTGAATGTGTTTCTCAGGGGAGCTCTAGCCTGCGGAAGCTAAGGTCCATGAAGTAAAAGGTTTTCTTTTGTGTGTGTGTGTTTTAATTCCTGTCTTCTTCTCTTTCTCTTTTATTTTAACTGTCTTTTTTTATGGATGTTTCTGCATTGAACCAAACCACCTTTACTCTCCCCTGGAGGTTTCTCAATAGAATTGGTGTATTTGAAGAGAAGAAGAGCGGGATCGCCATTCGTGATATGTCTGTGTGAGGGTTTGAACGCGGGTTTCGGAGCCCAAGCGGGGAATAAATGGCTCAACATGGAAGAATAAAAAGAATTTAGTGAAATCGAACAAAGATGCTCCAATTGAAAGTGTTGCCATCCTCAGTCTTTGACCATTATTTTGATTTTATATAAATGTTCTTCTTTTATATTAATGGATATCAATGGACTTGAGTGTCAGTGTCCCTCACCCACATGCCACACTGCTCCTCTCTCCCTCTGCAAGCATGCCAATGACTGTAACTGTAATAGTAACAGTAGAAGGAGTAGAAACCATCGTTGTAGCTGTGCCACATATTAAGAAGAATCACCATAGCTGTATTGAATAAGTAGCAGCTGTTGTTGTGATGTCAGTGAAGTGTCTCTCTTGTGCTGGTCCGCTTGCCCCCCGGTAGGGTACGCTGTTAGCAAGCCCTCAATGCACAAGACATGAGGAGACCTAAATAAGGACCGTAAGCCCATAGGATGATGCAATTCACAGGGAGATGAGGAGCATCCACTCTGACTCTGTTTAAAAATGTCAACATTTTACCTTTCAGTGTGGATGTTTCCCCATCTGACAGCATGTTAGTTGCATCCTAAACGCTTCTGAAGCTCAAATGCTTGAATGTATTGGCTTGAAACAAGAGACGCTTCAAACCTAAGATCTTGCTTGATTAAAAACAAAAAGTACAAATGAGATGGAAACTCTAAGGCAAGATTCTTCACTGTTTTGGCTCTGCAATGTAATATTAATTTGTGATGCATTTACTGTACAAACAAAATATGTTTTTTGCACATTGGATGTTATGAAAACAGGTTTTTCTCACATGGTGGTGTGAGTCGAGATTATAACTGGCACGCTGGAAAATCAGCTGGATTATAAAGATAATGCAGATGAGTTTATTTCTCCACCCGGTCTCACTGTGATCCAAAACATGAGGCTACTCCACCAGAAACAGCATGACACAAGCTTTAAAATGCTCAACTAGTTATTGTTTCTACATATTTTTTGCTCATTAGCATAAAAAGCAGCCTCAGCATTGTAAAAAATATATCTTCCTGCTGTCAGTCTGCAAAAAGACTCAGTCAGAAGCAAAATTACTGTTGCCATAGAAACTAAGCACCTGCATGGAATCGGGATCCCGTTTCCCCTCTCGGCACTGTAGATGCCTGTAATTCACTGTGCTTTGAAAGAAGCACAGTGAAGCAGGGACTGGACATAAGAGTCCGACACAACAGCGCTTTGAAATGAGCCCAAAATCCATCTTCTATTCCAAAGCTGCTAAAATTAGAGAAGCCGTCTGTCTGCACACGAACAAATGACTGTGGAGATGAGTGAGCTGCTCATTTGACCCATGACAGGAAATTATCACCTCTGTTGTAGGGGCAAAAGAAATGCAAATTTGCTGTTGTCTCAACTGAAGGACCTTACATCTGCTCCCAGCTAACCAGCCCATCTCAGGCATGACCAAACTGCCTCACAAAAATCCAACCTAAGGAGATCCACTTTCTCAAGTGTGCCTGAGAGGGGATAGAGAACCCGTGTGCTTCAAAATTTATGCAGAAATGAAGCACAAGTGTTCTTGAAATAATGTTTAAATAATTATACCAACATGACAAAAAAAAAGCAAAATGCTGCTCTTGTCAAGACATGACCCCCTGTTATATGTCTCCCTTCCTCCTTCCCCCCATCTCTCTTCACTTCTGCAGCAGTACCCACCCACTGACATCACGGGCCAACTCAACTTGTCTGACCCGTCTGTCAGTACTGTGGTGTGAAAAGGGGAGACTCTGACACTCGCTTCCCGAGGAGAGAGGAGACGAGAAGACGAGGGAGCGGACGGAGGAGGAAGGGAAAGGGAGAGCCCGTCTCCTTGTTCTCTTCGCCGTCGAATCCGAAGCTTTCGTTTCACCACCTGCGCACGGAGCTTTGTGAGGAAACTGCTCGTTGAAGAAGTGGCTGAAAAACACTGAACGTGCACCTTTTTTGACCATCAGGACTACCTGATATTAGATGTTTGTAGGGTCCCTAAGCATGCATAGAAGTAACCATCTGACATCTATACAATCTTTTCCTTTTGTATGTTATTAGCTGACTTACTTAACCTTGTTTTTGACCTTTCACTCACTGAAGTCTACTTCGTGTTTGATGTTAACTGCTCTCAAATTTAGCAAGCCAGGTTTAGTTTTCTTAGGTAAATGGATAAACTAGTTTTAGTGCTGTACTCCATATATCACCTGCAGTTAAGGCTTAGTTACAATAGTAATGTTTAGTTTTTCTCAGCAACACATCCAAGAAGTACTGTAAGCTTCAGTGCATATCCAGTATTTTTTAACAGGCGCTATAGCTGTGCTTTTCGCTACACCTTGAAGGTTTTTAGCTAATGTTTGTTTCATTTGGATGCACTGTTGGCACTAATGATGAGGATCGGGTTGTCTACCATGAAGATGATGGAAACGTGTGTGCACTTGTATATAAAAAAGAGCTTTATGTATATGAATGATGCAAATGATTACTGTATTCATGAAAGCTCTACACCAGGTTCTGTATTTTATCTGTTTCCCTTTTAATTTTGTACTAATCAAACAAATGCATGCTTTTTTATTTCTAGTAAGAACTCCGTTTCTTAAAGAAAATCTAAGTTTTACAACTGCCATTTATAGGAAGAGATAAGCAGGTGAATATAAATATATAGACATGAAGTCACAGCTGGATTTCTGATGAAACAGTTGGGTAAGGCTTCTTTACATCCAGCATGTTTGAGACACTCAGCTGTAAGCCATGTTGCGTTTGGGGACTCCCCCTCTCTTCCTCTCTCCCGGTGCAGCAGTCTTTCTCATTTCCAGTCTGCAAGGGGTTGCATCAAAGGGCCAGGTTTTTCACCCAACCAGCACTCGCTCTTTCATGTAAAAGTTCCTCCCTGCGCAGCCACACAGAACTTCTACATGAAGGAACCCGAGTCGATTGAAAGCGTGGCTCAGCATGCGAGTTTATGTGCAGGTCTTGGTTAGATGCGAAAACAGGCCGTTTCCCATTTTCTGGAGATGAGAAACCGCTGCTGTTTGTTGAAAACACTATCATAACCTCTCTGGTGTCTGCCACTGCATAGCACTTTTTGCTGAGGGGTCTCCCAAACTTTTAAACTATTGATCTACTTAGAAACAGACCAAGCTACCATAACATCAGTCAGAGATATTTATTGTACTTTCTTTTAGGATGTTCACAAATCTCTTCTTCATTTTTTCTTTATTAGGAAAACAGTCATACAAAGATGTTATAAGAGAAATAATGACACTTGTGTAAATTTAAAAAAGAAACACACACACAAAGTGCTAAAACAGAATTTGGTTTCTAAACTTGAGAGTTTGCTTCTGATCATGTTCTCTTTCCAGCCTATGCATGCTTACATGTTACTATCAGTGATTTGGTTTGTTTTTGGATGCCTGCTGTTGCTGAGTACAGTTAGCTGAGCACTGAACGAACTGTAAATAGTGTCTGGTTCAGTGTAGATAGGCTTGAGGAGATTGCACTGCGCTTGTATTATGACTGCAGCTGGGAATGTTTTAAACTATTGTTATACACACACAACAGTTGTGATACACGGGCATGCATCAGCACGCACACACACACACACACACACACACACACACACAAACCCCCTTACGGGATGAATCACTCGTTTTTCTTACCTTTTCCAGTAAAGATATTGCATCACCTCATCTTGTTTATACAACTGTAAATAAATAAATTATAATTCCAAGTCTGACCAGTCCTGTGATAATATTATTTTTAAGCCTGCAACTAACAGTTACTTACATTATCAATTATTGTTTGATAGATCAGGTGATTGTATAATTGATAACGTGGGGAAATACAAAACAAATGTCAATCACGATTTCCTGACACATAAGTCGATATCCTCAAAATAGCTTTTCTTTCCAACCAACAGTCAAAAATCAAAATACATTAAATTTACCACTAATAAGAATTTTTTTTAAAAACAGAACATCAAATTCTTAAATTTGTGGAGCTTGAGTGGAGAAGTTGAGTTTTCTTAATGACTTTAAATCGTGAAAGGATCGATGTGTAGGATTTATCAGTGTCTCCACTGGTGTGTTTGCAGACTGCAACCAACTAAACAGCCCTCATTCCATCCTCCAATATGGTAGCCACTGAAAATGCAAAAAACACAAAAGTCTCACTCTACATCCTGTGTTTGTTTTGTCCATTTTGGGCTACTGTACAACCATGGTGGTGCAACATAGTCTGTGGAAGAGGATCCTTTCCCTCTGTAGATATAAAAGGCTAATTCAGAGGTAACAAAAACACAAAAATTCTTATTTTAAAGTAATTAAACACTAGGGAAAAGATCATTATAAATATTTTATTCCATTTCTGCCTCTAAATCCTAAACACCAAACTGTTAATTGATCACCAAAACCTGCCAATTCCTGCTCTGGCCCAACAATCATCCACAGTCTGAGGAAAGGTATAACCTAGTGATTCATTTTCTGTAAAACTTCTAAAAAACAAAATGAAGAAAAAAAAAGATAAAAGACAAATATCTACACTTAATTATCCCTAAAGTGATTAAAACTGCATTAACTGTTTCTTTTTATAAAGCTGAACAAACTGACAGACTGTAATTTTTTTTGAAGGGCTGGTGGTTATTCTAAACTCTGCAGCTCTAAAAAGCATTTCTAAACTGTGAAGGTGTTTTGGTTTGTCAAACTATTCTTTAAAGTTAGTTGATTCTTTTCCCAGTACTTCATTTGAAATTGTAAGCACCAATGTCCTTTATTCTATTCGAACCAATTATTATTGTATTCTAATGATGTAGCCAAAGCTAAAGGCTTGTGAAAATTAGTTCAATCAGGACAGACAAATGAATGAAGTGAAGATAATTGTTGGTGACAGCAGATGATATGTGATAATTAATTTGTCAGAAAGTCTTTGGTGCTTAGACTCTTCAGGGAGATTGTGATTGAAGGGTATCAGTCCTCAGCAGCAGCAAGATAAATGCCCCCTTGGAGTCCAGACACTGGGGGCGGTGGTGGTGGCTGATGACTCTGCTGAGACTGATGAGACTGAAAAGCTTGATGGAATGATGAAGTTGGTGATTCTGTGAAGAGTGGGCAGTGATGGGGAGGTGGAGTGGTGCAGCATGAAAGAACTAGAGGCACAGAGAAGATCATATTTAATGGTGTGAGAATTCAACTTTGGCTAAGCAATGGCCATCCTGACTGAACTCTTGATAGAGCATCATGTAAGCAAGCTGAGGGTAAATACTGGATTTACATCTATCAGATGGACACAAACACATCCCCAAAAGGATAATGTGTGTCTGGTGAATGAATCTGAAGGAAAATGTTATATTAGCCTTTTAGCTACAATCATTTACAGAAATGTTTCTGAGACTGTCTGTTATTAAGAATGTCTAGCGGCATTTTAAAAACCATATGAAACAAACTTATTCCATCATAAGATGAAAAAGATTACCACACAGTAGAAGAGCCGTCCTTTAATACAGCAAATTCACATTGTGTATATGTGTGTATATGTATGGGTCAGCATTATATCAGACATACTCTTTACTCTTTTTTTGTTTGTTTAGTTTCAAGTCATATTTAATGTATTTATTCAGTAAATTATGGACCCATAGAGTAAACTAGGCCATAAAGCAGGGTAAGCTGTAGGACATGGCTACCCTGTGATTGACAAGTCACCACCATGACATGTTCTCTGCTTCTGAGTCAGATCCAATCAGTAACCTTCACAGGTCCAACCTCTGCAGCAGCGAAATCGTCTCTTTTTTTTGATGACTCATTTATTTCATCTTTACTTTGGCAATATCTGTTTCCCCCATCCCAATAAAGCTGCTTTGAAATAAATGTAATGGTTATAGTGTTTTTCTCCCTTACACTGTGTAACATTATTCAAAAACAAACCGACCAAGTATATCAAAAATCAAAGAGTCACACATAACGATGATGTTAGTGGCTGAAATAATACCAGCAGTTACCTCAGTGGTACCAACACAGCCACACAGTCAGTTTAACATTTAATCAAATTACCAGTGTCATCATTAATTATATCACGGCTGTCTTTGGTAATTAATGACATACCTAAGAGAAGCAGTGGTGGGTTGGAGCTTATTGTCAGGTGAGACATTTGTTCTGGTCCACTGACCCTCTGTCCTGATCACAGTCGACACTCTGTCACACTCAGTCAGTGAGATTAATGTGACTGTGTGCTGATTGGTCCTCTGTAAGGAAGAAGTGATCTAAAGCTTAAGTTTGATTAATGTTGCATGTCCCATATGGCAGCACCAGGAAAAGGACCTTAAGACAAGTCCTTCTCGCCGGAATTTATCACCATAATAAATTCAGATTCATCTCTGAGTCTATTATTACTCTGAGACGACTGGTTGTTTCGTTAGTGTGCCTCTTCCTTTAGTCTGCATCTTCCTATGTCGTTACATGTGTGTTGAAATTAAGGTGCAACTTGGCTCCAGGTCCATCATCCATGTGTATATTTAATCTGTGTATTTGTACAGACTATACAGTGTTATAATCTGTGTATTTGTACAGTATGTGCAGTGTGCAGGATTCAATTAAGCAGATCAACAAGTGTGAACTATTTAGATCTCAGGTCTTCCAGAAGATGAACTCCGATGGAATATTCAGAGTTACATTATAGGTATATATTTTTTGCCATATCTGCCATATTGTAAAGGATACAAAAATAAAAATCGGTGATCTGGTTGACAACATGAAGAATAGCTCAAGGGGACACTCATTATACACACTGTTAAATTTAGTCAGAACAGGATTTCAGGAAAAAAAAGACTTGTGTAAAAAAAACATTTCAGACCTTTAGTTCAATCTTCCTTTTCCCATTAGACTTTCAAATGAAGATGGCATTTGCAAGTCAGGTTTCAAGCTGCACCCATTCACATGCAAATAGGCTTATTGGACAACAACAACCGCCTGTGAGGCTCCCCAGTCCAACAGTCGACAAACTGGACCTCTGCCAGTTTCAACCACACCTTGTTTCCTAATTGATTATATATTATCGTCTTCCTCCCTCTCTTATATAATGCTGGTGGAGATTTTAGTTGGCTGGAGATTTTAGTTGACCCGATCTAAACAACCTCTGAATGCGAATGAGCAGCGGCTTCTTTTCAAAGTCTGGCCATTATAAAAAACATTTTTGCCTCCATGGCGCAAGTAGCCTTGGAGCTGCTTTCATTCGGGAACGAGGGGGAACGTTTCGGACACATGGAGGAGGATTTGGCTGCGCAAGGAACATAAATCCAGGTCAGGCTTTGCAGCTCGGGTGAAATGTAAAGCAGGGGGGAGGCAGCAGGTGAAGCGTGAACCACGGGCGGGCTGTGATAGGGCCCGGCCAGCGGGAAGCCTTCTCCGCAATCAGGTCGACGCTCAAGTTTCCGATAGGCGCAGAGCAGAGCTGCGCTTCTCACGTTCTCTTCATGGCCCAGCGCTTCTCTCACCCCGTCGTCCCCATCGCGCTACTGGTGTTCGGACTGGTTTCCATCCTGCTCCTGACTATCCCCACCCAGGACGTCCAGGATGCTCCGGGGTTAATGGTGAGGTCGGTTTCGGTTTGGGGTATTTTTGGACATCTGCGTGTCGGGATGGTGTAACTAAAGCTCTGCTGTACGTGATGCACACCGGGAATAAGTAAGGTGTTACACAGCAATCTGTGGCGCTTGGATTCCGTCAAATTAGTATGATAGATGTAGTTTAGTCCTTTTGTTTTAACAGGTGCATCCTTTAGTTTTCATTGTTACGAGTTTAATATTAATGTATGGAGGCACAGGACTGACAATAACCATATATATAGCTATAGTCAAAATTTAATTTTAGATGTTACATTTGTAAATCATACAAAAGGTATGATTCAAATTGGAACAATATTTGCAAAAAAATAAAAAATAAATCTGGCATCTTGCTCTCAATTTTAAAAAATTGATTACATTTACTTTTTGCGTTTTATCTTTCATGTTTACCTCACAACCTGTGGATCGCTTGAACTTAACACGGTTTTATTTAGATCTTAGAAGAAGATGAGAAGCTCGGGGTTTGGATTGATGAACACATTGTTTTAGATGCCTAAAATGTATTTGCAAATATTTCACCATTAAAATGTTGATGATACTATAGATGCAAATTCTAGTTCAGGATTCTGGATCACTTCATAAATGTCTTATTTGTCATCTTCCTCAAACTTCAGTTCACTGAATGCCTCCCATTAAAGGCATTCACTGCCCTGCACATGAATGCTGGTGGCAAAATATATATGATAATAAATTGGGAGAATGATGTACAACATATTAAACCAAGCATACAAATTACAAGTCATGCATACAGTTAAATCTTTTCTCCATGTCACCTCCCAGTTTCCTTATGTTACATATCTTTAAATGTCAGTCATCCCTCTCTGCTGGAGATCAGGTGTCGAGAGGCTGTCATCAGTAAACATATTGATGAGGTGACCTCACGACTAAGTTACTGGTTAAGTTTAGTTGCCTCATTATAATGAAAGATTTAACCTGTGGAGTGACCTGGTAACTTAAGAGACAGCCTTTGACTCAGAGTGGAATAAAGGTTTCATGAATAACCAAATACACAAATAAGAATATTTGTTTTGTACTGTTGGAAAAACTGGAATTATAAAAAGTTTGTTTAATTCTATTTATTTAGCCTTCTATCTAAGAATTGAAAAAGAAAGAAAGAAAGAAAGACATGAAACTGTGAGACACTGTTTAAGCATTCAGAGCAGGAAGCTCCAACTTCTGCACCCTTGTTTTTTTGTAGCCGGTTGAATATCCCATAGTTCCTCTTTTGGTGCAGTGTAGCCTCCATTTCTCTCAGTAACAACTCCAGTCACTAGAAACAACACAAAAGGAGTTTTCTTACATTCTTCAGGGAGACGAGTTCGACGGATCTCCTTGTTTATCGAATGAGAGGACAAAGCAGATCATTAGAGCTCCTCTCTGTTTCTGGCAGCTGTTGGAGCGAGTTCTTACAAGTGACTGCACAGCAGTAATGGGAAAATATTATGAGTCAAAGCACATTTCCTCATGATGTTACTGGTCACCCATTAGATTGATTTCAGAAGTAGTGTGTGTGTGTAAATGCCTGAGTGAGGAGAGATGATCGTATGCACGTATATCTATTTCTGTGTGTGTGTGTGTGTGTGTGTGTGTGTGTGTGTGTGTGTGTGTGTGTGTGTGTGTGTGTGTGTGTGTGTGTGTGTGTGTGTGGGTGGTCCCTGTCCTTTGGCTTGTCCCACACAGAGCTTCATGCACTGGCTGGATTTCTACATGTTTCAGTGCAACATGTTCCTCTTCACAGCGATTCGACCACGACAACTGATACTCTGACATCATCACTGATATGTATTTCAGGTTCCTCATATTGTAATGAAGTATTGTGATAGAGATCGTATCCACAAACAATGACAGACACGTTTTCTCCAACAGCTAAAAGTCTACAGCCACGGTATAGCAGACATGTGGGGTTGAGATGTGCATTGCATTCACCAAAATAAAAACAATTCCAAGCATTGTCTGCATTTTATTATAATAGCATTTGTATCTCATAGTTATGAGACCCACCTCTCATACAGTAATTATGACATATAGTGAAAACTATGCTATTCTCACGTTACCATTTCAATCAGGAAATACTTCCTTCTGAGTGAATGAGTGGTAATTTTATTGCAATGTGCATAATAAAGATGGGAACATGAGTCTTTGGTGATTAGGCCCATTGTGACGATATTTTAAGAGGCGAGTAGAAGCCGTGGGTAGTAAAGGAACCCTCCCCCCCCCCACCCCTGGTGATGGCTCAGTGCTTTGCTCACCCTGTCGTGAGGAGAATGGTTGAAGGTCTGGATTAAATAAGGAGCAGACTCTGATGAACTCTACCAAGGCACTGGATATGATGAATAGGGGATGAATTGGTCTAAATGACAGCTATTAACAAGGTCGAATAAGATCTATCAGTAAAGGCATGTAATGGCTTATAAAGTAAGATCAGACAAAGTCTATTAGTTCTCATTTTAGAGGAAAAAGGGAGCAGAGACAGCTGGGACAATCGTGTTCCTCTCTGCTCATCTCTCCTTGTCTTTCGTTCTCCTCTTTCTCCTCGTTCTCTTGCATACCTGCAGCCAGTACTTTAGAGTGAATGAGTCTCAGATGCAAAATGTTTCTCTACACGTTGTACATGAACATGCATCATGAACACTCTGTCGTTTCAATTTTTGTGCATTTTGGTGCGAGAGGCAAGACGTGGAAGAATCTTTACGTAGGTTTTAAAGGAGGCTGCTCTATTTAGAACTTATATTTTATAGCTATGGTCTCATATGTGTACAATACCAAAGATGAAACGAAATCATGTATGTCATGTAAGGGAAGCTCCACAGATTTTCAAGCAGCTTTCTACAGTATCATTACAATGTCAGTAGTGTATGCAAATGACCAAACTTCTCTCCACTCTGAGCGCCTCCCAATCAAATACCTAAAATGTTGTCAGAGACATGTTTAGCTGTAACACCAGAATGTTTGTTATCAGCTGACAGCCATCCTCTCAACTCACTGTACGTCACCCACAAGTCAGTTTGGCACAGTGCATTCTGGTTGTTGTATGTTTTTTTTTAAACTAGTGGGCAAAAAGGAATACCACAGCTCATTTGATATGTTTTATCTGATCATGTATCTCCCATTTCAGAATTGTTTGCCTCCACAATCAGGCCAGTTTAATGACAAGAACAAACATTATTCCAGCAGTGAAATACTTCTTTAAGAGGGATAATTTAGAGTTGAGCAAAAAAATCCAGCTGTAAAAACTGATCACACAGAGAATATCAATGTGGTTGATGATGAGCAGTGTGAGTTAAACTCGAACATCTTCTTGTACACACAAAAAGGTCTATTTTTTTTCTAAGCTGTAGAAATGATTCATCTAAATTGTGAAACATTTTCTCTCTTATTTTCTTATTACAAGAGGATGTGCAATATAAAACATCTAACAGACCCAATAATTTATGGGTAGAGTAAAAATGCATTGTAAACAAACAGTGTAATTTGAACCAGACGTCTGTCTTTCATCATCTCCTTCTCGTTAGCTGGACGCCATTTTTCAGAGCTGTCAGAACAAGTATCATGTAGAAATCCTTATCTGTCTCTATCATTAACCCCTTTCACTGTTTTTACCTATCTTTATGTTTTTTCTGCCTCTTACTCTCTGTAGTATGGCATTGTCCTGGATGCTGGATCCTCTCACACAGCTTTGTATATATACAAGTGGCGAGCAGATAAGCAAAATGGCACAGGCGTGGTCACCCAGCACAGTGAATGTCATGTAAAGGGTAAGTATGAGCACTTTATCCACTAAAAATCCATGTTTTGAGACATGACTCTGAAAGGATAATAACTTTCTTCTCGGAGGACGGTACAGAGGACGGCACCTTTAGTCAGCTCAGATGTACAAGACTTTCCAACTGGTAATTAATAATAGCTAATGGGCATCATGAGCGTCAGGTACAAAATGTGACTATTTCAGCAGTGGTTTGAAACATTGCATGATGCTGACAGACCTGGTCCAATGACAAAAATAGTGAAATCTCCCTTTTTGCATTTTCACAAATTCAGTAAAAGGTTTTACAAATTTGAGTGTAGGTCTCAGACATCAGTGAGGCTTCACCTAAAGTCCCACAACCAAAGGGCGGATCGGTTGCTCAGCATTGTCTTTGTCAGATTGCCTTAACTTCCCCCATTACTCCCAAATTGGAAGTTCATTTCAGGATGTTTAAGATTTCCATGGATAGTTTGTATATCTAAGTTGTAATTAGGCCTCCTAAAATCTGTTGATCTAGACAATTTAGGTAATTCCTCAGCATGTGTAACCCTTACATGACCAACTGTGCTGCAATACAACAGTTTGAGTTGTTCAAATGTTGTAAATGTTTTTCATCCCGCATTAAATCTGCACAGCTGCTGTGAATCAGCTGACGACAGCTGCCATCCTCTGTAAAACAGCAACTCTTTACATTTAAAATACAGATGGACCTTTAATCTTCTGAATATTCCAGTAAGAACACCATACTGTCTGTTTTGTTTACTTAAAAACTGACAAATCAGAAGAAATATTTTCCTTGTCACATTAACCAGAGGGTTGGGTCTGAGATAACGTCAGCTGTGTTTTGAGAATAATATTATTATAGCCCAGCGAATGCTTGACTCAGACATTTGGGAATTAGGAAGGAGTCAGAGGTGAGCTCAGTGTTTTCCCACTCCTTTTCTGTTTCTTTTTTCTTCCCAATTAGTCCTGAACATTATTGTCATAACTGTAAAAATGTCCCAGTCAGAAATGAACTGTGATCCTTACAAACTCCTGAATTAAAGTCAGACAATTAAAATGCTAAAAGATTCTTAAATATGTCGGACTTCTTTGTTTTTCGTCACAGTTTTTACTAAGTCTATTATGGGGGACTTGATAAGGAATAACTATTATGCTGTTCTTCAAGTTGATCTCTCACAGCATTATCATCCTGTGTTTTTCGAGTCATTTCTAGCCTGGGTGTGATCCATTTGCATCAGGATGTAGCTGACAACACTGTTCTGTTCTAACACCAGAACAAGATTCTACAAGTCGACAGTATTAAAATGTGTTTGTGCTTTTTAATCCTGTTAATCAGGAGGAGGAATCTCCAGTTATGCGGGCCAACAGGGAGCCGCAGGGCGGAGCTTAGAAGCATGTCTCGACCAGGCGGTGAAGGACGTCCCCAAGGAAAGACACCAGCTCACACCCGTGTACCTGGGAGCCACGGCTGGCATGAGGCTTCTGTAGTGAGTCATCGGTTTGTGTGTGTCCGTGTGTTTTGCTTCATGTCACATACAGGGGCTCACCTCTGAGTCTAGGACGGTTCTGTGCTCTATCCTGTATCAGTTATTACCATGAAAGGACAAAATACTGCTCCATAGTTAGTCAACTTAAAATACAAGCATGAAATATTCATATCCCTGCGGGTGGCTGTGACTCAGTGGTAGAGGGGTCTTCCACTTATCTACAGTCTACATGAATAAGTGTCCTTGGGCAAGATACTGAACCCCAAATTGCTTCCAGTGGCTGTTCCATCGGTGCGTTAGTGATTCTGTCAGCACTGTGTGAATGTTTGTGTGAATGGATGAAGGCTGGCTTGTGTTGTAAAGCGCTTTGAGTGGTCAATGAGAGTAGAAAGGTGCTACAGTATATAAGTACAGTCCATTTATCATTTAAACTATGTTTTTCCTGTTTTGTTTATTTGTTTATTCATTCGGACCCCCATTAGTTGCCACTAAGGTAGCAGCTTCTATTCCAGAGGTCCTCACACAACAAAACATATAAAACAAGACAGGCAAAAAGCCTTTTTTTTTAGTAGTCTTTTAAAACTTACCTGACTTTACTGATTTTTATGAGCGTTACAAAAAATTTTTGGTTTTGCATTATATGTGGACACATTGTGCAGAGGCATGCATGGCTGCAGACAGCTGGAAGAAAGTTGAGCCTCTCTGTCACTTATCTGCCCTAGCATCCCATTTCCCAAACATCAAAAGGCACCGGATTTGTGCACAAAGTATTGTGGAAAAAATACTGAACAGGTTTTTTTTTAGTTATGTCCCAGAAACCCTCATTTGATACAAAAGTTAAGTTCAAGTTGTAACCATGGAAATAAAAAAAATACAGATGATGAAAGTTCCTAAATAGCAAAAGGCACCACTCCATGACAGGAAGGTTGTGTGTAAAAAATATTTGGCAGTTTTTGAGTTGTGCTCTGGAATTGAAACATGACAGACAGACGGATGGACATTTCCTACAGTATATCCCCCTCCTCTTAATTCATGGAACAATAATACAAACATTTAATTAACAGTAAAATGTTCTTCACTAGGCGTAAACATGAATATTTACCTTATGTGATTTAATCCCCAGCCTTAAAACATTCAATAAGTATCATGACATCAGTCATCAGTGACATCCCTTTAAAAATGAAGGATTTTACACATACTGGTGTGTAAGAATTATTTTCACTGACCATGCAGATATCAGGAGTACAAACAAGTTTTTTCTTGGTTTATATATTTTGCATACAAATCTGTCTGTGGCCCATGTTCAGATATTAGGCCTGCAGATACTCATCATTTCTTTATTTAAATGTGAGACTGCCAACATATATTCTTGTCCTCCACCACATGGAATTAACAAACTACTGTAAGTTGGTGTCACTTACAGCTACCACTTATTAATTTTACATTAAAGAAAAATAGCAGCTTTAAGCTAAATCAAACTAATTAGTCATGCATGGAGTTTGTTGTTGATTGTTAATACATTTGTCTTCAAGCTATCTGCATCCTTCCCTTGTCCTAATTTGCAATCTGATCGATATTGGAGTCAGACAATGTGACTGTGCATGCAGAGGAGGGGAAGTTTGACCTCATGCAAACATGCAGCAGAGATGAACTGCTCAGCCATCCTGTTAAATATGTAAATTATTTGCATGTAGATTCAAACATTCCTTTAAAATCAAAAACAATTGGCACTTATATAATTTACAAACAAACTTATTCAGCGGCTGGTTCAGACCTTTTCTTACACTGCCGCTGTGAGAACTCGTTGTAGATTGAGCTAATGTACATGTGAATGGGTTTTTAGCATGAAATTGAAGATAATCAAAGATATGAATTGTATGCAAATGATGATTTGGACCAAACAATTCAAAATATTTACAGATCAGATAACCTAAGAGTGGAAAGGAAGGAACAAAAATGGTTTACATAAATTAAATTATCATTAAGTGATAAGGTGATTTTGTCCCCAGCTGTCTGACTGGGATGAGTCCACTTGGGGGGTTTTGTGGAGTCTGGTGGAGAGGTTGAAATGATCGGCAGCATCTGGTCGTGCTGAGAAACGTGCATCTGATTTCACGGTGGCGTCTCCATGAACAAACTCTTGTAGTTTTAGAGGTCAAACGTGAAGTTTGGGGCAGTAAAAAGTAAGACACGAGCGAGGTTTATGAAAACTGCTAATGTTTGACCATCACATGCATGTCGCTCACACAACCTCTGAATGAACGTTGCCTACATAACCGTTTAGTAAGATAAATGGTGTTTCTCTCCACCAGTATGTCCAGCCAGGAGCAGTCGCTTCAGATTTTGCAGGAAGTGGGCCACAAAATCCAGTCCTACCCTTTCAGCTACCAGGGGGCGGCCATACTGAGTGGTCAGGAGGAGGGGGCGTACGGCTGGGTCACTGTCAACTATCTCTCAGAGAACTTCATAAAGGTACCGTATGCTAGATTCATTTAAAAATGTTTCTTCAATGTACCACAGATGAATGAGGACAGCTTCACTTTAATGAAACCAGATAGAAATACATGAAAAATATTGGCTCATTTAGGTAATGCATTTCTGCGAAGATGATCTGATTAAAGGTGTTTTCCTCTTTAAAGCTTATTTAGAGGAGCAGTGATGACACCTAGTGGCCGTAACCCTGACGATCATGTATTAAATCACTAGTCACTCTCATGTCAGAGGTGGCAGCTTGAGTGAGCTCACTAAGTTCTTCCTCCCCTTTAAAAACTATGTGTAAATGGGGCTGCTCCTCTGTCCATTTCCTTCATTACCACCTGCATGTGTTTCCTTTATTGCTCTTTGCAGTATGGTTTCGTGGGGCGCTGGTTCAGCCCCGGCAGGCCCACAGTGGGAGCGCTTGATTTCGGCGGGGCGTCCACTCAGATAACATTTGAGACTCAGGAGGAAGTAGAGGACAAACATGATCTAATCAAGCTGCGTCTTTATGGCCAGGAGTACTCTCTGTACACGCACAGCTTCCTGTGCTACGGGCGGGACCAGGTTGTCAAGAGACTGCTGGCTCATATAGTGAAGGTAGGGGAACAGGATACACTCACTAAAACCAAAATGGAACTAACTGCTATTATTTATTTACTTTTTATTCATCAAGTATCCAGATAGGTAACACTTTATATGAAAAGCACCTACTGTGTAATGAGGGCCATCATCAACCTCTAGTCTATAACTAGTGAAAAAGTAATGTAAAAACTATTAAAAAAAATAAAAATAATAAAATGATCTCATTTTAAATGTAATCTCTCTTCATGTCTCTTTGTCTATCAGTCTCAGGGTTTCTCTGGATCTGTCACTCACCCCTGCTATCCTGCAGGCCACAGTAGAACTTTAAAGCTGAACTCTATATTCAACTCTCCATGTACGGCAAAGTACACACCCACTTCCTACAACTCCCAGGATTCTCTGACAGTGCAAGGCAGCGGGCATTATGAACACTGTCTGGGCAACGTGTCTGAGATCTTCTCCTTCGACAGCTGCCCCTTCTCCCGGTGCTCCTTTGATAAAGTCTTCCAGCCGAACATCACCGGCAGCTTCGTGGTAAGAAGGGCTGGAGGGAATGGATGACAGAGAGGGGTGATACACACTGGTGGCTTTATAGACTGTGCACAAATGGTACAAGCAGTGTTAGTGATGCTTGCAATGTAATCTATTCTATATGTCTTATGTATACAGTATGTCTATTACTGTATAAATAATCCTCGCACCAGCCGAAATGTCATACTTTATTCCATTATAAGTACAAGTACTGCATTCGAAAATATACTCAGCTTAAAGTATTTGCAGCAAAATAACTATCAATAACTATTATTGACTATTTGATCAATAACTATCAAAATAAAACCAAAGAATGGTCCTTTTCTGTAAATGTCCAACTAAATATTCAACTATGTATGTCAAAGTTGTGTTATATAGTCATAATAAATCAAACATCTGATTTGTATCTATATCAGTTCATCATACTTATAATATCATGTTTCCAGATATTGTAATTTCCCAAATTTCAATATTTTTTAAGAAACCTAGTTGAGGGAAAGTAGAAAGTCTCCAAAAAATAAAAACATTCAAGTTGCTCCAAATTATAATTACGTACTTGACTAAATGAATAAAGTGATAAATATATACTGAGGTGACACATTTATTCATCAGCACAGCCTTATAACAGTATAAGAAGTGCTGGAACTAAGGAGCACAGTTGCACAGAATTGTCTCGTGACTTTTTTACAGGTGTAGCGACATCTTACAGATTTTGACAGGTTATAGATTAAAGCGCATCATGGCGTCAAAGTGCTGAGAAAAACATAGTCTGTAGACATTATTTGTGTGTCATTCTAATGGTCTTATGGATAGCTGTTTCAATGTACGTCTAATTGTCCCAGTCTGAGTTTTGTATTTTGCCGTCTCTCTGTGTTATCAGGCATTCTCTGCATTCTTCTACATTCACTCCTTCCTGCAGCAAATCACTGGTATCACTGTGAGCACTCCGTCACAGCTGGAGGAGGCAGCCAAAAGTGTTTGCATGATGACCTTCAATCAAGTAATTTTATTTTTTTTTATATTTATAGATAATATATCATTTGTGTGTTTGTGTGTTGATGCGTGTGTTGTGTGCCACATGACCGATTCACTTTTTTATTGGTTAGTTGTCAGTTTATTAAGCAAAGATTTTTTTTAAAGTGATTAGTGGATTTGGAAAAGCGTTTTTTGAAGGACTTTTTATTCATTCTTTTTGCAAATATGTATGTCTCTCTGTCCTATTACCCCTCATAGTTGCATATTCTGTTTCATTTAAATGAACATTTCCATTTAAAGACAGCTTTTAATCTAAAAACATTTAGGCAGCGTGTCACATTGAAAATGAATGACAGGTAATTAAGTGGCGCATTTGGTTGTCAGATTTTTTTTTAACTCATTTTAATTGTTTAAATTTAATAAATCAATTTATAAATGTTTTAAGCCATGCTAGTGCAATGGCTAGCAATCAGTCGGTCTTCTTAACCATTCATGTTGCCCAGATGATGAATCCTACTTTGATTTTTAGCTACTGTCACAGGTCAAAGATTTCACTTTTATTCACATCCACTTTAACGGATTGGATGATATTTGGTGCAGAGATTTTTGTTCCTCGATTATGATAAATTTGGTGATCCTGTCACCTTTCCTCTGGCGCCGTCATGCTGTCCATTACTCTTTATTATGATTAAATATCTGCAAAACAAATGGCATTCTCATCAGCCTCAGATGGTGCTTGCTTGTAATAAGCAATGGTAGCATATTAACATGTTAAACTATGATGGTGACCATGGTTAACAACAACACTAGTATGGTCTTGTTAGCATTTAGCTCAAAGCACGACTGTGTTACAGCAGAGCCACCTAGGCTCTTGAACAAATACAATGACATCTGCTAACCATTAAAGACTATTTTATATATATATATATATATATATATATATATATATACTTGTGGCTTACTCCATAGCACATGTACATTTGGGTGGATGAACATCATTTATAATTTTATTTAATTTTAACACAGTCTTGGTTTTTGTTACAGATGCTGATTCTTGCTCCAGAGCAAAAGTCTCGTTTGCAGGACTACTGTGCTTCCTCTGTTTTCGTTAAGATTCTCATGTTGAGAGGATACAGCTTTGATGAGACATCATTCCCACACATTTCCTTCCAAAAGAAGGTGAGAGATTCACCATTACTTTACAGAAAATTAAAGAAAGAGCCTTTTTCCACTGACTCACAGTAATGCTTTGTTGCTGATCCTCCAGGCAGGGGACGTCTCGGTGGGTTGGGCTCTGGGTTACATGCTCAGTCTGAGCAATATGCTGCCTGCAGAGACAGCCGGGCTGAGGAAGGCCCTGACCCAAGGAGCATGGGGAGCACTTATCTTTCTCTCTGTCCTCCTGCTGGCAGCGGTCGTGGTCTTCATCTTACTGCGAGGTCGTGATGAAAAGAGGAAAGAAGACAGTGAAGGCACCATCTAGATGTGCTGTCAAAAAAAAAAAGCATTATGTTTTTTTGTGTGTTGGCCTTGTGCTCCTGCAGATTGGATGTTTATTTATGGTGTTAACATTATATATAATCTTTTTGTACATCCCTAAATTTGAGGCTTATTTATTAGGATGATTATCATAAAAACTGCACTGACTGAAAAGGACAATTTTACAATTATATTGACTGTATGTGGAGTTATCTTAATTCGTCCAGTTATTCTCTGTCTCCCAGAATTGTAGGACTGGCTGTAAAATGGCTGGAACTCCTCCACTGTTTGTCTGATGTGGATGCAAACACCTTCAAATTAAAACAGAAAGAGTGCTTACTGTAAACTTCAGAATATTTTTTTCATTTCATTTCCAATAGACTGGAGTACAGAGCCAGTACAGGGGAAAATTGTGAATTTCATTTTATTTTTTTCTTGAAAGGTCAAACCAACTTTTGGTTGTATGAAATGTAGGAAATTCCATTTTTTCTTTAGTTTTTTGTACAAAGTGTGACTGTACTCTAAATCTACCAGTTTAATATGTAAAGTATGACTATTTGATTATTTTTTTTATTCAAATAAGCTTTTCTAGTATGAGTTTTTTAATCTTCCCAGATTACATTGAAATAGGGAATAACATAGAGATGTGATAAACAGCTTGTGTTTTCATATTTTAAACTCAAGTCTCTTTCAGCTGATTGGATCAGTCTCTTCATTAACTATTGTTGTGAGGTATTTACTGTATGTTGTGTCACTCAAAGAATTTTATAAACTCATTTTAACATTCTTGACTCACTGCTTAACAAAGACCTTATGGTCAAAGTTGACAGATGTGTTGTTGTTGTGCTGCGTTGTATTATACAGGAAGACATTTTGTACCAAAATAATATCCAAGGTCTTTTGTGTTGGACTTTTGTGTTGTTGCATTTATTGTGAACACCCATTCTACATTACAGGCTGAGGGGAAACGTGAAAGCAACTGAACCCTCCAAAAATAATTTGTGTGAAAATATTGTCAACAAACATGGCTCTAGAAATCTAACCAGTGGTTTTAAATGAGATCATTTACTGCATTCCAAGAAGTCTGCTGCAACGTAAAGACATTCCCACATGTACCAGGTATGCTGGTATAAAAAAAAGGCAAAGATAACTCTTTACATGTTGTGTTAAATAAAGATTTTGGAGCAGTTATTCAGTGTCAGGGCACCTTTTCCGACAACTTCGAAGTTGTTTCAGATCTATCGATGCCCTGCATCTATGTTGTAACATATTTCAACTTTCACCTATGGCATTGTAAGGTTTTACTTATTGACAAAAAGATAATCCATTATTTATTTACATTTATTTAACATAGATTAAATAAATGTTATACCTTGCCATTATTATAAGTATACAAAATATGTATATGTATGGACTACAAGTACCAAAATGCTTTGCTTTACGGAAACAGAACAAAAGCACTTTTTTAAAGCTTTATTTAGTGGGGGGGTTTATGTCAGTAGTCATGTGATTTGCTGTTTAAATGCCATCCCACTCAGTGAATTAACAGATAAATAATTTGTGTCAGTAAAATAATTAAAATATTACATGGAACAAAATCTGGATAAATTAAAATAGAACACACACACACAGCATCAAACAGCAGCAATGATTCAATTCAATTCTCATTTTACGGCTTTTATTTTGAAGAATTAGAACGGAAGTGTTCTCTGTTGTCGCTGCATAGCGGAAGAGACGGTGGAGGATTGAGTCGAGACGAGTTCATGTTGCCCTATATATCGAAACAGCGGCCTGTATAGCTATAAAGCTTTCTGTGCAGGCAGAAACGGAGTCACTTCAGAAAACACAAGCCTGTTGTCTGTTAGCTTGTTTGCTAGTGTGCTCTCTGCGGGGTCTGGAGATGTGTACGCAGACGAAGGCTGCGGCTCTGATGGCCAACATCCCCCGGGTAGACATCGACCCGTCCGGCGTGTTCAAGTATGTCCTGATCCGAGTCCACAGCAAAGAGGATGAAGACGAGCCGGTAGATATAGTCCGAGGATACAGCTGGGCTGAGTACCACGGTGAGTTATAGCGCTAAAGCTAAAACCAAAGAGGATCCGTGTCAAAGGTTAACATGGGCTATATGAGGCTATATGAGGCCATGTGACCGGTTCAGTCTAATGCAACAGCCCAATAAAATCCTTCCTTTATGGAGATTACAATGTTCAGTTTCTGTTGAAACTGGTGTGAGAGGTGTTGATTCAGCTGCACGGTCATCTGGGAGGATTTACATTCCCAATTCCAAAAAAAGATGAACAAAACAAACAGGAAGTGATAATTTCCTAATCCAATTTGACATTCAGTTCAATCAAAAACGGTCCGAAGACAACATATGTAAAGTTGTACCTCATCAGCGTCATTGATTTTTGTAAATATATTCTTATTCCGAATTTTATGCCAACAACACGCCTCAAAAAAAATGTTGGAACGGGGCAACAAAAGAATGGGGAAAGTTGTAGAATGATCAAAAACACAGGATTGGATCATTCCACGGGTAAAGAGGTTCATTGGTAACAGTGAGAAGAATAAGATTATTATTAACATTATTAAGAATAATGTTTCGCAATGGGCAATTTCAAGAAATGACAGTATTTCACCGTGTACAATCCATAATAGCATTAGAAGATTCAGAGAATCTGGAGAAATCTGCACATTGGGCAAGGTTGAATACCAACAATGAATGCCCATGGCCTTCGACCCCTCAGTCGACACTGCATTAACAACTGACATGATTCTATATGTACCATATTAGAACATGGACTCACTGTGAAAATCTTGGGTGTTGTGTCCTCCTGGCTTAAGTGGAAAACGACCGACCATATTGTTACCAGCACTAAGTTTAAAATCCAGCATCTGTGATGTTATGGGGGTATGTTAGTGCCCATGGCATGGGTAACTTGCACATCTGTGAAGGCTCCGTTAATGCTGACACGTACAGACAGATTCTGCCATCCAGGCGTCGTTTTTTGCGTGGACACCCCTGATTATTCCAGCCAGACAGTGAAGCCACATTCTGACACCTTACAATGACATGGCTTCAGAGTAAAAGAGTCCTGCACTCCAGACCTGTCTTACACTGAAAATGTGTGGCGCATTATGATTCGCCAAATACGACAAGAGAGACCTCAGACTGTTGCGCAGCTGAAGTCCTTTCAAGTAAGAATGGGACAGAATTCCACTTTCAAAGCTTCGACAATCCGTGTCCTCTCCTCCTAAACGCTTACTGAGTGTTTTATAAAGAAAAAGGTGATGAAACACAACAGTAAACATGAACCTGTCCCAACTTTTTTGAAATGTGTTGTAGACATCAGTGAGGTAATGAAGCATTGTGCTGCTACAGAGATGCCATGGCCTCCATGTGTGAGGGAAGATGCTTGATTGAATCACATCATCATTTGTGTTCTTAATATGTTCAAGATAAAACCATGAATGCAACAGTTATGTGCATTTAGTGTAGGTCTACACTGCCCTCTGCTGGACTACACTGAAATGAAAAGCATCTTTCTAGAACTAGAACTAGAACGCCTTTATTGTCATTATACAGTGTACAAAGAAATTAAAGGGCAAACTCCTTAAGGTGCACACAAGATATCAAAAATATCAAGACCATATACAGGCCTAGTGGTGACACAATAACAATTTAACATGACACAATTCACATAGTATATGCAGCAGAATATTGCACAGTAAATGGACATAAATGTAACTGGACACTGTAAATGGACAATTTACAAAATTGCACTATAATTTAAAAAAAAACTGCACTATAATTTAAAGAATTGCACTATAATTTTTTTTTAAAAGCGCTACATTCTGTGGTGTGATTTGATTTTTATGTGTCAAGGAAAATTCAGGTCACAATTATTCACAATTCATTCAGTTATGAAAGTCTACAGACTAGATGTGGACCAATCGATGGTTTTGGCTGACTGGGTGTTTTTCTGTCGGCAGTATCATAGACCTTGGCTTCAATAGCGTCGGGTGAATGCACTACCTAAACCAGTCAGCCTCTCCGGACGCATCTAGTAATTACTTTGAAATGGATGTTCAGCTCAACAGTTATCTACATTCAAATAAAGATTTTTCATTTCCTGCAGGTCTTTATTTATGTCATGGAGTTGGGGTGGAGAGGCTGATATCAGCCAGTTAATTGGCTCTCGGCTTTTTCCTGTTCAAACTATGGTTAATATGAAAATCACCTCTCAGTGACCTCCACTAAAGTCTATATAATTGACTTTTAACAAATGTTTTCATGCAGTAAATGCATGCGTAAAGTATCGATACAAATCATTTGAATGTATGTCACTTCATTAAGTTGTTTGATTTGTAACCTCAATAGAAACATTTTATAATATTCACATCCACACTTTAGCTTGTATCTGAAGCGCAGCAGCCGGTCTAGTCATCAAGTCATCAGCTTCATCAGAAACACCAGATGGAGGCAGCCCATCTGCACAAGCAGCCATTTGCCATTATGCATAAACATATTTTATTCTCAGTTGCCAACTCAAACACGAGAGCCTCCATTCACAAGTTCACTCCCAGCAAATGTTGTCTTTAAGCCAGAAGTGACACATAGGTCTTATTTATAAAATATCTATTTGTGTTATTTATCCGAATCCAAATCACAATGCTGAAAAATATACTGTATTTTATAAACTACATTTACAGATGAAAAACTGTAACTCTGCTGCATTTCTCACTCGTCGTTCACATTTTCTTGCAGCTGATATCTATGACAAGGTTTCTGAGGAGCTGGAAAAGGGCGGCCTCCTGGACTGCGAGTGTGTCGGAGGAGGGAGGATCCAACATGAGTCCCAGGCCAAGAAGATCCACGTTTATGGATACTCCATAGTGAGATAATCCCGCTGAATAAAACCAGACATTATCCAGATGGCAAAGTACATAGAGTTGCTGCCATAAAACTATGAGCTAAAAGAGACTTTGTTGCTCCATATTTTTTCCAGAGTGGGCTGATAATTACTGACGGGGGTTCGTCAATACTAAACTTGAATATAATATTGATTATATGATCTAAAATAATTGAAATAAAATAAAAAACTAATAATTAAAACATAAATAGTCATTTTCTCACTCTAATGGGATATTGATGTGTTGCTTTTATTTACAGGGATTTGGAAGAGCAAACCACGCCATAAGTATGGAGAAACTAAAGGCTCAGTATCCAGACTATAAAGTGACCTGGGACAATGAAGGATACTGAACTGAACTCAGACCAGCCTCTGTTGGACCCCCTTTTTTCCT
The DNA here is from genome assembly GCA_037577475.1 of Chaunax sp. Z400. NCBI lineage: Eukaryota > Metazoa > Chordata > Actinopteri > Lophiiformes > Chaunacidae > Chaunax > Chaunax sp. Z400. The sequence goes on from CM075199.1 coordinate 4,954,426, forward strand.
GGACTAACATGACACGTCTATGTTACCCCTCATGAGAACACGAGTATATCATTAAAGACTAAGACACATACAGCAGTATCAACGCTGATTAGAAAACCAGCCTTTTTTTTTTAGGTTATTTTCATGTTACAATTTTATTAAAATGGTAAAGTGTTGTTTTTCTCATAAGCACTCTATTTGGATGTAAAATGAATACCTACCTATATCTTGGAATTATAAAAAAATGAAGTGGCATACAGTCACTCACTGACTTGTTTTAGAGTCATAAAGCCTCATACATTTCTCCTAATGAATAATATATGTTGGAAAGTGTTATGTTTAATAAATGTGTCCTAAAAGCTGCTTTGTTTTGCTTTTTTTGTTACAGAGGAGAAAAATGAAATTGCATCAACATTAGTTTTCTTCCCGTTGGCCACTGCTGAGAAATGACGCGGTCTTTATTTGATATGCATCTACCAAGATTATCAGTGTACTGAAGCTGTTAGCTTCAATATATTGTTATAATGTAAGCAGGTGATGCATTGCTTTATAGGCCTGTGTTCTGTTTCAGTTGATGCTACATTGGAGTAGAAAAGTCAAAAGGCTGATGATGAATTGCAACATTTCTATTTAGCTTTCAGGGCTTCAAACGCAGCACAAAATAATTAAAAATCGATAAAAGTACTTTCAAGAATTGATACAGTATCGCCAAAGAAAATACTGTGATACCCAAGGGTATTGTTATTTTCTTACAATCCTTTATATGTTACTAGTTTTGCCTGCGAGAGAATACCAGATATGCCATTGACATACAGTAGTAGATGTAGATAATGAACATTTCTTTTTTGTTTGTGTGTACCACAACAAGCAGCTAGTCTCTAGCAGACATCGCACCATCTGTCATTCATTTTTAGGCAAATATAAGTCCAGTATTCCAATCTTAAATACTCAAAGGTAAAAAGTCATGCTCTGATGAAGGCCACTAGACTGAAACGGTAGCTTGTTTGTTGACTTGGCTGGAATAAAAGCGGTGAAACTGAGATTAGTCAATTTATCCTGAGGTTTTGTGTGTGCTACCTTTTTACCTTTGGGTATTTAAGATTGGAACTATATGATTTTCCAGTATTTTCTCCTTTTACCCTTTTTAGTGTTCACTTTCCTTACCATCTAGTTGCTAATTTGGTGTGTTTTGTGCCGGGTTGGTAGTCTACAATTAGGTTATCTGATGGTATTTTTGTAAAAAAAAGAAAAGAAAAAAAAAAAGAAAAAGGCTGCTGTGACAGGAAACAATGCTGTTAGAGATATGAAACTGAATCGAAACAGTTAAGTTGCACTAAAATGCTCAGTGCACATTTAAATAGCAACAAAGTGCAGTGTAGCACTGTCAGATGTTAAAAACATACCTTCCAACTCTAAATGAAATTGTTGCAAATAAGATACCTATATCACTAAATCTAAAAATCATCTGAGTTGCATGCAGGGTACATAGCTCTTATCTTGAACCCCACTAAACAGGACTGTTACACACTGTAGATTTGTCCAGCTGTGTTTTTGTTACGTTCCAGTGTCTGATTCCTGAAACTAATATTATTTCTTCTGATATTTTTCACCCAATCTTTTTCTATTCAAAGGACACAAGCAATTTATTCACAGACAGAATTGTGAGGACCCAAATGCAGACATATGACAGAGACACGGGGAGCTTTTCAGAGATTTAATAATCAACAAACTAGTAAACAGTCCAAGGTCAAAAAACAGAAAGGCAGTCTACAACAGGCAACAGTATCAGAAGGGGTAAGACAGGCTCGGAGTCCAGAGACAGGCAGGTATGAGGCTCAGACACAAACAATCAACACACAACTTAGGTTGCTACAATATAACTGGATTTTAAGAACATACAACACCATCTTTGAAAAGATTTGTGTTGTGATTGTGTGTGAGAGCTTTTAATATATGTGTGTGTGAGAGCTTTTAATATATGTGTGTGTGAGCTTTTCATATATGTGTGTGAGAGCTTTTAATATATGTGTGTGTGAGCTTTTCATATATGTGTGTGAGAGCTTTTCATATATGTGTGAGAGCTTTTAATATATGTGTGTGTGAGAGCTTTTCATATATGTGTGTGAGAGCTTTTAATATATGTGTGTGAGAGCTTTTAATATATGTGTGTGAGAGCTTTTAATATATGTGTGTGTGAGAGCTTTTCATATATGTGTGAGAGCTTTTAATATATGTGTGTGAGAGCTTTTAATATATGTGTGTGTGAGAGCTTTTCATATATATGTGTGTGAGAGCTTTTCATTTATGTGTGTGAGAGCTTTTCATATATGTGTGTGAGAGCTTTTAATATATGTGTGTGAGAGCTTTTCATATATGTGTGTGTGAGAGCTTTTCATATATGTGTGTGTGAGAGCTTTTCATATATGTGTGTGTGAGAGCTTTTCATATATGTGTGTGTGAGAGCTTTTCATATATGTGTGTGAGAGCTTTTCATATATGTGTGTGTGAGAGCTTTTCATATATGTGTGAGAGCTTTTCATACGTGTGTGTGAGAGCTTTTAATATATGTGTGTGTGAGAGCTTTTCATATATGTGTGTGAGAGCTTTTCATATATGTGTGTGAGAGCTTTTCATATATGTGTGTGAGAGCTTTTAATATATGTGTGTGAGAGCTTTTAATATATGTGTGTGTGAGAGCTTTTAATATATGTGTGTGTGAGAGCTTTTAATATATGTGTGTGAGAGCTTTTCATATATGTGTGTGAGAGCTTTTCATATATGTGTGTGAGAGCTTTTCATATATGTGTGTGAGAGCTTTTCATATATGTGTGTGAGAGCTTTTCATATATGTGTGTGTGAGAGCTTTTCATATATGTGTGTGAGAGCTTTTCATATATGTGTGTGAGAGCTTTTAATATATGTGTGTGAGAGCTTTTCATATATGTGTGTGTGAGAGCTTTTCATATATGTGTGTGAGAGCTTTTCATATATGTGTGTGTGAGAGCTTTTCATATATGTGTGTGAGAGCTTTTCATATGTGTGTGTGAGAGCTTTTAATATATGTGTGTGTGAGAGCTTTTCATATATGTGTGTGAGAGCTTTTCATATATGTGTGTGAGAGCTTTTCATATGTGTGTGTGAGAGCTTTTCATATATGTGTGTGTGAGAGCTTTTCATATATGTGTGTGAGAGCTTTTCATATATGTGTGTGTGAGAGCTTTTCATATATGTGTGTGAGAGCTTTTCATATGTGTGTGTGAGAGCTTTTAATATATGTGTGTGTGAGAGCTTTTCATATATGTGTGTGTGAGAGCTTTTCATATATGTGTGTGAGAGCTTTTAATATATGTGTGTGAGAGCTTTTCATATATGTGTGTGTGAGAGCTTTTCATATATGTGTGTGAGAGCTTTTCATATATGTGTGTGTGAGAGCTTTTCATATGTGTGTGTGAGAGCTTTTCATATATGTGTGTGTGAGAGCTTTTCATATATGTGTGTGAGAGCTTTTAATATATGTGTGTGTGAGAGCTTTTCATATATGTGTGTGAGAGCTTTTCATATATGTGTGTGAGAGCTTTTCATATGTGTGTGTGAGAGCTTTTCATATATGTGTGTGTGAGAGCTTTTCATATATGTGTGTGAGAGCTTTTCATATATGTGTGTGTGAGAGCTTTTCATATATGTGTGTGAGAGCTTTTCATATGTGTGTGTGAGAGCTTTTAATATATGTGTGTGTGAGAGCTTTTCATATATGTGTGTGAGAGCTTTTCATATATGTGTGTGTGAGAGCTTTTCATATATGTGTGTGTGAGCTTTTCATATATGTGTGTGTGAGCTTTTCATATATGTGTGTGAGAGCTTTTCATATATGTGTGTGTGAGCTTTTCATATATGTGTGTGAGAGCTTTTAATATATGTGTGTGTGAGCTTTTCATATATGTGTGTGAGAGCTTTTCATATATGTGTGAGAGCTTTTAATATATGTGTGTGTGAGAGCTTTTCATATATGTGTGAGAGCTTTTAATATATGTGTGTGTGAGAGCTTTTCATATATGTGTGAGAGCTTTTAATATATGTGTGTGTGAGAGCTTTTCATATATATGTGTGTGAGAGCTTTTCATTTATGTGTGTGAGAGCTTTTCATATATGTGTGTGAGAGCTTTTAATATATGTGTGTGAGAGCTTTTCATATATGTGTGTGTGAGAGCTTTTCATATATGTGTGTGTGAGAGCTTTTCATATATGTGTGTGTGAGAGCTTTTCATATATGTGTGTGTGAGAGCTTTTCATATATGTGTGAGAGCTTTTCATACGTGTGTGTGAGAGCTTTTAATATATGTGTGTGAGAGCTTTTCATATATGTGTGTGTGAGAGCTTTTCATATATGTGTGAGAGCTTTTCATACGTGTGTGTGAGAGCTTTTAATATATGTGTGTGAGAGCTTTTCATATATGTGTGTGAGAGCTTTTCATATATGTGTGTGAGAGCTTTTCATATATGTGTGTGAGAGCTTTTCATATATGTGTGTGAGAGCTTTTCATATATGTGTGTGAGAGCTTTTAATATATGTGTGTGAGAGCTTTTCATATATGTGTGTGTGAGAGCTTTTCATATATGTGTGTGTGAGAGCTTTTCATATATGTGTGTGAGAGCTTTTCATATATGTGTGTGTGAGAGCTTTTCATATATGTGTGTGAGAGCTTTTCATATGTGTGTGTGAGAGCTTTTAATATATGTGTGTGTGAGAGCTTTTCATATATGTGTGTGAGAGCTTTTCATATATGTGTGTGTGAGAGCTTTTCATATATGTGTGTGTGAGAGCTTTTCATATATGTGTGTGTGAGAGCTTTTCATATATGTGTGTGTGAGAGCTTTTCATATATGTGTGTGTGAGAGCTTTTCATATATGTGTGTGTGAGAGCTTTTCATATATGTGTGTGAGAGCTTTTCATATATGTGTGTGAGAGCTTTTCATATATGTGTGTGTGAGAGCTTTTCATATGTGTGTGTGAGAGCTTTTAATATATGTGTGTGTGAGAGCTTTTCATATATGTGTGTGTGAGAGCTTTTCATATATGTGTGTGAGAGCTTTTCATATATGTGTGTGTGAGAGCTTTTCATATATGTGTGTGAGAGCTTTTCATATATGTGTGAGAGCTTTTCATATGTGTGTGTGAGAGCTTTTCATATGTAACATGATAGAAATACCTGATTTTAGCTCAACTTGTCTGTCAATTAGTCTGTTTTGTTGCCAACTTATCTTGAATGCATCATGAAACCATCTAACCTTGAGCTGAAAACTAAGTTACTGTAAGGAAGTTACTTCTGTTGCCAGCTGTGTCTGTTTGAGTTATTGCGTAATACATGGATGCACTGAATATGCTGCAGGAAACTATCCTATATGGAGGAATTAGTTTATGATGGTTTGTTGCAGTTGCATGCTGGGAGATTTTAAAGTCCAGGTGTTATCTCTTGGAGAAAGGGTGAGAGTCAACTAGCAGACTCTCACTGTGTTCAGACTTTCAGATTGCTCAGGTGGAGGAGGAAAAAAGAAGATGTTACAGTTGAAGAGCTCACCCCTTATTCTGCTGTTGACTCTACAGCTTGGTAAGAGCACATTCAGCCTGACTCGTTCAAATATTGTGATTATTTAGTAGCAGTATAGCAGGCCAGACTTAATATAGCATGACATGTCGATGGTGTTGGAACTTAAGTCACTAAATATATTTTTCTAAACATTTAACAGCTTATGTCTGAATAAATGTTTCATGGTTTACATTTTAAATGGAATAAACAGAATATTTTCAAAAAACTAGACACTTTTTTGTTTGTCTGTTTTGGGAGGTCATCAATGTTAATTATATTTTACAGCTTATGATTCATTCTGGTGACATAATTATATCAGTGCACATTCTTCATTTAACACATAAGCTTTATGTTCTATGACAGCCTAAGTACCGTATTCACTTTAATTCACTAAAATCAGCAGAGCTGTTCCCAACACTTTTCTATTTCTTTATTAAGTCTAAATTATTTTTCTTTATTGGCAGACTAAGCAGCCTTAGGCTTTAGGTTCTATTAAAGCAATTATAAAGCCCTTTATAATTTTTTGGTTCTTTATTAGAAATAAATAACCATTTTAAGAATTGAAACTTTTCTTTGTTTAAGTTTTAATAGTAATGTCAACATTTGGAGCACCACAGGTTATGAACTTGAATGTAAATACAATTAGAAATTTAATTTTAAAAAATGTATAAATGATCAGTTATCTTATTGGTATCAGTTGACAGAAGCAGGAAATGATCTATAATCCATATTGTGCATCCTTAATAATGTGTTATTACAACAACCATTTACATTGTTATGACAGAGATACTTGAATAGAGACTTGTTTTCACAAATAATCACAAAAAAATAATGAATTTGATGAACCTTAAAATGACTGAAAATGATTCAAATGTAGAGTTCTGAATATTTAGTAATACAAGATTAGACTATTATTACTAGTAATGGTATAATTATCGTTACGATAATAATAAACAATAGAAAGAAACGTCTGAAAAGATTCTGAAAAATATATTTTCCAGCGTTTTATTCATTTATTTCATTGACGTAAACAGACCCCAGTCAGAATTGCTGGTTATCAGACACATTATTCAACTGTCACCCCAGTGCTGTTACATCATGCTCCATGTGGGTGATACCTTCACCTTTTCTCTCTCTGATACGTGTAGAGGTGCATGTTCCTACTCAGTGTCATGTGTGATTTCCAGCTGGCATGTCACTGGGGTGTAATGTCTCAGCCAGAGACCTTTGGATGGACAGACGGTATTTTTTGGCCTTATCCTGATTACTTTCTTCTGGCCTTTGAGCCTGTTGGCATCAGTTGTGCCGTAAATCTCTGACAGTAATGAGTTCTGATAAGAGAGTTGGAGGTTGATTCATATGTGAGATTCCATTCAGACGTCTTACAGCACAATCACTTGTGCTGTTCTGTTTCAATGGGTGTTTCCATCATGGGAGATATGACAAGAGTTACTCTTTGATTTTCAAATTTATGAGCTTACATTAAAAAAAACAAAAAACCTTAAACCTTAAATCAACAAAATAATTTTCAACCAAAAGTCCACTTAATTTGCTTTTCCTATAGTTCTTGACACAGTCAGTCGGTGGAACGTATTTATTTATTTATTTTATAAGCCGTTCAAACTGTCTGCATATCTGAGCTCTTTGAGTCTTTGAGTTCTGCTCCTCCATGTCGGCTTAATCATTTAGCATGACAGTTCATTTTATTGACCCTGGACGCAGCAGATGACATCAGAATGTCCATGCAGTCAAGGTTCATGTCCTCCCTGTTTGGAGCTTTCGACCTTATCACACGGTCTTCATCAGCAGATTTGAAGATTTATTTTTGCCAAATAGCATGAGCTGACACGTCAGACCCGGTGTCACCCAGTCCACCAGTTTTAATAATCTGTAAAGTTTTATTGACCTTTAATTTATTTTATCTGATTGCACAGTGGTTGGTTTTTGGGCTCCTCCATGTCAGAGTCCGGAGAAGAAATGCGACTTTGTGTGTGACTGTTCTGACTGCAGCGATGAGCAAGACTGTGGTAAGTGTAAAAATGTCACAATGCTTGTACCAGGAGCGGGAGATGAGGAATTTACAGCGCAAAGGTTAACAATTTGTTCACACCTGTCAAGGCTACAGAGGGAAAACGTTTGAGTGTGACTTTGAGGATGCAGGAATGTGTGGATGGACTGATCAGTCCATCAACGCAGCAGTGTACAGCTGGGAGAGACGTCAGAGAGGAGACATGCTCCCCGACAGCGGGCCGTCCTCCGACTACACCACCGGGACAGCTACAGGTATGGTCACTTGTCCCTCAGCACCTTTAAAGACATTCAGTACAGTGTCTCGTTTATACCAGTAGAGAGCATCAGTAACAAGAGCAGATGATCTGAGCCTGTATTGTGAGTAGCAGACAGGGCAACTACAGCTGAGACTCTTTGCAGAAAATATAACGAATGCATTATAATGTTAAGTCTGTGTAAGAGTCAAGAAATTATAGCATTTTTGTTTAGTATTAAAACACGTGAAATGAGGACATAAACTAGGAATGAGCCATTATTTTTAATATAAAATATATACAGTATATATATATATATATATGAGCACCAGTTAGTTTTAATTGTAAAGTGTATTATTATAATTTAAGGCCCTCTGTTAACAATTGATCAGATGACTACATGCACTGTATGTAAAGACAGTTATCACCTGACTGCAGCTCCTTTCAGCTTTTAAGTCACTGTCTTGGTTTCCTGTTTGTAACTTGAAGGTTTTTTCTTAAGATTCACTCTCACTGCTCTCATAATGTCATTTTCTGGAGAAAACAAACAAACAAACAAAAAAACACTGTTCTCTACTTGTTCAGCACCAAACGGCAGAAAGACGTTTTTGCCAATTAGCTGGTGAACCCTGGTGAACATTTAGCAGCTAAATAGGCCGGATAAAGCAGAGCTAAAAGGAGAATGGACTTACACTGATCAGATGGAGAGAAATAAAATTCTTACTGAATGCTAATGTTGTGTAATTGCCCAGTATGTAACCAGGCTTTAAATGTATGCTAAAATGTTTGCCATAAAAGATGTCGATATTTCAATATTGTGTTTACACCTTATTTCCACTGCCCTAAAGTGGCCAAAAATCAGTTAATGCAGTTTTTGTGTTTTTTGTTATGTCCCTCTTTTATATGTGCATCTTTTTGTTTTGAGCTTCTTCTAAATTAAAACGGGATTCAATCGTTTTCTTTTGATCTGTTATTTGCCACATGATTGTAGAATTAAGTTGTTAACCCATCACCAACACACTGTGTTTTGGTGCTGGGCAGGTGGTGTACATAACTATGACCAAAAAGAGGCTGAAAAGCTGGGTAGAGCTGTAGAGTTGTATAATCAGTACAGGCAACTGCTGTCATTACCAGGCAACCATCTGATTCATTAGTGCAGCCTAAAAGAATCAGGATGATCTGATTTTTATTAAACTCAGGTACAATGAAATTTTGCTTGTCATCTCTCCTATATAATGAGAATAGATTAAAAAAAATAGTGTTAAAAAAAACAACCTTTGCAGGTACAAGTTTAAAAAATGCCTGAAAAATATGTCGAGTACTGTGACAGTAATTATAAGATGCTTTGGATAAAACTGGCTCAGATTTACCTCCCACATTCTAGACATGTTCAGTAACTCATATGTAAATTTACACAGAGGTGGATATTATGTATGATCTAAAATAAAATATTAATATTTTCCCTCACACAGGTTCATTTATGGGAGTGAGTGCAGTGAAGACAGAGTCTCTCAGTTCTGCAGTTTTAATCTCTCCAAAGATGAGAGACTCTTCACCGACGTGTCGCCTTCGTCTCAGATATTTCCTGTGGGACTCAGGTAACGATGGTTTTTATACAGGTCATACATTCAAACTGCCTGCTTTGGCCAGTTTCTCACATACCTGTATCTTCAAAAAAGGTGTTAAAGAAGAGATTTCTACTGCTATTAATATGCATTTTGTTTTCATGTGTGTGTTATTGTTTCTCACAATTCTAATTTGGTTGATTTTGTACCTTTATCTATTCTAAAAAATTATTATTAGACATCTTTATTGTCGTACATGACAGGGTTTTATTTCTCCTGCAGCTGCCCTATTAATAAAGTATTTGTAACGTTTCCTGCAGGTCACACAGGTCTGGGCTCTACACCCTTGTGGGCGTCCATCCTCCACCAGGAGCCTCGAGAGGCCGTAGTGTGGCGTCCTGAGGCCACCAGTGTCCGTGGCTGGAGGGAGGCTACCATCTTCCTGGGCCGTATTCCCACAACCTTCCAAATCCGTCTTCACTCGCAGCGCTCCGAGGGCCAAAGAGGAGACGTGGCGGTAGATCAGCTAGAGTTTCTGGACTGTCCTCTGCCCAGTGAGTCCCTCAAAGTAATATAGTCATGCATAGCCTTTGTAGAAGTGGCCCAAGCACAATTATTTATAATAAATCAATAAAAAATTGTTATTTTTTTACTCATTTCACCATCAGTACCACTCCCTGGTAAAGAGTGTCCAGTTGGCATGATGGAGTGTAAGCGTGACGGCTGTGTGGACCTAAGGCAGGTCTGTGATGGCAGTGACGACTGTGGTGACGGGACCGATGAGGAGAACTGTGGTGAGAACTAATTATAATTAGAGAAGAGCACCTCCCTTTGAAAACCCACTGCAGGAAATATGCAAGAATATCTCCAGACACGGATGAGTCACTGTAAAAATAAACAAAGCGCAGATAAAAGGTGTGGTCAAGGAGCAAGACATTACATGCACAGAGATTAAATCATGTTCCATTTGTCAAGTTATTATCAAGACAAATAAAACACATACAAAGACATGTTAAATTGTTTGTGATTTTAGTGACTAAACCCTTTAAACAGAGGTGTCTTATTTAAGTACACAAATGGTTCAGAGCATGACCCAAATAATGTCTCCAGTCCTCATGTCTACCATTTAAATTTTTCCAAAGCTTAAGACATGACAAAAGTCTCATCCTGACAGCCGAGACACGTTTCTCCATTACAACTGAGAAAAGGTGTGAATTGTTACGTCTTTTTCGTCAAACTGTGTGTATTACACCACGTTCTTTTCTTTTTTTCTACCTCTGTTTTTGAAGTTAGGCAACTCAAACTGGTTTGTGAAGTTCAGGAAAAGATTGCGGTCATGGAATATTTTAAGGAGGAGTGTAAAACTGAGAAGTTGTGTTTCTCTTTCTATTCCCTGGTGGAAAATCACTGTCTGGTTAAGTGATACAATCACAACCCGTCGTACAGATTTAAAAGAAAGAAGAAAAGAAAGAGAAGAGGAAGAGAAAAGAGCTTTAGAGGTGCTGGTAGGCAAATTCTGTTTCCAGGCTGGCTGTTTTCCCCTTTTTTCAGTATTAATTCTAAGAAAATCATCCCCTGCCTGTATTTATTTGGCTTTATGCTTCAGTATTTGGCTAATATTTAATGGTCTCCATCTTCTCATCACTCGAATCTTATATAGGCTTATTTCCCAAAATGCTAAACTACTCCTTTAAAAGGAATCAAAGTAGAATGTATCAGCCACATCTGCCACTTTTGCCACAATCACAAGAGGTCAGAAAAAAATGCACAATCCAGCACCGACTATAAATCTATACATATATTCATTGTGTCTCTAGAGGGGTTCAGGCGCTGTGACTTTGACGAGGGCTTGTGTGACTGGCACCTGGCTTCTCTATCCAAACTGAAATGGGTGAGGACGAGTCAGGAGAGCATCTCCATCACGGATCCTCTGAAGGGACCAGGCAGGGATCATTCCAACAACAGTGTAACAGGTTAGCATCCTGGTGTTTTTCACTGTGGGAACCATATTGTTATGTGTCATCGTCAGTCAGTTCAGTTTTACTCTTTGGCTGGAAGCATTTGTGTTTTTAAGGATAACAACTCTGACAAAAATAAAAATAAATGAAGGATCTCATTGTTATTATTATTATTGCAGGCCATTTCCTTTATGTCACTGTCCCTGATGGTGGCCTCACAGATGATTGGGCTGCCTTTCAAAGCCCCCAACTTGAACCCACCAATACATCACATCCTTGCAAGGTGAATCCCAAGCTAGTTCCTTCTTCAATGATAGATGATTTTATTTCACTATTGCACCTTTATTATAAACTAATTTAATTTTAGTCACACTTAGCATCAAGTCTTGAAAATTAAAAAAAAATATTACAAAAAAAAGGAAAAGGAAAAATGAATAAATTGTAAAATTTTCATTTTCATCTAATCTGGTTTAGAAAAACACATAATTTGAACCCAGTCTGACAGGTTTTCTGCATCTCTCCGCTGTAGATGGTGATGTACACTCACCAGTTTGGGCCGAGGTCTGGTGGTCTGACTGTGCTGGTGGCAGATCGTAACATCTACCCCGTGTGGGAGAGGGCCGGAGCACTTGGCGATGTTTGGGTGAAAGCTGAGGTGGAGATTGTCACGGACTCTGTTTTCCAAGTGAGTGCTTCACCGGAGTTTGTAGACATAATAACAACGTAGCCTATAACGTCTTTTAAACAGAGGTGTTAAGACTTAAGATTCCAAAATAGAGGAAAACAATGAGACGTGGTAACAAAGTGTTTTTCACAAATGTAAATGTGATGATGTAAAGGACACAGGCTGCACATTTAAGTTCTCTCAAGCAGGGGAGGATCTAGGATTTTTCTAACTCAGGGGCCACATTTTACACAGAGGGGGCAAGTATATGTCCAACATCCATGCACATTTCCTTATTCAGTGAGATCTATACATTTCATTCCTTGTTTTCCATTGGCTCTATAGCTTTGGGAAAAGACACACATAATTAGATATATTTTGCAAATTGTGCCTTCAAGCATGTTGTGTACATTAAAAAAGCTTAGGAATTAAAAATTCTTAATTTTTATGTTTATTGAATTTTAAACTGGTTCCTAAAAACATAATATAACATACACTTTTTTCCCAAATATGTAACACATGAACTTAAACCAGGTCACGTTTATTATTACAATCTATAGAACAGTTTAGAACAGAAAACAGAAAAACTGACAGCCACTGAGGTGAAGGCATCTTTGAATGTTGTTTTCAAATCAGGACAAATCCTACTCATGACTTAAATCAAAATACAGACACAATGTACATTCTGTTCCTCTCAAAATAGAACAACTGTGTGAGGTTTTTATGACTGGAACTGAAACAAATTCTCAGAATTCTGACTTAATTCTCAGAATTCCGACTTTATTCTGAGAATTCTGACTTTAATCTTAGAATTCATGCATTATCATTAATGACATGCTAAATTCAAGCCAGGAGTCACGTCCATCATAGTTTTTCAAGCATTAATTGAACTTCCTCAGCCATGGTTGTGGCATGACTGAAACATTAATTCCCAAATAAGAAGAGTCTTTCAGATGGTGAGCTATAGAGTGTGAAGGCTTGTGACTGTATGTCAGAACCATTGACTGTAAGAACTGAAGTGTTAGCCAACAACATTAACTAAAGTAGTTAACTACCTGGTGATAAATACCATGTAAGTTAAGTTACCATGTAAGTTAAGTTCAGTGACACTAGCAAGTAAACACTCTTTCACATGTTAACACAAACTAATGTTGGGGATCATTAAAGCTCCTGTGGGGGATGGAAACTCTAGCACGCTTCTGCAGACTCCTTGCAGGTGCAGTCTCATGCCACGTTCAAGTCACATCAAATTTACCGGTTTCCCACCTCTGCCGTGCTAATGGCACATCGGAATGACGAATTCTCACTTATAAATAAGATACTCATCGACATCCAAGTTACATCGAAAGTCATCAACATGGGAATCCTGCCCATTGTATAAGCTTCCCTCCCACATGTCGTGAACGCAGCATCAATCTAGTGACAAGATGTATTTGAGGCTCCACCAAAAAAAAAAGAAAAACAAAAAGACAAGTGACAGGACAGGGTCACATTCAGATTTCAGCTGGGGCCTATGTCCCTTTGGCCCCACCCCTGGATCCGCCCATGCTCTCAAGCATCTGGTGGTAAAATCTGAGTGATACTGGATTTTTTTTGTTCAATACTGATATTGATATTTGAGGGTTTAATCTAATGAAGACAGTATTCATTTTTTTATTGTAACATATGCTGACAAACCAAAAAATAGTGTCAAAGAACACAAATACTGTAAATACAGATTAATACATTAAACAAAAACGTCACATTTTCTACCGTTTTCCACCATTAGACATTCGACTGGCACTCTTTTAACCAGAATAGAGCACATACTGTGCGTCCTAAAAAGCCCAACAGTCCCCTTTAATTCAATCAAGCCTTATCAAAAATCAAACTCAAAGCCATGTTACCATAATTCAATGTGACAGAACCATTTAAATATGGTGGATCTGGATTTTTCTATGGACCCTCACTAAATTGCTCAGATACATGGACATTCGTGAAACCATATCCTCCTTGGTCGAGCTAATCAAGTCATCTTGTTGCTCCCCTCCTCCTCTGTAATGTTTTAGTGGCACCTGACTGGATAATTAGCACCCACTGTTTATCTTGATGAGCTTAACTTCTCATATTCACATTATTGTTGTAGATGGAAACATACATTAGTTTACATCAATAACAGCTAAACCATAAGACCAAGTAAACTGTTATCCCTACTAACATTGAAATTAAACACCTGTGGCAGGGTAGGAGTCCAAATATTTTTTTTAAAAGGGCCTTTAAAATCTACCCAATGTAAATTTTAAAATAAAAATCTTAATCATCCTTGAGTAATCTTAGTAACGACAAAACAGAGAAAAACTTGAATGACACTCAGTAGAAAAAAAGTCTGTTTTATTTTAATCAAGCCTTATCCAAAATCAAACTCATAGACCTGTAACCATAATTTAAGGTGACAGGATTTGTCCACTACCACTATGAAATCATAATCCCAATCAGATAGAATAATAGGTCAATAAAAAGGAGAACAAAGTTAAAATAACAAAACACCTAAACTCACAATGTTAAAGAAAGTAATTTTTTTTTAAAAACCTGGACCCGCCCCTTTACTGAATCCACATTAAATTAAGTGGGGTCTATTCTGGACCAAGACCCATCCTCCCCCCAAGTTTAATTTAAATCCGTTTAGTGGTTTTCACCGAATTCTGCTGACAAGGCAACAAAAAAACGGTCATGACCTCCCTGTGGTGGAGGTTAAACATAAGGACTATAAATTTGTTTTTAAAAGCTAGAGTATGTACTGAGCAGTTTATAAATCAACCTTCTGGCTCTATGTTAGGGAAACACTGTTTGTGGGAATTTGGTACCAAAATGAAATGTTTGCTTTTAAAGGAGAGGCTGAGGATTGAGAGTCTACAAAATTCAGCTTCAGTCCTTCAATGGCAAAATCATGATCACAACACAAATTAGATTCCCTTAAGTTAAAAAAAACCCAAAACCAAATAGTGTGTGCATTGCACAAAATGAGTCTATAACACATTTAATGAAATTATATTGCTCCAATTCATTGGTTCTTTTTCCCTTCCTCTGTCAAATGTTCTCTCATTATAGATCGTAATAATGGCAGCAATCAGGAACTTTGCATATGGAGGTGTTGCTGTCGACAGCATCGTGTTGTCTCCTGAATGTCGCGTAACATCTGGTAATCCATTTAAGCCATTATTCCACACATGGATAGAATAAGACTACATGTATGATAAATCTTCAATTTCACATTCTTTTCCTGAACAGTAAATAATACCTGGGCCAATTTCCCTGACCCTCCTAAACACCCATGTACTGAACCCGACAAGATGTGTGATTTTCATGCTGACTGTAAAGATGCAGAGGATGAAGCCAAATGTGGTGAGTCCACAGTTTCCTCACTTTTATTTCATACAAGCGTCAAAGATTGAAAAGGGATCGTCATTTGTTATATTAAAGTCAGCAGAAGCATAAGTGCTGCAAAGCCCCCAATTATCAAATCACAAAATGAGGTGAAAGTCGGGTTGTTTTCTCTCAAATATTGGCTATTTGGGAAGTAAGAAAAGCACTTTTTTTTTTGAGTCAGGGCTTAAAAACATGGAGAAGTGAGAACGTCCCCACCAGGAAAAACCTGGTCTTTTTCCTGACAAGCCATATGAACAATGCAAGAGAAGTGAAGGAGGAGGTCGAGTGACAGCACCAGAAAACCTCTGAAGGAATATGTCATGTTGGCTGCATCCAGAGTGTCTGACTTTGAAACCACTGAGGTCTCTCTGTGCATCCTGACTCCTGTCAAAAGTGAATAATGGTTTCTTTTAATGTAGATCACAAGCTCCTAACCCTCACAAAGCACTTTAAGTTGTTTTCATTAAACCAAAACCTTAAAGAGGTTGTGGATTGTGGATTGATGGTTGTGGAAGAGGTTGTGGAATTACTTCTGTAGCTGAAGTGTTTGTTGTTCTTTGAATAGCTGTAATAAAAAAAACACAAACTGTAGGACTGTGTAGGCAAGAATTTGGTGATCTGCATCATGATGCAGATCGTGCTAAATTCCTCTTGTCTCTTTTGACGTCATTATGTTTGAGTGGAAGAGTCAAATGGATGAAGGTAGATCACAACACTGATAGTTAGGCTTTGAACACAACACAAAATGAGCCACAGACACAAATCTTTGCATGTAAATTATTTAATTAAACATCAATGTTTTTGACACTCAATACTGTGTCAAAAAATATATGAATCAGAATGATCTTTAATGTCATTACAGTCAGACACAATTATTATCTTTTTTAATTTGATAAAATAAATAAAATATATTTATCATGTGTCAAGTGTACTGATATTTTTTACACTCCTGCTTAACCGTCTTTTACTTATAAATGAATATGCTTATGTCCCTCATTGTTTTCAAGTTGTTGGTTGTGTCTCTTGTCTAATTCTGAATGAGATGTCTCCATGAATCCTTCCTGCAGGAGATTTTTCTTACACTAATGGCAGCTCAGGCTGGACTGACACCAGCATCGGGAGTCAACGCTGGGTGCTGCATAAAAATTCCACATCCAAAGGTACAAGTACTCCCTGTCATCACAACCCCCAACTATTGGTTTATTGATTTAAAAAATTAAGTATTTTAATACTTACTTCTTGTATATTCCTTAGAGGAATACCTGTATGTAGCCGAGGCCCCGGGTCAACAGTTGACCGATGCCCAGACACGGACCCCTCTCCTGGGCCCCACTGGCCCAGCTTGCACCTTGAACTTTGATTTTGCATTAACTGGGAATCCAAGTCACATTGGTAAATAAATTATGTTACTATTTTACTTCCTATGTTTTTCCAGGCCACAGGATTCAGATGTTGTTTACCTCTGTGCTGCAGGTGAGCTTTCCCTCCGGGTGATTGATAGCATGCTGGGCCTGCAGCCAAAACTGTGGGAGTTCAGTGGAAAGACAGGGATGGGGGAGGAGGCGTGGCAGCATGTCAACTTGACTATTGGACAGAGAAACCAGCGCATCCAGGTCAACTTTTTGCTGATTATTTTCATATTTGATTTTTTTGCACTGATAAGCGCAACTGTTCTCATGAATATCTAAACATTTAGAGCTGAAGACAGCTGATATTCCCCCAAACTCTGGACCTACTATCCTTCCACAACAATCCGATGAACATTAAAGTACATTTTTTATCTTTTCCACATGGTACAACTTTTTTCTTTCCGCCAAACATGCATGACAGTTGAAAACCAATCAACATTTTTACTATTCATTTCATATTTTTTTCTTTGATGATGGGAGTTGAGTCCAGATATGAGCCACAAAATTGAAACAAGCAATCAAAACCATGGAACACCTGCAGGTTGGCTATTTCCAAACTCCTTTAAAACTTGCTGGTACTAAAAATATTTTGTCCAGTATATAGAAACAAAATTATAAACCGGTTCAAAGTGTGGCTCTAGTCCCAAACCCGGATAAACAGAGAGGGTTGCGTCAGGAAGGGCATTCGGCCTAAAACCCATGCCAGATCCACAATACGGATGGAAAAATCCTCAGTCAGGAGCAGCCGAAGGCTCTATATATTCAAAGTGTGGCTATAGAACAAAAAACCATATGTAAATTTGTCTTTACTCATTTTTTGATATGCTAAGAAAGTATTAAGATAACATTAAACATGAAAATAGGAAATAATAGAAGCTCTGGTGATAAATTGCATACATTTCTGGTCGCCATCTTTCGTTGGTTGGAATAAAGCAGATGGAGGTGATTACAAATCTACATAATTGTCAATGTTAAATTTCTTTTCTTTTATCTGTACCAGGTGGCGTTTGAGGCTCGTGCTGTGAAACTTTGTCCGTGTGCAAAGATTAAAGTGAGAAATGTCCACTTTGTCAGTTGCCATGCGGACTATTTTCCATATGTCCCAACAGGTATCTCATAACTACTGTACACTGATCAGCCACAACATTAAAACCACAAACAGGTGAAGTGAATAACATTGATCATGTCTTTATTATGCAACGTTCCGCTGTGATACCTTGCTTGTTGGAATTGTTGGAATGTGGTTGTTCTTTGACCCACCTAAAACCTTCTGCAAACACAATGCATCCCCTCATGGCAGCAGCATCCCCTCATGGCAGGACAGTGCACCCTGTGATATTGCATGAACCATTCAACCGTTCTACCTCTCAACCCACAGGACCCAAATCAGCCTCAACATTTAAATATCATTGACGCTGATCATTGTCAGTGGTTTTACTGTTTGGGCTGATCAGCGTATTTGCAGAACACACAAACGATGCTGCATCATGCACGTTCATGTTTTACCTAGAAATGTCTCAATGCTTTGACCAGTTATGTATTATTTGTGGCAGCACTCTCATGCAACTTTGAAACGGACCTTTGTGGATGGTATCAGGACAACAGTGACAACTTTGACTGGACGGTGCTCAGTGGGATGGACCACACCATCGGAGTCGGTGAGCTCTTTAAACACGATAATACGGAGCACGTCAGGCACTCATGTTCTTTGCTTCTGTCTTTTCTTTGCCTAATTGAAAGATATCACCTCAGTGGTACCTCTGTAGAGTGAAATCACAGTGGCAACAGTGCTCCTTTCTGCTCCCTAAATTTACAAAAGAGCTGTCACAAAAAAATATGAACACCTGATCAAAGTTTGTTAAAGACTTTAGACGGACTTCCTTTTGATTTGTGAAATCATGACTGGAGTTTTTTCCGCTTTCAAAATAATACTTCTAAATATTCATCATCACTTTTGCAGTTCTAATGAGTGATATCATCAATCAATAATAAATCTGTATTTTAGTAGGACTTGAAGTGACAAGATCTTTGATATTCTATTTGCAGTAAATATAAGATAAGATAAGATATCCCTTTATTAGTCCCACAGTGGGGAAATATGCTCAGCTCATTAATTGCTCATAATCACCACAAATTATAAGGTACATTGTAAGACAATACAGTATATAAAGAGTCACTGCTGTACGTGTGATGACTTAAAACTCACTTACATTCCTGCTTGTCTTTCTGTTGACGTCCAGGCCGAAGCCTCGCTGTGGACATGTGGAGTCCTTCTCTCCGTGGTGCGTTCGGTCGCTTAATTTCATTCACACAGTCACCTGGAACTACAGATTACTGCCTGTCCTTCTTCTACAAACTGTACGGGCCCAACACAGGTGAGGATGAAACTGAATGGAAAGTATATTGGAGTGAGATCATAATAATGCACCAACTGTTTCTTAAAGCCTGTGAATATAGTTTCAGGGAGAAGAAAATAAAAGTATTATTCTGCCTGTTTAATAGTTTTTTATGTTTCAAACTGGTATATAGAGTGCTTTGAAAAAGTATTGGACCCCCTCCTGATTTCTACTATTTTTGTGTGTTTCTCAGACTATATTGTGTTGGATCAAAACTTTACATAAAACAAAGGCAACCTGAGTAAACTCAAAATGCATGTTTTAAATGATGATTTTATTTAATAAGGCTATTCTATGGATCTTTTGTGACTTCCTGAATGAACCTCCGTCGTGCTCTTGGAGGAATTTTGGAAGGTTGGCCCCTCCTGCCAAGGTTCACTATTGTTCAAGTCTTCTCCATTTGTAGATGATGTGTCTCACTGTGGTTCTGTGGAGTCCCACAGCCTTAGAAACAGCTTTGTAATCCTTCCCAGACTGATGTGTTTCAATCACCTTCTTTCTCATCTCTTCTGAATTTCTTTAGATCTTGTTATAGTGAGCTACTGGTGAGACCTAGTGGCCAACTTCATGTTTCTGAAAATGGTCTATTTAAGTGATTGGATTGGCTTGTGTCTATAGTCCAGCTGCAACCATTTATTAATGCAGCTTGGTAGTTTTTTATTTTTTTTTATTTGATTTAGTTCCTCTGGTGGAAAATACCTTTTCACACTGGTGATTTAGGTATTGGATAAAGTTTTTGCCTTATAAATATAATTACAATTTAATTTGTATTTTGTGTTTACTCAGATTGGTTTTGTTTTATGTTAAACTTTGTTTGAAGATCCGACACTGTTTAGTATGAGATACACAAAAACAGAAGAAATCAGCAGCGAGCCCAATACTTTTTCCACACCACTGTATGTAAGATGGAAATAACCTAAAATATGTATAATTTCTATGACTTTTCACTCCTGCTGGCCCATCCTTACCACTGATTCTGTCCAGGTGTTCTGAATGTGAAGCTGTTAGATAATGCAGGTTTTGAGAAGCTCCTCTGGACCCGCAGTGGAGCACATGGCAACATGTGGCACGAAGCCCACTGCCCTGTACCACACCAGTTCACAAACTTTCGGGTATGGAATAACTGCCGTCAACCTGAATTTACTAAAGAATAGCACAAAATTCATGCCATGTCCCAAGAGCCTTATGCATCTGTCATATTAAAGGAAATGAAAATTCCGTCATTATCTGCTCACCCTATACCAACAGAGGTATGCAGGTAGAGTTTCTTAAGTCAAGTCAAGTCAATTGTATTTATATAGCACCAAATCACAACAAAAGTTATATCAAGGCACTTTCCAAGAAAATCAGGTCTAGATTTACTGTTTATTCTACAGAGACCCAACAATGACAACAAGACAGTGGTGAGGAAAAACTGCCTTTTAACAGGCAGAAACCTTGAGCAGATCCAAGACTCAAGGCGGGCGGCCCTCTGCTTTGACCAGTTGGGGTGAGAGAGAGAGAGACAGAGAAAGATGGGGAGATAGATGGGGAGAGAGAGAGAGAGAGATGGGGAGATAAATGGGGAGAGGGAGTGAGGGACAGGGACACTGACATGTGCAACAACAATAACAGCTTTTATAATAGAAAGATTACAATTTGTAGTACAATAACTACTACAATTCATATTCTATCAAAAGGGGAAAATACATATAAAGGGGATTTTTAAAAATAATTTGTGCCTACTTAAACATCACTGCAGCTTTAAGCAAGTACTTTGGGATGGTCTTTGTGTCCTAGAAGTCAAAAACAGATCAATAGAAGATAATGGCAAAATGAATACATTTTAAGAAGAATTTACCATCCTGTCCGACTCACTTTCTGACCTTTGACCAACTCCAGCTGATGTTTGAAGCAGTTCGCTCTGGTTTTGATGGGCGCATGGCCATTGACGATGTCACGTTCCTGGGCCGTCCGTGCACCGTGCCAAGGATATGTTCCTTTGAAAACCAGCGATGTGGGTACAGCAGCTCTGGTAAAGTTCAGTGGCTCCACCGGAGGGGATACACCACCAAGCCAAGTGGACCCAGAACGGACCACACTCTGGAGACTGAACTCGGTGAGAGAGAATCCCATTAAAGGGTGGTAATATTCAAAAAGACATTGCAGAAAAGTGAGAAACAGTGAATTGTGACCTTCCTCTGCCTGGTTGGTTGCTCAGGCTTCTACATGATGGCTAACACTAGAGCTAACATCCTTCCTCCTGGTGAAACGGCAGTCCTCACCTCTCCTGTTCGCCAAGGAACTGCCAAGACTGAGTGCATCCATTTCTGGTATCACATGGGAGGAGAGAATCCTGGTGAGACACCTTCACATTATGAAACAAGCACACAAAAGATGGAAGAAAATATAACTGTGTGTACGTCTGCAGGTTCTCTAACTCTGTACATGAAGCCGTTGAAGGGAGAAAGGGTGAAGATTTTTTCGAACACTCTGAACCAGGGAGACGTCTGGCGCCATGGCAGCGGCAACATCTCGAGTGCCCTTGTGGACTGGCAGGTAGGCCTACAGTACAGAGGCTGGAGATAATCACAAACTTTTCAATGGCTCAGTTAGAGCACAATTATTTCTTTGATGCATTTAAAATGATTTACGTTTTGAAGTGATTAATCAAAGTGATAACATTGATTTCCTTCAGGTCTTCTCTTCATCTTGCCTCCCTCTCTAATTCAGAGACGTCTTTAAATGCTTTTAAAATCCACACGCAGACTAGCTTTTAAAGAAAAGCAGCATGTTTAACTTAACATCCCCCCAGAAGAATTAGAGCCAGCTTTACATAATTTGTAATCCGAGAGCTTTTGTTTATTTAAAACCAACTTCTGCTCTGCAGTTGGAGTTTGAGGCGGTCGGAGCTGGAGGCGAAAACACTCACATTGCAGTCGATGACATCTTCCTCTCAGCTCACCCATGTGAAGATCAAGGTTTGTATCAGCCTCATATAAAGTAACTCACAGACTTTTAAACAAGTGTTAAACCAAAGACCCCATTGAGCGACACATGAGACTTAGATGTCAGAATATCTTGACAACCATTCTTTTGAAGTCTTTTTTAAGTCCAACAGCGTTTTGGAATTGAAATGTTAAATCCCCCTACTCCTTTTAAATAAGCTGATCTTGTATGTTTACCTGCCACCAAAGTTGTAACTTTACCTTGAATAAACACCTCCAATTACTAGATTCCTCTTTAGGTGGAAAAAGACAACTTTCTTCCACCGAGTGTTTCTTAGTGGTATTTTTGTTGGTGCTGCTGTTTAAAATTTAACCCGTTTGCTGTTCTTTTTACCCACAACACAGGACCAAATCGTGACTTTATTGGTTCATATAGTCTATACTAGAGACATGAAAGCAGATAGTAATGGTGGAAGGCTGTCTGCCTGACTGGATCAACAAAGGCTGGTTTTCCTGAGAGATTTTGTTTCTGGTGGCAGACAATGTCTCAAAGTTAAAGCAACACTTATAGGAAACCAGTTTAAATTCTCATGGCATTATTCTGTTGACATTACAGTATGTAATTAATGTATGCTTCGTAATGATATGTCAAAGCAAAAAAACTTGTCTGTCAATGAAACAAACTACACAAACAAATGTGTGGAGACATTATTCACATACTTTTAAAAGGAAAGCTCTACCTATACAGTTAGCATTATCTAAAGCATAATGCTTTGTGGTTTTTTTCTGTTAAATATCTCAGGTTCTAAGTGCAGTCTGGAGAGAGGAATGTGTAGCTGGAGCAACACTCAGAACATTAAAATGGACAAACTGGACTGGGAGCTGACGAGCAAGGAGGCAGAGACACACTACTCCACCCCACCTGAGGACCACACTCTAGGCACGGAGAGAGGTAAACTCAAGAGAGACCAACAGAGATGGAGCTACTGTGACTGTGGATACTGTAGAAATAGCAGCATGTCATCATGCAGGTCATGAGTTTCACTTCTTTCCAAACAGATCTTCACACCGAGAGTCTGGAAGCAGAGACAAAAATACTTTGATCACTTTTAAGCACAAAACTCATTCTAGAGTTGGGAAGAAATGATTCAACCCCTATTGTATAATAGGTTTACTAGCCAAATGTACTATTTATCAGCTGTTTGCAATAACCAAACCAAACAAGAACAGTTTAAATAGCACAATACAACAGTTATCACAAGTGTTTGTCCAAAATATATGCTACTTTTACTGACTTCTGCAGTCTCTAAATGACTCAACCCTTAATGACAATGTCTCTATTTTTGCTGCTATGACCTGCTGCAAATATGATGCATAGTCAGACATCAGCTTCTGGCAGCATTCATGAGGAATCTTAGCCTCATCTCAGCGGCGAAGCCTTCCAGTTCTTTTACATTCCTTCCTGGGTTTATGTGCTGCAACCGCCCGTCTCTCTAGAATGATCTAGGACTTCTTCTGAAACCAAGCCATGGTGGACTTTAAGTTCTTCTTGGGCTCATAGTCCTTTTGGAGTGTCCAATGATGCACAAGCTTCATCTTCCTCACAGATGGTGAGATATTTTCTCAGGTCAGTAGCGGTGAACATTTTGGAGTTTGTACATGGAGCCTTTATGTAAATTTAGGTCTTGACAGAAAAACCTTTGGGACTCCACTGCTAAAGTAAGTCGTTGAGGGTTGGCAGTGTTTTTGCAACATCTCATTTGCAAATTTGTGCTCTTATGAGGGATGATATTCAGGGGGTTGAATCGTTTTAGACTGCTGTAGTCGTTAAAAACAGCATTTTGTCTTGAAAGTAAAAAAAACAACAACCTTCAAATCTGTTGCAATGAGCTATTTAAACTGTTGTTGTGGGATTTGGTTATTGAACAGCTGACAAATAATATATTTTGCCAATAAACCTGATTAAACAATGCAGGCTATTGCTAGTCTATGTCAAAATAATACAACACTAGATACTTGCACAGATTGCATAGACTAGATACATGCTTGCACTAGATATTTGCACTGTGAGAGGGGATTGTTGAGGCAGACATGGGTCTTGAACAAACTATATTTTCTCTTGATTTTGTTTTTCTGAAAAAATACAACTTTAACCTCAGCATGGTTGTAAGATGAGTTTGACATAACCTTTGCTCATGTTCAGGAAATGGCTCCCCAATGAGTCGCCTCATTTTAGAATCATCTCTGCTTCCCTGTCATTTCTGCCAGGTCACTTCCTGTTCTTTCCAAGCACCGACCGGACAGCAGCCAATCACAATGCTCAGTTGCTGAGCCCTCACCTACCTTCCACCAAGGGCACCTGCCTAAAATTCTGGGCCTACAAGCCATACTCATGTAAGGATTGATTTTTGGTTCATCAGATGCAAGAACTCTGTCTACATGCTTAATATCAACATGAAAACTTTTCAGATGTACTTTGGATGTGTGTGATGTATTTCACTTTCTTTCTTTTTTTTAATGTATGCAGCGGACAGCAAGCTGAGGGTTTGGAAGCTGGCTGAAAGTCATCTCCATGAGCTGCTGGTGGTGCGTACACTGGGTGGACCATGGAGACGCTTTGACGTCAACATCACATCGACTGAGGAATACCAGGTCAGTGTCACAGTATACACTAATTAGTATACTAATAAATGTTCTGTATGTAAGCCTTTTATACGACATCAAATTCTGCACATAATTGTTGTACTTGGTGGTGAGGCAAACAGAGACAAACACATTAAAACATGCACATACGGTTTTATTAAAGAGACTGATGAATATCTCTGCTGTCTTTATTTTCAACAGATTGTGTTTGAGGGAATCAAAGGCTCATCAGGCTTTGTCGCTCTGGATGACATTGAGTACACGGTTGGAGTCAACTGCGCTAATGAAAGCACAGATGTGACAGGTAAGATGTGAAAAGTGGTTTTGAATGTTTTTCAGCCCATTAACTGCTAACAGCACAGAATATTTTTAAATATTATGTGGACATTTTGTTCAAGGCACATTTCCTTATCATTTTACAGCACAGGGTTGTAGAACAAAATGCAAGCTGCAGTCCCTTTATGCTACACAAAACTATGAATTTTATGAATGGATCTATAAATATATAATAAATACAAACTACTTTTCATTGTGGAGTGTGGGAGATGAGTTCAGGAGTCGCACACCCTGGTGGAAAATACTGCTCTTTAGTCTGGGGCTCGGCTGGATGTTGACTTTTATAGAGTTGTCCACAGTAAAACATTGAGATAGACGATGACATCGTGCCTCAGCCATCCACTGATGGCAACCTCTAACTGTGTGACTCAGCTGAGTAAACTCCGCCCCTCACCACTGAAGGGAGCAGGATGTTGGACTCTGGCATCCCTGGTGGTCCAACGACATCCCCGTGTCAGTTTTAGAAGTGTCTTTGTCTCTGCACCACACGTCCCTAACTTGGTTGTGTTCAGTCTCTGAAGCTTGAAATGAAGTTAAGCAGCTACGTAGCTTTCTCACTCCCACCTATGAACATTTTTTCACATCATTGTAAATGGTGGTTATTAAACAAATTAAGACAACAACTCCAATGACCCCACTCCACTACGTCAGCAAGTCATCAAATCTTTTAATTTAATTGTTTTTACTGACAGACCTATAGCTGCAGAAATGCTGTGCATTTAACACCACATAGTATCACCAAGACAAGAATATGCAAAATAAGTCAAATGTAAATATAATAAAGTTAAATGATTCTACACATAAACAGAAATAACAGTACCCCATAATGGAAACAAAAACAAAATTGTCATGAAATCATGGCACAAAAAAAAGAAGCTAAAGTTCCAAAACAGCAATAACAAAATGACATCTATGTAAGATTAATCATTAAAGTCATGTTATCATGTTGTGATAATGCAATGCAAGGACAAAATGTCAGAAGTTTGTTCACAAGGTGAAAAAAAGCCATATGCAGTACAATGCGAGAAATTCTATGTAAGGGAGTTACAGTGTGTGGATCTTTTTTGTGTTTTCATCTTCCATCAGCCATTAAGAGTATTTACAGTAGATGTACATGACTGCATTAACAGTATTTAGATATACATGACTGACTGCATTAACAGTATTTAGATGTAAATGACTGACTGCATTAACAGTATTTAGATGTAAATGACTGTTGTACATTGTGCCCACTGTCTTCAGCACAATCTCCTGCAGAACTGGAAACTAACTGTTTGTCCATCTTCCCTGTAGCCTCACAAAAGTCAGACGATGCAGGAGGGATTGCAGCGTCCGTCATTGTGGTCCTGCTCCTGATCGGCACATTGATCGCCCTGCTGATTTACTACCTGCGAACTCGACAGAGAACCGATGCTGTGACTGGTCCATCGTCATCGTCCTCAGCTGATTTCGGTTTTAGCAATGACACCTATGAACCAGTAAGTTAATCTGGCATTCAAACCTTCAATAAATACAAAGTGTATTAAACAGTGTGGAGGATTTAGGGTGATTTGTTGGCAGAAATGGAACATAATATTTGTAACTTTGTTTTAATTGGTTTATAATCTTTGGAAAGTGATCGTCATCATGTTTTCATTACCTTAGAATGAGCCTTTTATATATACAGAGGGTAGAGATCCTCTTCAATGGAGGCTGCCATGTTGCATTTTCATATTTTTACTGTAGTCCAGAGCAGACAAACCAAGCAATGACTCTAGAGAACCTTTTCACATTTTTTTGTGGATTCTATAAGGGAAGAGACAAGGGGTGTCCAGTTGGTTTCAATAGGCACCCTCACACTAGATGCCACTCCACCCACAAACTGGACCTTTAAAAAACATCCAGTCAAATCTGCGCCATATGAAAGCATAATTCTGGTTTGTTACACCTTGGATCTTATGTTTGTGCAAAGGCAGCACAGTTAGCTTAAACCATTGTCATGTCGTAAGCAAGGCCACATTTACTGTGGATGATTAAAAGTTAAGATACTATGACAGGCTAGGCTGGAAGCTAAATTAACCAGGAACCCCGACACTGAGAATATATTGAAAATGTAAAGGAGCAATTCTAATATGATTAAAAACATAGAGGAAAGCAGAGCATATAAAAGTGTGAAAATGAACTCTGAATTTTGGGGAATAAAAGTGAGCGTAGGTTACTAAAAGTCTAAATGTGCATCACAGGGTAAATAAATCTATAACTTTAACTAGATGAGGTGTTTTTAAATTATAATAAAGCTACAACAAATATGGCTGTGGCTGAATGAATGTAAATGTCCTTATCACATTAAACTTCCTCTTTGTTTTTTAAATGATATCACATTAAATATACCCTCCATACTGTATTTCTACCCACAATCCTCTGTTCAGATGACAAAATTTTAGAGTTTTAACAGGAAGGAGTAGAATATTTTAGCTTTAATGTATCTAGCTGCAGCATCTTATCTTGACTGTCCGATTAATGGTATAATTTCATTTCGGCAGGACCGTGTGATCATTCCACCAATGAGAAACCATCCAATGGCAGCCGGCTTCAATAATGTCTCTGTGAGTATACAGTATACTTTTATGACTCATGTCGAAGCACAGTTGTATAAATTGGTTTAAAGCTGCATTAATACATATTTAACCACTAAAGTAAACTTACAGCTGTCAAATTCAAATTATCATTATTTGTCATTTAGCCAACGAGCTAAAAACCACTGAAGCTGCAGCATGAAGTGTTGATTCTCAGTGGAACATTTTTTTTTTGGTTAAAGCCTTAATTTCTCTTTTTTACGTATAAATAAATATGAAAACTAAATCATTCATAGAGCCCATGACTGATCCACTCTTCTTCTTGTGTTTTTGCAGGTCTCTGCTGATGTCAGAGAGGTGGAGGTGGTGTGAGGCAGGGGGGGTGGTGGTCCGGCCACCTATAGGTGGCTTTGTGAAATTAAAGCGATATCACAGCAGAAGAACTGCTTGTGTTGCTCTTTCATGATACACACACACACACACAAGCACACAAAACACAAACACAGCCCACATACTGAAACACTGATGAAGGTCGAATCGGTGCAGCTGCCGCAGATCTGGTTGCAGCCCTCTGCCAACGTGTCAGTGACGGAAATTAGTTTAAGTTTCTTTAATTGAGCCTGGGCACAACCCAAGAATGGTTAAAAAAAAATAAAGGTTGCCTTGAGATTTCTGATCCATTTTGGATGTGTAAGGAAGCTCCAACAGCTTCAGGTTAAGTGCAACACTGACTCATGTTTGAAGGAGAACTCAGCAGCAGCCTTGCTTCATGGCTTAAAGGGGCACCCGTCTGATTTTGATTCCATGTGTTCTGTGGCTCTGGATGATCTTTGTTAACCTGGAGAAAAGAACTCATCCAATAGCTCTTTACCCAGTTATCTTAGTTTTAGACTGCACACATCCACAACAAAAACCTGAACTGGGTGCATGGAGCTTGAAAGATGTGAGTTTACCAGGGACAGAGGGTCAAATGAAATATGCTGTCGGGTTGCATTGTGGGAGTAGAACGTAACACAGTGGTAGAGACTCGAAGTCAGAATATATCCACCTCTTATATGTCTGTATAGAAAGTTGTGGAGTGTTCCCTCTTTAAAGAGAGAGGAGAAAGGAAAGAATGACTTTAAACAGACAAATAAAACCTTAGACGAGTTAAAAAGGTCAGAGAAGTTTATGTTTAATACAACTACTTGGAAAAAGACTGGAGGACGGGTGTATTCTTTTGGATGAGTTGGATGGTTAACGTACTCTGCTGTGAAACAACATCAAGATATAATTGAGCTCTGATGATACTGTAAATAAATTGAAGTTGAGCCTTGAAACACTCGTGTTATGTGTTTATTCACTGGGTAATTAGATAAGTGAATATTGGAGAGTCTGAGCTACGAAAACATACACATATATACTGTATATACAGTATATATATATTGTTTTTTACGTGGAAAGTGTTACCTGATGTTCTCAAAATGAAAAAAAATGTCACAGTCTCATACATTTCTAGGTATTTTGTCCCCTTTCCCAAAAAATTTGGGGAAGGGTGCCTACACATAGTCATTCATATTGGCACATTTTGCAATGACAACTAAACCCCTTAAACCTTATATATATATATATATATATATATATATATATATATATATATATATATATATATATATATATATATATGTATGTATAAAAAACATATACATGTATTTATTTTATCACCAATTGTATAAAAATGTTGATTGATGGAAATCATTTTCTTTTCCTAATACTAACACCATACTACTATGTATTGAGTGCTCCTGGTGCTGTTTCCTGTTTCCTGTGTTTAGTCCTGTTAGTCTCTGTACCTGCATTAGTTATGTGATTTAATCATTTAAAGCCTAGATGTAAACCTTGCTTTTTTATTTAAATGTAACAATGCCTCGATGTGTTTTGGCTCTGATATGGTCAAATGCCTCGTTCATCTTTAGGAAGAGGGGATGATGACATCATGCCCTTAGCAACGGTCGCGTCTCTACGGCAACATCCTCCGATATCCCCTCTTAGCTGTTGTCAGTGAGACAGAAAGGAAAACCTCGTTTTCATTCGGATGAACTGAGGATTTTGAGGAATGGTGTGATGTCATGGGCGGAGTGCCAGCGCCCGCAGCAGTCTTTCGTGTCTCGCGACTTGAGCGCCTGAAGTTGGAGTGGACAGGGGGTAACTTGGGCACGAGGACCTCTCTCTCCTCCTCATCATCACTGCTCACCCTGCAGAAGACCGCTAGGCCGCGCAGTCTGCAGCCCGGTGCTGCTCATTATCATCTGGACCGTTTTTATTTGCACGGTTCTCATCCAAGAGGCGCGTGCGGCTGAATGGATCCCGCCGTGCTCATTTTCCTGCTGTACGTGATGATCGCGCACGAGCTGGTCAGCGGCTGGATGCAGTATCGGAGACAGAGCGCCAAGCCCCGCAATCGGGCTGATAGACCTCTGCTGCGCTCAACGTGAGTGTGAGCGTGCGTCCATGTGGGTGTGCTAGTGTGTGCATGTGTGATTTACATTAGGTTGTAATCAGGAACATCCAGATGTAGATAATACACCGAATATTTGGGTAAATATGGAGGCACTGCTGCATGAAAGGAGTCGGGGAACAAGGAAGAAACTGACACTGATTAATAATCCATCGATTGATATCGTTGAGGTCACTCATTTCTTTTTCTAATATCAATTCAAACAATACAAACAGAGTGTTGTTACCCTGCTTTGTTGATAAACACTTAAAAATCAAAATAAACATTCTTTATTTTAAAGAACTGTACCAAAATTAAGGATTTCAATAATTTCATTCGACAGAACTTGTAATAAAATAAACATTTTAGCATGGATGTTCATTCTTGACCTGAACACATCTCTGTGAAAAAATATTCAAAACTCAAGGTTCGGTTCACTTACAAAATTAGTACGTGAATCCTGTTGCTTTCAACTGTATCTCATGACTTTCTTCACTTAATGAGACTTGCTCCAGCTGTTATCATAGACAACTAGATATTACTTGACCAAAGTTCGGTACCTATGGTGTGTCACATTAGGACACCTGAGCCCACTCCGTTCGGAAAGATCCTGAATAAAAATTATTCAAATAGTAACTGTTCAAAATTAGGATTTAAATCAAAGAAATGGCTACTCAAACGACAACAAAATCAAATCAATCAATTAGTCAGGCAATTAGCTTCTTAACACATTTTAGTCACCTATATATCTAAAACATATTCATATTACGAGATGTGGTCATATTTGGAGATTTCATGTTGTCCCTGTTTTAACTTGTGCCTCCTCTTCAGTGTCCAGGTGTCTCAGGGAGCCTGGAGGGTAAGCAGCCAGATGGTCAGGCTGGACAGAGGAGGCAGGGATCTGAGGAAGAGCAGACGCATCGTCAGAAAAGCCTGATGAAGAGAGAAACCACTGATGGACACTTGAAGAATAATTTCAACTTTGTCCTCAAGTGTGAACTTATCATCTGCAGGCCTGATCCAGCTCACCTCACCCTTCCTTTTAGTTGGACTTTTGGGCATTTGCACCAACGTAGCTGTGGTTATTTCTGTAACATATAAAACATTTGAGTTCTTATCAACAGGGTTTTAAGTCTGACACAAACCAAGATGCAGATGGACAAATTGTCTAAAGAATAGGATTAAATTAGGACACAAATGCAGCATTATTGTTTTAAAATATCAGGCATTGCATGTCCTTCTGGTGGTCCTCATGACTGGCATTCATTCGCCTGAGCCTCTTTTCATGTTTACATTTACATCTCAGCTGCACCTTCCCCAAATGATCCCCCAGTTGTTGTTTTTTATGTCAGGGACCATTGATTTCTTTCTCTTATTTTACTCTGTCTCTCAGTGTGGTCAACTATCAAATAAAGGCATCAAATGGACTGGTTGCATAGCAGACATTCACAGATGCATTCCACTGTGAGGAGTTGTGGCTATTGTGCATGCTGGTTCATTGCCCCTTATACCGGGACACTCAATTGAACTGAGATGTCCTAACTGTTATTAAGTCCACCTGCATTTTTCTGCATTGACAAGTCAAAATGTCTGCTGTGCAACCAGTCTAGGCCACCAAAACTGTTGCAATCCATTCCAACTAATCCTATTCTTCCTTTGCGTTGATGGACATTATAAACAAGGCTACTCCTAGCAATCTACTGGAAAAAATGAAGTTGATTGGACATAAACACCAACTTTAATGAACCTATTTTCAACATAATATTGCGGTAGATATCTTGAAACCTTTACACATAAAACCAAAGGTCCCGAGATACATATGTCTCATTTCAACCAAGAGAGAAAGTGAATGAAGTACATGGAGAGTTGATAAAAAAGGACCGTCTCCCCTGAGCTGCAGGAAGATAAATCCAACATGGAGTCGAGACACTGGTGGTGGTTGTGGCTGATGACTCTGTAAAGACTAGTAAAGGCTTACGATTGATGAAATGATGAAACTTGGGAGTCTGCCAAGAAGAAAGATGTCAATCTTATCTGTCACTGCAGTTGACAGCAAGTTTGTGTGAGGAAATCATTTGAAGGTGGCAAAAGAATTTACATGCGTCAATGCAAGCTGCTTTTAATTAGGTTACTTGAATCATAGTCATTTAAGGGAGGGACCTGAATTTGTTGACTGTACATCCAGTTGATCCAGTGCCTCTGAACCTCAAACAATGTTAAGAATTCAACTTGCAGACCTGGTCAACTTGTTTGATTTGTTTCTCGCACAGACTCTCGCCCTTATTTCTAGAATATGTACTTCCTGAAACACACCGGCTTCTTGGAAATTTAGAATGTTGTGTTTGTGCTCCAAGCTAGAACGATTACCCTATTATAACTACATCTTCAGCTTCAAGACTGCAAAAAAACAATCGACAGAAATTCACACAGGTCTTTAAATCTGAAGTGGTAAGAGTCAAGTGAATCAATATAGTTATGACTGACTGTTCATCGTTGTTCATGCAGTTATTATTCATGCCAAATATTGATGTTCCTGTTTGAAAGCTTTGACAAAAAGTATAAAGATCACCAAAGTCACCAAATACATCATCTGAGAACCATGGATGTCAGTACCAATCTAACCAGTAGATATTAACCTGTATCATTCAAGTGTTGCGTTATACAACAAAGTGGTTGTCAGTGTCATCCATTGTGCTGCACCAATAGCACCGTTCAAAATATATTAGGAAAGAAGAAAAAGAGGTCAGGCAAAATTTAGAAGCATATTTGTAAGCCCTCCAGAAATTATTCACCTTGTGGCCTCATAAAACCTCATAAAAACCCTTTCAAATGTACTCTTGTCCAATTAAAATAAGGACATATCTTTAGGTACTGAAAAGTTGACTTTTTTGGATACACAACACTCTGTCACTTGGTTGTTTGGGGGGCACCTGGAGGCCCTCTTTGGCCCCAGAGTTCTTAAAGCAGCTGAGCTTGCCAGTGTCTTTAGGAACCTCTGTGCACACTCAAACGCACAACACAATGTCCCATGTGACTGGTTCTCTTTCTGTAGGAGTTGTTGAATTCATGCCCTCCTGCCTGATCTCAGGACAGCCAACATGACGGAAACTGAACAAACAGCATCAGCAGTCTCTAGTCTCTAATTGTGTTTGCTACACTGGAAGACTCTCAGCACAACAAACAGCAGTCAGACACTATCAGCAGGTAGCCTCCCTAATACAGGTGGGTGTTCATTACTTCTTCTCATGGGAGTTATGTTCATCTCACGCATGCAAGGATTCGACTGACTTGTTTTTGTTTGTCAGTTTTACCATATTGAGGACAGAATGGGATGAAGAGCTTGATTAAGCTATTTTGCATGTGCTGCAGAATGGAAGTATTGTGTTTCCTGTTTGAGAGTAATAGTCATGTTTCAGCCATCACAGATTTGTGTCAAAGGCATGTCTTACTGTATGCAACGGAAGCAAAAATCCAACAAACAAAATCACGCCCTTATAGTACGTCCAAATCCTTTGAAAAGCTGTTACGTAAAGGTCATGTGAGCCTGTGTCGTCAGCTTGGTGATTTGCATTCCAGTTAAATACAAGAAACTGGTTTAGGCAGGTCACACACAAAGTGTTTTCTTGTAGGCACTTGACTGCAACTAATATCACCTTACACAGTAAGTACGGAACTATGGATACTATATGTACTAAGATTTGTTGAGCAGTATATAACTGTCATAAATTGTGTATCAAATTGTGTCTTACATGATCAAAAGAGATGCAGTTAGTCTGATGCAATACTTGAACCCCATCTCTTTAATTGTTGCATGGAGTAGTGGGAGTATGTGCAAAATCAAGAATTTAAGATCTTAAAAAGGGAGCCGGTTTTTTTTTTTCTCTCTCTCTCTCTTCGGATTTCAGGTTGAATCTTTGATTCAGGTAGGAAAAGTTACAGCGTTTAAAAAAAAATAAAAGGAAAATAAATGCAGGATTACATAAAGACTTTTTTTTCTGTGAATATCTGTGGATCCTTTAAAAACATGACATTGTAAAACTATGAAGATATGTTCTTTATGTAAAGCTAAATCAACTATTTGTCAAGATGATATTAATATTATAATCTCTCATAACTGATGAGGTATAAATGGGATAATTCCACAGTTGTATTGAGTCAAAGTAAATGATTTATGTAATATGTTTGAGCCTCAGAGACCAGACGTCAGACAGTCTGTTTTCACTTTTTTTCATTCCAGTAATTGTGTTTCATAAAGAAACTGTGCTGTCAAGTCCTGCAGGTTTCTGTCCCAACCAAAACATTAACCCAGCTGTGATTCTCTGGAGTGACAAAATACTGGTGTAATGAAGTATAGATCAAAAGAGGAAGTGGGAGGGCAGTTTCACTTGCTTTGAAAGCCTTTTATGTCCAGATATGTGAGGAAGGAAAGATGGAAAGAGAGAAAAATATTGTACCAAACAAAGAAAGAGAGACAAATAATGTGGAAAATAAAGTGACAAGTCGAGTGAATGAATACCAAGGACATAAACACTAGATCTGCCGTGTCACTTAGTATAACAAAGGCATCACCTCTTTATATGCCTCTCTGAATAAAGGTGATCATGGCATCAGTGTCATCCAGCTCTTGCCTCAACAAGACTGTACGCCAACACTACATGAGCCTGCCACAGCGAGACAAGTGCCTGGTCACCTACATCTGGATTGATGGCACCGGTGAGGGACTTCGCAACAAGACCCGAACCCTGGACTGTGAGCCAAAAGGCATAGACGGTAAATGGCCTCTTTGGCATCTGCGTTAAAACAGAATATTTAAGTTAATCATAGCACATGAAGCCAGTTTCACCCTAATTCTGCATCTGAGACACCGTCTCTGTCAGGTAAAAGGTGAATATTCCTGCAGCTAGCTTGCATAAACTGTAAACCAATTGAACTGGATTCGTCAGGGCTTTTGAAAGAATAACAACCAACCAAGATCATTTAGAGATAACTGAGAACATGCATAGGTTTGTTTAGGGATGTTCATTCAGAAATAGATATGAGAAAAAATGCCCAGAGGTTTAACTCGTTTAACCGTGCAGCTCTGTTTTCAGCGAGGACTGTCAAGGAAAGGGAGGTTCCATATTGTACACAGGACAGGTATGACAGCATCCTGGTGAGTCCTCAGTCATATGCTGGCTCAGCTGGTGAACAAATATTTGTTAGTGTTGTGCTTCATTCAGAGTTGGAGGTATACACTTCACATGAGTAAAAATGAAAACATGATTTATTCTTTAATTAATTAAGGGGGTATGCAATGCTGTGATTAGCATTAGAAATTTCTTTCTTTCTTTCTTTCTTTCTTTCTTTCTTTCTGATCCAATTCTGACCTACATTCAGAAGTGATGTTTTGATGGTAGTCTCTTGGCATAATTGATCTTGTCAGATATTCCTGAGTGGAACTTTGATGGCTCAAGCACACTCCAGTCTGAAGGCTCCAACAGTGACATGTACCTCATCCCAGTCTGCATGTTCAGGGACCCATTCACCTGCGACCCCAACAAACTGGTTCTCTGTGAGGTCCTCAAGTATGACCGTTTACCAGCAGGTACATTTTTTAAATTGCAGTCTATGTTTATGATCTTCAGAGTATTAATTAAGTTCAGGACAGACACGTTTTACTGTTTTTTTTTACTGCCGTATTTAGAAACTAATCATCGCGTGAGCTGCAACAAAGTGATGGAGAAGGTTAAAGAGCACAACATTTGGTTTGGCATGGAGCAGGAATACACGCTCCTAGGAATGGATGGACGTCCTTATAGTTGGCCCTCAAATGGATACCCAGCACCCCAAGGTGAATCAGTCATTTTTCTCTCCTCTTTGCTCACTTCATTCACGTGGAAGAAAACAATGTACTGCTGTTCTTGGATATTTTATGAAGGTTTTAGAAGTTGTGCATAATGTCTTATTGATATTAATAGTGCAGAGGAATGATAAGTCACTTGTGAAAAAAAAGATTGTGAGAAATCACAATTAAGATTTTTGAAATAATTAATACGGCTCGTAAACCCTTTTTAGGTGCTGCAAAAAATGATATATACAGGGATTGTCAATTCATCACAGATATAATGTATTTTTGTTACAGGTTTGTATTTATTTTGTCTTACCAAGCTTCCCATCATATCATCCACTTTAAGGACCTTATTACTGTTCGGTGGGGGCAAACTGTGCTTATGGACGGGATATTGTGGAATGCCACTACAAGGCCTGCCTCTACGCAGGGATCAAAATCTGTGGTACCAATGCTGAAGTCATGCCATCTCAGGTAAGTGTCTTTTTAATATAGTGAATAAAAAATGTCTTCACATTACCAAGGCTTTGCTTTCAGATTAATTATCATTCTTTGTCCATTTTTGTTTCACCCACCTTTGTCCTCATTTCCCTCTTTTCTTCGTCTTCTGCATCTTCTAACCTCAGTGGGAGTTTCAGGTGGGTCCTTGTGAGGGCATTGAAATGGCAGATCAGCTGTGGGTCGCACGCTTCCTGCTTCATCGCGTGTGTGAAGACTTTGGGGTTGTTGCATCACTGGACCCCAAACCAGTGGCAGGCAATTGGAACGGTGCAGGTTGCCACACAAACGTCAGCACCAATCAGATGAGGGAAGAAGATGGACTGCAGTGAGTAAAACTTTTAACAGCAGTAGTTCATCATTTTAAGATGGGAACACTCTTCATAATTTATGTCAAGTAAATAAAATATTAATAAAAACTGCTCATATTTGAGTGTTTTGTCTTCCAAAAATGGCACTACCCCAAAAGAGTGTTACTTTCCATTAATGACTCAAGGGCTGTTCCTTCAGCCAGTGTTGATGTAGAAAGGTAAATGATCTGTCACTCAAATGCTAAAAATGGCAAATCTCCATCTCATAAATCGCTCTATAAATGATTCACTTTGAACTGTGATTAGTTTTTCATTTGAAATGATTCAATAACATAGCTGTTTGTGATTCAGTTGTATTGGAATTGCATATAATTTTATAATTTAAAAAGTGTACATTTTGTGTAATGTAATGTGTATAAAGTGTAATGTACTTGAACGTTACATTTTGGCCATAGTTGGTACTTGCAGTGATAAAAACACAACAACAACAAAATCACCAGACTGACATTTTACCTTCACCAAGCATCTCTGGAATTTTTCTGCATTTTCACAAAATAGATAATTTTTCAGGTAATGTCTAATTGAATTTTAGTTCCAAATGATTCACATACTCAAAGTAAAATAAACTAAATCAGCAAAGCATAGGATAAGAAAGTGCTTCTAACTTGAATAAACTGACTTTCTGTAATTAATGGAATATAAAAGTGGCTATTATCAATACTTTTACATTAGCGATACCTCACATTTAAGTGAAAGGTTTCAACTCCTCATGTCAAACTCACAGAGAATTATCACCTGACTGTTAACTTCCTTTTAGCTCCACTGAGCTTCATAACAACTTTCAGCTAATTGTTTTCCCATTGTAATCTACCTTCCTGTTACCAACTAAAGTTGGTGAACATAGAGGAGCATTTAAAAGCTAAAGAAATAGGAAGCGGTGGAGACTAAAAGTTAAAAGGAGAGTGAATATGGAGCCAGAATAATGACTCCAAATTAATGATTTTGTTTTGTATCTGAAGGTTAAATTAACACCTGATTGCTAACAACTTTGTTAGAAAGAGTAAATCAACTTAAAATATGATGTCAGTGTTGTTTTTACAGCCTGTTTCTGCTGCCTTTCATTGACAAAAAAGATCTGGCAGGTGTAAACAAACTGTATAAGACAGCTACCAATTTTTTGATTGGAAGCATTCTAAAATATGAGATAAGTTCATCAATGCATGTCATATCATTTATCATATCATTGATGCATGAACCCATTGTCCTATGACATTTTAAACACTCAAGCAACCTTTTTTTTTAAAAATCTCAGCTGTCAATGCTTTCTTCCCGTGACAGATACATCAACCAGGCCATCAAGAAGCTGAGCAAAAAACATGCCGAGCACATCCGTGTGTATGACCCACGTGGAGGGAAGGACAACATAAGGCGTCTCACAGGTCTCCATGAAACGGCCAACATCAGTACCTTCAGTCAAGGAGTGGCCAGCCGAACTTCCAGCGTCCGCATCCCCCGAGACGTGTTCTTTCACGAGAGAGGCTACTTTGAGGACCGCCGTCCTGCAGCAAACTGTGACCCATACGCAGTCACAGAGGCCATTGCAAGCACCTGCCTGCTTGACTCTGAAGACAAAGAGGAGAGCAAGTAGGAGTATTTTATCTGTTGTATAGTAATGTATGGAAGATGTATCCATGTGCTCTGGGCTACTATCCTGAGAAATGAGAAATTTATATAATATTGTATACAGCTGGTTTGCCCATCCTGGAAGTACTATAACAAAAAAAGTTTCTATTTGTAGAGCCTATTTGCATATTGAGCTGTATTCATATCAGTCCTGTGTTTGGGTGAGATGAAATAAAGACAGAAAAGGTGCTCGACTTGTCTTGTTAAATTTTTCTTTGCAAAATATCAGAATAGAAAAAAGTCGAAACTTGAAGCAACATTTGAATCAATACCATATCAATACAGTAGTATGGGGTTGTAAAGTGGATGAGATTCTCTTAATATTGAGACATATTTAGAATATTCTCTTTTACAAGTTTTTGAGACTGTATAACTGTTTGGAGAACTTTGGCCAAACAGAAGCATTCTTATTTTTTGGTTACAAATGATTCTGAAAGGGTTACTTAAAACACCTATTCAGATGCCTGTATATTTGATTACAGTATATACTGATTGCTCAAGGTTTCTGGCTGTTAAAAGGCAGTTTTTCCTCACTGCTTTCACCCTGTGCTTGCTCGCGGGGGAATGTTGGGTCTCTGTAGAACAAAGGGTACAGTCTAGATCTGCTTTTCTTGGAAAGTGCCTTGACACAACGTGTTGTGATTTGGCGTTATATCCATAAGATTGACTTGCCTTGACTTGATTAAGAGATAAGATAAGATATCCCTTTATTAGCCCCACAGTGGGGAAATTTACAGTATTGCAGCAGCACAGTGTACAAAAAACACAGCTGGAGGAGGGGAAATAATATTTACAAAATACAATACAATAAGGGAGGGGGGTAAAGTGTCTCAAAAATATTTCACAAATACTATTACAAAAGTGTCTCAGTATTGCAATAAAAAGTACTACAAATAGTTTGGTCTACTGGGAGCAGTGCTGATTGTACAGTCTAACAGCTGCAGGAAGGAAAGACTTGTGAAAGCGCTCCTTAACACACTTTGGGTGAAGCAACCTGTCACTGAAGGAGCTCTCCAGTGCTGTTACTTGGTCCCGCATCGGGTGGGAGTGATTGTCCATTATGGATGACAGTTTTGTTGTCATCCTCCTTCCTCCCACCACCTCCACTGGGTCCAGGGGGCATCCCAGGACAGAGCTGGCCTTCTTTATCAGTTTGTCGAGTCTTTTCCTGTCCGACACTGAGATGCTGCTGCCCCAGCAAGACCACAACATAAAAAATGGCTGATGCCACCACGGTGTCATAAAATGTCTTGAGGAGTGCTCCGCGCACTCCAAAGGACCTCAGTCTCCTGAGCAGATAGAGTCTGCTCTGGCCTTTCCTGTAAAGTGCCGTGGTATTGTCTGTCCAGTCCAGTTTATTGTTCAGGTGAACACCCAGGTACTTATAAGATGTCACCATCTCAATGTCTGTTCCCTGAATGTTCACCGGGTCCGGGGGGGGAGTGTGTATGCCTGTGGAAATCAACCACCAGTTCCTTGGTTTTCCCTGCATTGATCTGGAGTAGGTTCCGCTGGCACCAGTCCACAAAGTCCTGCATCAGTTCTCTGTATTCCCTGTCGTCCCCATCTGTGATTAGACCGACGATGGCAGAGTCATCAGAGAACTTCTGCAGGTGACAGGTGGGTGAGTTGTAGAGGAAGTCTGCAGTGTAGAGGGTGAAGAGGAACAGAGCCAGGACCGTTCCCTGTGGGGCCCCCGTACTGCAGACAACCATGTCACACAGTCCCGTGACCTCACATACTGTGGACGGTTGGTGAGGTAGTCCAGTATCCAGCATGTGAGGTGGTGGTCCACACTGGTGTGCTCCAGCTTGTCCTTCAGAAGCACAGGCTGTATCGTGTTGAAAGCACTGGAGAAATCAAAGAACATGATTCTCACAGTGCTTCCCGGCTTCTCCAGGTGAGAGAGGGCTCGGTGTTGGAGGAAGATGACGGCGTCGTACACCCCGATGCCAGGTTGGTAGGCAAACTGAAGCGGGTCCATCGCTGGGCTCACCAGGGGGCGGAGATGAACAAGGACCAGCCGCTCCAGGGTCTTCATCAGATTATGAGGTATTCATTCTCAGTTTGTAGTTCATTAGTGTCACACTGTTATTGTTTTATGTTATTATATGAACGAGATAATTCTCTATTAAATGTCAAGAAAAATGACTTCAGACAACAATAATTTTCTCTCATCTTAGTTTCAGTCAATATTTTTTCCCTAGTCATTCTCGCCTGCCTGCAGTGACTCTATGCCTCCCCTGGAGGGTGTGCCCCACAGTTTGATAACCACTGACTCTAAGTGGGTCTATCTGTGGATACCCAGAAGCTGTGGGACGCACCCACTACATGATATACCCTCAACATTGTTAGGTTCAGGCAGCAAAAGAGAAGATCTAAGAGGAGTGTGTCATGTAGAATGTGTTGTCTGGACACTCAGTGATCGGACCAAACCCACTGGAGGATTGTTACAGTAGTAAATGGCCACAGGCCATTGTCCACCAGGTGGAGCTTTCAGTATAGCTCTCTTCCCACAGCGTTTCACCATGACCATGTAATTCAGCAATTGTAAGTCACCGGTCAGATCCACCTGACCAAAGGTCAGTGTCACAGAAGACCAGGACTATCTGTGTTGATGGGGATGAGTGAGACATGGTTTGAAATGGTGACACGTTAAACTTGCATGCGTAACAGACAGGGATAAGGGTTTCTAGTCAGTAAATCATTAGCACTGGCATGTATTCACCCCAGTGTGATGCTCAGTGTATTCGACATATGGTGTCAACATCTTGTCCTACTTCCTGGCACATAATCCTCTCAGTTTCAGCCTCACAGAAAATGACTCATTATTCAAGCTCTTTGAGGTGAGGTTTTTGTAACATGAGCAAACAAAACGGGAGTGGGATTCAGATCGGATGTTACCGCATCCCAATTTTCCATGGATACAGACAGTAGCCTGGCAACCGTAGTGTTTGTATGTGGAAACATCTGTTTCAGAGCATTTAGCGGCCTGGCGAGATGATGACAGAGAGAGGAGGAGTAATATTACAATGTCTGTTTCTATGTGTTTTTTTGTCTTCTGAGAAGTGCAGCATGTTAAAGCTCCACAATGAAAGCTGTGACCTTTTTCTGCACCTCTGTATTTAACCATTATAACTGTCACATCTGCTCCAGCTTCTGACATGTGCACATTCAGACAGGAAGTGCAATCAAAGACGGGAAGTATATGCAGAGATGGGAAGTGTCAAGGAAATGTGTGAACCATGGGAAGTACTGTGACACATGCTAATTCCCATTGTGTTTTGAGTGTTTTATATGCTACGTAAAAAATCCAGCATGCAGACTAGATTTACTGAAATTAAACATTAAAAATCTGATTGTGGTGTTAAGAGACTTTTGTCCAACAATGCAAAATTGGCATGAATGGGGATATTAATACAATGATGTAAGCTGAGACTGCTATATGAGTAGGTTCATAGAATCAGGCATAAACAAACTGGGCAAAGAAACATCCCCAGGGACCAAGAACTCGATATGTGTCTGGATGTCAGGTGGTGGCAAGCTGAGATCTTGTTGTGTTAGGGCTCCGTGTGTCAAAGATTAGTTTTAATCCACCTGTTATTTCGTTTTTTTGCTGCTTACAATATTGTACACGTCTACATTTTGAATGACGCTTCTTTGACCTTTTTGGTTTTTGGTTCTAATTTTTGGTTTCTGCGTCATCAATTAATACACTAACTCCCTTAAAAATATTGTTTAAAAAGTTTAACAAACATATTTTACAATAGGCCTTATATATATATTTAACACAAACGAAAAAGAAACACCTTTTGAAATAGCATCACCAACATGTTTCACTGGTATTTGGATTCTTTATCCCCTTCCCCCGCTAAAAAATTAAACAAAGGGATCAATAGATACACAAAAATACAAAGCCATAAGCTTATAACAAATTTGTACAGGATGGGGCACTCTGTTCCATGAAGTCCATTTGATCAAGTCCCTCTGCCATGAATGAAGAGAGGAGTTGGATATAGGAATGGGTTCCATCTGTCCCATCCCTCCATCCATCTGCATGCCAAGTTTAGCTTTTTAAAAACTATTTAATATTTTTTCACAACGCTTTCTGCACTTAGCAACCAAGTACTAAAGTGGTGCCTTTTTACTATTCAATTCAATTCGAATCAATGGTCTATGGAGTCCCAAAGCCTTAGAAATAACTTTGTAATCCTACCCAGACTGATGTGTTTCAATCACCTTCTTCCTCATCTCTTCTGAATTTCTTTAGATCTTGTTATAGTGTGCTACTGGTGAAACCAACTAACCAACTTCATGCTTCTGAAAATGGTCTATTTAAGTGATTGGATTGAACAGGGCTGGTAGTAATCAGACCTGGATGTGTCTATAGTCCAGCTGCAACAGTTATTAATGTAGCTTGGTAGTTTTTTTTAATTTAGTTCCTCAGGGGGAAAATACTTTTTCACACTGGTGATTTAGGCGTTGGATAAACGTTTTGCCTTATAAATGAAATTGCAATTTAAAACTAATTTTGTGTTTACTCAGATTGGTTTTGTTTTATGTTAAACTTTGTTTGACCACTCCACTGTAAGATGGAAATAATCTAAAATATGTATAATTTCTTTGACTTTTCACTCCTACTGGTCCATCCTTACCACTGATTCTGTCCAGTTGTTCTGAATGTGAAGCTGTTAGATAATGCAGGTTTTTATGAAGCTCCTCTGGACCCTGTTAACTAGCTCGAGCAGTGAAGGCAGGCGAATGAGGAGAAGTTAAGAGGCCAAAAGACGTTCCACCAATTCTATTCATTGTCAGCACCTTGTGACACACCAACAGCAACCAACCACAAACACAGACTGACCCCTTTTTTTATAGTGTTAGCTCTACTGGTTCAATCAGGCACAACCACTTCTCATCTACAGGTACGTTACAAAATTATGAGCTATAAATATACAATAAATATTTACCCAAAAACCTACACCACAATATAATTATATTATCTTACTATTTTCACACAATCCCATTTGAACAATAACAACAATGACAACATTTCCATTTGAATAACAAATGACAACGAAAGAATTGCATTTATCTTTTTGGGGGGATTTTTTTTTATTTTTCTATTTCTTGGAACTTTTCTCAGATATGCAATTCAGACTTAGAGTTTACATGGGGCAAGGCAAATAACTTCTTTCTATCCATTTTTCTTGAATAGCATGCAGCCATGGTGGTGGATCTTTGATAGATCAGGGTTGCTGTATTTGTATATGATACAGTTGAATTTGCTGAAAACAGCTGATTTTAGATCCAGCTGAAATCACTGAGAATATTACCCCGAATGACGTTGCATCTGAATAATAAAAGAGACGTCATCCATTCCCCATTACACTACCCATTAGTTTCAACTGACGTCACTGGTCTCTATGGGGGCTCGCGGCAGCAGGTGAGAGAGTAGCATCGCCTCCTCGCTGAGACGCAGAGCGGAGTAGCGGAACAGAGCCATGGGAAAGCTTCAAGAATTTGATATCACTTTTACCAACAACAAGGTGGTTTACGGCCCGGGAGAGTCTATATGTGGAACCGTGAAAATACGAACCAGCAATTCGCTGCAATTCAAAGGTAAGCTTCCTCTCTAACATATTCTCACCAGAGGAACATTTTTTACCAGCGTGTCTCTCACAATGGTCGACGTAAATAAACTTTTCCCCCGTGATGGTGGACTGTGAGGAAGAATAGAAGACTGGTAGACGTGTGGTTGTTTGTTTGCGACTTCATTTGGTGCCATGAAACATTTGGGGCGTACAACACGTCGTCTGGTGGTTCTGCTAGGAGCGGACGGAGGGTTTCCTCCCTCCACATGAGCACGAGCTGCCGCTGCGGGCTGGTTGTTGAGTTTGATCACGTACTGCTTGGTGCAGCTCGGTATGAAAGTCGTTTCAAACCCACTTCCTGCTCCTTATAACAAGGTGCTTCTATTTAGAAATTGTTAGGGGGTTTTGTTTGAAGGTGAGAGACACACACACCAAAAAACAACAACAGGTGTTGCATTTTATTT
This sequence comes from Chaunax sp. Z400, assembly GCA_037577475.1. Taxonomy (NCBI): domain Eukaryota; kingdom Metazoa; phylum Chordata; class Actinopteri; order Lophiiformes; family Chaunacidae; genus Chaunax; species Chaunax sp. Z400. Next base: position 4,998,963 of record CM075199.1, read on the forward strand.
CATTATTAATACACAGAAGTCTATGTTTTCCAATGTCTCAGGAAAAACAAACAGCTGTGGGAATAGTTTACAATGGGGGGGTGAAGTAGGTTAGAAAGGTGGAGAGCAGCTTCTAGAGTTGCCATGGAGGTACACAAAGAATGTATTGTATGCGCTGGACCCTTGTGGGCATTCTTGTCTGATAATAGAGGGCTGCTGTCAACTTTAGGTAAAGTTTACAAAGAGAGTCAGGCATAGAGGTGTGTTAATTAGGACGAGGACAGTAAATAAAGATGGCTTCTGGGTATGATGCTGAGGAGATGTCTGGCCTTAACAGAGCTGTAAAGGTCACCATCAGGATCTCATGAAGTGCCAACCTGCAGTGACAGACTTGCATAGTAAGGAATGTGCAACGCTGATATTTCATTAATTTTAAATATGTGTGTTGCAAAAAGCACTCATCTGCTTTCTTTACCGACAAGAGTCATCTGAAGATGACAGTGGATATTGTTTTAAAATACATGCCGTGCAGAAGATGACCAACCTTCAGAGTCACCTTAAAATCGTCTTTCCATGGAAAACTACAAAAATAAAATTAGTAGAAAAATCAACATAGTAAAAATCATAACTGTATCTTGGTTATTTTATACTTAAAGCTTGGCAAAGCAAGAGTAAGTAGTTTGGTAGATGTGCTCTGGACAAAATGACCAACCTTCAGTCACCTAAAACAAAATGTTTCTATGGAAATGCTGATCATATCCCCACAACATTTCAAGGTCTGGTGGATAAAAAGACAGTACTTGGTTTAAGGTCATATTGAATAAAATTAAAAACACAATTTGTCCTCAATTCCTTATTCATTAAGACATGTTTTGGACAAATGAAGGTTTTTGTGATTTTCTTACACAGTGAGATTTATGTGCTACGATGCACATGCTGACCTGAGACAGATGGTGTTACAGCAGAGGTCAGAGCTCCTGCTACAGTAAGCCTCTGTTACACTGTAAGGTCACACACACACATGCAGCTAGCCTGTACTCAACACCAGGCCTTATTCCCAAATTAAATGGAGCAGTGGTGTCTGCTGTGGTGAGTGTGAGCAGTCCTCAGAGCATACACACAACAGGAAAGCTTCTCCCAGTCAAGTGGTAAAGAGTTCAATGAAAGCTTTTTAAGATGCAGAAAAAAACATGTGGAGAGATTTTGATATTGTCGACTGACGGTTTGGATCAACTACAAGGACATGAACCGTAACCGTTACATTTACTGATGACTATTCAGTTTCATTTCCCTGTAATCTGCAAGTCAGACTTCACACCTACAATCAGACTTCACACCTACAATGAACGGTTCTTTTTGACATGATCATTTTAACAAAGAATGCAAGTCTAATCTGTCGAGGCACATATTACATATTAATAACTTTAATAGCATCCAGTAAAGAGTAAAACCTTTCCAAGACATTTTTTTTTTTTTTTTTTGTGAAATTGTGCCTCTGGACAAAACTATGACTAGAAAGCACTCAGAGAGTGGATACTTCCACCAGCACCATTACCACTAAAACCTCAACAATCAGAAATTAGTTTTCAGGCTATGTCAAATAAAAAAAATCCTCTAACAAGCAGCGGGCCTCTGAAAGAAGAAAAGAAGAAGAAATGGGCGCTCTTGAGAGTGCGCTCAATACATGAAATCCATTTTAGATCAAATGGAGAAGATCATCAGTTGTTGTATCATTGCACCCATAGTGCAAAGTACACACTATGATAATGTCACTGTGATGACATTGCTTCACTCAGATCTACCTCACTCTCAATTAAGGAACACCACCTAATTTATGGACCCTGGAAACCTACTTCTAGCATTAAAAATATGATTTCAGGGTCTTTTTCTAGTTTTAGTGTTGTGTTTACGTCAGTTTAAGACTCTCAGTCCTCCTCTGACTTCTGGGAGAAGGCACTCCAACAGAAGGCTTTCAGCGTCTGTGTTAATGTACCATAAATGCCGAGGCTGCATTATGTGTCCAGTGACATCACCCCTCTCAACCACGGCCGTTAATGATTCTATCAATCAGACGACTCATGCTGAAGCAGTGATATGTGTGTGTCTGCTTTGTGTGAGCTTAAGACTTTCCTGTTTTTGAGTCTTGAGAAGAGAACACATAAGAGTTCTTAGTTGTTGTTTTTTTTACTCTGAATCTGTTGTCTGGAAAGTCACAGCAGCTTCTTCATCGCTTTGTGTGAGTGACCCATTTCCTGCATTGATTTCATTATGGATGTCTCATTAAGTCGATGATGAAGATGAGGAGTCACTAGAGTAATAGTCATAGAAACCATTTCCATATAAATGGAATCACAATCATGATTTGGGACACTCCTGGGACCATTTTTTCTTTGTACCAGTTCTACCAAAAATAATGGAGATAGCATTAAACACTTGTCTCTGAAGAGTGTTTTTCCATCCGCTGACACCAAGCACTGCCTTTGAAAGTATCAGCACATGTTAAGCTATTGAAGTGCTTAAACAGAAAGTTAATCATCAACAATGCTTGTGCTGAAGTCTGTTTCCCCATTTCTCTTTCATTCACTGCTCATGAGTCTATAATAATTGGTTGTAAAAGCAGCTGTTCTCACAGCAGGACCGTCTGCGTTACGTTTTCTTTCATGTCTTTGAGTGTGTGTCTGTGTTGACAACATGGGCCCTATTTACACTGCATTGTAATGCAAAAGCTGTATGATGAAATAAGTGCACATGGATATGAATGAACCGCTTACAAACCCTCTGACAAGCTGAATATTGTAGATGCCAAATTCTCAGCCTCACTCTATTATTGATGATGAAGGCCATTAGACTGCCTTTCTATTGATTTGCTTCCTTTTTTTCAAGCATGAATGCCATGAATGCTTGAATGAAAGTACAAGAATAAGCCACATATACAAATTACATCATGTTGAACATACGTGAGAACCCCGTTGAAACCTTTATTACTGTACACGGTGTTCATATTACATGATTGGCAACATTGATCGGCAATGCAGGAAGTAGGACGAGTAGGTGGTGGATGGTTAGTGAGTCTGACTTTCTTTTTGCTTCCTTTCACAGACAGTTTTGAAGGCTTGATTGATGCCGTCCACAGACTCTTACGCACATCGTAATCCTCTCTTGAAAGATTATGTCTCATTGCACAAAAGTCCGTCATTAGAGACAAACAAAAATCAGTTTGCAAAATTATAATGCCTGTTTCTGTACAAGCCAGAGGTATTTTAAACAGAATAATTTCTGCCAGTGACTGATTGGGAACCATTTTGACTGATTGGACCAATGAGTGCAATCTACCTTAATGTTAAGTATTTCACAGCAACATTTCTGTCAATGGCTTCATGTAGACTGCTTTCTGTAGACCCCCATCAGTTAACATATAAAAACACGTCATCTACAAACTGCATTATTGTTGATTTTGAATATTGACAGAAACACCCTCACTGAGGCAGGAGATGATGCCTCAGTGTGAATGATGACGAGTTATAGACCTGAGGTGTTCTCTCCTCTTGTTTCTTGGTCAGCTTCCTGTCTCTTAAAAGCATGATCATCACCCGATACAGAAGTTGTTGAGATTGTATAAACATTTTATCTCATGTGGGATATACCTGTCTACCTGTTGTCTGTCTCTCATAAATAAAACTCAGAGTGATTGTATGTTAGTCAAAAGGAAGTACTCTTTGGAGAACTGAATGCAAGTCGTGGCCGTCGAGTCTCCTGTTACCACTGTGGGTTCTCTCCAGTGAAACAGCATGTCGGTGATGACGTTTGGTAGCAGATTTTTCTTTTAACTCAAAATAAACTTAACTTAAAACAGCTTTTCAGCATCACTAAAAAAAATGCACAAAACAACAGACGCTTTTCAGCACCAGTCCCAGACGCGTCCCTCCTGTCTCCAGTCTCGTTAGACTACATCAGACAGCCTTGTCTTTGCAGGCAGACTCAAAACGGCAGCGCTTCCCAGGTCCGTCACGCTCCTGTACAGTATGTAGGAGAGAGAAATATCAGTTCTTAACACAAAACACCTGGAATAATTAGCCCTCACTCCCTACTCTAAACACACCCACAGGCTTTCACTCAAGTCTACTTGATTTGACTTCCTGTCTGTATTATTTACCTTTATCATCTATGCAAATCCAAGTAGACTTTAAAACGGAGGCATGTGCAAATGAGACATTCAGGGCTGTTGTTCTTTTGTATCTCAGGTGACAGGCTTCCTTTTCATTCAAACAGAAACACAAACATTCACTGAAACCCAATCATCGTGTACAGTAAAACAAACACCCGGCTTTGAGTCAACAAGATTAGGCATCATATGAAGGCATTACATGAGGCTGGCCACAGGCATGTGCACAAACACTCACCTGAACACAGGCTTTGTGCTTTCGTGTTAATGTTTATTTTACAACATGTGGTTAAGCAGTTACATGATTATTGTCACTTTTAGATTAGTCACATTTGTGGTTTGTCATCCTGGTACTCCTCGTCACTTGAAGCAGCTATTTGATAATACTAAACGCGTTATTTTAGTTAACGTAAAATAATAGGGGGGGGGGCACTTTTTCTAGGGAAAATAATGGAACATATGGGCAGGAGCTATGTGATTGATAAGATTGAAAACTGTTAGCTAAGCCTTAGATTTAAGTAAAACATTATGTATCTGACCATGTCTATCCAGTCGATACTGCATTCTGCACCTTTGCTGAAACTCCAGCCAATACTTCCAGGGGCACTCTGCCATTTTCACACATTAAGATCAGTTTACTTATCAAGTACTTTTCAGCCTGTCAAACAAATGTAATAATGTCTTCTGTGGCTCTGGAGGGTGCGTTTCAATGTCTGATAAAGTACTCCCAGAGATGCTATCAGGGTTATCTTAGCTACAGCTTCAGAGTTGAAATTTGCAATGGAAAGACTTGAGAGCATTACATCACAGGGAAATGTACGATTTTTTGGCGCTTGACCAGACTAAAACTCAGGATACTGCTTTGACTTGATCATTTATTTTTAATTTAACTTTAGTAAATCCACTGTCCTTGTGGAAGTAAAATTAAAAAATCCCTGGAGAACCTTTTTAACTTGCTCCAATGTCCTGGTGATTAGGAACTGATTTAGGAAAGATTGCATTTACTATTAGTGCAGTGCTGTCATTGAATAGTCGCACTGTTATGTAAAGTCAACAGTCTCTCTATAACTTTGCATCTTGGTTGAGGGACGTCATTGACTCTCTTCATTCATTCATTATTTTCTCAGTCTGCCAGGTATTGCTGTAAAAATGCTCCACAAAATAAAAACTTACTGTAATGGATAAGGTTACATGAGTTACTGTAGCTGAGGGTTTTGTGGAGTTGAGGTAATGCTATGGGAAAGATCTAGATCTATGCGACAATTACAGGAACTGGGTATTATTAATATAATACCCAGTTCAAGATCTCTGCGACAATTACAGGAACTGGGTATTATATTAATAAGGAACAGTACCCATGAGACTAGGACTGCAGCGGTATAGTATATAATATAATATATAACCACGGGATGGCAATTAGCTGCACTCCCAAATAGCAAGTCACACAATCATTAACCGCTCGCCACTGATTGCTATCACACTGATACTTCACTCCTCTTGCAAAAGTCTTGGTAAATAAGGCAAGCCTACCGATGGCTTCTTTGCTTCGGCGCCGACTCGATGTCCAGCATCGTTCAGTCGACACTCCACCAACAGTGGATTTGTAGACATTTAGTCACAGACAATAACTTCAACATAAACTTAAAGAGGCTATTCGTCAGTCCTATAACATCATAAGAAGGCTTCAAAACTCTCCTTCTCCCACGCGTGTTTTTGATTCCTTCTTAATCTTCCTTCCTAGCTCTCACCAGCAAAAAACAAGAAACACAAAATATGACATTAATGAGTTCAAACCCGTGGTAGGCATCATGTCACTGCGGTAATGTGGTTATTGTTTCACGCCCTACAAGCGACGATGTAGATTAGTGGATTGCTGCTGTTTTAGCAGATTTTTCATCATTTTTGTGACCTCAGATCATCTCCTTCAGGCAAACACAGATTATCACAGATTATCCAAAAACAACTGAGGTGAAATGGATACAGCACAAATCAATGAATGTAGTGTATGGGTATCACTGTCATGTGGCTCATAATGATATTCCTGCAGGCCAGGGTTTCTGTGTGACTGTCTAGACTCAGGTGCCTGAGTACATCATGACATCACTGCCCCAAGGGTGACTGATAAGTGACTTGTCTGGAAAACACAAGGGCTGCACTGAAATCAGAGGACAAGATGTTGCTGGCATGGCAGACCGAAGCTGCCTAGAGCCACGTGGATTGATTTAATTGGCTGGAAAGAAAACCAATAAAATACACACTCATTTAAGGGCATAAATAATGCCCAATGAATGGAGCCTGTCTAAGTATAGAGACAGCCTCTTGTCTTACCCTAAAAATGTTCCTCTCAAATTTGTCCCAATGTCCTTCACGTTGCGTGGACTTGAAAAAATGCATTCCTGCACGACGGAAATATGCAAATCAGCGGAAAAAAGTAGTATAATCAGATTATCCTCTTTGTGATCAAAAAATATTTTGATTAAATTAGATTAAAATAGTTTTTATTCTGTCATTCAAATACGTACAGTAACACTGTTAGTAGTTACTTACCAACATGTATTGCTGCTAATACTCCTACTATTACAGCTGCTTTTACTACTAGTACTACTTTCTCTCCTAATACTGCAGCTCCTATGACAGCTACTAGTGCTACTACTAGACGACGACTACTTCTGCCACTACTACTGCTACTTCTAATGGTGCTGCTACTTCTGTTACTACAACTCATATAACAAATTCATCTATTTCTATTTCATCTCTGACTGTTACTGCTAGTCCGAGTCCAACAGCTACAACTAATATATATTAATACTGGTACCACTGCTACTAAAGTTACTACTATTAATAAATAAAAGTAATAACATCGGTATTAAGAACTCATTATATGTGAAACATTTATGATTGTGAGAAAATAAAGCATAAAGACTTGGAGGTGTTTTTAGGGAGTTCTGCCCCTTCTTTATTTGTGTCGTCTGAGAGCCATAACCTTATTAACCTTAACTTTATTTAGTTTTGTGATTAATTAGGGCTTAATTACATTTTAAAAGTACCCATTCACAGTCTTCTCTTTGTGCTGTCCTTTTAGACTTGTTAGTTCTAAAGGATTATTCTGTATGAATGAATGACCTTTAGCTGAAGAACCAAAGGGTTTATAATCCCTGTGATTTTGGTGTCTTTTGTTCTTGAATGAGGAATTTGACACATGATTACTCAGTGACAATAACAGTGACTCAGAGTGACTATTTTCTGTTACCCGTCTTTGTCAGTGAAAGGGCATTGATCTATATGTTCTTCACCGGTCTGTGTTCTGTGCCCATAGCAGTCTTGGCACCAGCTGTTCCCTCTCCCCTTGAACTTATCCATGTTAATAATACTCTAGCTGTCCTTTGTGCTCCATTACCAACACCCTGCTGGTTATTTGGGTCTACCAGCAGAGGATTCTGTGTCATTCCCCTTGATAAGCACAGACACACCCCTGATCACTCCTCCTCTTCCGCTCTAAAAAAAAAAACACACAAAAAAACTGGCCCACATGCATAAAATGAGTTGCCAGAAAGGATGTCGTTGGATGGAAGTGGAACAAAACGTTGATTAGCACCAACAAAGAACCCAAAAATAGAACCCTTGTCAACTAGGAGATGAGAAATTGGTTTATGGTTTTACTGATATGCTGTGAAATGTTACAGTGTGATCATGCTGGCCCACTTGGCAAATGGACTATTTTCATCTGCTCTTAATTCATAGCTGCATTGATCAATATTTACCCCAATCAAAAAGAGTTGTTGGAGGTTTTGTGATCGACCCCATTTGTTTCTTTGTTTGTGTGCAAAATATTTCGAAAAGCTGTCAACGAACTTTGATGAAACTTAGTGTAGGTGTGGATCTTGGGCCAAGGAACGGTTCAGGATTAAGGAGGCGGATCCGGTTCCGAATGCGGAATCTGTCAAACTATGATGGGATATCCTGTAGGGCTCTACAGTATATATGCCACACGTAATTACATTTGCTACAAAGTCATTTGAAGATGTCATTTTGTGGGTTTTTTCTTGCCATTTTAAACATTAAGCAATTACAATCATCAGTCATATTGCTGCTGTAAACAAGATAAGGCTGATGAGCACTTGTTCACGTTGCAGGTGATTGTGTTTTTGTCAGACCAAAAGTAACAACAATTTATGGTTTGTGTGTTTCTTCTTGTCACATCTCTTGTCCCGACATGTTTTTTTATTTTATTTTTTATTTATAAAAATCTGTCTGCATAAATATTTATGGTTTCTTGTCCCGACATGGTTTTCGACAAGCCCCGTGCCATCGCAGATATTATTGTTGAATGAAAAGTGATAGGCCACCGACGACACTTGAAAAGCTTGGAAATGTCACGTTGTTTGTTCTGTGTCAGCCTTTCCTGAAACAGCATCAGTAGCCAAGAGCTGCTTCTTGACAAGGTTTAGGTTTGATAAGGTTTTCTTCAGGTTCACTAATAGCACAAATAGCCTTAGTCTTTGGATAATACTGATGAGTCATGTTATAGCAGCTCAAACACCCATATCATGAAGATAACTCTGGACCAGGGGTCTGATGGTGACTGTTGGACATCAGCTGATACTAAATGACTCATCACACAATCAATCCTGATGGCTGTTGATTAAATATTCTTCCACTGGAAATACACATGTAGAGACAAACACAGTGAACAATAAATCTAGTGGTTCACATTAAAGCAGATGATGTAACTCTCTAACTATAATAAAAATGTGGGAAAAAAATATGCTTGCTAAAGTTCTCATTAAATTTGTGTCTGTTTCATAATCGTGTGACCTTAATAGTCATGACCAAGCAAGACCAAGAGCGCACATTTTTTTAGATGTAGTTTTTATGCTTCAGATTGAGACGGATTTCAGACCAAGACTTATCTTAAACATCTGTATCTTTTAAGATTTGATAGAGAAAATTGAGACCATGCAATACAACCAAAACCAAGTACGTGATTTTCGTTAGCATGCCGGCGTTCCTTCAGCAAACCTGGCATGACGGTTAGCAGCATCGGCGTAATATGGCTAACACTGACATAACATCAACAGCAACAATCATTTACCATCCCCTTTATATGGTGGTTGATCTCATCCTCTAAGGGTAAGGAACTCTCTCCCCTCTTTGAAGACATTTTCAGTTAATCCGCACACATAATATGTCATCAAAACGCCATACCTCTTTCCTGTGCTGCCACCTTGCCTCGTCACACCTTTTATACAGGTGCTGTTACTACCTCCACTGCCGGCTCAGAGGCATAACAACAATGACACCCTGTTCGGTGTCTGTAACTTAGACGGAACTCCGAGGCACAATAAAGATGCAACAGTCCCATGTCCCTCTTATTGAGAAGAGAAGCCAATGCTTGAATGTAGATGCTCAGCTGACATAGATACCGTCAGAAGTGATCCCCAGATGGCAGAGAGACAGTGTTTACACATTTTAATTCCCATGCAACCTCATTTAAATATCAAGACAATGACATAGAAGAGATACATGGAGAGCTAAATGATTAATTACACTTTTTTTGTGTATCATTCAGTAAAAAAAAGATGAAAATCTAGCTGCTAAGTGTTGCTCTGTATCTTTTTTTGATGAACTAAAATATAAAGTATGCTGTCTGTGTGTCTCCTCAAGTCACATCTGTCTGGATTTGAGGCTAATGCAGTAAGATGTGGACATTTCGTGGTGTGAGGGTACAGATGAAACATCTGCTTGTTGTTTTATTATTTAACTTCTGCAGCGGTAAGCTTCGTACACATGCATGCAGTGCTGTGTAGTCGTCATGCATGATATGTATCTCCAAGACAACTCAACGCATTTTCCAGAAATAAAACAAATTCAGGATTAGAGATGTTTCCTCTCAAGTATAGTTCATACAAATCTGAATGGAAACTCATTTTGACAACAGCTCCTTTTCATTCAGAATCCCTGTCTGGTGAGAAATGGGGCAGCTTGAAATGTTCTGGAATCATAAACACAAATGCATTAAAGTAACTGTAGAGACATCGTGTAGTCCTTGAATTCTGTTCTTATGCCTTCGTAGTTCCTGAGGCTGTGTGGTTGAAACAGAAGCCATTAAACCACACAATAATTTTATCTTACTTTCACTGAAGTAGCTCTTAAGGCAGTGTTTCTGTTTGTTACTGATCTTACAGAGACACAGGACGTGTCTGAACGAACAGCGCAGGCTTGTTCTGCTGCAGGGGATTCCCTTACAGTCAGGAGTGATAGATCATAAGATCAGGTAACAGTGTTTGACATGTCTCACTGAGAAGCATTAGAAAGGAGACAAGGGAGGCAGATGTTGGAAAAGGGAGACGGACTAATTGTTTGCAGCGCTTAAAGGTTTCATGAAGGTAGTGAGTTTAGCATCGGATTACTTGGATGTCCTTGGATGTACGTAGAGAAGACTGTAACCTCTGGAGTTTGTGGAAGAAAGTAGACACATTCTTTTTCCAAAAGGTTTTAGAGGTATGCAGGGAACAAACAGTCATTGGTCTCTGACATTGCATGTTGTTCTCTGTCCTTCACAGCTGCAACTAGACAAAACGGTCTCTTTGAAATTTTCTGTCTGAATACTGATTCGTCGGTAAAATGAGTCTTGCAAGGACTTAAAAAAAAATCATCTCTTTGTGCAGTATCATTCTGTAGGAAATGAACTTGCTGTCTCTGCATGACTACTGCAAGAACAGGATGATCTTTTCATCAAAACTAGACCAGCGAGGCCCAACAAATACACATTTTTCTTTAAAATTCAACCCTAACTACAGCTTTTAATCCAGCTTCTTAATGCCCCACTTTGCTGCAGTGATGTTACTATGTGAATAGAAATGGTTACAATTACTGAAAGCACCGTCTATTATTATGAAAGTAAATCATTAAAGGGAACACTAATACATCAATGCAAGTCAATAATGAAATTATCACCTGCTCAGGATGTTCAACCACCGTGGGCTGACCTTCGTTTGAAGTGATCCCTTTTTCTGACTGTCCTATCAAGGGGTTCGTTTCATTGTTTCTCATCAGTGACTGTAGTCAGCCTATCTTTTACACCATTTTCAAGCTTTTGCATGCTACAGTATATAAAAGAAATGACACGGTTAGCCAGTCAACTACAACAACAACGCTAATAATAATAATAATAATGTTAATAAAATGCCCCCCTAATTTTGTTGAAGGTTAATTTTTGTAAATGTTTGAATTGATAATTTGATGTTGCATTTGTTTAGGAGTATACCAGGTTTAAAAGGCTAATTATCACAAAATAATGTCTGAAGCTAGCTTATATTTGAACCATGTTACAAAGAATTTCTGCAAGCTTCCTTTAAACAGTCTAGTCATATCATATAGGTAACGCTTTGGGAGTGCCTCATACTGGAAGGCACAAATAACGCCCAAAGAGCCTTTTTAATGCATGTGAGGAATGCTGATCAAGTTTGATTTTATTCATACTCCTGAGCCACTTCAGGCTGAAATCCTAGCTGTTGAGACACAGCTCTTCTGTTTTGTCTGAGAGGTCGAGGGTCTCCTCATTCAGCTTTGTTCCCAAAGACTTTCAGACCTTAAACAAACTCACAGAGGCTCCTTTGTGCTTCCAGTCATCACCTGAAACTGGACAATTAATGTAATGCAATCAGTGTAAATAAGGAAGTCTCATTCCCAGCATGCTTCCCCACCAACCCCCTAAGCTGACCAATTTTCCCATGTCCTGATGCAACAGGCAGCAAGCTCTGACTCAATGGTTTTATCCCACAGATGAAATATTTCTATTTCTCACAGCAAAAGTAATTTTCTGGCAAGAAACTTGATAATAAAATGAAGCTCTTTGTTTGAAAAATCACCAATCAACAGTATTGCATAACTGGGGGATATTGTCTCTTGACTGTGTGCCCTGAAGGACTAAATATACTACTCTATATATATATATATATATATATATATATATATATATATAGTAGCAAGCTACGTTGCTAAATGCCAGTAAAGCTAGCTCTCAGTTGTGCAACAGACCAAAACATAGGTTAAACTGGCAATGTATTAATAATTAATCTCTTCTTGCACCTGATTTAGGACTGGGTATCCTAAATGTCCTAAAGTACCAAAGCTGTCAAATACTTGCCCCGAGCACTGACACAGCTGCACCCAGCGACAAGCACAGGAAGACAGGCTTTGACCCATCTTGGCTGTCAGAGAAGAAATACTCAGAAGATAATTTAGCCTATAGCATACCGCTATCTTACTTACGTAGTAATCAACACTTACCACGTATCCTCTTGAGGTGACAATGTTTTTAGTTATATGAATGCCGTGGACTCAAAGGCACTCTGGAGTTAATAGAAATGTTTGAATCACGTAGGTCAGAAAAATCCTAGTGTAGCCGAATTTTTATCTGCGGCTGTGTAGAAATGTTATGTTTAAACACAATGAAAAGACAATGCAAAAGAAAGTGTGAACACCGTGTACTGAGGCTGAGATACTTTGCTGCATGTCAAACCCCTCTCTTCCCTTTTCCTGTTTCTTTTCCAGCTGTCATTGAACAATAAATATCCATCCAAAACAGCTGTTTGTTTTGCTGGCATAGATCTCTGATCAGATCCGTAATCCTCTGCACTATACTTAAATTTGCCTATTAGTGCTCAAAAAACATGTAACATTTGTAAAGTTTGGCATCTTTTATTAAAAAACACATCTCTTCGAATTAAGGTTTCAAAACGTCAGATTCAGTATATCTAATACATTCTTCGTAGGTGTATCCAAACAAAGAATGAGGTTGAAGAGACAAACACTACCAGAAAGAGGTGTGTCGTTTCCTCCGATGAGTCGGTTTCTCATTCTGTGAATTTTAGGTGACTTGCCAGCAGCACTAAAAACAGGACATTCCTTACAGATGCACAGTGGCACAAAACAGATAACAATCTGAGTACTCCTTCCTGAGTTATCTACTTTCTCAACATTACTGCAACTTGACTCTAAACCCACATCCTCCACAACCCTCACCAGAGAGCCCTTTGATTCTGTAAGACGCAGCAGTCGTGTTTAGGTAGGTAGGTATCTGGAAACACTATTGATTGCAGCTTCTCTCCTAGATCTGTCTCCCCGCACACTCTAATTGTAAAATCTAATGAGTAGTATAGCGCCAGGCTGTCAAGTCCAGGCAGCTGCTGAATCAGAGCACGCTCTGCTGCAGGCCTCCTTCTTACAGCTGAGCATCAGTCCCTGCAGGCTGTGGTTTATTCCAGAGCTGGCCCCAGCTGGTAGAGACTCCTGTACCGGTAGTTAGTTGGAAGGTGTGATCCATAGCTGCTGGTGCGTAAAAAGACATCATCTGTATGATTTCAGTGTATTTGTGAAGAACTGCTTGAACTAGGTGTCTTAGATCACAGATTTTGCAGGAGGTTGGAACCTCACAGCCAGTTTCATGTCTGAGCTTGATTTGGAACTATTACATTTGCCAGACCAATGATTGAAGTGGCCTTTGTTTGAATCAGGAAGCAGAGCTGTAAGACTACCAACCGTTGTATCTCTCAGTGTTTTCAGTTTCAAAAAGCTTTTTCACATTGTGGTACTAGTGAGAAAGTGGCTGTGGCTCAGGAGGTAGAGCAGACATTCATGGAACGAAAGGTCGGTGGTTTGAACCCCAGCCCCTGCAAGTCTGCAAGTTTGAAGTAACCTTGAGCAAAAGATACTGAACCCAGATTTGCTCCCCGGGCGATTCAATGTAGCGGCAGCCCACTGCTCCTCAAGGACGGGTCAAATGCAGAGAGAGAATATCCCACTGTGGGATGAATACAGACAACAGACGATTTAATAATTTACCCCCATAGAAGAACACTTTTTTTCCGGGTTGCCCTGGTGGTTGTGAGGTTTCGGCAACAATCATGTATCACATTGTTTTTGGTTTGTTTGAAAAACAATGATTAAAAAAACGTTTATTTACCAAATGCTGCCATAAGTTATATTTTTAAATATTTTTTTATACTGTGTTTTGTTCTAAACATATTTTATGATTTTTATCGGCTGCTGCCAGCTGTGTCAGAGCAGCTATAGATTCATCTCCTAAGTCTACCCATAAATGCTGCCAAGGTTATCATTATGCTTTCTTTTATCCATATTTTCAAATGCCTAAGCTTTACAAAAGACTAAAAGATATTTTGATTAAACTATGTCTCAGTCGCTTGAGTTACTGGAGATGAGCTCTGCAAACTTCTAGGTGTTGGACCTGTGCTGCCTTTGTGGTGTCTGTGACGTATATTCTTCATGTGAGGATGTGCATCCCATCAAATACATCATCACAACTACTGGTCCGTGTGGCCCCGTGCATCTGTGGAGAGGCCAACCCATTGTTCAGCAGCAGACAGCCGGCCTCTGCTGCTGACGCTACAGATTACCCTTCACTGACCCTTCATGGGCTGAATTCTTCACTTTTGCACAAAAGTTAACTGGAAAGAAGATCTTGTCCCTGTAAGTTTCCACATATTCATGCTTTACGTTTGTGCTGTTGCTTCTGTGAAGTATTAAACTCTGCAAAGCTCACGCAGTAATGTGTAGTATAGAGGTGCTATTCTCTCCCACGAATAAGACGTATGGCTATAGGAGCAGAGTGCAGGGTTTAATTAGTGACCAAATGCATGGATGTTAGTCTGAATGACTGACGGGCACCGCTTTGTTTTGTGAGCTGCAGATTTGGTGTTTTGTTTGTACCGGCACCATGCAGAGGTCTCTCCCCCTTCCTCCAAACTGTGCCAACAGTCCTGCCGGTGTGGAGAGTGAAGCCATCTGCCACTTTGATGTGTGTGTGTGTGTGTGTGTATGTGTGTGTGTGTGTGTGTGTGTGTGTGTGTGTGTGTGCGCGCTCAGTGATGTGTGGGTGTAAGCCTGTGATTGGTCAAACACTCTCTATGGGATGATATTTTTCACATCAGAGCCTGTGTTTTTGGTGTTTTTTTGTCAAATCAGAGTTCTTTTTAAGAGGTGTCGTCGGTAGCAGTGTCTATCTGAAACTGTCGTGCAGGGATGGGCAATATGATGACAGCAGGAAGCATTTTGTGGAACACATTTGTGTTTGGGGAGAAAGCCCTAATATCTCCAGTATCTCCGCCCATTCAAATGAATGGTAGGGGAAACACTGCTGAGGGTCTGTATCAACAAGCTAATCACCCACACACTCCCCCGTAGCACTGCTTAGTGTCTAAAAAAAATGCCTTTGATGGAATGTTTATTCCTCACAGTTAATGTTCTAACGGTCCATGAATCTCCATCAACTGTCATGTTTTTCAGAATAATAGTAGCCAAAAAAATGCAGAACTCAGAGACTCAGAGACAGATGAAAAGTTTAAACACAGTGGTGAATACAAAGTGCAAAGGAATGATGAGTGAAGATGTACTGGGCTGAGAGCAGACAGGCAGGCAGGTGGTAATCTTCCAAACTTGAACAAACAGCTCACGGAGCACACAATTCTCCAGGGCACGGGAGAAGCAGCAGGGAGATGATGCACGGATCTGAGGCACAGCAGAAAAGGCCAGGAATGAGCGAGGAAACTATAAAAAAAAAGAAAAAAATTCACAAAAATGCTATCGAGAGCCAAAACGTGTTAGCGCTGCATTTAACAGGTGATTAGATGGATACTGAGTGGAAGACCGAGGCTTAAGTACTGTGAAGATCAGGTGTAGCTGATGAGATGTTTGCATGCAGGTGAACGGGAGAAGAGGAGGCGGGAGGGGACTGGAGAATGGAAACGCACTCACAGACAGCAGAGGGACAGATGGGAATATGGGGGGAAAACCACTAAGGAAACATAGAAAAGTGAGAAGGAAACTCAACCAAATATTTCACCAATACAACAATGCAATGTTCTCCTGGTGCAAAACAAACATCAAAATGTTATTTGTGCTCCTCTGTATGACTCCTGAGTAGAGGTGTGCGATACTGCCAAAAAATTATATTTCATTATTTTCTGGGATTTTGTCGACAATGATGATTAGACAACATTTTGCATCCTTTAAAATGTATTTATAAAATTCTTATATTGCACTAGCTTGCTCTTGTTGATAGGATATAAATTGTTGCCTACTAATGTTGTCAATGGAATCTACACGTTGAAGGAAAATATGTGTTATTTATTTACTTAAAACAGTAACACTCAAATCAGAACCATGTCTTTTGCCGTGTAGTGGGTGACAGCGTTTGTAATGTCTCCTGCAGAGGTTTTCTGGGTGTGTTTTGTGCTGGAATCGTGGACCGCTGACTCATGCAGATTTTCATATTCTTCACATTCTGAGCTCAGAGATTGTGAAACAAGTTGGTCGTGGACCTGTCTTTAACAGCAACCGATCTTTTGAGCACCATTCACCTTTTGGAACGCAAACCTCTGACATGCAAGCGAGGATGAACCGTCGTGTCTGGCAACTAAAGCCCCATTTACACATCCTTTTTAAGGCAGGACTGGTTCGCTTTGAGTCCACCCTGACATTCTGTATAAATGCAATGAAGGCATGAAGGGGCTCTGTGTCGTTCCGCCTCTGTGACGGCTGTGGAGGTATAGTAACAACGCTGAATCGCACACCTGTGTATAAGCAAGGGGGAATGACAGGAAAGGGCACTGACGTTTTGACAACGTATGATTGTGCGGCCCAAATTGAATTGATTCTTTATTTAGTCTGTAAAATGTTAGAAAATCAACAACAGTGCCTTCAAATTCACAACACATTCTGTTTACTTTCTAAATAAACGTTTCTCTGTTGAGCAAACAGAGAAATGTCTTATATCCCATTAATACCTCACCATATATAATGATATATGCTATTAGAAGAAGATGTCACCTATATCATTACTGGCAAGTACAGCAAGCTGTTACTATAAGTCACTGCTGAGATTCTTGTTCTGTTTTAACTTTGTCCTTTTCAGTTTTACCTGATTCAAATTAGAGGATTGTGAAGTTTGTGTATTTGTTATTGCGTAGATGTTTGGATTAAGACACCGATGTATTTGAGAAGTTTTGCTCATATTTTTAAATGTTTAAAAGTTAAAAGTAAGTTTTTCTACCCAGAGATAGGAAAGATTCACATTATGATTACGAATAAAACATTTATACTTTGTCTTGTCTGTCTGCTTCAGAATACTGAGATAATACTGAGGCTGGACTATCTTTCTGTTGAATCCTCTGGCTTCTGTCACAGTGTTGGTGTGTGTGTGTGTGTGGGTGTGTGTGTGGGTGTTTGTGTGTGTGGGTGTGTGTGTGTGTGTGTGGGTGGGTGTGTGTGTGTGTTAGGGGGGGTTTTCATTTCCTAACAGACAGATAATCAGAGACACCAGAGGGATGGTGAGAGGAGGTGTGATAGATAAAGGCTATGTTTATACTACAGACCTGCAGTGCGGTTCCCGCTGCTCACTTCAGTGTTTTTCTTTGTTGTTGAGCTGTTGATGAATATGTGCAGCTCTATTGTGAAGTTTTGAAGGGTTTTGTGGAGAGTAAAAATATGTTGTCGTCTACTTTACCTTTCAATTTGCAGCTAAATTAATAAAAAGAAATCTCCAGAAGCATTTACTTCTCGTTGTAAGCCATGCTTACTTTGCATTTTAACATCTATTGTACGTTTTGTGCTTCAACTTTTTTTCCCCCAATTGTTTATTGAAAAAAAATAAAATATATATATATATAGTATTTTTTTTTCAATAGTTTCTTAGTATATGTATTTATATATCTATATATACACGCACACATACATACATATGTTTTGAATTATTATTATTATTTATTTATTTTAATTTTATTATTAATTATTATAATATTTTTCTGCATTTTGCCAAGCTGAGATTAGATGTAAATATTAACAGGGAATAACAGGGAGGAGACAAAAATAGGTTTAGTTGAAAAAAGTCCTTGTGTGTCTTTTTTTACGTTCTTTTGTATCATCAGTGATCTTAACATTACATCAGGTTTATCTAACTTGTTGCTTGATCACAGGCGTCACCAGCACCATCTTGTCGGTAAAATGTAACGGGACACTGCAAGTGAAAAAACTACGAAACCAGTCAAACCTGGAATTGACAGGCCTTTATTTTGGTTTCAGAACAGCTCTGTGATAGATTCACCTCAACTGTAGATAAAAGCACTATTTACAGCCTATTGTGATTAACTCTACAGCAGAATGAACTTGAACAGCTCCACATGCCCTTAATCAATTATTTAAGCCTGGTCTGTATTTCTCACTCTGTGATTCTGAATAAACTCATTGTCAAAGGTTCATTGGTTACATGCTAAAGGTTAAAAATATCAGATTTTGAACATTAAATACCAGCAAACAACTACTTGCTGTTAAAAGATATACTGAAGTAACACAATGACCTCACACTGCCTCGATGTAATTTGTAATTCGAGATTCCTAATTTCACCTCCTCAGGTCCATTTGCAATGTGATAAGAAACTCTAACTTATTCTAGTTTAACAGGATGCTGAAATATGTTTCTGAAAACATTTGAGCCAACAGATAGGTACAGTATATTTTAACTAACCCTTGATTCATATTTGGTCATAAACTCAAATTCTTGTTCTTGTCTGAGATGCTGGTATTCCACTGCAAAGTCTAGGGTTGGGTTTTGCAGTGAATTGTTATATTGTGATATATTGCGATACCTTATGGCATATTTTGATACATATTGCAATATTCTGGCACAATTTCTGTCTGGACATTTCATGCCCTGAAAGAATTGCATCATGTATTTTTACTATTTACAATAGTTTTTACATTGCTTTATGATTAATTCATCATTATTATGATTTTTCTTTTCTTTTTTAGACCTTTCAGTTTAATAAAAATATTTAATATAAAAATCAAATATTCTTAAATGGAACTTATTAACTCACACGTTATGTGCTTCTAAGCAGAAACAACATAAGAGGATGTCCTGCTGCTGTCAACACAAATACTGTTTCTGATCTCTTCTTCAGATACTGTTCAACTGGCTTCAACTGGTTTACACAAGTAAACAAGGAAGCTTACATGTAAACGACTTGTAACTAGTAAGCTCTGAATCAACACATAATCACATGATACATGTTTATTGAACACAGGGTCTGATGTTTTTGCTTATTTACTAGTTCTGCATATTTGAGACTTTGGATAACTTCCCTCTTGGTCTCATTGTTCATATGTGGAATTATCACTTCATTGTTTTGTTTTCATAAAGCGTGACACACGTGAGCTTTAACTGGTACATTGAATTGACCGGTTTTATCGCACTCCCCAAATATCTAGTAGTATGAATGTCATGTATTTAACCTTTAAGAGTCAGAGGTTCTAAGGAGGGTTCTGCTTTTTATAAGACCATGTTCCAGAGTTATACAAAATAGTCCGAATGACAGGCTACATGGCAAACCTCCCAAAAAAAAAGAAAAGTTTCTGTCATTCAAAACAAGACATTTTGGCTCTGGGAGGTGTTTTAAGCAAATACTCTGCAGATAAATAAATAACGATAGCAATTATTTGCAGCTCTATGGTGGCCATGTTGGAGGTATTGTCATCCTGCAGTTAAAAAATAGCAGCAAATAACAAGAGCCGCTCGCTGTCGGACGGTAGACTGACTCCTGTTTTCTCTCCTCTTTTCACAGCCATCAAAGTGTACTGTCAGGGCTCTTGTGGGATCTCCAACAAACTTAACGACAGCTCCTGGATGCTGGAGGAGCAATACTTTAACAGCACATTGTCTGTTGCTGACAAAGGTAAGGACCCAATGGCAGACACTCTCCAGACCGCTGGTGATTCGTTTACACAGATTTGTGTACACTACGAAAAAAACTAAAGGACTTACTACTCATTAGATAATCCCTTTTATGTGTACTACAGTGAATGACCAATGGCTGCCTGGAAGCTTAGGAAAATACTTGAAAATGATCTAATCCTTTAAAAAAGCCACCACTACTGTGTACTGACTGTGTGTATTCCCATGCTGAGATCCTTTATATGAAACAAGCTGTTTTATCTCTCTCCTCTGAGAGCACTGGAATATCAGAACCTCCACATTCCTGTCATAACACCGTATGATGTGACTGAAGCCTCCTGCTTTTCACTTCATTTGCTTTATGGGGAGTCTGCTGCTTATCTCACGGTGGCAGCAGCAGCAGCAGCAGGTTTGTGCAGCCATGGAAGGAATTAGTAGATATAGCCACACCCAGTACAGGGATGTACAGTCTCCTTCTCTTCATGCCATTTCTTTCCACATTATACTGTTTTATGTTGTACTTTTTACTCCACTACATTTATTGGAGCTGCACTTTCCAGTGAACCTGCAACTTATAAATGTATATGCAAAATATGATGGATTTTTTTAAATGCTAATGCTAATGCTGCATTAAAGATAATTTGACCAGCCAAACAAAACTACCTGGCAAGACACAACCAGCCATGCACTGTGGGAAAATTCTCTTTGTGATTTGGATGAAATGACCCTTTAATCTCAGATTTAACCTGAGAGTTATATAGGATAAAGGTTGTTGGTGAGTTCTTCCTGTTTTCAGTGTCAACATGGTGTCATTATCTTGGAAGAATTCAAAAGTAAGTGCTCTGCCCCATTTGCTGCACTATAAAATATTATTATAAACTCGTAACATGTCATATTCTAATAACCAGTTCACAACCAGCCTGTGAGACGGAGGGTTTTCCTTCCTCACTGTTCACACCTCACATCTTCCATTCCATTATCTGCAGGGTTCCAAATGGAACTTACAGCGTCAGGGTACAACTCTGCTCAATGAGTGATATTACAAAGAGTAATATTATCAGATAAAACTCAACACACTTGTGTATGTTCTGGTGTGTCAAACTTAAAATCAACACCATACACAAAATAATAGATAATAAATAAATATAGATAATAATAGTAACACACATTCATTGTTTCAGCTCACACATGCCCAAACCGAGTGTCCAGTAAAGAACAGACATACCACACTCCCAGCAGGACATAAATAATTCATTACACACCCTCTCCCTGTGCTCCCCTTTATCTCTGTCATTTTTCTGTATCCCATTCTCTTCCTAAAATGGGCTGATGGGCTGCTCCCCCCCCCCAAGGGCCGATTGACACAGGGGGAGAGACGGAAAAGGGTGACAGAGGGCCACCACACACACACACACACACACACACACATACACACACGACTTGACACAAAGCAAACAACGTTCACTTTGGCTGACTGATAATGTGGTATGCCACAGATGCTTGACGGTTGGAGGGGTGAAGAACGGTGATGTCAGCATCTGCTTTTTATCCTGTCACTGTTCTCGAATAATGACCCTCGGGGAGAAAGGATCTCCCCCCCAATGCGGCAGTTTGGTTGTGGCTTCACTGTCGACTTGTTTTTTTTATCCACCTATAGCACACATACATACATATATCATATACCCACCAGCCTTTCATGGTGCTTTCCCACAGGCGCCATGGAAACAGTACAGGTGAAAACACACTTATTAAAAGTGATCATCAAATTCATTATAAGTCATCCTCCTGAGACCTTAAGTTTAGAGCACCAGAGTTTAGTGAAGTGTATTCTTACATTTACATTATTAAGCTCAGTTTTAGGTCATTTCTTTGAACTTAAACGTGCAGATTACTGATTATTCTTGCTTTGTCCCCCAGGTGTGATACAAGCTTCTGTTTAGTCATTAGCGCTATACGTGAAAAGGGTTTGAATTGCCTTGGATTGATGTTGAGTTAAATGATTCCAGAGCGAGCTGCTCTCAACACAAACCCATTAGACTCAAATGGGTTTGTGTTGAGAGCAGCTCGCTCTGTTTAATACATAATCTAATCTGCCCTACAGTTGACTGTTTTTGATTAAAGGTTTGCATTTTCAAAACCTTTTCCTGTCTGTACCTGTGTTAGCTGATGGGTTCAGACCATGACTGCTTCCTCTAGTGATAAACATGGTGAAAATGAACACACACACATACGCAGCGCTTACCCTCAGGAAACTGGGTCCAATGGAAAAAGTTGTGCCCGTCCTTAATGAGGTGAGACATGTTGCTGTCTGGAAGAATTTAATTGGGCTGTCAATTCATCTAGAGAATTAATGGCCTGGTTGGCTCAAGGTGCTCACAGAGATGAAAAGGACCTTATTGGTTAACTGAGCTTAGCAAGTCAACAAGTATGAAAAACTGTCAGTCAATCATCGCTGATTACAGAGCTACAGTATGTGTAATGATTGAAATGAGTGGCTTTTCTAAGACATTGTGGGTTTGAGATCCTTTTGATCCTTTTGATGACATCATTTCAGTGTCACACACAGGGACACAGACAAGTGCAGACACGTGCAGGAAGTGCATGTCTTGGATCAGATATATATAATATATATTTAAAACATTTGAGGCTTTGACATATGTGACAACATTTGGTGTTGATAATGCCTCGTGAAGAAATATGAATCTAGTTTCCTGGTCAGGTTAGAAAAATGTAGTGAGATAAAAGAGCTTCTATTCCATGGATGAAATTATCTTACGATCAGAAAATGTCCTCAACAGAGTTTGTTTTATTCCTGAACACTTCCTCATACTTCAGTGCATATCCCTGTTGAGATCCTCTGAATGCCACGTGTGTTTCTGTAATGTAAAGCAAGGTTTCCTTCAGTTTAACATGCTGTCTGATAACCGGAGAAATGCGACGTTTGCAGACAGACATTGTTGCACAACAGAAGGGGTTGTTTTTCTTCTGCTTTGCTGCTTGATTGAATCCTGTCCTGACGTGAAACATCTTTTTTTCCCCTCCTACCCACGTTGATATTGCTGTTTGTTTCTGCGTGAGATTCTAATTACTTCTTATTTTGCCAACATCTTTGGAAAAGAAGGCTGATGATTGTATTTTTGTTAGAATGAGTGACAGAACGACACCTTCAAAACTTCCACAATTGGTTTCCTCTCTTCCCAAACTCTCTCTGAGATGAAAAAGGATGATATAACACGACAATAAACATGCCCCTGTCCCAACTTATTAGAAATGTGCTGTAGGCATGAAATTCAGTGAGCATGTATTAATTTATTATTTTAAAGTAAAGTGTATCTGTTATAGTCTTTGCACTGTAATCGATTGTATTTAGCTTAAAAAAGGATTTGTAAATAATCGCATTCTGTTCTCATTTTATTGTCATTTTGCAAAAATGTCCCAACTTTTTGTGCTTTGTGGTTGTAGAATAAATACAGAAGGCTTATCCTGCAGTCTGAGGGCATGCCTGGTACAGTCATGCTGACTTGTTGTAGTAGAGAAAAAAAAAATGCACCCAGTCTGTCACTGAAGGCATCACTGTATTTGTGAATCATTGATTAACTTTGCAGATAAATGCTCCAACTTGTCCAGCAGCTTATCGCGTCCTCTGATACTTGCTGATTGTTTCCCAGCTGTCTCTGAACTGGTTGTTTCAGAAACAGTATCTCTCTGTGAAAGTAGGTGAGGCCCACAGGCACTGTACCTCTTGTGAACTGACGTTTTACACGCCCTGATTGTCATCAGCATTTTTGCACTACTCTAGAACTGATAAAAACCTCCTCTTTTACAGGAACTCTGGCAGCAGGCGAACACAGTTTCCCTTTCCAGTTTCTCCTTCCAGGTGAGTGTGAGATTAATGTGACACATTTAACCTCATTCATCCAGGACCAAGGGCACAGCTTCAATAACAGATTTCACCTGGACCTGCTTTATCAGACGTCTACATGATGTCAGGATCATGCAGGTGTGATAACATCTGATAGAAGTGGCCGCTTTCTGTGGCCACATCATGAGTATTTAACGCTCAGACTTTTGTGTGCAAATAAAACAAACACACCCAGATCTGTGAAAGCGGTGGTGTGTGAAGGATCTTTACACAGTTCATGTTTAAGGGATTTGAGAGGAGCATGCCAGATGTGATGACATAACACGATAATGCATCTTTAATCCACATGTGCATAAAAGCAGATTTTTTCCTGAATACTCAGAGATCAGCTGAACATACTTGGCACCTGTAGGAGCACACACACTGTCTGTCTGGTGTCTTACACTCTCTCAGGCGTGGGCTGAAGCACAGCGGGGGTGGGGGGGGTTATTTTTAGTTCCCTCTCCTGTTGTGCAGTCACTGTTTAATTGGTCGTCATGTCCCCATGCTTCGCCCTCCCCTCTTTCAGGCCCTCAGACTTGAGAGCATCAGTGCAGAGCATGTTAACTACTGTCTGGTGTGATAGCTGCCTCGTTGGAGAATCAAGTGTCTCCTGCAGCCCCCTGCTGGTAAAGCGAACAGACGGATCTTGAATAGCTGCAAAATGGGTTTGTCGCGAATTAAATCCTAGGTCGAGTGAGACAGCCTCACTTTTAACGCAGCTTTTAAAGAGGCGACTGTGGTAATGAGGTTTTTTTTAATCCTCATTTTGAGAAATGCTCAGATGTAGATATGAAATATGTCACCATCAAGAGAATTGTATGAAGGTATCCTCTTGAAATCTGTGCCTGATCAGAATCCACACCAAAACAAAAACGTCCATTTTATTGACATCAAATGACCTGCTGTCGAATAAAAAGATGAATAAAAGGAAGCCATGATGTGGAATTACCAAATATGTGGTGTGAAAGCGTTGCCAGGAGTTACAACACTGAGACTACTTAAAGACAGAGAGATAGAGGCCTTGAAGTTTGTATGAATGTGTATTAGAGCACTGAATAATTCATATAAAGCCATCATAAATACTGAAGAAGTGACAGGTTTTAACACTTTTATTAACACAAATATATAGTGGGTACAGTTCAGACGTGTCCCTGAGCAAATCAGCAACCCCCAGTTTGATCCTGATGTGCATGTCTTCAACTGCTCTGCAGCTCCACCACCATCACTGTATGAAAGTATGTTCCTGGATAAATTAAAGGGGATGTTCTCAGGCTAAAGGCGCTGCATGAACACAGTCAGTCAACAGATCCAGTTGTCTCTGCTATTGTCTTCTCTCGTTGATAGAGAACCATAAAAGTTCAACACCTATAAAACACTACAAACTAACATGATAATCTTCATTATGGCAGGGCTGTTGTGTTAGACATGACACATAATTACATGTCATTAAAAAACACATCTGAACTCATGTGAAACTTAAGGTTTATTATTCTTTCATATTTTATTAATTAAAAAAATGTTTTATTAAACCAACAAGTTTAAACAATTAATATTAAATAATCTAGCTGCCACTTAGTTTCACGTTACTTTTATATTAAGGCTAAAATCAACTAGATAAGTCTGTTATTTTGATAACTAATGTATTAAAAACAAAAATGACAAAGGTTGTCAAGAAAGGGTCAGTAAAAATGTTTCTGACTTAGCAGTAGCCAGTCAGGAGAAGGAGCCTGGGGTCCTGTGGTATTATTGGCTCGACACCATCTCTGTTAATTTGAAAGTCTGTCACTGACATGTTGAATGCAGTTACACCATTGGTTCGTCGAGTGTTGGAGTCTCCCAATTGGCTG
Organism: Chaunax sp. Z400; assembly: GCA_037577475.1. NCBI lineage: Eukaryota > Metazoa > Chordata > Actinopteri > Lophiiformes > Chaunacidae > Chaunax > Chaunax sp. Z400. The sequence continues at coordinate 5,024,603 of CM075199.1, forward strand.
TTGAAGTGATCCCTCTCACATGGTAGAACTCATCCTCTCACATGCACAGTAATAACTAGATCCTTCTCTTGCACACCTTAGAAGTCTTTCAGTATTTCTATTAACAGAGCAGAACTGCACAGTGAAGAACTAACAGGATTCCATCTTGACAAGCCGAGCTCATTTATCTGGAGTCGAGGCATCAGGTGTTGATCTGGCCTGACCTTTTCTTACCCAGGGAACAAAGAGATTCAAAGAGCAGAGGAAGTCGGAGGCTGAGATAAACTCAGTACAAAGGCTCTAAATGAAATAGGATGGCCTCATTCCAAAGAAACGTAAGACAAGTCGACAGGTTCAGGTGGAGAAGCAGAACAAAGGATATTTTAAAGAAAATAATACACTTAAATAGAGCGCTATAGGCTTTTTACAGATGATATATACATTTTAAAATATCTGTACTGCGCTGTGTGAAGAGCTTTGTATTTAGGAGTCCAAACAGGTTTTCTTGTCAGAACAAATTTACTTCCATATTTAGCAGATAAGATCATCCCCACTTCATCTGTAATGCTCAGGAGTCAAGATATTAATCCAGATTTTTATATATAGTCTTCAGTGTGTCCATCCATCTGTCATTGTTTTCTGTCTATATATATATATATATATACATATATATATATATATATATATATATATATACACTGTATATGTGGAACTTGAGCACAATTTGGGAAAACGAAAAATATCCCTGTGACAGTCTGGTTGTCAAGTAATCACTGATTGTGTTATTAACAAGTCAAAAGAAGTCTGAAGATCCAGGTTTGAAGTGGGTTAAATTTGGATGAAGACTGAAACTTTTTTTAGGGTCACATATAAACATTGTTTCAACAGCATTTCAATAACCATATTTAAAATTGTAATTAGAAACTTATACACATTCAAATTTAGTCATTCAAATATAAATGCAGTTGAGATTAACCTCCCACAGAATGTTAAGACATTTAATTTAAAAAGAAAAGAAAAAAAACCTTCAGTGGTGTTAAAGGACATGTCATGGCATCACCAAAAAGGGCCATCAATCAGTTTTAATGTAGGTGCTTGGATCTCTTTTGCAAATCAACCTTCAGATCAACGAGCACTTATCTTCCTAGATGCATTTGGCAAGTCCATCCTGAAAAGGAAATGTTGAAATGAAGCTAGCACCTTGAATCACAACAGCAGCTGTAAGAGGCAGATGAGGTTCGTTGTCTGAGCTCAAAGGAACAGATGAGACAATCCTCTGCCATTTGCAGCAGCCACCATCAGTTCAGTGCGATGTGTCTCCAGGGAAGGTTTGCCCCCATCAGTCCCTCCACAGCTGTTTTTCTTACCAAGCTGTCTGCTACAAAACAGCAAACCACCTCTTGGGATTAATTCTCATTGACAGCAGCAGCAGATTCGTCCCAGGAGCTGTTGCCTACCTTACTATCATCTGTATGAGACATGATGGGTAAAAAAAGAAAAGAAAATCAACCCATTAGAATAGTGAGGTGGAGAGAGTGACTCACCTTTTATTTTGATAACACATTAATCACATTTTCTACATCGTGTTTTTGGTTTTAAATCCCTTTTCTGTCCCTCCTTGTATCGAACTGGCTGCTGTCTCCCCAAGTTGTTATTTTCACCTCTTTCTTCCTACTTTTCCTTCCCTTACAGCCTTTTTCCCCTCCCTGCGTCCTCCACTTCACTGCCCTTTCCTCAAGTCACAAAAGCAATCAGTTTCCTTTGAATTCAAGATGAGATGAGAGAGTGAAAGGCACAAGACTGAACAAGACTGAATGCAGATATGCAGGCATTGCATCATCGCTGTGTTTAGTTAAAGAATGTCTTAATTAACTGAGCTTCTAAAGGTTAAATATAATTCAGTCAAACATTTTCCTTTTTCCCTTTTTTTTAATCCATTGTCTCTTTCTTCACTCAACATGTAAACTGATTTCAGAAAAGCTGGAATGCTGCAAATATGATTAGAATGCAATAATGTGCAAATGACCAGTGTTTACTGGCAGTGATTTTATGTAGTAATATCCTTTTAACAGTCATGTGTTTCACAAAGTGGGGAACCCTGGTCCATCTTTGCTTATGAATGACTGAGCCTTTTGAAGATGCCCCTGTCATACCCAGTCACAATACTATCACCTGACACCAATGAACCTCTTTACCTCTTTACCTTACCTACCCGAAATGGTCGGGTGTATTAGAGCATTCCACAACTTTCCTTGTCTTTAGTTGCCCCTGTCCCAACTTGTTTGAAATGTGTTGCTGGCATCAAATTCAGAACAGCACTTATATCGGGAGAAACTAGTGGTTGAAATAAGATGTGATTAGTATGACAGAAAGTCGAACTCGAAGGGCATCTGTCCTGACCAGAAGCAAGATATATATCCCCCCTTTGAGTCCTCCCCAGACTCCAGACACTGGTGGTGGTGGCTGATGACCCTGGTGAAGCTGATGAATGATGAAGTAGGTGAATCTGTGAAGACTGGGCAGTGATGGGGAGGTGGAGGGTTCGCTAAACAGCAGCATGAAAGAACTACAGGAACCGAGAGAGTCATATTTAAAAAAGACAGCAGCAAGTTGATAGGCTGACAATGAAGGTGTGTCGCTGTGCTATTGGATAGATGTGACCAGCTGATGAGAACAGCTGATAACTCAGTTGATGACTCTGGACCTGATAGCAGGAAAATAAGACTGAGCATGCATGAGAGGTGTGAATGGCAGAACAGCATGAGAAATAAAGTATAGCCCAAGTGTTCAAAGGTTTAGTTTTAATGACTGAACTCACGCTAGAGCTTCATTATATTTGCGAAATTCAATGAAATTGATGAGGTAAAATATTAAATATGTTGTCTCTGTACTGTTTTCAGTTCAGTATGTGTTAAAAAGGAATAGCAAGTTATTATATTCTGTCTCATTTATGTTTTATACAGTGTTATACAATTACCTTTTGATAAATCAAACATGTGGGCTTTAACAGTCACTACACCTAAAATGTCTTCAGTGTCAAAATAATGTCTGTACCGTCATGTCCCCAATCCTCTCTTCAGTCGCTGCCCCGACTTCCTTCGAGGGACCCTTTGGGAAGATTAATTACCGTGTGAGGGTAGCCATCGACACACCCCGCTTCTCTAAAGACTACAAAGCCCAGAGGCCATTCTACCTTCTCAACTTGCTCAACCTCAACGAGGTGCCTGACATTGAAGTAAGTGTTGGGTGCACACATCTCCCTACTTTTTTAATATCTCTGTGCTCATATTTATCCCGTGACTCTCTCCATGCAGCATCTGAGTTACGCTGTGACCACTAAGAAGTTCAACTACCTCCTGGTGAAGACGGGGACCCTGATGCTAAAAGCTCGCAGTGACTTGAGGGGTTACATCCCTGGTCAGGTCATCAAGTTGGCCACTGAGATCCACAACAAGTCTGGGAAGGACACAGGATGTGTACTGGCCAGCCTCATACAGGTGGATCATTCAATATAAGCAGTAATAATTGTTCAATTTAGCTCGATTTAAGGGGGCTTCAACAACTGCAAACACTTGGTTGCATTGCCAAATTAATGTGAGATAAAGACACAACACAAGCAATTACAGTCAGACCAACTTCTTTCTTGAGTGAACTTTTGGATTTTCAGGTATTGTATAGAAAAACAAATAGATCATCAAATAAAAAAAGAGAGAAATTATAAGACTTGACAAAGACCCAAACATCATCTGACTTCCACATCCCACAGATGTATGTCTTCATCGTCTTTGCTCCATCCTAAATACCATTATTATGAGTGTGCACTTCCCCCTGGAGGCTTCCATTTTAGAGGGTACTGACCTTTGAGAGATGTAATATTAATCTCTGCTGGGACTCCAAAGCTTCAAACCATTCATAGAAGTAATCCTGTCATGTGGGTGGACATAAAATCTCTTAATACCTCAAGATAACAGTAATAGACATACAGTATGTTTGATGTCAACTTCACATCTTTTTCTGTCTCTGTCCTTTTTCTTTCCAAACCAGAAAGTGACCTATAAGACCAAGCGGCCTATGTTTGACCTGCGGACCATCGCAGAGGTGGAGGGAGCTGGAGTGAAGGCAGGAAAACATGCAGAATGGAGAGAACAGATCATTGTCCCTCCTCTTCCTCAGTCAGCGCTGACTGGCTGCAGCCTCATAGACATTGACTATTTCATTCAGGTCAGAATGTGGGCATAATTATCCTCTGAGCTTCCAAGGTTTGTTTTCTTTTCAAATTGTGGAACAAACTTGAAGAGAAACACTAAAAACATTTTTCTGCCAGCGCCCACACATATAAAAAAAAATAACAACAAAAAACGTATGCAGGCACAGTCTTGGTGGGATACATAGAATATTTACAAGATAAGACTAGTGTTATTGTAACTAGTTACCATGAAAAGACCAAAACCAACAATATTTTACTCCATGTCTCAATATAAAGTCTCTAGATCTCAGCCGTTTGGTTCCTTCTTAGCATAAATCATTCACTGTCTCTAGATGTTGCACTAGAGCACCAGGATCTTAAACCAAAACCAATGATTGTGTCGGCCACATCAACCCCCGACCACAGGCAGCCACCAAACTGCATTGACAAAAACTCTCATTTTAACTAGCAGAACATTGTAAAACACACTCCATCCAAATTTGACGGAAAAAAAAAATCCAGGATCTGCCTATTTATTATTTATTTTTTATTACAATAATTGAATGGGTTCTTTCCTAGTCCTTGTGCACCATCCTTCCACCAAGTCCTGTATTTTTCTGCATTATCCTCCTAACAAACCAAATAAACCAGTAAACAAACAGAAACAGTTAAAACATAAACCAACTGGTGAGGCTAATAAGGCTGAACATTTCCTACAGCTGGGCACTGTAGTTATTATCTAACATTGCTCACACAGGAATATTTGTTGAGGGCCATTTTCTGCTGCAACTTGCTTTAGTGAGCAGTCACAGCAGCAGGACGGTGTCTGTGGGACTGAGTCATAATAAAACACAATGTGTTAATGGTGATAAAGGAACCTGTCACCCAGTGCAACAGTGTGGCTCACTGATGGGTTTGTAATTATAATGGAGCTCTATGGTTCATTGCATAAGATGTATCAGGCTTTTGATATACAGACAATTCTTGTTAGTAGAATAAATTCTTTGTTCGTTTTAGTTTTTCATGGGACTTATTGGCATTAAGAAAAATACAGAATCTCACCAGTGTTATTCTTTAAGGCTTATCATTTTCAACTTTAATGTTTACCAGAGAAAACTTACCAGATTTCAAAGAGGAGCAGATTTAAAACACTATTTACCCAAATATACAGTAATGTACAGTAGGTGCAGATCTCACAGGTCAGAAAAGTGAAAGAAAGTATGAAGAGATGCAAATGAGCTGCTGAGGCCCCTTTTTAATACGTCAAGAAAGATAAAAAGCATAGTTTGTATGTATTTTATTTTCTAATTATCTATTCTAATTTCTAATTATCTATTATCTTCTATTGTCTTAAACTGTGCATTAGACCATATCGTGTATATGAAAACACATCTTCATCTGTATTTTGTATTATATATTTTATTAAATCCTATTTTTATCCAAAATAAACACAGATGAATGCTAAGAATTTATTTAAATAAGACCAAAATGTTATGAGCCTTTATATTGTAGTCTAAATGTAAAATCTAATAGAGGTGCTGGTGCTCCCTCTTTAAGTCCTGTTTGTGTTACAGGTGTCACTAAAATCTCCAGACACAGTCGTCACTCTTCCCATCTACATTGGGAACATTGCTGTGAACTTGTCTCCGTCGAGGCCCATGCCCTCCAGTCCAGCGCACTGCTGTGCGACCATCACACCCGGGATGGCTGGCGTAACGCCCAGCGCTCCACCGGTGGAGGAGGAGCTGGAGGAGGGGCTTTGTGCAGGGGGTGTGGCCAGTGAGGAGATTCCCACCAAGAGTCACTCTCAGCAGGATCCCTCAGGTCAGCCGGTCACCATGTCTCCCAGCGCCTTCAGCCACGCACCCGGCGCAGCCCTTCCTCCCAGCCACAGACAGCCTGATGTGACTGCTCCTCTGTTCTGCGTGTCCACTGGAGCCACCATACCTTTCTTCACCGAAGGAAATGTGACTCCTATCCCCACTTCCTGTTCCCTCATCCTCCCTCCAGAGTACAGCAGCTGGGACTACCCTCATGGTTAGTCTTTTAAAAGATCAAGTAATTAGTTGGAATGGAGTTCAGACTCCAAAACCAGATAAACATTGCCTGATTTTGACAGGAGTCGACTCTTGTGATGGTGTTGTTATATCTCCTTCCTATAAGGTTTACAAACTCAAATAATTTCACAATCAGCCGTGTTAAATCACAATTAAACAACAGCGAACCAGAAATGTGGGTACAATGTTATATTATACAAACTTTATGATGTCATGACAATGCCAAAAAAATGTTTTGGAAGACATTCCAGATATGTTGAAAAGATAATAATGAAAAGAAATTTATATAGCTTCCATCAGGTTGTTGTTTGAACTGGCACAAGCTCACAAAATCTGTTTTGTCTGGTGCATCTCTCAGTTTAGGTTTGATAAAAACTTCACACATGGTGACGGTCACTCATAGGACGGAGCACAAATATGCCTCTGATCTCTATAAAGTGTCAGCCAGTAGAGAATCAGGGGCAGAAACCCTCTAGTGTAAACTCACTATTATAGACATTTGAATAGAACAGTGTCATCATCATAACACCTGTGCTTTGTTATGACAAGCTATGCTATGACACATCAAAATGTCAGCCGTTGAAAAGGTCTTGTTATGAGTGGAACAGAGGCTAGGACTTCTATTTTATTTCCTCTGTGTGTTACAGAGCCTCCGCCCACTTATGAGGAAAGCTGCAGCAGCGCCAACTCCAGTTTCAACAGCAGACAGTAGAGAAGAAGCAGGAGATGAAGCATCATGGGCTGGCCCACCCACACCTGTCTGCACTCGCCTCAGTAAAATCAGGACAGAGACGCGCTGGACTAAAGAGGATGGACCATAACTCCGCCCCTGAATACCTTAAAGATTGTGTCTTTGTTTTTTAAAAAGTGAAGAAGAGATTGTATCTTGAATATACGTTTTATTAATTTCACCTCATGTCCCACCAGGTAGAGTCTGACTGAATGGGCGAACATCACTGTGCCTCAAAGAAATATATTGGATCATCTTACAGCATTTAGAATATCGAGTGAATGGAAATGTTCCTTTGATCGAGCGCGGCAAAATCTTTTCTTTTCCTTTTTTTTCATTGAATTTCTGCATCTGCGATTCCTTGAAAATGATTTCAGCCACCTGAAGGCTCATGTTTGGTGATATCTAGCATTGGCCCTTCATGCAGTCTAGCTCCAGTTGTGCACTGCTGCCTGTTTATGACTCCATCATCATCATCATCATCATCATCATCATCATCATCATCAGCAGGCCAGAGGTGTCTTCACCTTCAGGTGATATTAAAAGGAAATTATGAAGAAATTACGTTGGCGCAGTGGGTAGCGCTGTTACCTCACAGCAAGTAGGTCCCGGGGTTCAAATCCAACTTGAGGACCTGGGACTTGTCTGTGTGGAGTTTGCATGTAGTCCCTGTGTCTGTGTGGGTTCTCTCCAGGTTCTCTGGCTTCCTCCCACCACCAAAAACATGCAGAATTGGTGACTCTAAATTGACCGTAGGTGTGAATGTGAGTGTGAATGGTTGTTTGTCTTTTTATGTGGCCCTGTGATGAACTGGTGACTTGTCCAGGGTGAACCCTGCCTCCTGCCCAAAGTCAGCTGGGATAGGCTCCAGCAAAAGTTATGAAGGGAAAATGTAAGGTATAAGTAAATAAGTGTGAATTTGCAATATCTGTGACAATGTGTGTGCATCAGGTGTTTATGCATTCAAAACAAAATAATAATAATTCTGTGAGTTCATGATGCCTCTTAAAAGAGTGCACAACAAAGAGTTGCAAAAGGGGGAGGGGCTAAATGTTGTATGCATACAGTATGTGTGTATGTGTAGGTCTCTGTGTGAGTCTTTCTACAAAATGTGGTCATGTTATGTGATTTTTTTTAGAAGTTGCAAGCCTTTTTATGATCGCTCAAGCCCAACAATGACTGAACGCAACACACATACTCTGTAAAGCCCGGCCACCAGACAGGAAAACAATCTGCAAAGCAATCTGCATCCTCTGGATGCATCAAACACCAACACAATGTTCAGAATACTTTGTAGCAGTTGTGTAGCCGCCTCTGTTCTCTTGCCTTGCTCGGCTGCATTTTTTGGCTGTAGTCGTTTTTTTCTGATTAACAGATTCATGTTAGATCTCTTTCAGCCAACTTTGTTGTCATAAGCTCCAAAGAACTACACAGGGACGGGATACTGCAGACTAGTAGCATGTGGGTACAAGATGCAAGAAGGTCCTGGGTTCAGATCCACCTGGGGACCTGGGACTTTTCTGTGTTCTCCCCGTGTCTGTGTGGGTTCTCGCCGGGATCTCCGGCTTCCTCCAACCACCAAAAACATTCAATATAGGTGAATTGGTGACTCTAAATTGGCTGTAGGTGTGAATGTGAGTCTGAATGGTTGTTTGTCTTTTTATGTGGCCCTGTGATGAACTGGCGACTTGTCCAGGGTGAACCCCGCCTCCTGCCCAAAGTCAGCTGGGATAGGCTCCAGCCCCTCCGGGACCCTACACAGGATAAGTGGTTACAGAAAATGAATGAATGAATACTTAAATTAAAAATAAATTCACCAAATAGAAGCAGACACGCTGTTTCTTGTAAATGAATTATCTAAGATAAAACTTAGATATCCTCTCCCTTGTGTTGAATAATGAGACATTTTGAACATGTTTTCTATTTAGAGGAGAGTTTAACTGCAGATAAGGCTTATTTCTCCTGGAGCCAGATTTGAAGACTGTAGTACTGATTGTCTGCCCTCTGGTGGTCATCACTGGTCTAACCTCGCCCTGAACCTGGAGCCTAACATAATGAACCATGCAAACTTCCTCCTACACCAACTGGGATCTGCTGTATGTTTTTACATATTGTGTAGGTTGGTTTTTCTACTGTTAGTTGCCTTAGCTTTCTTTTATTGTTACATTGGTGAGATGAGAATCCTCTGATATTTCAGTCAGTGCAGATGATAAACATACATGTGCACAGCACAGCACTTTTTCACAATTTGAATGCATGGGTTTCAGAGTGTATGTGTGTGTTTGTATAAAATAGAGCTCATGTGGAAAAGATGCTAACCTGAGTTCAATTATCACTCCCATTTTGTGATTCAGCATCTGTGTTAAATTATGAGACGTTTTTCTCTGCCCGCGTTCAAAGGCTGACTGGTAATTGAACATTTTTGACTGAAGACATTATCAAATTGTCTTGCTCAAATTAATTAATCTGAGCAAGATGTATTTAAAAATGAACAAAATGAGTTTTTCTTTCACATATGAAGAGTTTGATCTATTGTGATTAATAACAGACACAATTCATGGGTTTGACCACCAGTTTAATGATTATATATCTGACATTGCATGTATTTATCATATTGTGTCTTATTTTCATTACAGAAAGTATCTTTCTTTATATAATTAGAATCATTTCAAACACATCACCCAGCCCTGCTGTGTACTTTACTGTGGAAAACTTGTACCACTGAAAATCTTAAGCACAACTGCTGTATTTGTGTTTTTGTGACTTGTCCATTCTGCAAATTCAGAAAAAAAAACCTGCAGATTAGATCCTATTTATTTATTCTGAAAATATCACAGACAAACTGCTGTTACTCTTAGAAACCTGACCGTCACCCTAACTGGTATTCTGTTCCTACATTGTTGTGAATGCATGCCTTAAACAGTCTGGATTCCTGTCACCCTCTCCAGGAGCTTGTAATGGAGTTTTCTCCTCTGTCAGGATGTGCTTGTGCAGCTCTTCCTGTTCTGTCTCCTGTGGACTGTGCTAAGTGCACTCGATGTATACAAACGTAGCTTTTAAAAACAGCAAGGACACTGGACATGTTGCACTTTGTTTTTATTCTTGTTTTAGAAAATACGTGCAATCCTTCTCATTTCCAAGAATCATTTGACGCTGCCTTTATCGATCTGGATTCTTTTGAATTCTTCTCCACCAAAAGGTACCACAGCTTTATGAAGCCCCTCTTGTTCTGTGGTTGTTGTTTTGTTTGTAGGTTTTTCATTCTGTCCCCTTCACATATTGGTGAATGGTGTCTGATTTTGTATTTTTCTACTTGTAAACTGTTTACAGGTGCAGTATGCAGATACTAGTAGCACCTCAATCAGTCCATGTAATATTTCAATTTACAGTGCAGGATCAAAGTTGCACTGTACAGTATAACAGTAAAATTATGACATGTTTCTGTTGTTTGTGTTTCTGTATTTAGAACATGCTTCCAAACTTTGTCCTCAGGCAAACTGGTGACACTGACAAGTTATTAACTGTGCTGAATATACAAAAAGGCAGCCAATAGAACTTGTTCCAGTGATGATCTCCAGTGATTACAGTTGGAAGCAAAATTGTTTAACCTCCATTGGTTCATTGGCAAAATATTTATCAGCTGTTTGCAATAACCAGATCATACAAGAGCAGTTTAAAAAACCCAATACTACAGATCTACTCTACTACTTTGTAGAAACAACCCATTACATTTTTTTAAACAGTTTAAATTTTCACACAATTTGAGGGTATATCCATGATAAATGTAAACATTTGATGGTAAATAAGATATGTGTCCTTTGATAGTTTAAAAGATTTAAAATCAGATTTAAAAAGTGTCACAATTAATCAAACGTGCTTGTTGCCTGCCAGAAAATGATATCAGTCATTTTTCCCCTTAGTAAGATTAGTATGAAACCACCTTCAGCGTCGTCTCACCATCACATTCTCCACCCCTGGAGCAAGGAGGAGAGGACTGGACTAAATGATGAAATTATATAATATTCAGTCATGTATAATTCTTAGAATATATACTGTGTGTTCCTATTATGCATTATTTTTTATTATTATTAATTCTTCGTTTTTTGTTGGCCAGACAGTTTGGTTCAACAAATGGGAAATTATAGGTTACTTTTTCTATAACGATTGTTTATGAAAGACAAAATAAATTCACATATATAGAGTGATCAGGAGGCCTCTCTCACACACATTGTGGTAGGTATGGTCGCCTGCTTTGGGTTTTTAATTCCAGAGTCACTTCTTTTAGGCTCACTTTCCAGAAACCTGATTACTTGTTTCTCACGAGATCTGGCAACACGGCTGGTAGTGACGCACAAGCACGCACGAGTGAGTTCAAATCTAAATGTTTACAAAAGAATACAATAGACGATGATCCCACAGTGATTATTGATAGCTATTAGCTATGATTAATGAATGTGCTGTGCTTGTTCAAACCAAATCAAGGAGACAAAACAAAGCTGTTTGAAAAATGCCGTGATCAATGGATTTAGATGGAAGTCTATCACTCCAAACAGACTCACGTTTGTTCAGATCATTTCACATCAAGTATTTATTTTAACAATCAATATGTCACCATTCTAAATTTAATTTTTCAATGAAAAGTTGTAAAACTAATGATTGCTATAGATAATTAGAGGAATTTAGTTTGTTTTTTTTATGTACAACCCGAAAGTAGAAAATTAGGAGTACTTATGCTATATAATTTACATTTTTTTTAGTAACACTATAAATGTATAAAAACTCTGTTTAGTTATGACACTACATTTATTTTTGACACTACATGTATTTTGTGTGTTAAGATGCCATCTGTGAACAAAGTCATGGAACCTTACGACAAACAGATTAAATTAATTTATTATGTAACTGATGGAAGTACAGCATTAATCTAATAGGATTTTATACCCCTCTCGCTCCAATACACACAAATACCATCAATTTATGGCGAAATACTCCAGTGTAAATCCGATAACATTTTGGTTTCTGTACGACTTGTAGAGACTTGTATATTGTTTTCGTTTCCAGTCACTGGAAAACTACATTGATCATCATTCCCTCTGTTCCCTCATCATCTGAAGTCACGCGATAGCGTCATACCGCTGGCTAAACTCTGAATCCTACTACGGTGAAGGTAGGACCAACCCTTCTCTACCTCTGATTGGCTAATAATTGTTGCCTTAGTTGGTTGGGTTGGTTAATTTCAGGGAAAAGGTGTGATGGTTGGTTATAGCTCAGCCAATCAGAGGCAGAGTAGGGCGGATCATGGCGTCACCATAGTAGGATTCTTAAAATTCACGTATATTTCGGTGCCTGTGCATGGGACACTGGTTGTGTTACATTTAACAAATGGCTTGTTCTTGACTGGGCTCGGTTAACAACTCTAGCCTGTGAGTGAGGAATGGCGGACTGAAGTCAGGCGCTGCTGAAACCGTGCTGTTGGTCTGCGCCCAGCGAGTTCACCATGATGTCTGTAAGTTGTGTGTTTGTTGTTACGTTATCATACTTCTACTATACTTTGGAGAGACTTCAATCATTAGATTTACATTGTAAACATATCTACAGTGTGGCGTTGAAAGGAACAGATATGGACTCCGGGTAGTAGACCATAGTAAACCCGGAGGGTCGTCCCAGTGAAAGGTGGTATTAACTTTACCGTCTGTCATAACCTGGTAAATAGGACTTTAGCTGCCACTGGGTCCATTAACTAGGAGTTATGAAATGTGACTGAAAGTACAAGTATGGCCCCAAGTGTTAATACATTAAAACCGGACTAACTCGTTTTGTTTTTAGCTTTAATTTAATTTTCATCTGACGTCTATATATTTTATCACAATATCATTGTGATAAAATGAGTTATTTTTGCTGTGATGAAAAGGACGATTTTGGTGGTGATCTATATCATCTGGATCTAGAATTATTATAAAGGATTAGCCTTGTGGGACAGGGACAAGTACAAGATTTTTGCCATGCTTGGACAAAAATTAAACAACGACATACACATGATACAATCATGTGCACAATGCATAAATTAATAAGACAATTATCTCAAAAGTTTTCATGAGAAAAACAAATATTATTATCTCATTAGTTCAGAGAAAAACACAAACACAATGCTCTGTTTTGTCTGAATTAACGAGATGATTGCCCCCATTTGCAAGATGGGTCACATAGAACTACTGACATGAATGCAACATCTCAAAAAGTTGTCGTGTAAGCTTGGAAAATCCTCTGCATGAACACCAAGTGCCCTAGGGGCCAATACATGGAAAAACACATTCTAGTTTGTAATGGAAACTTCACTCCAGGGAAGCAGCCTCCTTCACCAGGTCAGGAAATATCTGGTTTTCTCACACGGTTTGAAACAATGATTACCCTGCCTGGCCATGATATAGACTGTTGACTCGGGTCAACTGTATTTATCTTTTTCAGTGCTTTTTTTTCAGGCTGCCTGAAATCCGTGATGATAGTGGAAGCGATGAAAATGACCCTGAGTTAATCATTCACTGTTGTGGTGAACCAGTGATGTTAATTCAGTCACACTCAATTCATGGCAACAAAAAATATGATCAGGTGCTCCCACAATAATTTAATTTCATTGTATTGGTCATTATATGTTTATTTTTTATACTATCTTTAATGTATTGACATGCTTACACAGTACAGTGTAAGAAAATCTTAATAATCCAATAGTTGTGGGAGCACCTTCTGATGTGTCTTCAGTAGCATTTGAAATACATCCAGACACATATTAGTATGGATTTGGATGGTATTGTTGGGTTTGGCTGCAGATCCAGTTTCATTTTTACTCATTTCAAATCACTATTCCCACTGCATTTATCATGTCTGGGTCCTAAAAAGTGTCGGTATTGAAAACCCCATCTATTACTGTTGTGGACCTGCCCCTTGTGATTGCAGCGCCCCTTCCATCATTTCCTATGGAGGAGTGTTGTGTCGGTATGATCAAATACTTTAAAAGAACTTTAAAATCTGATTTAATAAAACACAATCTAAATTAGCTTTGAAAATAGGATGTAGATATTTAAAAATGTGTTTCAGTCGTTGAAAATCGTCGATAAATCCTGTGTTTTGTTCCCAGAAAAAAAAAATGACTCAGTTTTAATGGCAAAGGCAGACGTAGAGGTGTGCCCTCCACGGTTGTTTTCTAGCTGTGGGTTGCCATCATCATTTCTAATAATAACATTGTTCTCACCGAGTTAATTGCGGCTTTGGGAACACGGTGAGGCCATTCAAAGGTAGTCTGACGGGCCAAGAAACAGGAGCAGTCAGACAAGAAGACAGGATCGACAATATGTATATGGAGGAGGAAAGTAAAATCACAACCCAAACTACTAAACATCCAATGCAGTTTACAAAACCAACGTCCTCCTACTATGAGTCATTGTCAGATTTAACGGTGCTTTTGGTTTTCCTTCCTTAACTCTGTCTGATCGTCTCACTGTGGTATTTCTGGCCTCGCCAAACTTTGTTGTTCTGATGGCTAGAGCCATGTAAATAAGTAGAATTATCATTTGATGATTTCAGTCATTTGATTTTGACCATTTGATATTTAAAGTGAGATGGAATGCAATAAAGATTCTTTTCAGACTGAGGCACCTGGGACAAAAATGGTAACAAATGGGGGTCAGATTTGTCAGCTTGGGGTCTTTGACACGGAAGATTGAGAATCCTGGCTCTAAACCACAAGGGTCTCTTTAAAGCGTAGTTTTTGATCTGTTTGTGTTTCACATGACCAATACAGAGAAGATACACATTTAAATACACAGTGGGATATTATGGATCAGAACTAACATTTCTATTAACCTATAAAAAAAACATCAGAAAATCTAGACGATTAGAATTGTTAATAGGTATTTGGATGATGGATTAATTCATCAGTGTGCAGCTGGTGAGACTTATTCCACGACTAAGATGGGGAATTAGCTTAGCAAGGACTGGGCAGCAGGCAGCTCTGCACACAAACAGTACGCTCCTCTGTCAGCCACACATCTGCAGCAGCAGGGCAGAACAGAGTGTGCTGTTGTGCGACAATAAGTCCCATAATAATGGGGCAAGATCAGCTGAATTGATTTCCTCGGAATTTTTTCAGGAATCCAAAAAGATACGGTGAACAAAGGGGGCTTTTAGCCTGGAGTTAAAGAGTAAAGAGATAAATCTGCAAACTGATGAACCAGGAGGAAGTACGGAAGAGGATAAGGGCCACATGGAATTTTGTTTTAGAATTCAGACTTTCTAAAGTGAGGGGAAAAAGAATTCTGACTTTATTCTCAGTATTCTGATTTTAATAAGAATTCTGACTTTATTCTCTCAGAATTCTGACCTCATTCTTAGAATTCAAAACATATGTTCACGTGGCCCTAATCCTGTTCTGTAAGTAAGTCATCTCATATCACCAATAATATATTTAGCTTCACTTTGACCAGGAGTCAATCTCTGTATTTCTTGTGATTTTCTTTCCTGTTGTACAGCAAGTCTTTGTTTTTAGAGGTACTTTATATCATTATAAGGTTCAGAGTCTTTTAAAAAAAATGTCTAGATCTGTAATCCAAACCTTTCAGAGGATAGGACTGACTGCAGAGCAGAGCAGTAGCTCTCAGTCTGCCATGATACTGTCTGATCTTGATGGGAGGAGATTCATTGTTTCAGCACCTCGTCTTGCAGTAATTCTGTACAGCAGGTAACCGGTGAGCACCGCACGGCTGTTTAATGGCTTTAATATTTGTATTATTATGTATTTTTCTGTAGATGACTTTCGGAGTGTCGAGCAGTGTGACGCTGCTGTTTGACTTCTGGGATGTGCACGGACCTGCAGGTAAGAGTGAACGAGTCCAATGGCGTCTCCACCTGAGATGAGTTTCAATTTATGAGAAATGGCTCCCAGCCATGCAAACTCATTAGAAACAGTTAATGTAGTTAAAGCATAATTGCTGTCTAGAAGTCTGTTTACAATCCCATCAAACGAAAGTGATCCACTGAAAACTCTGAGGCTTGCTTTGGAAAGATGAGCCTTTCCCTCTGGAGGGTAGCAGCTGTCGACAGCTTGAATTCACATTAGTTCCAGTGGATTCAAACACTGGCCTGGTTTCATAATAAGTACAAATGTCACTGTCCGTCATCTGTGTGTTTACTGTGACTAATATTGAGATTTTGAAACCAATACCGGTATTTCAGGGTTTTAAAAATATTCCTCTTTTAACAATAAATCAATAATGATTCTTAATATGATGCAAACCCATTGCCTTAAATTAAGAAAAGTAAACTTCAGATTTTGAGCGTGCAATATTTAAACCAACTTTATTTTGTGTGTGTGTAAGTTCTTTGCTTCTTGCTCTGCAGTGCTTGTTATTACAATACATCACACTTCTTTATTTTATTTTATCAGCCTCTTGCGTCACCCAGGCGGGACGTCGATAACCGTGTGAAAGACTGAACTCGTGACGCCATGGTGTTGCATAACTAACCATTTTCTATTGAAATAGAACTAATTACTGCTTAACATATTTAAACACAGGTTACTTGGGCTAATGGCCTCAAACGCTTTGTCTCTACGTATGCTGGGAAACTCCACCCACCTGTCCCCAACATACAGTATCTATTAACCCACTGTGCAAAACCACAGTACGTAGTTTGGTTGTTTCAACTGTCATCAAACATTCATTTTCATAATGGCAACAAACATCAGTTACCTAACATTGAACAGGACAGCTGCAGAACAATAGACAAGTACATGTGAATCTATTCTAATGTGTGCTATAAGAAACATTCATGTAACAGATCTGAATGTGAATTAAAGATTTTAGAAGCAGCAAATACCTGAGTAGAGTTTTACAAAACAAAAGCACCATTTATCCAACTTTTCTCACATAACAAAAAGGGCTGTTTCCCATGAAAAGTAGTGGAGGACAAGTAGAGAGTGGTATGAACCGAAAACAGGCTATTCAAGTAAAGTAGCTCTAATTTGCGGGGTACTTCAGTATAAGAGTAATTTACTTACATTGTTACATTGTGGGATGTAACTACGTACTGAAAAACAGTAAAAGTTTGGTTTGTTTAAATGAACCAAACTCAAGTAAACTGAGTTTGACAGTTTTCTTGATGCCAAAGTAACTAAAATAAAATGAGTGTTTTTAACAAGTTGATTAAAAACTGAGTTAGGTCAACTCAGTATTTCTAATTAAATTCAATCTGACATTTTACAGCGTATGAAACCACTTTTTATTTGACTGCCAAAAACACCTCAGTGATTGTGTCACTGTTGTCTTTGACGCAGGTGAAAACTAACAATAGGTTACATCAGAAAACATCTGATCAAAGAATTAGTAAACCAACTTTCTATAACTGATGCGTGATGCGCTGGACACATTTCAGACACTCGTGTTTTTTTGCCAGCCACAACTGTGACACTTTAATTCATGAGCTAATTGTGTTTGTGGTGTTCTTGCGTGTCTCCAGGGATGGTGCTGTCGGTGTTGGTGGTGTTGCTGCTGACGGTCTTCTACGAGCTGCTCAAAGTGTGTAGGGTGTGGTTGGGGTGTAGTTCGACTCTGGCCAAGCCTCAGTCTTCGTATGGCCCCCCTCCGTCCATCCAGAGTTGCAGCGACAGCAACTCTGCACTGGAAAACAGCCTCTCTGAATCCTCGCTGACCCCCATAGAGTCACAACCTCCTGCTCTGAACACAAGAAACAGGTCAGGATCTTTGTGAAATGCTACTCTGTAAATCTCTGTGCGTCTCTTCTTATACTTTATTGCAAAATGTAATAATTGAATACATAAGGTAGCACTAGAAGCTAATCCTCTGCAAGTGATGATAAGCCCCTGTCTGCCATTAAAAAAAATCTCTTGTTAAGTTAAAAAAATCTCTTGTTAAGTTAAAAAAAAAAAACATTTCATGAACTTTGAAATGCCACTTATCGGGATGATTGATGATTTGATGTAACTCATGCGTTCCCACTTTTCCTCCTCAGCTTGTTGCTGCACAGTATCCAGGCAGTCCTCCACATACTGCAGGTGTCTCTGGGCTACATGCTGATGCTGTGCGTCATGTCCTACAACACCTGGATCTTCCTCGGGGTCATCTTGGGCTCACTCCTCGGTTTTTTCATCTCATTCCCCCTCCTGGGTCAGACCTGATGGGACGAAGAGGTCACACAGATGGTGGCTTTTTTTCCCCCTTTCGAGTTGAATGGATGACGTTGTTCTGCATACTAAATGCAAACTGATTTTTGCGTTTTGTTCTTTTGTTCAGTTTGTATTCATGAAGGTTTTAACACTGAGTGTCACAAAAAGGAAATCCTTCACATGCTTAAGAATGAGTTGCACAATACTTGCTGTTGCATGAGACTCCATCAGGATTTGAAAATTCCCATCATTTTGATTTTCTGTCACAGTTTCTGTCTCTGCGGTTTCTGGCCTTTGGATTCAGCTTGAAAACATTTCAGCTGGACACACAGAATTATAACATCTGCCTCTAACAACAGGGACAATAGCTATAAGATTATTAAGGAGGTGGATCTTTTGTGTTAGAGGGACTTCACATTCTCCTTCTGAAGCGTGGTCTTGCTCGTCTTCTTAAACTGTAAAACATGAGTAATTAATGCATGTGAAAATGGATCTTAGTCTCCAATCTCCATCTTTTCTTTTTCTTTATCTTTATTTACTCAAAAAGAAAAAAGATTCAGAAAGGATTTTAAGAAGCATCCCCAGCAGAGGTACAACAGAGCTCAGAGTTAGGAAGTCTTCTGTTGCTTGGAGCAGAACGAGGCTGCCTCTGTAGATTTATTTTGTTTGTTTGTTTGTTTTTCTGTTCAACCTTGACAGACTGTTACTGCCCCTCCACACTTAAAGGTATGCTCCCACTCAACTAACAGCCTATGCGTACAAAATGCATTCCACCTAAAATGCGGCATATTAATTAATAAATATTGTATTATTTGGTCAAGTTTCAATGCATAATTCAAACAAAAACATGCCAAACGAAAGGGAATTCTTTGGGTAGATTTGTTTTGGATTTCCCCTACCTTGCAGCCATATCCCTGCAGCTTCCCGTTTCTTATGCGCAAGCCAGCCGTGCGTGTCCAGATTTCGATTTCAGTAGCTCCCATCGATCCGTCTGCTCTCCAATACTTACCAGTTTTGCTCTCTGTTTCTTTTGTTCAGATACTCGACACCTTTTCCTTGCACTATCTGTTATTTTAGGGCGTCCATGCTTCCGTGTTCTCCATGTTCTGGCAGATTTAAAACTGCTGCGTATGCGCATGGGGGCCTTGCGTGGCCTGGAAATCTGGGGAAGCCCTTGAGGAAGACATACTTGCGTGCCGTTCCCGAATTTCAAAATGGCGCCTTGTTTACTTCGTATTTTTTCGCCCTTCACTAGCTTAAAATTGTAATTGTTCTCTGTATTCTGCTGTGCTACAAATATGAGTAATATCAGGCTGCAGAATAGCATTCGTCCTACTGAATAAAAATACCGTGGTTACTTTAAAAAAATTCTTCACACGCCTTGAGAAGGAAAATACTGAGTGGGTATAGTTTACCTTTAACTGTATGTTGCTAAGCATTTCGAGGTTGAAACAATAGTTGAACTTAAATGCAACACTGCTATAAATGTCATTCAGTATATCTTCTGATAGCATAGGAAAAAGATAAAGTCATGCAGACTAAATGGGATTTTTTTAAATTAACAACCTGCAAACGCACAATGTCTTCTTGTTATAGCTTTTACATGTAGCCTTGCTTTTAATACTATCAAATGCTGATTTTGTATCGTTTCAAACACACATTGATACTTTTGACAACTTAAAAATAGTAAAAAGCGTGAGACTTTTTATCAGTTAGCAAAGAAAAGCTTTAACATTGTCATTAAGACTGTGCTACTGTAACTTTACAGTTGAACCAACAACATATTTAAAGTATTATTGACTACAGATCCTCCATCCTAATGAAACCTAACCACAGACTGGCCCTTGGAGCTGACATTTACAGTCACACCTCATAAGGTCGTCGTATTCAGGAACTGAATCATGGGATTGTAGCTTGTATACTTCTCACTTGTCACCTCGTGTCATACATAATGTCAGGAGACAGACAAACCTGATCATGTGGTTTGCTGGCAATCATTTACAAAACACCTACGAAGAGAAAATATTCTGAGTGCCTCTCTACTGACATTTCAGAAAAAAAATGTTTTCTTTTCTAAATCTGATTCCTCTATTCAAACGCATCTGATCACTTGAGCCGGTTCATCAATGAATGCTTATCATTTTCTGTCACAATGAAAAGGACTTGGTTGACAAAAAATAGAATAAAGTTTATTAAGTTTGTTTATTTTTTTTTAACCTTGTATATTTTTATATATGTCATGAAGACAAAAGCACTAAACATCACAGTTGAGCTGCTCACACCAAACAGACAGGATTTGTAATAAATAAACATGAAACTGTGACAGTCAAAGGCCCTCCAATGGAAGTAAAGTGTCTTCTATGAATCTCAAGGCAGAAAACTCAAAATGAACTTGGAAACAGTCAAAATAGATGATTTCACAACTGGACACTGACTCATGAAGTTGGGAGTAGAGGAAAAGAAGTGCAGCCATTTCTGCATTTCACATTAGACTGTGGCTGATCTGTTGACTAGAGATGGTGCAGAAGTGAAACTACTTTTACCCACTAATTTGTAATGCTAACAGAAGAATGTACTTTATTTTACAGGTTGTGAGGTTTCTGAGTGTTTCTCAGAAAGAAACTGACATGTGACTGCAAATTCATAAGAGGGGTCCTGAAGAGGACTTAAAAAATAATAATAAAGAGTGAGATTTAAATCTTATGTTTGTGCTTTATTTGACTGAAATCTTCATTCTGTCGCTGTGACCTGTCTGACTCTGGTACCTCTGTCTACTCTGTTTCTGCAGTGACATGGAGAAGGGATCCCACCCTTTCCTTTCCAGAGGTCTATCCTTTTATTTCCATATTTGAAACAAGGATAACATTTAGAGTCCTACTGAGTGGATGACAGTTTGTCCACAGCTAAGCATACAATACAAACATACATGTAAAATCATTGTAAATTCCATATACTTGGTACCAAATTAAATAGTTCCAGGAACTTACTGGATAATTACACACTCCTATATTATAATAAAATATTTACACTTTATTGAGCCCTTCGGATTTACCGTGTGTCACGTCATGACTTCCTTACATGAGTGACTCCTACGAGTTGAGAGCCAATGATACAGACTAGTCTTTTACATTTTTTACACACGTAAGACAAATCTTAGGTTTAATAAAAAAAAATGAACTGTCATGTTTGAGTCAATGTACTTATAATGAAGCTGGAAAAATGAATTATTAAAAACATCAGACACAGATATTAAGATTCTCCCTCATAATCCTAAAGAGAGTTTCCTCCTATTACAAGTTCATCAAAATCATTAAAGATGTCAAACATTTACCAAATCACAGTGGAAGTTTAAATCACAGGTTGTATGTGTTGAAACATGGAGGCCATTTGTAAATACAGCAAAGGCTTTTTATAGTAAACAAACTTGATATTTTTGAGAATGACGTTTTTACAAAAATAGATGCAGGTATTTAAAAATCATTACGCAAATCCCCAGTCATCAGACATGTGATTGTAGCGCCCCCTGCTGCACAAGTAGAGGCTGTAATCACTAAGGAGGAATCCTTTAACCTGTTGTACAGTTAAAGACACAATCATCTGTACATATAATCTGACTGTATAAATGAGATACGCTGAGAAAATATAGGCCTTATGTCTGGCTGTGTTTAAATACATTACTGATGGAATAAACAGTCGACATCATTTGAGAACTTAGCTGTAGTTGTTGTTCACTGTTCCTCCCTTATTCTGTCAATTAAAAAAACTGGATTACAACTTAAAAATCCCGTTTCCTTGCGATGCTGACAGCATATGGGAGCCTTACTAATACGAATCAGATGTGTTTAATTCAGTATCATACTCAAAATATGAAGAAACTTGCATTGAGATTCACTAAGCTGCAAAGACAGGAACCAATCACCAAAGAAATTAATTTTTTTTTAAAGTCTAAGGGAGGATGGGAGGACTGGTTTTGGAATGTGCAATAATAATAGCAATAAAGAAAAGTCAACACTGCATTGAACCTTTAAATACAACATATGTTCCACTTCTCTACCATAACCTGTGATGAACTCTCTCTCTCTCTCCAATGTGTTCTCCAGTTTCAGGGTGATATTCACAGAATCGTTCTCCTACACTAAAACCACTTGCACGTCTTCCGGGTCGATAATATTGTCCCCTCCGTTCAGACTGTTTTTGATTGGCTGAGACTCACCTTCATCCAGCTCCTCACCGGTTGGTGACGGGAAGCCACTGTCGCCATGTGAGCTGGAGTCCGCAGCCCCAGGTGGCTTTGGTGATGACTCGTAATCTGACTCCGCCACAGAGACCTCAGTAATCTGTTCACTGTCGTCTTCCTCTACAGCTGTCTCTATTTCCTCCACGTCGCCCTTCATGGCTGTTTCCTCCTGATGCTCATCATCAGCTTCCCTCTTCTTGTTCCCCAGCAGCTGCTGGACAATTGTCTGTGGGGAAGACCTGTCTCGCGCAGGTTTCCTAGGGACGTCCACCATGGTGCTGATGTGTGTTACATCCTCCTGCGTCCCATCCTCCATGGTGATGGTGCCTGAGGCCGGCTGCACCCTCTTGGTGATGTTGCTCTGGCTCTCCTTTGATTTTGGCAGCACCATCTCCACCAATGGATTAATTAGGCCTCTGATTTGATTCACACTGTCAGGGGACTTTAACTCCTCCTCATCCTTCCCTTGGTCGTCCTCTTTGCCTTCAAAGCTCTCTGCGTCCTCTTCAGGGATAAGCTCCACCCCTGGGACCTCCTGGCAAGACTCGTAGGGCAGAGGCACACCATCAAGCTGGATCATGGACACCACCTGCCTGCGTCTTCTCTCAGAACTCCGTCCATTGACGCTGCCACCCTCCAGGGAGCCCTCCAGCTCATTGCCCCCGAATTTAGTAGCCCAGTCCACTGGATCGGTCTCTCCGAGCAGGAACAGGTTGGGATCGCTGTTGTTCAGAACGATGCTGTCCCTGTACAGATTGTGTTTCCTCTGGACAGCTGCCTCCTTCACAGCTAGAAAATGAAAGAAAATATGAAGTAGATCACACACTTTGATCAAACAACTACAACTATTGCCATAGCAACTAAAATGTCTAAATCTCATGTTTCTTTGCCCTCACCCATCATTATGTCCTTGGAGACAGACTGTAGCACCACCTCCTCAAACATGTTTTCCACCAGCAGGAAACGGGAGAAGTCCTCGAAGATGAGCTCTTTGAAGCGAGCCAGCTCCTAGGAATGGGGAACAAAGACAAGGCTCATCAAGAATGAATAGACTGCCTACATATGGATAAAAAATATGCTATGTAATGTTTCATGATCTCTCCTGTAAGCATGCACTGACCAGGGCTGCATGCTAACTGAAGGAGTCAGAAACATTAAATGTCAATCTTTGCGTGCAGATTTTAGAGCTAATATAGAATCGTTGATTCGTATACAGTATACTATATGCCAAGTATTACTTGTGCATGTGTTGCATTGTTAATGTTTTTGTTGCAAACACTTTTTTTGTGTTAAAAACTTAAAGCAGTATTTCACTGCATTTTTCAGCCTACTGCAGAAATCACAGAGACGTAGGCCTACTGTATATCACTCAAACAGTCCTGAAAACAAGGGTTTGAAATTGGAGACAAGATTGTTGCAAATGAGGGTGAAGTAAGCCATTCACATTTTATTTTATTTTACTGTTTAATGCTCTAATTTTCTCCCACCTTGTATATTTTTTGTTGTTCTCAGTTGCTTTACATTCTCTTGTGAGTTTGGCACCTGTCGATGAGTCCATGGGTCCTGTAAGCCATTCTTAATTTCTTTCCTCTCTAAAGGGAGTTGCTACAAATGACTATAGTTTCTGCATCTATACATGAATCTTAACGATGTGGCTGAAATTCAGTACAGCCTCATTTTAAATAGGTGGAAAGACTCACAATAATGTAATGACATATGGTATGCTGTAATGCATGCAGTTTAAACAGAGCATAAAATGATCACGAGACTGTGTTGGGTTCTACTCACTGGTGAGCATGATGGCGAGAGCTGTTGCAGCATGTATGGCATGATGATCTGCAGCAGAGCCTCTCTGAAGAACTTCTTGCGCACCGTGCTGCTGTCATAATCATATTTCTGACAGGGGACGACCAGAAACACATGCAGAGCTCAACGGCATATAGTAAATAGCTTCTGCGATCGTTGCACAAATCATATTTATCCAGACCATCCAGATCTTCTAACATCTCATTCTAGTATTATTCTATATTCCGTACTGTGCTGTACCTAAAATAATGCAAACAATCAATAAAGTTACTGTCTACCTGACCTTATCCTTTCTTTTTCCTCATCATCAGAGTGTGCTTCTTCTCTGCTTTTAATTTTCCTCTCTTACCTTGAGAACCCGGTCCTGGCATCGCTGGATGTTCTTGCACATGTCATCTTGTCCTTGGGCCTCTAAAGACTGGTGGAGCAGCTGCTCAAATGTGTACACTGCATTGTCCATTTGCTGTTGGAATAATAAGAGTCATACACTTTTTGTCCAGCAGGTGGGAGTAGAGACTTCTGGAGTGTGTTGTCTAACCAGGAACTAGTCTTTTAAGGCATCCTGACATTCCTTTAGTTCAAGACTCTCTCTATTATATCAGATGACATCACTGTAGCACCTTACCTCCCTCATGAGGATCTGAGCCCTGCTGACAAACACGGAGGGATTGGCGACTCCGAACCTCTGCTGCAGTCCCTCCAGATTCAGCTGCTCCACCTTCTCATAGCAGCTCTGCATCTTCACCGGGTGGAAGGCAAGCATGGACAGCCTGTCCATGTGCTTGAGGGAAACCAGATAGAGGAGGGTAAGATGATTGAGGTGGTACAAGCATCACAAAAGGAGAAATAACTGAGAAAAAGGTTGGGTTGATGGTTCAGGATCGGCCACCAAGGCCGACTGAGGACACTCCCTGACTTCTAATTAAAGACTAGCACTAGTGTGGCCAAGGCTGTAATAAACGCACAATGTCTTCTCATGTGTTTTACGATACCCAAACAGGAGACAATACACACATCATAACTCCATTCTTTACCTACAGTATTAATTGGAGTAAATGTGTGCAGGAAAAGTCAGGATAAGCCGGATAAGTCAGTGTAATTATTCTGTTATGTAGGGAGGACTGTGTGTGTTTAGAGTCTGTCATCATGTAGTGAGGACACAACAAGGTGGAAGTCTTCCCCCTAGTGGCCAAAAACTAATGATTGCAGCTTTAAGGTGCTCAACAAAACAATTTGAACAGTAAAAATATCCTCCTCTAATGTTTTCCATCCATAATATCTTGGTTATCAAACAACTCATGCAGATACCAGATTTGCATTAATTTGTGTGCAAAAGGCTTGCAACTCACTTCTCCCAGTTTTTCTTTGCCTCCTCCATTAAGCGAGTTCTTGCTGACTTCCACCAGCTCCTTGAAGAAAATGTCCCTGACCTCGAAGAAACCTCGGCTGGTGGGCTCCATCAAGGCCTCCAGGATGGAGCTGATGTAGGGCTGGACGTTAGTCTGCAGGAGTTGCTCCACCTTGGGGAACACCAGAGCTGCGCGTCCGCAGACACACGTGGAGAAAGGAAGTAAAAAAAAAAATAAAGATTGATGTTCAGTTGTTGCAGCTTGCAAACATGAAGAAAAATAAAGGCATGGCAAATATGTATTTACAGTGTGCAGTGTTTTGTTCAAGAGCAGGTTGAAATGGTTGTATGTGTGCGATGACATTTATTAATGCGCTTGAGCTGTTTCTATGGAAGCCTGCAGCTTTCCAAGACACAATCATTGTTGGAAAGGGGCCTGTGTTATGATGGCTGAGTTCACAATCCTCACATGTCTGCATTATCCTCATGTAACATGAACCTGCATTGCAGGTGACTCTTCGGTTCAAGCCTTATCTCTGAGACAAAGTCAGAAATGGCCCATACTGTGCAGGCGATGGAATGCAGTTCAGCCACTTGAGCTCGATGAGAAGCTGTACACATCAAAAAAAAAAAAAAAAAATGAAGAGCCTGTGCCAAGGTAAATTATGAATAGGAAGTTGACAGGCTCATTTCTCTAAGGGTGAATGCTCTGGTGCTGTACAAGCCAGCTATTAAAATAAATAAATAAACAGAACGAGTGAAAAGAACCAGTGTCAAAATAGGAGGTGGAAAATGTCAGATATGGTGGGAAGTTTAGCTAGAGAGGAAAGGCCCTGCTGGTGACAGTGTGGTGTTATCCAGTGACCAGGAATCACAGCTACATCTCAATGAGGCTAACAAAGAAGCAAGAGGTTGGCAAGATCAGGTTACAAACTACAGTGAGCACCAAGTGCCCCAAGTCATTCTGTATAGCATGTTGGACATGTTTAAGTATGTAGGTAGACTGAGGTAAAATGTATTACTATACCATTAACAGTAGCTCTATAGCTCATGCTGTTGGTTGGTCAGACAAGCTGGTCCACAAAAATTTCCCCAACCCATGGCGGCCAGTTTTGTCACCCTAGGAGGCTGAAATTCAGCATGTAGGTCAAGTATGTGTTGTCTTCATGGCAGCTGGGTATGATATTCATTCATTCATCCATTTTCTGTAACCACTTATCCTGGGTAGGGTTGCGGGGGGGGGCTGGAGCCTATCCCAGCTGACTTTGGGTGGGAGGCGGGGTTCACCCTGGACAAGTCATTAGTTCATCACAGGGACACGTAGAAAGACAAACAACCATTCACACTCACATTCACACCTACGATCAATTTAGAGTCACCAATTCACCTATATTGAATGTTTTTGGTGGTTGGAGGAAGCCGGAGACCCCGGAGAGAACCCACACAGACACGGGGAGAACACAGAAAAGTCCCAGGTCCTCAGGTGGATCTGAACCCAGGACCTTCTTGCATCTTGTACCCACATGCTACTAGTCTGCAGTATCCCGTCCCTGTGTAGTTCTTTGGAGCTTATGACAACAAAGTTGGCTGAAAGAGATCTAACATGAATCTGTTCATCAGAAAAAAACAACTACAGCCAAAAAATGCAGCCGAGCAAGGCAAGAGAACAGAGGCGGCTACACAACTGCTACAAAGTATTCTGAACATTGTGTTGGTGTTTGATGCATCCAGAGGATGCAGATTGTTTTGCAGATTGTTTTCCTGTCTGGTGGCCGTGCTTTACAGAGTATGTGTGTTGCGTTCAGTCATTGTTGGGCTTGAGCGATCATAAAAAGGCTTGCAACTTCTAAAAAAAATCACATAACATGACCACATTTTGTAGAAAGACTCACACAGAGACCTACACATACACACATACTGTATGCATACAACATTTAGCCCCTCCCCCTTTTGCAACTCTTTGTTGTGCACTCTTTTAAGAGGCATCATGAACTCACAGAATTATTATTATTTTGTTTTGAATGCATAAACACCTGATGCACACACATCGTCACAGATATTGCAAATTCACACTTATTTACTTATACCTTACATTTTCCCTTCATAACTATTGTTCATAATTTACTCCCTAGGTTGCGTTTTGTTCAACCACTTTTTAGTCCCTATACGTCTCTCACTCATTACAGCTATCTATAACTGTGATATTCACAATGAGTTTTCGCCACAATAGGCAGATTAATTTTCCAAACGTCATGAAGAAAAGACTGCTGTGTGAAGACCTTTGGTCACCTCGTATCTTGCTGCTGACATGTTCTTTAGACGTGATGATCTGGTCCATGTCGGTTCGCAGTCTGGCATCCAGAGGAACTTTCTTGATCTCACAGGCTCCAACCAGAGCTTTATAGTGACCGGTGGTCTGAGACAACACCTGCCTGTACACCGCATCAGAGATCTAGAAGAGAGCATTGTTTGGTTTGGATTTGTTTGAGTCTCTCCAGTGTTTGCACAGCATGTCTGTCGTGCAATGTGCAATTAAGTTTGAACTCACCAACATCCAGTTCCTCTGCCTCTGCTGCATCTTTCCCCTCAGACGAGGACCAATCACGTTTCTCAGCTCCGGGTGGAGGGTCTCCATCACCATATTAGCCAGAATCTGTACACACATGTTACATTATTCATATATTTTATGTGTTTTAATAATTAGTGAATTTATTATCTGTAAATAAATAAAACAAGGAAAGAAATCAAAGCAATCCTGCCAAGATTTCCTTGCATAAAGTTATAAAAAATGTGAAGAGACTGTATTGGATTCATTTTTCCTTAGTGGTCAGTTCATGTTGTGAGGTGCAATGTCAGTCCCACCTTCTGACCAGTTATGGTATGTTATACTTACTATGGCAATGTGCTATATGTTAGGGATTTTCACACTAGAGGTGTCGTCAGACTCAACCAATAACTCCACCCAAAGATCAACCATAAGAAAGTACAGCCTCTCTTTACTGTCCCTGGGTTATAAGGACACAGTGGGGTGACTGATACGATACACAGCTCGATACAGAGAGGCAGGAAAACTGGTTTTATTGGAACTGCCCTCCTCACAACTGACACACACACACACAAACACACATTTGAAGCTCAGCACCTTCTTGAGGTTTTAACTAAGCTAAACTAAATATTTGGTGAAGCATGTTGCCGGTTAGTGAACCGCTGTGACAAAAACCTTATATTTTTCCTCAGGTTTATTATAGCTATATATATATATATATATAGTTAATCTAAATCTTGTTTGTGTGGATGAACTAATTTAAATACTGTCTTATCTGTACAGCTGTTGCATTGATGGTTGTGAGTTTCATTACATTGTTCATTCTTTTTATATCTCATACTTTTTTATATATATATATATATAACACTAATAATGATACCAATGTGATTCCATATTCTACAGATAGGTTTTTATGGTCAACAAATCACATCATGAGGGTCAACCTATCATGGGATTATTGCTTTTAGGTGCAATGTGTCATGGTCATGTATCTAGGTTGTCATTTCCTGTTTTATTTTGTAAGTTTAGTTCTCCATGTCATGTCTTATGCTTCTCACTTCCTGTCTCATTGTCTTGTGATCTGTTTTACCCTTATGGTTCCTCTGTCTGTGTTTTAGTCTTCTATGTTTATGGTTCCAGTTGCTCCTTTTCCCTGTGTTTGTTTGCTCTGTCTTGTTAGTTTATTAGTTTATCCTCCTCATGTTTTCCCCTTTAAGAGTTTCCCCTCTCTGCATTTTCCCTCCTCTGTGATTGTCCGAGTGTTTCCACCTGTCTCTGTTTCTCTCCTCCTCTCTGTGCCTCCTGTGTGTCATTGTCTGGTTACTCTGTGTATTTAAGTCTGTTTGGTTCTGTTCTCCGTGTCAGTTCGTCCTTTATTCCCTCCTAGCTCCGTGATTCCCTGTGTCGCTCCGTGATTCCCTCCTAGCCCTGTGATTCCTTCCTAGTTCTGTTTGCCCTTCCTTGCCCTGCTGTTTGCCCTGTTTACCCTGCCGTGCTCTGCCTTGCACTGTTTTGTCCAGTTTTACTCCAGTAAGTTTTGTCCTTGGTTTTTGTAATTTTGCATTTTGAATTTGCTTTAGATTTTCTGTTGCCTCCTGTGTTTTTGCCTTTTGCCTTTGTTGTGGAATTTTTCCTTTTATCTAATTAAATCCCTGCACTGACTCTCTGCTCCTGTGTCGTCTGCGCTTGGGTCCTATCTTTGAACTGCACCATAACACAATGACACAATGGGGACAGGTTTTGTCTAGTTTGTTTCATTATTTTGCTCGTTTTAAAAGCTCTGCTGTTATTCTGATGTAACTATTTTTTGATACTTCTACCATGTGCTGTCATACAGTATAATACCAGAAGGGCTGTCATGATATCAATATCTTTCTCCAACCTTCTATTGATCTCTCTTCAGAGTCTTTTAGTACACCTTTCAGAAACAGTGACTGCTGTGTTTTTAACATGCCCATGTAGCTGTGTAAATACTGTATTGTATGAACTAGCTAGAGAAAACTTGGATACAGACAGGAAACGTGGAGAAAAGAGTGACTGAAGAAAAAGTGACTGCCACAAACACACAGAGCAGCTATTAGGCAGCAGAGGATTGAAAGGGACTCATTCAGAGGGCAGACCCCCATCGGCTGACTGTGTGCGTCCTTGTGAAAGCTGGTATGTTTAAGGGTGGGGTTTTGTTGCTGACTGTCTCTTTGAAGGTCTTGTATTGGTGCATTCTTGTCCTGTAGTGTGAGGAAAGGGTGTGTGTTCATAATGAGTGTTTTCCTGAGCTCTTTTCATTGAGAAAAAGCTTTTCATTTCCAATTCATGTCATCCATCATTGTGGCGTCTCAGTGGTTGAACTATGGACCCTGAACTAAACCTAAGACTGATACTCACAGGAACTGTTTAGAAATCGTTCCTGAAAATCTCTCTTTACTGTCACCTTCTGCAAACATGTTGTTTCAGGCACAATATCCTCAGTGTCAATCCACCTTCGAGGACTTAGGCCACCAAGATGGTTCCGTCTAAGCCCTGCAGGCAGGACTGGAGCTCACAAAAAGAGGCTGCTCCTCATCAACGTGGGATGACTAACATTTCAAAATATATCATCTGGAAGTTGGCATCAACAACCAGCAATGTCTACATATTGTGCAAGTGAGAAACGACACATTTCATGACATTTCATTTCACAAAGCAGAGATCCAAGTAAGTTATGACTAATTATATATGAGCGAGAGAGAATAAGATGGAGAAAAAGTTCTTGTCTTTAATAAAGGGTTAAGTGTTTTGCTGCTTTTCAGCAATAAATATTATTTAGTTAAAAGAATTAAGTCTATTTAACAAAGATCGTCCCGTTACTGTGGATGGGGAAGGAAGAGAAAGGGCAGCAGCATCAGAACCTTAGAGAGCAGGGTGGTGACATAATGCATTAAGTTGGTGGATTGGTTTGGGTTTGGATGTTAATTAGCACATATTTTTGCAGTGGGCGGTGCTGATTGGCTCTCATAACTAGTCGGGTCGGGATGGACATGGTTGGATTTTCCTTATTTTATATTTATTTCAAATCTATAAAGGTGGTATCGATCTAGCAATGCACGCTTTTAGGCACAGCTGTGTTCTGTTAATGTGAGACACTGACCTGTGGGGGTTGTCCGCACATCATATCCCAGGTCCCGTAGTGTCCCTTCGCTTGTCTGTTACGTCTCACAGCATCAGTGAAGGCTGGCGTCTGAACAGTGAATTCCTCTGACAGACCTGTTGTTGGCGGGAAAGAGCAGAGCAGATGCTTGTCAACATGAGCTGAGTTAGCTGAAACGATCTAAATAGCAAGAAGCTACTCGCAGGATGCTTTTTTTCTGCATTGAATGATTTCTATTTGAAGTAAGGTCTCAGCGTACTTTGCAATGACTAAATGGATGTTTACTTTGTATGGAATAAACTAAGGTGTTTCATTGTCTTTATCAACCGCTTCCATAACTGTTTCCATGAGTCAACTCTGTCAGATGGTCTGAAAGTATAATTTTGGCCAGCGCTAGATTCAGCAACAGTGTAGGACGATCACACACAGCTGTGTCATACCTCAAAAGAGGAAGGAGGACAGATTTCATGTGGTTGCTATGGTTACTGCCCCTCCCTGCTGACAAGACAATAGAGGCAGGTCACAAAGGACTCAGCAACATGCATGCGCTTTTAGGAAGTTGTTTCGTATCATGTGGTTGTGTTTATGGGATGAAAATAGCTGCCTCTTTCCCTTTGGCAAGGCCGCAGCACCGAGGAAAGGTTGAGTGATGAAAGATATACATCCCTCACAAAAGAGTATAAACAGGTGCATGGAATAAAACATCTCTTTATATATATATTTATATATATATATCTATATAATTAGTGGGTTGTCCTTCGAAGCAGGCGCCGCCCACCTTGAGCCGAGGTCTGCTCCAGGGTTTCTACCTGTTAAAAGTTTTTCCTCACCGCTGTCACCAAGTGTTTGCTCATGGGGGAATTGTTGGTTTAAGAGTATGAATTAGGCGTCTTTTGGAAGGTACCTTTTGTTGTGATATGGCACGATATAAATAAAGATTGACATGACTTGAATTGACTTTACAGTTTTGTCTGAAGTTATGGCCAAAGACCCATCGCTCTGGTAAAAGTAGGTATTCCACAATGCTAAAATAAAGCATGCAACAGTTTATTTGGCTGTTCTTCCTTGTGTGGTGCCAACACACAAGAGACAAGAATGAAACTTTCCCTTGCTACATAATGGTTGGTTTACCCAACATGCCTGAGTGATGATCTGTTTATTGTTTGTGAAGTCTGTTGTGCACAAGCATCAATGTGCATGTGTGTGCCTTTATGCTTAAGTGTCTATCAAGTTGTTTTGTCTGTGGCTGTAAGTCAGACGAGGCTAACAAAGACAGGAAATGACCAAGGAGTGAGGACGGGGAGAAGCAGAGCCAAACAGGAAGCGTCTCTGCTCGTAGTTCACCAAGGTTTCATGTGAATTCACTGGATACTAAAGTTAGAGACACCACAGTGCAGGATTGAGCCAATACTGGGCCATCAGTGAGCATCTATGGCTCTAGTTTTTGCAGTTTGTTCTGCACTGTTGTCACTAGTTGGCCCTAGTAAGTGGCTTTTTGGCTGATTGAGTACGTTGAGTGGACGTTGGAGTCCGTCAGTGAGAGAAATCCCTCTGATTGGTTGTTCAGCTTAAAGCATATCAATGCACAAGAGCAGAAATGGAAGTGAACAAAGCAAGCAAACAAGAGGGCAAGCACAGATGGCTCTTCTCATTTTTTAATCGATCACTCAAACACTGTATAACACGCATGACATAAGTGGTGAATGAGAGTCATGAAAATGGTAGACGAAACGCTGCTTTATCATAAAATCACATTCTCTGCAGTCCTAGCTCTATTATGGTTTAGACCACAGAATGCAGACTACCACCACCTGCTGGTCTGGAGAGTTATCTCCTCTCACAAAGGCCCAGAATGTGCTAGTTAGCGGGTGGATGTGGTGTGTTCAAGTGCAACTTGAACCTATCACAGTTGATGTGAGGTGACACAAGGGTAGGTCTTTGTCACCGCTAGCTCTTTCATGTCGGGTTTGGTGGGTCTGAAGCTTGAGAGGTCAAATTCAGTGAAAAGTGTCTGAGGGACACAGCATCAGACTGGCTTATGGTCAGGGGTGCACATAACATTTTTGGTCTGGTTCTCAAAGGAGCACCTGTAGATGTCACTTGATGCTCACCTTTTGCACTGCATGAAGCAGACATGTTTCAGGTCACTGTCATCCCTTGTAGCCACTTGAATTTGAATGGCAGGTAATAGCCTCCTAATTCCAACAGTCTCTTGCCTCCATGCAGATCATCTAAGATTGTGAAACTTCCCTTGTTTAACAAAGGCAATGCTTTTCTCACCACATATCTTTAACTATTCTGTTCTTTTTGCACCTCTTTTCTGTAAATAAAAGCTCAGTAACTTTACAATGGAGCGAGTAAATGTCTCACAGTACGGAACTACTGTATGCGATCAACTGACTTAGCACAGTTTACAAGGATGTGGGCGGTAAACAGAATATCCACAAGGGAATCCCAGATTGTCACCATCTCACACAATTTGGGAACTACCCCGTGGTAAATTCCAACACTGACTACAGCTCCGTCTGTGCAGACCGGAGCCAGCATTGTCTTCCTCTCATCCCATAAACCACATGCATCGAAGTCCATGTCCTGTGCCATTCGATTCCCCCCTAAATTAATTAATTTATCACTTAAGACACAGACACAATGTACATAACGGTGGTACGGACTTCTTGTTCTAATACATGCTATGCCAGACAGTTGAAGACCCACTATAAATAATCTGCAGCCACAACACCTTATAAATTGTTATTGACCAAACACTTATTTTGTTGAACATTTATTATGTTCCACATGACATTTCTACTTACTTCAACTTATAACAACAAACCTTCATCAGAAGGCTTTAGAAACACAGTGTGCTGGGTTTTTTTTATCACCAGCTGATAAACAATCAACATCATACCTGCCACTTTGGTCACTTTTGATCAGGCTGGCTGCTCTTTTAACAAACAGCACATTGGCATGGTGAAGTCAAGCGTAGCCAATCCAAAATTTGGCAGAGGGGTAAGATACTATGTGGAACTGAGGTAGGAAGAGGAATTAGCAAGCAACACTTCCCTACTTTTGATGAGCAAACTTGACTTAAACATGCCCATGTGAAAGCCCAAATATTTTCTTAATGTGACGGTAACTATCAAAATCACTCCTATTATACACATTGGATCAGAGGTTTTCAAAGTCTTACATATTGCCAATAGAAAAAGTTGAATTTTTGACCATATTCCAGGCCTGTAAACCACTACCCATTCTGCATGTCTCCGAACCAAGCTAGATCAAGGGACAGATTACAGTTTCTGTGTAATATATGTGTGTGTGTGCTGTGTATAAATAGAACATGTGGCAGCACTTACCACGGTCTCTTTATTTGAGGAATTTCCCTCCCTGCCTTAGCCACCACAGTCTGTTTGGTGGGATTTTAGCAGGAGCCGTGGGTGAATTCCCAGGCCTTCGCATTTTCAAATGTGTGTATATTTTTCTGAGAAAAATATATTTGACATTTCTGAAAACCATTAGCATTTGGATGTCAAATACAGTCTGACGAGACAGAGGCCTTCACAATGTTGCAAATTTTACACACTTCTGTCTAACCCTCACACTGCTGCTGCTTCCATAGACATGCATGAGTAGGATTCCCCATATGGTGCAGCCTTATGGGGCTAGTCAAGCCCGACGTACAATAAACACTCACTGAAATGTACCATCAGCAGTAGACATGATGAGCACATGGATGGATAAATGTGAGAGACTTCTGGATGGCCTGTATTGATGTATTTGGTATATTAATGCATATACTGTATATTGTCTGGTAACTACACCATACCTTACATAAATGACATTTTTACCAGATAACCATGCAGAGTGATCTGCAACCATCGAGACATGGTTGTTTTGATAGTTCCAATTGCAGATCTCATCCTGCTGATTGGGTTTACTGTGAGCTCTGATCCGAGCAGAGGGCTGGTGACTGGTTTTAAAGGCTGTGGGGGTGGAGAGCTGGCTGTGATTGATGGTTCTCTAGCGGTCCAGCTGCAGCTTGCAGCAGTCTTTGACTACTAATGTGAAGCATCAACCTAGGTGCTGCAGCCGGCTGAAAGGGCTGAATTTAATCAATATTTTTGTTATCTGATTACTCAATTAAGCATTGGAATAAGGAGTAGAATACTCGATTACTTAAAATACTTGTTAGCTGCAGCCTTAGTAGAAACATGGCCCTGCAGCATGGTGGAAACCATGGAAGAAAACCAGCTCCCTCTTGAGATGTTAAGGACTCAATCTGAGACAAAAAATAATAATTCTTAGGTTAATATATGGAAACATAAGATTGAATATTATTGTATATTTCTATTATATCCTAAATCCATCTGTTTTCTATGACCACTTGTCCTTTGCAGGGTCACAGGGGCTGGAGCCTATCCCAGTCGACATTGCGTGACAGGCAGGGTGAACTCTGGACATCCATTCATCACAGGTCCGATACATAGAGAGACAAACAACCATTCTCGCTTCACAGTCACACCTGTGGACAATTTAAAGTCATCATGTCACCTATGTTTCATGTTTTTGGACTGTAGAAGGAAACACCCAAAGGGACCCCATGCAGACACAGGGAGAACATGCAAACTAATGTTTATTTCGTTAACGAAAAACTATGATTAACTAGAAAACACTCGCAGAGCCCAGACCTCCGCCAATGCAGCTCAGTTTCCCCATGTTGCCATTTCACTCCAAAGCAAAACTACAGTCATTTTGTTGTAGACAGCCCCATCTTGTGGAGTCTTGTAATCATTACATTACAACGGTACATGTGGTTTAACCAATAAACTATTAAAAAATTCCTGGATCCAGATGGTGATCCGGATCACCACCAAAATCTAACCGATTGTCTCTTGGGCCACTTCCAAACTCTCCAGAAAATTTCATCAAAATCCGTCAGTAACTTTTTGTGTTATCTTGTTAACAAACTAACCAACCAACCAACCAACGTGCCGGCAAAACCATAACCTCCTTGGCGGAGGTAATAACAATGACGACAACATTCCCATTTGAACAATAACATCGACGATAACATTCCCATTTGAGCAATAACAACGACGGCAGCATTCCCATTTGAACAATCACAACGACATCAGCATTCCCATTTGAACGATAACAACGACATCAACATTCCCATTTGAACAATAACAACGACGACAACATTCCCATTTGAACAATAACAATGACAACAATATTCCCGTTTGAACAATAACATCGATGACAACATTCCCATCTGAACAATAACGATGACGATAACATTTCCATTAGAACAATAAGAACGACAACATTCCCATTTGAACAATAACGACGACAATATTCCCTTTTGAACAATAAGAACAGCAACATTCCTGTTCGAACAATAACGACAACAACATTCCCATTTGAATAACAACAAGAACAACATTTCCATTTGAACAACAACATTGCCATTTGAATAATATCAACTAAAGCCTATTTAGTAAAGCAATTTGAATTACCTTGTTGTTATAAAGTGCTATACAAATAAACTTGCCTAAAATGCTCAGACCTTTAGTTGAATAAAAATGAATATATAAATATAAATAATTATTAAAATTTAAAGAAATTGATAAATATGATATAATTAGGACATTTGACTAAAACTTGATTTAAAAAAACAGCTGACAGAATTAACACTAGTGCAAACCCCAAACAGTGAAGTTAAATGTAGAGGCACAGGGACCTGTTAACTAGTCTGCAGAAAAAGATCAAGCATCCAGAGCAGTCACATCTAAATTTCATTCTAATTAATTTTGCTACCTGAACTGCTGTTTTCTTATGGTGTAAACAAAGGTAAGCAGTTCTTACCCAACCTGTCTGCTATGAAGGTCCATTGTTCAACTTTAATGTGCCATAATTTCTACTGTACACATACTAGTGGTTTCTTATTGCAACAGGTGTAGGATGTGAATCTACTGAGAGACTGGCTTTTTGTCTTCTATGGCTTAACTCTGTGGTGCAAATGTTCAGACTGGCACATTGACCAATCAGGTGGGCTGCAGCTTTGTGTTGTGCAGAATAGTGTGATGAGGTCAACCGTTAACTGAGCTGATTAACTGGGTGCTTTGCAAATCATCCTGTTAAGGCAATGCAAAGCAGCAGCTTATCGTTTTATCGCAGAGCTATTGAGGATAAAACAGCAGGAGCTTTGGTGGATTCAAATAAGTCTTCAGTTTGTCAGTGTCGACATTCAACTTGTGGATTTACCTATCAAGGACAGCTGAATAGTGTCAGTGCTGAGCTGAGGGACTGCTTTGCATGAAGCCTCTGAGCTACATGGGTACAGCAGAATTATCTCTGATGCTTTCAACACTTCAACATCCAGACAGAATCACTAATAAAATGAAAAAAGGATCATTCCAAAATTGCTAAATCTATCCTGTCAGAAATGGCAGCATTTACGTGAGTTTAAACGTGTGTTGAGTAAAAAAAAGTGCAGCAAGGGCACGGGTCAGGCTGTAAATCAATTTATCACTCCCAGGAAAAGTATTTTACAGGTCCTGGTTCTCCTCAACAGATTGACATGACAGAGGTGAGACCGGGCAGGTCAACACAGGCCAAAAACATAAATGCCAATCCACGCTGACACCAGCCATGGTGACCGTAAAACACGCAACACGCTCAATGGCTTACTACAGAAACCTGGAGCCCTGCCTCACAGCTGGAATGTACGGCAGGGATCTGGTGTTGACTGAGCAGGCCTGAACAGGTAGTGTTGGGAGGAAAGGGGGGAGCTTGACTGGATACAGACACTGGCTGACTTTACTTTACAGTCAAAAACATTTGCACTCAAGCAGGTGTTCATCACTCGAGGTGTTCATTGGCTGGTTTTGACCAAAATGAACTGATGAAATGCATGTTTTCAGTCTCCTCTAACTTTCGGGCTTGCACTGGATGTTTTCAAACCAGTTCTGATGACAAGACAGCGGCTAGCATTGTCAGAAGAACATACTGGATTCCTGCACCACAGCTTGTTGGCATAATAGATAAATGCTAAACAAGGTGGAGCACCTTTGTCTGCCTGGTGATGAGTTGACATGAGTGTGGTTTCATTCTATGCATGGTATGAAGTTTATTGTAATGTTCATGATACAGTCCACATGTCGAAGTATCCTTGAGCAAGATACTGAACCCCAGTTTGCTCCCAGGGCACCATAAGGGCAGCCCACTGCTCCTCAGGGATGGGTCAAATGCAGAGGACGAATTTCGCTAGCTGATTCTTCTTCTTCTTCTTCTTTAACCTACATTTAGACAAACTACAGTGCACACATGCTTACATCTTTCTGCAGAGATTTCATGCATTAATGATTACACTGATGCACAGCAGCACAATTTCCAGTAATTAAGCCATACAGTATGGTAGCTTTCATCGGAGGAAAGCTGTTGCAGCCTAAAACTAAAACAACACAAACACACTTATAATTAAGTGTGCACACCCACATGCACATATCACCACATGCATGTGTATGGGCCCGCTTGAAATGTAGGGTCAGCAAGATAAAGTGTTGTCTTTGCCAGGGAAATCGTCCATGCACTAAATAAAGCTTGCATTTCTCAGTCAGTATCAAGTTAGTGTTTAGTATTTATTACCTCTGCCAAGGAGGAAATGCATTTGCCAGCGTTGGACCAGGATTACTCGAAAAGTTAAGAACAGATTTTGATCACATTTTTTGGAGAGGCAGGGTGTGGCCCAAGGAACATTTCAGTGGTGATCCAGATCAAGATCTGGATCCAGGATTATTTACCATTGGGGACAGGAGCTAATTTGTAGGAGGTTTGAGCTCTTTATTCAACCTGCCTTTGTAGTCACATTTACTGCAGCAGCCGTTTGGTTATCGCTGAATCTCTCTATTTCCTAAGGTGGCTGCTCATTCACTCTGCCGGACGTCTTGGTAAAGCACGCTGAAGTGAGATGACACATAGCCACAAAAATGTCACTTGATTATTATCCTCAAACAAACCATTTCGCAAATGAACTCTCTGCATTGTACCGCAGAATTAAAATGTGAACACACCTTCCAGTTCAAACCTGGTGTATAATTTGCAGCAGCATACCATTTGGTAGAAATGTTTGGAACCAGGCAAGCCTCTGCCCTCTATCTCAACACGACACGAGTCATGAAAGCACAAAATGAATAGAACAGACAACAGTGTCCTCAACATTATGCCACCAATTTACAGGTAAAAGCCAGTAGTCAAATCATGGCGGCAAACATATAGGAGGCTGTAAAAAATACCTGTACAATAAAAAGTACATTGCTCAAGCTTTCGATGATGTAATAAGATTGACCTTTAGGCATTTTTTTTTTACATAGTTTGTTCATTCTGGGGAGTTGATGCTTCTTCAATTTTAAACTTTTTTTTTTTCTTCAAACATCCCATGAGATCACTACATTACTACAGCTACGGAAGTAGAGACTACTTTCATGATGTTAAAATATACAATACTTTAAAAATGTTTCACAATAAATTGTACTCCGACTAATTATCATTTTCAACAATGATTTATTAGTTGTTTTGTTTTGTTTTTTGTTGGTAAAATTGCTCATCACAATTTCTCTGAACCCCTTGTGACATTGTGATAGGCTTGTTTTGTCAGTCTGACATTTCAAAACCCAAAGTTATTAAAGCTGGAATGATTTAAAACACAGAAATGCAGCTAATCCAGAGAATAGTTAAGATTTTATTTTGATAAATTGCTTAAGTAATTGCAAAAGATTGATTAATTAATGAGTGGACAAATGGTTACAGAACCAGAATGGATTGTACTGCTGCAGGCTTCTCACTAAATATGATCAAAAATAAAATAAAAGCCTCTCTCAAATATAAGCCTAGTTCTCTCTGCATAAACAAAGTCTCAACATACTTATCGGGTGATGTTTTTTGTCTGTCTACACATAGAATATTTAGCATTTAGATTTGATGCAATAACAACATGCCACACTGTAACCAAGACCAATGAAACAAATACCCGTCATTCCTGCAGCGTGTCATATTGACATATCAACCAGCTCACTCAAGGTGGTATATGAAACACACACACCCTTGTCTGAGGTGCCAACAATGAAAACAGAAATGCAGAGAGAGGGAAAAGAAAAGAGAGAGAGAAAAAAAACATCTGCTGTTGAAATGTTGTGCATATACTCTAAAATCTGTAGAACAATATTGATTCATCATCCCTAATTCTCATCATAGTTTCAAATAAATAATCAGGATCCCGTTAAGTTCGCCCATCTGGTAGTATCACTGTGTGCTTGTGTGTGTTGTTACCGTTGTTACAGTGTCTGACACAGTCCTGCAGCACAGCGTGCCACTTCTTCTGCTCCTTCTCTGTCATCACACAGAAGTAGTGGTGGCGGGCGTATGGGTGCCACAGGATGAGGGGGTACTGGGTCACACACTTGATAAACGGATTACTGCCCACTTTGGCCTTGATACCTACAAGTCGCATAACAAGGAGAATGACAAACGACATGATTTAGGAAGAGCTTCACAGACGAGGAAAATAAAAAATGATCTAAAGATAAGGAGGCAGTGGAGATGAAATATGTAAAATAAATAAGAATTATACACACAAACTCCTTCTACCATTAATTAGAAGTTAATAAATAATAATATTTAAAATTGAATTCACTTTCTCTGTCTGTCCTTGTCCTACCTGGCAGGCTGGTGTTAATTAGCTCCACATATTCCTCCATTGAGGTCAGTGCCTTGTACCCAGCACAGTTGATGGTCACTTTTGGGTGGAGGCCCCGTTCATGTGCCTATTAGAACGAACAATGTTTGAACACAAGTACTGAAATCACAAAATCAGACAGCTGTTTGGTCGTGTCAGAAGTGCACTCACTGTTCTGCTCTCATAGAGGCTGATAGTGTAGCTGTTTGGCACAGACACAAAACGATTCCTCCACTTCCGACTCTCCTCCAGATACTGAAACAGACTCCCTGAGAAGATGGAGTGGCCCGAGAGAGGGTCCTAAAAAAATCACAGAGATGCACTAAAACAACATGTTTTATGTACTGTTGTTTGTGGTACAGAGCACAATAGGTGCATACATTTTGTGTTAAAATTCTGGTTTCATTACTCTCACAACTTAAAGATTGTTTCAGTCAAATCTCCCTTAACTAAGAGATTGAGATTTTTAACTATGCAAGAGATTGTGATTTTTAGTACATATAAGGACACACATTATATTTTAAGATTTCCTGCTTTAGATCAGAGAGGAAGGAAAGGACGAAGGAGACAGAAGGAAATAGCAGAGCCTAAATATGAAGAGTTGCTTGTGTTAGAAAACAGATTTAGGAACGGAGAAAGAAAGTAACGATGCTTTAAAATTATCATTAAAAATAACACAGTCTGACTATTTTTGGCCTTTCTTGATTCTCTCCAAAAAACAACCAAATTGTTTACCCTAACCCCAGTTTAACAGTTTTTCCACTGAGATTTAATGTAATGTAAATAAATAAATGGGGAAAAAA
Organism: Chaunax sp. Z400; assembly: GCA_037577475.1. Lineage (NCBI taxonomy): Eukaryota > Metazoa > Chordata > Actinopteri > Lophiiformes > Chaunacidae > Chaunax > Chaunax sp. Z400. The sequence continues at coordinate 5,066,324 of CM075199.1, forward strand.
GGTTTGAAATAGGGCTGAATAATATGCCATGTCAGTTCAATGCCAATTGCACAGTGCAGTCGTCTCATTGCAGCACATGCAATGCCAGGTGAGGCAAATTAAACCAAACACATCATGTTACAACTTTTTTTTCATGCTTAATACAAAAGGAAAACTTGCAAGGTCTCATTTTCCATGACCAATATGCAATAAAAATGAATTAAACCTGTTCTATCCCACAACATTGAACATAGGTATCAAAATGTCAGATTTTTACTTTATAATACAGCCCTAGTTGAAAATGAACAATGTGCTGATAATTGATCTTTGTACAGATAGTAACCAAAATGACAACTATAGACTTGGTGGTGCAAATGGTTTATTTGTAATCTAAATTTCAGATAGATTTTTTACACTATCGCATGTTATTGTGTACTTGTACAGTTCAACATAAAGGCCGTTAACGTTTCTTGTGTGTTTACTATGTGTGTGTTTGTTCACATGTGCTTAATTTTCAGTCAGAAGGACACACATGCAGCTGGCCTCCACATAGTGAAGAGAGTAGAGGAACTGCAATAATAGAATTCCAAACAGTGTCTCTGTTCATGTGTGTGATGTGCTCCACTTCCCCCTCAGTGATTGAGAGAGATGTGGACAAAAGTGGGACCCACAGTAAATTCAGTAAACAAAAAGATGAATACCATACAGAGTGGTAAAGCAGAGAGCCTGCCTGTTGGGTTATGTCCTGATATATCCTGCAGAACCCATTAATGAGGTGTGTATGAGCTCATGTAACATCAAGCTCTGTTTGACTCCCTAAATCGACATTTAGTATATGTTATTAACAAATCATGCAGCTACAAACAACTGTGTGAAGTTGTTCATCTTATGGATACAAGAAACATCTTGCAAAGAAGACAGAAATGCGGATTCAGGTGTAAAGCTGAGCAGCAAATGTTGAGCATTAGAACCCATTTTATTTATCACAGGATTTGCAAATAAAATCAGATATTTAAAACTAAAATTCTTGTAGGACAGGATGTTTAATCCCTAACGGCAGGATGTATAGGCATAGATGTTGAGTCTTAGTTCCCAAATCCTCTCTGTAATTATAACACAGTACTCCTCGAGCTGAGTGGTTGTATCTGGAAACATGACATCATCAAAAGAAGTCACATGGGTCGAGAAATACAAGCGATTGGAAGATAACACAGGTTAGCTACACTTTATTAAAAATTGAAAGTGAGCACATCTGAAATGTTGGTCTGTGGTTAAAGATCTGGATAAAGTTTTAGAGTTTTTTTTTAATTTTTTGCAGTGATGTTGCTGTTTTGCTTCTAGATGTAAACAATTGCTTTGGAGATTACAATGTTATAAAAGATCAATCAGTCAATCAATCAATCGGTCAATCAAAATGTCTTGTATTGAGTAGGATTGAGCCTCTCTTTGATAACTGATACACTTGCCTTTCTGTGAAGCAGCTGCGACTGCGTTCCTCCTCCTCCTTCGATCTCAAAGCGGACGCTGTTGAAGAGAGCGACTGCGTACTGCTGCTGGTACACATCACTGAACTCCTTCATCACGTCTCTGGTCCGAGCTTCAGGAGGACACACAGGCAGAAACACAAGATCAGGAAACACCTATCGGCTAGTTAAAACACGGTCAAAGAACAGTTCACATGATAAAAATGAAAAGTGAGTCATTATCTACTCCCCTCATGCCGATAGAGTCTCAGGTGAACTGATATATTTCTGAGGCCTCACGGCAAAACAGTGTTGCAGCATCTTCCTGGACAACTGAAGAAGATGGGGACTTGTTTCAAAATGTAAAAAATAACCAAAAATAAACATAGATTGACTCCATGCAGCTCATGTTCTGTAGTCCAAGTCTCCAGGTGGCCTGAAATCCCAAGAAAATTATTTAAAAAGTGATTATTTACACTCTCTTTAAGCTGAAATCTTTAGGCCCCAAGCTAAAAGCATTAGCACACACCCTATCTGAGGAAAGTGCATGACATAAAATGCACATACTTTAGCACACACTTTAGCAAAGCCCTCTCTGTTCTGCATGATGCAGGTAAACATTGAGGTATGTGCACTGACCTCATCTAACAGTTGATATACATGCATGAGCTCACGCATAGTCTTCAGTCCAGGTGTACGCTAATGCTTTTAACTGAGAGGCTACAGTGAAGATTTCAGCTTAAAAAAGGGTTTAAATAAAATATTGTTAAATCTATTTAAGATCTAAGTGCTTATGGAGACTTGGATTACGCTGTATGAGCTATACAATCATTTTTTGTTTTTCTACGTTTAAAACAAGTTTCCATCTTCTTCAGTTGTTTAGGAGAATGCTGCTAAATTGTTTTACAGAGAATCTCCAGAAACATTCAATGGATTAAGAAATTTCACCTGACTTTCTTTTAGCATATGCTTGAGTAGATAATGTAATAATGTTAATAATGATGTAAATTCACTTCACATCATGGCTGTTTGGTACAGCTCTGTTTGGTAAAACGCTGTTACACAGTTCAAATATAACTGCAGTCAAACATTTTTGCAGTCATTTCTCTCTTGGCAAATTAATTTTCGTTCCTGAAATGTTATTTGAGATGCACTTACATCATCAAACCTGACCAAATGTTTTTATGGCTGCATTTTTCAATTAGTTAAATTTCCACTGGTTTTGGTTATTGTATACATTTTTCCAGCCACATTTAGCCTGAGCCTCAAAATCAAATATCTTTGGGTAATGATGGACTGATGGTCAGACAAAGAAGTTTAAACAGATCACCTTAGGAATTGAGATGAATATTTCTCACTACTTTAAACATATCGCAGACTAAATGGATAAAGAAAATGACTGTTAGCTGTAGCCCTAAAGTATGAAGTATCCATGTGGGCATCATTTAAGTGGAATCAATAGCTTCCCTTATTGCAAAGATCATTTCCACAGCGTGACTCAACATTTCTTTTCCACAGCTGTCTGCAAGCAGCATCCTAGGAAGAGTCTAAGAACCTGCTGGACGGAACATGAGCTTTAATACGTTACAGCCGACCAGCGTGTTTGGCTCGGTCAGCAGCAGACCGTGTTGACTATGATCTGTTTATGGAAGGAAGAACACAGGAAGGAGGGAGCCGGCCTGCGGTGGGAGAGCAGGAAGGAAAGAGCTGACAGGCCAGGGCAGACAGGGAGAGAATGTGGGGGAGACGGGGGGACAGGGACACACAGGTTTATTAAAAACTCTGTGTCAGACCAGGAGAGGATGGGTGGGCAGCTGGGAAGAAACATAAAGGAAAATTGTTCGACAGCTAAAACAAAGACTGTTCTTAAATGGGATGTTTAGTAGAGTTAGTTGTCAAACCTTTATACTTTTTTTTTGGTACTGACTGACCTGTGTCAGAGTATTGTAAACTAACTGTGAAGGTCTAGTCAAATTCTAAATCAGGTTAGACAAAATGTATTCTTTGATTGAATAGTTCCTGATTTAAATGACATTTTTAGGACTAACAGCTACTTAAACGTAGGGTTGGTGATTTATTTTGGAAGCACTTTAATTATAGTAGCAGAAAATCTCTTAACATCCCCATAAATATCAATAAATTAAATGCTCTGACTGAGATTAGCCTGAAAGGAGGGGTTGGGTTGTTTTCATTGGCTGATACCCTCAGGATCAGGAAGTTGCTCTTGCTGGTTACCAACTCCAGCTTTAGGCAAGAATCTTTAGGATTCTGCATCATTATTTTTAACTTCCTAAATGCTTTCTTTTCAATATGGATCAAATGAAAGACAAAATATGTATATACATCGACATATTGTCTTGTGTGCACAAGGTAAAAATATAACCAATCAGCACTTGGGAGGCTCCATGTTTCAGGCTTAATCATTTTGTTATGTTTCTAACTGTGGATATCTAATAGGACTCTTTCCAGTTGAAGTTTCCACAGGTTCTGGCTAAAGAGGCTCCCAGTCCAAATGTGCAGAGGCTGCTACTTTCCACTGGTTGCCTTGCTTTGCCAAAGTCAGCAGACTGGATAACGTACATGGGCTGCCTTTTTGGCTCTTAGAAATTGGGATTTGGAAAGAAAGACCACATCGTAAATCTTATGCCTCCATCCGCACACTTGATATTTCCTGATACATTCTTGACAAAGAACCATAAGAAATTGACAGTGCCTACTGGCCTGACTATTGTCTGAAATCACTGAGCCTATGACCCCACTGTTATGCCAACCTTCCATTGTCAGTTCCATGTTCTGAATATACAAATAGATCATTTATATACTTTTATATTAAAACAGGGGAGAGGTTATTATGTTGACAACAGGTGTAAAAACAACAGTTCTTAAATGGTAACTAATGAATTATACAGTTTCTGAGTGAGATGAAACACATTTAAATGTAAGCTTTTTTTAGCCATAGAAAGGTTCAGATTATTATACTGATACCTCTCAACATTATTTAAAGGATTATTTTAAGGATGACCTTTTTGAGCCTTTATGTTTGACCAAAACTGACACTATCGCTCTAGTCAAGGCCATGAGACTGAAACATCCTGGTTCATCATTCCACTGTTCAAACAATCAGCAACTCTGCTTTGTCAAAATAAAGCCTTAATTCACCGCATTAAAAGCTGAAACTTTCCAATGTAGTTACAAACTATATCAATCATTGGATAGATAAAGCAAGGATCATATTTACTTATTCTCATGACTGATTCAAAAGTGACGTATGACCCAAATTCTTTGGTGACCCACCAAATGCCTCACAACCAGATGCCAACGTCACCATGGCTCTGAAGAAAAAGTCAGTCATCCTCTGAGAACCAGACAGAATGTCATGACAATCCATCCAGCACTGGATGAGACATTTCAGTCTGGACGGAAACGGTGCGCCGAGCAACTGGGTCTACCCTGAGGTCTCCTCCCAGCAGGACATACACTGAAAACCTTTTAATTTAAAAATAAATGAATAAATAAACCACATTCCAGTTCTCCCTCGCTCACGAACAAGACAGAGAGACAAGCCTAAACTTCTTTTGGGCATGGACCCAATCCACAGGGAGAGGTCCACCATTTTCCAGCAGAGAGTTATGATTTGAAGCTGCTGACTCTCATGTCAGCCGCTTTACATTCGACTGCAAACCAATCCAGCATGTGCTAAAGACCACAGACTGATGAAGCAAACAGAGCTACATCATCTGCAGAGAAGCAAATCTGAGAGCCCTGAACCAAGTACTTTCTTCCCCAAGTTACTACTAAGTTACTACTTACTAAGAACTGGTGATGAAGGACCCTGGTGGAGCCCAACATGCACTGGAAACATGTTTGAATTCCTGCAGAGGAAATGGACACAGCTCTCACTCCACAAGTCAAAAATCACATATCGACTGGACAAACAAACTCCCATGACCCGCCTTTGAGGACAAAATGTGCTTCGCTCCTCCAGGACCTGAGGGTCGACATTCAGGCAAATCTTTGACGGCATGCAAATGTCTAAGAAAAACATGTTAAATGCTACCAAAAAAAAGAATTATTTCTATCCTTGTAAAATGACGAGTTTAAATTGGTAGTAGATGATAATTTATCTTATGCATGATGAGAGAAAACACTAAGAACATGTTTCAGCTTATCAGGAAGAAACAAACCCTCAATGAGTTCAAACTATAGATATAAGTCAGCACAAAGGGATGGACTTCAGATCTTTCTGGGGTTCAATAAAGTACACTCTCACGGCACATCTTGCAAACTGGGTCTCAGCTACACAAACTGCACAACATCTGAAAGGAAAACTGACATCAGTTTTTAGACAGACTAGCATCACATCCAAACATCTTTGACGGGTGTTAAATAATCTCCTCAAACATTATTATTATGCACAACTGAAAGATGGTGTGTTGACATAAACTGGTGGCCTCATTCACTCCTGCTTTCCTTCTTATTTAAACGTCCCAATCTGGTTTAGTGAGACACATCATAGGAAGATCTTCCATCATGGCTGATGTTACCATCATAAGCCTGCAGTAGAACAAACACATACCCCCTCATCTCCCTGAGGCTTATAAACAACCATGAATGGATAGACATCAACTGTGCCAGGTGGATGATTTGCATTTGTACCGTGTTTGTGTGCGTCTGTGTGCATATTTTGCGTCTGTGTTGTGTGGGCTTAAAAGGGAGGAGATCATTTTGTGAGACTGTGCTTGTGCAGCAAGGATGAAGAAATCACCATGTTGGGAGGTGCACACTTCAAACAAAACTCCCAGTGCAGAAATTCTTAGTAGTCTTCACACATACACACATGTACACACTCATTTACACACACTTTAGAGGACAATACTTTGACTTACATTAACTTTCTATAGACTTACCCTCACCTTAAGCTTTAACCTCAAATTTATCGATTCACATTACGGGGACTTGTGTTTTGCCCCAAAGATTTCCGCCCCACAATGTGACTGTGTAAAGAGATTTATGTCCCCATGAGTAATACATGTAGACACACACACACACACACACACACACACACACACACACACACACACACACACACACACACACACACACACACACACAGGAGATGATTTCCAGAAATCAAATCAAGTTTAAGCCATAAATTGTAGTTAAATTTAGGATAAAACCATGAAAACGAAAATATGTGTTGTGTGTTTGGATAAGCCTATTAGTGCATGTGCGCTTAATGTTTGTATGCTTCAACCACCTCCGGGGATAGTTGAGGTCACGAGTCTCTGGCACCCTGTCATATTTTGGGGGTCGGGGGGGTGAACATTTTGGGAATCCCCGGTTTAAAACAATACAATACCTGCATTTCATAGAATTGAACGTGCAGAAGCTCTACCAAAAACAAAAAGCAGATCTCCAATCAGCTTGATATTAATATTATTACAAATTTGTTAGTGTAATGAGTGACTTTCACTGAACCGGCACTTTAATTCTTTAAATCGTGGTATCAAAAGAGGTTTTGACTATTGTTTTTGTTTTTTTTACTACTATTCTATCAAAGCTTTAAATTCTGTTATACTTTAAAGGACATGTTATTTGTCATGTGTTCATGCTGTCATTCAAGCACAGAGGAGAGTGAAAGACCTACAGAGATGTGGGTAGAGATGATGGGTGGGTGAGAGCCAGACTGCAGCTTCACCTATTAATCCTGTGACATGTTTCCACCTGCTTTACTTCTGTGGCTTCAGGCCTTATCGTCTCCCCTCCCTCCTCCTATATCTCTTCATGTGATTCATGAATGTTTGCACTATTTTAGGTCAAACTTGGAACAATGGTGGCTCTGTAGAGGATGCACAAGAAGCTCTTACATGTCTTTTACAGCTTCTTTTCAGCTCATTGTGAATCTGACATATTCCTTGATTTTGTAGAGTTCTATAATTACATTATCAAATTATTGTATAACATAACTTCAATTATATTTGCTGATTTCTATACGCCTACTGAGGTGATGCCAGACTAAAAGCTGTTTGTTTTTTTACTATAAGCTCAGGTGCTGAGCCCAAACTGATTGAACAAAAACAAACTATGCTGAGACATGCTTTTCTGTCATTTCTGGATTTGTTGCTTCATTCATTCATTCATTCATTCATTCAAACCTTTATTTAAACAAGGAAGGGCCACTGAAAGCAAGCTATTTTTGAGCCACCCTGACAAAACACGTGCACAACGTACAAATACCGGCTGTAATACAATAAATACAAGAAAACACACACATTAACACTGCACTGCGCTCCTTCTCTCCTCTCCTCATCTGCTCTCTGAAGTGAAGATGATGTGTCAAGGCTAATGGGTGTTTTTCCTGATGAATGCATGATTCCATCCAGAACGTTTGGAAGAATAACTTCAAAGGTACGACAGCTTCCACTCCTGGGTGGGGAACACTTTAAGCTTAAGCTAAATGACAGGGGAGAGACGGTTAACAGGAATGAGCTGCTGAGAGATAACTTTGTTTAAAGCCGTGGCAATCCACATCCCAGGGTGATGTCACTAACAATCTGAAACTCCAAGATGGCGGCTTCGAACAGTGTCATTCTCCTTCTGTTTAAAACTATCTCTGCAGGAGCATCAAAATCAAAGAAACCTGGACCTCAAGAAGATCATCTTTGGTTTCCAGAAGTCGTTTCCTCCTGCCTGCCAACATAAGTAAATGCAGTTACATTCCTAAGGTGCATCCTTATGGAGGATCCATATATGTGACTCTTTTCCCTTTTTCTGAGTTGTTCTCAGACCTTGGATGAATTGAAAGCATCTACAGAGTCCTAAAACTGTTTCAGCTTCTGCACTGATGGTTCCTCCTCCTCCTCCTCCTGCTCCCATGCTTTGTTGAAATAATCACACAGACCTGCACAATTCACAGCTGGAGCAATCTGAGACCTAAAGAGCTGTCTGTCCCAAACTTCTCCAAACACACTCCCCTTAGGGGGAACCTACTTATTATCTCAGAGAAATAGGCCTGTGGCAGACATGGGATTCAGGGGAACTCTTCGAGGGAAGCAGCAATGCACCGAATGAGAAGCTTTGTCTCAGAATGGAACAAGGGAAGGGGACACTTGCACTTTTTTTCTTTTTTTTTTAAACCTGGATTTCTGCATGCATCACGGTTCAATTTAATGTAATTCTACACCAAACACAAAACACACATAGGAATGAGTTTTCAGGTTTCAGAAAAGACGAGAAGCTCACTAAATGATGATCAACAAATAAACTTTTTTAAATTATATTTTTAAAATTCTGTAATAGCAGTGTAAGGATGTTGCCACTAGATTAAGTAAAGACTCAGTTAAGTTGCTCCAAACTTATTCTAAAGGAGCTTCAGTCTTTGGACAACTGTCTCATTGGCCCGTCAGCTGCAGCTTAGAGTCGCTCCTCTCTTACCTGTGATCATCTCCCGCCTGCTCTCATCCAGGTGAGAGGAAACAACGTCCCCCATGATCACTGAGAGCTTCACAAACCCTGTAAGGATCCGTAGAGATTGTACTCAGCGTGAAAACAGGTGTTGGTTTATTTCCAGGAGTCTCAAATATCCGAGCGCGTCTCCAAAGCCCAGAGGAGGAGGACTGGGGCGAGGTAACAGCTCCCCGCCTGTATGGAGCAGGAGGAGGTGAACACTGGTCGCGTTCAGTGGTAGACACACCCTGTGGGAGTCATCACTGGTCCGACGTGTTCAGTCGGCCCTGTGTAGGGTGTGGCCAGAAACGGGAGCTTAATAGCGTAATAACATATTTATTTATGTGTTATGCTCTAAAACCTCCATATGCTGTGGATAATGATCACTCCTATGCAATGTGGCTTATTATAAAATAGTACATTATTATTCATATTAAGGATTGAAATATTTGAAATCTCATCTTTAAGCCCCATAAAGGGTTGAATACTTTTTGAGTTAGTGCTCAGAGTGAAAAAGTTTTCCATGATGCTCATTAGTTTGCGTTCTCCTCCAGAAAGACGAACAGATGCTGCCCCCTAGTGGACACTTTGTTCCTCAGCAGGTTGATGTCAACACTGGCTGTATCCACTTGCAGAGAACCTCACCTGCTGCAGAGAACCTCACCTGCATCCCTCATCACAGAGAACCTCACCTGCATCCCTCATCACAGAGAACATCACCTGCATCCCTCATCACAGAGAACCTCACCTGCATCCCTCATCACAGAGAACCTCACCTGCATCCCTCATCACAGAGAACCTCACCTGCTGCAGAGAACCTCACCTGCATCCCTCATCACAGAGAACCTCACCTGCATCCCTCATCACAGAGAACCTGTGGTAAAAGCCAACGAGTCTCTACATCTATAACCTATTACATACTAGACAGACCCAATGTATGTAAAATAATCCAACCTTTAATGGAGAAAACATTTACATTAGAATACTCTCCTAACCATATTCCCAATTCTTCCTAACCATATTCCCACTAGGAGTGTATTATTTATTTGTATCCTTCATTCCCACTTTAAGAAAATCAATAAATGTCCACAGTTACTTCATACAGAACATTTTACAGTGTTATCAAAGACTGTGAGTTTATTGTTTTCATGAATTTCCTTTGTCAAGAAAAAAAAATGCAGTATTAACTTCAACATTTCAAATGTGATGCTTTTCAGGTTTTTCTTTTTAATATGCTGGAAGCTAAATGATCAAAATAAAGTCTATGTTGGCTTTGTTTATTTTTTTCAGTGTCAATAAGCAACTTGTCGACATCACAATGGGTTCTGTAAACTTTTACTGTTTTGTTTTTATGGGTGATGTGATTTTTCATTGACCCTGATCATCTCCAACCATTAAATTAATATCACAATTTAACCAAACACAGGCAATTTAAGCTACATTAAACTATGCTTATAACAATGTCGGTTAAAGATCTGGGTTGGTTTTTTTTCCATCTCTTATACATTCTTGAAACCGAAGTTAAACTCTGCACTACATGCACACAATAACTAGAAAGCATGTTTTTTTTAGAGTAGGCTCAAACATTACACAGCTGATGGTGTCTGATTTTTACAGGGGTTTTAAGATCCAGTAAAAGGCTGCGGTAGGAAGTCGGTGATGAGCTTATAAGGCGTCCGACACCGCCAATGAAAGGGTGATGCGGAAGGATACGCAGTGACGTTTCCAACTGGAGGCTCCTCCGCAGCGATGCAAGGTGAACAGGGAGAGGGGGAGAGAGAGTGAGGAAGCAGAGAGGGTGAGCACTCCGTCCAACACTCAGCAGCATCATGGCACCCATCGGATTGAAGGCGGTGGTCGGCGAAAGTAAGATTATTTCCCTGTTATTCCTATGTAAATATGGTGGAGATGCGGCGCGGCGCTGTGCGCGCAAGTACGGCTGTGTGTGCGTGTGTGTGTGTGTGTGTGTGTGTGTTTTGGCAGGATGCGGATGTCAGCTAATGCATCTGGATGATGATGAGGATGAGGATGAGGCTGAGGATGAAGGTGGTGCTGTTGGTGTTCGATTGTATCCTATTGTAAGCCAGGTAGTGAGCTGTACATAACCCGCAGAAGCTCAGTCTCATCCCGCTCCTGCGGTGCTGATGCGCAGTTGTATTTTGACCTGCAAATGGCTTTAACAAGCGGCGATTAGCGCACTTATAGTAGGCTGAGCGCCTGGAGGTAAATGTAGCCCACATACGCCCTTTGAGCCCCAAATCAGCGTTTATTTCAGGGTCTGTCTGCGCTGCGTTGGAGTTGCAAAAATAATGCGGTCTTGGCTGATTACTGCTCGTTATGATGCCTCTCGCGCTTTTGTTGGAATTATAGCCAATAATCTAATGTAATGCAATTTGTTGCGAAGAGACAGGAGAGGAACTCCCTGATTTGAGCAGTGCCTCACCCCTCTGATGGAGATATTCGGTTGCGTAAAAAAAAAAAAAACCCGGAGCGCTCCAACGATGAGTCAAGCCGCTCCGCTACTCATTAATGGCGGATTGTATCCGAGATGGGATAACTGACTGGAAAGGCCGCTACGTAAGAAAGTCCGCATTATTTCTTCACAAGCTGCCAGCAGTGACCATCATCATCATCATCATGCCCTTTGCTGGCGGTGCGCCATCGATCAAACCCAGTCTGTTTCTCATTAGGACGCGGTTATATATCTGTATACTATAGAATCTATTTGACCATTTAGACTCTTACTTCGGCTGATGCTCCATCAGTGTCGACATGGAGGCGTAGCTTTATTCTCTGCAGGGTCAAATGGGTACAAAGTGTAGAGGAGGTGGTCGTGATAAGTGTCAGACGGGCCTGGACAGCAAAGCAAAGACGCACACAGAACTGCATGTTGCTTTAATTCTGACGTCACGTGCCCTGGACGTGCTGCATTTGCTTCCTTTCATGTGTTCAGCTCATTGATTCAGCTTCAGATTTGAACACAGAAGTCCTGCTCTGCAATCATGTCTCACCCTCATGGTAGCAGGATCTCTCTCTGCAAATTGTCGGCCGCCAACCCCCCCCCTCCATTACACGCACGCGCGCACAAATACACACACGCACACCAAGCTCCTCAGTCACACACAGCGTGTTTTTTTTTTTTTGCAATGATATAGTATAGAGGAAAGGTTTGTTGCTCTGGCTGGGAATCAGGCCTCCCATGTGGAGCAAGAGTTGCGCCTGAACTGATGATACAGAAATATAATTATATGCAATAAATAAAATGAAATATTTTTGTTATTAGCAGTATATAAAATGTGCAGGGCTCGGGGATATGACAGAAAGAATTATGATATCACATCATGCTTAAAAATAGGCTCTGTTTCCATTAATTATATACGTCACAATATTTAAAATGAAGACATATTCAAATGCATAGAATTTATGTTAAATGAACTGTGTTCCTAAAAACTCAATCGAGTCATTTCATTGGTTTTAATTAGTTGACTTGGAATGACTGATTTATCCATTGAATTGTCCTGATCCATAACATTATATGATCATATTGTCATAATAGGATTCCACTGATAATACTTTTTGCACAGCTCTGCTGTTATAATTTTATAACAGGTGATTGTTGGTGTTTAGTGTGAGCCTGGACCTTGTTGCTCTGCATCACTGGTAGATTTTTCTGTGGTATAGCAGCATTTTTTTTTTATTTGAGCTACACACCTACACCATTACACAATGCAGCTTCACATGCCAGATACTCTTGTCTGTCCTGTATTATTTAATTATTTAGGCCTTGTGACTGGTAAATATACAACCCAGTATGTAAAAATAAAGGCAGGAACACGGGGGCTCTCAGAATTAACTGAGCAATGTAAACACTCATGCAATGACTCCCAGTAGGTCAAGGCAGGGAAGCAGCAGGCAACACCTGCACTCTGTTTGGCTGAGGTGAAGCTGAGATGGGATTGTGGAGGTGGTGGAGGAGGCAAAAAGGAGGCAAAAAGGGAGGGCGACACCACCATGGGTCCTCTCTGCAGCAGTGGATGTAGCAGCCAGGATGAAGGAGGGGGATGGGCAGCAAGCAGAGCGTCACCCTCCCCTTTCTCGACTGAATGTGAGCATCAGTCCCAGAGAGCAACAGAGGGAATATAAAACTGAATTATCTCAGCAGCCAGCAATAAACCTGAGCCTGTAGATTTTTAAATCAAAATGTTGCTGCCGCTCAGGTTGATGAAGCTGAGGGAGCATCTCTTTGTAAATTATAACCCAGTGGTTAGGGAACATTTGACAGTGTGCAGGACTGTTGAACTGTCTCCTTATGTTGTCCAGGGGTTCATTAGATTCTTTAAAGATGCGCCTTGGAAGCCTAAATGTTACTATGCATTCTGCATAATTACAACATCGACTGATCCAGCCGGTGACCTTTGTTTGCATGTCCTGCCCCCTCCTCTCTCCTCTTGTTTCCTGTCTGCCTCCTCACTCTCAGTATGTCCAATAAGCTGAAAATACCCCTTAAAATCTAAATGTTATTCTGCTCTTGCCTCGTGTTTCTCAGAAACTGTAGATAAAGTAGCTAAATGGGAATTTCTGTTTTGGCTAATTGAGTAAAATATACATATCTCATAAATCAAGATACGTCACATTTATACAAAAGATCCAGGATGGGATTAATCTGACAACAGACTGATTAATTGTCTTCACAGTCATGGGATTATCTAGGTCTATTTTCTTACATTAATTATCTCAATACTTCTTATTTCTATTCAGGGTCATGAGGTTCATCTGACACCCTCTGGTCGTTGGCCAGCTGCTTATTGATCATACATTTTCTCCTTGTGTCATTTTGATCATGTTATACATCACCTGCAACAATACAAGGGTTCTGCATCGTTGCTGTTCTTTTGTGAAGAATTAAATGTGTGAATGTGATCGAACCGGAAAAAAAGACAAATACAGGTAGATGTTTGTCATTATTCTATATTATTACTATTCACCGTTATGGAATACTTACTAATCTTCATAGTGCACTATTTTGGCAGGAGGATACAATCAATTTCTACTGTTCTACTGTTGTAATAATGACATGAAGCAAAGCAAATCTTATATACTGAAAGATTAGTTGTGAGTAATACATTAATTTGCTTTCTTGCAGAGGATGAAAGAAGTAAATTTGACTGTTGCATCTTTGCGTTAACTAAGAAGCTGTAGTCGTGATGTGCTTATAGACTGGAAGCAGGAGGAAACAGCTGACCTGGCTCTGTTCAGTTACTTTACAAACAAACTCCAACATATAACTCCCTGCAAAAACAGTCAGCTGTTACCATGTCATGTCACTTTATGTACAGGATAAAAAAAATGTCACATTCAAGTGTTGATTACTGAATTTTAGAGGTGTTGTTGTCATTTATCTTCATTTTTGGGAAGAGCGTTCTTGGCTGCTTTACGCTAAGCTAAATGAGCCACATTCTCTTGATGCACTGATGTTGATGAAAGGACACAAATAAGCACATTTCCCAAAATGTTGAACTATTCCTTTAACTATATTGCTTCTATCGTTCACTTTTTCTCTGAAGTATCTGCAAGAGGGCCGACGTTCACTCCTCCCTGTGTGGGTTTTTCTAGAAGAGAAGGAAGGAGAAAGTTGACACAAACAGAGAAGGGCACATGCATACATTTAGAGTGCACACACACACACACACACACACACACACACACACACACACACACACTAAAAGCTTTCCGCTGGCCTTGGAAGCATCACTGAACCATGAGCATCACACACTCGTCTGGGTTCGGTGTCTGACGCAGTGCCTGCTGCCCCTTGGTGCCTCAGTAAAACACATACACACACACACACACAACAAGGCAGAAGTTGCACACACACACACACACACACACACACACACACACATGATCCATCCATGGAGAAATGCCATGTTGCCGTGGTTACAAAGCATGAAGTGCTGGCTGACATAGAGGTTTCTCACGCAGGCTAACGCTGTCTTATAATCTTTATGAATACTCCTCCTCTCTCACTGAGGAGGAGTGCCGTGTCAGAGCTGGCAGACGTCCTCCTCCTCCCACTCTTCTCAAAAGCACGTGATCGCTGTCTCCGTCCTCCCTGTGCATAAATACACACAGACACAACACATTTAATGCAGTGTTGTAGAAATGTTATCATATAGAGCAACGGTGCAGTGTGAAAGCCACGCACCGTCAAGATGCTCTCATCCTCCAGCGACAAAAAACATAAAAAGGAAACACACATTGAGGCAAGAGAGAAAGAGGAAGGATGGCATGACATGATGGTGATATGTTATTTTAACATCATTTTGTGTCGTACATAGCTGGTAGTAGACTGCAGAGCACTGAGAGCTGCAGCCAGGTCGTTACAGCCTGCAGCACCACAGTGGATCACTTACTCCCCTGAAGTCTTTTTATATATAGGCTACCATTTGCAGCACGTTGGCTTTCTGTGAGTTCTTTACCAGCTTCACTGAAACCCTTCTCTGTCTGTGTTTTTCAGCAATCCAAATAAAAACGAACCAAAGTAAATATTATGAACGAATGAATTCAATATCAAGCGCCGATATTTCTGTAATAGAGGCGGGAAAGAAATTAGCTGATTAATCACTTAAATTAAAGGATTAATCAGCGACCATGTTTGTTATGTAATCTGTCTTTAAAGTCCGTGAAACAGACCTTAATGCAAGTTGTGTTAAATCTCCCATCAAAATGGAATATTTGGTTTACAATTAAAAAGAGATTTGATGGAATCCTCCAGCGGTTTGGTAATTTGATCCCTCATACTGTGTGTGTGTGTGTGTGTGTGTGTGTGTGTGTGTGTGTGTGTGTGTGTGTGTGTGTGTGTGTGTGTGTGTGTGTGCTGACGGCCCACGCCTCCTTCACCTGCACCTTTAGAAAGGAGGAATTTAGATTGCAACTCTCTTCTGGAAATTGTTTTGTCTTTCGGCATCCTCCAAAGACACAGACTGACAAAGTGACGTTTGATTTGGTTTACAAGTTAATGTGTACAACCTACGCATTTGATTGACAAATAAATCCAATGATATAGAATAATAATTGACTTTACTGTGTCTTCTGATGTTAAATGTCCCCCTTCTTCTTCTCCAATGTGATTTTTTTTAATGAAAGTCTTAAAGGTTTTTGTCTTTGACAGAATAAACAATTCCCCTCCCTTATTACCATCAATTAATGCGTCACTGTTGGCTCTTCATGTGCTCTTTAAGTTGAACCATAACTATTTAAAAAGCTTCTGGTCTTGCCACTCTGAGATATTGGGTGGAGGCAGGTCTGCACTCACAGAATCAAATGTGTTGAACATACAAAAGATGTCTTCTCATCTGAAAAGAACAGTTTCATGAAGTCATACCTGCTGAAATAATTCACACTGGTGGCGTGCAGTAGAAATGTAAACAGCACTGGGATCTGCACGATAGTCATCAATCTGTCAACTGTTTGTCATTATGCAAGAACAGAGAGTCGGTCTGGGCTTTACCTCCACCAAGGAGGTTGTCTTTTCACTCATGTCCATTTGTTTGCTGGTTGTTTGGTTGGTTTGTCAGCAGGATTACTCAAAAACTACATAATGGATTTCCATGAAACTTGGTGAGATCTTGGGCCAGAACAGACCCCATTAAATGATGGTGCAGAACTGGATAAAAGGGGCAGATCCAAGATTTTTTTATTCACTGATAGGGCTTTTTTTTCCACAGGGCTCTGACTTTGATTTGGGACAAAGGCTTGATTGAATGAAAGGAGACTGTTGGGCCTTGGTTGAGACAGGGATATAGGGCTATAGGGATAAAGGGCGGCTGTGGCTCAGGAGGTAGAGCGGTTGTGGCTCAGGAGGTAGAGCGGTTGTGGCTCAGGAGGTAGAGCGGTTGTGGCTCAGGAGGTAGAGCGGTTGTGGCTCAGGAGGTAGAGCGGTTGTGGCTCAGGAGGTAGAGCGGTTGTGGCTCAGGAGGTAGAGCGGTTGTGGCTCAGGAGGTAGAGCGGTTGCTCACGGAACAAAAGGTCGGTGGTTCGTTCCCCCTGTGGGGTTAATAGAAGTATCTCTCGCTCAAATATAGGGACTCAATTGTATGCCATTAAGAATTAAAAATGTAATTCATAATAGTGAAATATTTCAAATGAACTGTGAGAGCAGTGTAAAAATAGAAACTACAGATATACATATACTGATAGATGCTGCCAGGTGGACAACAGTGGCGGACTCAGGCTGTCTGAGGGGCAGGGGCAGAAAATATGAGGGCACCAGCCACATGTGGCATACATAAAGTCTCAATGCATTTATTGTGAAACATTTACAAAACCCTCGTTAACATTAACATTGTTTTATCATGTGAATCAGATCTTTAACGCCTTTGTTATAAAAACATAAAGGGAATCATAACCAACAGTTCTTAGCAGGGCAGCCTATATGTCACTGCATTCTCTCCACCCACTGCAACACATTCTGTCTATGGGAGAGGCACTTTATCATGTTTCATACTATGGGGATATGAGAGGACACATTTGTACCGGCACCATTGACTGGCACTGCAGTGTACACTGACTTTGACATATTAGGGTTCACCCTTTAAGTTTATGTACACTGCATGTGAATTAGTTGGCATACCAGAAAGACAGTCACCAGAGATCAGTCCATTATTATTAATACACAGATACACAGACCTGCAGTCAGGGCGTCTCTGTCCTCAGCTCTCATTACTCTTGCTTTTCTCTTGTTCTTCATCACCCATCATGAGGAAGGATCTTCACATCAGTCCATTTCCTGTTATGGCTGCTTGACCCGCACCCCTCCTCAAACCTGCGTGACCTTGGCTTGATGGATGTTGAAGCCTAGAGAGGCTACAAACCCATGATCATCTCTGGCTGGGGTGTTACGTAACTGCAGGCCTATTCCTAACCAGGCTGTAGAACAAACATCAGACCATGAATTAAACATGACAAACAGTTCTTTTTTTTTTTTGTCTTTAGTGTCTTTTTAGTGAACGCAGTTGAAGAGCGGTAAGGGCGGCTGTTGTCGTGTTTTAGCGAGTCCGGCTGAAATGTTAGCCTGTCTCTTTAAGATCATCTTCTCTCTGAAGTGATGCTGCTTTGAAGCTGACATCCAGAGGAAAAAATGGGTCATGTACTCATAGGTGAAAGTCCCTGAAGGGGGAGAACCACGAGGCTAAACGGTCATCTCTTCACTGCAGGAGCCAAGCCTGTGTTTACATTGAGCCAGTCGGCCATATTATGCAGCAGTTCACACTTTGTATTGTTTTTAAATATCAGGGAACTGCCGTCACTTTGGTTTTGTCAAAAGAAATCCTGCTTCTTATATTCAGTCTAATCTAGTATGTTTTATTTTTTACATAGTCTTTTTTAAATTAATTATTTTACATTTTACAGTTTTAACAAAACTGTGCTTGTAGTCCGTCTTCCTTCTCTTGCTTGTGCTGCCATGAGGATGTGTATCCTGCTAAACTGAAAGAGGTTAGCTTAGGGATTATGAGGTGTGTGTGTGTGTGTGTGTCGGTGTGTGTGTGTCTGTGTGTGTGTGTGTGTCTGTGTGCGCCACTCGTCCTGTGCCTGCTGTGTTTTTTCAGGCCCCTTCCCTCCGGTTTGACTTGTGGGTTCCTGTATGCTTGTGCCTCTATCAGGAGGTCGGAAAGGAAAGATCTACTTCTCCTCTGACGTTGCTTTGAGCTTCATTCTCACTCATCAGTTCGTGCAGCGCCCACCTCACTATTTCATCATCATGGATGACTATTTACACGACTCAGCGAGGGTGAACATGGGAGATGAAAGGGAGGAGTGAGGTAAAAATAGAGCAATAATATTATTGAATAACTTTCACCCTTTACAGTGCCGTCTCCAATAACACTAAAATTCTACATAATATTATTTAATAACTTTCACCCTTTACAGTGCCGTCTCCAATAACACTAAAATTGTTTTTTTTAATATAAATCAGGTTTTTTTATTTAAGAAAAATTGAGTATGTGTGCGTGGTGTGAAAATCTGAGGTCAAAATGGAGCATCCTTATAGGCTACCTGAGGGGGGGAAATGATCGTTTCTTCTTGTATCCTCGATCGATCCTTTAAAGGTCCTGATCTCACTTTCAGTAGCATCTTTATCAGCTTTATGACAGCAGAAGATATTCGACTAGATACACATCAATAAACAAAATTAATTGGAGTATTTTTCACTGACTCGCAACGATTACAAAAGTTCCTCCTACAACTTTAATACAGTCAACGTTTTATTTTATTTTTTATCAACATTAATGTGCCAGAGACTGTGTGACGTAGTCAATTTAAAAACACTTTGTACTCATGTATCAGTTATAAAAGCACTGCTTCGATCAGAGAGCATGAAGCAGAAAAATGCTGCAGCACAAGAGGAAAGACGTTATCTTCAGGAGAGGAAAAGGGGAAATGAGTGACAGATTTCCCGGCTGCTTCTTTGTTTGTGGAGGTGTCTCATCCTGTGGCCTGCAGGGAGCCGCTGCTGCATTTTTTCTTTTTAAAAGTCGCCTTTTATTAAATAAAAGTAAACTAGCATCAATTTCAGAACCGTTCCTTTTGGCATTTAGCACAGATTTGTCGGCAGCCCCAAAGCCAAAGTACTCGATAAAAAGCCATCTGTGTCACTTTTCGTTATTTGCTGCTTTGACTTTTACTTGCTCTGCTGTTCTGCCGACTCAGCAGCTTACAGAAGAGGACACAGAAGCAATAGACTGAGGCTGAGTCTGGGCATCTCTCATTTAGTCACTTAGTGAGAATAATGTCGGCACTGTTTCAGGACGTGTCCCCCAAGGAGATCAAACACAGTTCATCTGACTCAGAGGTGTCTCTGGATTCACTCGGTCAAATTATAGTCCTATCAGGCAGTGTGAAGGCAGCTCTTACAGCTATATTCATATACATGAGCGGGTTCTGCATAGGTTCGTTTCCCTTTTTTCATCTCATAAATCAGGGGTTTTCACGTGGGCCCAAAACGGAGATAACATGTGCAGCACCTCATGCTGATAGAGCAACAAGAAAAAACATTTATCTTAATCTTTATCGCTCATACCCAACATTTTTATTACTCAAGTATGACCAGAAAGTCCCAAAAGTAGGTCACACTGACTCTAAGATGTCTCTATCGATCACTTTATCATGTATGTCTATGTATTCAGATTTGACTATCTTATGACAGACGTGTGATGATAAGTTAAATCAGGTGGGTTTTTTATGCCAAAAATCATTGGGATTAAATGTTTAGAATTTGCCTCCATGAGCTGTGTGTCACTGCTGACACTGTTGACCTTTATGTTATAGGTTTTCTCTCAAAGGCGGACCCACAATGCAAAAAACTCACACAGAGGCACGGTAAAAAGTTTGAACAAAGGTTTGATTAATATTTTCAGAAATAATGAGCTCCAATAATGCAAGGACGAAGAATCGATCCAACAGGGCAGAGGATTCAGCCTGACTGGGCAGAGAGCAAGGCAGGCAGGGAAGATCTTCTGATCTCTCCCAGACCAACTCACAGAGAACGAACAGGCTTCCAGGGCGTGGCACAAGCAGGCGGTACATGTGAAGGTCTGCAGCATAGGAGAGCAGGTCCACAAACTGACAGAAATGTCAAAAGGGAGTCGAACATGTTACCACTGTGTATCGATCTGACAAAATACTGGGTGGATGATCGGGGCTTATGTGGTCTGGTAGGTCAGGTGAGGCTGTTGTGATGATTAGGTGCAGGTGATCAGGAGAAAAGGAGGTGGGAGTGAATATATCCTTCCATCTATGCTGTCTGTCTATCCGGCCTTCAGGTCTTCTCTATCTTACTGAAAGGAACCAATCAGCTGATGGTGTCTTCATAACCTGAAAATTTTTACTATTGGTTGTTTTGTAGGCAGAGAACTTAGAGGCTCGGATCTTTATCAGACGTATTCTGTAATCTTTATGTAGGAGTCCTCTTTAATCTGCAGTAATCCATCTGTATCCATGTGGCTTCAGGCTTCAGCTGTGGCCGAAGGGCTTAGCGGTTTATATTCACAGCGATCCAGCATGATGTAAAACAGTAATTCACCCTAAATGGATTTATCCTAATACATCTGGCAGATGGTTGGCTCAGTGATCAGGCCAATATTACTGGCGTGGCATAAACACGAGCATCACGCTGTGACCTCACAGAGGATGGTGTTATTTTTCCTCTGTGGATCATTGAGATCACTGAGAAACAAAAAGCCCAGTCGCCTCCCAGCAGTCCCTGCATTTCTATTCACTCCTCATTGAGATGATTTATTCCACTGGTGTAGATCTGTGGTCATTAACCTCGTTGGAGGCTACATTTGACCTCCTCCTGTTATTGGCCTCCACTGTAGTAATTGCATTCTGGGATTTTCAGATCTGTTCCAGTAGGGTAGGATAATGTTCATTTCACTGTTTTCTATTTGTTGTTGAGCTAAATTGGAGTCAGGTGAGCCAATAAACCCTAAATGTTACAGCTGTGCTCTACTGTTGTGTAGTGTAGATAATGTCTGTGTCGTGGTTTTGGGTTTTAGTTTAATTAGTTACTGATTTATTTTGTAAGTTCTCTCCTCATGTCATATTTTGCTCTACACTTCCTGTGTTTGTTCTTTTCCCGCCTTTTTGATTATTATTATTATTTTCTGCATTTGCTCCTTGTGTTTTTCTCCTCTATACCTGTTTTTTTCTGCACAGCACTAGTTTGTTACCTCCTGAAAGGATGTTATGTTTTCACAGACATCTGTTTTTTTTGTTTGTTTGTTTGTTTGTTGATTTGTTTGTCTATTTGTTTTCAGGATTGCACAACTACTGGATGGATTGTCATGAGACTTGGTGAGAGGGTTGCACATGTATAGCAGGGAAGAACCCATTAAACTTGAGCTGTGGATCTAGATAAAGGGGCGGATCCAGAAAATGCATTTTCACTTACTTCGCGAGATAGGATTATTTCAACAATTTCATCCGTGCATAAACTGACTGATGAATTTTGATTAAACTTGGTAGAAATGTTGGGCATGCAGCAAAGAAGAAGACCCATTAAACTTAAGAGTGGATCTGGATAAAGGGGTGGATCCATGATTTCTTTTTCTCACTTCCTTTAACATTGCCAGACAGGGTTTTGTTCAGCATTTGTATCAATTACACATAAACTTTTTGACAGATTTTCATGAAATTTCTAAGGTTAGATTGATAATTGGAATTTGGAATGAGGTTTAATTAAAATGACTCTTCCAGTTTGGGTGTTTCTTCTTGTTTTGTTTTGTTTTTGTTTGTTTTACCCAGCCTGCTTTGTCCTTTTTTGAACTTATGAAATTTAACAGCCTAAAGGATTTTTGTCAGGAGGAGAAATCCCTGCATTTTTTACTCATTACATTACTGTAACAGGAAACATATCGACATATCCAGAGGGTTATGAGTGTCCAACATTACTTACACTTGCAGACGTCATAAAAATGTAATTACAATTATTTTTGGTGTATTCAACTCAAAGCTAGGTTAGACTTATCCAATACCTGAGCACCTGAGCCATGAAAATGTGCCTCTATTGTCATTGTTGGTTCCATTTTCTCCGCAAATTGTTCGTAATTGAAGTGACCAATCCTGTGATGCTCCAGGATTAGCAGATATAGGATAGATGAACTGAAACAGGTGCCAGGATTTCTCAGTAGGGTCTGCAACGAAAATGTAATTGGATTTTATTAGCGCAAAATACATTTAAATGAAAACCCTGGAAAAAAATTCATCCTCCATTGAATGAAATGTTGGCCACAGGTGTTGCACTGTGCCGACTCCGCATTTTTGCGGTCAAAATAAAGCCACACTTTTGATCCCCACTCGCTGTGGTCCGTGACGGAGCCTGGCTCGAAGTACCCAGCCAATCTGTGAGGTGGAAACTGCTGAAGCTGCAAGCACCATGAAGGAAACTGAAACATAACTAGCAGAATGGAAAATAAAATGTCTTAATGATTCCATTTGAATCAGAGTTTCTCGATGCCCAAACCTATTTAAGTGCCTCTCCCTGTATGTGTGTGTGTGTGTGTGTGTGTGTGTGTGTGTGTGTGTGTGTGTGTGTGTGCTTCTTCATGAGTATCTCGTGTACAAAATGCATTAAAACATCTTTTCTCATCACATCACCATGCTCCATGTCAGATTCCTGATGATCTTTATTTTTTCTTTCACAGAGATTATGAATGATGTAATCAAGAAGGTGAAGAAGAAGGGAGAATGGAAGGTAAGCAGTTCAGTCACAGGGAGAAAAAAAACCCTGAAATGATAATCAGGGCCCTGATGTGGAGGGCTGAGGGTAGAGTTTCACAAAGTTTACTAAGAAATGTCTTAAATCTTACTAAAAATCAACGAGATGAACAAGACGCCTGAAATATGTAAGAGATACAAACAATGCATGAACAGATAAACATAAAAAAAAGCATAATTCAGTAGCAAAGGTGGGAAAAAAAGTAGATCAAATATTTAGATCACAAAGTTAGATTGTTAACAACTCTATAACGTGAGTGATAAACTGTGTTTGTATTGTCTCTGTCCTAATCCCTGTTGCCAGGCGCTGATTGTGGACCAGCTGAGCATGAGGATGTTGTCGTCCTGCTGCAAGATGACAGACATCATGACAGAAGGCATCACCAGTAAGAAGATCACACTCATTTCTCTGTGCTCTGTGCCTTTTCCTTCTGATTAGCCGTGCACCTCTGTTATTGTGTACATGTCTGCTTCTGCCTCCCTAGTTGTGGAGGACATCAACAAGCGACGAGAGCCTCTTCCCAGCCTGGAGGCCATTTATCTAATCACGCCCACTGAAAAGGTGTGTATGCTCTCTCTGCCTCTGCCATTCATAGTGTATGTTCAGTGGTGTGCCTACGACAGCAGGCCTGTGGTTTTAGCAGAGAACAGAGAGGCCACTGTGTGTCCAAATACACGACTGTTGACTCAGCAAATCAGGCAAATAGCGCGCACGTCTTTGTTTCCGTCGTCGCTCTCTCGTGATAGAGAGACACACAAATTAACACATAGTATACTATAAAGACAGAGAAGTAAGTGAGAAAATAAACGGATATGCTTTAAGCACAGTGAGATAAAGTTGAACGAATAAACATTTAGGCAATAGAAGAAAATGGTCACATTTTTTATTTGTTTCTCCAAGTAAACATTTTGTTTCATTTTTTTCTCTGTTTGGTTATATTTAGTCCCTCTGGTCAACTCTTATCAGCTTTATCGGCTTGTTTTTAAGAGATGTTTATTATTTCTCGTGCTCATTCTGTTCATGCAAAGGCTTTGGTAACGCTGTAGCGATAAAGCTTCAATGAATTGAATTGTATACTGACACACTGTAGTCAACACACTTCCATGAACTCTGGTTGCCTCTGTTTGTCTGTCCTCAGTCCGTCCACACCCTCGTCTCAGACTTCAAGGACCCTCATTCAGCTAAATACAAGGCAGCCCATGTTTTCTTCACCGACTGTGAGTAAAGACCTGACTCAGCATTGCTCTATGTGCTCCAAAGCATGTTTGTATTTCAGAATTCAGTTTATCCTAAAAGGTTAGAGTCATAGCACGAATACCAGGTGAGTAAACGGACGATCAGACAGAGAACGGAGCGAAGAGCCAGGGCTTATGTGCTGCAGGAGTCAGGCGAGGTGATGAGCCAGATAGATCTCAGGTGTGCTGACTGAGTGACAAGATGCTTCAGGTGGAGAGTGACATGTGTAGTAACGCCCTGGCAAACACAACACAGACAGACGGGGGGGTGAGACAGAAAAGAGACACAAGGAAGGACACAAGAGGGGAGAGGGAGGCACACTGCCTGATCCTAACAAAGCATCGCCAGTGAGCTGAGCAGAAACAAGTTTGTAATCGCTGTAACAAAAGCATGAATTACATTAATCAATCTGATGAATAAACAGTCTGTAAACATGCCCACATTGTCATTTGTTGCTTTCTGAATTTGTGTTTTCTCTTATTTCTCATTGCATGCTGGGTAAGACAGGCTTTTACTGTAAAGCTACATGCTGCCAAGTGATGGATGAGTGACGTTAATGAGAATATCATAAGACAGTGTGCCCAGAAAGGTTTACTGGATGAATGTTTGAAGATGTGCAGGGTAATTATTATTATCTTCTAACAAACCTCATAAGTCAAGTATGTCACCATCAATAATGCTAACTCAGCAGTGATTATGGGATGCTGTTAATTCCGGCTGAGCTTTCTATTTGATTTCCTGCATCCAGGCAACTTCACCAGTTCTGAACGAACAGTACATTCCCACATTTTTAATAAGCAGTCTGCACGAAGGTCCTCATTCATTTTCTCAAATTTATATCAAAGTCCAGTAGTCAAATAATAGTGGAATAGT
Organism: Chaunax sp. Z400; assembly: GCA_037577475.1. NCBI lineage: Eukaryota > Metazoa > Chordata > Actinopteri > Lophiiformes > Chaunacidae > Chaunax > Chaunax sp. Z400. Next base: position 5,091,599 of record CM075199.1, read on the forward strand.
GCAGAGCGACTATCGGACATTTTATATCCATATTTTTGCTTGAGATGCCCATCCCTATTTTTGATTCTGTTTTTCTCTATTTCATCGTTTCCAGCCTGCCCTGATCCCCTCTTCAATGAGCTGGTGAAGAGCCGTGCTTCCAAAACCATCAAGACTCTGACAGAGATCAACATCGCCTTCTTGCCCTATGAGTCTCAGGTAATTATCTAGCTGTGCAATCAAGCTCGTGGGTAATGATGGTGACTCTGTTGTTGATGCAGCTTACACATGCACGCCCAGTTTCACAGTGATTTCTAAAATAAGACTTCTTAAATGTCTTATAAATCTGACAAAGACAGTGTACATACATGCAGTATGTCTGTCATTGTGAACCCATTCAATTTGCCATAATTCACCTGTCTTTTCTCCTCTAAGCTGGCAATGAATGAAGCTTTCATTGTTTGCTAGTCACTGAGAGGAAACAGGGAGAGAGAGATGGATCCAAAGAAAGAAAGTTCGGGCAAGAGCAGAGATCGATCAAGACAGGTGGCAGGAGGGAGATGCTGCAAATGGCACAGACAGGAATAGTAACGGCGAGGTAATTGGTTGTTGGAGTCAGGATGGATAAAAGAGAAACACAGATATACACTCAGGAGGCTGCTTGGCATAATGCTGCTGACTCACTATCTCTCTTTTTGATACCAGCCTCTTCATCGCGCTCACTCCCTCCTTCCTCTTTTTGTTTTTTTCTTAGTTTAATTTTTCCTTCCTTCCCTCCAACTAGATTTTACCCAAAATCTCTCTCTCTCTCCATCCACCCTACTCTCTCATTATCTCCCTCCTGTACAAAACCTTCTCTCTCACACTCACCGGAGATGCTTCTTGGCCCACAATGCTTTGCTTCCCTCCTGTCTACTGTGATTAATTCTGAGTCAGTGGATTCTGCTCCAGGGAAAAGGCTGGCTTATAGCCCCTCCCACATGCTCATACCCTTGTTCCATTGGACGAGTCAGGATCCTTACAGCAGGCAGTTGCCAATGGTTGCCGGTCTAAGATTGGAACCCTCCTGCAGAGCAGCATGTGATTGTGGACAGATGGGGTTGAGGGATGGAGCGGTAGTGAGTGATTCACAGGCAGAAAGGAGAGGAGAGGAAATAAGGAGAGGCAAGGAAAGAAGAATAGAGGAGACAACATTCAGTCAGGGAAGGATTTTAGGAGGAGAAAGGGAAACAAGCAAATTAGTGAAGAGGATGGAAAAACAGATGAGAGAAGAGAAGATGTTAAGGAAGAAAATACAAAGAGGAGAAAGCAGGGGAATGAAACAGATGAGGTGAGAGGAAAGAGAGAGTGGGAGAGAAGAAGGGAGGAAATAGGAAATGAGAGAAAGAGAGCTTGATGTCGAGGAATAAGGGAATGTGAGAGGAGAGGGGAAAGAGAAGGGAGAGAGAACAGAAGAGGGGAGGATGCATGTCACAAACTCAGAAGGCAACCAAGTGGAGCAGAGTGTAAGTTGTGTACATGTCTGTGTGTGCAGGTGTACTCTCTGGACAATCCAGACGCCTTCCACAGCTTCTACAGCCCCCATAAGACCCAGCTGAAGAACCCGGTGATGGAGAGGCTGGCTGAGCAGATCGCCACACTCTGTGCCACCCTGAAGGAGTATCCTGCTGTCAGATACCGAGGGTGAGCGGCAGGGGGTGCAGCTGAGAGTCAGCCATGGTCACACAAAGGCATTTTTAGTTGTTAGTTGTCCACTCACTCCTATGCTGATGGAGAGGTGTGTGAAGTTTCTTAGTCCACTACACATTTTTTGAGCTTCACGGCAAAACAGTGTTGCAGCATCCTCCTAAACAACTGAAGTATTTGGGGACTTGTTTTAAAATGGAGTAAAAAGAACTGAAAGCAAACACAAAATGACTCCATACAGCTCGTACCTACATTACCAGGATGAAGTTTTTTAGGACTACGTGAACCAAAAAAAAAAAAATCCAATCTTTTCAAATCAGATTTGAGTCACTTCGTGGCCATGTTGTTGCAATGACAACAACAATCCAGATTGGCAGCTGTTCACCACCTGCGTGTGCAGAACAACATTTCTTGCATATACATTTGTTAACTAGCACGTCCATCTCGGTTTGAATACCATGAATTGCTCACAATTATGACGTTTTTAGTTGTTGGTGCTGCAAATGACTTGAGCAAAAACATCAATGTGCCCATGCCTGCTGCATCTATCTATCTATCAATCTATCTATCTATCTATCTATCTATCTATCTATCTATATATCATCTATCTATCTATCTATTATCTATCTATCTATCATCTATCTATCTATATATCATCTATCTATCTATCTATCTATCTATATATCATCTATCTATCTATCTATCTATCTATCTATCTATCTATATATCATCTATCTATCTATCAATCAATCTATCTATCTATCTATCTATCTATCTATCTATCTATCTATCTATCTATCTATCATCTATCTATCTATCTATCTATCTATCTATTATCTATCTATCTATCATCTATCTATCTATCTATCTATCTATCATCTATCTATCTATCTATCTATCTATCTATCATCTATCTATCTATATCTATCTATCTATCTATCATCTATCTATCTATATATCATCTATCTATCTGTCTATCTATCATCTATCTATCTATCATCTATCCATCTATCTATCTATCTATCTATCCATCTATCTATCTATCTATCTATATATCATCTATCTATCTATCTATCCATCTATCTATCTATCTATCTATATATCATCTATCTATCTGTCTATCTATCATCTATCTATATATCATCTATCCATCTATCTATCTATCATCTATCTATCCATCTATCTATCTATCTATCTATCTATCATACTGACAGTGAGTACAAGGACAACGCCACCCTGGCCCAACTGGTTCAGGACAAACTGGATGCCTACAAAGCTGATGACCCCACCATGGGAGAGGTGAGCTCAAGAGAATCAAATTTTTCCCTTATATTTATATTCCTGCTTAATGATTTGTTTTCTTTCTTCTTCTTTTTTACCTATTATCTCATAGTCTTGTTGCAAAATTATTATCTTAGCAGTTAGACAACCTTGACAACGGTGAGAATAGTGACTGTAGTTATATCGTGCCTTTCTAGTCTGACTGACCAGTCAAAGTGCCAGCATTCACTCATGCACATACAGAGGCTACTATTTAAGGCTCCACCTGCTCATTAGGTGTGATAAACATTCACACACCAACAGAACAACGATAGGAGTGATGTGGGGTTCAGTATCTTGCTCAAGGACACTTTGACACGTAGACTACAGGGGCCGTGGATCGAACTGATAAGTGGATGACTGCTCTACCTCCTGAGCCACAGCAGCTCCACATTTTAAGCAGTGATTTATTTAAATATTTAGTATACATATGTATTTGTATGTCATTCCTGCATCTGTGTCTTACCCTCTGTAGGGTCCAGATAAGGCTCGCTCACAGCTGATCATCCTGGACAGGGCGTTTGACCCCGTCTCTCCTGTACTGCATGAGCTCACCTTCCAGGCCATGGGCTACGACCTGCTGCCCATCGAGAACGACGTCTACAAGTACGAAAAACACAAGAGACAAAATAGAAAAATGATCACTTGTGAGGGCTTTGTCTCTGTTTTGATTTCTTCCCGTCAGGATGTGTTTGTTTTTTCCTTCTTCTTCAGGTATGAGACCAGTGGCATCGGAGACTCCCGTGAGAAGGAGGTTCTGCTGCATGAAGACGATGACCTGTGGGTGAGCCTGAGACACAAACACATAGCTGAGGTGTCCCAGTGAGTACTCTTCTCCATGCTTCGTTTCTTCCTATATGTCTCTGCATACTGAATTAAGTGAAATAACAGCCGTTCTCATGTGCTACACCTTCTTCTTCGCTGTGATTTGTCGTCAGGGAGGTGACACGCCAGCTGAAGGAATTTTCCTCCAGCAAGAGGATGAACACTGGGGAGAAGGTAAAGAAAACACTGATACAGGAAATGCATTGATACAGTCTAAATATAGTGTATTACCAAGTTGTATCTTCACTTATTTCACCTCCATAATTCAATATTTTTAAGTTTCATCAGATCTCATTTGTCATCGAAGACTTTCAAACAGAACTGCTTCATGTTTTGAGCTATTTCTTCTTCCAGATAGAGAATATTTACATTCAGTGGCCAACTGGTTGTTTCCAACATGAATGTTGTCTGTTATCAATAATTTAGTCGTCTAACATTTTGCACTGATGTTGATTATCACACTTGAACCTGTTTTTGTTGTTTCGACAGACCACAATGAGGGACCTGTCCCAGATGCTGAAGAAGATGCCTCAGTACCAGAAGGAGCTCAGCAAGGTGTCTGTGATTATAAGAGTGTCTGTGAGTCTTTCTCTGTGTGTAGACATGTATGTTGACCCTATTCTGTTTGTGTTTTTCAGTACTCCACTCATCTGCAGCTGGCTGAGGACTGTATGAAGCATTACCAGGGAACAGTGGACAAGCTGTGCCGCGTGGAACAGGTGAGAGGGTGGGGGAGAGACGAGGGAAAGCAGAGAGGGAAGAGGAAACAACAAGCAAGGAGAGGAGAGAAAACAAGAAGAGAGGAAAGGAAGGGAAATAAGGAGAGGAGATAAAAGACAACAATTAAAGAGGAGTCTTGCTATTGAGGAAATCAAAATTTGTCATGTTTCATGCAATGTAATTTTCTCCTCTACACAAATTACGCAATTATTTCTATAATTTCCAGTGATTGAATATGAAATGTTTTTGGAATCCTTGGAAATAAATGTGAATTTGAGGCTTTTTAATTGACCTCTTTAAAAGACATAAACATATAAGCCCTGCTCTCTGTTCCAGGATCTGGCTATGGGCACAGACGCCGAGGGAGAGAAGATCAAAGATCCCATGAGGGCCATCGTGCCCATCCTGCTGGATGCCAACGTCAGCACATATGACAAGATCCGCATCATCCTGCTCTACATTTTCCTTAAGAACGGTAAGGACCAGACTACAATCGACATAAAAGCAAACCTTAAGTTTCTAAAATATCTGTCCCTTCATAAGCTGAATTTATTTCTGGCTTTTAGTTGAATTATTGTCACTCTTTGTTGTTGCTCCAGCTGTTTTCTGATCCCCTTGTGAGTAGTTCCTTACCATGCATAGACCTGTTGAACTGTACAGGGACACTAAACTGGTAATTCACCAAGCGGTTGCGATCTGAGGCTCGAACATTGAAATATTTTCCTTCTTTTATTAACCTTAAATAAGTGAGCTGCTCAACACAAGGCTGCAAAAAATATGATGCACAAGTAATATACAGTTCAGTAGCAGAAGAAGATGAACACATTAAAAGTGAACATACAGTTTTTATATGATATATGTTATATGACATGGCCTGTGTGTGTGCAGGCATCACGGAGGAGAACTTGAACAAGCTGATCCAACACGCTCAGATCCCCCCTGAGGACAGTGAGATCATCACCAACATGGCTCACCTGGGTGTCCCCATCATCACAGATGTAAGATCCTCACTGGGTGACGCTCCACATTCACATTCATTGTTTTCTTCTTCTCCTCCTCTGCTTTTTGTTGAGAGACACACGGGTAATTCTCCCAATCATTTCTCTTGTCCTCTTTACACTTGCTCTCCTTCACCTCCTCATCAACCTCTCCTCTTCATCAGTCCACCCTCCGCAGAGGAAAGAAGTTGGACAGGAAGGAGCGTGTGAGCGAGCAGACCTATCAGCTGTCCCGCTGGACACCGCTGGTAAAGGATATCATGGAGGTGTGTTTGAAGGACCTAAATCACTATTTAATTCATTGCATACATGTTGTTATTTTTTTTATTTTTTTCAATACATCTTATTAAAACCCTTATTTGTGCAAAGCCAACTCTCCAGTGGACCCCCATGAGTGAGCTGCACATGGTTGCTAAGAGATATGACAGAACAGTGAAGCCCCAATCGAAATGACTGTGTAATAAAGGCTGACAATAATGGTGACAAAGATCTGTTCGTCCTTCTTTCCCCTCTGCAGGATGCTATTGATGATAAGCTGGACACCAAGCACTACCCCTACATCTCCACCCGCTCCTCTGCCTCTTTCAGCACCACTGCAGTCAGGTATACACACACACACACACACACACACCCTGGTATCTTATTGCATGGTACAAGACTTTTTAAAATTATGAGGACAGAAATGATGGTGTTAGATCGATAGTAATGAATCTAACGGATCAATACTACGATACTGATAACTGTCACGTTAGTGAGCCAATGTCAAAGATAAGATGCATGTTAAAATCTCAGACATTCACCCAGGTGATAACACCGGCCAAAAGCATCTACAAGTTTGGAGAAACTGTTTTGAAGGCATCGCTTTGTACACTACAAATTACTTCACACTGAAATCAAAGCTGCCCTATGGAGAAATCTTTATTTAGATACTGTATATATTTGCATTTTATCAAGAGATCTCTCTTGACATCAATTTATATTTTTAATTTTTACTTTTTGCAATTGAAATTATCTAGAGAGAGTAAAGTACTGGTACTGGTACTGAATTCCGGTTCTGCTATTGCTTCAAAAGTGAACAGTACCTAAACCAAGTTACACATCATGTCTCCATTACCTTCAGAACATGAGCCTGCTGTCTAAAGTCTCGCACTGTAGTGGCATCAGTCAGTAAGCATAGCATGCAGCAACATCTATGAAAAATAATAATATAGTAATAATTAATACCTATTACTATTTTACACTTAGAATCCTTTCCTTTTACAGCCCCAAATAGTATGTAGTTTCAGTGGTTCCACAAAAAAGTAATACAACTACTTCAATCCCTATGCAAATATGAATGTAGTTGAGCTAATAGCAACCTGCTGCAAAATGTAGTTAAGCTATTTATCATAAACGTTTTGCACAGTTTGAAACTAACTTCTTTGCATTTTTTGAAATGATTGGATTCATTCAGTTGTTTTCAGTCAGGGAAGATAAAAACATCAGTCATCAATGTTCCCAACTCCTCTTGCATGTGTGTGTGTGTCTGTGTGAGTCTGTGTGAGTCTGTGTGAAGGGGAGTGATGAAGCAACTTTCAGCCCCACTAATCCTCACTCTCCAGTCTGTATGGAAGCTGCTGGTGTATATTGTTTCAGCAGCCAATCGTCTCCTGTTACAAACTGCCCTGCTGTATTTGCTGTTCCTCCCCCACAGATACAGACACACACCCAGCACTGAGGATCATTGTATAAGTATATAATATAAGTAGAATTACAAAAAACATGAAACACAAAACATCACAGGGGCTTTTAAATGGATGGATTTAAAAAAAAAAAAACAATCACATCTTTGTGTCTAAGAAAGATTTTATTTTTGAGGTTATTCTCAATTTACAAAAAATGTTACGAGAGAATGTGCAGAAAACATTAAGATGCTGGGACAAGGAAGAAAACAAGCTACTGTACCGTAATAACTGTAGTAAAGTGACCTCGTCTTCCTTCCTGCTCTGGCAGTGCTCGGTACGGCCACTGGCACAAGAATAAGACACCTGGAGAGTACCGCACTGGGCCACGTGTCATAGTCTTCATCATCGGCGGCATGTCCTTCAGCGAGATGCGCTGTGCCTATGAGGTCACACAGGCCAACGGGAAGTGGGAGGCCATCACTGGTGAGTAGTGCGACAGGAGGCGCCACTGAGCGCAGGTAGAGATCAGAGAGACGATCATGTGTGTAGGCTTTGGCACGTGGTTACTCAAAGACATGCCCAAAACAACTTTACCTTAACATGCATTGAAAATCTAGTTTTTGCTGACCTGTAGTGTTTGAAGCTGTGTTGATGTACAGGTGTCGACTGTTGTCACAGGTTGAACGGGTTGAACTTTCTAACCACAGGTGATCGGGTGTCTTATCAGAGGTGACACTCTGCTCGTCAGCCTGGTGCTAAGCAGCAGAGTGGATGTGTCTCTCTGTGGGCCGGGGCCTGATTCAGAGGCCACGTCCTTAGAAGCAATTTCAGAGAACTGTGTGAGTTGGACCAGCAGGTCCAACTCATCTGGCCTTCAGGTCAAATAAGGATGCAGCTTCTGAACGGTGAACAGCTAAAAAAAAATAAAGATGGAGGAGAAACATGGGGGGAACCACAGAACCACAGTGAGGTGAAAAAGGCAATCTAACCCTGAGATAAGTGGTCATAAAATGTGCATAAAGTGAAGATACAGCTAACCACGAAACTCCAATATATGATAGGCCAGACTTAATAAAAATTGATATAATGGAATAATTGATAGTTTTAGTTTAGAGCAGTTTAGTTCAGCTGCAGTCTTTGAATGTATTGCCTGCTAATACCAGAATAAAGTGCATTGTCTGGAGGAAATAAAAGATGACCTTCTCTAAGTGTGAGGGTGAGGGGAATGACCTGATTTTGGTTAGCTGTCTCAGTTGAGAAAAGCAGGACTGCACTACTTTAGTCACCTGAGCATCATAGGACAAATCAGAGTCAAACATAACTCCGAGGTTTTTGGGCTTCTTTCTGAACAGGCACTCTGATGTTACTAGTGCCGGGGTCACAGGGGGGTTGTTATAATTACCTTGAATTTGGAGTCATTTAGTCTCAGGAAATGTTTTTTGATGTCATTGAAGCAGGACATAATGCAGGATGCATCTGAGGTACCAGGCTTGAATGAGACGTATAACTGGGCGTCATCTGCATAGCAATGGAAATCAATACCATGGCTACGCATGATTTGCTTTACAATATATACATTGAATAAAAGGGGACTCAAAATAGAACCTTGGGGGACCCCACAAAATAGAGGAGCAGAAGAGGAGGCATCTCCAAAGCACAACAGAGAAGGACCTGTTTGACAGACAAGAGATGAACCAATTCAGAACCACATCACTGATGCCCACAAGGTTATTAAAAGATTTGATTAAAAGGCTGAGCTGAGGTCAAGGAGAATTAAAATACAGTACTGGTTGCTGTATTTTAATAGCCATAACAACCTGCCTACTGTGTTATGTTACAATAGCCCTTTATGTTAGCCCCGCTGTACTATTTGTTCGATGTATCAAAGCTTTGCCAGCCAGTCTGTGTCATAATCATAACTGGAAAAGTGTCCTGTTAGTTTTTGTTGTGCTCTGCTTCAGCTGTTGTCTTTAAAAACAACTGTTGTCTTTGAATTAAAGCCACGCCATGTCTTTTTCTGTGTCTGTGCATCCGAGTGCTGTGTCCGTCCAACATGGCGAGTGTGTCTGTGTGTATTGTGTATTCTGATTGCTTCTTTTTTTTTTTACCGTTTTTGTTTTTTGGAGAGAATGAGGGAGGGGGTGTGGCATGTGCTGAGAGATGAGTGGTGAAGCCACCTCTGTTCCTCCACAGGTTCCACCCACATGCTCACCCCCACCAAATTCTTATCGGACCTGCAGCACCCCGACTTCCGAGAGTCCACTAGGGTGTCCTTTGAGGACGCTGACCCCTCAGCCGAGTGAGGCAGAGACAGATTGGGAGGGAGGGAGAGAGAAACACACTGAAAAAAGTAAAGGCATCCGTACAAAGAAGCCCTTTCTGAACCTTCACAGCACAAGGGCTTCCTCCTTGTTCCTTCTTCTTTTGTCAATCAGTACTGTTTTATGTCACTCCACTCTCCTCCTCCACATGTCCCTCAGGGATGGGTCCCCATTGACCTTTCCTCACTGCATGGACCGCTCCATCTGCCCCCAGTTCCTGTATACTGAGACTTAACCAATCAGAGTGGGACAGTAGGAGTCCTTTATCCAATTAGGTGCAACTTGTCTGCTGTCCTTACAGGAAGGCTGAATCCAAATGTCTGAAGTTCACCCAACTCACAGACTACAGTCTGAATCCACGAGTCATCACTTTCTGCTGACTTCCAGAGACTCTGCTTGGGTTGCAGACTTCAGACTTTGCTAAATGAATTACCCACAGTACATTGCAATAGCAATGTACTGTTGTGTTTTATTAATCACGGACATAAATGTGTAAAATGCAAGTATGATTAGACACCACTGGCATCGTGTACAGTGCATAAGTCCATGACAGCCCAATCTGCAGGGCCCACAGGTCCAAACATTTGGATACAGCCCTAGTAAAGACTGTGCTGAAGAGCGGCCATGTCTGAGGGGGTTGTGACCCCCCATCCCTGCTGCCTCCCTCATCATCTCAGCTGGGTGGATTAAATCGCCCTCGACAGCCACCCAAAGATTCTTTGAGTCTGTTCAACACTCACTGCAGATTTAATCTACCCCCGAGATCCATTTTTATCAGTTTTACTGTCTCCATGTTTTTCTAGTCAACCCTTTGCAAAGACAATCACTTTGATTTGTTACTGGTTTATTTCAGCACAGGTCCTTGACTTGATGGTGGATTTCAAAGTTGTTGTTTTTTATTGTTTTATTTTTTTTTCCTTTTGACTCCTTGTCCCCTGACTCCATGTCACTTTCTCTCAGCCCACCATCTCGTGCTCACACAGCTCAGGACTCATCCACAGAGAGGGTTAAATATTATCAAATTGAAAGTGTCATGGTGCTGACACTTAGGGCAGTTTTGGGGGACGACACACAGCCGATGGGAAACATTAAGTGTTCCGTTGAGTTTCCTAAAATGTTGCCCTTTGCGTCACAGCCTCTATGATGCCTCTCTGCTGACCGAGTCTGAGAATGTAGCAGTGTTTCCACCTGATATGCTTTAGCAACCTCTAAAAGTCCATTAATGTAGGAGACTCTCTGTGTCCTCTCAAACTCATCCTGCACACAAGTCACCAGCAGACTATTAGTGTTCAGACTGTTGATGCAGGAACACAGAATGGATCCGATCTACATTCAAAAGAACCAGCGTAGCACCGGAAGACACTCAACACTGAGGTTATTAGCAGGGCTACTTTTAAACACCTACCCATTTAAAGACTTTCACACACAAAAGGTAGAATATTGTAGTCCTGGGCATCCATCTCATTCCGAACTAACCTGCTAAAGCCATATCTTTTACAAACCAACTTTAAGTTGTATGGTTTTCTCACTGAGCGGCTCTCATCATTAGCAGTATGGCTGCTCCCTCGCATACTGCATTCAACACTTTCTGAGGGAAATGGCCATCACTTACTAAAACAAGTCTTTGTCTTTGTTATGCTGTAGTCTAACCTCAGACATGTTACAGTAATTTAGTAGCGTTGGAAATCAATGTCAAGGTTTTGTGTTTCTGGGGCATAAAGGCCTATGAAGCTGTGTGTTTGGGGGAACAGCAGAGAAGCAGGCAAAGCCAGTCTGATGTTGACCTCTGTGACCCGCACTAAACCCCCACTCACCACCCCTGACACCTACACCGCATCACCACAACGTCCCAAATGGAGATGGGCTTGCCTTTTTCTCTTCTGTTTTTACCTTTACCTTCCTCCAACGTCCTGATCTGAGCCCTCATGGGCTCTAGTGTCATTTGACTGTAGGTGATCTGCGGTAAAGCAGCTAATCAGACCAACCTGGAGGAAACATGCAGCTTTGCAACAGAAACAAACTGGTGTAGATCAAGTACTGTTGATAATGTTGAACAGGTGTGAGGAGTAAAGCAAATGGTTTGTTTCGGATGGGATGGTAAGGAACAAAAATGGCCGAAATCCATCTGTAAATCTGGTGATGAAGCGACAAACCAAAGTTTGCTTTGCTCCAATCTAACACCTTTCAAGTCTTACAACGTCTGAAATGTGTCTTCAGCTGTGAAAACAGTTCATTCCTGTGTTATCAGAGTTCCTAATTTTGACATTTTCATCCATATTTTTGGAGATGATAGACTTCCCTCTGCGTTTGGAGTTCATGACATGAATCTGCTTTTGCGTCATTCTTTGCTGTATTTTTCCAGCAGTATGTTTCAGCTGTCTGCATGCTCTGGAATTCAAGGCCTACATGGTCTTATGGGAATTTTTCTAACACCTGATTGGCTGTGCTGTGTAGACAGATTTGGTGTTACAGGATTTCTGCTATAGCCCACCTGCTTTTAGCTCGACACTTGTGAGGTGCCATCACTAATCCGTGTGCTTCCATATTGTTCAGCTGCATGTGATTTAACATGGCTTTTTGAGTTTTTATAAGGCTGTACAGTATGTTTAAAGGTTCAGAGGCAGAAGAACTTTAAGGTTGTCATGATACCAGGTTTTAACTTTGACTTAGAAAAGTATAAAACATGATAGTTGATTACACCGCAAACAGAAATGACTTAGGCACAAAATAGGATTTCTTTTTTTCTTTTATTTAAATTACAAGCTGCACACAGTCCTAGTATAAAAAAGCCATTGAACATAACAATACATTTGTAATAATAATGTTAATATCTGTGCAGCTCTCTGTAAAAATGTGATTGTAGATGTGTTTTTATACCTTTAATAGTATATTATAATAGTAGTAGTATATATCATATTGTTTTAAATACATATTGAAGTATAAACACTTTTGAAAACTTGACGTTTCATGGTACTTTGCACACACAAAATCAAGTTTCGAATCTAAAACAAGTGGAGAATAGATAAAAAGAGAGGAAACAAAAAGAAGATTGTAATATTTGGACATGTGAGGTTTTCCGCCATGTCCAGGAAATCTCACATCAGTCACCTCTAGTTTGGGGTTTACATCAGTTTCTGATCGGTTAAACTTACAAGTTTTCTACAGGCTGAAATGAATGAGAATCTATTTTAAGAGTACGTAGCACCTAGAGCTGTAAGATAAATGTAGTGAAATAGAGTCAGACGTTTCCCTCTGGCATCAAGAGCAGGGTAGAAAGCTTTTAATGACATTTAAACTTGTGTTTATGGACAGTCCTTTAGTTACCTCCCATCTTTAGTGTGTTTTATAAACTCTTTGACTGATGATCAATTTGAACCTGTTGGCTAATCGATAATGATTTCATAACTTTAGGTTTTTCAGTGTTTCTACCTTTAGTTTCATCATTATGTGAGACTGCCCTCATCTACAGTAGGCATTCATAGAGCTGAAAACACATTTTTTCATCTGTTTCCTCACAAATGTGCAGATCTAATGCTGTGTGTATTTTATGCATGTGCGTGTCTCCAGGATCGACCAACATCTTCACCCCCACCACCCTGCTGGAGCAGCTCAAAGCCATGAACAAACCAGACGAGGAAGTGACAAGCTAAAATTCTCCAATCACATCTCTCCCCCTACCCCACCCATGGCACCATCCTTCCCCCCCCCCAAAAAAATCCTGCATTAATTGTGTATGCATCTTGCTTGAGAAGAAGAAAAAAAAATCTTAGATTATAAAAAATACACATGTTGTATCAAAGAATAAAACTGTTGCAAGTATTCTCATGTTTTACAATGGATGCAACTAAATGAGCTTATTTAAAATAGTTTAAATATCAGAACAGAAGGCCATTTAAAAATCAAAGTACCAAAATGTAATATTGTATGCTATGAAACCTGCTAGAGTTGGACCGTTTCTCATTTGATTTTTTGCCTTTCCTCATTGGTGTGAGCTTTCCTGGAGGCGGGTGGAGGAGGGATGTGCCGTTTATGAGGGGGTGTTGTAAAATATATCAACCAACATGCAATATACATATAAATATATTGATCAGAGAGGAGTCCCCCCGGCCCATTTATGATGTTTGTATATTCAGTAGCATGCTTGGACTTATGTGGATTGTTAATGTGTTTGTAACCAGTGTGGATGTTCTGGAGCCGCAGAGTTCATATTTAGGTTTTCCCTAAAATCGATACACCTCTGAAAACCTTTGTTTTGAGTATTAAAAGTGATTAAAGTGCTTTGAAACGTCTCAAACCTCTCATAAAGCATCATCTACAGCTCAATGGTTCATCTGTAAAGTCAGTTCCCAGTTTACTAGGTACACCTTTGCACTGTGACAATGACCATGAAGTGGTGACTGCTGTCACGAATGTCTTTAATGAGATGGTTTTAACAACATCTTTGGTAAGACATTTGTTATTTATGTATGAGGAATTTAGATTTGCTTCCAAAGTGTTTGATACTCAAAACATACATTATCAGTTAAGTATTGGTTTAAAAATGCTTGGTTAGAAAGAGCTCTGTAAAAAGCCAGAATCATCCCTCCTCCAGCTGCTCAGACTTGACACAACATTTTCCGTTCTCCAGAGAAAATTCATATTTTAATGTCAAAAAGGCCGTTGCTTGCTGATATTTAATGAATAATCTTAAAAAAGGGGCCAGTTGTATTTCAGTATTGTATCTTGTCAGAATAAGTCTTATCTTTGGTTAGTAATGATGTTTAACTGGGCCATGCACTGAGTAGTGTTGTGTATCTGCCATATGTTGCTGTTTTAGCGTCTCACTGTTGACTGGTGATCTTTGAAGTAGTGATACTTTTCCTTTAAAAATGCCGACGTGAAGCCACCGTGTTTGTGATGTTTAGCTGTAGCCGTTAGTCCTGAACCGAGAAAAATACCTGATATCTATATTTTGTTTGTCTGCATTCTCTGGTGCAATGTAAAACCCTCCAATGGTGAATGGCTTTGCAAATAAAACCCCTAAATCCCCTCTTTTCACTTTGATTTCCTCCTCCCTCTCCTCTTTCCTGGACAAACATGTTGTATTTTGCACTATAATGCATTTTCTGTGATGCAAACGCTTGACTTTCTGTTAATTTCTTTTTCTATAATTTGCTGTTGTATCGGGTTTACTTTGTCAAATCAACTGATTTATATCTAAATTATTTATCAGATAAAAATCAATACTGATGCTTTAGTCTGTCCTGAAACTGTTTAAATTCCCAGGATTATATGTTTGCAAGTGTTGAAGCACAAACAATACTTCCATGCGTACCTAATATGTACTAAGGCTGTCTAATAATAAATTGGCTTCCATTACATTGAAGACTCAGCTCTTTCTTTTTGTTGAATATGATTTAACTTTTTATTAGTTTCTTTAAAAAAAAGACAAGTATTATGACACCAGATGTTCATTTCCATTACTAAATAAGTAAATAAAACTAAATCAGAAACAGAATCAGAAAAAGTTTTATTGTCAAGTACGTGTACACATACAAGGAATTTGACTTGGTGTTCTGGTGCTTACATAAAAGTTAAAACTCTAGCAACACTTGCAGTATTAGGAACAACTTTATTGCTTGAGCAAGCAATAAAGTTGTTCCTAATACTTATGCCTTTTTGACCTTTTCCCTTCTCCATGCATCTTGTGAGTAGGTGAGGTTGTGCCAGAAACCCCTCTCTGCTTACATAAAAGTTGACATAGATCTAAGCATGAATATAAAATAGAAATCACAATAGAAATATTCAATCTTCAATATACAGAACAATTGTGCAAACAATTTGTTTTAAAATAATGTGCAGTTGTGTGAAGATGTGCAAAAACATGCAAAAATATGTGCAATTTGCAACGCTGCAGTCAAGGCACGGGCATATGTACAGTGTGTGTGGGAGGATGGACCATCTGAGAGTGTGTTAATGTTATGCACGAGTACTGGGTCTATACATGAATGTAACGTGTAGTGGGGGCAGGACATGGGTGTCTATGCCTTGCTAATGAGGCCAGTAGCACCTGGGAAGCAACTGTTTTTATGGTGTGAGGTTTTGGTCCTGATGGACCGCAGCCTCCTGCTTCAGGGTTAGGGTCTCAAAAAGTTTGTGTCCTGGGTGGGAGGGCTACCACATACATTAGCAGGATTAATTAATGATGTTACTTTAGGTGTAATCAATAACTTAATAAATAGTAATTCATACATCTGTTAATCAGACAGAATTTAGATTTGCTGAAACAGCAAACATGAATGCATGTCTTAGTTCCTCATGAGTCACTCATTAACTCGTGATGATCTGTGCATTAGTTAAGCATTAATACATGCATATTAGTGCACATGTAGTGTAAAGTGTCATCATTATATTTTGCCAAACCTAATGTACAATGAGGCTTAAGTAATCTTGCTTCCAACTGCATGTATACTGAGAGTAAACAATTCCACCATCTCCTCAGTTCAGTGATACTGCCATGAAGTTTTAGCTGCAGACTGACTGATTTGCAGAGTGTGAAGTTAACCCACTGGTCCAGGCCAGAGTCAGTGTTTCCCCATTGGCCGCTGGACCGTCCAGGTTTTTGAAAAGACAGTTTTGAATATCAGTTTACGTGAAGGATCTTAACTTAAAGGCTCAAATTTGTGCTGAGTAGGGCGGAGTATATGAGAGAACACAAGCTCTCCACGCACAAAGCATGACAACACAATCAATACAGTGACACCCAGGTAAATGAGAGACATCTGCAGATAGAAACCTATGAAACTCCTGTTCAGCCACCTCAGCGTCACACTCATATAAGAATGAAATTAAATCAAAATTAAATAAATAAATAAAATAGAAATAAATAAATAAGATAGATGAATAGACACATAGATAGGTCTCCAGACCTCCATCTCCTCTATCTCCAAGTTGCTGGATCTGATGTATTCTGTCTCAAACTACATGACGTAATATTTCTGTGTGACGGCCACAGCTCTGATTTAAATTTTGGTCGTGGCAGGATTTCTTTTCTCAAGGTCCTTCATTCTGAGTCAGATCCTTCTTCCGTTCTGTATGAGGTTGATCCTGTCGCTGTAGCGTGCCATGTTGTAACTGGAAACTGAAAATGGATCTCATCCTAGTTTTTTTGGTTCCTTTTAGTTTGAAAGGTTTATGTCATTATATTGTGCCTCTGTTTCCTGTTTTATTTTGTAGATGTTTTCCATCCTTGTGTTTTTGCTTTATACTTCCTATTGCCTTTTGTGATCTGTTTTGAGCTTTTGTTTCCTCTGTCTCAGTTTTAGTCTTCTGTTTTCAGTTCTGGTTTGTTCCCTCTGTGTCTTTGTAGCCTTGTCTCTTGTGAGTTTTTCTTTGTATCCTCCTGGTGTCTTCCCCTTTATTTTCCCTGTGTGTGATTGTCTGATGATTTTTTTCCCATGCTCCTCAGTAAGTTTTCTCTCAGTTGTATTTTTGCCTGTTTTTTGGGGGGATTTTGTTTTGCTTACTCCTTTGGATTTTTTATTTGTACCTTTGTTGGATTTATTTTGCTCACCTTCTCTAGGTAGGGAGACTGTATGAATATCTGGTTTTTCCTCAAAGTTATACATGAGTAAAGCACCAGCTCTTACACTTAAATCCTATGATTTGCTTAAGTTACTTTTGCAATGTTTGTGCTTCAATCAACATTCATTTGAAATCTGTCCATATCGACACCTTATGTGCTTTCATCACTATTCTTTGGATCATCATTTCAAGCCTCAGTACATGCATAACTTATTAGCAGGGATTTAATTTAACACTCTCTCTCTGCTGGTTGAGTGCTGCATAGTTAGGTATGGGAGACCTTCTATTTTTTGGGGGGGAAGTCTCCTTCATACCTGAAGCACCTAATTCATCGGACGACTTCCGTTGGTGATCTACTTCCTGCCGGGATCAAAGCACCAAAGACTATACTCTGTTCACAATAAATTCATATTACTTTAATTAAAAATTAATTAATCTCTTAATTAATTTGTCTTTGTAGTCGCTCCAAATTGAAATATTATACATTACAGACACACAAAATTCAAAAACATTTAATGTTGCTATAAAATTTTATTTGATTGAAATTGGGACAACATAACATAAAAGTTTGCAAAGTGTCAAATTAAATTTGTCTGGTGCGTGTGGCGAGACGGTGTGGCGGCACACCCACTGGCAGCACATACTGCGGTGCAGGTAGAACTCCAGCTTCAATGAGTCTTCTCCTCATCTTTTCGTTAAGGAACTTGGCTGGAGGGCGGCTTGTCTCTGTTTGGGAGCCTGCATATCTGCGATTGTCTGTGAATCACAAAGCAGGTCAGGAGCTCCATTAACACTTCAGATAATTAAACTCTCTTCATTCACTGCAGATAGAACGGACTCATGTGCTGAATACTGTGACTGCGCTGAACTTGTGACGTTGATGCTTCACAAGAAACTCAGATTTTGACAGTTCATGGATTACATCATAAAACACAAACAGAGCAAAGGCCTGATAAACAACTGATGTGTACACACACACACACAAAAACACGCATACACCTATTCTCACAAAAGAAGAAAGTGCGGCTACGACATACTTTCAGACCAGACATACACACGTTTTTAAGAAACTGTCTAACACCGTTTGAACAATAACTCAAGTAGGACATCAAAGGCATTTAAAGATATTAAAGAATATTTAAAGACGTTAGTGGTAAAATATGGATTATACGAGATCTTTCAAGCAATGATTTTAGGGGTCCAGAGTAAATTCAGATCCACTTACAGATGCGAGGTTGTGATTTTTGTCTCAGAGGAGAAGGTGGTCTGTCAATGCCTATTCGTCTCATTGTATCGTAGTCGACCCCTCTTCCTCCACTGCTGACGTCCCTCATTGTCTGCTGAGATCTAAGCAATGGGAGAAGATTGTCATAAGATAATAGGAAAATACAGATGAATAGTTAGCTCTGCATTGTAGCTTCACTCTGCTGGGTGTTAAGTGGACTGTGTGGTTACAACCAAAAGATTAAAAACCAACCTGATGTGAGGTGTAGTGGTTCTGTTGGGAGGGCAGTTCTTCAGAGCTGATGGAGCTCTCTGGTGTAGAGCACTGGGAGCTGCTGCAAAAAAACAAACAAGCATACACCTATTCTCACACAACGGCTAGAACAAACTTCAGAGGAGCATTTCTAAATTGATATAAAATTATTTATGCATGATGATGTTTCTTTTTCTTTTTGTTCAAATTGCTAATCATCTTTTCATTTGATCTTTGTGAAGCACTTTGTAAATTCTGCTTCAATATGGACAACTTTTGTGTGTACACGTAGATTTAGTCATGAATCTATGGAGTTTTATGCATCTGTATATTGAGTATAAAGAGTATAAAGAGATAATTGTTCAAATTCAGATCCACTTACAGATGTCAGGTTGTAGTGTTCGTCTGTAAGGAGGAGGAGGACGAGGAGGTCTCTCACTCGCTGTTCGTCTCATTGAATCATAGTCAACCTCTCTTCTTCCACAGCTGACGTCCCTCACTGGCAGGTCAAATCTAAGCAATGGGAGAAGATTGAATTAGTCATAAGATAATATGAAAATGCAGGTTAATAGTTATTTCTGCATTGTAGCTTCATTCTGCTAAGTGTTTCTGAAGCACAGGTGGACTGTGTGGTTACAAGCAAAAGATTAAAAACCAACCTGACGCCAGGTGTAGTGGTTCTGCTCAGAGGGCAGTTCTTCAGAGCTGATGGAGCTGCTTTCACAGAACTCTCAGGAGACAGAAGTCTTTGACAACGTCCTATTCCCTTCTTCATTTTGGTCAACTCGTCCTGCATCCTCTGGATTGTGTCACTAAAAAACACACCCAAAAAGAAATTCAAAATCGCGTCAAACACTCCAGTTTGAGGTCACGTTTGCATTTAATATGCTTGTAGTTTTCAGTCCAGTAAATGTGACCACTTTAGGTGCAGCACAGAATGATGGAAACAATTCCTCCTAATATGCAACCACATTCAATAGCAGCCAACTCTGCGATAAAATACTTTAAAGAATAAGATGACAGAACCATCAAGGATGGTTCAGCATTTCATGAGATGTGTAGCTTGATGCTGAAAGGCAAACCTAAGTCAGTTCCAGGGAACGTGATAATAATAATAATAATAATGATAATTTCATCCATCGGTTCCATTGAGGAGTGTCTGCAGGAGACAAAGCTGGCTTTGTTTGCACAGCCATCAGAATTGCAGCTGCTGCGACACACTTACTTGTGATAGGGCACCTGACTGGAGCCCAGTGCTCGGAGAGAATCACCAGTTGACCGAGAACCCACATTGTCCTCTACAGCCGTGCACCTGTGTGATGGCAAAGAGGCAGGAGATGGTGCTGAGACCAGGCCTATCTGAGGCTTCACTGGGTTCCACTCTTTAGGCACCGAAACACTGTCGAACCATGAAAAGATATTCAAACACAAAGAGAAAGATCACAATTGTGTGCGTGTGTGTGTGTGTGTGTGTGTATAACAGGGGTGGGGGATGGCACATGGTGTGAAATTTATGGTGCAGTAAATTCATGTTGGAGGCACAGAGGCAGCATTGGTCTTCCTTACCTCTCTGACGCCCTCTGGTGGAGAGGACTGGGAGCTGCTGCAGGAGTCAGACGGCTGCTTTCTGACCTGCTGTCCATCAGCAGAGAGACGGTCACCTCCTGGTCAACACAGCACAGAGCAAAGATTACACAACATTTATCTACACCTAGTCTACACGTGAATGGAATCATTTAATAATGATCATCGAGGAAATAAACTGTCCATCTTTTCAAACTCTCAAAACTGGTGTGATGGTGACTTAAAGGTGAGACCAAAGACAAATCTGTAAACTGTCATGTACTGTTTTTTTTAAATGGACTTTCTGTACAGTTCAAGGACAGAGTGCATTAATACAGGCAGAGACGTTTGACGGTACCTGTAGGCGAGTCAGTTTTTCTTTGATCTCAGAGGGGACAAATGAAGGGTTGGGTTGAGGAGGTGGAGGGAGAGGAGCCTTACTTTTACAAGTGGGCTGCTCCTTCACCATCTGATCCACCTGCTCCTTCAGCTCATCTAAATGCAGTCCAAACTGAAAGATCAGCCCCTCCAGCTTCCTGATACATGCACACACGGCAAAAACAGCAGAAACAAATGAGTGCACAGAAGTACAGGATATTACATGTCATTATTTATGGCCCTATTATCTTGGACATCATCCTTACCGTTCAGGGTCGAGCTGTTTTATTTTCACACCTTCCTGCAGCTGACGTTTTTGCTCTTTACACATTGACATGTAGCCCCGTTCCAACGAGTCAAGCGCCTCACGTAGCTGTGACAGACCCTGCAGAAGAGTGTTGGTTCATCAGTTTGAATATGAGGTGGGCATTAGAAGCAATTCTTTCTAACGATTACAAATCTAATCCATTCTTACCTTCACCTGTTCAGCAGGCTTTAGGGTCTTGCCCTTCAGCAGATCCTCAAAAGTTTCCAGCTGAATGAAGAAAAAAGCAGTTATCTCTCATTACTTTTGTGAGTCACATCATACAGTAAATCTGTAAGGATTTCCATGCCTGCTGATAGTTTTAATAGCTGCCAATTTACCTGCTGGCGGAACTGGTCAGCCTGATCGTAGATAATCTGGGCTGGCTGTTGTCCAACCTGAGGGTCTGGGCTTCTTAGGGACGAACAGGCAGATGAACTTTCTATTCATTTGACAGACAGGTGCAGAGGACAGAACAGTTGTATGATGCAAGTTGTACAGAATAATGCAACATTAGCAGCAGCTGATTGATAGATGAAAGCCAGGTGATTTGTTCACATGTGCACTTTGATAATTATTTCAATAAAATAATCATAGAGCAACATGTCTGTGATTATTATCATATATGACGCATGCAATTCATTTCAAAGCAAAGTGGTAAATGTTGCATAGGTTGAACGTACCCTGATGAGTGCTCTGTGCAGTGGAATGAAGAGACTCTGAGTTGATCTTTGCTCTCTGGTTCAGTTCTGACTGCAGTGTATGTTCTGGCTTTGGAGGGCCAAATGTCTCGTTTATCTGGGGGAGAGATTAAAAAAACAAAAAAAAACATCTAAATATATTATGATCAATAGCATCAATTATCATCGGCTCAAACATTGATGTAAAAATGTACAGATTTTCAAGTCTGCTAATATATTGATATAACTTTCAACCGAGCACAGAACAAGTCATTTTCTTAATTGCAAAGATAAATCTGTATACCACTGACATGTCCTGTGATATTGAAACCATGCACTACTGCATATCTTTATATGGTGATAAATAAAAGTCAAATTTCCACATGAATAATTACCATGACTTGCAGACGCAGCTCATCAATGGTGAGCTCTTTGTCAGAATAACTGACCAGCAACCTTATGCAGTAATCCTGCAGTGAGAGGAGAGACAGAGGACATAACAGAGGAAGAAGAAGGGAAGACAATAAAAAAAAAGTGCATGACAAGAATTTCAGGCGTGAAAAAGGGAAGACGACAAGAAAAGAGAGAACAGAACAAGTGCAGCCGGAGTCTATTACAAGGGTTGAATTGACTTTCCGTAAGGTTCAAGGACAGAGTGCATTAATACAGGCAGAGATGTTTGACAGTACCTGTAGGTGAGTCAGTTTTTCTTCGATCTCAGAGGAGAATGATGAAGGGCTGGATTGAGGAGGTGGAGGGAGAGGAGCCTTACTTTTACAGGTGGGCTGTTCCTTCACCATTTGATCCACCTGCTCCTCCAGCTCATCTAAATGCAGTCCAAACTGAAAGATCAGCCCCTCCAGCTCCCTGATACATGCACACACGGCAAAACCAGCAGACAAAAAAATGAGTGCACATAAGTACAGAATATTAAATGGCATCTATGGCACGATTATCTTGGACATCATCCTTACCGTTCAGGATCAAACTGGCTCATTTTAACATTTTCACACAGCAGGAGGTCATGTTTATGCCTCATTGTCCTGAAGTTCCATGCCAACATGTCAAGCGCCTCACGTAGCTGTGACAGACCCTGCAGAAGAGTGTTGGTTCATCAGTTTGAATATGAGGTGGGCATTAGATGCAATTCTTTCTAATGATTATAAATCTAATCCATTCTTACCTTCACCTGCTCAGCAGGCTTTAGTGTCTTGCCCTTTAGCAGATCCTCAAAAGTTTTCAGCTGAATGAAGAAAAAAGCAGTTATCTCTCATTACTTTTGTGAGTCACATCATACAGTAAATCTGTAAGGATGTCCATCCAATCATTTACCTGCTGGCGGAACTGGTTAGCCTGATTGTAGATAATCTGGGCTGGACGTTGTCCCACCTGAGGGTCTGGGTTTCTTGTAGATGGAGTAGCATGAGATCCATCATGGCCTTTGTCCACAATGTTAACCTTAGTAAACACTAAGGAGTGTCGAGGTGAAGGGAACTCCTGGCCGGAAAAGGGCCTACCCTTGAGGAGCTTGGAACTGGAAACACAATGTTTTTTAAAAATATATTATTATACAATGATGAAGTATAAAAGTAAAGATGGATAAAAAAGCTACAAGAAAAGAGAACATGGCTCACTTTGATTCATCTATTTTAGCTGCCTTACTGCTGGCCTTGGGTTTCCTCGGCTCTCTGTCAGGATTAGTCATCTGATATTTGTACTTTAAAGAGTCTGGACCGAATGTGCTGAGGGAAAGAGCTGAATGTAAATATTTGTCATGAAACACCTGCTCAAAGTTAGCCAGTAACAGAAAAACTTAGTCATACATACATGATACAGACTTAAAAACATGGCAATTACTAGAATGTGTTCTTAGATCAGGAAATCATTATCATGTTGAGAATCATCAGCATTATCAAGTATTAAAAATTGGCATTGAGTTCTGGTCAAATCTGATTTAATTTGTTGTAGGACAGTGTTTTAGGTTCTTGTACAGCGTTTGTTGTGATGAGACAAAATTAAATTAAACACTGGACACTGTTTTGCATCTTTTCTTATACAGAACGGAGGTTTTGGCAAAAAAAAAATTTTTAAAAGAAGAAAAAAAAAGATTTAGTTTCAAATAAAGTCCGCTGCCGGAACAACACTGACACTAGCAGGTAAATATTAAATAAAACAGGCTAAATATGAGCAAAACTAATGTTTCAGGGAAAACTCTGAACCGCTCTGCTGTGGAGGATATTCTAGTAATCAATATGTTAAATTTGGCAGAGAACTAGCGAGTACCCATGTTAGCTGTATTCAAACACGTTTCATGCTTGGAAACACCTTAAAGCTCCACAAGCAGCCCACATTAATATGTATTTCAGAACAATAGAGTGAGACAAAATATTGTTATTACTTACTGTTATTACTAGTCGAATGTACTGCCTCCAAAAAGTAGCCGGGTTGTTATATAGTTGCGTGACGTCACGGACGATTACTTCATCAAAGCAATTGTGGCAATCATCAAAGCGGTGCGTTGACAACAGCGAGCACGAGTGGCTTTGATGTGCTAAGTGCGTTATTAATGTTTGAATTGCAGGCCTATTACAAAAATATTCGGATTATACGGTAATGATACAAATTCAACAGGAAAGATCTGCGCAATTAATTTACTCCTTTTTTTGGCCAAGCATTACTTGCACAATTGCAAGTTCACCAACCAGACTTTTCTTTCGATGTAGGAACTAATCTTTATGTTTCCTCCAACAAAAAAGCAATTTAAAAAACTGTCAATATTTGTATGAGCCTTAATCTTTGTCTGGGCTAACCTGACTGTTGTAGCCCATCATAAGGTGAGATCTGATTCAGTTTAGTGTGCCTTAGCTGAGTATATTTTCCTTCTTCTTTATTTTTTCTTCTTTTTCCCTGATTTTGCTGTGTACGTTTTGGCTATATACAAAGATTAAGACTGATACAAATATTGACAGTTTTTTAAATTGCTTTTTTGTTGGAGCAAACATAAAGATTAGTTCCTACATCGAAAGAAAAGTCTGGTTGGTGAACTTGCAATTGTGCAAGTAATGCTTGGCCAAAAAAAGGAGTAAATTAATTGCGCAGATCTTTCCTGTTGAATTTGTATCATTACTGTATAATCCGAATATTTTTGTAATAGGCCTGCAATTCAAACATTAATAACGCACTTAGCACATCGAGGCCACTCGTGCTCGCTATTGTCAACGCACCGCTTCGATGATTGCCACAATTGCTTTGATGAAGTAATCGCCCGTGACGTCACACAACTATATAACAACCCGGCTACTTTTTGGAGGCAGTACATTCGACTAGTAATAACAGTAAGTAATAACAATATTTTGTCTCACTCTATATATATATATATATATATATACTGAAAATTATATATATATATATATATATATATATATATATATATAATTTTCAGTTTGGTAGTTTGTCCTCTTTGTATTTGTATTTATACTTGTATAGTAGTCAAACTGCCAGTTTTTGACGTAACTCCCAGCCTGCTATTTTGTGTGTTTGCTCTTTGTAATTTACATTGTATTGTATATTTGTGTCGAGAGTTTTGTACTTTTAATAACACAGGGAAACAGACAGACAATATGCACTTACACAAAAATATGCGGTTGCCGCTGTAAATTTAATTTTTTGTCTTTAATTTCAGGTATCTTAAATATAATTTAGGATATCTAGAACTATTTGAAGATGACTTTAATTATTTACAGATATCTACAATTCATTTTTTGATATCAAAAATTACATATTTAAAGATATCTATAAATCTCAATAAAAAAAGGGATTGGATATCAGAAACTGGATTTCAGATATCTTAAATTTCTTTATTTCCATTTCAGATATTTACAGACCTTTTGTAGATTTGAGGGAGGGGTTTTCATCCTGCTTACAACGACCAAAAAGTGTTTTATTCGAATTGTATTTTACAAGAAATTTTTAAATGGCCAAACGTTCTCGTAACATGAATTGGGGGCTAATGCAAAAAAGGCATTACAAAGACATTAAAAGCACAAGGATATTTAAACATACACGTACTGTATAGAAAATGTTCAAACAACCTTAGGGTTGTAACTCAAGCTTAATATAAAACACTAAAGCTCCAATATTTAGAATGCTGACTACATAATGTGACTAACAACAGAGAAGAAGGCTGATGTTAAGGTTATCCAGCATCTCAGGTCCTTTATGGCCCCACTACTGTCTTCAGAGATAAAGTGTGACGTCAAGTATTTATAAAATGGATCCATGCTATTCTCTGTATTACCATCTACAACTGGCTCATCAGAACAGGTACAAAGAGCAAGTGTATTTAATTTACAGTACAGCAAGCTACTCTACTCAACAACAACAACAAAAAGTTAATATGGCAGCTGAAATAACACTGAAATCTTGGAATTATGTTTAGCTGTGTAAAAACAAACACGTTCATACAATCAATATACACAGTCACGTGATCAATAAATAGCTCAAAGCACCAATTACAGCAGCCATTTCACTACAGCTGTAACTTAATGTGTTCAATGCAGGAGCAAACTAGTTTCTATACATAATCTGTTTGATAATCAATATGATCAACATTTTTATCAAACTGATCTACAGTGCTACTGTACATCATTTTAGAAAGCCTTTGATGTATGCCAGCACATCTTTTGAAATGAGACCACATCTGTTAAAGAAACAAATTCATGATGAGCCACCTGAGAATTAAATGTTGCCATAAAACATTAGATTTTAAAAAGCAGCAAAAAGACGCTTCAGTGAAAGTCTTTTATGAAAATGTTGAAACGAACAACGAAGACAGGGATGTTAGATTAGCTTTTCAGCTCCTGCTGCTGTTGACGGTCTCATTATGCTCATTCTGCTCTGCTGCCTGTGAAAATGTGTTGAGGCTATCAGCTGCAGGATTGATTCAGTCTCTCCTGATGGTGCAGTCCAGCAGCCAGAGAGCGAGCCATGTGCCCAGAGGTGAGTTTCATGTGTCGAGCCGCTCTGATGGCTCTGTCCAAAGAGTTGTCCACAAACCGCTGCTCATCGGTGGACAGAGAACGTCTTGATCTCCTCCTTGTCTCTTTGCGACCTCTGACCCCAGACGATGTGCCAGTGCTGTTGCTAGGAGACAAGTAGAGGGGCAGTGAGTGCAACCTGAAGGCAAAAAAAAAAAAAAGGATCACAGCTGAGGTGTAACAAAGAATAAATAAACAAACAAAAACACGTTTCCAGAATCTTCAAATATTTTGTTATCAGAGAAGCATCTCAAGCTTAAAGTTCTGCATCTGTGCAGAGCTCCTCCATCTCCTTGGTGCGTTGACGAACAGTCACGTCCATCCACAGCATTAGTATGCACACTGACATCTTGGAGTATACTAAATAATTGGCACCTTCCTACTATGGTTGTAGTATGTAGTGTAGCAAGGACTCACAGCACACATTAAGTTGGTCAACTGCAGGTCAAAAGTGTTCAATTACATTTTGTTTTTAGGCTTTCTTTCTCTTGTATCAATAACTGATTTTTGTTTTTCACAGTTGTTAAAAATAAAGAATTAAAAAGTCAGTTTGTTTGATGAATGCCATACTGACATGTTTCCTGTTAGTTCAAATGATTTCTTGTACACTGAATGCACTGAATGCACTGAATACACTGAATACACTGAAGTAAATAAACTATGGTATGACAACTGGTGTGTGAAGCATACTGTGTGAAACTAGTATGTAAGTATGCAGCCAGCGTGAGAAATATCATTAAGAGAGAGAGGCTAGTGGATGACGATCAAGGAATGGGTGCATCGTCATGTGTGTGGTGTTTGTGGTGAGAGGGTCGGTTACATACAGGAGTGGTGGCACACCCACTGGCATGTACCGCAGCAGTGCAGGTGGAGCTTCAGCTGCAAAGTTTCTGCTCCTCATCCCTCCGTCAGAGGACTCGGAGGGTTGGCGGCTTGTGTGTGTTGGGGAGTCTGTGAATCACAAAGCAGGTCAGGAGCTCCATTAACACTTCAGATAATTAAACTCTCTTCATTCACTGCAGATAGAACGGACTCATGTGCTGAATACTGTGACTGTGCTGAACCTGTGACGTTGATGCTGAAGAAGAAACTCTCTTTTGACATGGATTACATCATAAAACCTAAACAGAGCAAAGGCCTGATACACAAATGATGTGTACACACAAAAAAACATGCATACACCTGCATGTTTTTTGTGCATGATGATGTTTATTTTTCTTTTTATTCACATTGCTAATCATCTTTTCATTTGATCTTTGTGAAGCACTTTGTAAATTCTGCTTCAATGTGAACTCTACAGATTAATCAATGATCGCCCATCTGTCTTTAAATATTTAATACCATGGATTACAGGTAGGTGTAATTAATCAGTGGTGATTGGTTCAACATAATGACAGCTGTCCTGAGGCTGTTGGAGAACCTCACCATATGAAACACAGTTGGTTGAATTGTGTTTTTTCTTATTTGGCGTTCTTCTCATCAACAGGTCTAATAATGAATACTGAAGCAGACAAGTATCAATAAGCAAGTTGATGTTTAAGGATGTTTCTACATCCATTTATGGATAATAGTAGAAGTGGAAACGATGGGAGAGCAACTATGTCCATTTCCACAATGACTGAGATCTGTAAAACTGAAGCAGGCATATGCACAGATTTACAAATCTGATGAAAACAATGGATGCTTCTATTTTTGTGTGTACACGTAGATTTAGTCATGAATCTATGGAGTTTTCTGCGTCTGTATATTGAGTATAAAGACAAAATTGTTCACATGTCTCTACTCTATCAGTGAGCACTGAAAGGTCTGCTGTGTTAATGTGTCTCAGCAGCATCAAACCTTTAATAACATGGTCGCTCACCTGGCTCAGTGCCTCTGTACGGTTCAGGGTAACCACAGAGAGGACAGTGACGAAAGCAAGAGTGACTCGTTTCTTTGTTGCTACCGGCTGAACCTGCCAACGACAACAACAAAAGAAATAGAAGCAGGATTTCAAGAGGCTGAACAACAACTCAAAGGCGGACAAAACTGCAACACTAGTTTAAAATTTAAATTAATTTTAGCCTCTTTGCCTGAGAGCAAAGAAAGTCAAGTGAGAATAAAGAATCCGTTGCAAAGACACAAAGTTTCCTTCTCAAGAGGAAAGGAGCCTCCTAACCTTTAGATCGCCGTTGATGATGTGACAAACACTGAGGACACAGACGAGCTGGATTCCTGCTGTCAGGTTCATCTGCCGTCTCACACACTTGTACAGACACACCAGGATGCTGCCCTGCAACACACACATACACTCGATTCAATAGTGCTGTAGTTTGTGCTTAATGCAGACATGTGTTCTTGCAAGCGATTACAAGAGAATACACCTAATAAAAGGCATAACTACTGATCATAGTTAATTTAAGTGCAAAGCTAGAATGTATAGTTTGCCAGATATGCTCCGGACAAAAAATGATTATGGACCGACAGATGGACATCATTGCTATGTCGGGGCAGGGATAGGAAAAAACTGCATGCCAATGAAATCAAATGACTTATACTAGTTTTTTTTATAACTGCTTGCTGTTACTGCAGCCTAATAACAGGGCACTGGATTGTACTGGGATGGACATTCTTACTGGTGTGTGTTCTCCTGTGGACAGTATTTGCATGTGAACAGTAGCCGTCTGATGCTGCAGAGGATGTTTGAGTACATCTGGACACCAGAGTCTTAGGCTGGGATATAGTGGGCTCTGAGGTGATCACTGAAATAAAAAAAATAAATCATAGGCATTCAAAGATATGCTACGTTATTCACATCACATGCTTTCTTCTAAGTTAGTAGTAAAATATGGATTATATAAGATCAGGGTCAAGAGTAAATTCAGATCCACTAACAGATGTCAGGTTGTGGTTTTTGTCTGTGAGGAGAAGGTGGTCTCTCCCTGGCTGTTTGTCTCATTGTATAGTCCTCAACCTCTCTTCTTCCCCTGCTGACGTCTCTCAGTCTCTCCCGAGATCTAAGCAATGGTAGAAGATTGAATTAGTCATAAGATAATATGAAAATGCAAGTAAATAGTTAGCTCTGCATTGTAGCGTCACTCTGCTAAGTGTTTCTGTAGGACAGGTGGACTGTGTGGTTACAACCAAAAGATTAAAAACCAACCTGATGCGAGGTGTAGTGGTTCTGTTGAGAGCTTGGTTCTTCTGAGCTGCTCTCACAAAACTCTGAGGCTTTGTATTTCTTAGACAACTTTCTAGTCTCTCCTTCAGTTTGGTCACCTCGTCCTGCAACGTCTGGATTGCGTGACTAAAAAAAACACACCCAAAAAGAAATTTAAAATCATGTCAACCAACCCAGCTTGAGGTCACGTTTGCATTTAGTAGTACGGTTTTTTTTCTCAACACCATGCATGTCAAAGGTCAAACAGTCCAGTGAATGTGACCACTCGAGTGCTGCACCACGGAAAAAAGGTTCAAGTGACCAAACTCCCAAGGTGACTTGCTAAGTGTCTATGCAGGCATCAGTCCAAATACACATACAAACAGAGTGCTACACAAAGTTCTTTACATAATGAAAAAACTATCCCCAAGCCCCATGACCCTTTTACACATAAACAAGCAATATTAGGACATTAAAAGTAAAATGATCCAAAGAATACAAACAGAATAGAATAAAATGATATATCTGGCAATAAAACAGATAAATAAAATAATACTAGTAAATGAATGAAATTAATAAGATTAAATTAAAAGCCAGACAAAAATGTAGGTAGGTTGAGTTTGCTTTTAAAAACATCAACAATCTTAGAAGCCTCAGGAAGGCTATTTCACAGACAGTGTAATAATAGATGGGTTTTTGTTCTTACTTTAGGAATAAATAAAAGGCCACTACCAGAAGACCTGAGGGCTCTAGAAGGTTCATAGGATAAAAGAAAATCTGATAAATACATGGGACCAAGACCATTAGGAACATTATAAACAATAACAGAGTCAAAAACAAAATAAATTCAAATTGGTGTAATGTGTGCTCTCTCTCTGGTTTTATTCAGCAGGAGGAGCTGAGTTCTGAAGCAACTGAAGCTGAGCAATATTCTTCTTAGGCAGACCAGAGAGCAGAGCATTACAGTACATTACAGTAGTCTATCCCTCTGGTGATAAAAGCATGTAAAAGTGTCTCTGTATTGGTTTGAGAGAGAAACGGTCACATTCTGGCAGACAGAGCTATAGAAAACTCTCCACCACCTATAATGTAACATCTAAATGCAGTTATAAAGGGAATTGATTGGCTCTGGGTCATCAAGAGGCGTGGCAATGTAGAGCTGTGAGTAATCAGCATAGCTGTGGGAGTTGATGCCATGTCTCCTGATGATGTTTCCAAGTGGAAGCATGTACGGGTTAAAATGTATGGGACCTAATGATGAACCTTGAGGAACACCATAATTCATTTTATAGCTTACAAAAGATTCTCTGTCAGTAAAATATGTTGTAAGATTTAAACCAGTTAAAAATGGTAATAGACAGTAAGACACACACACACACACACACTTTGAAAAGAGACATGCAATAGCACACTATGAAGGAAACAATACCTCCTAATATGCAACCACATTCAATAGCAGCCAACTCTGAAATAAAATACATAAAAGAATATGATGACAGAACCATTAAGGATGGTTCAGCATTTCATGAGATGTGTAGCTTGGCATGACAATAATAATTTCATCCATCTGGTGAATATTTATAGTTCCACACAGGAGTGCCTGCATGAGACATAAAACTGTCCTTGTTTGCACAACTATCATAATTACAGCTGCTGCTACACACTTACTTGCGATTGGCCACATGACTGGAGCCCAGTGCTCGGAGATGATGCGAGGAATCGAGAGAGGAGCTTAAGCTGGAGGCGTTGAGAGAATCTAAAGATTCTGTGTACCGGTCATTCTGTCCGTCTTCAGACACAGTGTCAGCTGCAGAAAGAAGAGGAGGACAACAAGTTAAATATAGAATGACAGAGAGAACTCCATAATAAGAGGAATATCAAAGTAAGAGAACAACAGGACAGGCATTAGCATTGATATTATACTTAAAACAAATAAAGTTGTTTGTTTCAGTTGACTTGTGTATTTCAGGTGATGGAAAGAACCTGGAGACTCACAGCTGTCATTCTCCATCCCGAACTCATTGATCCCACAGTCAGCCCTGCTTTGTTCTTTCTGACTGACCCAGCGCTGTGGAGAGCAGGGGGAGGTACGTCTCCTCTGTTCCTGTCTGGTTCTCCTCGGCCGATCGGGGCTGAGCCGGGAACCCACATGCTCCTCTACACCTGTGTGCCTGTGTGATGGCAAAGAGGCAGGAGATGGTGCTGAGACCAGGCCTGTCTGAGGCTTCCCTGGGTTCCACTCTTGAGGCACCGAAACACTGTCGAACCATGAAAAGATATAAACATGCTGTACAAAAATGCAGATCAGAAACTCTGTGTGTGTGTGTGTGTGTCTGTATTGCTGGTCTTCCTTACGTCTCTGCTGCCCTCTGGTGGAGAGGACTGGGAGCTGCTGCAGGAGTCAGACGGCTGCTTTCTGATCCGACAAACCCGCTGTCCATCTCCGGAGAGATGATCCCCTCCTGGTCAACACAACACAGAGATAAAGATAACACAACATTTATCTATACATAATCTATATGTAAATACAGCACTCTTTGTATTACTAGACGATACATGATATCTTTAAATTAAAAAGGGTTTTATTAATCGCCATTCCTTTAATTCATTGGGGGTTTGTTGATAAAAGAAATAAAAATAGAGAATAATTCACTGCTCTCAAGAAGGAATTGTTGAGCACATGTCATAGCTTGTTCGACAATCCAATCATGACATTATACAAGTGTACATAAATGTTTGTCAGCTGTCTGTCTGTCTAGTTTTTGAGTCCTACAACGGACTAAATTATAACCACCTGAGACGTAGGCTCTGGACATGTTCAAGTGTTCAGCTAAGGCTAATGCTATTCAGGCCACATTTGTGAATGAACTCCATGTCGAACCATTGACAGACTGTTATTTCACAAAATGAATTTACCTGTGAAAGCACTCTGCTGCTCCCAGTTTGGAATGTGGAGTTCCTCCTCTCCGATGCAGTAATGTCTGCAAGACTGCTCAGGCTGCTGCTATGGGACTTTCTCACCTTGAACTTCCTTCTGCTACTTGGAGGATCAGCAGGGAGTGTGGTGGACTGGTTAGAAGCCCTGCATGAAGGAGGACCGGACCTGTGGGTCAGCTGTTTTCTAGTGTGAAGAGGAGGAGAGTCCTCATGGTCTGTTTTCCTGTTAACAGAGAAGTACAGAGTATGTAGTACAGAAATTAGCTTCCCCTCCAAAATACCACGTGCTTATATTAATGTGTGATTTATATTATTATTCTATCAAAATGGTAGCCGATGAACAATTTTTTTTAAAAGATAAAACATATTTATATATTTACACGGGTCAAGAAAAAACAAATAATACGAACAAATAATACTGTCCTGCTGCTAGGACTCAATTTGTTTGCATTTCTGAAGGCTAACCTCTGTGGATGACCCTTCTGGACTTCCAGGTTTCCAGTTCCTTGACTCTGTCTCTCTTTTTCCTCATCCCCAGGATGCATATCAGTTCTTAAAGCAGCAGGAAGGGGAGCTCCTTCCATCTGACTATGGTTTAACAGTTTGGGAATCTTCTTGAAGCTTTGGTAACTGAACAGAAGGAGGAAAAATATTCAGGCAGGCTGAGCTTCTGACAGTGTGCAAAATATCAAAAGCAACTTGGGCAAGAATATCTCCTGACATTAATTACCTTCCTTCAAAACAG
Organism: Chaunax sp. Z400; assembly: GCA_037577475.1. NCBI lineage: Eukaryota > Metazoa > Chordata > Actinopteri > Lophiiformes > Chaunacidae > Chaunax > Chaunax sp. Z400. Next base: position 5,124,934 of record CM075199.1, read on the forward strand.
AGACACTGATAGATGGTCACTCTTCACATTTCAAAATAGACCATTTAAAACACAAACATCACCACTCACTGATCTGTTAGTGCTGCAAAGTCTTGTTCATCATGTCTGTGTTTTCCATTCAATGGTTTGAGGTAGAGAGAATTCTCCATTTCTCCATTCTCCATCTCTTCATCTCTTTCTTCACTGGCTGAGCTCACCTCCTCTGCTGCTGCCTCTGCTGGATCAACCAGTGAAGCCACAGCTGGGCTCTGGAAGGAGATGAATTCTTATATAAAATCTGATGTAGCATCATTTACATCCAGTCATTTCATCCAGGGGTATGTTTCTCTGTGAAGCTACAAAGGGTCAAGACCAAATGATGTGAAATGCCAATGGGCTAACAGCTATACAGACACTTTTTGTTGAGTGTATTTAGACTAGGGACTATGGAGGAATCACAATACAGATGACACAAATCCACATGACACTTTTTCACTATTTAAACAGTAACGCCTCTGAATTCCAACATGCATATAAGTTGGGTTATTCGACATATGCAGCTTTAACATCATTAACATGTTAATGACTGTTTGAAACAAATTGATTAGAATTTAATGGTGGGCACTACACTGTTAAGTCATGTATGATCTTATAGACAATACAACATTATACAAATATAGATCTCATTTTATATTTATGTTCCACATACAAAGGTTAAATTGATTTTCAGTACAGTTAAAGGACTGAGAGCGTAAATGCTGTTTGATGATACCTGTGGGTGAGTCCGGGTTTCCTCAGAGGGGACTGATGAAGGTGTGAGGTGAGGATGTGGAGAGGGAGGAGCCTCACAGGTAGGCTGGTCCTGTTGCATCTGATCCGCCTGCTCCCTCAGCTCGTCCATATGCAGTCCAAACTGAAAGATCAGCCCCTCCAGCTCCCTGATACATGCACACACGGCAAAAACAGCAGAAACAAATGAGTGCACATAAGTACAGAATACTAAATTCCATCTATGGCCCTTTTATCTTGGACATCATCCTTACCGTTCAGGGTCAAACTGGCTCATTTCTGCACTTTCCTCCAGCAGCAATGTGTGCTCATCCCTCGCTAACAGGTACCCACTTTCCAAAGAGTCAAGCCCCTCAGCAAGCTGTAGGAGACCCTGAAGACAAGTGTTGGTTCGTATAAGGTGGACATGAGAAGTAATTCTCATGACTACAAATGTAATCTGTTCTTACCTTCACCTGTTCAGCAGGTTTTAGTGTCTTACGCTTTAGAAGATCCTCAAAGGTTTGTAGCTGAATGAAGAAAAAGGCAGTTATCTCTCATTACTTTGCTGAGTCACATCATACAGTAAATCTGTAAGGATTTCCATCCACTGCTGATAGTTTTAGTAGCTGCATCTTTACCTGCTGGAGGAACTGGTCAGCCTGAACGTAGAGAATCTTGGCTGGCTGTTGTCCCACCTGAGGGTCTGGGCTTCTTGTAGATGGGCATGCAGATGAACTTTCTGTTCGTTTGACAGACAGGTGCAGAGGACAGAACTGTTATACGAAGCAGGTTGTGCAGAATGATGCAACAGTAGCAGCAGCTGAATGATAGATGAAAGCCAGGTGACTTGTTTGCATTGACAATTATTTTAAGAGGATAATCGCAGTGCAATAATTTTTGGATTTATATCATATATGAGAAATGAAATTAATTTCATAGTGTGAAATTTTAAATAGGTGGAATGTACCCTGATGAGTGCTGTGAGTGTTTGGATGAAGAGAGGCTGAGTTGATGTTTGCTCTCTGAGCCTGAGGAAAATCCAGTATCATGAATCTTGAGGCCTCCTGGTTCAGTCTTGACGGCACCCTGTGGCCTGGCTTTGGAGGGTCAGAGTACAGGTTCACCTGGAGGAGAGATAAAAAGAAAATTAAAATGTGTGAACATATTATGATCTCTGTCATTCATTATCATTGGCTCAAACAGTAGATTTACAAGTCTTCTTTGATTTAAATGTAAGATGTTACATTACCAGCTGTACTGACAAATAAACTAACATTATATTTCAGTGTAAAGCCACTCCTCCCATTCTGTGGGACTGTGGTGTCATACATGCAGAGGGAGGGGGGATCTGTATACCACTGACATGAACTGTTTTTCGAAAAACCCTGTACATCATTATATTGTGATAAATAAAAGTCCACTCTCTAGACTAATCACCTTGGCTTCCAGACGCAGACGATCAATGGTGTTCTCTGCATCAGCGTACTTAGTCAACAGCGTGTTGTAGTCCTCCTGCAGCCAGAGGAGAGACAGAGGAAACAAGAGTGTAAGAGGAAGGGAAGAGTTTAAAAAGAGTGCAACAGAAGAATATGAGGTAAGAGAAAAGGGAAGAATAAAAAGAAAGGAAAAGAGAGAAGAGAGTTAGGTATGGATATGTTATGAATCTGTCACACAATAGAGCAAAAAACATATATAACACACGGGGTCTGTTTTTCATTGTTTGGGTCCCTTACTTCCAATGAAGTATAACCTAATATTACATAAACAATATTTCAGATACAAATGTACTTCCACCTTTGTGTCGACAGTTTTTGTAAGTGAGCCTGCATGGAGCCAAAGACAAAGACTAATATTATGAGAAAATAAATGGGAACAAGTGAAAGAGCCTGAAAATGTCTACCAGAACTGTGTTATCATGAGCTCCTCGTGGAAATTTCTGCAAAGCCTAATTTAATTCTTGTAGCTTGAATTACAATCATTTATCACTTTTGTATTCTGTAAGGTTTAATGGTTTATTCTAAGACTAATAACAATAAATAATGATAATTCTATTTGTACAGCAAGTTTAGTATATAAAAATGTAGCTCAAAATGCTTCACATTTGAAACATTAAAAACAAGAACAAATATGGCAAGAACATATATACTGACTGATGTTATCTAATGGGAGTGAATACAAAGAAAAGACTACCACACCAGTTCTATGTTTTTCAGACTACATCCACACTAAGTTGACAAATTTTTGAAAATGCAAATTACATGTGAAAACCTGGATCAAAACAAGAGTTTTCTTTCTTTCGATCTTCACCCAATCTCCACCTTTACCTGCAGCTGTTCGAGCAGTGCGATGGCGTGCTGGCGGCATCGGAACTCCTGAGGCACAGCGAAGTTGGGGGCACTGGTTGTTGGTCTGTAAGAGTCTGATGTGGCAGGAGGTCCATCATGGACGTTCAGTAGGACTTCTTTCACGATGTCAACAGGGGATGTAAACAGTAAGGGGGGCTCAGGTGACAGGGGGCGTCTGCTCTTAGGGGGCTTGTAACCACCTTTGGGGAAACGGACCCTGGGCTCCACCTTGGAGAAGTCTGGTGTGGGGTGACTCAGAGGTCCTTTTCTGTAAATACAATACAATTCATAGCTAGTGCTTTTTTTATGAATAAACTACAATCATGATATATATATAAAATCAAGGACAGATGAAAAAAAACGAGAGAAGAGGATGTGGCTCACCTCGATTCAACCTCTTCAGCTGCCTTACTCTTGGCTCTGGGTGTCCTCTGCTCCCTGTCAGGACTTGTGGTCTGATAGGAGGAGTCTGCCCCGTCTGTGCTGAGGGAGCAAGAGGAATATGTCGCTTCAAGAGAATGCTGCCTCGTCATCCTCGGTGAGGGCGTGGGCTGTTTACGATGCTTGACTTCTATGACCTCTTCAGAAAACGTGGCTGTTGGCTGAGGAGAAGCCCTGAGCATTATACTGGGACAACGAGGACTTGATTTGAGGCTTATGTGGCTCTTGTGTGATTCTGGAAGACTTTCTATCAAACTCATCTCTGGCAAAGTTTCAGCTTCAATTCCCGGAGCAGCAGCTATTTCCTCACCGGCGGAGAGTAGAATGCGGGAGAAAGTTGGGGCTGTAGCAGGAGAGGCAGACTGGGATATTGGGCAGTGTTGATTGGAGACTACAAGAGGTTCCTCAGTCTCTCCTTCGGAAACATAACTCCCAATCACGCCAGCTCCCAGTCCATCTTTCTCCTCCTCCGTCGTGTCCAGATATTTGTCCCTCTCAGGAAGGCATTCTGTCCCTTGCTCTTCCTTCCTCTGCTTCACTTCCTCATCCACTGTCAAAGCTTTAAAGTTGCCAATAAGGTCACCACCTGCCAAATAGGTGAGAGAGATGGGGAAATGGAAAATCAGGGAACACAGCGCAAGCATAAAAAGTCTCCCACAACAAAGTAGTTGCCTCATCTAGCTTTTACGGTGCACACCAGTGTGTTTACAAGTTATGAATTCAAAGGCCTTACTGGTGTGACACTATTACAACAGACAGTATATTCCAAAGATTGTTAAAGTACCCATCCATTCAAAAGCATGTTTTGCTTATGGGTGCTTGACTCGGATGTTTGAGCTTCACTGTGCACAATGATGCATGTGCAGAGTTTGCCTTAAGAAGAATGTTTTATATCCATCTACCACAGCAGGAGATTTCCTCTGTGCTAACCTTTAATATCTAGCATACCAGCAGGATTTAAGAGAATCAACTAGTCTGGAAGCCAATCAACGTCCAGTGTGCAACTTTGAAATGTGTGATGAGGAAACTTGAAGCCTGTAACACATTAAGCTTTTGAATCAAATAATATTCACACGATAATTCTGGATTATTTTACAGAGGGAGAAGGAAAATAAGTCACTTTAATTTCTAACAGGTGACTGTTCTGTGAGGAAGAACCATGGAAAAATAAATGATTATTCCTAGAAGAGTGTGGTTTAAAGTTGGGTTGAGGGATCCTGGGATCAAGTTTGGATTACATTCTGCATCTGCATCGCCACAGGCTCCTCCCAACTCCACATCCTTCAGTGCTTCGGACAGTCCAATGATACCGTTCTCGTCCATCTGGCTGAGAAAGTCATCTTCTTTCTCTGTCTTTTCTTCATCCTCATCCTCCCAAACATCCTCAGAATCTACAGAGCTGGGGGATGACGGGCGGATCGGGGCTGGGGTCCAGAAGAGAAACCCAGCTGTGGTTCTCTTTCGAGTCTCCATTCACCTTTCAGCCAACTGTTACCTCCTTCAAGTCTCAGCTCTGACCTCAGTCACTATCTCAGCCAGGAACAGGAACCTTCTGTATCTTTCCTTGTTGATCAGGCCCTGCAGTGAGGTTCACTTTCAAAGCCATGGCTGCAGAAACTTACTGACTGGAGATCATGCCAGTAAGCTGTTAACAGTCTAGAGGTAGAGCTACGGAGGACTCATCAGTCAGTCATCAGTCTCGAGGAAGAGTAGATTTCTTTGGATGTCGTTCCTGAAACACAGAATATTACCAGCTGTTTAGTACCTGTAACCATTTAAACCTATCAGACAGAGGTCTCCAGAGGAAATCAATCTAACAAGATAAGATGTAAAAGTGGGAAATTAGAAGACTTGGACAGAAGACGTTAGATGACCAACTGCACCACCCAATAAAAAACCAAAAATAATTCACAGAAAATCACATTAGTCCTTAAAAAGTCAAATTAAAGCCTGGCCTATTAAACACTCAGCTGATTTTCATTTAGAAGCATTTACATCAGCTGTGATATTTTATAGATTAAGGATTGGTTTCAAATGTAAGCCACATATTAAATGATCATGAATATTTGCATTAGTTACCTTATAATTCATAATTGTGTCTGTAATGTAAGCTCTTAAAAAAAAAAGTAACAAATATTGTATCTCAAAAGACAACCCGTGTGTTTTTGACATCTCCTCCTGTGCATATTCATGTGGGTTATCTGATTCATCATGCACTTGGTGGGGTTACATTTTGTCTAACACCTTGTGAGATGTGCAGCATTTAAGGCCTTGTTCCCAAGACAACATGATCTCTGTATTAGTCCACACAACAGACAAGCAGTCATTCTACTGCCCCCTGATCAAACCCTGCATGATGAGGTCGCACCGCTCAGTATTTGTTCTTTATTAAGACACGCATATCAAGCATGTAACAGAGCCTGGATAAGACTATTAGGTCATGTCATCCCATGTTACTGTCTAGAGCTGCAACCCTCACTATGGAAACACCACAACAAGAACAAGAGCTGTGTTTTTACAGAGTCTGCAATAGAATATTTCTACAAGGGGGGAGACAGTGGGAAGAGAGGGAGAAACAGAAACAGCAAGGGGTTGGGGAGACAAGGGAGACAACCACAATAACAGCAAAACAAGCAACAACAACAACAATAACAGCAGTGATGTATATACAATAGCATCAACATTATAACCATAACTGTGTAACCTTGTTCACCTCAATGTGCTTGTGCAAGTTTGTGTGTGTGAGAGAGATTGTCATTGGCTGTGGTTTTAAGAGGGGGGTCGCTACAACACCACGCCGACCCCCAGCGGTAGGCAGAGAAGGACCCAAACCACCTCGGCGCCTCACGGTCCCACAGAGCATGAAGGGCCCGAGGCCATGTGTGCACAGGGGGCCACAGAGGGAGCTCCCACTGCAATATATTTCCCTGAGATGTGAATGTGTGTCCACTTTACTGATGAATCATTATGCTGTTGGCTGACACGCAGTCTCTGTTGTAGGATTCACACATGAATGACTTATAAAACAAGGTATGCATTTAAACTCACCATTACACTGTTCTGCTTTTTGAAGCAAGTATCGGCAGGTCAAAACATTGCCACATACCAAGTCTCAGACCTTAACAAGTGCAATCATGAGAGAAACTTACTGTCAACTTAATTCAAGGAAATTAGCCTTTAAAATCAGCAGAAAGTGAAGAACATTTCGTACCACAGCACTGAGACTCTCAATAACAAAAGTGGACACCATGCCTGTTCGCTTCTTTCATCAATATCCCAGATTACTGCAAGAAGATTATTAGTCTGATGCTTCTTACATCAGTAAGACACAGAAACGTCACACACACCATTAGAGAGTATGTGTTTTGCTCATGAATCCAGGAAGACTCATGTGAATGAACAGACACTTGTTTTGACTGTACTGGACACATGGCTCAGTTTGTAGGGCAGACAGGCAGACTGACTTTAATGCTCTCTCTACAACTCTTTTATACTCAAACCAGCAGTGAGCCTGTGCACTGGCCCACATGGTCAACTCACCATGCATTTAATGTGGACCACAATTCAAAAACGTTTTCATTATTAGTGGATTTCAGAGTTTCTCTTTTGTAAGAACATAGCAAAGAAACAACTCACCTGCTGCTCATGCTCCCTGTTCATTCCTGATGGTACAACAGAGTTATCTCAGATCCCAGATGGGGGGGAATAAAGCTGCTTTAAAGCCTTAAAGGGGCCTTCACTAATTGTAAACAGACAATGATCATCAGTATACATCCAGGAAGAGGAGGCAAGCTCAGCTCCGCACAAACAGAATGACAGTGAGCAGGGCTGCAATCACCTGACAGTCAGGGGAGCTAAGGCCGCGTCCACGATGCAGAGGGACAGGTAAGGGTGGAGGTGTAACAGAGGCAGAGAGAGAAAGCAGGGGAGACTGACAGACTCTACTGTTCCAAGTTTAAGCAAAGCCATCACAAAACTAGTCAGCCCGGCCAACATGGGCACTACATACTCACAGTCTAACAGCAGCTGAATTTTGAGGACAGTAAACAGAAGTGTAGTGTGTCCTAGTGACTAAGATATAACAGCTAATCTGCTTAGGAGGCACGAGGGCTGAGGACACACTGTGGAGAGAATACTGGTGAGAGGAGAGACTGAATAAAGCTGTACAAATACTACTGAAAAGATTAGGTTTATTTCCAACAATGTCAATAATCATTTGTTTTAGTCATTTATCACGCAAAAATGCAAAAGAGCTTCTCAAATGTGAGGATTTGTTTTGTTTTTTTCAGTTTTGTGTCACTATAAATTCAATATCTTTAGGTTTTGGTTTTTTTTGGACAAAACAATTCATTTTAATTTTAATTTCACCTTGGATCTGGGAAATGAAGCATGAGTAAACAGCAGGAGTAACTATGACTCTCTTAATGATGTGCTGAGGGATTTCCTCAGTGAACCGTCCTGGTAGGGTTTCCCACACCCTCTGGCTGGCTGTCAGCTAGTAAAAGTGGGGGACTGTGGTGTCAAGTATTAATTACATAGACGGCCTTATGGCGGAAATCAAGCTTGTGCAGTCAAATCATGCGTTGGCACCACGGATGACACCTGATGGGCAGGATAACTCAGAACGGCGGATGCCCCAAAATAGCCAAATGCCTCGTCATCTAATTAGTGATGCCTATGGATGGATGAACGAGATTCCCACTGTCCCTACCATGAATGATGAACCAAATTCATATGCTATCCTTTCACGATTAATCATCATCATCATGATTAGGTTCTAATTACAGACCTGATTCCGATTTCGACCCATGGCCATTTGATGCATGTCTTCCCCCCCGACACTCTCTCTCCCTCATTTCCTGTCACTTCTTCAGTTCAGTTCAGTTCTTCCTCAGTTTATTTTTGCAGTGGGCAGCTTCACCGACTTGGACATCCAGTAACATGCTTGAGAAAGTTTTTCACTTGGGAGAAAATTACAGATGTCTTTATTCATTTCATAAAATATTCAGATCAGCAATTTCATAAAGATTTCCACTCTTACTGCTATTACAATGTCCTTTGTTGTGAACATAACAGTTTATCTGCTTTAAGTGAAGCAGATAAACTCATACAAACATAATACAAACTAAAAAAACATTATGGCAATGACTAAAATGTGTTCTTAGATCAGAGAATAAAAAGTTATCAAGTATTAAAAAACTGGCATTGAATTCTGGTCAGATCTGATCTGATTTGTTGTAGGGATGCCATGTTTCATGGCGGAGGATCAATGATGCTCTGGGGCTGCTTTGCTTCCTCGGACACTGGAAACCTGCAGCATGTAGAGGTTAAAATGGATTCCATCAAGTATCAGGAAATCCTAGAAGAAAAGTCTCGCCCTCTGTGAGGACGTTCCAAAAGGACTATGATCCCAAGCAAACCTTAAAGTCCACCAAGGCTTGGTTTCAGAGGAAGTCCTGGTTCATTCTAGAGTGGCTGTCACAGTCAATCCATAGAAAACCTCTGGAGGGATTTGAGAGGGTGGTTGCAGCATGTAAACCAAATAATATTACAGAACTGGAGGCCCTTGCCCATGATGGATGGGTTCAGATTCCTCAGGAACGCTGCCAGAAGCTGGTGTCTGGTTGTGCATCACGTTTGCAGCAGGTACATAGCAGCTAAGGGGTCTCTACAAAGTTCTAGAGACGCTTGTCATTAAGGTGTTGAATCATTTTGAGACTGCAGTAGACAATAAAAGAAGCATTTTGTGTTACATAATGGGGGAAAACACTCATAAATGTTGTTTTGAGCTGTTTAAACTGTTCTTGTTTGATCTGGTTATTGCAAACAGCTAAGATAAATATTATATCTTGCCAATAAACGTGATATAGGCCTACCATGGGGGCTGAATTATTTTGCTTCCTACTTTAGCTACGACCCATGTAGGCTGTATTCAAACATGTTACATGCTGGGAAACACATTGAAGCTCCACTAAATTCAACTCAAGAAAACTTCAAGAAAGACTTGCTCAACAACATCCACGTAGTAACAACAGCTACCCAAGCCCAACCAGTCAGGCTGGCTGAGGAACACAGAGCAAAACAATACTTCTAATCTAACTCTGCTGTACACGTAAAATAACTTCGATATCACTTGTATCGGCAAAATTGTTTTGCAAACCTACCTCATGAATAAGTAGATGCAATTGTTTCATTGATTTCAACAGGCAGGGTTTTCAGGACTGTTTGGATTTTTACAAGCTGGGGTCGGTTGCCTTGAAAACCGCAAAACTGAACACAGAAGACCCACCTCCTGTGTCACCATGGCGTACACACCACAACAAACCATCACCAATATCTTAGTGGGCATGTTCTTAACACAAAAACCCACGCATTTATTAAACCCAGAGACTTTTATGTGTCTTTTATGAATCGCGTAGTGAAGTTAGAGCAACTGTGGTAAAGGCAATGTTAAGCTAGCTAAAAGTCCGTGAAACTTTCTGAATTTTGATGACGATACTGTCACTTACTCCAAACTTAAGACAGCAAAACAACACAAAAACTCCACATTCGGACGTATTTCAGATAAATACTGTAAAAGCAGTGTTACTACCTTAATTCTGACGGAGTTGCAGGAGTTAATTTCTCCCAAGAAAGCCGGGGTCCCTGATATTTATGAGGCTAATTATCAATTTTGTGAAGTGTGGAGATTTTTTAGCTGGTTGAGTAATTACCCGAGGCAACAGTATTTGGGAAAATTAAGTCCTGACTCTTACATTTCAGGTATTGTTATTTTCTTATAACAAATCGTTTGAAAAGATTGTGCCTTTAGACAGTGGTTCTGTATATAACACGGACGATTTCTAATCTCAGTGTAAACAAGATCATTTAATTTGTGGAAGTTATATGATGATATTACCTGACAGACAAAATTAGGAAATAAATTTACAGACGCTTGAATCCAAAGACTGAGTGGTGATTGGTTAGAAATCTGTTTAGGGGGTGGGACTTACCATTGGGGAATAGGACAATGGGTGGATGCAGTTCTTAGAAAAGACCGGAAGAGGGCACAGCTTCCTAACCTTTCCATATCGGCAAACGAGGAGGGAAATTTAAAATTTAATTCAGATATACATACACGTTGTGTACAACAATACACAAATAATGCAAAAGGGTATGAAAATATTTTAGAAAAATAAAAAGTGATTCATAAATTTAAAAAAGGAATATTTTTAGATATATACAAAGGAAGCATACTTAAAATACGTAATGTATATGTAGTAAGCTTTTTGATTCTGGCTTTTATCAAATGTAATAAAATATATTTTAAAATAATTTATAACAAAAACTATGCATTAAACAACAAATATTGTCTATTATACCTCAATTTGGTGTAGAAGAACTTGACAGGTCTTAAGAGGGGTGTAAGCTGTTATAGCAGCATATTGGTGCTCATAAATGACTAAGGTTCAGCAATTACATATCACTGTGATGTTTGAGAGTCCACATATTTTTGGTCATCTGTGACACGCTGGTTCACATTCAAAAGATGCAGTAAAGACATCCTAATTTCAAGTCTGTGATGCATAACAAAGAATATCATTCTCAGTATTTAAATGGAAATTTAAATCTACATAAAAACTTAAATCATTTGGTTTACAAAGGGACTAAAGACTCAAATGGAACTGTGCTTTTGGCAACATTTATTAAAAGTCACCCTGACAAGTAAGGCTTATGCATCCTAGGAGACTAATTCATGCAATATTGCTTTATTACAGTACAAATGGGCACAAAGTAATTTATCTTATCTCAAGGGCAATGGTCTGCACTTCTATTAAACTGTACATGATCAAACTAAGTCTCTTTAGTATAAATAGTAGGTCCCATGTTAAAACTTTGTAATGGCTCAGTGCAGTAAACTGATCCTAAGCAACAAGCTTATATGTAGGTGTAATATTAAGCTATATACTCACACATGTTGTAAACACAGCATGTGTAGGATATGTTGTAAATGTCAAGATTTTTCTCATAATTTGTCATAGTTTCACAATCACTTTCTTTCATAAGCATTTCTTATTATTATTATCACAATTTGTTTCACGTATACTTTATCTTGGTTGGGTAAAGTACATTGAAATTACATGTCAAACAGTAGAAAAATAGTGGGAACTAAATGAAAAGAAACAGAGAAAGAGAGAGCTGACTATCAGCCCTGTCTCATCATCTTATGAGAGAGATCACCATTTCAGTAGAATACAAAGACATGGCTAAAGACTCTGCTGCACAAGGAAAAATACATGTCTTAGCTGCTTTCTCATATACAAAAAATAAAACAATAAAAATAAGTGAAACATAGCAAAGACAACATAATCTCTTACCTTATTTAATCGATTGTTGAGTGCAGCCATCAGTAAGGTGACAAGTTCCTTTTTAAATTATAGAACCAGCAAAGTGGCTCAGATTGACCACATTGTTCAACGAATTTGAAATTAGGGCTACATATTTTCATTATTTATAAATCTGTAGTATTTATATGACCAGTACTTACATTATTTCTCAGAGCACAAGGGAACATCTTAACATTGCTTGTTTTTGTCTGACCAAAGTCTAAAATAGAAATATGTTAAATTACAGATACATAAAACAGAGAAAAAGAGACAATCCTAAAATTTGAGAAGCTGGATCCAGAATATTTTTGGCAGTGTTGTTTGATAAATAAATGATGCTGAGTCAGTTTTATTTGTATCATCCAAAATCATAAATAACAAGTTGTTTCAAAGGGCACTGAAATCTTCAAAACACATAGTAAACACAACACAGAAACAAAAATTGTTAAAGTAACAAAAAACACACACTTTTTAAAAAGGAAACAAGACATTGTAGCTGTCAGTTGCCCACAAACTCATGAATCCCATTTGGTAACAGATGAAATGATGACCTGTGCAGCATAACCTGCCTCTCACCCACTGCATGACAGAATAGGCTCCCTCAGCTCCTGAGCAACCATGAACAACATAAGAGGTTTAGAAAATGGAACAATTCAGTATATTTTCCACTTGTGATAGAAAAGCTGTGCTTCTGTTGAACTTGATAGCATCTGCTGGATTCTCGATGAGAGCGTTTGGTTGCTGCTTTTCTATCTCAGCTTTGGCAGTGGAGGAAAAACCGATAATTTTGAACTGAGTTTGATCTAATAAAGAAGAGCCCGAATGAGAAAAGTCTACATATAAATAGAAACCACACGTTTGCAAAGTTGTTTTGTGCCATGCATGGCTTTATACCAATGTTAGAGCTGAACACTTCATTGCAACTCATCAATCTGCTGCTTTAACAGCCTCGACTCTTCTGGGAAGACTTCCTTCATGAATTGAAACATGGCTGCAGGGATTTTTTATTTTTTACCATTCAGACTCAAGAGTATTAGTGAGGTCCAACACTGGTAAAGTCTGGCTCACAGTCAATGTTTCAGCTCATTCCCAAGGTGTTGGATCAGGTTTAGGTCTGGGCTCTGTGAAGGCCGATTAGGTTCTTCCATTCATTAATGGAACAGGACCGTCGTCATGTTGAATCAGGAGAACAGACACAAACTGTTGCCACAAAGGACACATAGGTCATTATATGATGTAGTCTTACACTAGATGGACAAAAGTATTAGGACACAACTCAGCTGTTTCATTCAGACACATTGCCACGTGTTTAAACTGCACCTTGCCATGCAGTCTGCATTTACAAACATTTGTGTAAGAATGTGTCATTCTGAAGACCTCCGAGAATTCAAGCGTGGTTCTGCCACAGGATGCCACCTTTGCAAAACACAATGCTCTTCCAGATGAACGGTCAAAAATTCCCACAGACACTCCACAATCTTGTAGAAAGCCTTTCCAGAAGAGTGGAAGCTGAAGGGAGGACCAACTCCATATTATTCCTATAAATTTAGAATGGGATGTCACAAACGTTCCTGTAGGCGTAGGGGCCAGGTGTCCCAATACTTTTGTCTATATAGTATGTGTTCATTATTGGAATTAAAAAGGTCCAAAACCACAAGAAGCATCTTGAAACCAATATAATCTGAACAGGTGTGTCCACAACCCTTCAACAATGTCATGCTTGCTCCTTCAAAATAAAAGCAGACAGCTTGTTAGTTTTTGAATAGTTATCTTTATTGAAAAATTAAACACACTTTCTGTATAAATAGCATGTCATTGTACAACACTCCTCATTAAAATGTGCAGGAAGCAGGCAAAATGACAAATGGACTGACTGACGGGAAAACAAGAGCGAAGAGGAGACAGATGAAGAGCTTGGCAGGGTGGACAAATAAACACCAACAGAGTCAACTTGTCCAGCTAACAGAGCAGGAGGCACACTCAGTGAAACAAATAAACATGATCAATGGAGTCAACAGGTGCTGCTGGTTGCTTTATGGGTCTGACCTTTGTGGGAAAAATGTTGCACCTTTCAAAAGCACAAGCAACAGGCCTGAGCTGTGGTGTCTTGTGTCTGAGCCAAGGCCAGCACCCCTCCGTCTTGGAATCTGATTAATGAGACTGTCAGCAGCTTCAACCGCCTCCATCCATCATCCCTCCCTCAGGGGTGGCCTTTTAATATCAGGTCAAAGAGAAGGCCGAGTCATGACTGACATGTGTCCACAGCATGGGGTCGTTATGGAGTTAAAATGTGATGAGTAGGACGTCTAAATAAACACATGAAGGGTTACTCTAGTAATCTGTTGCCTTTCCTGTAGAGCTCACAGGGAAGGCAACAGCCATTCACATTTGACTGTCGTTGAGACACGTTTGCATTTATCTACATTTCACCTGAGCACAGTTCAGCCAGCAGCAGGAAGAGGTTCAGTATCTTGCTCAAGGGAACTTTGGCATCAATGGACACGTTGCTTTTGCAGAGATTGGGAAATGTTTACCTCAGTTGTAGTGATTTCAGTAAAATGAGTAAGACTGTAGTTGGAATTTGTCAGGATTGTGACATTTTGTTGCAAATCTTTGAAAATCATAAACTGTAAAATCTCAACTTTTCATATACTGAAGGTCAGCTTTGTCTCCAGATTTATTATTATATATTTTCTGCACTGTCCAAAATAATTCCTAGCATGAAGAAAACATGTTGGAACTGTAGTCTATTTGGAAATGACATCATAATTCTCCCAACATAACACTTTTTTAACATTCTGTGGCTGCTTTGGCTTCTTTTGTTGAAGGATAAGGTTATAAGATATTTTCTTTTTGTCGACAAACCAAAGAATCAATGTGTGCCAGAATGTGTAATAGGGCCCTGCTGACATGTTTCATTACCATGGAGACAAAGACTGTAGTTTTATTATGACTAATACACCATCCAGCTGCTGTAGGTACTGGAGCACCAAATGTGTATTATTTACACATTTAAAAATAGTTCCCATCATAATTTACTCCCATTTCCACATTCGTCTGAAACGACATGTCCAGCTATGCCTTTTGTTCAAGAGATGAAACTATATGCTATGGCATATATTTGTAATTCTATTCAAATCTATTTCTACAGTAGGAACCAATGGGCTTGAAGCCACATATAGGGTAGAGGTAGAAGGTATTCAGAGATTGACTGACAGATTGTTGGTCAAAGTAAATTATCTCATCTATTTGCAGAAAAGCATCTTTATATTCCTAATAAGGTCATATTATTATCCAATAAAGGAACATTTTCTTTTTCACTTTATTAGAAAGACCTTAAAAAGTGAATCTCAATCAAATCAAATGTAAAGATACACTAAGTGCTTTTCAATGGGCAGATTTAACGTTATTATCTTCCTTCAAAAGTTCATATAATGGATAAGCTCCATTTTCCTCCTCTCCTCTCCTCTCTGAAGGGAGGCGTCATGTGAGATGCTTAAAAGTTCAACTCGGACAACCAAAGCTGTCGTCTGTGATTCCTTCTCGTTTAGATTATTTAACGAAGAGTAGCTCCTCTAAGAGGATGCATCCCGGCCCTCATCCATCTGAATGAGACCAATCTGTTTTCTCATATAGCTCCTGCTGCCTCACTCACACACACACTCCAGTCTCCAGGCTACATTAGAATCCTGAATATGCAAACATTTAACATCAGAATCAAATGAATGAATGCCCTCAAAAAAACCTCTTAGATACTATTAGAAAATATTTGTGTATATAAATGAGAGTTTCTACAATTTCTCTCAGATACAAACCAATGAGTTCAATGCAGTAGTTTTTCATCAAGCCTGTTGACTTATTAATGGACAATATCACCCACACAAATGTTATTTAAATCCTGCAACAGGAGCAGAGATACTGATAGAGCCTTGAAAAGCATGAATTTTATGAATTACAACTGCAGGCTTTAAATATCTACAAAGCACCAGTCACACAGTGGGATTCATCTCATTACTTCACCACTTTTATGTTAATCTGACTCATTCTGTGAGGCAGGGGGAAACTTAAGTCTGGTTTTGGCGGCAGCAGCAACATGTTTCTTTCCTGTTTTGGTCCTTCGGTATACAGACAGAATTTAAATTAGTATCCTTATCCTGTATCCAAAACATATTCGAAATCGACTGTACCAGAAAACTTTAGAGAATGTTAGCGAATACGTACAAAAGTCTATTTTGTATATTTACTAGAGATGCACTGAAACTAAAACGTGTTTTTCCTGAATTACAGTCACTTCTCTTCTCTTCTTTCCGCGGTGCTGGGCGTGTTATCAGTTGGAGAGGGCAGCAAAACACCGCTCATCAGCCTGGTGTTAAATTACTCTTTAAAGCTTTATGATTCAGTAAAATTTCATCTTAACAAGGAATCAATTGACTGTCAAGTGTCACAGAGACCCTGAGAGAATTATCAACAAATCTCCAGCTCTAATGAGTTTTTTCTTCCTGTTGTTAAACCAACTTTATGGTTTAAATGTGTTCAAACATTAAGTAAAGTTTCACTGCTTACTGTTTGGATTTATGTGTCCAAACAGCCAATATACTACATGTTAATTAACTGTAAGGTAGCAATCAACAGATCCACAAACCTCATATGTGTGTCTGTGGCCTGGTGTTCAGCTCAGCCTCTGACTGAACTCACCAAAAATTCACGCTCTTTCTTTTATTTCCCTCCCTCTCTCTCCTTTTCACAAAGCCCCGGGATACACAGAACTAAACTGAGAAAAAAAACCTGTTAATTTGCACCACTGAAGCAGTTTTGAACATCTTTCAATTTACTTTTCCTAAAATCCCCGCTGACACTAAAATTCTCTTTGCGTTCTGTCAGTAATTCAAGTCAGACAGCTGTTTCCAGTCAACAAGCCCTGATAAAGCCAATGAGTGCTATCGTCCCAACACCAAACAACCAACAGATAAAAAAATTATGAGACCAACTGGTGAAAAAGCACCACATTTAGCTGCTGAAGAGCCAGATAATTTCCTCACACGCCTTTGAAAAACTAAACAGAGCTAAGAGGGAGAAAATTGGAATGCAACTCAAAATGGAAGAAATTAGCCAAAATCCTTTTGAACAGATTTTTTTTAAAGAAAAAAAAAAACAACAACAAAACTGTCACTTGTTAAATTTGCAGCAGAAAAGTGTTTAAAACGCTTGATATGAAGAAATGTGTGACTATGTATTGTCATGGTTCTGGAACCTGAGGGACCTTCACATTACTTTGTGAGAGGAGGTTCATGCTGTCTGGTACTGCAGATAAGGTGAAGACCTTAGAAATTCTTCATCTTAATAATGAGCATGGACGAGAACTGGTCTCTGGTCTTGGGTGTTAGTCACAGACACATGAGTCCACAGCTCCCTCATGGTGGGATTTGTTTAAGGCTTTAAGAGTTTGGTAGAACTGTAAACCTATGGATCCACTCTGTACTAAAATCTTCTCATACATCCGGTCTGTGTTGTTGAAATAAACGTGCTTAAATCACATTTAAGATTGAAGATTTTAGATTGATTGATTATAGTTGGAATGGAGACCAAAACATGGTGTTTGGACAGATAAAAAGATAAAGTTTTCACATGTTATAGATCATTTCTGGGCAGCACAGGTATATTGTATATAATTATAAAATGTAAAAACCTTACCAGTGCATCCCTAACATGAGTTGTTTTGATTAATTAATGTTAATAATAAAATAAATATTGAATCAATGAGTGCGTCGTTCTCTCTCAGATGTGACCAGAATGATTCAGGAGCGTTTCGTTGTGATTTCTCACAGAGCTGCTTTGCTGTTATCCTTCAAAAAGCCCAAACTACCAGACTAAAAGTTCACCTCCTCATGTCTCTCATACAGCAGCTCCCTTGTTGACATTTTTCTCAATTACCAGTCTCCTTGTTGTGAGCATATTTTTCTCCTCTCTCTCCTTCCACACGGAACAATTACAAGTAGATTAATTCCTCCAATTACTTCATACTTCTACCTGCAGCCTGATGTGCCTCTCTGGAGTGACACATGGAGGACGTTTGCTGTACATCAACTCCGCGCTTGTACTCTTCCTGACAGGAAGCAAATCATCCCCACAACAACAACCACATCCCTTCCGCATGTTCTCTCATTCTTCCTCCCTCTCACTCAATCTCAACCTCTACCTGATTGGTTAACTCCTAATTGCTTTTCTACAAAAGGATAAAATGAGCATCTTTGGCAGTGTTGTCCTCTAAATATTTAATTACTCCCCCATTGGGTATAGTTGGTGCACTGAGCCGGGCTTCAGCAAGACCCCCCCGAGGGTGAATATAATTGAAACAATGAAATTACAAAATAAAAGCATCAATTGATATTCAGTGGGGTGGGGGAGCATCAGCGGTCTGATGGGAAAAAAGGGATTCCATCCTTTATGAGAGAACCTCCACACTAAACTCACCAAATCTGACAAAATCTCTATGATCATTGTTTTTTTTGACACATTCAAATTGAGCGTTTTAGTGTGTAGCATGAAACTCACTACATGGAACATGTGATTAAAGTTATAATCCTTGAGATTTCTGTGAAACCACAATCCATTTTTAATACCATTTGAGGCTGTTTTTTTGTATTTCTTTTTAAAGAATTAGCCATTCACTGTATAATAAGTAAATACTGATACGAACTACCTGGTGCCAGACCCCAGCAGCATGTTTGATGGCTTGAAACAAAAGAACTTCTTTTAATTTACACCATTAAATTAATGTCATCCTCTTTATATAATAGATTTCATTGTTAGATGTGGGGTCCACCTTTCCCACACTGGATTGCCTCTATGCACACAAGGGATTCACAAGAAATGATGCAGAGCATGATCAAATTTAGCAACACAGACACACATGGACATGTGAAAGGAAACAGGAAATGATGCGTATTTTGTGGCAGCCATCTAAAGACTTTCCTTCTTTATATATGTATCGTCTATTTTTGATGTCTGATCAAATAAATATGAGCATGTAGTGAATAAGACATTGCCAGGACGGCCTGAATTATCATCATCTTCGAAATATATATATCTACTATATCTTCGTGATGCAGTGGCTGTTATGGGTTTTAGAATTCATATATCTTTATGTGTAGAGTATATATGCATCTGTATCTACATTTGATCATTTTTACATATACAAATCCAAGCCTGTAAAGTTGATTATGAACAAGTCTTAGGTGTGCAGTTGTCTCTCAGACAGAAGCGAAAAATAAATAAAATATACTGTCCAAATGACGTGGGAGTGCTACGGGAAGTTCCAGCGGGATTCAAACGGCGGTAAATCCACTTTTAACACTGAGTAGTGCATAAGGTCTCACAGTGGGGAGGTAACACGTTGAGGAGAATCCTGAACGAAGTCCACAGCAGAATTAACACCTTGGGGTTCATGAGAAAGGTTAGAGGTCTCTTTAAGTCTAATTAAAAGGGTTGTGCCATTTAAATCAAGACGCTAACATTTCTGCCCATCATGCTGCCCTCAGACTCTTCTTCCCTTTGTGCTGCCCTCTTCGTCATCCTCTCTCCTCCTCTACTCAGCTATAGAGCCACATTGAACTCCGTCACCAGGAAGTCCACACAGTCCTTGTCTTTGGTCTTGAAGGCCTCGGCGATGAGACGCGCGGCGTCCCTGTGCTCGCGGCCTCTCAGGGAAACCCCGTTTACCTCCAGGATCACCTGACCCACCCTCAGCTGGCCGCAGTTATGGGCTGAACCGCCCCGCTGAGGGAGAGAAACAGAAAGATAGAGGGTGATTAACAGATTTATCTATTAGCTGCATGTACGAAGGGATTTAAGAGAAGATCATGGATTCACCAACTTTCTCATATTCTGACAGTAAACTTCACTAAGGAGATTCACAGGTGGTTCAGCCCTCCATAAGTCACGTATAGGTAGTCTGCCTTTCCCCGAGTGTGAAAAGAATTAGAATGACTTCAACTGAATACATTTGGATAAATTCTGACTTTATGGGTTCTCTCCCACCTGTTAGGTTCATCTGCTCTGGACCAAGGAAAATAAATTTATATTATTGCATTTTAGGGGGAAAACAAATTTCGGTGACTGATAGCAGGTCATATTTGACTATTTCAAACACATTGGGACAGGAGCATCAACAGACTGGGAAAGTTGTGGAATGCTCAAAAAACACATAAACGTGTTTAATAAAGCTCTGGCATAAGTTCAGTCAGGAAGACTAAACCTTTGAACACTCGGGCTACACTTTATTTCTCATGCTATCATGGTCTGGAGCCGTCATCTGAGTTATCAGCTGTTCTCATCAGCCAGTCACATCTATCCGATAGCACAGCGACACACCTTTATTGTCAGCCTATCATCTTGCTGCTGTCTTTTTAAATATGATTTTCTCTCTTCCTCTAGTTCTTTCATGTTGCTGTTTTGCGCACTCTCCACCTCCCCATCACCACCCAGTCTTCAAAGATTCACCAACTTCATCATTCATCAGGTTCACCAGGGTCATCAGCCACCACCACCACCAGTGTCTGGACTCCCAAGGGGTGATATATATCTTCCTGCTGCTCAGGACAGATGCACTCCGATCTCAATCTCCTTGAAGGGTCTAAGCACCAAGCAAGACTTTGTCATACAAATTATGAACATATCTTTAGATGTAATAAACATCTTATTCACTTCAATCACTAATCTCTCCGGATTGAACTGGAAACAGGTATTAGTATCCTGTTTGGGTATGAATCCTCGAACGGCTCAGTCGTTCACAAGCCTGAATGATGCTTTGCATAAATAAATGATTGTCTAAAGGACTGTACAACACTTTGTGAGATGTTTGTGTTCATTCAGAAATTACTGAATTCTGTTTGTATTATTTTTTAATACATCACATCTTATTTGCTGTCTGGGTTATATTAATCACATACCTGAAACGAGCATCTATGAACAGGTGGCTTTATTAATCAAGCTGTGGACCATTTGCTTTAATGCTCTGTGTCTGCTGGATGCCTCTTTCCTAGCATGTTAGCAATAGCAATGAAGAAGACGGCAAATAAGAGAAAATAATGTCAGGTTAGTGTCCCTGTCAGCTAGTTGTGGACTTCTGGCGCCAGGCAGCCATAAGAGCAGAGCTTGTATAAACTTCATTTTAAACCTCAAATCCAATAAAAAAAAGTTATGAAAAACTTTTTTTTTAAATTCACAAGTTCCACTCTCTTGTGGTCTTATCAAATAAGATGCAGAGTTAAGTTTTCCCTTGCGTCAGTTTCATATTCTCCTCCCACCGACTCTCACAGCTGAGCTCATTATGTGCAACTTGGATGGCTCCAAACACCAGCAGTAGGCCTACCTTCCACACCAGGGCTGCAACATCACATCTCTCATTTACTGAGCCGTCAACAATTACCCTGAGCATGTGGAGCAGTCGGTCGTCGTGATGGGAAGACGGCACTGATAATGGGCTGTCGCTGCAGGAGGAGTGATGGGGACTGATAACGACGGGGCGGCCGGCAGCAGCTTACTCGTCTGTACTTCATCCTCGGCAGGAGTGATTGATGCGACCACAGGCGAGAGAGAGCCCTTGTGTCCAGAGAGATAGGAAATACTGAAGCCACAGTATCACAGCTCCACTGCGCTTACGTCTAACACTGTAGCGAGACGGATATTGTACATGGGCGCTGGCAGTGATGTGATGCTGTCGTGTCCCCCGGATAGAACCGATGCCTGCCTTTCTTGCTTTTTTCAGAGAATTATCATTCTGATGCTTGTGTGCCTTGCTCAATGGTCTAATAACATTGAGTTAACTTTCCCTAGTCATTCCCCTGCTCACTTTTCCCTCTTGCAAACTGAACATGCAGATCTCGAGGCTGCGTTGTTATTAATGTCACAAAATAGCTGTGAAGCTACACAGTGTTATTGTTCAGGGATGCAGCAGCGGTGTCATGTAACCCGTGGCTTTGTCTCGCTTACGATCAATCAGGTCAGCACCTCAGCAGACAGAAGCGGGAGGATGAAATCTATGGAATTCCAAAAAATGAGGAAACCCAACAATAACTTTATCCTGATCAAGATTTCAGTTTACTTACCTGAAAGGTTTGAAGTAACTTTAACTCTGAGCTCCTAAAATAAGTTTAGGGATCGCATACGTTCCGTGGCTTCATTTCTTTTTATGTGGCAGACAATCCTGACTTACATGACAGTGAGGCAATAGAATGAAAGGAGATAGAGCTGCAGTGCTGGCGTTCCTGAAAAGGGACGAGCCACTGTTTGTTCATTTGTTAGAAAAATTTCAAGGCTCATTTTTTTGTGACAATTAAGCTGCAAATGTCTTTAACTGATGTATTCAGCTGAAAATCTGCTGGCATTACAGATGGTGGAAAAATCCATTCAAGCAAAAAAGATGCTATAACACAAAAGATATTTTAATAATATAACATAAAATTATTCATAACATTTCATGTTTTGATTTTTTTTTTACTTTTTACTCTCTCCTACCCAACAAAACACACCAAGGCAAATTCCTCCTACATTAAAACCTGCTTCCAATAAATCTGATGCTGATCAAATGTTTTCCCTCTCATCTTTATGATTGTGATTTTCCTCTTCATTTACGAGCTGGTGCCTCTTTTTAATTTCTGAGCAAATGGAGCTAAGAAAAATAATTAAGCAAAGAAACAGCTCTGATAGAAAATTGGGCCATTAGACTCCTCGCTTCAGGAGACAAAAACAGAAACACAGCATCAGATATCCTGTCCTCCTGCGTTTGTTTGGAGATTTGCATCACAAGCACAGATGGGAGCAACTGCGGTTTGGGAATAAAAACACATTTACTTGGGTCCACCTGCATCCACCCACAATTCCATAAATCTTCTTCCTCATCTGTACAAATCCACCTCATTCTATTTCTCCTTATTAACACTGGACTCACTTCGTTTGCATCCTTCTCTTCTGGTGGACTCTCTGATTTTGAATGTGCTGATTGCAAAACCTTTTATCTCGCCCCTTGCAATCAGCAACCCTTTTTTTATTTCAATCACCGTCTCTGTGGAGAGGGAGGCTGAGAAGCGGCTATGAATGGGGTGTGGACTGTAGTCTGTGGCTGCTCACCGTTCTGATCTTTGAATTGTAATGCCCTGGTTGATTGCTGCTACAGATAGTACTGAGCTAATATAAGGCTTTATTGGCTTTTAAATTATGACATTAGACAGATATATGTACACCGAGTTACAGTTATAGTAACACAGTAGCACAGTAACTAACGTGTCATTTCTAGCTAAGTTGTCAATATTTGTGATTGGATGCATAACATCTGAATTTCCAGTAATTTTTGACTATAACAGAAAAACGTGGCAAGCCTATAAAGGTGAAAACCTGCCCCTGAGTCAGTGAGGGATGAAGTTAAGATAACTGTCTCAGTTACATCCTCGGGGTTTGAATGCTACCAACTTAAAACCTAAAGTATTTTTTACAAGTTCTCTTTCATATCAAAGATTGTAAGAAATGAGAGGAGAGTATTGAGCTTCAGTACAAAAAATATTACTGGAACCACAGAACTGAAAACGACCATTTAATATAAAATATTTCACATTATGCTGCGTTCACATTGAACGCGACACACATTTTCACGTCACCCTACCCCCACATGGATGATGCAAGTAACGTGAAATTAACTCATTTGCGTCTCGCCATTCGTGTCACATCACCAGCCGCAGACTCACATCTACTCCTGTTACGCCGTGGCTTTCTGTTGACTTTGAATGAAATCGTGCCACCCGAAAAATCTGCGCCGCGTTTGGTGTGAATGTAGCACAAACACTACCTGTGACCTTCTGCAACTATTGACCACAATGACCATACACAACGCAGTCATGCTGCAACTGCTTGAGCTGCAAGATGAACCACTCTATTCAGCCTCGTCACTAAACTAAACATTAAGATATCTAAAATAACCTTCATCAGTTTTGCCACTGATTCTGTTTTCATCCTAAACATCAACACCACACCAATTAACTCACAGCTCTAAATTCTCCAGACACTCAGCCTTTTCTCGAAGGCCACTACTACTGTCATCATCTTGTGAAAGCTCCAACTTTGACAAAATTATCAGGAATCTCTGTGAAGTCAGCTGCAGTGTGAATCCATATAGCGCCTTAGAGGAAGTCAAATCCCACCTGGAGGGCTGGCGTGTGCTTCTATGGTAGAGAATCAAAGAAGCCACCCAGAACGTACACAGTAAATAAATCATAAATAAACACAGCTACCAGTACGAGGATAGTATTTCACAACACAGAGCAGACTGCATGTTAATAAGGATAGCGGGTTAAGCAGGGGTATTATATTAAACATTGTTTTTTTTTTAGGACTCACCTGTATTGTGACAATTCGTGGCAATGGCTGTCGTGTGTTGGCTCCACCTTCAATGGCTATACCCAGGGTGCTGGCACTCTTTGCAACCCTCACTAGAGTAGAGGTGGGCTCCAACAGTCCAGGCTACAGGGAGGGGGAGAAAGAGGAGCACAAGCTATAGTATAATATAATAAGTACTTTATTTATGCATATTTCTATTCCTGAATATATTCATAACATTGCATAACTTTTTGTACAACTATACATGCAAATATCTTCCTGCATTTGTTTATCTAAGGAGGAGCCCAAGAGTCTTCCCAATGGATTCACACATTCACAAAGCCCCAGACTCAGAACGGTTTTACTCACCTTTATCTGTGGACCTATATAATTATTCTATTTTATCATTACGACACCTTATGTCAGCTTTCAAAAAGCCTCCTTTCATCCTCTGTTCCTGAGGTTTTATGTCCTTATTCTAAATAAGTACCAATGGTGGCTTAGTGGATGCATGCCTTATAACTCATAACTGGAGCTTTGCCAGTTCAACCTTTATTGTTAGATGGCTCACGCCCTTGTCTCTGTGCCCCGATGCTGACAGAAGTTAATAACAAATAAAAGTATGACACGTAAAAAAAAAGAATTTAGCCTCTAGTAACAAAGTAATTATAGAAAACAGGCAGAGAGACACAGACCCTCATATTAAAACGCCACAGAGCTGAATACAAACATCCAGCAGATACACGGAACATTCATGAATGTTATGTTTTGTGCATCTATTCACTCTTCTTTTTAGCTCCTGTTAGATGTTGATTTGAATTGAATTATTTATTCATTATTCATTCTACATGGAAAATAAAAAACAGATAAATAAGGAGAACAAATAAAAAAACAAACAAGCACAACAATGTTTGAAAATGAGTAGGAAGAGGTACAAACTTATAAATTCCTACCCCTTTCTCACGGCTCCATTAAATCATTTATAATTTATAAATAATTATCCAAAATGTATTTACACTTGATCAGCCGTTATCTGACTAGTACAGCAGGTTTATCAGAGCCTGTTTGCTGGAGGCAGTGAGATCAGAACCATGCAGTAGATAAGCTATAAAACATAAAGTATGAGTAATAACCTCTTAATTAAAATTTACTGCAGATTTCCAATAGATTAGATAGATATCTACACTTTAATCTGTAATTATTTATTTGCTTGCTTGCTGTTTTATTGTATTTTAAATGTTTTTTTCTATCTGCTTGTTTGTGCTTTTTGTTTTTTATTGTCTCTTAAATACAAATTAAACATTTTTTAATATATTTCTATGTCTTTGTAAAACACTTTGACTTGTCTGGTGTCTGAATGGTGCTTTATCAATAAACCTGCCTTGGCTTTGCAAATTTGTTACAATGAATGCCAATTTTCACATTGAATGTGGTTTATGGTTCACAATAATTTAGAAAGTATTTTCTTGACATTCAATTAAAAACACATCCCTAAAGCTTTGAAATGCTGCTAAAGCCTAAACTGAGCAGTAGTTGTTGAATTCTAACAAAATGTCCTTTGTTAAAGGTTGTGAGGTTTTACTACCCAGCATAAAACACCCATTAATCTTAGAATATGGACAGAAAACCCAGAGGTACACCTGTGGTGAGGCTGACACAAGGATTAGTAGACAATAATGTTTCATTTGTCTTCTTTTCGCACACTCAGGAACAAACAGAGCAAATGCTTTGCTTCTTCACAATAAAATGCTGCAATTTAATTTTCAACCTGATAATTGAATGTAACGGCCCGCTCATCATAAATAATCAGCCTGCTCCCATCCTTACTTGTTAGTCCTTCCATCAATCAATATGAACAAGGGACAGTTTCATTACACTACACTGCAATGAGCGATGAAATAAGTGATGGAGCATGTGACTCAAATGGATGATATGAGTGAGAAATAAATGAGTGAAACAAAGGGAACAGTCTGTGTGAGCAAAGAGAGGGAGGAGAAAAGGGATCGGTTAGCATTGAGAACAGATTCAGGAGGACAATCGGCAGTAAAGCACGAGGATTTATTATCGCTCTGAGCTGGAACACTCACACAGTTGTACTTCTATATTTGTGAGGATCCACAGGGACAAAGTTATGTGTTCTGTACCCTCTAATTCACCTTAACCTAAAACCAATTCTAACTTTAACCCTAACTGCAGCAGGCCTTATCGTGAGGTTGAGATGCGACGAAATGTTTTCACATACAAAAATGTCTCTTATTTCCAAAAACGTTTCCTAAAATATCTTCAGTTTCTCACATTTTTCTCTCACTTCCAACATATGACTCAAATTGGTCCTCACAAAGACAGAAATACATCGACACACACTCATTTCTCAGAGTTTAACTATAAATCCTCTCATCCATCCACGTTTGGCTCAGAGCTCCACTGAATCACCCCCTCACCGGTTTGGAGGGGTTGTCCCCCCCGCCCTCCTGGGTCTCTCGGGGGTGGCGTGTGCGTGAGGAATGGGGGCTGCTGTCTTTGCTGATGTGTCCTGACTCAGCTATATCTACCCCACTGTCCTCACTGAGTGTCTGGCCGCTGTCTGACAGCTGAGACAGGGCCCCACCTGAGAGCAAACAGGCAGACATGATAAGATGATGAGGATGTCAATGTAGAGAATCCCTTTTTAATTGGTTTTCACTTGAAGAGTTTTATTGAGTTCAATGGACTATTGACACAAATAGAGTAATCTTCCTTATATTAAGTTGTTGTCGTGTTAAACTGCATTGCAAAAAAAAGAAAGAAAAAAAAAGTTCAGATTTTAAGATTTGCTCTAACAAAGATTTAATTTTAAGCTTGAATGACCTCACTATGATTAGTGATGTTTTGTATGCAGCAGCAATCGTACACATTATTTTGGTTAATTGCTCATTTCAGCACATAAAGGCCAAGTAAATGCATATTTGGAAAGATTAGAGGTATAGTATTTATACACATCTTCTTCCTAAATGAAACTGCATGTTGCCTCATTGCCTTGCAGACAATGACGATTAATAAGCCTCAGAATTTGGCCAGTTATCAGTAAATGAATGTCAGCTGTAGCATCTAATCTTCATGTTTCAAAATCAGCCCGATACTTATGAGAAAACTTTGATAGAAATACTGAGAAATAGTACATTTTGTTGCTTTTTTGCATATCCATGTCAATTTTTATGAACACATTTAAAATATATGCAGCTCCAATGCAGTGATAAGAAGTAATTATGCTGTATTTAATTTGGTTTGTTTGGCTACATACACTCAGGATAATCTTTCACTACAGTATCAATACAGATATATAATTGTTGAATATAATTAAATCATATTTTGTGTGCTTAAAATACATTTGATTTTATTCTGACATTTTACAGATTAAACCTCTCATAAATAACATTTGAAGAATTAAAAAAACAAATTTTACAGATTAAGCAATAATTACAAACGCTCACTCACTTATTAATTTGACGACATAAGTGACAACAATGCGACCCTTTCTGTATTTGCTAGCTCTACGTTCCTCACCTCGAGCTTGGGGCAGCGGTCGCACCTCGTTGACGTCGGGCTCTGCATTGGGCCTGTGAACCTCTATTGTGACAAACTGTTGTTTAGAGCCAGGAGAGGAGGCAGCAGAGACTTTGGACTTGTTGGCTGGCTTAAGGGGCACAGAAGGGGGTGGAGGAGGGGCAGGGAGTGGAGGTGGAGGTGGAGGAGAAGGGGATGGGGCTGCAGGTTTGGCGCCTCGGTTGGGGGACTGGACCCTGGGGAAAGGGCCGATGTTGTGCTGAGTGACCATAGACAGCTGAGCAGCTGTTACTTGTTCTTTCTTGGAGGGATCTCTCTTCCTGACGGCAGCGTAGTCCCGAGATGGGTCCCTGGGATGGGCTCGTTTGTGGTGCGGTGAGGGCGAGGCGGGGGAGTGTCCTGGCTCTTTGCTGTGGTTGCGAGAGGTGGGGGCCGTGAAGTACAGGCCTGAGTGGGAGGATTCGGATGAGGGGCATTTGTTGAGCTGACACCCTGACCTCTGCACCCCTGGTGGGGGCGGAGGCTTGAAGGAGGGGGGCGATTCAGCTGTGGTGGACTGTACATCGTCCTGAAGTGAAAGCATATAGTTATCATTGATTAGGGCTGCATCATGGACCAATATACTGGAATATAAAATATGTACTGTAAATGTTTTGCAGCTGAAAAGTGTAATCCAATTAATTTGATTTGCTCTGACTTAAATTAAATGCCTCAGATCAATACTATTGTACACTAAAGTATTATTTTTCATTTTAGTTGCTAAATTGCTTCACACTTTTTCTCATGTACTCCAAGCTGTGTCTACGCTGGGTTTATGCTGAAGGGAGTTTAGTTTGAGATAGTGACAGTGCTGAAAACTTTCTAGACACTTTAAAAATAGCAACAGTAATGACTTTCCAGAAACGGTGTTCATATTACTCTGAATAATCCAAAGACAACACTTTGAATAGGTTTCACTTCTACAGAAGAAACTGTTCAGAGTGTGGTGTGTGGAAAACCTGCTGATATAGAATATTTTAAATGTGATATTTAATGATTTTGTAACAGAGCAAAGTTCCTTCATTATTCTAACCAATTTTCAAACATACAGCTGCATTAGACACCTGCTAAAAGACACCACCGGTTTTAGCGACAACAGCTGTTTTGAAGACGTTTAATACTGCGTTTAATACTGTACATCCAAACCAGGTTGAACACGTCGACACTCACTGGTTTGATTCCGCCGGTATCCTGTGTTTCAAGGTAAGAGTGCTCAGACACAAACTGAACAGTGGAATGAACGACACTGAGACATGAGTGACTCGGCAGTGCATGGGAAAAAAAACTTAAAATGATCATAAAATGAAGTTTACTTAAGAAAAATAAGGAATGATTTGAGTTGCAGGTAGTCTTTGATAACCATTTCTTCTCCATGACCTCCACTGAGTCGCTTGCTGTTCAGAACAAACATATGCGACCTTCTGATATCTCTACTTGCTATATATATTTAACCTTAAGGTACAGCAGAAAGCTCTTCCTTCTTGCAGAGGTGGAGAGGCAGGGGGAGAACAGGCCATGCCAGGTGGCACATAAACAAAGAAAAGGTGAGGAAAGACTATGCTGGCACTTTGACACAGATCCTCTCCTCTCCTCTCCCCTGCAACCACATCTCCATCACTACCTGTTCTCCCCACCCCTCTTCTTTTTTCATCTTAAAAAAACATTTTTTCTTCCCACCCCTCGTCACGTCTCCCCTGTGTAGCATCCATCCTTATCAGGCCAAAGCAGGGCCTGAGCCTGCTTGCCTGCCAGGCTCACCAGAGAGACGTCAGTCAGCAGCGTGTTCAGGCTCTCCAGAGGTACATCCTCATTACTCTCCACCACGCCATCGTTCTGAGAGAAGCAGGGAAGGAATGGAGGTAAGACATGATGTGGGTGGAGGAAGGGAGGGTGATGAAATAGAGGAAAGGCAGGAAAACAGAGAGGGAGGAAGAAGAGAGCGATTAAAAGTGACAGGGAGAAAGCTTGTGTGCAGATGTTAAACACAGATGTGCTGTTCCCGAAAAAATGCCAAATGTTCCTCTTCGCTCGGGAAAAAAAAGGAAAAAACGTCAATGTTTGTTTCCATTTTCTTGCCAATCTAAAAGTTTGAAAGGAAGAGGAGCGACTGAAGCAGGCACACACACACACACACACACACACACACACACACACACACACACACACACACACACACACACACACACACACACACACACACACACACACACACACACACACACACACACATACACACAGCTTCCTCCACAAGCTAAACACACACTCTGTGAAATCGATGAAGAACCATCAGCTCAGTCTAAAGTAGGATTTGGCAGCTCAATCCCACCGCCGCGCCGGAGAGGAGGTAATTTGTGGCAGATCTGTGAGCGACGTCAGAGCGGAGGAGCCGAGTTGAGAGCAACGCTGCCCTTCATTTAACTCTGCGACTAAACCAAAAGAAAAGTCTAATCAATTCCACCTAATTTTCCCTTGTTGTTGCCACACGTGAAGCACTTACAGGCAATTTATTTATCACAAAAGTCGATTGTCATGCACAATGCTCTGCAATGTAAGCACTCAGACTACCCTGTGTCTGCTTGCACACATGATAGTGTTCATCCACAGTACCATGTGTGTGTGTATAATCATATAATCATATTAATTATCCAGGAATCATATTAGGCCATTCTGCAGAAGATCCAAAGCCAAGAGTCGATGCAGGAAGTGGTGCAATGTGTATGTAGAGTTGTAAAATCCGTGTGGAGGTGGCCTGGAACATGTCTGAGTTCAGGGATCAGATGAAACTATTACAGCCCAGATTTGACAGATGGGAAGCGAAATGCATGAAAATCTGCCCTCTGTAGTTTGTCAATGAGGAAAACCACCTGCAACCATCTGCGTCTGTGAGAGCAAACATGCCACGATGTTTTCCCCTTTTCTTACACTTCTACACACTTGGAAATATCCACATGCTACTTCAGATGCAGTTCTGATCCTGGAGGTCTGTCCCAGTCTTCCCCTGTCGTCCCTGTGGACAGACTGGTTCGTCTGACATGTCTCTGAGCTCAGTCACAGCAGGAGTTAAAGGCACCCCGATCATAATAAAGACAAACGTTGTGTATTCTAGTCTGAACAAGGGGAGCTAGGATGGACTTACAGATTTATTTCCATGAGTGGCATCAAATGAGCATGGCAGGAGTGGAAGCAATTATGATTAGAAACAATATTGATCTGCTCACAGATTGTGGAGGGTGTTTAGTGGCACCTGGTGGCATTGCTGTGTTTGGTCTGGGATAAAATAGGAACTTTGTTAAAAGTCTGATTAAAAACATGTCATTGAATGGAGTTTGACGTTTGACATGTGTGTGTGTTTATGTACAGAATGTGTGTGTGCACATACAGTACATTGTTATTCAGTTGACTAGATACCTGGTTTTGAGTGTAGTTCTGAAATACAGTATTTTTATCCACCCAAACCCACCCAGCTTCTAATCTGCTCGGTAGCAATCACCCATGGGTCCAAAACAGCACAAATAGACACACAGGAAGAACACAGACCAACACACACACACACACACACACACAGACACACACACATACACACAAATGTTACTTCTCTGAGGGGAAAGCAGTAAGGAAGCGAAAAACCATCTGAGGCATCTGAATGAGAAGAACTGTTTGGTAGGAAAAACTGCAGACAGTCAACAGCTTATCTCCACTGTCAGCTTAGACTCTCTCTCTCTCTCTCTCTCTCTCTGTGTGTGTGTGCATGTGTGTGTGTGTGTCAACTTAGCAGGCATAATAATAATGATTTAAATATCTATAAAGTCTGATATGCTTCATTTCTGTGCATTTCTATAAAGGGCAAGGTGAGGTGGTGAATATAGTTATAGTTATTACAGTGCAGTAGGCCCATTAGGCTCACTGGGTATGTTTCTCAAAAGGGTCTTAAATTATATAATGTGTCTATCTTCCTAATTTTATGCACATGAGAACAACAGAGTGGAAACACCATAAATATAAAGAAAAGCAACACAAGTGTGGCTACAAGTACAAAGACTGCACACATAAAAAAAAACAGAAACAGGTCTTTTATAACACTTAATATACTATAAAATGCTTTAAAAGATAACTAGAAAAAAAATCAAGGTAAAACGTGAAAAGGTAGTAAAAATGCCCTGATGTACCAGAGTCACTGCTGCTGCATTATGTAGCCTGTCTATCTGGTCACCTGCTCCTGAATATATTCCTATTAAAGAACTAGATTTCTGATTTCTTTTAATTCTCAAAACTTACACAACAATTTGAACGTTCAATTTTGAAAAGCAGCATTGTTATAACATTTTACCTGCAGTTTGTCCCCACACAACAAAAGGTTTGCCTCAGCAAGAGGACACACCGATCAGTGTAGGTTGAAGCAAATAAGCTATTTACTGTTAATGTTTTCCAAAACTGAGGTGAGAATGGAGGCAGGGAATGCAAATGAGCCCCTTACATTTTTGCGCAAAATATATGCAATACCTACAGAAGCGTAATGCATTCACTTGAGAAAAAACTTGCCCTGTTTTTCTGAATTCAAATTCACAAAGATCCTAAACATTGCAGGATAGGGGTAATAAGGGAAACATCTTTCTTCTTAATCAAACTAATAATGATAGGAATATGATTCCAAATTCTAGGGGTAGGCTTCCGTGGTCAAGGAGTCATATAATGAGGGCCAAACTATCATGGGATTATTGCTTTTGGGTGCAATAACATAAGCGGCGGAAATAAGCAGCCTTTGTCATCTGACCCTCGATAAAACACCAAGCGACTTTGTGTGTATCACACTATTAATTTAGGACTGAGGAGAGACACATCGCTTCCTTTAAAACAACTACACTTCTTGCTCAAATGAAGAAATAAAAATAGAACAAAAGGAAAGAAAGACACTGCAAACAATTTCACTGCAAAACCACAAACCAAGGGAGATGGGAAATTGAGGTACTATATGTGTGTTTGGTACACATCTGCCCAGAGGGAACTTCACATCTCCTTGTTTAGAAAGTATACAGTATGTCTGAGTTTGTGTTGGAAAGCAGCATCACTTTCAGTGGTGAGTCCTACCTCCATCATATCTATCAGCCAGAGCAGCCTTTCCTACAGGTGATGGGGATAATTGAGGTGAGAGAAAAACACAACCTATCAAACCTCAGCTGAAAGACACTCAACAGGAAGTCACTGGAACGGGTTATTTTTCAGCCCAACAAAGCACACACAGCCTTTATGTAGCAGAATCTGTTAGAATCCATCGGGATATATCACAGTAGCCTCCCCGGCTCTCTCATACCCAAATAAAGGTAAGCAGACAGCCAAAAAGAGAGGGAACCGATCACTATCCAAACACGCATACAGTGAGGCAGACCAGAAAATAAAACAGTGCAACTCATCCATCATAACTTAAAGCACAGAGAGCTTAAGACAGATAATATTCTCTACTCATAATATTCAGATTTGATGTTTTCACACACACAATAATTATCAAATAAGAAGGTAGAAGAAAAACTGTCTGTCTCATCTAACTAAACATTACACATCGACAAGAATGAGCAGCTAACCATCAAAATAATAAGCCCCGCCTACCCGTGCAGAGCTGAGGGTGGTGTTGGTCATGAAGCTGGCTGAGGACGAGGTCAGGGTGTCAGGGTACGACACCATGGACAGGGAGTCCGGTAGGAGTGCCGCCGCTCCAGCTGTCCCCTGTCGAGATTTTAGAGCCTGAATTTCACGACGCAGCACCAACCCGTCAAAATGCTCCAGGTCCTGCGGCGTGACCAGGCCTCGCACCTCTGACAGCAGAGAGAACTGAGGGGAGGACGGTAAAGACAGGGAGAAACAAGAGGGCGGGTGTGATGTCACAGAGGTGCGTGTGTTGCAACAACCACAATAAACACTTTCATAAAAACAGGCTAGTAGCCCGACAATTACACTGTTAAAAGAAATGTATTTATATTTATTTTTAACACTTTTTTTCAGTACATATAGAATTACGTAAAGAGCTAGAAAGTGACTTTTGTCATAAATGTGTTAATGGCTAAACAGTATTTTATGTTGATTAAAACAGTTAAGTTTTAGTCATTTATGTGCAATGCTGGTAGGATTAAGTATAAACCATAACCTTATTTTAGATTAACTCCTCTTGTTTTATAATTAACTGGAACATTTGAGTCCAAGGACACAGATGCCATCTGCTACTGGGAAAAAACAATTTGTGCTGAAGTGAATAGACCAGAACCTCTATCATAGCAGAATTATAGCAGAATGATATGAAAACCACTTCAGTTCAAATGTCCCTTAACATCTAGGAATGAGCAATAAGAAGAAACCAGTCATGGGATGCACACCTTTAAGGCTCCTACAAAGCGTGTGTTTTCACTGCATCCTGTCCATTGGTGTTTGAGATGAGGACAGACAACACCCCATCAAACCTTTTACATACGGACAAACGTTTGAACATATGGACAAGGGTAACACTTTATGTCCCCAGGGTTATAACAAAAATATATAAAGACCAACCTAGTGAGGAAGTTGTTCAGTAACAGCACTGGAAAAGCTTTCTGTGCAGCCGTGCATTTGAGCAATTCAAAATAAATAGGTTTTGACTTATTGTGACTATTTACAAGGTGAACTACAGCAAAGCGTGAGAAAATCAAAAGACTTGTAAGAGTCAAGAGAGGACGGGAAAACAAAACGACTGTGGGCAGTGGCACATCTCAGAGGGGTTCAGGAAACCTCAATTCAAAACTCACAGCATCACATACAGGCTGTACAGTCCTGCATGGAGACAACTGATTCTTCTCTCACCTTTTCCTTTCCTTCCTCAAACCCAGCCCCCCTGCCTTCACCTTTGCGTGCGTGTTGAGCAGCTCGAACAGCGCTACTACTAGCTGCTCCACGCCGATGTGTCCGTCCCGGTACTCCTCCACGTAGTAGCTCATAGTTTGCCGCTCCGCCTCCGTTAGCAAGTGGCGTGCCTGCTCCTCCAGCATGGCCCGCGACTGGTTCACCAGGCTGGACAGGGTCACCTGAGAGCCTGCAACGCCTTTGTAAAACCCAGGCTGGTGTAGGGTGGAGGAAATGAAAAGAAAAATTATATATTTTTTCATGGTATATTTATATGTACTTTTCATTTATTGGATGATAGAGTGAGAGGAAAAGAAGAAAATCAAAGAGGTGAAGAATATGTCAGGGAGAGTAATGGAAGCCGTGATGGGGAGGTGAGTGGTGGGGGGGGGTGATGGAGATAAAGAGGGTGAGGGTGGACAGGAGGAGCGAAAAATGAGAACAGAATGAGGAAGACAAGACAAGCAAATGGAGGTGAATAAGGAGTGAGGAGGAAGAGGGATCGTGGAGGAGGGTGGAGTAGAGGTGATTGAGACAGAAGGAAGAAAAGAGGGGACAAATCAGGGAAGCAGAAATGAGGAGGGTGGAGGAGAATCTGATGGAGACAATGGCGGACGAGGACAGGCAGATACTCGGCATGGCAGGAGGGGAAAACTATGTGAAGTGAAGGAGGAAGAAGTGATGGATAGGGAGAAAAGAGGAGGAGACATCCGCAAACACCCAGAGGTGATGGGGAAGCGAAGGAGGTTGAGAGAGGATGGCAGGAAGCTGATCAGGGCGGACAGAGAAAGAAGAACATCATAAATTACACCCACATAGAGTGTACTAACCATCAGTCTCCTCCTCCCAGAAGGATAAATTATCATCCTACTTCCTTCTTCCTCTTGTTCTACCATCATTCATTATCAGTGATGCTATACGTGGCGCTACCACCGCAGCTTGCAGCACAGCAGAAACTGAGTTGTTCACACATGTGGGTGGAGGATTATCTTTTTTTTTTCTTTTACAGCTTTCATATCTGTCCCCAGTGTGTCAGCTGGCTGCTCTGCCAATCACAAGAATGACAACTCTGGCTCCGAGTCTGCTCCTGCTCCTCTCTCTCTGTCCGTTGCTTTTCTTTTCTCAGTTATCTGCTCGCTACCATGCAGCGTTTCTTCAATTAACTCCTTAATCAAAGACACCACTTCAAAGTCAAAGCTTCAGGCTCTGTGTCTGCCTGTGTTGATCA
Source organism: Chaunax sp. Z400 (assembly GCA_037577475.1). Taxonomy (NCBI): domain Eukaryota; kingdom Metazoa; phylum Chordata; class Actinopteri; order Lophiiformes; family Chaunacidae; genus Chaunax; species Chaunax sp. Z400. The sequence continues at coordinate 5,160,873 of CM075199.1, forward strand.
GAGACGGAAACAAGAGGAAGAAACAGGCCAGGCGTCCTCTTCCCCTCCTCAACTCTCTGCCTCATTATCCTCAACTCTTGACCCCTTGATCTGTATCGTAGGCTGTAGTTGTCCCAGTGTCAGAGGAGAGCCAGCAACTGTTTAATGCCCAAGGTGAACTCGCTACCAGGTGCTACCGTGCCTGTATCTTAATCACCTCAATGCTTACCACAAAGATTTCTCTGCAGCATCCGTGTCTTGGTTTCAAGACACCGATGAGACTCAAGGACATGAGGGAATGAACCGATGGGACCACACGGGACATGTCAGCAGTCAGTCTGTCTCTGGCAGTCGTATTAGAGGTCAGATTGGCAATTGAGCGAGCTAATGAAATCAATTGTCACTCAAATGGAGTGGAACACCTTCAGTCTCTTGCTAATGAGGTGTGCTGGAGAAGGCGAGGATGCAGACGAAGTGCTTTTACTGTAAAAGCATGATTTTACAGTTACTGGACATCCAGTAAATCTGGTCCGTTTGTTGGACCCAGTCCATCTCTGAAGTCATCCTCTGAGTGGACGCATTAAGTTGATACGATACAGACTTTTATCACAGTCACCCAAAACAATAACACCACTGTCAGCATCCGATCGATAAACAGGAAATCAGATGAAGCTGGATCAAAAGCTGGTCAAGTTATGACCTAGAAATGTCACAAGACTTACCCCTGCTAGCTTTAGCTCATTTAACAAGATGCAAAGTAGAAAAGAAGTTGAGGCAAAGACCACAAAGGCATTGTTGCAACAGATATTAAACTAGTCTGCAGTGATTTGTTGAATCACAACTCTATTAGTCTCAATAATCTGGGGACACAAAAAAGACTCTTCCCCTGCTTTTTTATGCCATCAGGTTAATGCTGCACTGCAGACAGCACTTCCACTGCACTTCACTTATCCATGCTCATAGCTCAGAATATCTCATCAAATTACTTTTATGCAAAGGCTTCCAGAAAAATGAGCAAATGGTTGGCTCAGCTGCTGGGTGGAAGATGCCCACATGGTCGTCAGAAACCTCTTTATACAAAAAAACAAAAAACAAAACCCACATGGAATGACTAATGGTGTTAAATTCAAGATTATTTTTAAAAAAAAGAAATGAAGCAGAAGAATCACTGCTGGGTAAAAATACTGTGGTTTTAGGAAAAGGTCTGTAGCAACAAACAGGTGACTGAAATGTGAAAAAAGTCTGAGCAGTGCTTTATGAACTCATAAACTACTTCAACTTGAGCCTGGAAATGACTCATTCCAACATCTTTTTATCACAATTATATTGTGCTGACAAACCTCATCCCTGCATGGTTCATACTTTCTTTTTGAGTGAACAAAAATTACTTATGACTAATGAAACTATGATTAATTAATTTCTTCATTACATTCATAGAAAAAATAATCTGAATCTGTAGCAGATTAGTTATGAATAAATATTTAATCTGGTTTGTTTAAACCATGTCATGTTAAAATGATTATTAGTTGTTTTACCATGGCCACTGAGGATTCCACAGATTGGCTAGAAGGTATGGATAAACTTTTATTGACCAGCACATAACTGTGCACCCATGATGCAGGTGCATGTGATCCATACATGCAGATGCAGGTCTACATCAATCCCAGTATTAAAATTGCAGGTAAAGACAGCAGCAGTGATGACACTAGTCCTATTTATGAGAAACAAAAAAGATAAGCAACTTTTGGTGACATCTGGATGCCCAAATCAAACGACTACAGGAGGAGGACTATCTCGGACTTTACTGAACATTAAAATAAGCTATGGTGAGGTAGGTTAACCTGCAGGACTAGGGGACAACTTCAGGTAGAAGGACAAGGACTGTGGACGACATGTGACCAAAAAAAATCACAATGTAAATTTATCTCTTCCACTTTCTATAACATTCTTATAATATTGCCATCACCGTGAACAACACCCTGAGACACTCCTTCGGTTGCGGCATCAACTCATCCCCAACCTGGAGGGAACAATCCACCGTTTTGCAGCAGAGAACCATGACTTCAGACTTGGAGGCGTTGACTCTCATATCGCTTCACACTCAGCTGCAAACTGCAGGTACTCATCAAATTCTTTCATAAAAAGACTTCTGACGATAAGACTATCACACACTATACAGGTCACATGATAAAAAGATGTTTTACTAATTTACAAAAAACAGGGTCAACATTAATATGATTTGTTCTTATATCCAGTTGTGAGTTCCACCCTTAGTCATGGGAATTTACAACAACAACAAAAAATAATCAATTAAGCTCAGTTTAATAAAGCAAACATCACTGAACTTCTCATACTGGGATTAACTTCAATTTCAAATTTCAAACCAAGACAACACATAGCCAGTTAAGAGTTGGTGTGTGAGTTTTTAAGCTCCTTTACCATAAAGATAGTCAAAAAAGTGGATTCAGACAAGAGTGAAGGCTTCCTTGGTTTCTCACATCCCAGTGCTCTGCCTGTGCTTGGAAACAAAATATGGATGTTATTTTTATCTCACAGGGAACTGAAGTCCTTTCCTGTGAAAATGAAAACAGGACGAGCCAAATCACTGACAGGAAAGGAAGAAGAAAGATCGCCATGCCAACACTATGAAAATCGATTGCACATGATGGTGGCACAGATTGTGTCAGACCCACTGGGGCAGAGCTTGGTATTAAATCCTGGGGCCTACAGAGAAAACACATGTATACCTCTGCTGTGTAGTAATATTACTGTCTTAGAAACACCCAATACATCCCCAGCTGAGAGAACCTGAAGGTCTATATGTAAACTTTGTAGCACTGCAGTTCATTTATGTGAGATGACAATATGAACAATTAACAGCCACAGTAAATAAAGATTTGAGTAAATTGCAAAGATTTTGTTTTAAGTTTTCCTGTCAAACTTTATAATGACTTCATTCAGAGGGTTACATCATGGGACAAAGTTGTTGTTATTCAAATGGGAATGTTGTCGTTGTTATTGCTTTCTAGGTTTTATTTATATTACCAGTTTTGTGCAATTTAAGTTTATTGACTTGATTTGATTAAAAAATGTGTACTTTTTAAACTCTTTAAATACAGCTGCAGATTGCAGATGCCCTATCCACTGTTTGGGAGAGAATCCATAGAAAAGCTCAAGGAAGTGGCAGCGGATTAGAATGAAATACATGATAGTACAAAGAATATAATCAGAGGTTGAAGTGGAATTGGCAGTAGTTACGAGAGCCATACTCAGTCTAGTGAGAATATGTAATTCTTATTTCACCCCCAGACACAACCCTAAAAGTAGCAGAAAGTCTTTCAATTATTAAATACATAAGCTTCTGCTCCTGTTAACTGTGATCCAGCCAAAAATTGAAGAGGCTTGACATTATCAATTGCGAAACTTCCAATCAGATCTATTCATCGAGGGTGCTGGAAAGCTGCTCCAGATCGCTTTTGCCCCTGGATATTACAACATCAAGCACACTTCGAAAAACGTTAACAGATTTTTGCACTGCGTCTCTTTTTTGTTTTTACATTTTTTACATAAGGCTGAAAAATACAAGAAGTTTATCTTCATTTAGTAAAAAACCTCCATCTCTTTTAGGCTCAGTGTCTCTGTGAATGTACTGATGAAGTATTTCTTTTCGTCACTGGATTATGTTCTTTCTGCTTTTTGGTTCAATCCATGCTGGGCTGTATGCAGATACAGATCAGCTGCAGGCTTAAGAGTGTTGCTGCAGTTTTCTTGGAAGTATGTGTATCTGTTATGAAGATCTGTTGGATTTGAAATCAGACTCCTACAAGCACAACTCTGCATTAGTAGCAGGTTCTGGTTGGAGGAGCGGAAATCTGTATATCTATAATATGAAGAAATAATATATACGTGACGTGTCATTGTTACTGTGTCACCAACAGTATGGCTGCTTTTGTTTTCCCAGCTGCGGTGAGAGATACAGAGCATATCTGGATACAATCATGCAAATGCAGAAATGTCAGCATTGTTATTTTCTTTGTGTCTTTATGAGGCCGCTCTTCACTTTATGCAAAACTGAGTTGCTCTTTAGAATATTGGTAAACACTCTGTGCTATCAACTGACATACAGCCGGTGTCCTAAAGTCTTGCCAGCTGTGATACGATTTAAGTATCACGTCTCTATCCAGGCAAAGTTTCACAGGAAAATGACCTTGCTTTGTAATCAACATTCTCATTAAAAGAGAGCTGAGTTTGAGCAGTTTCTACGCGTCTGTCCAATGTAGAGAATCTGCAAATTGATCTGTGAATAAACCAATGCTGTATCGTACACTGCCCTATATACTCATGATGATGTACATGCATACAGTGCATATGATAATAACATGGGAGTTTCAAAATAATCCCTCATCCCTCTTCTGTGGTGTTTAACGGCAGCTGGCATCCAAGGAGTTGCTCCTGTATTCAGTCCTGTTCTCTGAGGGAGGTCAATGAGGCATCGTCTGCCCCCCTTACTTGTACCTCACTCCAGTTTGTCTTTTGCTCCTCTGTCTTTCATCCCTAACCTTTCCATGCATCTTATCATGTCCTCCCTTTCTATTGTATATCTAGTGCAATTTGTTATAACATATATATATATATATATATATATATATATATATATATATATATATATATATATATATATATATATATATGTTCTACTGTTCTGGTTTCTGGTGTCGGTTTTATAAATCTGTCAATCATACACCTTCAAAATCCAAGCTTTAGAAATCTAAAAAAATAAAGTTGATTTGGTGAATTGAATTGAAAGCCTTGAATTCTGACCATGTATCTCAAATTATTAGCCATTAATGGTAAATTACAACTGTAAATATCTGCCTATGAGCTCATAATTCAGCTTTTCAATTATTTGCAAGAGAAAATGTAAAATATTAGGAGAAACTTCATTGCGAGGAGAACATTGAGTTACACACTTCATAAGTCATTTTTAATGTATAGGTAGCAAAAAACAACAATGAAAAACAAAAGAATATAAGAGGCCTTCTTGTGACGTCTAATGATTATCCACAATCACCTCAGATTAAGCTGCTTTATTTCATCCTTACCCGCACATTTAGACACTGTATGTTGTGTGCATTTTGTCAATCAAACCTTTACAGCCATAGAGTACATGCTACATTTGTATAAGCTTCAGTTCAGCAGCTTCCAGGTTTGAGCACCAGCACTTTTAGAATTCAGGTGTTTATGTGAATACCTTCAGGTTTCAGCAAACGTTTTTCAGTTTGGTTGTGTCTTATTACCGTGTGTCCATTCCTGCTAACAAATCAAACATTTATGTTGTCATTTCTTATCTATCTTTTTTATATCTCAGTGCATCTATGGTCAGTTTACAACCTCTTAAAATCCTGGTCTACCTTTAAATTCATGCGATCGAAAGCTCCAATAAGCAAATTAGGTTTGACTAACAAAAGCGACTTTTACCTTTGTTGTTGGCTGTAATACGTTTTGTTGTCTCTAAGACAACATTCATTGCTCTAGATCTGGGCCCAAATGGGGTCAGAGCAAAAACAATGATTGAGAATTGCTCTGTGACCTATCCTTAATTAATTAGCTTATCGGGGCTGGCTTGGCCTTTAGGCTGCAATCACAGGATGGAGGGATTGGGAGGGGATTGTCTGGAAAGACAGAGGATGTGACCGACGGGATGCTCTGAATCTACAGGCACCAGTCCACTGAGAGATGACAAGAGGATGCAGAACATTATAAGAACACAAACCTATTGATTAAGCAGTACAATCACCACTGGATCATTCAGACAGATTAATATTTATGCTGAGGATTTAATGTTTGGAATTTAACAGGCTCTCTTCTCAATTGGAGGAGCAGCAGGGCTTGAATTATCACCTCCGTTTCTTGCTGCCTTACCCTAAAGCCATGTTGCTGCTGCTAAATATCTTTGCTTCTTAATGCCTTCTGTTTCTCTGTGTTTGCCTTGTTCTCTTCCACACACAAGTGTACACACACACACACACACACACTATAGCTCAGAGCAGCAGCCAGTCTGCATGTACTGTAGTTGACTTCCTATATCCTGAGCTTGTGCACGCTGTCTCTCGTTATAAAAAAGGTGATTTTATTGCTTTATTCCCTGCACCTCTATGCCTTCAAAGAGCACTTGGTGTTCTTACAAGCTTCTTAAGGCTTTCTAAAGCTGCTGCAGCATAGGCCGATTATGGCAGGCCTTTGTGTTTTTACATTAAAGCCCGCTGAAAACTTGAATTACAAAACATGGCCAAAAATTAAAACACCCTTGGGTGATTGTTCAGCACCTCAGTCCATAAACTTTAGGTTTTACAGAAAACTCAAAGACCCTTTGTTTTATGAATCTGACTTTGTGCATTAGGGGTGTTGACATGTTGAAACAGGAAAGGGCATCAAAGAATCAAAAGCATCATAAACATAAAAAAACAAACAAACAAACCAAAAAAACCCTATCTAAAGAAAGCACTAGAACAACACTAACTGATTGAAGAAAAGATACGGCACTTGTAAAAAAAAGGTGAATTTTGCAAGAATTGCAGATACTGCACTTTGCCCTTGTAGGGCAGCATTGTTGTCTAAGATATCTTTGCATGTTGTAGCATTAAGACTAATCTTCATTGGAATGAACCAAAGCAAACAATAAAAAACAGCCCCAGACCAAAAGCATGCGTCCTAATATTTTTGACCAAGGTATATTACATCATGACACTTTTAAAGTAGAATAAGAAACATTTTTAACGATAAATAAATCAAGTTTAGCTAACAAACACTCAGCTAATGTGCTTCATTACCAGTGTTGTTGTTGTGTGGTGCTCAAATTTGATTGATCGCCAACCCAAAAATGAAATCAGATTCTAACTCTTGTCGTTTTAAATTCTGATTGGAGTTTGAAAACGACCTTGTCCAGCAACGGTAGAGGGTACTGACAAACATAAAATAATAAATCTTTTACATGACAAAACCAATATGGTCTTATGGTCAGATAACAGCCTGTTCATGTTGAACCTTACTGCTCAGAGTAGTAAGGGGCTATAAAAAAAGCGAAAAGGCCTCTAGACCAAACAGCCTCTCGCACTAACACATGAAAATGCAATGTAAAAATATAAATGTAATCAATAAGAAGTACATGCACACTTAAACACACATAAACACACACACATGAAATTTTGCTTTGGATCGGTTCATCTGGGAGATCAAATCAAACGACGCATATTTCTTGAAGGTCAGTCTATAGGACGGAGCTTTGAATTGGATTCCCAGCGTGGTTCAAACAGAGTGATAAAAGACCAACAACATTATAGTGTTGACACCTTATAATAACATCAAAAATCACTTTAATGACTATGGGCTGTTCCTGTTGTGTAGAGGACACTGGAGAAGGTAAACCTGCTGCTATAGGAGAACAGACTCTGCCACATGGAGGCCACTGTGCTGACAGTGTTACTGACAAACCATCAGGTTAAAGTTACCTGGTGCTTCTTGACACTTTGTTACTGAAATATCTCCATCAGATGTGATGCCATGTTTGTCCTGTTTTGATTGTGAATATCTCAACATCTATGGATTGGCAAACATCTTTGCACAGCCGTTCATGGTCTCCAGAGGATAGAAATTACTGACCTTGCTTGCTTGAATGAAACATAATGACTGCAACTCAATACTTGCCAAGTTGCCATTTGGAGTCGGATATTTGACAAGGTTTCCCAATGATTAACGACAACTAATCTGAGGTCATGCTCCCTCCTATGAGGGCTCAGGTTGATACCCACCTTCTTGGTCCACTGGCTACCAGTTTAAAACATTCATTCTGTCAAAAACCTCACTGTAATATTCACTTCGGATCTAAATTTAGCTCTATGCGAAAACAAGTCACCCAATACTGTTTTCATCAAATACAGAATAGCAAATCATTTGTCTCATTCACTGGATCTGGACAAGGTTGTTCATGTTCATCTCATCATGTCTCAACTCTTGCTACCCTACTGTCTCTGTGTTCCTGCATTGCCTCAAAACTCATACAAAATGCTGCTGTTCGACTATGTCACTCCTATTTAACCTTTTTTATATTTACTGCCTGCATCTTTTACAAACAACAAAACACTTTGAATCATTTATAAGGCCCTGACTTGTTTGGCAACTCTCCACATCTGCCCTTCAGACCGAACACGTTGTTCCAAAGTTATCTAGAAAATAATGGTGACAGTGCATTTGCTGTCCAAGGCCCCAGACTTTGGAACGACAAGCCTGATGATAACAGGATTGCAGCATCAGTTCCCCGTTTTAAATCACCTGTCAAAACACACTTGCATAGAGTTTTTTTTCTTTTTCTTTTTTTAATTCATATTTGTATCTTTTCTCTTTTCCCTGCATCTTTTAAAGCTTTGGTTTGTACAACACATTGGAACTCTGTTTTTAAAAAGTGCTATATCAATGTTTATATAACTTTTCCAATAGCACCACCAGAAGTTGGAAAAATGTTTGTGGTCCATTTGTGAATCTTTTGAGCATCTTTTTATTCTAGCATAGCAATTGAGAAGCATACATACAGAATCAAACAAAAAAAGTCATATTTTTCACAAAATATGGGATTCATTTCTTATATTTCTAAAATCAACACCTGATAATCTAACTAGGTGAGTTTGATGTAGCGCCATGGTCTCATGTGTGGTCTCCACATTTTGTCCTTCCTTTGAGCGAGGTCATGATGTTGCTTACCAAATGAGACTGTACTCTTTTTTTATTAATTTCTAATTCTAAGTATTTATGCAGTGGTTATATGTGCATGAGTAATTTATTTTCATTCTTTTGTAAACCATTATAATTTTTCTATTTACACTGATGGCTTGGATTTCAGGAGTGGTGGGAGGGGGGGAAGTTGTTTCAAGGAAGACACAAAGATCCCATCGATCCATTCTGGAAAAATGATGTATTAAGTTTAAAAATCAATAAAGCTATGTGATACAAGAACTATCTGATTACAAACATTAAATTTGTACAGACACGTCCTCCTCAGGATAAATTCTAATCACCATGGCAATCCATTTTTCATTTAGCGCCATCATCAAAATTAAAGTTTTAAGCTGCATTGTGCACTGCATTTGGTGCTAATAAGCAAATATCAGCTGTTAACGCTCTGATATAAGATGTGAACATACTAAACCTGCTTAGCATCAGCATATTAGCATCGGCATAGTGAAGATGCATACATTAGCATTCAGCTAAAAGCATTGCTGTGCATGAGTACAGTTTCACAGAGCAGAATATTTCTCTTGGTGATGTATAATAAAAAAAATTATAAATTTTATAAATAAAAAAAGAAATACTTCAATCCCACTCCTGTTTCAGTCACTAATGGTCCAGTTAATGTCAGACTGACCTATATGGATAACATACGGCAGACAAATCTGTGTGCAAACCAGCATTTTAAAGAGCAGCTTCATTACAACCTTTCTGGTCTGAGAATATCTCTTAAAAATGGAGAAAAAAACCCTGAATTGCTGCTGTGACGTTCAGGGGCACAGCTTGTATTGTAAACACAAATTGTCCTGCTAATACAGGCTGAACACCTGTGTTTTTTGTTGTTGTTTTTAATAAAATCTTTGCTTTCTTTCCTGCTCCTATTTCAATAAGAAAAATAAGGAGCAGAATGTGGAACAAAATTAATTAGGAAGCCATTTGTCTTGTCAGGACTTTTCTCAGACAGATTTAATAAAAGGGAGAAGAGAATGTAAGAAAAAAGAAGCTTGAAGCTGATGAGAATGATTTCCTTGGATCTCAGAGTGAACTTATTCTCCCCCTGTGCCAGTGATTCCCACATGAACTGTAAGAGTAACATCTCACACCTGCAGAGACTTTTATGTGAGGGTTCGGTATTAAACCTGAGTGGATTGCACAGTGTCTCATAAAGGTTAATGATCCTTACATGACCTTTGCTGCAATCAGGTGGGCTCAAACCAGACCAGCAAGAATTTTCTCACATTAATGGAAGGGTGGATGACCCCATTTTGCATCACCATGAATCAGAAATGTCATAGCATGTCTGCAACTAGGAAAATTAAAAAAACAAACAGAAGTTTGTATTAAATTCATTGCTTTCATTGTAACTGTGTTTGGCATTGCTGCATACACTGGAGAGTAAATTAGCAACTTGTGCAATAAAGACACCAGCCGTACAGCATAACTGGAAAATCAATGGCTCACATTGAACTAGAGACTTTTGTCAAGTCAGTTTGATTTCACAGTAATCTAAGGAAGAAGCAGAGCTGAAATATTCACACAAAAAAACTTAAAACACTCCCGAGTCTTATACAAGAATAAATATCGTACACCAGTATTTCTGACCCCTGTTATCAAGTCACACAGTCGACTCACAGTTCAAGCAGTTTTTCAGTAGAAAGGCTTTTTTTTTAATGCAACACACTAGATAAGAGACTGGATAGGAAGGAAAACTCTTGGACTGGATGAAAACAAGTGGTCATGAAATTTACGGAGGCTGAGAAAGAGCCGAAATACTTGTTCAAAGGCAACCACCATGGCGTATGCGGCTGTACAGATTATTCATATCCTGTTGTATGTCAAATAAACTGCCAACGTGAATGTGTTTATGTAAATACAAAAGAACTGAACACAGCCTCTCCTGTCAGTGAAGTATGATCATTTGGATGGTAAATTACGACAGTTTCAGCTGCAGTTTCAAAGCAACAAATTGAAGCTGAATATCTTAAGACCCGCTGTGCGTCTCTTTGCAAAGGGGTGTCTGTTAAACAGACAAAGGTTGTCTGTTTAACAGGCCAAATTGTTGGGTGTCACAAGTGACGGAACACTTTAATAATATAGTTGCCAAAATGAGAGGTATTTCAATAATTAAAAGGTCTGCTGACTTTTTAATGGTAAGATCAATTAAACAAGCAATTCAGTCTTTATTCTTATCCCACCTCATTTACTGTTCCGGTGTTACTGTTCTGGTGTTACTGTTCTGGTGGGTCAAAACCAGAGCTTAATAAGATCCAGCTCCGTCAAAGCAGAGCTGTCCGTCTTGCTCCTCACTCTTCAATGAGAGACAGTGTAGAGAAGATGCATGCCAGGCTGTCAAGGCTCAGGGTGGAAGAGAGACGGATGTGTAGCCTGGTCCAGTTAATGAGAAACATTAAAGCTTTAAGAAGACCTTTATATTACTATTATTTATAATATTACACACACTAATAGCAGATATTATAATGGGCAGAATTCTACTTTCCTCTCTTCCCAAACGCTGACTGAGTGTTAAAAGGTGATGTAACACAAAGGTAAACATCAACCTGTCCAAAGACGCGTTGAAGGCATTAAATTCACTATGAGCGTTTTATTGTAATTTCACATAACATGCTTACTCTTTTGGTCTTGGGGTTGTCCTAACCCCTTTTACCCAGCCATTTATTATTAATGCCATAAAGTGGTTTTCCTGAATTGTATTACTTCCTTCATTTATATTGATCTTGTAGAATGTCACAATGTGATCTATTAATGTTTTGTCCTGATTTTTGTCAATAAATGAGTTTCAAAACCTCTTCTGGGGGATATTGGTTCCTCTCAAAATATTTCCCACATCCATCATCTCTCCCTCTCTCTATCTCTGACTGTTCTTTCTTACAGTGCTGCTACGATACATCACGTCCCACCTCTGTCAGGAGAGGACTGTCCATCACAGCCTCAATAATGAAAACTGAGCTCTCCCACTCACCTTCCTCCCCTCTCTCTCCCTCACCCCCTATTCCTTTTCTGCTGTCAGCTGCTGTCTCTTCCAACTTTCCACTTTTTTCCTCTCTTATTTCTCCATTTCATTCAATGCTCTCACTTTGCAAAGTCACAGTCAAAGTCGCCAGTAAAGACAAAGTAGAGGAACCCTCTAAGGACAGTGTCATATAGGGTAATGGTGAACTCCAATGAACCTTATTTATATAAATCAGATTTTAATCCTTCAGGGTCGATAATTAAAGACCAACACGTGCCATCTAATGGATACAATCTAATGTAAAACCCAAAGTTTGGCCCATTTCTGAAGATTAAGTGCTACTTAACTAATTCACCATCGTGCTGCTGTCAGCACCAGTGCCAAAAACCGATGAAACACCTGAACCATATCCTGTGACTGCAGTAGTGCTCCCTCTGCTGAAGGCCAGATCTCTCACCGTCTCTCAGTCATGTCAGGAGCAACTGAGGACGCCACACCAGCTCTGCAGCATGTCTACATTCAGAACTGAAGTAAGATCACGAGCTGATTATTCTAGCATTGTTTTTATTGGATCAAACTTATTCTAAAAGGAAAGCAGTCAATCGTTACATTTGAAAAACGAGAACAAGCATTGTCTGTCCCGTTTTCTGGAGAAACGACGTACAACATTTAGTGGAATATCAACGTTTTTCTGTTGAATAATAATAAATAAATGGTTATAAATCAGAGCTGGGGAAACCTCTTTGTTCCACTTGTCTTTTGTTTGCTGTCCACTTCTTATCATTCAATATTAAAACTTTGTATTTACTATTTAAAGCTTGCTTTCATTAGTGTTTTGATTGACTGACTGGATTTTGGGGTTATTCGTGAATAAAAGGAGGAAAGAAATGCTCATGTATTTTGATATACTCACATGTCAACTCTTACAGAACGTCCCTAAGTCTTTTGGATTTTCCGCATTTCAAAGTCCCGACAGAAATCCTTTCGATGTGTTATTTTAGAAGGCTTATTTTAGTCATGTGACTATGCCGCACATGCCGGTCTAGTGGTTAAGATGCATTTTAGACATTGTGACCCGACAGGTACAGAGGCTGTAAAGTCTTATGAGACTTGACGGTGACAGCTTCTTCATTCCCAATCAATGTTAAAAACAGACTCTACTTATATGGAGCCTTAGTCTGACCGATAACTCAAAGCACGTTAAAGCCAGCATTAACCCATTCATACACACATTAGGCGAGGTGCCACCTGCTCATCAGGAGCGTCACTCACACACCAGTGGAATAGCCACTGGGAGTGTCCTGCCCAAGGACGCTTGCAGAGTGTGCAGGGGCCGGGGTTCAAACCACAGACCTTCCAATAAGTGGATGACAACTAAACCTTCTTAGCCACAGTCAAAAGAGAGATCAGTGACACCTCTAGCCCATCGACCCTCTTCAGTACCATTTTCCACATCAGTAGTGGAGTCAACAAGTGCTCCAATAGACAGATAATCACATCTCATGAGGTACGCTCAACACACAAGTACGCAGACAGTCTTGTATTAAGTGTACGCATATATACACAAAAAGGATAGTACTTGTTGTGAATCTCACCTTTCCTGCCGCAGAGGCCCCTTTGTCCATGGAGAAGCTGCACAGAAACAGATAAAGAGGACAACTTAATCACTGAGGGACGTCAGATGAGTGCATATTAATGGACTGATTATCAACCCTGACTTTGTAAATAAATAACTCAGAATTATCTAACCCTTACACTGCAGCCTGTCATACACATCTCAACCATCTATTAATAAATAAGTGAAAGCATTTTATATGAAGATATAAAAAAAATCATGATTACCTTAATAAAACAACAGGTGTGTTTGTTTTGGATACCTACAGATACCAACACTGATACAGATACTAGAGCGCCTTATTCTTGATGTTGCTGATGATCATGGTGGTTGTTGTTATTGTTTTAATTAGTCAAGTCTCTGACAAATATCTCCCACTAGCATGTTAGGAGCCTTGGGGTTGTATGATGGCGTCCTCTGACCGTTGTCAGGCCCTGCAGGACTGTTGGTTGTTATGTTTAAGTTCCTGTTTAAATATTTGTATGTTAATAAAGCCAAGAGGAGAAAAACGTGGTCAGAGTCAGCTTAACAACAACAATAAATGTTGTTTTTTTAACACGAAAAATGGAGTCCCCAAAAAGACACTGTAGATCAAGGCTGAGTAACAAGGCTTCTGAAAGCTATAAGATGGGAGCTCTCATAATGTTAACTTCTGGACTAAAAAAGGTAAGCCTATATTCAACAATAGTTAAGATATGTCGTATATGACGTCCTAGACCCCAAAGTTAACTTCTTTGGTGTCTTGTAAGTTAGATTTTACTCATGTTCCTGAGACATCTTTTATTTTTTTTCTTGGCATAGATGTGGTTAAACTTAGCCAAAGAGGTGGTGATGTCAAGTATTTCCAGGGGAGATGAATGGGCTTTTCAATTAATGAGCTTTTATAGTGGTTCTTAAACACCTCATTTATATGGTCTTATATTTTTAATGATCTATTTCTTATATTGTATTTTGTCATTCCTCTTCCTCTTGTTTTTACTCTTTTTATACTGTACATATAAAGTTTGTAGAAATGGGCACATTTTGGGTTTAAGGCCCCATCTAATCAAACTCAAGTGCTTCTGAGCTGCACTTCTCCAGGTTATTGACCAAATATGGTGCTATCCTTGTCCCTTATTGGACACACCCCTGGCCTCTCTGCCAGCCTGAGACAATGATTGGCCTAAAACCATATGATCATCTTCCCACCCTGTCCTTGTAGGTGCTTCATTGCCTGATATGTGTGCAAATGTACATGATTGATGTCTTTGTCTTTCATTTATTTAAATTTTTTTCTGCTTTACACATACCCTTTTTTAATGCTGTTCACAATGTGTTTTATGATGACCCTGATGAAGGCCACAAGCCGAAACGCGTTGGCCAACAATAAAGTTGTTCCTAATACTGCAAGTGTTGCTGGAGTTTTTGCCTTTTTGACCTTTTCCCTTCTCCATGCACCTTGGAAGTAGGTGAAGTTGTGCCAGAAATCCCTCTCTGGGACAGAATGGCACACACAGCTGGAAAAGTTCAGCTTCAACAGTTTATTAAGCAGGTTATTATAAGATACTGTTACGTGAATGTCACATTTATTTTTCACTAGCCCAATGGGACTAGGGTATTAGGTATTCCCCTTACTCAAACACAGAGTTTCGTTTTGCCCAGGGCAAGTGTGAATAACAAGCGCTGAAATATAGCGTTAGCATTCTCGACCACTAGCTCTGCTACTATCAGCACCAGGGAGGAATAAAAAAAGGATTTGAAATACCCTGCCTGACAGCTTTTCACTTTTTGAATATATTTATCCCAACCTGAGAAATGCACAGTATTAGAGATTTTTAAATCATTGTCATTGTTATTAAGAAATTTGGCACAAACTGCCACATAAAAATGCCTTTTTACAGTAATCATGAGGTCTTCCAGCCAGCCTTGAGAATAAAATTAAAGCTCAGACATCAAAATGTATGTCACACCCCCCCAAACATAAAACATAAAAAACTGATCGGAAATGTTTGTAACATATTCCTGCCAGAATGAAATGACATGTATAGAAGTGTTTCTATCCTAAAACGCTCTCCAAATAAGAGGCATTAAATCCATGTGTAAAGATGACAACTCAAAGCATCGTCTTCGGTGCCATCGTGAATAAATATGTAATCAAACCCAAGTCAGAGAAAAATACTGCAGTCCCACATGTGATGGTGCATTAAACTGAAAGAGGAGACCTGTTCTGCGATTCATATTCAATTAGCCCTGTTGACTTTTGGGACCAGCCAGCTGTTTATTGTCTCCTTATTGAGATTTTTCAGATGTCTTCTCCCTGGCTGCTCTCTTTGTACTGCCAGATAATTAGCAGTCTTCAAGGAAGAGGTACTAAATGAAAGGCTGTGTGCAGTACTATAATTACACTAATTTAAAATAAGCAATGAGGGAATGACAGAGGCAATAAAAAATGTTTTAAATCACAGCTAGAACATCAGACATTTTTTTCTTAACTAGAATTATCCAAAATGTAAAATAAATCCATGCAATACCAGAAATGTAATAACGTAATTAAAGTTTTTTATGGTAAAGACACAAATTGTCATCTGTCTCTACTGTTCAGCTGTGTTGTCAGAACATCAGGGAGGGAATTTAATTCTTACATGTATTCCAACACTGGAATGGGAATGTGAAAACAATAATGAAATATCCAAAATAAATAAAACATAAAATAAAATCAACAACACACAACCAAGCCATTAATAAAATGGACTTTCAGGATATGTTAAGAAAAATGCCTCTTCCTATTAAACATTTGGTTCAGGGGCGTAGAGACGAAATGAGATGAGCTTTTAGATATAGCTGCTTTTTACTGCTCCTGCTTTTAAACAAAGTCAACATACCAGCACATCCATGTTAATGAGCCCTCCTCCTCTCATTCATGTTAAACAGAAATATCAGCAGAAATCATTGAGATCTTTCATAAATATTGTGCCATGAATCCATCATGTGATCATCATTACAGGAATAGTTGTCAAGCTGACGGGTTGAGTCTTATTGTGTTAATGAGAAAATTAGTCTGACATTTACATCGGAGTTTAATTTGGTTGTTGGGGAATCACAATTAAAGGTCATTAGCTGTGTGCAGTAGGTGTGGCATTTTGAGAGGAGCTCTGACAGAACTGCATATTGCATTTATTTGTTTGTTTGTAAAAATGAGAGATGGACATCTAAACACCTAAAATAGTGAAAGTCTGTGGCGTCTACTTACTAAATCTTGTCTTTTTTTCTGCTGTGCTACTCCTCAGTCTTCATTCTTGTTAAAGTGTTCAAGAGTGAAACTAGCATTGTTAAATTATTAAAAAGAAAAAGGTGATTAATAAAATCTCATTATAGCGCTCAGTGACTGTGATGGTTCAACATCACAAGATGACTTCAGCCCACAGACACTGTAAAAATGAACTCTGTGTATGTTGTTAATCTGTTAATAATAATAATGTTAGTCCTTCACTTGTTAGTCACTGTGCTGTTGCCAGGCAGGCTGCAGATGTCTAAGAAAGATACAGTCCAGCACATAAAACCTTGTAAAACCATACTGTGTTGTTTTTATACTGCCTGTTTCCCCTGCTTTAAGTCTTTATGCTAAGCTAAGCTAATCATTTCCTGGTATCAATATTCTCATCTAACTATAAGCAATAAAGCAAATAACAGATTTTCTTTGATTAGTCTCATCTGGCTTGATTTGTTTTAGCTTCAATTTGATGGATGATTATCTTCTTTTGATCCCCTGCATGAGAGCACTTTGAAAAACCAAATGCATATTTATTTTTACAGCCTAATTAGCCTACTTTTGATCCGTTTTGTTTCATGTGTTGCTCTGTGATGTGAGTGCTCTTGTCTGTGGGTAGTAGAGATCAAAACGCTGTTTGCTTGTTGATAATTAATAATCGAAAGGAATGTAAGTGGAATGACAACATTTTTCACTTGATTGATTTGATTTTTATTCATACTCTGTTGTTTATGCCTTAATGAAATCACTTATTTGACGGATAATGTAGTGTTAGTAGTAACAGCAGAGTATTGTATCAGAACTCACCCTGCCATGCTGCTGTTGGCGGAGCTCTCTGCGATCTGCGAGCTGGCGATCCACTTCGTCTCACCCACCACTGTCCTGGCGTGCGGCAGGCGGCCCACGTCTTTCACCGTCATCATCAGGTGCCGTGACGACTTCAGGACCCTCACGGCTTCGTCGTGCGGGATGCTCAGGAAGCTGCGGCCGTTCACCTCCAAGATTTGGTCGCCGATCTGCGAGGAGGGGAGTGCACACAGAGGAGTCGTGGGGGGGACTGAGAAAGGCGGCAAGGAGGGACCAGGCTGACACTGTCACATGCATAGGTTCATAGGTCAAAGGTTAGAGAGAGGTAATGTGACAGATGGAGGTGGTGGAGGTAAATGAAGTATTTAATAGGTCAGAGCAGGATGATTAGGTTTGGGCACCTTGTTAAAAGTTGACAGCAAATAGAAATAATTACAAGACAATTGACGTATTCCCTGTTCACTGATGAGTCCAAGATGTAAATATGTAATTCACAACATTCTGTCAAAAGGCTATGAAGCAGCAGAATGAGTATAATAATGTTCATGACAAACAGCACCTCCTGTCTCCATTAATGAGCTCATGAATAGTAGCTTTGACCTTGAGTTCAACCTTCTGAGCTGTGTCAGCAATCCTCATCTGTGCTGAGTGGAGTTCAAACATAAGTTGGGAAATGCACTTTTCCTAGATCTGCCTGTCTTGGCTCTATTTATGTCACTGGTATCAGTCTTGAGGAGTGCACACGACACGTTTGGTCTGGTTCTCAAATGAGCGCCTGAAGATGTTGCTCGGTTGCTCACCTTTTGCACTGCATGAAGCAGACGTGTTTCAGGTCACTGTCATCACTTGCAGCCACTTGAATTTGAATGACAGGCAATAGCCTCCATATTTCCAACAGTCTCTTGCCTCCAATGCAGATCATCAAATATTGTGAAACTTCTCTTGTTTAACAAAGGCAATGTTATTCTCACCACATATCTCCTTTAATTGCTCCCGGGTTTTTTCACCCCCTTTCTATATATAAAACCTTAGTAACTTCACAATGGAGCGAGTAAACGTCTCGCAGTATGGGACCATGCGATCAGCTGACTTAGCACAGCTTTCAAGGAATATCTGATCGCCACCATCTACGCAATTTGAGAACGTAAACTCCAACGATGGCCTCAGACAAAAATTTCGTCATCTCATCCCATAAACCACAAGCATTGAAGAGTCGCAGAAGCCCCTTTACTATGTCCTGTTCCATTCGATTCACACCTTAATCAATTAATTAAACTCTCCTTTGTTAGACACAGACAGGACATGCAAAACGGTAGCACGCAAAAAGTGCTTCTTGTTCTAATACACGCTGCACATGGTTTCTTTTGACCACGCATGCACACCTGTACACCAGTTATGTGCATCTCTGGTCATGACATACTTTGCACACACTGTTCAACTGCAGAGCAGTGTGTGTCTGCATTGTGTACAAGTACTCTCAAGGTTTTACTCCCAATAAATGTTGCTCAACAAAGAGCTGGCCAGCCCCCCTAGTTTGATTACAATCATAACCAACCAAATAAACAGTGAGCACACTGCAACTGAAGTACTGAAGTTTCAGCTGTTAATAGTCAAAAATCTGCCTCTTGTGGAGTTTTTGGTGTCTGGAGTTCAGTTTGTTGTGAGCTTATCTCAGTTTAACTTGGAATTGACAGAGCTTGAGAACAAGCATAGCAGCACAATGTTTACAAAAGAAGCCAACATGCTAGCACACCATCATTTCCCCCCTGTATCTCACTTTAAAAGACGTGGCATTATGACTTACATTTTTCTGTCTTTAAAAATATTGCAGTTTTTCATGTACAGTAACAAACAGCTGTCTTCAAACTTTGTTCAGCAAATGTTAGACTTCTGTGTTTTTGTGCAAATCAATCATTTTGATGTAAAATACATTTCAGCTAAATAAAATGTGAATCAGTGCATTTCCAAAAACAAACTTTATGTGAATACATGAGCTTTAGAAAGCATTCAGACCCCTTCAATTCAAAAGATATGCCAAAATCCTATAGGTCCAGGTGCTCCCACACCTATCTCTTTATTTTGTCTTATATTGTTGTGGCACAAACATGTCAAAAAATGAAAATGAAAATAGCATAGCTGTTGGAGCACCCCTGCCAAAATGTTTGTTAACATGCAGTAAGGATGACACACACCAATGGTAGGTGATTTGTTCTTCTTCCTCCTGTTAAAAATTAACTAAATTATTTAAGTCATTTTAATACGTTTCTTGACATTTCTCTTTTTAAACTGAGCACATAGGAATCATTTGCACATGTTTAAATTTTTCAGTTTTGATTTTCCTCTATTCCTGTAAGTATAAAGTATTTAAAATGGAAAAAACAAACAAACATCGTCCCTCTGGAGGAGGTGCTGACGGTAAAAATCAAACCACTAGCAGACAGTTACCAGTGCAGTTGTGACACTGCTGGACTGGTATGATCTGTGCGATGAGCTGATTCTCATCCTAGAGAGGCCAGTCCCCTGAATGGACCTGACAGACTACATGGATTATAGACGGTTTGCCCTGCAGGAGCATGAAGCATGCTGGCATGTGTAGTCCCATGTTTATATGTATCCAAGCCCGCCATGTCACTCAGTTTGCATGTCTCTTTCTTTCCCTCAGAGCACAGCAAAACAGCTGTTGGATGCTCTCGGTGAGATCCAGGTGTGCTCCACAGTGACATCAAGCTGGAAAACATTATGACTGAAACCATCTCTGATGTCCAATGTGTCAGGACAGAACAAGGTGGGCTATCTTTTTCTGACCCGTTCTCTGAGCAGCAGCATCTTTGCTGTCTCTGTCCTCTACTTCGGTCTCTCACCATTAACTTTGTCTCTGTGTGGTTGTGTGCATTGTGGGAACCGATTTGTATAGCAGCCATTAGTGGTTGCTGAGTGGCTCTAACAGGGCTGACCTGACTGCAGTGTGGCAGCTCAGTGTAGTGCTGCTAGTGTTACTTCATAAATATTTGCCTTTTCACAACAGCACTTTCCTTTGGTGAGGCATAAAGACACACATTCAGTAGAATCAAGCACGCCAAGATTTTCTACTGAGCTGTGTAGACAACAGCCCAGAGGCCAGATCCAGCCTGGGCTCAGACACTTTAACGTCAGTCCTGGCTGATGTCATTCAGACTGGACCACATAGAGGCCTCCAGCTCCCCATCAACTCTACTGTAGTATATAAGCATGTATGTACTGTATATATGGCTCCTCCTACCTCTTGAGAACTTAACACAATTATCATTTATTTATACTACTTTCCATGTGATTGTATGTGTGGTAAAGATGTTTTATCTGCACATATCAGTACCTTCCAGGCAGTGGACGCATTTGGAATGATAGGTCATGTGAAACTTGGGATGCAGAAAGACTATTGGCAAACCAAACGTCTTTACTCAAGCAAATACTGTAAAATCATGAAGAAGCTTGAACTGAAGCAGCAAACCGTGGCCATGAAGCCCCCTTGGCTAGTGGGGTGGCCACAAACAAAACGACCACTGCAACAGAGCTTCAGAGGTCCACGCCAGTGATAAGAGAACTTCCCAAAAGTTCTAAGACGTCAATCCAGCCTGTATGGAAGAGTGGTGACAGAAACCATTCCTGAGTAAAAAGCACCAGAAAACACACCTGTAGCTGAGCCAGACTTTAATGATTGCACCTACATCCTGCAAAGTCATTGACGAAAACCTGCTCCAGGGTGCACATGGCATCACACTGGGGTCAGTGATCACCTTTCAGCATGACGAGCACAAGCATGGAGAGGCCATGGGGCAAGTCTCTAGATAACCTTAAATGGCTCAATCAAAGGACAGACTTGAGGACGCCAAAGGTGCAGCACTGAATGAAAGCTCTTAATACCATGTGGAGATTTCAGTTTTTGATTGATGCCCTGATACATCAGGATGCTTTGCACCAAAGATGACAGAGGACATGTCACATTAGGAAAAGCACTGGTGTAATTAAGAAAATGTATGATTTGGTTTCAAGGTCCTGGTATTGTTCATGTTACTTCACCATCACACATCGTCATGATTTAATGGGACACTTGAAAAGAAGAGTGCCATCATCAAGGTTATTAGTTTCACCTGAGCTTTTACTGCTGTGACACTTCATAATGGCTGTTGTGAAAAAGGCCTATTATTTGCTATGGTGACAGGGATGATGTGCACCAAGGCCTGTGGACGTTGCGCTTTAATTGATCTGACACACACACTAATGTCAGTCTTCATTTGAGTGGAAGCATAAGGACAAGGGAGGTAACATCAAGGTGTATCTTTAAAAAAGGTCTGGTCTTCAGCACATTATAAATGTGAATAAAAATATGGACTAAAACATATCCACCGTGGTTATTCATCACACCATGCTGTTGACCCTTTTACATCTTTTCTATGTGAGGTCCAGTGTCTTCTTGGCCTGCACACCTATATCAACTAGAAAGCACTCAGACAGCGTAGACCTCCGCCGACACCATTGTCACTAAAACCAGAACAATCAGAAAATAGTTTTCTCATGTAAGAGTCCCTTTTGGCAGTTTCTGTAAGGACGGGCGGCCTCATGAGTGTGCATAATATGTGCATTCCATTTTGTTTCACCGTGAGATCAGTTGTACCATTACACCTATATAGCGCACAGTATGGTGATGTGCAATGATGACGCTGTTTAAGTCGGATCTGCCTCATGCTAAATTAAGTAATACCAGCTAATACACCGATCCCTGGAAACCTACTCCTGGCAGGTGGAACCATGTATTTATCTTCAGAAATGTATGAGTTATCACCAAAAGCCTATAAGCTTTCACAGATACATGAAATCCATTTGATTGATGCTGAATCTGCATTAGCTCAGCTACATATTGGTGGCAGTTCCATGTCTTTACCCCTCTATGTTACAGAACTGTGACCCAATACGTTGCGTCCCTCTAAATATATATCTTAATTTCCCACCAAATCTGGATCCAGTTGTTCTTAGTGATCGAACATCATGAACCGTCCATGTCTGGTTATTTTTTATTCATTTTGTTTATTACTTCTTCTTTTTTTTGATACTGACAAAATGTTAAAAAATTGGTCGGTCTCACAATGTTGAAGAAAGTGACAAAGATATCAAGAATGCCTCAAATAAGCCTAAAACTGTAATGAACTCTTCCTTGACCCAAGATCCACCGCTACACAAAGTCTAATCAAACTCCATTGAAAACTTTTCAAAATACCTTGTGGACAAACAAACAAACTAGGATGGTAGTCACATACCTCAGCCAAGGCCCAACAGTCCCCTTCAATTCAATCAAGCCTTAAAATCAAACTCAGAGCCCCGTAACCATGATTTACAAGGCAGACTAACCTATGAAAACATATTTGAATCTGGCTGATTTGGATTTTTATTTGGATCCACACCAATTTAAACACATGTATAGATACCACTCCCTAAATATGCCTGATTTTATTCAACATCTGTGCATTATTCCGTGGGAAATTAATGGAGTCTCTGCTAGCTCACAAAGCTTAATGGAAATCCATTCAGTAGTTTTTGCGTAAACCTGCTGACCAACCAACCCACTAACCAACCAACCAACCAACTCACCCACCAACCAACAAAGACAGACAAACAAACAAACAAACATGGGTGACCACATCCTCCAACTATTATTGGCGGAGGTAAAATCCTGTAGCTGTGTCAGCACCAATAAATCAAGTCATATTATTTGCACCTGTTGTATTTGCAAATGAATGGACCCTCAGAGGCTCGTTGAAAACTACGATGTTCATCACAGAGGAACCAATTAGGTAATGCCGATATAATGCATTGATATTCCTAAGAATTATGTTATTATTGTAATGCTTCAGGACAGCCCAGTCGATATTCAGTTGTTTGTGTTGCTCTCTTTGATCATTTTTGGGATCAATCTATCTAATATTTAACATGAGGATGAAAAACTGACAAGCACAGTGCATATGCACCACATTCACTTTAGACATCTGAGTTACTTGACTGTGCCTCTGCATCATCTAGCTGCCACTGACGTCTTTCCTTTCTCTCTGCTCATTATTCTGCTCTCCTCCTCTCCCTCATTAGACCTCTATTTGAGAGTAGATGGCCCCTGTCCTGACTCACAAGCACTTAATTTTTTGTGATCAATCTCCGCATCACACCAGAGGCACAGTCTCATTGCTGCATTCTAGGTAATTAAACGACAGCCACTGGCAGTTATGTGTACAATTAAAAGCTCTAACCAATTGTGCTGTTTAACAAAAACGCATTCTTGGAACAGACAGGAAAACAACTCAGGTGGCAGAGTGTAATTGGCCTGGCCGCAGTAAAATGCCACATATACTGAAAACATCATTCAAACTCCCAATTACACATCATACATATCCAAAATGGTTCTGCCTGCAGCTGTGAACACACACCGGGATGTGACTGAGGATTCACCAGGACCAGACAGACGAGACAAAGGCGTGTGGCTACTGAGTGACTCACTGAATGAATCTGTGGAAGGAAGTGGAAATAAACAGTACTGTGGTGGCATCTCACTTGTCACAAATAATTCATAAGAAGCTTTCAAACAGTTTTCATCATGAAATACGACCAGTAGAACCACGACAGGTAGTGAAATACCATCTTGAAGGAAATAAGGTCCATGCTGCTTAAAGGACAAGGTTTTTCTAATTGTTAGATAAAGACCGAAAAGAAAAAAATAATAAGAAGAATTGTCTGTGCAGCACAATTTCTAAAGGTTATTTTGAATTTTACATCATGAATTGAATGAACTGATTTCAAATAATTTGCAGCAAATGTTTAAACATAGTAACATAAAGCCCCCCACCCCCCTCCTGCATTCACAAAGGCTACTGTCATCCATCACAGGGCACAATTACTGAATGAGATTGTCGACCATCTACTTTGGGAGTCAGTTAACCTGAACAGCTCTGGACTGTACCCCTGCTGGCAGCATCACCAGAGCATGCAACACATTAACCAGATGGCACATTAGTCTGCAGGCTCAGTAACATAATCTGCACCAATAACCCTAACGAACATGTAAACTCTGATATAAGTTACAGTGACCAACCAACAGGCAGTATTATAGATTAAAAAGAAACCTTAAAATCATTCTCTCTGTGCTGCCTTACAAAAAATCCGTAGGAGGAGGAAATTCAATCCATTTGCGGACAGATTTAAATGTAAATTAAAGTGCATCACTTGGCAACTGGTATGTAATGAATTATATCGCCTCTCTTGTTCTGCTCGCACTAATTGCTCCCAAAAAATCTATTCTGGCTCCTTCTTCAGCTCTCCTTTTTCTCTGCTTTGTAATGAGGTGTCTTTGTAACCATAATAAATTGTAATTCATGTAGCTGATGAAAAAGAATCGGACACCATAAACACACCATGGTCAGCTATTTAACCACTGCTCTAAATCAGTGCACAGAGCATATTAAACTATACACAGCAAGCATACAGCAGCAATAATGATGATTTACTCTCTGCTCTGTTTCTCTGCAAAAAACTCACTGTGTTGTGTGTGTTTTCCTGGTTGAATAGAATGACCATTGTCTACAGGTTGCATAAAACTGGCTCCCTCTCCCCTGGCATCACTTCGTATTTTTATGGGGTCCTTCTGATTTTCAGTATTTGCCTTTACCTTAGTTAACCTGCTTTCATTTGTTCTTTTTGCTGTCTTTGTACCATGAAATAAATCTGGTAAATAAAAACTCTTTTTATTTAGAGAATCCATTATGTGCACAACTGTTCTGTTAATGTCTCTATGGAGTCTGCAGTCATTGTAGTACAGCCATTATTACAAGCTTCATATACCTGGCAGCAATTTTCTGCAGGTAAAAATGAACATGAACTTATGAACTTGAACACAACTTCTATCTGCATGGAACATACTGAAAATATGACTGAAACAGGGCTTTTATCATGTTGCCTGATGCAGCAACTTGAAGATGGTCTGAAATGAACAGCACATTGGTTTTATTTTCAACGGAACGGAACAAAATTGGTCTAAAAAGCTGATGAACAGTTATATCTATTTTTAATAGCATCAGTAATGCGGATTAGAAGCAAATCGCAACCGGGCAGAGAGATAATGAGGGACCTATAGAAGTTTCGGAAACAACAGAGGAGATCCTACAGAATGTGTTAACACATCTACATCAGTGTTACTTACATCCCATAGGGACAGTATGAGTATGGACCCTGATATCTGTCTGAAACACCGCTGTAGAGCAGTGATGGAAGACGGATGACAAAACGAGCAGACAGCTTATTACACTCCATTTGAATGGTCTTACTTGAACCTTTGTATCAGGGCTATTTTCAGAGATTCTTCTGACATTATCAGAGCTCTGTGATGAATAGTCCGGGTCAGCCAGCTCAGAGCTGACTGGCGGTGGACATACAGAGGGGAGATGGAGGGATAAAGTGGCAGCTCCTGAGCACTGATCCCTAAAGCTACACTAAGAACAGTGACGCTGTTTTATCTGGTCCTTTGGCACTTCTAGCACTTAAATGCTTCCTTTTCTCCTGCTCTCTCTCTCAGCTCTGTGCGGATGTGTTTTGCCCTTTTGGTCACTGTATCCAGACATATCCAGATTCCATCTGTTTGAGAGACAAACAGCAGCTCATAATGAGAGTATGTCTAAAATTCATCTTGAGTGACTGCATGTAAACCAATTTAGATTTCTCAACCTCTTTATTTTATTAATTTAACAAAAAAAGAGTTTTATTTCCTTCATTTTCTTAAAGACAAAAATGGGGTTGAGTCCATGGCAGGTCAGCTTTTAACTTCTTATCAATGCAAATGCATTTAGATGTGGCGATCATTTAAGAAATAAGGTTTGTAAGACTATGTAAGTTGTAGAAAAAGATTAGATAAAACAAAATGCATACCGTTCTTCAGAAAAATGACAAACCCTGCCACTGGACGTTACTAGATTTGATAGACCTTCACATGAAAGGGTGTCCTCTTATAAACACACTGGTTTCCAGCTGCATAACAAGCTGTGTTTCAAAAACATGTTAATGAACTGACTCAGCCCTTAAAAACCAAAGTGGCATTCTTCTAGAGAAATAAATCACGGATCACCCACAGCTTTAGACAGAAAACTGCTCACTCGACCTTTTTGTCCATCTTAGACTGTGGTGATGTCATTTATATGCATCCCCCTGCCTCCACTCTTAAACATCTAGATGCAGTCTATCACTGCGCCCTTAGATTCATTACTGGGGATGGCTTTAGATCGTTTGTTGTTTATTGTTTGAGAAAGATGGGTGGCTGTGGTTGGCGGTGAGAAGAGAACAGAATGATATTTTATATGTTAACAGAGCACTTCTTGGCAAACTACCAGGGTGTCTTATATTTCTCTTTTTACACTGGACTAGGTTCCTGGACTATCTGGTCCTTGACAAAAAATCATTAAGGATGTTGGGGAATTGGTTATAAACATTCCACTCCACAAAAGTGGATCAATTTGAAGAAATGTGCAAATTTAGAAGGACTGGTCCCTATTGGGATGGCACAGTGGTGCAGTGGTAGCGCTGTTGCCTCACAGCAAGAGGGTCCTGGGTTCCAATCCAACAGAGGACCTGGGACTTTTCTGTGTGGAGTTTGCATGTTCTCCCCGTGTCTGCATGGGTTCCCTCCAGGTTCTCCGGCTTCCTCCCACCACCAAAAACATGTAATATAGGTGAACTGGTGACTCTAAGTTGACCATAGGTGTGAATGTGAGTGAGATTGGTTGTTTGTCTTTCTATGTGACCCTGTGATGAACTGGCGACTTGTCCAGGGTGAACCCCGCCTCTCGCCCAAAGTCAGCTGATATAGGCTCCAGCCCCCGCAACCCTACACAGGATAAGTGGTCACAGAGAATGAATGAATGAATGAATGAATGAATGAATGAATGAATGAATGAATGAATGAATGAATGAATGAATGAATGAATGAATGAATGAATGAATGAATGAATGAATGAATGAATGAATGAATGGTCCATTTTGCAGAATTTGACTGACTTGGATTAGTGTGAATGCATGTTTTCTTTGATTATTTACGGCTTGTTTTATATTGTATGTGTTGCATTATTATGTGTTTGTATTTATATTTTGGACATGTATTGGAATCAGGCCGACCTTGAGAAAGAGATCCTCCTCTGCAAAGGCACTATCCCTTTACATAAAGGTAAATGTAGCATGAAGTACAAGGCTCCATTTGTAGTTTGTTACTGTTGTTAGCAAGACAGACAGAAGACAGACAGAAACAGATCATCTTGCTTTTGATTCAAAGTCGTTCTCAAAACTGTTCTCTGCTAAAATTATGATCCAAATATGTTTTCAGTTTGACAAGGTCTTTTACCTTGAGTCCCTGAAGGCAGTCAAACACTGAACAGCTTTGACTTTATATCTGACATGCGTCATTTATCTGGAGTTTATGTGTTGACTAAAACCCACACTGATGTTGACAGATGGAAAAAGCTTCAGGGGTTTCTATAGTTAACCTGCGTTCTGTCCAACGCCTGAAGTCTGACTATTGTTAGATCTCAGACTGAACCAGTTGATGTTTATAGAACGAGTACCAGGAGTGAAAACAGTGACTACTGATAGAGATAACTTCTCCTCACTGATACAGTAAAGTTACAGAGGAGCACTGCAGTCGTAATTTGCATAAAGGATAAAACTGAAACAGAGAAAATGATATTTGTTCTATAAAGACTGATGCTGATTTGCATATAGCATTTTTTAATTCAAATCAAATGTAAATTTCATTTGTCACGTGCACAGTTATACATCTTTTACGTGCCTGTCCGGCACAGGAGATACAAGGACAAACTAAAGGATGAAAATCAAGTAAAACAAAGCAGAAACTGTCAAAGCAGTTAAAAATAGCAAAAAAAAGAAAAAGAAATGGCTAAAAACAGTGAAATAAAATTAAATAAATAGAATAGATAACTGTAGGCCTACTGTACATCTTACTGTGCGAATGAGGCAGAATGTTTGTGCTTGTGGTTTTTGTCTTAGTGTTTACAAGTCAAAAAGTGTGGATGGTGAGACAGAGAACAAAATAGTCACTACCGTGCGTATCTACCTCCAGCATTTATCACTAATGGATGTTAATCTGGACTTGTGGGATGACATGCCATTCTTCCTGCAGTGCTGTGACAAGTTGTTCATGTGTTGCTGGAGCAGGATCTCTCCGTCTCACCAGGTGATCCCGAACGTCCCACAGAGGGCATTGTCATGCATGAAGGTGATGCCTGATTGCTGTATCCTGGGAATGACGTGTGGATCTAGAACCGTATTTTGGAGATGGATGGCCGTGAATGTGGACAAGTTCTGACCTTCATCCATTAGCAGTGCCCCCCCACTTCATGACATCACCACCAAACAATCTGCTTCCTAGACTTATGCTGCAGGATAGCGTTCTCCACGGCGATGGTACAAACGCCAACGACCACCAGCTGTGTACAAGTTAAATCCGGCGTCGCTAAATGTGATCTCTGTCCGATTTGCAATCAGCCATAACATCTGGAACATCTGTGCTGCACGTGTCTGCAGAGTTCCGACCATAGCATCCCAATTGCACGTTCACATAAGTTCTTTCGGGGATCGTGGCATCGTCAGGTGTCACTTAGACCCGGTAAATTATTGCCTTAACCAAGTGTTTTCAATCATGCAGAAAAAATCTCACCAACATCATCGTTTACTCTGAAATGCACCAATGACTGTTATTTCTATGTTATGACTAAATGATGGTTATTCATGATTAAACATGTTTTGGTTGTGGGTACTTCAAAAAGTCTATTCAGTGAATCACATGATTGTGTGTTTCAGTAGATTAGAGCTAGTGAATAGAAATGACAGGGTTTTTAAAATTATGCGTTTCCACTGTTGGTCGGTATATCTAATGACAATAATTTAACATGCCTCCTCATTAAAATTCTGTGCTTAGTATATCACCTGTGTTTTGGAGCTTATTTCAACATAACACTGTGTTTCATCATCAGTCTGGGACATTCAAACAACACTATGTGGTGATTGATATCTCTGAATGTGGCTCATATCTAATATCTAACACCTTATTGAGAGCTACTCAATTGCTTTTTTATTTTCTTTCTAGAAAACGTGACAAACACTACGTGTCTTTGTCTCCATCTCTATACTTCAGTTCCTCCATAGCTTCTGTCCCTTGGCAGAAGAGCAGCAGAGAGATTAGATATCGTCTCCATTCGACTGCTGATTCATTTGTCTTCTGTAAGAGATTAAAGTTTGCAGATGAACCATAGCTTCTTCCAAAATACAGACTGTGACAGACACAATGAGTGTGCCAAAGTCAAGACAACTCATTTATCTTCCATTTGAGACTTTCGCAAGAACTTAATTACCCTTTGGCTTCCTCGCCAACCTTTATTTTGCTCAGTGCAGCTTTTGACAGATCTTTTTTTAATGATTTTCACAGTCTGCCTCTCATTATAAATGTATTCCTTCCATCTCTCCTTCATGTTTAATTTCTCTCCTTAACCTCTTCCCTCCTCTTCTACCCCTTCTGTCCTCGTAATCAAACGTTTGTTCCCTGTCTCCTCCTGCTGTATTTTGTGTTGCATCATATCTGAGTGCTGTTACATCACAGACTAAGGTCACATGTTGTGATTCTCCAATCATACAGTAGGGTGAAGTAATCCCAGCTGATATTGATTGTTTTCTGCTGGACTGAATCTTAGCCACAATCTTCAGGCTGTGATGCTTTATTAAAAAGGTCACCACATTTTTCAGCCTGACAAACGCACACCAGAGTGTGTCCTCTAAAGTCAGTGCTTTCAATAACATCTCATTCTTATAACTTTTATGAATTATTGCTCATGATATGTGATAAATAGAAAATAACCAATCACCTTTTATACTTGTCTTTATAATTAACTTGGGCAGGGAGTTTTCTCCTGTGTCTCTTTGTTGGTTTGTTGTTTATCTGTAAGCAGGATTACACAAAAACTACAAGACAGATTTTCATTTATTATTATTATAATAACCAACCACATACGTCAGCTTTAAACTTCTCTGGTAACCTTGCGTCATGCAATGAAGCTGTCAGTATAATATATTAACTTTGATTATTGTTTGACCAACAAATAAATAATTGTGAAAGTATTTTAGAGGGCATGAATGATAAAGCAATATTAGAGCTAAATTTGTTCTGGAACATTTAAAGTGACAAATCCAGCAAAACCAAACATGTACATATTTTTAAAAAGAGCCGGTCGATAAATGTGTGTCATGTGTTTCATACAATTTCAATCCAAAATTGTGTAGTGGGTCGCACTGTTGCCTCACAGCAAGAAGGTCCCGGGCCCCCCCTGTCTGTGTGGGTTCCCTCCAGGTTCTCCGGCTTCCTCCAACCACCAAAAACAAAATTGACCATAGGTGTGAATGTTAGTGCCAATGGTTGTTTGTCTCTATGTGTGGCCCTGCAACGAACTGGCGACTTGTCCAGTGTGAACCCCGCCTCCCGCCCAAAGTCAGCTGTGATAGGCTCCAGCCCCCCGCGACCCTACACAGGCTAAGCGGTTACAGAAAATGAATGAATGAATTACATATACAGTTCACTGAGGAAAAATTCACCTTCACATGCAGGGAAAGTAGATTCCCATGCTGTATGGCGGGGATGCTGATAATGTGCTTATGTAAAACTTTGCAGTATAAGTAATATTTTTATGATGCAACTCTGGCAGCAGTGATGCGCGGTGCAGTGAGACACGGTGAGTGAGATTTAAGTGTACTAATCCTGTCAGAGCATACTGACGACCACAAACATATCCAGACTACAGCAAATAATCTATGCTTCATAGTGGTCCAAAGCTCAGATCGGTGTGGAGAGAATAAGAGCACATATTATCAGACCAGCAGGAACGCTTTCTGCGACTTGTCATCCGGCTTTAACAGAGAATTCATGCTGGCTGGAGGATGCATCCTCATGAAAACAACTCCATTAGAAGAGCCAGAGTCTTCTTCAAAAACATACAAGAGATAAACAAAGATGTTTGGATAACGTCTCCTCTTGAACTGCACTGAGCTACTGACACTTATTTCATCACTGACCACCGTTCCAAAGATATTCCATTTGCAATGATGTGACACAGAAGCAAAGAAAACCCTCACATTTTAAAGGCTGGTAATATTTTTCTTAGATAAATGACAAATGATGAAGTTTTTTTTTTTGCACCAGCTGTTGTTTGTTATGCTGTTCCTGCAGAATTGAATGCCAATTGATTTATT
The DNA here is from genome assembly GCA_037577475.1 of Chaunax sp. Z400. Taxonomy (NCBI): domain Eukaryota; kingdom Metazoa; phylum Chordata; class Actinopteri; order Lophiiformes; family Chaunacidae; genus Chaunax; species Chaunax sp. Z400. The sequence goes on from CM075199.1 coordinate 5,192,580, forward strand.
TTCACAGATATGCACTCAGTCATCAGGACACATGATGAGCCGCAGTACATCTGTATGTTAGGTGCTGCAGACTCTTTCTACTGCTGATTCAGTTATTCACCTTTATACAGGTGTGTGCAGATATTGGTGTGGATTCAAGGTTTGAGGCTCATTTACACATTGTTATATTTGAGACTGTGTTAGCAGCGTGGCTCTAGGGATCGCTACTCGGTCTGCCTGCCTGTCAGTCAGTCCAACACTTTGGTCCAGAGGGAAACATCTGAATAAGTACTGGATGGAATGTCATAACATTTTGTTCAGACTTCAGACTACCATCACCAGGGGATTCATCTTACTGACTGTGGTGATCCTCTGACTTTTCCTCTATCCACACCATGAGGTTAGATGTTTATGTTTTCATTGAAACTACCACTACAACTATTTCATTGATTGCCAATAGTCAATACCTGCAAAGCTAATGACATTCCTACATGCATCATGATGTCAGCATTAGTATTTGGCTCAAAGCACCACTGTGCCACAGCACAGTCCCACAGAGCTTTTGTCACGGCTGCAGACTCTGCAGACTGTTTTAAAATATTAGCCTATATTTATCAAAGGCTTGTTCATTGTTAACCAGTGACTCGAGTGCCTCCTTTTGATTTCAGATTTTTCTACTCTTTTTTCTTCATTTTCTTTCTCCTTTCAAAATATATCATAACCTGTTACTATTATGATTATTATTACTACGAACTATCTTACTTGTCAAAATCCCTCCAAACATTTGGTTTATTTCAAACCCCAGCATGAACAACATGAAAACAACTGTCAGTACTGACTTTTCTGAAGATAGAGTGCATGTTTTTGAATGTCTCACTGTTAGATCAGCGCAACAACACAACCAAATATCATCTACATTTAACAAATAACATTACGGACACAATTATTAGGACCTAAGACTGTAAAATTAACAGTTTTTTTTTATGACTTACAGACACCCAGCTTTGCTGCCTGTAGTACATTTATATTTCTTTGCACAAAGCCTTGGAGAATTAGCTTTCCACAGGAGACAGGCCTGGAAACAGTGGTTTGACTTTAAAATAAAGCAGTGAGTGAAGAGATCTGGGTCTTCAGTTCAAGTTCATGACTTTGAATAGTCTGTTTGTTTGGCTTTTTTAGCATTTTTATACCCTCAATAAAATTCTTAATGAGTGAATTAATCATGAGTATGGCGATCGTCTACGTTGCCTCATCATCTAAATATATTTCATGGTATTCATTTGAATATGTGGTAAAAGAGAGTCATAAGAGAATCTGAATTTCTGTGTGTTGGTTTGCTGTCACTTCTTATTGAAACTGAAAACCTTAAAAAAAAAAAATCTAAATCAAAATGGCTGAGGACAATTTCAGTTTATCTGGTGAAGCTCACACATAACTGCACGAGGACAAAAGACCAATGTAACAAATGATTTGTGGATGGAAGAGAAATATTTCTGTTAGATCTATGGTTTTATGAGACTCATTATACACTGAATAAATTAGACGTGGTATCTGTTAGCTGCTCTCTGGCAGGTTCCATTGTTCCAGTAAAACCAATAGCAAATTTCCATCATCTGTTCACTACCTGCTCTAATTTCTTCTGTGCAGTAGTTTTAACAAAAGGCGAGTCTATATGAAAGAGGTCTTTTACTATCTGTTGAACAGTAAGCGCAGTCCAGTCACACTCGCTGCTCCATCCGACAAACGGTTATAATGAGAACATTCCAACGTTTCACAACACAGAGGTGTGACAGCGAGTTTGTACCACAAACATGGGTCAGTTTCATTTCATATAATCTCATGGTGAGGTTCATTTTGGACCTGAATGCATCATTCCATCATTCCATATGAATGATGGAGGTTCACATGAACACTCTGCTTTCTTCAGTGGTTCAGGTTATTTGGATATTTCTTTTTCTTTTTTTTCTGATTGGTTTAAAGCGGACTGAACCTTTAGTAAACAGGTGATCTCAGACAAATCCACAAACCATTCAGAACTCAACAACATTACAAAGGGATGTTAGTTTCATGGTGTTTTACTTGTGTTATCTGGGCTACGCCTCAGTTGATCAAATCTAATCAAAGCACATGAAGTAGATCAGTTTTTGAATTTCAAACTTAAACTACAAGTAATGTTTCTTTTTATTTAGCATATATAGTGAAAAAAATATTTAAAGTTACAGAGAAACATTACAAGTAATCCAGGTGATTTATTAACGTAAACAGGCAAAAATAAGGAATTAAATAAGGAACAAAATAACAATACGACTAACAAAATCAAGCTGGTATCACTTTAACCATGTAAGTATCGGAAACAAGTTGATTTTGTAGTTTAAAGATTGTTTCACCTGTTGCTACAATCCTGATTTCTCCTTAGTGTTCCTGTTCTTTTAAAATAATTATGTATTTGTAGTGCATTACAGTATATGGAACTTGAGAAACACACCTGAACTTCATTTCCCATAAGCACTTGCATGACAAAGCACAGAATTTAATGAATTGAATGCAATGAAAAGTTTCCCTTCAGTGAAATAGAATATCATATCCATATTGGATTTTTTTTGTGTCTGTCTCAAACATGAGCATTGTTACATTGTTTTAAGGAAAAAAACTGCATACAAATAAAAATAAAAAGTTAGATGGAATTTAAAAAAACATGCATTGAATGCACTGAAATCCAAATGAGTAAGAGTCTGCTCTGTGTCATTGGATGACGCTGTTAAATTGGTTAAAGTGACCCTAAAAGCACAGTAATTAAAAGTCACTTCAACACATAATGTGCAATTAGCATTTGTAAAATCCATCTTCTCATAATTCTCTTCCACTTTGTCGCAGTTTCTGTGACTCTGCAGGCTGTGCTAACAGATAGGATAGAACTGCTGGAGAGGTGACTGATAATTAAGCAACAGCTCTGCAGGAGCCACATCACAGAGAAACAGATGGGCTGCATTCCTGCTCGCTTCTTTAGCCTGACTCCAAATGTGAAAAACATCTGGGTGTGTATTCATTCATACCACTTAAGACAGTATGTGTGTGTGTGTGTGTGGCTGATAGAATATAAAGACTTCTTCATGGGTTTAAGAAAGTCACACTTCCTGCTTTGAAACATTTGTAAACATAAATTAGTTATAAACATGGGTTTATAAGGCATTTCTTTGGAGAACAGCAGCGTCCACCCGCTCTGAGGGACCTCATTCCAAAAAAGTTGCTACACTAAGAGACAAATAAAAACAGAATGCAAACATTTGCTATTGAACTGTGTTTACAGAGTCCATTTAGTAATATCCTTTATACAATCATGTGTTTCACAAAGTAGTTAACCTCACACCATCATGATCCCATCACCTGTTGACCATGAACCAGTTTAGCTGTGGAATGGTCCAATCAGGTGTTTCTGATCATTACACGACTTTCCCAGTCTTTCCCAGGCCCAACCTTTCTGAGATGTGTCTGGCATCAAATTCATAATAAGCATATATTAAAAATCAATCATCTTGACATGGTAAAACAGTAAATATACTGTCTTGGAACTGTTTTCAATTGAGTTGATACCAAAAACCTTTATGAAATTATTCAGTTTTATTTATGTTCTACATAGCATCCAAACTTTTTGGAAACGGGGCTGTAGTTTTTTTTTTTTTAAAAACAGTGCAGGTAAGAACAAAACAAAAACAGCTTTGAAGAGCCACAGAGAGAGGAAGAGCAGAGATCGGGCAGTCTGGCATGGTTTTCATGTGAACAGCAGCAGTTGTTATTTGTTAATACCCCTCAGTAATCTCTGGCTATGTGGGGAAATGAGAAATCCCAGGTGCCTGTCAACAGGCCAGATTTTGGTCAACAGGCCTGTGGGTAGCAGCCGCACTTGTCTGTTTTCTGTGTGGTCTACAAATGCAGCATTCTTATTTGAATCTCATGTTTGTCAAAGCAGGAAACAGCAGCCGTTTTTTTCCAGCACAGCTTGGTTTTTCTACTGGTGTGGCCACGCAGTCATATCTATATAAATGGCTTGCTTTTCCTTTAAAATGCTTTCCAGCTTTGCAGCCTGTCTCCAAAGCAGAGTCTCTACTGTTTGAGTGCCTGCAGCCTGGATGTATTAGTGGAGCACAGGTTATTGATATTTAATAGGATACACACCATTGGAATAAGTTTTGTACAGTTTGAGAGTTGATTCATTTTAAAAGGACAAACACAAACACAAGGACACTGAGAGGAGATGCTTGTTGCGTTTAGATGATGATGTTTGGCTTCTGTCGGCCAGCTGCTGATGCCTGTCCTTGGAGGAGGTCGGTGCACAAACAGTAAGGATCTGGTCCTGAGGCGTGTTTGCTGTTCTCTTTAGCAGGGATTATATTAGCATTATTTATTCTTTAACAAACTGACACCATAGATTATTGCCAAGTTGTCTATTTAGCAACGACAGCTTATGTAGCATGGATGTTATTATTGTTATTATGAGCTTATCATTGTCTGATATTCACCATAAGTACATAATATGTTTTCTGAATTATATTTGTATTTGCTCTTATCTGTGGATGTGTCATAAGAGTACTGGATCTAGATGTATGAGAAAAGAAACAAGTGGTGTCTGCATAGTTGATAAAATTATTTTTGACTTTTTGACTATTATTATTTATTCATTTATTTATTTTTAATGTACTATTTTTATACATAGGGAAATCTGTGGGTGTGGGAGTAGCCAGGGTTAGGAGAGCTTTTCTCTGCGTATGGATGAATGTGTTTGCTTGTTTGTTTTGTGTGCTGTATTTTTTGTATACTGGTGCTCGAGGACCCCACTGAAAACGTGATGGTTCATCTCAAGAAGGTTATCCTTCTAATAAAAGTCCTACATCACAATTAAACAGTGTTTTTTAAAAGAAAATCTCTAAAATAAATATGTGAACTAATTGGACATCTTTTCCAGGAATACAATGATTGTATACCACAAAGAGAATTGTACTCTTTGTGGTTTCCATTGCTTCTCACATCAGAAATCAACATCAAATCATTAGATATTGCACAGGATATGATCTAATAATGTGTGCAATCCTGCTTCTTTTCTACATTTATTATATTTAGTCAAAGCTTGTTCATTGTTTTGTCTGTACTTTTTGGAAGCCTTCATTTATTGACATAAAAAATTATTCGTGGTAAAATGCTCTGGGTAATACTTAAACTGTTTACACTGTGTCTGTTTTAAACTGATGTTTATTCTTCTGGATTATAATATTTCACTCTACGTCTGTAAAATCCTGTTTTGATGTTTGATGTTTTCTTCAACGGCAGCAGCAGCGACTTAAGAAGCTCTCCTCAGGGGACAATAAATCTCTTCTCCTCTACTTTGGTAATGTTACATTAGTCTAAATCGTCCTTATCGGCAGCTACTTGACGTGTCATTTCCAAATTCCAATTTCCAAATATTTTCATACCCATCATAACATGGTCAACACATTTTTTTGTCTCCCTCTTCTACACATTTAGTATGAATTATGTAGGCAATCCTTTTATCAGCTCCACCATTACAAAGAATTTCCATTATACTCTCGCATGATGCTTTATCATTATCATACACACACTGCACCAGCAAAAAGCTCCAGGTATTGTAATTTAGACCAATTATTAAGACCTCAAGTAACAACCGGCTGCATGGTAAACTAGCACTGGGGTCAATTTGTAGTGTGGTTAAATGCAACTGCTGTCAGAAACTAAATGAAAATGCTGAAAAAGAAAAAAGATGGAAAAATAAGTGTAGCTCTGAGATACTTGTTTTTTGTCTGTGCTGGAAAAGATGCAACACATTTAATCAAAACCACTGTGTTTAGTTTACAAGACAGTTCCTTTGCTACTGTTTCTATATCAATATTAGCCTCCCATAATAAAAGTCAGGTTCACATGCACAAAACAAGGAGCAAGGATGATGGCCTTTTGAAAACAATTTCATTGTTGACTTACATGCAATTTAAATTAGATTATTGCTTTGCACTTATTGTCATCCACTGATTCTCTGTGTAATCTGTAAATGACTGCAGTAGTTGATGTTTGTCTTTGTGTGTGACACATACACAAACATGTTATTAGGGACCTGAATCTGTGGCTAACATGAAGGCACAAGGTCGGATATAAACAGTTACTTAACAATTAAAATCTTCAGTCTTCTGACTTGATAATAACCACTGATCAAACCATGTTTTTTGGTTTTATACCGTCAATCACAAAACACACGCATAAACATTTACAAACTGACTAAAAATCAAAATGTTGCATTGATCAAACAATCACTAATATATTCATAACAACAATGTAATGACAATGTTAAAAACAACAGTTTTAGAGGTTGGCTCTCTCATAGCTCTCATGGTGTTTCGGTTGTTTTTGGCAGCTTCCAGCAGCTGTTTTTAGGGAAAAAGCTCTAAAAACACACAATGCGCAACCTGCTAAGCACCAATTAACATACAGACAAAGTTAATGACTAGCTTGTGAACACATGTGGTGGCAAATTATCAGGCAAATTATCAGGAATAAACACAGTTCGAAATGTCAAGAGCTATTTATAAAGGAACACAAAGAAATGACTTCTGAGGGAAAAACAGATGCATTTTATACACAGTCATAGATGGGAGAGGATGGTGGGACAGTGAGCAGTAGAGCATTTAATATGTCCTTGTTGTCCGACTTGATGTTGCTTTTTCATTTTATCTTTCCAGTTTTCAGATTGGATTATCAACCGACTGCTTGATGGAGATCACAAATGCAGTTCAGGTTTATTCCATCATTTAAAAGAGCATGCAGGCGCCTCCAACACAAGAAAGCATCTGTGTCATGTCACAGACTCACTATCATTTATGAGGAAAAGCTCTTTTAAAGATGACTTTTCTGACACTACTGTTTTGTTTTTTTCTCATAGTGAAAGGAGGCAGAGAGATGGGTGAGAGCAACTGTAACAAAGCACCACAAGGATGGAGCCAGGTACATTTTAAGCCTATTACGGCAGAGCCACTAGGACAGCCCAGAAGCAACAGTATAACATAATATATATTTTTCTATCAACTGAAAGTAAAGTGAATCAACATTATTATAATTTTTCTTATCCTTTCCATGGCTTAACACATTGACTGAGTTTGGAAACACTTTGAGGGGTGAAAAAGTGAATGACTTTAAAATCTGACTGGTCAGCAATTAATTTAATATAAATATTATATCAATCAATCTATCTATCTATCTATCTATCTATCTATCTATCTATCTATCTTTTTTATAGGGGGGGGGGGGGGGGGGTATTGTAGTGGAGACACTGACTGTATGCAAACTATAGAAAGAGAAGTGGTTTGTAAAAAAACTAGACAGCACTCTGAGAACGCAAACCAGCTCAGTTTCCCCTGTGAACATCATGTCTTATTGTAATTTGTGGCCACATCTCAATCTCCCTGTGGCACACCTTCCTTTTCTAAACATAATCATAATCTATCTCTCCAAAAAATCTGTCATAATCCGTCAGTGACTTTTAGAGTTATTCTGCTAATAGACAGAAAAACCAACTCCGGCAAAAATATAATCTCCATGGTGGACTTAAATATCGTTAAAATTCAATATGTTGCACTAATGCTTTTTCCTCATCTGAAACAAACCTGCTTATTCTGGTTAGAAAGAAACTCATCACAGACACACACACACACACACACACACACCACACACATGCATGAACCGTGTTGCTTGCCAAGAACTGATTTGTTGTATGCTCTTTCAGCAGGATTGCTCTGTAATCTGAGAGGATAGAAAATCACCTCTGTGCAAATTGAAAAAAATGTGGCCTTATTCCAACTACGTGTTTGGCCTTCTCATGACTCATTTAGACACGGCCCACGTGTATACATAGTTTACATGTGCATGTTTGGAGGGAGGCTCAATGCATTTATTCTAACTTGCAGACTTCAGCCAAATCTCATTAATTATGAGTGTAACAAACTCTTGATGAACCTCCAACAACAATAGGAAAAATTAGCGTTCAACAGAAATTGAAAGGTGTCGCGTGTCTTCTCTGTTCACCTTCATGTGTTGGCATCCCAGTGGGCATGACCTTTCTCCCTCAGCTTTAATCAAATTAAACCTAATGAGGCAGATGTCAACAGGAGGGCGCTGGGCAGAGCTGACCTTTCTACTTTTTATCCCGCGGACATATAAGGCAGTTCGCTCCTCCATTCGTCTGTAGGTCTGTCCGTCTGTGGAACCAAACTTTATAAATACTTCTCCGATGTACATTTGATATTTTGGGAATTTCATTTTTTTTTTCTTTAGTCGATTAACCTTATACTGTAGTAGTCTCAGATGAGGATGTCGTCCATCAAACTATTATCGACGCATCTCCCATATACTATACTGTAGGTGTCTTTTGATATTTTGGTAATTAAAACAACTAATTTATTAAATTGGTAAAATAGCTTGAGGATGAGTGTGTCATCAGTCGCACTTTCATTTGTGGCGCACATTCTGCAAGTGCTGGTCCTTTAAGCTTTTAGAGATTTGGTGACTTCCTTTTATTGGAATACTGTATTAACATCGGGATCGATATTCTACTGACGGGATCATTATATGATGGCAGTTTGCTATTACGACTGCAGGGAGGATGAGACGTCTTCTGATGGCTCTTTTATAGATTGCAGTAAGTGGGCCGAGATGCAGTACGGGCGAGTTTAGTTACTGCAAAGTAAGATAAATGCGACGCCAAAAAGTATTTTATGGGGAATCAAAAGAGGAAGAGGAAGGAGAGTAAAGTGAGTTGGTAACGCTTTGATTTTCACTGAAGACTGGAAGGTGAGGGAGTCTTATGCAACCTTGGAAGTGATACAAGCAATCCATCATAGTCATACTATCCATATGAAAACCAGCACATAGACCCAGACAGTGAAGACAGTCTGCTGCAGGGTAAGGAGCTAGAGCGTAAGCATCAGCGATGAGGAGGAGTCTTCTCCTGCATCAGAGATGTCTTCGAATCTGTCGAATCTGTGCACTGAAGATGTTTGAAACTATTTAGGAAGTACGACGATTCGCTCTGAGTTTTTAACAAAATGGGCTCTTAAATTCAGAGTCAGCTGTGCGACTCGTTTGTGATGGAAAAGAGCTTACTGAGAATAGGGGGGGGGGGGGGGGGGGGGAAGGGGTTTACATGAATACATCATGTTTATTAATTCTCTTGTAATCATGATATTACTTATGAAACTACTGGTTCACCTGTTCCTGCTCAGTAACACAACAATCTCATTGAGGATAAAGATCTAGAGCACATACATCCTCCATGTCAGTCTAGCTTGTCTAGTCTGCTCAGTCCAGATCCATACCCCACACCTCCACTTGTTACAGCCGCAGCTGCTTCCCCAGTGTGTGCGGTTGATTGTTTTGATTGCAGATCACAGAAGATAATCGCACTGTGTAGTTCCCATTCTGTGGTTGGCTCCTTCAACCGTCCCTCTTCTTCCGTGTCAGCTGTGACCGGATTGGCTCGGCACCACGAGCGACCGACGAATCCGGTAGATGCAGAAGCACCAAGGGGAGCAGATGAAAGCTTGGCCAGAGAGTTGCTCACAGCGTGGCTGGTTAGACGTGCAACTCGCCTCGCCTTCGTTTTGTATCGTTGTTAACTGTGTTAGTGAAAGTGAAATATTTGTGTCTGTGAGGCTTTAGTGTGCATTATTCTTGGGTTTGGGTGAGGCATTAGTTATACAGGCACTGATAAGTTATTTTAACACACACGCTGTTAGTCTCACCAGGTTTAGGGGTGCTGTTTTTTGTACTTTGGTTTGAGGTTTTGTTTTCATATTACTTTTGGTAATAGTTCTTTTTTTTTGAGATACTGTATTCATCCCACAGGGGGAAATTATTTCTCTGCATTTAACCCATCCCTGAGGAGCAGTGGGCTGTCATTACATTGCGGCGCCTGTGGAGCAAATCTGGGTTCAGTACTTTTTGCTCAAGGATACTTCGACTTGCAGAATTGCAGGGGCTGGGGATCGAACCACCGACCTTTCGTTCCGTGAGCGACCGCTCTACCACCGTTCAGTGGTAGTGTTAAGTTCGTCTTTTGGTTTTATTGCTTTCATTTATTTAAACAGCATCCAGGTGCCCTTCGCTCTCCACTGTGTTAGTCTGCCTCACTTGATCCTTATAATTATCATTTTCAAATTTAATAAATTGCTTTGTTTCATAACATGTTTTTGTGGAAATCAGTTCTTTAGAATTTGCATAATCCATTAAACAAACCAACAAATAAACCAATGGACTTGCTGTTCAAGGGCTTGTTATATTATCTTCAACACATACTCAGTCACTAATGGTCCGATCAGACAAACGCTGATAAAGTCAAAGATACCAGAATAAGAGGGAACTTTCAAAACAAGATAACAAAGCAGGTGGAAGCAGGTAGAAATACTACAGTGTGACAGGCCTTCTGATATAATAGGGGCAAACAATCCCTGAATAATTTAATCAGTAATATCGTTCAGAAACACAGTATAAAATATTGACACAAGTATGCTCACTGACTCATGAAAAATAAAAACATTAGTCCACAGTTCTTATTTTATTTCAAGTCCTGTATAATATGTCTATAATATCCCCATCATATCTGAAATACACTCACACAAACAAAGGGGAGGATTAAAATAACTATGAGAACTTCATCTTTTAATTTAGGCTATGCTGACATTGAGGAACTTGTTAAAGGCTTTAACGGGTATGGCCACACAGGGATCCTTCTGTATTAATCGACATAAGATGGCCAAACACTACAGATCACACCGTTACAATCTGATGCCCTTTAGGGGGAGGATGTGTCTAATCTGAGCGCGGTGCAGCTTTCCTCCCTGCTGAGTTGAACACTTTCTCTGGAGACAGTGGGAGGCTTGTCATTTAAATGTTGACAGTGTTGCCATTTGCCAGCACAAATATAGAAACACTAATAAAAGGGCATGATTATATCCTCATTAATGACACTTCAATGTTGAACATTGTGCAATACGATGTCAGTCAGCAGCTTCAGTACAAAAGTGTTTGGTTTGGTGGAACCCTATTGTTCATGCACTGCCACAACTTTTATGTATTTTTTATGTATAACTTTTATACATTTACAAGGCAGGGGGGTAACTTAACCTTCTTCCTTAATAGTTCCCACTTTAGTTTGTATGGTGTGGTGTGTCAGTTCAGGTGGTCAGGATTACAACACAGATGTGGAAATGAATGTAAATTTAAAATAATTTCTAGACCTTGACAAGTTGTTTTGACCATAAAGTAAATTACTATATTGTTAAGTTCCAGATACCTGTGACTAAATGTTTTGTGCCTTTGTAGATACCCTGCGATCTGTAAGCTGTAATGCACATGTGTAAATGATAAACTGAGGCGTAATATTGTTGAAATTCTGAGCAATCAGACTTGACCGTTTCCAAAACATATTTTCATAAATGCACATGAAAGTACAGCACCAGAGGCAGTGTTAAGTAGTATGTATGAAATGCAGAAAAAAAATACAAGGGGGGAAAAAATAAACATGAAAAAAAGCAACAAAGGCTCATGTGATATCAGAACATAAAGCCTTTCTACCTCTAATCCAGGCCTTTCACTCTTTTTAATAAGAAGCCTTTCTAAGGTAAGTGTGTGCACCTGTGTGGGCCCTATTATAGGTGTCTGTAATTGGCTGGTTGACAGGCTGATCATTAACAGGCATGGGATCAAGCCCACAGGGGAGGAGATGTCTGTTCTCACCCTCTCACTCTCTTTCTGTTGCCATGTCACCGTAAGAAACACACATACAGTATGTAAACAAACCAGTCCGACCTGAGCATTTTAAGGGTGGATGGGATTACTACCTGAAGAATATAAGATCACTTGGTACACAGCTTATAGGCGGTATGACGCATCTGTCAAATGTGTTCACGGTGGAATTCTAGGGGTGCTGAGGGGGTTGTGGCACCTCGTAAAGTGTTTCTCTAAGGACCTCCTGGCCCCCCAAATACTCTCTATATTCCTTATCAATCATTCATATATATCTTTATTGCCAACTGCATCCTCTCAGAACATTAAAAAAAACATTTTAAATGCACAAATCTTACATATTACTTACTTTTGACGACCCGATGCCCAATTTAAAAGAGCAACTCCAACAAATATGTTACTTTCTAATTTGTTCAAACACCCTCAAGCAATTCTTTTCATAGGCCACATGGTGAAGAAGAGGAGGGGCAATTTGACAGATACTAACCTGGGGCAGACATTCATTTTTTAAAAGGAGAAAATTGCGTACTGGAACAACTCGTCTTGTGTTGTTGTTTCTGCGAGACAGAATCAATGCAACATTTAAATGAAATGTCACTACTGGTGAGACATGCAGACACTCTGCACAAAGCAAATGGTAGATGTAAAGAGCAAATCTGATGCGTGCAAGTATACAGGCTGTTAGAGAGATCTTATCAGGCCCAGTACTGATAGACCCGATCCCTTTAATTAAATCCTGACCAGCTGCTCTCTATCACACCTTGGGCTCTCACATCCTTATGAGCAGGTGTCACAAATGTCTCCCATCTCAAGAATCCATGCTTTTACACATTTAAAATAGAAAAATACCAGCTTATTCCTTGTAATCTTAACTGTGATTATTATGGTTTTTGTTTGTATTGACTTTTGGATTACAGATTCTGACTTGTTTGCCCTGATAACTTTGAGTAAAGACAACAACAACAACAGACTGTTTTGTCGTGTCGTGCATTTGGGTCCTGATTTTGTTACCCCAGTTATAACAAAGCCAAAATTACAAAATTCACTGGCTACAGCTTCTGTTTTGATCCGTCACTTTTAGACCAAAGGTTTAACATACTCCTCTAAAAAAGAATCGGTAGAATAAGTATAAGAGTATTTCTGTGAACTGCAGTCCCATCGCTGAGTTACTATGATGTTGCTGTGTGGTTGCAAAGATTGCACTAGGTGGCTGCTGGAGCATTAGGCTACGTTTACACTGCCAGCCTTAATGCACAATGCAGATTTTTTTTCTAAGATCAGATTTTTTTGTGTGTGTAGCTGTTCACGTTACTTTTAAAATGTGGCATGGCTAACTGGCTAACTTATTTGTCATTGCAAAGTCCTCTGTTTGCTCAATTGTCCAAGCATTTTGCCAGGCCGTGCTCCATGTCCTTATGTCTATTTACATTAAACTGCCCAAAGGAGATGAACTTCAGGAGGTCATACATGGCTTCAGAATGAGGGGGGGCTCCCCCCAGTGCACTGGTGCGATCAATGGGAGTCATATACCATATTCCACTAAAGAAAATCACACTGATAACTTCAATCGCAAAGGATGTAAATCAGTCCTTCTGCAGGGGGTCGATCATCAGTTCTAGTAAGCCTACATGAAATAATCTATCTTCTATATATTTTATATTTGTCAACTAGAGGTAGCCATCAGCTCAAGGTTATCCTGCAATACTGCAATGTTTTCAATTGCAGTATTGAAAACATTGCAATAATAATTAACAATAATTGCAGTAATTCGATGGAAGATGACGTCAAAGCTGCATGAATTCCGATCTGACGGTTCAGACTGAGGCCGCGTTGCCAAAAATCCGACCTGTGTCTGATTTAGGACCACATATGGAAGTGGAATTAGAATTGGAAAAGATCAGATTCCATGTGGTTTGTGCTGCTCACACTGACATGAAAAAAGTCACATATGAGCAAAAAAATCTGACCTGGGCCACATTTTTCTTGCAGTGTGAAAGGTGGCTGCTACAGTGTTAAAGGTGTGGTAACTCTTGAAGTGCATTCTGTTGTGGGCTGCTCAGTGATTTCTTGATTGGCTGCTAAGTGGCTGTTAAGATGTTGCAACAGTATGTAGTTGCTTGTGTTTTGTGTTGGTTTGAGGAAGAAATCGTAAATAACCAAAACATGATAATCTCACATGCTTCCTTAAATGATCAATAACTGTACGTTTGAGCCATGAACAGCACTGAGCATTTTTCCAGCACACATGACATCTGGACTAGTTCTGCATATAATGATAATGGTAAACACAGTTTATCCTCATATGATGCATCGCTTTCTAGCAAATTTAAGAGCTACAAATGCTGGTCAGTGTTTGTTCTATGAAAGCAGGTTGATGGGGTATTAGTGTGTGCAGCTTGTGACTTTCTACATGAGCCTGTATGTGAAGCTAAAGGTACTATTATGCAACCTAAAGACTCATATTTTGATGTACTAACATGTGTATGAGTTACTAAAACAGTGTGAGGAGGAGTGTGTGTGAGAGACGGAGAGTGATAGACTGAAGTGATACCTTGAGTCCTCCACACTCAGCTGCTGAGCCCTGGTCCACTCCGGTGATGTAAATACCCAGAGCATATTCTGCTCCCCCACGGATCATCAGACCCAGAGACCGACCATCATCCAAGACCAAGTTGACCTATTAAAGACAGAGAGAAAAAAAACTGAAAAAAGTCTAAAATGTCTAAAAAGATATAGGATATACTGCACACTTCTTAATATCAACATTTTAATTGACATTTTGTGGTACCCATTGTTTTGTGTGACAGGCTGCCAGTTTCACCCGTGGTGTCAGGCTGTTCAATACTGGAATAGAGACGTGAAACATGATGCATGGAAGGAATGAAAGCCTCGCAAGAGCTAAGATTAGGAAGCATGGCCATTAAACAGGAGGCTGAATCTGTTCTGATTGGAGGAACAACTGGTCATTTTGTCTGAAACTCATCCGTCACACTCCCCCTGATAAGCAGAGCAGAAAGCACTGTTGGAATTCAAATAATCCATCAACCGGAAATATTGGACGAAAACAAAATCTCTCTGCCATAGCATCCGATCAAACATCCTGCTGCAGGGAGCTAACAACACCAACAGGAAGTACATGACTGTGCTAAAAGGATCTGTTAATCAGTGATCTTACACTGTATTTAGTTCTGTAGTAGTATCTTTCTTGATAAGCTAATATGGATACATGTAGAAAACGCATTATCTGAATGCATAAAAAAGTCGTCAATTTTGAATCTGAAAAGTTAAATCTCTCTATATATATTTGTATTACTGTTGAAACTATCACTGCAACTTGTTCACATTAAGCCTGAAGCCTGGAATAAATATGCCAAGATGCTAATAAAGCAATTTATAAACAAAGGAAAGCTGGAGGACCAGTGTAAACACTGTGTTTAACTGGTTTGACGTTGTAATGGCATCTATCCAACAGATAACCTTTAACATATGTCTCAAAAACACCTCCCTTCTATTGAAGTTACACATCTTTGGGCTGAAGGTTCGGATGCTGTTCTTCCAAATATGGTGAAGACCCTTTTTTTAAAATTATTTTTTGGGGCATTTATTAATGGGACAGCCTGAAGAGGTGACAGTAAAATGTGGGTAAGACATGCAGCAAATGGCCACGGGTAGAGGACTACAGCCTCGGTACATGGGGCGCGCTCTCTAACCACTGCACTATCTGCGCCTCGTGAAGTCCTTTTTTAAAACAATCTATGGTATCTTTCAGGTGGTGCTACTGGACCTGATCAAGAAATCAGTGAGGAGGACGAAGCACTTATGTAAGTGATGATCCATCTATTAGATCTCAAACTATACAGTTAATGTCCATACCCCAACCAGTCAAAGCAGAGGGCCGCCCACCTTGAGTCTCAGATCTGCTCGAATGCAGTTTTTCGTCGCCACTGTCGCCAAGTGCTTGCACATGGGGGACTGTTGGGTCTCTTTAGAATAAAGAGTCGGTCTAGACCGACTCTTTTAGGAAAGTGCCTTGATAAAACTGTTATTGTCTGACAATGATTTAGCCTCAGGGGCAGGGCTTCAGGGCCTCTGGTGCAAACAACAGATATTCAGATAAATATCGAGGCCAAGGTTTCCTCTTCTTTATGCCTATTATTATTCGTTACAATCTGATTTTCAATGGGAGAAAAGACCCAATACAATATTTTTGCTAATTTATATAAAGATGTCGACATTTGAAAGCATATAATTTTAAAAAAAATAAAGCTACTGAAAAGCTAAATCATCATCGGACAATAGCTAATGGGTTCCAACATTGCATATGGTTGATGCATTCTGCCTCTGTTGATATGGCTTATAGTGTCATACTTTATATTCACATTTTCCTTTATCACTATAAAGCTTATTGATTACTTAGCTTGATAAAAATAAAAAATAAAACGTGGCTGTCTGCCAAGACTGAGAAGGGAAATCGGTTCCTTCCTGATGACTGCAAGATGACACCTATGCAAATATCTTTAATAAATGTCACTTTCACCCTTCTTATTTTAGTGCAGGCATCTCACTTTCATTCGGTGCATGTGGCCTCTTCTCTTTTAATAACAACTGAGTGGTTATTGGACGTACGTCAGCCACCTCAGCTCAGAGGGAATGTGGAGGCAGTCATGTTCTCTGTGACATTTATGCAGGACATGGAGAGTAGTTTTAATTACCGGACAAATCCTTCTTTTATTGGCAGCACAAAGCAGTTCTTGGCTCTGAGTGTTCTCTAAAGCATCAGCTGCTATCATAGAATCACTTTAATATGCTCTCTTTCTCTCTCCCTTATAAAAGTCCCAGAGGTCTGGTGGTCTGTGTTTGTAAGCAACAGAAGGCAGCATTCACACAGCGGGTGTTTGGAATAGAGCGGTGCCTTCAATCACAGTGGACATTTATGAATTATAATGCACATATAGCTGGGCGATCTGGCAAAAAAATATGATCTTTTGCATATTGATCAATAACAATATTTATTACAATATATGATATGATGATATCCTGATGATGACTGAAGCTTTAATGAAGAAATCAGAGGGTTGATTAGTTCAACTTGAGGAAATCGTTTATTAACATTAAAGTATAATAACATTAAACATTTAACTATGTGAGCCAGGCTTGGTTTAGAATATATTTGGTGATGAGAGAATACATTGAAAAAAAAACCCCCATCTAAATCTAAACATATTGAACAAAACAATACAAGTTAATTTGCCTTTTAACTTATCAAATAATGGTAATGATGGTAAATAAAGGTACCTTTTCAGATGATGTTGTGTTTCCTATCTTGCCTGGCACCGACTGAAATTGTGTTACCTTTTGTGTCAACAAACATAATGCAAGTCCACTTCTAAACCTTTAGTATAACACGCTCTGTATGTATGTGTAAAACAAACCAGATGTGGATTAAGAGGGGGCTGAGTGACCAAACTGTCTTCTGCTTCTCTGACAGGATAACGCGCAAAGTGTCGTAGTTGATTCCAGCAGAATATATCCTGAAGTCTGTTTCACTCCCTCCACTGTGGCTCCGCTCTGAAGATAAGCTGCTGTGTGTACTTTCACATGCAAGGCACAAACTGCACACTGACTGCCTGTTGTCGTGTGGATTTCTTCTGTGTGACAGCATATTAGCTCTGTACATATTGCCTGAAAACATGTCCAAATGTTAGCATTGTTATTGACATAAATATAATCACAATCCTGTCAAGATTCTTTTATTGGTCAGCCCTTATTTCACATAGTTCAACATCTCCTCTGTCATTGTGTTAGCTGCGTTTATATGCTCCATTAAAAATACATGCTGGAATTACAGGAAGAAATTGTGGTCAAAATAATTGATTAGCATTGATAATAATCAACGGCTTGAGTTTTCCAGATTAATCGTGAACTTTAACGCATTAACATTGACAGCCCTACTTTTAGCACTCTGTTTAAGAAAAGGCAAACTGAGTCATTGCCCTTATGGCAAATGCCAAAAGGACTGAGTAGTAATGAGGGGTGTGCAATATTGATGTAACATTTTCTGGGATTTTGTTGACAATGATAATTAGCGGTTGTTGTTTTTTTTGCATCCTTCAAAATGTGTTTATAAAATTCTTATATTGGACTCACTCTTGTTAGTAGGACATTAATATCAGGTATTGCAGAGGTGTTTGAAACCGTCTCTCTCAACCTTCTGAATTCACACCATGTCTTTTGTGATGTAGTTGGTGGCAGTGCTTGTTATGTCCTGCCATCTGTGGTTTTCCTTGTCGTAAGACACTTGCGCTCATTTTGTGGAATGATTTTGTGTTTTTTGGGATGGAACCGTGGCTAGTTTAGCCTATCCCTGTTTGTAATCAGCTGACTACCATACTACTGACTACGTGATACATAACTGACAGGCAGCTATACCAGTTTTGAATCTCAACAACACATCTTAGACAGGACATAAATATCAGAAATGGATATTAATTTCTTTTTTAAAGAGCACAAACGCTAACACAGCCAAATTACCCACAAGACACTGGATTAATATTTCCTAAATGTAGTCTTCAGGGCACTACCTACAGCCTGTATTAATGGAGCTGAAGCAGTCAAGATTAATGCGAGTGTCTTTGCAGCTGTAAAATTGAAAGCTCTGGTGTAATAAATCCTTTTAACAGCTCTGACAGGTCCGTACCTGCAGCTCATGTTCCAGTGACGGGGTGGAGTTTTGTAGGACTGAAAGTCCAATTACTGTTATTGTTTAAGTTTTAATTTCTTTAATGCTGTCCATCAATCTTTAGGCCATGACTGAGTCCTGCTATTATAATTTACTTTCATTCCTCTAGAGTGCCATTAAAGTCACATTTGACACCAACGCTGACATCTGATGATTTGATCCTGTGACCACCCTGACTAAAACATCTTTCCAGCTATAACTGGGCATTGCAAATGGAACTGGAGCACGATTCTGCAAAAGCACGGCCTATTTATTGTCTAATAAAATACATTTCTAGAAACATATTCATACACTGGTTTTAATGGGTATTTTGGTTTAAATTTTAAATTCCCACAGCAGCCGCCTTGTTTTCCCAGTTTAAAAAGGTCTGAAATCAAGGAATGATGATGGTTTGAACGTTTGATGTGTTTGAATGGATGATGTTCTTCTAATTCATGGCCATGATTGACCGAAGCTGAAGCCTTTGCCTACCTTTAAACATTTTAAAACATTTCTAAACAAAAAGATCATTGTGACGTTCCAGAGTTAGAGTGTGAGGAGTCGTATGATAAAGTGAAGAGGAGTGGGGAGAGAGTTAAAAGACACATCGCAGGCTGACTCTTAACACAGCAGTCCTTGTCTCAGTCCAACAGTTGGATCACAGCATGATGTATGAGACAGGAGCATCATTGTTAATGGTGCCTTCAGGGGAAGTTGCATATGGTATTTTAGCATATTTGTTACAATAATAAGGTCATCTTGCCATTTTACATCCTTCATGAATATTCAGTTTTATATTTTTAGCATCAACACATGTCATGGCCATCTAGAAATAATTTTAAGTTATGAGTCATCATAAACATATTTGACATGTTGGTCAAAATGTACATATTCTACTTAATATTATCATTTGTATGACGGCACAGCTGAGAAACGGTTTATAGTTTATGAATAGTGTTATTCGTGTGAAGTCTCACCTTCTTCTCATCTCCCTCCTGCAGGAGCTGCATGTTGCTACGTCTCTGGCTCTCAGTTCTTTTGAGGGTGGCGCTCCGATGCTCGGGCAGGTCGGGAGGAGGGGACACGCTCCGACCCTGAGGGTCAACCCAGGTATAAACGTGGTTGGTGACGTAGCCACCTGGAATCCGTCCGACTGAACGCACAGAGAGACTAAGCTTTTTACTGCCCTTCAGCACCTGAGGAGAGGAGAGGAGGGGAGGGGAGAATGTGTATTTTTATTTGATTTTATAAGATCATAGCATACATCTGCATGAAGACATACATGAGCGCTGACATAGTGGACCAGACCACTAACTTTGGCAGAATGTCAAGTTTGCTTTGAAAACAGTACTTCTCCACCACCTTTAAACTCCCAGATGACAACACACCCACACACACATCTAGATACGCAGCAAACACATTTCTAAGACATTTCTAGTGAAAATTACTGTTGGCCGCACCTCATTGCCTTCTGATAGCCTGCTGTATGTGCAAACCCTCTGCAGTTAAATGTATTCCATCGTGCCCGGTGGCCTGGAGAAGTCAGACTACACCAAGTCAAACCTCTTAATGACCAAACAGTCTGTGTGCTACAAACAGGACCTCTTCTCTGTGTGCTCACCTCATGCTTCGTGCTTTAATTTTACAGTTTATGAACAGCATTATGAACGGAGCACAAACATCTGACTCCTTTAGTTCCCTGATCACCTCCAACGCCAGACAGCATGGGGTGTCATTAACAGAAATGAATCTATGGATAGCCATGTCGACAACGTGCCAGTGAGTCACTGCAGCTTCAATGTCTATATCTGCAGAATATGTCAAAAACATGAAAAAAAATCAGGTTAAGGGCAATATTTTTCTGGTGCGTTCTCTCTCCCTCTGAATGAGAGAAAGGGAAAATCTCTTCATTATAATTATTGATCATTACCAAAGGCAAAGAAGAAAGTGAGCAGCAGTTCAGAAACGCAGCTGTCACACACTGCTCACGCTGTCTGTAGCCTAAAGCTAATTCCTAAAGCTAATTTCAAGATGCTTCGTATGTGATGGACCAAGCAGTCAAGGCAAAAGGAAACAGGTTTTTTTTTAAAAATCTTAAAAAAGGCGGTTTTATTTTCCAAAAAAAAGTTTCAATAAAGGCAATAACCGGAAAAGCAAACAGCTACATCAACAGAGTTACAGGCCCTTAAAAGAGGTCAACAAAACATAACTCTACTAGTTTAGTTTTATTTATTTATTTTGGACATGGAATATAAACAAAAAATCACAGTATTATATGCAGCTTTGCCTTGGTATTCTGTACACGATGTGTGACTAGGTGTGGCCATTAATGTTGTACAATAACAAATATGAACATGGAGCTGAGTGCATTTTATGAATACTTGTCTTTCTGTTGGGTCAAATCAATTATATGCTCCCCGTTTCAATTATGTATCTGTTATCATTAACCACATTAACACATTATATTAGCCAGATGGAGAAAGTGATTTTCACTTAATGGGAACATCCTCTTTACATCTCCTTCAGGATTTGGATTACTTCTTCTCTTGATGTTAAATATGCTGAAAGCTTTGCTCTTGACAGTAATCTGAATTTACCATGTACTGTTGCAGATTCATCTCTCAGCCTTTTGTATTTCTGCTGGGTAATGTCCCCTATGAAAAGTTGTGTCACACAAAATTACACTATTACACACTAAATGTACAATATAGGCTCCCCCTTTTCACTTGTTCAAGAGCCGTATTCCCATTTCATGTCCATCTTTGATTTGTTATTACTTTTATGCCATTTAGTATTATGGTTTTTATGTATTCAATAAAAAATAAAATAAAATCTATAACAAAAAATCTTAAAGACCTGTCCAGTGCTCCTTTTTGTGAACAATGCGTTTGTGAAAAAGTCGTTCTCTGTCCCTTTAGAATAAAAGAAAAATGCAGCTTCTCTTCTTCAGTGAACCAAAGTAACAATAAACTCCAGATCAAACTTCCTTCACTTGGCTTCTTCCTACAATACTTGCAAGGAACTAATATGTTGAAAGGCCTAGTAACACATGCTGCAAGCATCAGCTAAAAATTATTACTTTTCAGAGCGCTGTCGATTGCAGAATAGGCCCGTCTCCTCGAGCACAACAATCGGGCTGAATCAATTACACAATCCTGATTTGTGCTTATAGATAATAGCTTCAAGTCTTTGTCAGCACTGCAGATCACTGACTGGACCGAAATGCCTGTCATCACTTCCACCCTCCTCCATCTCATCTTTATGAGATGCATCCATGCAGAGGTGAAGATAAAAAAAAAAGTATATAAAAGATGAGTTCAGCAACACATGAGCAGGCACACTACTGGAAGCCGTCCCTGCCAGAGAGAGAGAGAAGATCAAATGAGGAGACATATACCTGCACTGTGGCACACAAAGACACAAACAGCGGGAAGTTGGAAAAAGAAGAATGACTTGTACTCTTGATTTTATTACTGTGTCGAAATAGAGACAGTGTTGGTGACAAAGGCTATTTCCTTGATTTGAATAATGCACGTTCGTGGCACATGAAGTGTCACATCCCACGGAGCCATCAGAGTCTGGGAGTAGAAATGCAATCAAGACTTCACCGTTTGCAGGCTGAATTTTGAATGGTGCCATAAAGGAAACCGGGGTGAAATCTCCTCGAAGAAAGATATGGAAAGTTCAAAAACAAACTCAAAATACAAAAAAGTTATGCCAAGTCTTTTAAGCTGAGCATCAAGAAAAACAGAGACCTGGACTTCACCAATCGACTTTAAGGGTCAGCTGTGAGAGATGTCGATGGTCGTCTGCACAACATTCTGATGTTCCCTTGCAGAAACTTTTTAAGACTTGTGGAAGAAATGTGTGTATGCATTAGAATATTTCTGCACGTCTGCACAGGAGGTCAGAAGAGGGGCCATTCTCTTTGCCTGGGATGCGGGGTTATCAGGAGATGAGGGCAATTCTCTTATGAAAAGTTTCAGATCGGGGCAGTTCTTTGTGCATAAGGTGGTCAGGTGTTCAGATCAGAGGACAGTTGTTGGCTTTATTGTTTTGTGGAAGGCATGATTTACAGCTGTAATGAAGTGTGCATCTGTTGTCTTGTGGGTCCCTGAGTGTTTATAAGCTGAGAGAATCTGAGAGTTGGGAGAGAACACTCTCTCCCTGGGTCTTCTCTCCATGCTGCATGTATTAAAGAGATCTGGTTCATCACACTGAGTCTGTAATGCTTCAGAGAATTAGCAACTCTCAAAATTCAACAAGGAAGAACAGACTGTCTTGTTTTTTTTGTCCTTGCTCAGACGTTGACAGTATTTTAAAGGTTGTCACATCCTTGGTGGTCAGTGGTGTTGTTGTGGTGATTCTCTGTCCCGTAGTCACCCAACAAAATGTGTTTGACATGTGACAAAGCTGGTTCTTGTCTTTTGCATGTGCAAGATAACACGACAGCACTGCTTACATGCCTGAAGAGCATTACTGTTAGTTGTTGTCATCACATGATCCAGCCAGTCGTGTCCCATTACTTTTTATTCTATTGAAGGTCTGTGCTGCCGTACAAAGTCAAAATGCAGTATCTGCAATCTTTGCAGAATTGTTTGGTTGGTGGAGGATTTCCAAGTTCACAGTTTGACTGAAGTCCATCACCACTTCTTTCCTTACTATTGCTTTGGATTAGCTCTTTTAGAGGAGGTTATACATTTTTGTAGGATGAGGACAATATCACTGCAGCGATTTAGGGCGACATGAGGCCCAAAGAAGAGGAAAGATGAAGGGGGTGGGTGCAGGTGATGGAAGAGGGCATGTGGGTCTAACAGCCTGCACCATCCTGTGAATAAGATACAGAGGTAATCGAGTAAGAAGACGTGGTACAGTGGTTCTAATGCACCGTCCCTGGAGGAAAGGGCTGATTGTGACACTGGGCTGATGCAGCTTGGCACTGCTTGCAAGCAAAACAAACAGAAATGGGAAAATAATAGAATACATAGCAGAGCATAATGGAAAACAGCAACGGCAGGTAAAATGCTTTCAGATGATGCTGCGGAAAAAAACAATACGGTCTCATGAGAGTCTTGGCAATCCATTTTTTACACAAAGGCTGGCTGCACAAAGCGCAGCTGTAGAGGCCATCCAATTCCACTGCTTAGAGATGCATGGTCATAGAATGTAGGAGGTTTAAGGTACCTGGTGTCAGGAAAATTACAGCAGAAGAAATGGCTTGTGAAAGATAAGGGATCAGACCATAAACCCTGATTATGTAAAGCGTCTGTAGTAAAGCTCTAACAATACTGCAAACTCTTTTCAGTTGGAGGAGTTAATCTCCAGAAGTTTGGACTGATCTTTAGATGATGTCATGGGCTAATATGCACCAGGTACCAGGCACTGTATGTGTAACATGTGTTGTGTCTACACAGACATTGTTCATTTATTTATTTTTACTTCTTTATTTGACAGGGACGGCGCACAGCTTCTTAGCTGTGCCAGAGTTAGTAGTCCCTGGGCAGGAGGCAAAGAACAGAGATGTCTTTTTTATGAAAGTGTTACTAATTCTGTATATGGAATCCAACAAGTCAACAATAATAAACAATGCATTCCTCTGGTAATAAATCACAGAGGACAGGCTACCTAATTATTATCTCTGCCAGTGTTAAGGACCAGGTGGCGTACAAAGACCAGATGGTGTAACTTTACTGACAAGCAAACAAAGTAGTTAATATAAATATAAAAGTGAATCAAACACTGATTGACTGATTAACACTTTATTATTATACTTATTATCATCTCTAATTAAAGTAAACGAGATTGAATGAGTACATTTAAAGAGCTACCCTCCCAAATGAGTTCTCTTTATAATACAGGAGACGGCGGCAAGAAGAATAACCAAACATATGTCCTGTAAATAAGAGCAAATTAAGTTAGTCAAGTTACATAGTTTAAAGTTTTATGCAAATGGCTGAAGATAATGGGCAACAGCCAAAATATACCCTAAACGCTGTGTAATTGTTCATTTTTTAATTAAAAACAAAACATAAGGGACAAATCTTTGCAGTTTGCACAGTTGTTTCCCGAGAAATAATAAATGGCATAGTAAATAAATATCCTTCATGTGGGTTTATTCTTCAAAATTAATATCTTTGCCAGAACACTATTTAAAGGGTAATGTTAGCAGGGAAATGCATAGTGTTGGAGGAGTCTTGCAATAGATAATACATTACCAAATAAGTGGTTTTCCCCAGAAATATGGCCATCCATCCAGATTTACACCCTCCACCGTCCCTCCAGTTGCTGATCAATCAAAAATCAGTGAAATCAGAGTGATTCATCATGTTTCCCCAAGTTTATATGACTTAAACCCTGAAAGACAGCAGCAGGGCACTATGCCAGCATTTCAGCTTCACACCCTAATTATGACATCAGTGGAGAAAAATATTTCAAATAGAGTTCAAATCCCGCTCTTCAGATCAGATTTCGTTTTCGTTGTTTAAAATGGCAGAGCTGAATAAAGTGCAGATTCTGACGCTAGTTAAATTCCACACAAGACATAAGCAGTCTCTGCATTCATAAGTGTTCAGATGAGGCTTTAGGCAGCTTAGAGTAAACTAAAATAGGACACAAGTCGTCTGTTGAGGCTATTTCATTTCCTCATAGAGGACCGGTGTCTTGGATTCAGGGAACTGTTGCATCAAAACCAGACATCACATCACAAAATGGCATTAAATATGAACATGTTCTTCTTTCTGGTGGCTGATTTGGCTGAATCCGGTCAATGCTAATTGTTCCTGTTCATAGAACAATAGGGATGCACGATAATGGAAAAGGAAAAACAGGCATTGCAATATCCATCCATCCATCCATCCGTCTATTTTCTGTAACCACTTATCCTGTGGACGGGTTACGACGGGGCTGGAGCCTATCCCAGCTGACACTGGGTGAGAGGCAGGGTACATCCTGGTCATGTACAGATAAACCCCCCCCCCGGCTACTCCTACAACGGTTGGTCCACCCCTCTGACAACACGCTACTTTCAGTTTCACATGTGACTCTGACACCAGCACGAACAAGTGCTTGTATCAAGTAACAAAACATGACATAGTTGTGTAAATTTGCCACACTTGACATTCTAAGTCCTGCAGTGTGACTGCATATGTGCACATTAGAGTGCAGATGCTGAAAAGAATATATCGTGCGGCCCTATTGCATCCACTTGATTAGTTGTCATGAATACATATAACGCAATCAGAAGCTTATCAGTGAGTACAATGTCAGCGACACACACACACACACACACACACACACACACACACACACACACACACACACACACACACACACACACACACACACACACACACACACACACACACACACACACACACAGTGCAGAGAGCAGAGAGCAGAAAACAGCCGCTAAATGATCCTTTCACTCTGTTCATTTGGTACTGTCAGGAAACATCAGTCAGACACAGACGGTCTGTTTCACACAAATACAAACAATGGTCATATTTACGAGAAGAATAAACCGTCACAATCCATTTCCACCACACTACTACAAGCACAACGTCTAGATTATATAGTTAAAACACAGTATGTCCTATAGAGCCAATCACTTAAACAACAAGCACGCAAGCAGGGCGAGATTTTGTAAGCACAGGTCATCAGTGGAACATTTATGTGTGTACAGTAAGGAAATACACGTAAAAATACAATATAAAAAAGCATAATAATAAACAACATAAACATCATCTTAAAACTCATTACAAATTAAACCAAATTATCTGCACTATAAACACTAATGAACCAGAAGACGTAGTAAGAGTACCGTACCAGTAAGAGGTTGTATCTAATCTGCTGCCCTGTTCATACATAGGGACCAGACAGGATGCCATTCATTGTGGATTCAACCATAAAGACATGATGGGGTCCCCCAGGATGACTTTTATTCCATTGTGAAATGGAAGCACAGTTGTTCCTCCTAAACATTGTAAAACAGAAAGTGGAGGAAAAGACAATAGAAAACAGCCACTATCTTCTACCATATAAACTAAACAAGCTTCTGAGACCTAAATAAGAAAGACAATGACTTATACTGGCCTAAAATAGGGTTAGGCGATCAAAAGGACTCTTTACTATTTGTTGACACTGCTGGTGTCCCTGTGTCTGTCCTGAAAGGCCTCTGGAGAACAAATGAGCTGCAGCTAAACTGGAATGTGTTTGTATGATGGCTTGTTGGATATCCCAGTGTGGCTGGGGGGGGCTAACAGATCTGTCAGTAAATGGATCGTAACCTTTTGGCACAATTTTTACAGTCCAATCCATCTGGCAGCTGTGCGGTACACACACTTGAAGCGTGTGACCAGCGATAAGCTGACACTGAGTGAGAGCAAAAATGCGTCAACGTCATGTAGGGCTCGAGTGGTAGTATTCTGACTGCACTGTGTACAGACATATACATTAAAGTAATATGTTTTTTATTGTTTGGGCCTTAAGAACGAAAAAATACTGTGAGGTTTTTAGGTTTGCTACTAGTTTATGTTCTTAAATTGCCTCCAAGTCAAAAATAAACATGACGATTCAATTCACGGTTCAGAGGCTTGACATTTTAGTCAGGGGTGTTTGCATATTGCAAACAGTTTGAGAGTCTGATACCACTTTGGCTCATGCATATTTGCATGTTTAAATCGAGGAGACCAAATTAAAAAATGATTTGGAGAAGCAGCAACCAATCAAGCAGGAGATGAAGGCGGCTGCCGTGCAGAATGGCAGAACAGGAGCATAGAAAAACAAAAACAAATGTCTAAGGATTAAAAGATATTACATATTGTGACTATGTTCAAGTTTTGATCAACAACACCAGTAGGATTGGGCAATTAACCAAAAAATGTTTCAAAACTGACATTTAAAACCCCTCACAGACTTAATCTTGCTCTAATATACATGAGGTGTCCTTATGTCATGTCATGTGTCCTTATGTCATGTCATGTTCAGTCTCATGCCTCCATCCTGTCCAACTAACATAAATCCACGTTCCCTCAAAACGAGGGTAAGGCAGCATGGATGACGTCTGCAAACACAGAGCAAACTAGAGAGCACTCGAAGAGCGCATACCTTCAGCAAGCAATTTTACTAATCCTACTATGGCGACACCATGACCTGCCCTCCTCTGTCTCTGATTGGATTGGCATCTACACAAACACACACAAACAAACAAACGGCACTGATCACATTACTGCCTCCAAGTAAGTAGGTCTCGACCAGAGGCATTGTTTCCACTGTGTAAATGTTGCAGCAGTGGCCTGCAGGCCTGCAACTCTACTCATTGTAAAAATAACTCATCTCATAATAGCTCCATCTGTCTATACTATGTGTCTCATAATGCACAGCTCCATGTTTCCCTCTCCCTCTGATGCTCCTCATTTTGTCCTGCTATGTTACATAAACTAGCAGTTCTGAGGACCAGATAAATCATGCACCATGCATGTAATCACTGCTGGGGGGGGGGAGTACACCCATGGCGCTATATAGTGCAGTGAGTCATACATACAGCCCTATAACACAAATTATGAAAATAAAAAGTTTAAAATGAACACAAAATACAAACATTTAAAGTTGTATGTTCTTTCCCCACATCAAAATTTTAAAAAAAACATAAGTCCTCCAGGGTGGTTAATAAAAATTATTGAAATGCCTCCCATACTTTGCACCACCCCCTCCCCTACCTAATACATACATACATACATAATGAAAAGTCCCCGACAAGACATGAACAGAGGTCTCTTTTTGTAGCAAAGTTACAATTCAAATGTAAAACGTAGTGTTAGGGCAAGAAATGGTAAAATCTGAAATCAGACACTGTTTTGGTTCATGGTACCTTTTATACCTAAAAGCAATGTTGTGTCTGTTGTTTGGGGACTATTTAGCTACTAATACTACTAGTAATATTATTAATAATAATAATAATAATAATAATAATAATAATAATAATAATAATAATAATAAAATAGTAAAACTAAGTTACTTCCCAATTCCTTTTATACCTAAAAACAATGTTATGTCTGTTGTTTGGGGACTATTTAGCTACTAATACTACTAGTAATAATAATAATAATAATAATAATAATAATAATAATAATAATAAAATAGTAAAACTAAGTTACTTCCACTTTCCTTTTATACCTAAAAACAATGTCATGTCTGTTGTTTGGGGACTATTTAGCTCCAGTGACGATGAAACCCAACAGAAAGAAAAAAAATATCCCAGCTTTAACAGTTCAGGATATAAAATAAATAATGGTTCATTAATCATAATCAAAGTAAACATTTTAAATTATCATGATACTGACTTGAAGTCATATCTCCCAGCCTTACATACCAGTCACTTTTTGTCCAGCAAAAAACGACCAACATTTCTAGACTGTACATCAAATGATAGAAGAAAACATTCAATTGAAGTTCCAGGATTGGCCAATCTTGAAGTTCATGATATTATAAAGTGGCAGCCAATAAAAACTAAATGATATTTATCTTGCAATTTCAATTTTGCAACTTAAAGCTTCTACTTCCCTAGCAAGCACTCTTAATTGAAAGAGCATAAACTATCATGTGTAACACCAGGTAAGCTATAGCTGGTAATATGATCAGCCTGCTGCAGTATGACATTTGTTTGAGTTTTTGAGACGTTTGAGCTTCTCGCCCTGATCAATTCTTCTAACCAGACATTGCGGACAAAAAATAATAACCACATGAACAAATACCAGAAGTTTAATTTCAAATCCAACGGAGACAGAAACTCTTCTCTCTACAGACTGACATGTGTCTCATGTGACCTTACAGTTTTGCTCTATGTGTAAGCATGCACAGGCTCAAGAGAAGCAGTTTAGGCCCCAAATGAAGTAAACACTAACGGATTAATGGGTAATTGACAAGGCAGCCAACACAGAGACTTAATGGAACACAGTCATCAATCACAGAGATTAGCCACAGGAAAACATCCTCAATTCTCTGCCCAAGCCATCTTCGCTAATCCTCACATTCCCCAATCCATCTCTTACTGTGAGATCTCTCTTTAATCTGAGTAAACACCCGACACCACCTGCACACACACACACATCACTGCGAGACGCATACAGATACATGAGACACTTTGACAGGTATTTATAGGAACAGATCAGCCTAAACACCGTAACTATACTTTGCACTTCCTCTGTCTGTCTTTCTTTTCATGCCCAAGCCCATCATCCCATCACACTGCATGATAATAATGGCTACAAGGCCCCAGCTATAACACTGCCATTCATCATTTTAAGAAGGGGAACATAAATAAATATTTATACTGGCTTTCTAACAATGTCAAGGTGGATACAAAAGAGCAGTTCATGTCTGTGTTAGAGAGGAGGCAGCAAACTAAATCTAATGTTTTTATCACGCAGACAACAGTTTGAAGAACTTCCTGTGTAATGAATTCCACATTAAGAATGAGGTGGCAATGCTGGACAATTTGATGACACTCTAAGGATTGAAACTGGAACATTATAGGGGATAAAGATGATTGGTTGACTGACATAATAATGTGGATGGTCGATTAATCCTTTTAAACCACTTATCAGGATGTTATTTGATGATTCCAAATTCTAAAATTTGTGTCTTTTCTCTGGTTTATAATCACTGAAATATCTTAGGGCTCAAGACTGGAGGTCAAAGGCAATTTAAAGGCATCACCTTGGAATCTGCGATAGGCATTTTGTCACTATTTTCTGAAAATACATAAACAAAAGACATTTTATTTCATAAAAAAATAAACATACTACTTCTAATACTAATAGTAATAATAATAATAATAATAATAATAATAATAATAATAATTCCTTATGAGGCAGCTCAAACCTTGGATCCTCAGGTTGGTCCCAAGTCAAGGCTCAGGTCTAAAGCTGACCGAGCTTTTACAGTCAGGGTGACCTATCCTGGGAGACAAGGCTCGCTGAATCACTGACCTCTTTTAAATTGCTTTTCAAAACACATTTTATAGATTTGCTTTTATGTATTTTCATCCTCTTCACTTTTTCTTTCTGTGTTTATTTATTTTAATTTTCTTATTCCCTTGTTTTATCAGTTTTAGCTGGCCTGTGGGATGCCGTTGATAACTGTTTTATTCCTTCCGTTTTTTTGGTTTTATACTGGGTCTGAGGTGTCATCTATTACTTTTAATTGTTTTTATTCTCTTTTCATTGTCCATTTTCTTTCTTGATTCTCTTCTACCTTCTTTTATTATTTTTACCCCTTTGTTTTAGTCTTATTTAGTGATTTTACCCTTGTGATGTAATGTCATTTTATTGTCTTCTAATTATCTTTTCATTACCTTTTACTATCTTCTATTTATCTATTACTTATTACTGTTGTACCAATCTACTTTTATTTCGTCATCATATTCATTCTCTCTTGTTTTAATTGACCATTACCTTGACTTTGCCCCATTTCTTGGTTTTATATCACCCGCTGTGTATTCTGTATTTTATCCTCAATTTTAATTCTTTCAACTCTGTCTCAAATCTTGTCTGGCCACATGGTTTTGCACTGACAGTCATGTTACCTTAAGATTCCTGTCTTTGTTTTGTCTGTCAAAGCACTTTGTAAACATTTGTTTTTAAAGGTGCTATATAAATAAAGAGTTTTTTCTTTTTTTAAATTATTATATGCAAAATAAGGACAACAATAAGGATGATCTTTTCTTTCTAGTTTCTGTTTATTCCTCAATAAGTGAATTTCTGCCATTTCTTCTCATTCTTATCCACTTCTTCATGCTGCCACGTCTCCCACTTAACCACTTTGACATCAATTATATTTCTGATGAAATTCCTCAGGCTGAATGTCATTCCTTAAATGTCAATGACATGATTTTATTCTGTCTTTAAGACCTGCTCATAGTCTTTAAACTGCCTCATTGACTTATAATATTTCAGTATGCAGCATACCACAGTTATCATGATGTTTTTCATAATCTACAGTTGTGAGGTTTTTATTAATGTTGGACAAAAGATGCTCTGAGGTGGAGATGAAAAATAAAAGGTACGACAGCAGAAACGTCATCTCAGCTGTTAATCTGCCTTTGAGGTTGGAATTCCCAAATGGGACACACTATCTTATTTCAGTCCTACAGCTTATTAGTGCTTTTTGTAAAAAAAAAAAATGCATTATTGAAACCTTTTGCACTTGCTATTCTACCCACTCCGCTCTCTGTTCACAAGGCCATCAGAGGAGAGGCTGCTCATGCTGAACTGATGTCTTGTTGGGGTTTTTTCACTTGCATGCAAGAGAATTATGTTTTAATGGGCTATTATTTGTCTTTGAAAAAGGGTTTTTATAAACTATTGATTCATCTGTACAGATTCTGTGGGGTCAAACACCGAGCACAAAAGAGCGACAACACGAGGATTTCTGAATGTCCTTGCTGTGAAACACCAAAACCTGTGACACCAAAGTGTGAAAAGATCAACATGGTGCTTGATTTTTTTTTTCTCCAAAAGATGAAGAGTATGAGGTTGGCTGGCATGGCCATGGATTAATCTACCCGCCCTCACACCTTGACACCGTCTCATTAATCAAACTCGCCTCCTGTATCTCCTCTCCTCCCTTGCATTTCTCCTGTATTGATCGGCACATCTCTGAGAAGCTGTTATATACGAGGCCTCTTCCCGGACAGAGACAC
Organism: Chaunax sp. Z400; assembly: GCA_037577475.1. Taxonomy (NCBI): domain Eukaryota; kingdom Metazoa; phylum Chordata; class Actinopteri; order Lophiiformes; family Chaunacidae; genus Chaunax; species Chaunax sp. Z400. The sequence goes on from CM075199.1 coordinate 5,224,772, forward strand.
GTCTTTCTCTGATATTTACTGAGAGGCTGAGAGGAAGAGAGAGGAAGGATAATGAGAGGAGTGAACACCAATTCATTGCTCAATGTCTGCTTTAGTTACTCACATGATTCTTTGCATTTGAACACAAAGACATTTCTTCTCCACATTGTCAAACTTGATGTAAACTTCATTTATCATTCATGTTTCGTAAAGTATGTCCAATTAGCTCGGATTGGTCAGTCACACTGAGTGATGAATTGATTGCTGATTTTTAAGCAGACATATTCCATTTTACACAACAGAGAGCTGCACAATACTGGAAACAAGAACTAACACTGTGATTTCTATTTTTGTTTCTCTGATAAATATTCAAATGAACAAAATACAGCAATTTCACCAGATGAATTAAATAGCTCTATCTGGAAAGAATGAATCATCTTTGAACTTTTTGTAGGAGTTTGAGAAATGAGGAGGATTCAGTGTTTCCCCTTGATTTATATGTTAGGGGGGGCAGGCGGACTGGGGCACACGGGGAAACGGGGATATATATTCTGAAATATCATTCTGTGTCCTTCAAGATGTATGGTGTAATGAATTGTGCATTTCCAGTTACCTTTACACCAAACCTTACCCATATCTGTCTTGTAGACCCAAGAGGAGTTTTTCCTCTCTGACAGCTAAGATGGGTCAAAGCTTGTCATCCTGTATTTGTCCCTGGGCGCAGCTGTGTCAGTGATAATGATAAAATAGTTCCCCAAAACAATAAAGAAAATAGTTACAAATAGCAAACATAGAAGAAATATCATCAAACTAGAAAGCACTCTGAGAGCGCAGACCTCCGCCAAGGCAGCTCAGTTTCCGCATGTTGCCATTTCACTCCAAAGCAAAACTACAGTCATTTTGTTGCAGACAGCCCCATCTTGTGGAGCCTTGTAATCATTACATTACAACAGAACATGTGGTATAACTAATAAAATATAAAAACAATCCTGTTCCTGTTCCTTGGGCCACTTCCGAACTCTCCTGTAAATTTCATCAAAATCCGTCAATAACTTTCGGTATTATCTTGTTAACAAACTAACAAACCAACCAACCAACCAACGCCGGCAAAACCATAACCTCCATGGCAGCGACAAAATAACAACGACAACATTCCCATTTGAACATTAACAACGACAACAACATTCCCATTTGAACATTAACAACTATGACAACATTCCCATTTGAACAATAACAACGATGAAAACATTCCCATTTGAACAATAACAACGACGGAAACATTCCCATTTGAACAATAACAATGACGAAAACATTCCCATTTGAACAATAACAACGACGAAAACATTCCCATTTGAACAATAACAACAACGACAACATTCCAATTTGAACAATAACAGTGACGACAACATTCCCATTTGAACGATAACGACGACAACAATCCCATTTGAACAATAACAGCGACAACAACATTCCCATTCGATCAATAGTAATGATGAATACATTCACATTTGAACAACAACAATTAAAACATTCCCATTTGAACAATAACAATGACGACAACATTCCCATTTGAACAATAACAACGACGACAACAGCTCTGCCAAGACTGGACTGACTGGAGAATACCCACATCCACTGGATTATTCCCCTTGCTGACACAGACTCCAGAGACAAGGCTTATGTATTACCATGAGCTGGCTCCAGTGAAGCAGAATTTACAATCTGATGCCAAGGCTATAACATTCATATCTCTCCTCCACTGACCAAACAACACTGGCAGCTCTGAGACACACTGAGTGTCCGAGCAGACCAAGGTTGCCTCTTGATCATTTTCATCACAAAGAAATCTGCTGATTATTTAATGATTAATCAGTTATTATTTATTCTGCAAAAGGCCAAAGAAATTGTCATAATTATTTTCCAGAACACAAACTAACGTCTTCAAATTGCTGATTTGTCCAACCAGCAATCCAAAACCCAAAGAATATTCATGAAATATCATTGATAAGAAAAGAAAAACAGTATATCATTACACTTAACCTGGAACCACCAAATATTTGACATTTTTGCTTGAAAAATGACAAACAATAAAATCAAATCAAAATAGCTGACAATTAATTTCCTTTTGATCGACTAATGGTGGCAGCTCTCGTGCAGAGCCTGCATGTCACTGACTAACAACAAACAAACAGTATATCGATTTAGTACAGAGTCAATTAGGTTATATGAGACAGCCTTCTCCTGCAGATTTGTCATACAACATGGACAGTGAAAGTTTTCCTTTTGTATCATATATTTTGTATGCATGTGATTCACCGCTGTATGGTGACCTGACTGACAAAACTGCGTAGCTAAATGTGCTAAATCTTGGGCGCAAAGGACAGATGATTACGGGTCAACCCCGTTGCATGCACCTTTGTTTTGAGCGACTAACTTTAGTTGGACAGAGCAGAGGCACCTGGCTGAACATTACCTAGAATTTTTTTAAAGGACAGATCATGAGTGCACACACTGAGAAACGTACTAAAACTTATTAATCACATTAAACAACGTGAGCAAGACTAAGTCAGTGAGAGGTTCAATACATTGTCGGTTAGTTGCCCTGCCACAGTTTCTTCAGGAAATAATCCAAAAATCATGATGTAAAAAAAAAAAAAAAGAAATCACACATATCTATGGTGATATCTATGAGTGTGTATAATGTGTCGCAGATCTAAATAATAATAAAAATAGGACTTTGTAGTGGGTTAAGCTTTGATTTAGTTGTTCTACATTAACAGATAGGGTTAGAAAAATGCCACTTCCACCAATGTGAAGCTGACATAATGGGATTTTGAGTTGTCTCCAACAGTTTTAGAATAATATTCACATGAGTATGATTTATTTATGATTTTTCACTGTTACTCCAGATCTGTTTTATATAGGGCACATATTCAAGATTCAATATTCAAACCACCTGATTTATCCCCGTAGGGCAATTCAGTTTCAGTCTGCCAGTCACATAAAACTAAACAGAACAACCACAATCAATCAGGCATTCAGACACCCTGGCAGTAGTAACAGATCAGGATGGATGGATAGATGATAGATGGATACATGGATAGATAGTAAATACACTCTTTGGTTCTCCAGTCAACAATACAATGGACAATCCATAAAACCAGCAGATAAAAGAAAACGGTAAAAGACTTTCAATAAACGAATGATAAAAGTTATAGAATACTCTCAGAAACATTAAAAGAATCCACTCCAAATCTAGTTGTGCATGTGTTTTTGCTTCGATATGTGAGCGGTCATCACTTGTTGCATCACACTCGTTATTTTACTGGACCGTCTCTTTTTCTAAACTACACAAAGGTGACCCTTTGCTTGCAGGTGATTAGCGGTGCAGCTGCTAATGGCGTTTGTTTCCGCTGTACACAATAAATCAATTAAAACACTCCTCGGCTTTCAGACACATTGATAAAACCCCTGCGTTCACACTAGACCTCCCCCTTGAGCCAAGGGGAAAGCGTCTGAGATATCAAACAGGATGGTTTTAGATAATGAGCCCTGCTTTGGGTAGGACACTAGCATAAGGATAAGCCAGGACAAATTAAGTTAGAGCGGTTACAGCATTAAGTTCAGAGAGCCTAAAGACGTGAAAGTGTTTTACTTTGATTAAATGTGTGAGGCCAAACACACTGCTTTATTGGAGCCAGGTTTCAGGTTAAAGAATAAATTATATGATGTCATGTTTTGTGGACAGTGTTCAGTTGTCATTCTGTTGAAGCAGACAGTAACCAGGTGGACCAGGTGACATAGACGCTGTCACTGCATTACTGCTTCACCCATGGCCCAAACAGAGATTTAATACACTAAAAATCAAGTTTATTGCTAATACTAACAATAGTCTCGTGACAGCAGGTTTGTGGGCTGCTAATTTTGCAGAGTTTAGGGTTTTGGTGTAGATTTACAAGGAAACTGGCTGGACTACATTGGTGCGTGTGTTTTTTCTCTGTGTCCTGGTTCTTTTGCTAGTGACTCGGTCATTGGACTGTTGGAATGATTTAATCATCAAGATGACAAAGGGCAACATATGAGACTGGCACAGTGCAAGACTATTTTCTGCTTTTCTCCTGATACTTCATGCATGGAGTGATGCTTTTGAGCCTGTCTGCATGTGGCAGCTGCATAAGCTGTTGACATGTTACTCTGGATACTACAACCTAAAAGTAGACTTGCATAGCCCACCAGAACATGTTATTTGTGTTTGCCCAGTCTGATTTTTCAATGCACTCATTCTTCATTCTTCCTCTCAGTCTCTTTGGGATTTCACTGGTCTGTTTGTCTGTTGTATGCAGGACTTCTGGAAAGTTGCTGGTTAGTTTTTTTTTGGTGTGAATAGCATCACCATTTATAAAGCACTTTCCATCATTACTCATAACTGCTGAACCATTACATCCTGAGGACCCTCAGGTCATCAGGTAGACGTCCTCTACCTGTCTCTAGAATTAAATGGCTGGTGAGGGTGACTTTAATGACTGTGGTCCTGTTCTGTGGGACTGACTGCTGATCTCAGGTCCATCACAACTGTGTCCACCTACAAAAACAAACCCAAAACCTTTATATTCTCCCAGGTCTGTCTGATCACTGTACCTCTGTGTATATGTATGCATTGTGTGTGTGTGATTGGCTCTTGATATTTCCTCCCATCTATGATGTTCCAGATTTGTCTTTTAATTTTTATACCTGTTTTATATAAGTATACGCTGTCATTCAATGAAAAGCGCATTGAGTTTACATGTAATGAAATGTACTATATGAGAACAATTGTCTTTGCCATTAGAAATTATTTCTTTCCCTAGAATGCCTGATTCAGGAAAATGTATTATAATTAGCACAGTAACTCATACCGTTTCTTATAACTGGTTACCAAAATCCTGTAGGTGTAGCCTTTTTATCTTAAAGCAACCCAATGATTAAACAACAACAAACAACTCCAAGAGATCTTGTAAAATCATGACTTTCAGTCTGACTTGTACTTCAACCTTGGAAAGCCCCGTTCTTCCTATGAGGTATGAGGTATTTTCCAAAACCTATGGCGGCCATCAGCCACTCAGCATGATTGTCATTAACTGGATTTTAATGCACTTCTGGATTATCGTACAAACAACACACATGAATTGTGTAATGTTGCTCTGCCTGTGGAAGTGATCATTTCTTCTCCATGATATCATGATATTTATGGTGTGATAAAGGAGAAACAAAAATATGTTTTTATAATGATATAGATAATAGTCTGACATATATATATATATATATATATATATATATATCTCATTTGGCTTTTTTCAATCTTGAAATATACAGGTTTGATGGTTTTAATTGTTGTGACCTGTACAGTATACAGCCACTTAAGACATAACTAATACACAGCTAAAGATGAACACACATCAAATGACTTTTCTGTCAGTGGGTGGCCTTTCTAACCATGCAGAACACCTCACTGCCCACAGATGTACCAACAGCTTCTCCATCCGAAGGCTTTATTCATCCGCCTCATTTGCTTATGTGAGTCTTCTGCAGGCGAGAGACATGAATTATGGAAAATAGGAACTACAGCACCTAAGCAGAAGCTGGTGCATTTATGAATAGCATATAAGACGGTCTCATTATGCACCGCTAAATTGAGAGAGTGTCTACAAAGAGCGAGTTAGTATTTATGTCTGTGTGTGTTTGTCTGTGTCTGCATATGACTGTGTGTTTACCTTTGTTTTCAGGCAAGTTTGTGTGTGGGAGGATCAAAAGACTTTTCCACTGTGGTACCTGGATAAGAACTTTTTTCATGCCTGAGGAGCTTCCTCCTGACTAATGAGTGTAAATAGTCACATAATGCATCACTAAACATGCAGACACACCATACGTGAGAATGTGTGGAACATTTTTCTGAATTTCTTTTTGCATGGGAGACTGCAATCTTTCCACTGAAATTACATTTCCTGTTACAAACTATAAATCCAGAATTGTCAGTGTGCATGTTAATGACTGATATGTGATTAAGCACCATAAATCTAATTAATATCATTATAATCACTATTAATAAGGTAATTATCATGCTGTGTACAGAATCCGGGCGACTCTGAAAGCTTTATATCAGCAAAATGGATAAAGGAGGTCACCAAAAGGTCAAAAGTGTGGTTTTAATTTTGACTAAGTTGACTCCAGTCATGCCCAATACAGAATGTAGTTCTGTCAGGAAATGCCTGATTTAATTTAATTGCTAAAGATCCCTGCAGAGTTCTTTTAAAACATCTGCATTCTCCATAAAAGAAATACAGAATATAAGCATACATGAATAGTTGTTAGTTCACACACACACATACACATGGACATTGTGTGCAGCATTTGTCTTCGGTCACCTTTAATGTGCACAGCAGGGTTGCCATGTGACATTGAACACAAATAGCACAACAGAAAAATTACTAACACATAATAATGCAAGCCAGTGAACGATGAAATGACCAGAGTCCTCTGTCTGGAGTGATATTCTGTGCATACATAAAGCAGGGTTGGTTAAGAGTGGGTGATAACAGCACTTTCACATATTGTGGAACACCACATAAATTTAGGATTTCTTTAGTGTTTATTTAGAAAAGAAAAAAACATGTCTTCAATCAAATTGTAAAGACTAGACTCCGTGATCATCACTAGAACACCTTATTTACTTTAAACTGCAGTTATCAGTCTTCTTTCAAAAGGGAAGGCGATAACATTTATAAAGCAAATGGCCATAAAACAGAAAATCAGATTTAGTCAGAAAATCAAGGTGAGTCTGAGCCGCTTCTTTTAAACAAGAGGCTACAGCTAGGCTGGGGGCTAAATGGGTACAGTACTAACATGCTCACGGTGAAAATGGCAACATGTTTTTGTAGTTATTTTCTTGGCATTTTTGCCTTTATTTAGATAGGACAGGGGAAGGTATGACAGGAAATGGGGAGAGAGAGAGTGAGGGGATGGACATGCGGCAAAGGGCCGTGAGTGGGAATCGAACCCACAGCCAACGCGCGAGGACTGCAGCCTCTGCACATGGGGCGCGGCGCACGCTTATTTGTATTCTCTGCCTTTATTTTCTGTTAGCTTACATTCTGAGTGGTGCTCAACAAAAGATCCTCCCATTTACTGAGCAATGAAAACAACAAATACTGGATTCATGGTAGACATAAAACACAGACTGAAACAGCTTGTTTAAGAGAAACCTATATATTCTGGGGTGTTTGCTAAAAAATAAAACATTTATTGACAGTCTGTATCCCTACTTTAGATAACATATGAAAAGACAAGATTATATCACACTGAGCATATATGATTTCCTGCAGTACACGAGAGAAAGCATGTGAGCCTCTGTAGCGTGAACCCTATTTGATTTACAGTTCTGCTTTAATGTGTGTTTGATTTAGATTTATACAGCAGAAAGCAGCGAGGAGAGAGAAAAGACGGAAGCCGATGCAAATCAGTACAAGGGAGAAGAGAGGAGATTGACTCTTTTTTTTTTTTTACTCCTCTGAATTCTAGCATCTCTTTTGTTGCAGAGGAAACGGCAGCAGTAAACTATAACCCTGTGATATCTGGCATTAACATGCATCATTTACAAAAGGGAAGGATAAGAGTAAGCGTGCAGCAGCAAAGGTTTCTTGCATGCATAAGCTGCTGCACTGCACCAACATCAGGCAGCCATAAATAGATTAGTATTTGTTTTTCAATAGGATATTGAGTTAATCTCTTGAATGAAATCATCCACATATGGCAGGTATATTCACAGCAAACATGATATTTCTTGCAACATATATGAAATCCTAATCATTCATGCCAGAGGGTAATCAATACTAATGACTGGCAGGAAACCAAGAGCCGCTGCTGAACCCACAGATTGAACAACGGTCTGTTTATTTTTCATCTTTTCGGCCTCATGTTCATGTAGGAATCACATGAGGCTCTCAGCTCATCTCAAAACCTTGGAAGCAGGGACAGTTACAAGTATTCACATAATAAACTAGATTTTCCTCTGCCAAGACAGCCATTAAGGTCTACTTGATCTACTTCCTGTTGAACAATCTCTACAGAGAAACCTTTCTGATACATGCAGCTGTGCATGAGGGTAAAGCTGCATCATCGTAGCAAAGAAGATGAGAATGAGAACAAGTGCCTACTCAAAGATTTTTAAAAAAAACATTTAGAGCTTTTATTTAACATAGGTTTATGTATATGCTGAGGCTTTTTATGGGGCCAGTGGTAGACTGGACAGGGAGTCAAAATCCTGCAGTCAGCACAAATAAATAATCCCTGCTCAGTGACGCCACCGAGGTCCATGGCGGACACTTAGGGGTCGCAACCAATTAAAACATACAGCTGAGTGTGACAGCTGGTGATGAATAACGCTGCACAAACCAGTGCATTTCTTAGCTTCTTTAAACAGGTTTTTCACCTATGTCCTCTTCCAATCATGAAGCAGCTGCATGAGGCTAAAACAAAATTGAAATTACACTATAGAGAATGGTCTGTAACATTATCACAGTATAGATCTTGTCAAGGCCTGGACAAATGAAAGTGTAGGAAGATTGGCTAGAAGACAGAAACTGAATGCTCACTCTTTCCCGATTACATTTTCTACAGAGATAGTGATACTGCGGTACGAATAATGACAGAAGAAGCAAGATGTTACATTTCTGCCAAATAGGGTTGGGCATCGAGAATCTGTTCCAAATGAGAACCAGTTCCAAAACTCAGATTCCATCGAAATCATTGAGAAATTTTCTTTTCTTTTCTTCTTTTTTTTTTATATCTGTCTGCACGTATACTTATGGTTTGTGCCAAGATTTGGTAAAAAACATTTCTTAAAATACATGCAGAAAAAAAAAAGAAAAGAAATTTTATTTTCGATTCTGCTTATCGGTTTCCTAAATAAAATTCTCTCATGCTCAAGTTAAGTCTCAGTTTCCGTGGTGGAATGCGGCTTCGGCAGTTTCCACCTCACAGGTTGGATGGGTACTTCAAGCCGGGCTCCGTCATGGACCACAGCAAACAGCGCTCAAAAGTGTGGCTTTCTTTTGCCTTAAAAATGGGTCGGCAAAGCGCAACCTGTGCCAAACTTGTATCGAGCAAGGGAGGATGCACAACTAGCATGACTAAACACTTTCGCCTACACGGTGTACAAATCAGCCAGTGTTCTGTGGTCCGACGGTCTGCTTTGCCTGCCTCAGCCTCCTCCTCAGTCAATCCTGAGCCAACAGCCAGTAGCACCTTTTCCCAATTAGATGAGTGTAGATTAAATAACGTTTGTCTTATTCTCAACAGCAACACAGCAAACATGTTATACTTGACCGAACTGCTATAAACTGTGTCAAATGCATAATACTGAAATATATTTTTTCGTAGATGAACGTCCGCAGATATTACTGAAAGTGGTAAATGCACTGCGGCTGTTCAATTTGAGACATCACTATACTGTCGAAATTCGCGCACCACGCTGGTAAGTATGCTTACATTGTCGTATGGTAGTATACTAACAAAAGTATGTGATTTGAGACATTAGACACCAAAACTACCTGGTTAGATTTAGATAGCAAAACGTCTTGGTAGGTTTTGACAAACAAAACTAGTTGGCTTGGTTAAGTAAAAGACTGACATAGAACCCTGGAGGGAACACCCAATGCAAACTCCACATAGAAAGGTCTGGCTTTGCACCCAGAAGCTTGTTGCGGTGAGGCGACAGTGTCCTGTACCACCACTGTGCAAACAAGTCCAACACAAACCCACCATATATTACAGTTCTTGAGATTTTGTCCCTGTGTTCTTCTTTGTCTAGATAAAGTTAAGAGCTTATCTGGCCTCCTTTATGTAACTAGTCTAGCCAGACGCTCCATTGCATGGTTTGAATTTTGACCTTTCTATCTTCCAACCCATCAAGATGACAGGGTAAAGCCCGCCTCCAGTAACACAGACTGTCAATTAAGAGATGTCTCATCATCATTGTTTTCTTTCTTCCTGAGTCATTTCTTGGCCGGGTTTTAGGCAGAAACAATTCTCTGGCAAGGAAAAAAGACACTTGTTTTTAAAACTATTTCAGCACATGCTCTTGTTTTTGTTCAGTTGATCTAATGTGAAGAAGATCAGCTCACCCCTTTGGATGTCTGCATGAAATTCACTGCTTTAAATGCATGTCAACTGAGTTGAAAATCAAACCCTGCCTCACCAATTCTGCTTGTATTTCACCTTATTTTAAAAATCAATTTCTTGCAACAATTCAGAGTCAGCAGCATCAACATCGGGATATGGGAGCAGGATGTCCTGAACTCCATTGTCATTGACATTTCATGATTGTAAAAAGAATGTGTCAGCGTCTGACAGATGATCCTGTTTGACATCCCCTGAACACTCCAAGCCCTGGGATTTCACAGGTTCAGAGAAGCCAACACTGCAGTAACCTCCTCAGGGATCATCCAGATCCTGTCAGACAAACCCTCCAGCATCCTGCAGCACTGCTTATGAGCACAATGCAATACACAGCTGTTTTTCATGCTTTCAGTGCTCAGCTATGCAGAAAATTAACTCCAGCGGCTACAACGCCTCCAAACAGGCAAACCTAAACACCACCTCTATTTACCTCCATCTCTATCTATTTACCTCCATCTCTATCTCGCTCCTGGACACACAATCAAGACAGCGCCCCCTTGACACCGTCCAACAGTCAGAAATCCATCTACACCTCCACATCATCAGCAGTAACCATCATTTCATTTACAGGCATGCATTAGCCTCTCTGCGCCTCTTTGGACATCGAGTCTCTCACACGGTTTGCAATCGTATCGGCCCAACGTCTCCAGGTCTCCACTCGAAAAGTGGTTTATCTGCATTATGAGACAATGTCAAACGAAAGGCAGAAAGCACTGACACATCAAATCCGATTCAACTTGGAGAAACTCCAGCTGTGGCACAGCCCCAGTATCCACTCAACTGCTAAACATCATCTCTGAAAGACGCCTCAGCAGTGACAGCGATGCCAGGAACATGTTCACTGACAGGGACACACACACACACACACACACACACACACACACACACACACACACACACACACACACACACACTATTTCATTCTGTGTCAGCTGTCTCTGCAACTATGAGCTCCTTTCCACACACAGGAAGTGGGAGGACTGGGGGGGGGTAGAAACAGATGGGTGCTGGCACCAGCTGAAAACCCAGAGTCTGACACTAATGGGCCTGAAGAGAGCAAAGAAGGCCTGAAAGTGCTCAGCCAGCCAGCGGCAAAACACACATTTAGAGACAGACAATAAAATGTCCTGTCGCAGAAACACAGTCAGGCTGCTGAAACGGATCTGATGTGAAGGAAAGTCATGGCCTTGGCTGCAGTGGCTGTGTTACAGCACCGTATTCATGTGTTATAAATCTCATGTACAATCTATGAGAAGCTTCTGTTTTCCAAAGGTGTTCTTGATTTAGTTTTTTTTTCTTCTGATTTACAAGCTGTCATTCCCTTCAGTACAGTCTTTCAATCCCCTTATAAAGACATTAAGTGACATTACATATTTGTTATTTAATCTTAGCGATTTCTGGTGTCAGGCTCCCAAAAGGAACCAGTTAAAAAAACTACACCATCATAGTACAGGTCAGGTTCTACATTAATTCATTTGTACCAATAAAAGCAGACGTGGTGTTGGCTCTGATGAGTTAACAAAGGTTGAGAAGGACGCCTTGGTCTAATTTTAAATTTGCAAGCAAAAATATTGAGAAAGCTGTGCAAAAAATTGCATGGAACATGTACTCAACACCAAAATGTTCAGCGGTGACGGTTCATATGTAGACTTTGAGTTATATAAGAAACAAACAGCTTTACAGCATGACATCAAAGACTGTGCACAGTCACAGTGTCACCATGAAAACATTGGAAGCAGATAAAAGAATTAAATTGAACATCTATTACACCGAAGAAGGAATTATAGCATATGAAAGAGAATGTGTTGTTGAGGGCTAGTGTCAAATCTGTCCCGACACTTTCTCATATATTTGTCCCTTGGGAAGAGAAGCCTGGTGTGTGGAAGGATTTATTCAAATCTACTGATCGAATCAGGTCATATTTATTATCATTGTGATGCCAGAAGTCCTTTTCATTCCTCAGTCAGTCCATTTTCACCTTCCGCTCATTCTGCATAAAAACAGAGAAATCAAGTAAAAATCTCTAATACCTCAAGGACTGCTTACTGGGAGCCACACTTTAAATTACTTGATGTGCTGCTCGGCTTTTAACAGGGAAACACAAGCGAGAGCACATTTCTTCCATTCTGGCCTCCCGTCATTGGCTCCCGGTGCGTCTCAGGATCCATTTTAAGATTTTACTGTTTGTTTTTAAATCTTTAAATGGGTCAGCACCCGCTTATATCTCTGACCTCTTACAATCATAAACCCCCTCCAGGTCACTGAGGTCCGCTGACCAGTTGTCTCTTGTGGTCCCTAAGACAAAGCTCAAGACCAGGGGCGACAGAGCTGCTGCAGCCCCCAAACTATGGAACGACTTGCCTCCCCATGTTAGGTCGGCCCCCTCACTGCCAGTTTTTAAATGCCGCCTTAAAACCCATTTTTATTCCTTGGCTTTCAACCCCAGTTTTGTACATCTTTTTATTGTGGTTTTATTGCTTTTTATTGTGTGTCTATCTTATTTAATGACTGTACAGCACTTTGGTCAACTCTGTTGTTTTTCAATGTGCTTATAAATAAAGTTGAGTTGAGTTGAGTTTTCCAGTAAAACAGAAACATTAGCGTTAGAATTCGGTTTCTTGTAGACGTCCGCTGTGCTCATTCCAATAGAAAGGTTAGAAAAATCAGTGAGTGGCACATTAAATTCAGAATGTGAGGTCATTCCAAAGACAAATACGGAGAAAGATTATGCATGTATACATTCTATTAATTGTCAACAAATACTTAAACAAGTGTAATGAGCATCCTTGCACTGCTTCACTGGCTCAAAGGATTCAATCCAGTGAGGATACTTAATTAACCAACATTCAATTAAAGGCACTGTTGAAGCATATTATTGCTTACAATGCATTGCTAATAGCTATTTTCCTCTCATGTTGTTTGCGTATGTATGTGAGAGAGAGAGAGAGAGACAGAGAGAGAGAGAGAGAGAGACAGAGACAGAGAGATAAATGGTATGGGTAATATGGTAAGTGTGTTTAGATGTAATTAAAAAAAAGAGATGACGACACAGCCCCGCTTTGTGCATGCAATTACAGTTCCTGCCAGAATTATTTACTTACACTGACAGCAAACAGCCTACTATGGCCAGAACCACAACAAAAAAAAATTTTTTTTGCTGCAGACTCTGTTGAGTTTATCAACGCTCCTCTAGTGTAGATTTGCTGAACCACCTACTGCGATCTGATTCTGTAGTGTTTATTTTTGAAAAGTTGCACCACCAAATACTGCCTTGGCACACAGACTACAGCGTTTTCAATCATTTTTGCAGATCCGTGGGGATCGGTTCGGAAACGATGCCGTGTGAACGCAGACGTTTTTGAAAATGCAAAGAAAAAACTTCTCCCTTGTCAACAAAAACGTTGTCGTGAAAACGGGGCCTAAATCACATCATTACACAACGATACTGCAAAACAGGTAAGCAGTGGTACTAAAATCAAACAGTTTGACCTCCAACATTAATGACATCACAACTCCAATGACCCTGATCTTGTCAGGATATTTTTTGATATGGTATTATATTTATTTTTATAATACCATATGATGTGATGTAGAGGTGATATACTGTATTTAACCATGAATCAGACTCTGCAAAGTGTAAAATAAAAATATTATGGACTGATCCTCAACAAGCTATCAGATGATTTACGTAACTATATTAATATATACCTGCAAATGAAACCATTTGCAAAATACCTGCTGCTGAATGACTGAAGCCCTTTTGCCTTTTCAGTGCTAATAAATCTGTTCTGTGCATGTCTTGAGAATTGATATCTGTAGAAAGAGAAAGCTCTGTTTTTTGTTTTTTTTAATAAGAAAATCTGTGACTTCATCATCATAACTGTGTAAATGTCAGTGGTGGCCTTTTGAAATCAGGTTACAGTCTGGATCCAGAGATGTGACACAACGAGACACATCATCTCATGTGACTCACTGCAGGACAATCCAATCACACCTCTGCGAAACCTAATGTGCTAAATATTAGTCACAGCACATTCATCCAGTGACACACTGCTACATTAACGCACTCATCCTCAGCTTTACAAGACAAAAGCAAGCATGGAACAAGTCATCCACCCCAAAAAAAAAACGGTCATCACAGTGTCCAAATCTGTTACAGCAATGATTCACATGGGTATTTTTGGACTGTACCCATGCTTGGTTTAGTTATCAGCCACTTAGATAGAGTCATGGAGAAATCATGGATGTGTTTAAAAGAATCCAACGCTGACTGTTGAGGGAAGGGCACAGTCAGGGTTAAAGAGAGCATAACCACACATTCACTGTTCAGTCAGGTATTTCCCACTTTATTCCAACCCTCTGATGAATTTCAGTATTTCAAACAAAAGAAAACAAATCGAAAATAGCAGCATATTCTGCTGTCGTATTTATGCTACAACAAAAAGCAACGAAAAGTAAATACAGAACATAAAGAGCACAATGCCAGTTCAAATCTGCTTCTTATGCCCCATGGGGGAGTCCCGAGTGTCAGTTTCAGACCTTTTAATTTCGTTCTTGACGTCTCCTGAAAAGCTCATTTCAGCATTAGATCACTGGAGGGAGAAAAATGGGCATCCTCATGCCGTCAAAGCCCAGTGATGTTGTGGAAAGTATGTGTGAATATGTCACTTTGATTTCCAGTTATGGGAATATTAGACCATGTCCTGCCCAAAGTGCTCCTGACAGTGTTTTTAATGAGACCTGTTCAAGCCTTCTTTTAAGGGGGAATTAGAGCCACACTGCTTCACTTTAAACCTAACCAGGCAGTGCAGAATCCTGTGTGAGGGCCAGAACAAATCTGTTTCATTTGAAATGTAGCCTGAAATTAGCCACAGATATGCTTGCCTGCCCGCCTCAAGCTGCCTTTTACGTTTGCTTATGGCATTTTTGGTCTTCTGGTTTTCAAGTGGCTGAAATCCACATGTGAGTAGGTGGTCTGGTTAAATCCACGATATCCTCATGTGAAATATCTATACATTTTGCGATTTACTGCCTTTTCTGGAAAATAAGTTTAAACGTTAATAGATAAAATAATGTCTCTCTTTGGGCGGTGCAACAAATCTCAGTAATCTTTGAATGCATCTTTTTAAATAAAATGTTTTGATTGTCATGTTTTTTTTATTTAAAATAATTATTGCATATTTCCTTTTTGACAAACATTGTTAGTAATTAACCAATATTAATGAATAATCCACATTTAGTCCTCTTTCTTTAAAGAGGAAAAGCTTGAAAATATTCTGACATAAGAGCCAGACCAGAGGAGACGGGCAGAGGACAGGGTTTCACATTCATTTACTGCTTTTTGGTGCCTCGCCACATAAAACATTGGTATTTGTACTGCCTTTACTGCCACCCCTATCGCTCCCTCTCACTCCACACACATGAAGTTTGGTTTGGCAGACCACCCAGATATACTACGGATATTTGGTGACCCATTTTAGCATTTTTCAAATATAATAAATATTTTCCTCATCCATCTGAGAGAATGACACCATCCGTGGTTGATTAACTCGCGGACAAGCCTCTCCTTGCTCTAACATTGCCCCTCCCATCCACTGACAACTGGCTCATTTTACCCACTGGCTCATTTTACCTACTGGCTCGACTTACCCCCTTTCTCCCCTGCATACACGTCTCTTCACAGTTGTTGCTCCTGGTAAATTATATTATCTACCAATTCATCATCAGGTTCTTCAAAGGCATTATTCACTATTCATGACTCACACTAAAAATAAGAGCTGCCTTGAGAAACTTTGGTCTAACCTGAGAGACACATTGCACCAGCTACGTAAGAGTGACTTTTCAAACATTTATTCAAGGTCAAAATATGAATATGTTGAAGCCAATAGTTCACCTTTACATGCTTTGTAAAAGCCATTCTCTACTCATATTTGAGGTTCAAATAGGGAATGGAGCACTGTTTTGACTGGTTATGTAAAATTACCCCAAAAAAGATCAATTTTTACACTCAAGAGACATGAAAGTACAACCATACACAACCAGAGACACACGCAGACACAGGTGCATTGAGAGTACATAAACTTAGTCATCTTTATTTGATCATTTACAAATAAACTGTGATGGGGACACACCCAGTGCAACCCATTTTAAAATACCCTTTGTAATATTAAGTGTGTGTTAGAGCAAGAAAAGCTGGGTCTGAAAGCCTTCATTTTGACCTGGAACCAATTGAATTTTTACTTCTTTTGTCGACCTGGTAAAAGCTTTCCGCTGATTAACAAGGACAATGTCACCAGGAGGTGGTGTGTTGAAATGGAACGGTGTAATTGGTGGGAGTGGGGCATGCTGCTCTTTGGATTGGTCACGCGATTTACACATAAAGGCCTGGTGGTAACTTCCTGACCTCAAACCTCTTCTTTTCCCCTTTAACGAATCATCATCATCCATAACGTCATACATCCCCTTCTGTTTTCTGTGGCTTTGAATCGACAAAGTCATCGCAAATGCTGATGGTTGTGCAAAACCTGAAGCAACCAGCCCAACCAGAGTTGGAGAGACCGGTGAGGGGAGATCGCTGTCGAAGTGACGAGGGCTTGCTCCGTCTAACTGTGCCATGAGTAGGCTACATCATTAACAACAAGCAAAGCCCGTGTGACTCACCTGTAGTTGAGAAATTGTGGGTGAAAAGCTACACAAGTTGTGTTTTTTTTGGGCTGCTGACGAAGGAAGTCAACAGGACAGACAGAGAAAGGGCAAGCTGGTTTGTGTGCAATCTGAAACCAGAGGTGTGGGTGTGTGTTTGTGAATAAAGACCAGAATAAAGTGGAATTTAAATGCTAAATGTTAAATAACCTGCTTAGAAGTGTCATTAATGTATTCTTTCAAACAATGGTTTCACTTGTTTAGACTGTCAATCTATGGGGAACACTGAGAACGAACAAAACCATAGACTTGACAAGTGTTAACTTATTCATTAGAGAAAGCTCGCCTGCAGTGACTATTAAATCAGATTGAGTTATGTTGCAGGCATTTGGGTAATGCAGTCTTGATGCCTCAGAAAAGATGTGTGGTGGATCCATTAACACTCAGAGGATATAAAGCATTTATGGATCTTAAACTAGAAAACTAAAAAACTGAATGCAAACATTCGGGATCAAAATGTCTGTTGGAGCTGATTTTATGACATTTTACCTGTTGCCTTTTCAACCTACCTCTGAACCACTGCCCCATGACACCAGTCTGCCAGTTAAAGCTACAGGACAGGACTATCCATGTCGTTCCCCTCGGCTGCAGCAGGAGAAGGCTGGCCATTACAATCTAATGTATGTTGATTGGAAAAGCTTTTATTTCATTTAACTGATCTAATCTACTTTCTGTTTTTGCGATCAACTGTTGCTCCGTTCCCGATTGTGACTTAGGTTTGATGGCGATTCAGTCAAGGAATGTTCAGATGAAAAAAAATCTGTTGACTTTTTTGGACATTTGATTTCTATGTTTAAATACATTTCTATCCATTACAAATAATCAGCAATTCCCTGTGTGTGTTAGTTTTGCCTGCTTCATTTTATCCATGCACTGTGCAATGTATGTAGGGAATAACATTGGATAACTGCAAGCTGCGGATTCAACTGTTTGACCATTTTAATTGGATCTAATTGGAACGTTTGAGCCAGAACAAGCGAGAGCGTCTGCAAGCAGTCAGCCGCCTTCAGCTACATTTATTTTTCATTTGCTCCTTTTCTTTTTGAGGCCTGTCCTCCTCCAGGTCCCATCTTGGAGAGGAGGTTGTATGTCGCAGTCGTCTCTTGGTGACGCCCCAAGCTGCACAGATGTCCATTTAATCTTAATTTATCAGATATTTCGTTCTTGGAATCTGTCTACTTTGTTATTTTGAGGGGCAAATGTGTCTGTTTTTTCCCTTGGGGAGTTTTATCCTCACTCAAATCGAAGGTCTAAAGACAGAGGATGTTGTAAACCTCAAACAGTTTTTATGTTTGTGATATTGTCTAAATGCTTTGGATCATTTGTCCCACCAGGGAAATGTCTTTCCAACTGTCTGTGTGCATGTTGGTGAACACGTCTGTCTATATTAAAGCAAAGGTGGATGATTAAAACTGCATATTACATAATAAGCCAGCAGAGGAACAGCACAAGCACACACTTCAGAGGCCTTTTGATAACCCACTGGGGATGTCACCATGTTTCCTCTGCAGTCTGACGCAAACAGGAAATTAAAAGTCTCATCTTACATGTAAGCCAATTTACAACCAAGATAAGCAGCATCATGACTGGCAGCAGATCTATTTCCACTTCATGTCTTAGCCTTCTTTTATGTGAAAATATGTGTGTGTGTGTGATCCCAGATGTAATGAATTAGATTGTAGGAGCAGCTTATTGATTTTAACCTCTGTTAGCTTTCTGATATTGAAATGAGGGGGGAAAAAAGAGCAACTTTCAACTCCAGAGACTCTTTCATATTTTCTCTGTTAGGCTGTTGGATCTTTTGTAATAGCATTACAGAGGAGATAAGAGGTAAACAAAAATCTATCCCCCCCCCCCCAGGGGAAAGGGCTGCGAAACTGATTTTCTCATGTTATTTTATATACCTGCCATGGGTTGAATAACTATTATTTTGTGCTGTGTGTCTGTGTCACAGTTCCACATGCTGCCTTGTAATTTGGAGACGATTCTGAGGTGTCACATTTGCTGCAGGCGAATGGGAGCAGGTGAGAGGAAACCTGTGGTTTACATCTAACCAACTGGTCATCGAGTGTTTGACAGTCAATGAAACTGAATTAACCAAAACGATTGAAGTGAGAGGATACACAGAAGAGTTATTTTGTCTCACAGATCACAAGGATAACTGTAGGTATCAGGTTACTGAGGATACTGATTGTCCAACAAACTAGGGTTGAGTATTATTTACGTTTGAACCGATACAACTTTTATCCACCAGCACAAATGTCATTTCAGTTATAGTAAAAAAAAAAATAGGCCACCAAATATGATGCAATACTGGTGTTGATACAAAGATGGAAGATATTCAAAGACCTAGAGAAAATGTTTTTGCTTAACTCAACCTGGACAACTGGATTAGAAATAAAGAAACTGATCGAATAGCAGCAGATTATTAGCCAGAAGAAGAAACACTAACAGGAATGCATTTCCTTTTAGGTCGTTGTTGTCATTACATCACAGTTTTTGCACACTGTAATATTATTTCTTTATTATTTTTCAGATAAAAGAAATACAGGAAACGTCACTATATGCATGCATTGTGTTACTAATATACAAATACACACTTAATCTTAATTTTCAGAATTTTGGGGTACTTTTAAAGTCTTTGCTCTTCTAACAAAACACCCCC
This sequence comes from Chaunax sp. Z400, assembly GCA_037577475.1. Lineage (NCBI taxonomy): Eukaryota > Metazoa > Chordata > Actinopteri > Lophiiformes > Chaunacidae > Chaunax > Chaunax sp. Z400. The sequence continues at coordinate 5,244,330 of CM075199.1, forward strand.
TCTCCCCCACTTGTCCCACAGTTCAGTACTCCACTTTCTTTTTCACACGTGATTCTGACACCGCCATGGTGTGACTTTGTGTACGTGGACGCATCCTTTTGTGTTGCGTGCCTCTGTGTGCATGTGAGCTTTTGTCCGTATTGACGACCGGCCCCTGCTGCGGTGGGGTGAGGATGATTTTATGGCCCACAGTCCTGCAACCTAATCCATTTCTCACCACGCTGGTGGGTCTGTAATGGCCCAACATGTTCTGTGCCGGCACAGATATCGACCTCATCGACAAACAGTGGCCCGAGAGCCTGGCCCACTTCTCCTGGGTGCATTTAGAGGCACCACACAGCTCAGAGGGCAGGCCAATGAAATACTGACAAAGCATGTGACTGACTCTGCTAAACATGCAGGCACATGAGCATCTGTGCACGGATTAACATCCAAGGGCATTTGTGCACTGACATACAGTTTATATTGAGCAGATAATATATACTTATTATATATTTTTCCTAACGTTCACAGAAAAAACAACAACAATTTTTTCAATGATCTGATTAATTTAATCTGATGTGGACCTTTTCCCAGAGTATTCCCAGAGTTCACACATATCTCACTGTACAAAAAATAAGACTAAACAAACGAAAGAAGAAAAACAGAGCGCATTTAGGAGTCTATCTGAAGCTCCTTTTTCTTGATTAACATCTAGTGATACGGTACTTTTTGATTGAGCTGCTCTAAATGCTTCCTGTCTGCCGCCATGTGTTACCCCTCCATGCACGACAGAGTTTATTCACAGAGGCAGAGACACACTAAATCACTTACTGTCAGGATGAAGCACACTTTTAGACATGTTCATCATCCTCCACATTTATCGGGCGGAGACAATGAAGTGACTCGTCTCATGACGTGTGTGTGTGTGTGTGTGTGTGTGTGTGTGTGCGCGACCATGAATAAAGTGGGAAGCTGAAGAAATTCGACAGCAGAATTGCAGCAGCACAAAGAAGACAGATGCAATGTAATTGCAGCTGCTACGGATCTCAGTGTTCAGCTTGCTGTGAACACTGTGAAGACATTGTATATAGGACACATTTAGACAACTGTGCGACTCCTCCAGACACACTCTACTGCACTGTGCACGGTCTCACAATTTAAGTTTATATGTAAGGCATTACAATTTATGTTTTAAAAGGGGAAAAAGGGCTGTAGAGAAACTTTATATTTGCAAACCTAAGCAAAAGTGACTAAAAGCAGTATTTTTGAACAAGGTGATGATAATGATGATGAGCTAAAGGGTGGTAGACTCAATAGAGTCAAAGTTGATGTCTTATTTCCTAATAGTCTTAAATCATAAATATGGAAGTCTTATAAGGAAGTATTATAAATGCGATTCCTAGAATACTGGAATAATTACTTAATAATAATGACTATTATCTTTCCCCAAACTTGATCGGGTCAGAGCCTCATGACACATTAAACCCTGCAAGAAATTATTCTTCTGCCACACTGATGTAAACATTTATATGGGAATGTGTTATCAAAATAAAGTCTATTTACTGTATACCTGCAGCAGATATGGAAAAAAACATAGGCATAATTTGGAGCACCAGGAAGTCAGATATTCACTCTCCTTTTAGCTTTGGTTTGCTCTCCACCAACTCCTGATGAGAATGTTTGGCCCTTTAGCTGCTAAATGCTCCACTGCGTTCATCAGATAGTCCTTAACTTTGTCTCCTGGGCAGGGAGCAATGCAGTGTGTCCTGACTTGAAAAGCCAAAACAGGAGGTGAACGTTGCTTTAAAGCTCTGCAGGGCTGGAACCAATTCAGAGTCAGCCCATATTTCTTTATTTGTCACCGCGAGAGACATCTTTCACCAACAAACTGGCATGTCATCTACTCTGAATATAAAAATATTGATTATAGATGTTGATACTGTGCAGCAGAGAGTGCAGCGAGAAATATCTGTAACAGTGACAAATCATTACAAACCTCAAACATGAAAATGTTTGATTAAATAGAGTGGACGGATTGGAAAACACTGATGATTTGATTGGTTTGGGTTTTTTATGTCTTGTGCAGGATTACAGTAGTATTGAAGCTGTGGCTTTTTACTGGCAATCCCTGCTATCATGAGGTCTTCAATGTGCGTATGAGCATACGCATGTGTTTGTGCGATGAAGGGTTTAAGACTCACCCTCTTAATCCCTCTCTCCATATGCTTACATGCTGCAGCAGACGGAAACCACCAGCCTCAAGAAAAGGAGCTGCAAACTGTGAACTCCTCAATGTCAGATTCAAAATTCTCACAACAACAAGAATCATCATTGCAAATTAAAATCTCACACACTCGATGGCAGTCCTTCCACAATATTAAAAACCTGTCCAGACAAAGCTTCTTCAAGCCAGTGTTTCAAGATTTAAGCTGATTAGCTGCCGGGTGTTAGTGCTGTATGAGTGGGTGGGTGTCAGTGGATGTTCTTACTGATTAGTATTCCCGCCCAGAACTCTGAACAGCCCTTATTATCAAAATTAAAGTCTCTGGCTCAAACCATACAGTCAAAATCTGGTGCACTTTCATACTGTATAGTAAGATATAATTATAGATTGCAAATCACAGAGAGAAAAGAGACGAGGAAACTAATCTAGTGGAGGAACAGTGCACCATTAGAGGAAGGATTTATCCGCATCCAGCAGCTCGAGGAGCGACAGCATCATGTTATATGAAGTGTAGAGGAAGAAGACAGAGAGAACGTATAGATACAAAGACATAACGGAGGAGACGCTTCCCTGTCTTGTCCTTAATTCTGTTTGATCGACTGAAAAACCTCAAACACTTCATCGCAGCAGACAGATGTGTGCGCTACCAGTCTCAAAACATTTCCCTCCTCTTCTTCTACTAATTAAAACCAGCGTAAACATCTTTTCTGGCACTTAAAGTGGAGACAGAGAGACAGAGAGAGAGAGGGTGGGAGGGAGGGACAGGCGTGTCTCAGTCACTCCACAGGTCTCTCAGACTGAAACACTTACCTCTGAGTGGCTCTCAAACACACACACACACACACACACACACACACACACACACACACACACACACACACACACACACACACACACACACACACACACACACACACACACACACACACACACAGAAATCAGCTATACAGAACTTCTCTCCTTTATTCTAAAGAATCAATGAGGTCTATGGGAGCTTTTACTGAATGCTCTATAAACAACAGCTGAGGCACTGAATTGGACATCCAGTCCGTCAGTGGCTGACTAGAACTAGGTTGCATCCCGTTCATGCATCCTTTTCCTCTGCAGACGTTCTGGATTGTAATAACGGGAAAAGCACAGGTGTGACTGATAACATTGGAAATAGCCAGATTCCATTTTGGTGAAATATTGCAGGGGCCTGATGCTGTGCAGGCTGGTTTACTGGCTGGGCTTACTGAATACTGTTTTGGATATATAATAATAACTTTATTTATATAGCACTTTTCAAAAAACAGGTTGCAAAGTGCTTCACAGAAAAAAAAAACATTTATAATAAGAGACCACAGTAAAAACAACAGAAAAGACAACTATAAAAAAAAAAAGGCCATGCAATAAAAGTGAGTCTTAAGAAGTGATTGGGGGGAGGGAGGGTCCCGGTCCCCTTTAGTGACTTGATGGGGTTTAGGGACTATGAGGAGGGCTTTACGCTTTACTGGAAGATCTCAGGCAGTGGTCAGGCTCATAGGGAGTTAACAGGTCATAGATATGTGCAGGAGCCTTGACCATTCAGGGCTTTAAAAGCAAGCAGTAAAATCTTAAAATCAATTCTAAAACTCACAGGTAACCAGTGAAGGGCAGCAAGGATTGGGGCGATGTGACCACTTCTCTTAGTGCGAGTTAAAAGTGAACTGCAGTCCGTGTAAATTACACCTGCTGATACCGGAATAAAGTGCATTACAATAGTCCAGTCTTGAAGATATATATGCTGTGGAGAAGATGACCAACATTCAGAGTCACCTTAAAAACATCTTTACATGGAAAAAAATCCGGATGAACAGACGGTCGTTTATAGCTACAACAATATCAACCAGAGGTACAAAGAGAAGGAAGGAAATGAAGGAATTACTCAGATACAGGAAATGTGCAGTGTGTAACTAGCAGATTAGCCTCACAAGAAAGAGCGGCTGTCTCTCAGGTGAGGCCGTGAGTGAGAGCTAAATGTTACCAGAGACAGACAGACAGCATGAGTCAGCGTCAGGAGTGGGTGACGATGGCGCTGGAGGAGCATTTATCACATAACAAGCCAGACGACTGCTTCAATTTGCATTCATTATAAGACTCCATACATACCAGCATCAACTGCAGATCTGCACAGTTTATTATGTGACAGGAATAATGTTCACACTGAGGTAACAGCTTTCATATCACATGTCCTCATTTCTTCTTCTTCAGACTGTCACAGACTAACTTTCTCAATTTCCCAGTGAGCTTCAATCTGCTGACCCAACAGGTCAGTGGATGTCAAGACGTGTAACTTCACCTGTTGTTTGTGGCAATAAAACGAGTAGTTAGGAGCTGAGATGACGACGTTGAAATGCTGTTGAAACAAAGCTAATATGTCGCTTGGATGCCAAACATTTCAACTAAATTTACCACCCTTTGCACCCAAACGTCACGACATCTTTTAAACTACAAATAACCAAAACGAAATGACTTCCCCTCACATCTTTTCGACCAATGTCTGTCATCCATCAGAGCTCTGTGATTCCCCCTTTTAAGCTTTAAGTCCTTTGCCCGAGACATTAGTGTAGAAGTCTTTTAATTTTCCCTTTTTCTTTCTTCTTCCTCCTGCAAGAGGGGTTCAACTTTTCCATCCCAGCTTCGTCAGATTTAGCATCCAATCAACAACCTTCAGCTAAGGAGGAGGATTTTTTTTTAAAGAAATGGAAGACAACAGCCCATATTAATAAAAAAAAAAAGAATGACCCAAAACTACAAGTGTCAAAATGGATCAGATAATAAGAATCTAGTAGGTCTTTGCAGTTCATTCCATTTGAAAACATTCAAAGAAACATAATTCAGTCCTGTCAAGATAAGTGTTTACTGTTGCCTACATGTGTGATATTTTTTTAGATTGTGGACCATTGTAACATGAAGGGTGTGTTTTTATGGCAGCTGTCACAGAGGAAACGACTAAATGCTTCCTCCTCCATCCATCCACCCATCTATTAGGTGTCCTAACAAATGCTGCGTGGCAGGTTTTCAAAGCCTCTCTCTCTTCAAAAAGAAAACCTGCGTCCACAATGGCAGCATCTGTCCACGCTGCACAAGACTCCAGTAGACCAGCAGTACACACACCTCTCTGTGTCTCTCTTCTCTGTGTTGTCAATTTTCAAATAAAGGCAAAATGCAAAAAAAAAAAGGAAGGATGAAAGCCTGCAGAGTGAGCTGGAGGAATGGGTACATATAGTCGTCGCAGATTGGTGGCAGTTTCTGATCTAAAAACCTAAATACTGAACACATTTCTATTTGTAGTCAAAGTCCATTCACTTTCATGGCCTTTTGATGCAGGCATTAGTGAAACGAATGAAAATTTTAAACCCCAAGGCTATACAACAAACAGATTCTGTTCATGATTTTTGACTTCAGTTTCAGTCAGTAGCTGTTAATTACTAGGCTGTTTCACTCAGAACCGTGACTCAAAGACTCTTGAAGGAATCAAGGTTGTGTCCTTGTCCTTGTACACTGTACCACTGTGTTGAGCGACAAAATTAGTAAAGTTTGGAGTCCCCTTAAAGCCACAAATAAATATACGGATAGGCAAAAGGATAAAGGACAAAGATTAATAAAATCAAGCAACCTGTATGGTTACTTATAAACATATAGGCATGCATATGTATACACCCAGGAAATAAGTCTGTTTTCAAATTTGCATCTGAGTGAATACAAACAGCAGCAACAAGATGGATATGGTGATACGGTCGGCACCTTCACAGTGAAGCTCGACGTCATCTCCTACTCCCCTCATGCCACTGGAGTCCTGCAGCCTGCAGATTCAGCCTCTGTCATTTTCCTGCAAACAGACATTAGCCAGGAGTAGGCTAAGTCAAAGCTAGGCTAGCATGGCTCCCATCCTGCATCTCTTCCCTCTCTTCTCCAGGCGAGTCTGGCTGGTCTGGCTGAATGTCGATCAGTTGGTATTAGTTTATCTGTTACTGTATTCATCTACCGACATGCCCAGAACACACACTGGTGTGTGTGTGTTTGTGTGTCTGTGTGTGCCCGCCTGATGGGACAACATGCATCGTGTGTGTGTGTGTTTTTTTATTTCAAATAATTCAGACACCTTGCCTTTGTTAAATAAACTAAGTGACTGTTTACCTCAGTTGATTATAGGATGAAATAATTCTGCGATTATTAACTTTACAAAGTTGCCAGTATCAGTTTAAACATTGATTTGCGTTCCTATAGTCGCAGAGATTGTATAAGGTTTATTTCCTTAAAGAGAAACTGTTGATGTGTTACTGATAAACAATGCAGGAGAAAAGCTGCATTTTGTTGAAAGGACTGATTTAAATGCTTTTGTTGGCCCTATGATGTAAAGCACTTTGTAGCTTGGCTTTTAAAGAGTGTGCCACAGCTATTACAAATAAATACAAATCATTTACCACTTCCATTACCATATATAGCAGAAGTAGAAGATGGTATTATAGGTAAATCTTGTTTATTGGTTAGAAAGCATTTAGACTAATTAGAGTACGGATAAAAAGTATAAAAAAGCAGAAATAGTTTTTGACTTTCTCTCAGTATATGAGTGAGTAAACATCTGGGTGGATGCCGACGTGTGTGCGTGTGTGTGTGTGTGTGTGTGTGTGTGTGTGTGTGTGTGTGTGTGTGTGTGAGACCACCGTTTCTACAGGGCTGCAGCAGAAAGGGTGTAATGGGCAGCCAATAGTGTAATTGCTCCATTGGGGGAGCCAATGATTGAAGGTCCACTGAGCTATTAAGACCCTCTGAGAGAACAATTGCTCCCATGGAACATCCTCTCGTGCTCGGGGAGAGAATGAGAGCTGACAGGAGGCCCCTGCCCCTCACAGTGTGATGGGCTGTCCAGACCAGCGGGCGCTAATGGCAGGCAGGAGGTCAGAGCAGAATATAAACTGCTGATGAATGGAGAACACGGGCGAAAGAGACGTCCAGCTGCTTTCATGACGCTTCAACTGATGGCGTGAGACACAATTTAGAAACCTTCATACAGTAACACGCACAAAATGAGCACTTATGGAGAGTGTGTTGTTTCACTGTCTATCGGACATTATGGAGTGCATTGTGAGTGTGGTGTTTCTTCATGTGTGTGTATATAAACGTGTGTGTTTGCCTGGCTATGGTATAATAACTCTGTTAGCCATGGGCGAGGAGAGTGAAGGTAATAAAGCATAAGAGTACAGTTCTGACAGAGGCCCCACAGAGACTGCTACATCTGGCCAAACACGTGACCTGTCCTGAGCCAGAACCTCCTGTACTCACACACACATACCACAACACACACACACACACACACAATAACATTAACAAATCTGCACAAAGACACAGATCCAGGAACACAGGTACACTCCAGCTGTAGCTGACTAAGCATAACAGCAGAGCAGCACACTCAGAAAAGGTTAAAGGGGTGACGAGCAAAGGGTGAGGCCTGCATTTACAACCCAGGCTCCTGGCACACACACACACACACACACACACACACACACACACACACACACACACACACACACACACACACACACACACACACACACACACACACACACACACACACACACACACACACACACACACACACACACACACACACACACACAGAGAGAGAGAACTTGCTATTCTGTATGAAAGGACAAAAGGATGTTGATTCCTTTGTGGCTCAGAGGGTAGAGAGGAGAGGTCATCCATTTATGGAAAGGTTGGTGGTTCAATCCGCGCCCCCTGCAGTCTACATGTCAAAGTATCCAGATACCGAGCCCCGGTTTGCTCCCCGGGCACCAGACGGGCTGCACACTGCTCCTCAGGGAGGGGTCGAATGCAAAGAAAAGATTTCTCCATAGGGACAATAAAAAGTACATCCTGCTTTAACTTCTCTTCCCATAGCAGTGGAGCCATAGATGTGCCGTCACCTGCACGTGTGTTGGAAATGTGTTGAGCAGTTTTTGTATGATTAAGGAAAATGTTGAAAAACGTCTAACAATGTTATAGAAAGAGGAAAATTGATGGATCCCCCTGTGATGCAGAGCAGCATCAGGCTTTAATGGGTCCTTTCCTGCCTCATGTAATTTTCAGGGAAATGTGTCCCGTAGTTTTTGCGTAATCATACTGACAAACCAACTAATGGGGAAAACAGTCTGATTGGTGGAGGTAAAGAAATTCAACATTACGTTGCACATGTGATACAAAATTAAAATACAACACAAATGACACTTAAACCAAAATATAATATTCCACTAATGATGGGAAACTGAAAGGAATGTCAGGTTTGGTTTTATACATAATGTCAATGTGGGAACATTTCAACAAGCAGGATTACTTAGTTAAATTACTCAGCCATGTAAATAGCAAAAAAATAAAAAATAGCATGCAACAACTTCTCTGTACATTTGTTAATCAATAGCAACAGTCATCAGTCATCACGATCAATTCATAAGTACTGTATGCCCACTCCCTGGGCATACAGTACCTTCACCGTGGTCACAATGATAGAAAAAGGGGACAGGTCTGGTCAAATGGATTTCAATTACTGTAGAGAAGCAATGGTACAATAAAAACTAGAGGGAACTCTGAGAGCGTATACTTCAAACCAAGGCTACAAAAAAATATCTTGGATCTGCAGCCAAATCTAATCACCGCTTCTCTAGTCCAAGGAAACCACTCTGCCAAATTCAATTTAATCCATGAAGAACTTTGTGAGATATTCTACAAATAGACAAACAGACGAACATGATGAAACCATAACCTCCTTGGCGAAGGTAACAATGTCGATAATCATTAATATATATCAATGAAAATGAAATGAATCAATTAATAGACAGTCAAAAACTGAGCCCTAATCAAAACTAATTTATATTTGCTGTTATACAGCTGTTATTTTTATCAAACCATTCTTTGGTTGTTGTCATAAACAACAAGAGCATCTTGTTTGTTTGTTTGTTTCATCTGATAAATCAGGCATTGCAGCAGAGATCTCATGGAATAGAAACGGTAATAAATTCAATGATAATTAAATAGATAAGACTATTTTTATAGACCAAGTTGATTGATTATCGATCGGTTTTAGAACAGCTGCCCTCATAGCTGAGGGTAAACACGCTGTTTAAAATGTCTAAGCAATAAAACATTCTGTCATATCAGCACCTTTAACCTCTGTTGGACATTAAGGGTGTCTTTAATCTAATTAAACTTAACGATTATTTAAAGTTTTGTAAATCGGTGTTGGCTTAAGACGCTCCATCTCCTGACAGAACAATATGGTTGGATTTAAGGCCGCATGTTTTTTCAGCCTAACATTGTTGAAGCAGAGCCGCTAATATTGCTGTAGCACGAGAGATAAATTAGCTATACTGTAGCTGCCAAGTCGTACGCCTGGATAGTTGTGTTTAATAATATAATAGTGTATAATTGTGTTTGTTGAGTATTTAATCTTGTGATGGGTATTTAAACATGTCATGTCATGTGCTACAGTACGTCTGTTGGCCCGTCTTTTCTCTGAAATCCAGGAAGAGGAGGAAAGATTTTTATTACTTTTTTTGGGCTGCTTGCCTTTATCTACCTGTCGCTGGCAAGACGTGCCATTGCAATTTAAAAAAAGGCATATCTTAAAGATGATATGGATCAACGTTTTCATTTTGCTTTGGTGATTTTGGCTCTTTTGTCACAGAATCCATACATCAATCCCTACCTATTAAAAACATGTCATGTTGGTTTTGATTATTTTTACTGAATGAAGACTTTAGACATGACTTGAGTTATTTAAAGATTAAGGAATTAACAGAATCCCTGATAATCAAAGCAAACTGTTAGCTGTTAGAAAAATCTTAGGGAATTTAAAGGTAAATATAAGATTTAATGTTTAATGAAAGCCTTCAAAGGTTTATTGACCACTGATCAGTGATGCACACACTGATGTCTTTTCCACTTTATTCCCTTTATTGTCTCGTCTTCGGAGATCACATGGATCACATCAGCAGAGGACACACGGAGGACTGAACAGGACACTGCTGATAATTGTGTATTGAATTCTGACCAAACATCCCAGCTGTAGGCAGATGAATCCATCCAACTTAATCTAATGCCGTTTCTTCTTTTTTTTTCCCCGTCCTCCCCTCCTTCTCATCCCCCCGGTCTCACTTTTTGGCTCAATCTGTTAATACAAACGCATCTCTATCAGAAACAATCCAGAGACGAAATCATCATCTCCCCTGAACATGGAGTCAATTATCCATCCGAGGCTGGTTTTAAGTCTTTAAACATGCCACCTTGCCGGGAATCGTAATCTGTGCCCATGACGGCAGCAGCTTAGTTTTCCCTGAGAATCAGAATTAATGCCCTTCATATTCCTGCCACCTCTACGAACCAATCAGGACAGAGCTCTGGTGTCTGACTGTCTGATAGAGGACATGTTAGAGATATTAGATGGAGCTTCACCCCAGATGGTGTTAGAGCATAAGGGCGAATTATGTGATACCATCCGTATTGTCCTTCAGTCCTCAATCTGCCTAAGACTTGCAGTCATCCTATTCGCTCCAGGTAATTGCCTCTGCATCGCAGTGAGCAAGAGATCTGCCAGGAAAAGAAAAACACTGAAAAGATATGAATGTGGGAGACTTATCTACATGAAATACAAGTTTAGCAACGTTATATAACTTTTAACTTGCTTTAATTTACTCAAAATCCAACACATGAGTCAAAGAGTTACATAAGAGTGAGTTGCAGTAATATGTTGTCAGAAATATATTCTGTGACATTAAAGTGTTCTTATGAATTTATGGCTCTTCATTTATCTATGCATATAAAAACAAATGGAAATATACTTCTTATCAATGCCTTTCTTATCATAAATGCATTTTAACACAATTCTTTGGCAACAAATTAGTCTAAATACAACAGGGGCAGATCTATAGGATTGTTCTAGCTTCACACAGAGTGGCCAAGTAAATGTCCAACATCTATGCACATTTGCAATTGGCTATAGAGCTTTGGGAAAAGACAAAAATAATTAGATATATTTTGCAAATTGTGCCTTCAAGCACATTAAAATCAGTCGTTAAAATCAGAAGCCTAGAAAAAAAGATTTTTTTAAAGTTTTTAAAGCCAGGGAAAAAAGCCAGACTTCTGTCTTTATTCTTAGAATTATGCATTATCATTAATGGCATGCTGAATTCAAGCCAGAACTCACTTCCATCTCACCAGTCTTTAAAGCATTAATTTACTTTACAGAGAGATGGTTGTGGCATGACTGAAACATTATTTCACAAATAAGAAGAGTCTTTCAGATGGTGAGCTATATAGTGTGAAGGCTTGAGACTGCAACCATTGGCCGTAACGAACTGAAGCGTTAGTCATTAGCTAAATTAGTGGTGATAACTACCTAAGTTCAATGACAGCAGCAAGTGAACGCTCTTTCACATGTTAACACAAACTAATGTGGGGGATGTCTCACCGTGAAGCTCCCGTGTTGGGGATGGAAACTCTAGCGTGCTTCTGCAGACTCTGTGCAGGTACAGTCGCACGCCACGTTCAAGTCACATCGGAATTACAAAATCTAATTTATAAATACGATTCTCAACATCTAAGTTGCATCCTAAATCACAAACATGGGAATCCTTCCATTTGGATAAGCTTCCCTCCCACATGACGTAAACAGAGCATCACTATAGTCACACGACGTGTTTGAGGCTCCACCCCTGGATCCACCCATGAAATACAACAAGATTAAGATTTTGAAAAGCACTGTACTTCTGCATCTGCCAGTGGGCCATCATCGCGATGAGAGTAGGCATCATAACGTGTTATTTACACTGCAGAAGAACCTTGATATTCTTTGCAATTTGGAGGAAAACAAATATTTGCATACTGGTATACTGTTATCTGCATCCACAATTATCCAAAATGAGTTGGAGCCTATCGCCATATTGGATATCCATAAAAATGTAAAATCCCTACTTGCCACGAGAGACACTTGAGGATGGTTCATGTCACAAACAATCAATCTCACCACAAAGTGTTCACATGTCCATGCACAGACTTTTTTGTGGCTGTCTCTGGAACACTTACAGCCACAGTGAGAATAAAAACATGTTCCACCAGCCATCAAACCCACACACTTATGGATCTTCACTGGAGCACATTACAATGCATCAGCATTTAGCAATCACAACACTGCACACTGCCTGCAGAGTGTGTACTCCACACAGCTGTTTGATGCACTAACACATGTCTGTGCATGTTTTATGTCTCGTGTGTCGGTGTGTGCATCTAGTCGAGCATGTAGCATGCCTCAGTTTGTATAATGTAGGCTAATGTGCAGGTTTATATGTTGAGATCACCAGCGGTGACATGTGGATGAATCATAATCAGCTTCTTCAAGCAGATTATTACATAGACAACCTTCACACCTCCTCCCAGATTCTCAGGTCATTTTTTCCCCCACTATTCCTCAGCTTTGTGCTGCTCTTTCAAGGTGCTGTAACAGAGGCAGACAGCAGATGGTGTGGCGGAAGGCGGCCTCCATGAGTGTCTGTTTGTGTGTGGACTGGAGGTAAGGCAGCTCCACATATCAGATAACCGGCAGGCTCCTCTCCTCTTGTCCCAAACATAAAAGACATCTGGGGCCGGATAACAGATCTCCCTCGTTGGCCCTCACCGAGTATTCTTAAGGACATAATGTAATCTGACAGGCACACCAAAGAGGACTTAGCTTAACCAACATGTAAGTGATTAAAACCAGACATTTACAAAGATCCTCTAAACACCTTTGTGATCTATGATGAGTCAGTGTTTTTACTCTGATCACACATCAGAAGACTTCACCAGCTCCTTTTTCTCATGGGGAGATTATTTAAATGGTCCCATCTTGTGCTTACGTTAACTATTAAAACCCTCTTGTTCCTCCTCTGCGGGTGCAGCAGTCATTGAATGGCTGCTTCCATCAAGAAACTAAGGAGAATCTACCTGAATGTGTGTAATTATGAGCATGTACGTCTCTACTACTGCAGTAAAACTTACAAACCACAGAGGAAACCACGGCGCTTCAATCACCGGGAAGCTTCTGCGCTATTGAAAAATAACTGCGCTAAAAAAATATTTTGATAGGCAGGGATGGATGGGATTACCTCCCATCATTGCCACAACTTTAAGAAATCACATTTTTATGGCTCTGATTGATTTGCAAGCTCTACGACTCATTACAATGATCACAGGATCAGGATCACCGCTGGACTCATTTTAGAGGTTGAGACCATTTTGCAGAGTGGTCAGGGAAAGTGGCCCTATATTGCAGCAATTCATGCTGCCTCACTTGGACTAAAGCTTGCCCCCACTTACATCAGAAAAAAGGATGATAGTCATTAAATAGAAAAGGGCACACTGAGAAGGCCAAATATTATATGAGTCACTGCTTACTCTGCTACTTAGTCGCTACACTGACAATAAGATGAGACACGTGAAGAAGAATCAGCTCAGGGAGTCTTGACAGTGACTCATCGTCACATTTACAAAGCAGAGAAATAAATGTCTCTCTTTTTCTATATAAATAATAAGCATTTCTTCAGTTTTTCTTCAAAACACCTTCGCTTATAATTAAGACAAATACATTACTCAGGGTCTGCATTTGCAACGCAGTGCAGCACATCAGCAGAGCAGCAGCCACACGTTGTACTTCTATAAAAAAACAAAACAACAACATGACAAGATCATCAACTGTGAAGAGGAAGAGGAAGAGAAGGTGGAGATGAAGACGGTAGTTTGGTTGACCGCGCTAACATTCAGCAGCAGCACTGAGAGCATCAGAGCAGCAAACAGAAAAGAGTGGTGGTGTTCTGCATGGCTCCATCACACTTTTGTTTTGTGTCTAGTTTGGTAGTGAGGTCACTTGGAGTCAGACTCCGATTGTAAAGGTTAAATTCCTGCCGTACTGTTGTGCTGTTTTCCACAAGAAGTGAGTTTTGAGTGAAGAGTGAGGCTCTAATTTGGGGATTCTCTGTGACGTTTCAAATCGAGGGATGTTAACGATCAATCCTTAATTGCAATTAAAAACTTGAACAGATTAATAATGTTTTAACTAAGAAAAGCACAAAATTTTGTGCCCCGTTTTTTTCTAGAGAATATATGAACTTAAATATAACAACAGGGCATTCTTCACCACTGCAGGTCAGAAACACTCCCATTGCCACGAAGCAGTAAAGATGAAGCAGATAGTGAAAATGATGAGGCCAGATGAAGAGGGAAAGACCATGAACAACGTTGTCCAGCATTTTTCACTGTTAATACTGATACAGTGACTTAAATGGCAGCTCCAGTGCAACATGGTGCTAAATGAAAAGTGAAAAGGTCAAAAAAAGGAACACCATTCGCCCAACAAACTATTAGCTCACACTGGTGTCAGCTAATAGATGCTAACGATGTGGATGTAGAGGCAATAACTCAGAGACTTTATGACTATCACATAACAAATGAGCCTGCAGACTTAGAATGAAAGAGCAAAAACATGCATTTTGTGTCTTATGAATGATAAATTGATTATGTTTAACGTGTTCAGCTATTGATTGATATTGATGAAATAATCCTGTTCCAATCAGACCAATAAGAAGATGCAGCCCAACATGAGGGGAAACCCACGCTGTAGTGCTGCATCCCTGTAAATAATAAGCTTCTTTTAGGTGGGATATATTTGAGCTGCTGGACACTCAGCTTCCCAAAATCCATCCATCCATCCACCCATCCATCCATCCACTGCAATGCAAGTGTTACTAAGGTCAGGTGTGGTTGTTTTTCTTCTTTCATTTTCACATATATATACCTCTAAGCAGTTCAGACAACACACCAGTCTGATAATATGAAGAAAAGAAAAACAGACACAGAGGATTCTTTCTGTTACTCCTCTCCTCCGTCCTCTGATCAGGATTTTAATCACCTCTGAGGTTGTGTGAGTGCATGCAGTAAACACACATCTCTCCCTGGGCCCGGCTCACAATCACAACCATCAAGGGGCAACCGAGACTGAAGTGAAAATGAACCGAATCTTCATTGATATTCAGAGCAGACCTCCTGTAGTCTCATGGCTATCGCAGTGTTTCAGACCTGGCCTCACAGAAAAGTATCCAACAAGCAATCAAGCTCAACAATCTATTGATTGCCTTTATTTATATTTTCATAAGAAAAATCTATGAGCTTCCAACGAAGTACAGACTGTTATCGTTCTGATTTCACAACATTATACAGTGGTTTTTTTACTGTTTTATCTGTGGTACTGTTTTAGCGTTCAGCAGCAGCTCCCTACAGTGTTGCCCAGTGCAAGACTAGGACCTGTGGACTGATTGGCAAATACACTTTTGTGTTGTTAATCCTTTGTGACCTAGGTTATAAAAACACAGAAGTACTCAAAAAGTAATTTTTTTTAAATGGAATAGGGATTTTGGGCAGCATAGTGGTGGTTAGCTCTGTTGCCTCACAGTAAGAAGGTCAAGAGGAGGATCTTTATGCATATTCTGTATTCTAAGTATAGGTAGTGCTGTTAGCCCACAGCGAGAAGGTCCTGGGTTCAAATCCACATGAGGACCTGCGACTTCTCTGTGTGGAGTTCTCTGGCTTCCTTCCACCACCAAAAAAATAAATCAAACAACTTTTATTTTAACATGAGGAGTGAAAATGATTTTCCTAACCACAGGCGTAAAATAATAAAAAAGATCTGATGTGTGTAAAACTCATAGAACCACAGGGACCAATAGGAGAAGTCGTTTCCTGACTGTGGACCAAAGTGACCCAAGGATTCAGCTCATTGATATGGATATTAAAAACTGCTTCCATTGATTTAGAGCTGTGGGGGGGTCTGCGTAGTGGATTAAGGACACCTTCGTTGTGAACTGAGGCATTTGGCAATTCTATTGTAAAGCAATTAAAATACTACAAGAGATGCTGGATCCACATCTGGCTGAAGGACCACGAGGTGGGTCGACAAGGGGAGAATAAAAAACGCTGCCTTAAGAAGAACATAATGAGATAAAGAAGCCAAAGGAGAAGGAAAGGAGTGATAACCCTGATTTAGTACCAGGAACGGCTCGCGGGGCTAAGGCCTATGAAAAAGTGAGTCTTCTGTTGACATACAAGCAGACTTCAGATGTAGAGACAGACAACAGCTGAATAAAACATTAAAAAATGGCTAAATTTAGAGCTTAAAAGTGCTGCAATTACATCATCTGCTCCCCTGAATGTATATAACTAGAATAAAATCCTGTCTCAGTGTGTTTCCATTATCTCCCACTCAGTCTTCACATCAGCCTTCCATTGCCAGTAAACCGTCCTCATCATCACAGCATGCAATAACACCAAGCAATTTATAAATATTCCATGTGATAATTATAGGAATAGAAATACGGTTCAGCCCTCATCTTTGAATATTTTTTTCCCAGTATTGATGAAGCGAAAATCACATGTAAAACTATCAGTTGATGTTTGTTGACTTTGCTCCACCGTCATGCATTATAGATGAAACCATCATCGTACACTCCATCCACAAACTGTTTCCTTCCCCACCCCCTGCCAGCTCGCACGCCCAATATTGTCACAGCACTCAATCTGTCATGATTAAATGCTTGAGAGAGCTTGAATGGTTCCACACAGTTGATGTCCTTGAGGTTAAAAAAAAAAAATGGAAGCTGCCAAAGACTTAAGAGGAATGAGTCTTGACCCTCCCAACTTCAGCCATGACTCGTTTCATACTCACACAGCCACATAGTGACAACTGGAAGCCAGCCAGTCCAAGCCGGTGGCCAAATAAGTGTTCGCCAGAGGAGCATAAAGGTGCTAAGTGTCTCTTGCTCAAGGGCAATAGAGGGTTTTTTTTAAGTAACACCCAGTCACTTTGTGTAATCAGAGTTTCCAAGCTAGTCCAACGACTCCATCTGTTCCCCTCTATCATAGAATGATGTTGCCCAAATAGAATAATCAGCATTTTCCAGCTCAGTCTATCAAATAAAGATGCAATGCTTTATTTTATTCTAGTTCCAAAAGAGTTTAAATGGGATATTTTTTTTAAAAAGGTGGCCGTTTGGGCAGTCGGTGCTTTTGAATAATTAAAATAAAGTGAATTTTGCTGGACTTTAAAAAAAACAAATGCCTCACGTTACTCGTAAATTGTTGCTTTAATGTGAAAATCTGAATACAGCTGTCATTGAATTCAGCCACATAAAGAACATAATGGTCTAAGAGGTTCAGTGGAGAGCCCCCAACAGTAACTCAAAGCTGCAAAGTGTTATGAGAATATTTTGATTTGGAGGAATTAGTACTATTATTACTGTCACTGGGAAAGTACATAGTAAATGGTTGATGGACTGTACTCATATGCCCCATTTCCAGAGTAGTAGCGGCTCTAATTGCCCTTTTTTGCTTTTCCATTAGGGAAAGAGTACTTGGTACCTGCTTCTACTTTTTTAGTACCTCCTCCCTGTGGTTCCAAGTGAGCCGAGCAGGTGCTATAGAAGGTCACATGAAACTTTACAGACCCCTGACTGGTCAATGCCCAGCAGGCACAGAATATCCTGCACAGCACAAGCAGTAGGAAATGTGGCGATACGCTACATTTCTAGTCTGACCAACTACTCAAAGAGCTTTACAACACAGGTCAGCGTTCACCCATTCACACATACATTCATACCGTGGTGGCAGAGGCTACCAGGCAGGGCGCCACCTGCTCATCAGGAGTAATAACCATTCACTCAATCACTCACACTCACCAATGGAACCCAGTGTTTGCTGGAGGAAACTTCAGCAGTAGACTGCAGGGGTTTAAGGCACCGTCCTTCCAATAAGTGGATGACCACTCAACCTCCTGAGCCACAGCCACTCAAAGAGGTAGTAACGGCAAAATCAATTTTTATACCAGTGTAGATGGTGTAGATGGTGCTGTTCCAATAGCAATAATATATAGGAAACCAATTCATGAAAAAGAAATTAAATGGGAACCAACTACCCGATGAAGCAAATGAAACCTGCTGCCAATGAAAATGAATGAACTGCTATTTAATTATAACAGATGAATGAAACACAAAAATGATTAGATTGTGCTGCAAATTTCCCTCGACTAGTTCACACTGAACACCGAGTAAATCACATCATCGCCTTTATAGTTTTAAAAGTGACTTAAGCCTTGATTCATTTAGGCATTTGCAGCACTGACCATCAATTCTCATCAATGCAGCCGGTATCTTTAAAAAGCCAACTATAATAAATAAACCCGACAAGTGCTGAGATGAAGAAAAAACAGGTTACTTCTTTAACCCCAAGGAATCGTTTCAACGTGAAACACTTGTGATCCAGCCAGAGGTCCCTTCATTTCATCACGAACAAAGACTGTTTCTGCAGAGCACTTGGATGAAATGTGTGCGCTACAGGTTAGCGCCTGCATTCTCTTAAACCATTTACAGAAGTAGCTCCATTCACATAAATCAGAGCAGAAGCAAGCACACCGTGATGTGTATTCACATTAAATGTTTCCGTGAGTGAACACATTCACAGATAAATGAGCCTCTCGCGATATAAAAAGCCATCTGAAACCCAACGGAGTGAAACCAAAGAGCTTTCAGAGGCCGTAATAAATCAAATCATGGCAGAAAGAAGCCAAAATAAAATAGATTATCCACATGTTGGGATGCTGAAAGAACGCTAAAGAATGTAGTCATGGGCAAACAAACTGTGTTGACAACAACAGCTTTACAAAGTGTTCCTGAGCACATGCAGTAATGTCCTTTACGATCCCATATCACATGTTAGCAGTTAGCCTGTCTACCTGTGGAATGGTCCAAACTGGTGTTTGGATCATCTCACAGCTTTCCCAGTCTGCTTGTTTAAGAGATGCTGCTGCATCAAATTCAGAACAAGCATATTTTTTCAAAATTCTATCAAGTTAATGGGGTAAAAAATCAAATATATTCTCTGCTTTCAATCGTGTTAAAGAGGATTAGCAAATTATCACAGTCTGTTTGTGTTTTTGAACAGTGTGTAAAGATTTAAACCATTTTAGGTTTGTTACTTCTATTTTTTAGCAATGCATTCATCATATTCAGTGACACCCATTCCAACAGGAACCTCTGCATGCAGAGGACAGCCAATCCTCAACTTCATGCTACCTGTGAAGGGTTAAGCGTTTGACTCAAAGGCGAGTTGTAGTTGCAGTTGTCGGGAACAAAGAGAGAAACGATTCCACCAGTGTGACATTTGTGCTGTTTAGTGTGGAGTTGACTAACCTTCAAGGCGCCTTTAGGCCACAATCAGCTCTGTGTTTACAGAGAGATACACTCCCAACCTCTTTTGTGGCTTGGCAGATAAATCCGCAGCTCAGTGTTATTATATCCAAGCCAACACCAGAGTGTGAACACAAGCCCAGAGGCCAGGCCTAAAGGCATTGTACCTCATTTATTCCAGACTGCTCTCCACAGTGCTAAATAAGCTATAGCACTGCCAAGACAGTCAGATCCACACACTGAGGCCCACCAGCTGTAAGCGCCGCTGTGTTGGGTGCAGAACTAGAGCAACTGCAACAGCATATAAAGAACAACGTTTTAAATCATGCCCCCCCCAAAAAAGCCAATACACACCACTATTACTTTCCTCAAGGAAAAAGAAAGTTATCATCATTTTCTCTTGTAAGAGTGACAAAATGAAATACTTCCATTGAGGCAGCCTGTCTGTGACATCCAGTGCTCACACTCTCCGTTCAGACTGAAATGATTTCCTCACTGTTTGCATATTTCAGCGTATTTCTTCATCATGGTGTTCTGTGAAATGAGCATGTTCTTGCCAGCTTGACAGATGAGTCAGTCCGTCTCGGCTCTAACGACGTCGGGAGACGCTCTAGGCTCATTTTCACTCCTCTGAAATTCATTGCCTCTGATGTGCCCGTGTTACCCGAGCTGTCGGAGACACCCATGGGTTAAACTATAGGCTAACTAGCACATCCTGGAATATAACGCAACACCGACTTTTCAAACAGAATCTGCAGAAAACACATCATTACATTTTACATTACATTTGAGCCAAATCATAACAGCGAAAATGCTGGCATGAAACAGGATTAAAGACACAGTGGTTACACATTAACACTGAGTCTTAAATGGTTCTCTCCTCCGGCGGTGTTTTTTCATACAGGAAACCTCAGCTAACCTTTGGGGAAAGGCGAAAGTCATGAGATGGTGTTAAACAGCCCCGGTGACAGCGAAGACAGCTGCAAACAAAAGGAGCTACTCCTCTATTAAAATCAAACACACACTGTTGAAGTGGTATTTATTTGGTTCACAGTTGAGAATGATTCATCTGAAACATCTGTTTCAAAAGGAATCGCATTGCATTACAGAAGCAAAGGTGCCCCTGAAAGGCATTCTTTAAGATCAAATCATGTGCAGAGGCATATAATGGCATGCAAAGTGGATTCTGCTGTTGTTCATGTGCATTTAAAATAATGGTGTCTTAAACAGTAACAGAACAACATCAGGAAGAGCAGTGAATGCAGGCCAGTTAATAATATAATAATAATAATAATAATAATAATAATAATAATAATGTGTTGTGTTGGTGTAGTGTTTTTGTTCTCAACAGTTAGTCTGGGCTGAAGTCTATAGGGTGGATGGATGAAAGAAAAATAAAGGAAGAGAGACAGAAAGGGACACAAACAAACAACAGCACATAAACAAAAGTAAAAAAAGAGATAATCTATTCAAATGAAGTGCAAACTCTCAACAACAAGCACACCGGTGCAGGTCTGACTGTTTACAACATCCAACATGTTGAACAACTGCAGAATCAGCTCCAAGCTACAAATCAATTAATACAGCCCTCAATTTGATACAAGATTTCTATCTGCCTCCCACCATCTAATCAACACATCACCTATTAGCAGTCTGCAGTGCTGCCCCAGGCCGCTCTGCACCCGTTTCCCAAAACGTGTGGCCAACTCTGCAGCCCAGGTGGGGACCTGGTCCCCTTGCAGGCCAGTTTAAACATAAACCACCCCAAAGACACTACAGTATTTCTTGGACTTAGTACAAAGACAAAAAGGAAAACATGCCAACATGTCAACCAACAACGTCATCTCCTATCATAATAAAAAGTCAGACAGACGGACTATCGGTGACTGACAAAGAGACAAGACTGCTCGTCTTGGAGTTGTGGTGGCTCTGGTTTGAAAACAACACGGTTCACGCCTAACGCTACCCCATCATATCTGCTGACTGTCCAGCACAGCACAGAGAAGATGAGAAAGGAAAGCCAAATTGCTGACTGGGTATAGCTGACCTTGGCAGGGACTCTGGAAACTGGGGCCAAAGCAGGCTTTTAAGCAGAGGAGTGAGTCGGGAACAGAAAAACATACAGCTGCAAGCCCTCGATGCATCCCCCTGGGTCAAACAACAATCTAGTGCTTTCATAGGCCAGCCCTGAACTCATCATGGCAACACAGGTTTGCTAAAGTGGAGCAGATTAAGCCTAAATGGAGGCATAGAGTAGGGAGAAAAGAGTGAAAATCATAATTGCGCTGGAAACAAAATAAGCCACAAAGACTGATTTGGAGCCAAACCTTGTAGCTTGTGTAGAATTGTTAGATATGTTATTTGTGTGCATGACATAAATGACCATAAACCACCTCTGACCAGTCATCTACATATGAAGAAGGATTGTAAAGAACACACATCGTTTCAGCATGGAGAGAGCAACGTGCCCGTGTGCAGCAGTCAACATTTCTGGACATGCAATGTCAAGAAATGTCAACTTCCTGAATCCCAGTGTGCAACAACATTTTCTTCTGCTTAAAACAAAAGGAAAACGCTCAAGGTTCAAATTTCCAAGGTTCCAAGACAAGTTTGTTTATATTTTAAGCCTGTTTACCTTCCTCAGCTTAGATTAAGCATACATTTTAACATTGTTAAAGATTGTAGATTACATGCAAAATATCACAATAGTTATTAGTCTAATTGTAAAATGACCAAACGAAGGCGAGGGCTGTTTTTTTCCACCTCTCTGACTCTTCGCTCCAACTTTGTCGATGGACTGAAACCAACAGAGATCTGAGGAGATTTCTTCTGTCAGAAGAGGAGGGACTTCTCTGTGACTGTATTATGACTCATTATTACTTTAATCTCTCCGATCTGGGTTATGATCTGGATCTGGATCCACTTGCGTGTAGCAGTGGATCATCATGAGTTGTCCATGGCTGGTGCTTTTATTCTGATTGGCCTGTAATTGTTTTTCATGACGTAACTGTCTCCTATCTAACGATTCACCTCTTAAAATGTATCTTTAAAAAAAAGAAGAAAAAAGAAGCCTTCTATTAACATTGCTTTATTTATTTATTTTTTTGTTATTATTGTTTTTAGTGTTTTTAATTAATTATTAATTTACTTACATGTATGTAATCCTTGTTTATTCATTCCAATATCTCTACATCTGCATTTTAATATTGGGGTTTGCTGTTTTTGAGGGTCTATATGTTATCTCTACAGTTTAACTTTATGTGCATGATGGATTATTTGAACCCATTGTTTTAACTTTGTGAAGCACTTTGTAACTTCGTTTTGAAAAGTGCTGTATAAATAAAGTTCATTATTATTATTATAATCTTGAAGAAATGGAAAAAGTGATCCAGAATCTACACCTTACATCCAAATCATCTTAAACATTTAAACAAGTCTTCCTCTGTGCAAGATGCACCCCATACACAACATTTCATTCAAACCTTTGAAACTTTTACAGACACATTTCTGTCAACCACTATATGAACAAATCCAGGAGTGATAGATTCACATCATCATTCACTGGAGTCACCTGTCTGTTCTTCTGATGAATGGACGTTTAATTGTTCATGACACATGGAGCTTTGACTCTGGATGCTCTGTGGGAGCAGAGTTCAGCTGGAGGTGAGGACACTGCATCAGATGTGACAGATGTCACAACTGGATTCATCACCGGCGTCCCGACAGCAGCTTATTCAAAAGGTGACATTCATCTGTCAAAGGCGTCCTGAAGCTGAAAAAACACGGAGCTGTTTTCAGCCCCGGCTGTGAATCTGAAGAATAAAGAACGGTTATTTATTAACGAAGAAATGAAATGTATGCACATATTCAATCATATGACTGTCAGAGGCGCATATGTTTATTCAGGGTGTTTGGGGGTTTGTTGTCTAAAGGCTGCAACCACGATTCAATCATTGATTAAATGCATAATCAACCAACAGCTCAACAGGCTGCTGGGTAATTAAATTCCCTTCGATGAAAAAGGATGTTTCACGTGGTGGAAATTGAATATCTTTAAGTCTCTTCCTTAAATGTAAGAGAACATCACATTACAGACAGCGTCATCTATTCTGCTTGTCCCAGCGTATCCCTGTTGGTATGTGATGCTCAGACTGAGTGAAATATTCAAACTGAAGACACTAACACGTTTCCTATGGTCTCTTCACCAGAATATCAACCATACTCGCGTGGGTTCATACGATATCTGGCTGCACAACATGGGTCGGTGAGGATGAGCTCACTGGGTCACCACCTCTCCAGCTGCTGCAGTTTAAAAAGTTCAAATGATTACAGCCTGTCATAACATTTAGACTAAACCGAGAAGGCGTAAAAATAAATGAAGCCGAGCGTTAACGACCTCCAGGGGGGATTTGATCTGAGACGGGCCTTCCTCGGTGTTGGCTGGATGCCTGCCTCATCAGCCTAATAGCAGCCAGGCAGCGGTGGAGGCAGTGGAACTAGTAGCAGTCGTAGCACCATGCAGAAGATAGTATGGGTGACATGAGGATTTGCTGACAAAGCACACAGTTCATCCCTCCTTGGTCTCAAGACCACAAGCCTTCATTCACATAAGAAAGACCTGCGCTCTCTGAAAAGGAACCTCTCTGGCTCTTCATTTACAGTAGCAGCGATCAATAGCCTTCACTCCACAGATGAGAGACATGTTCAAATGTGGAGGAAAATCGATTGGGAAAACTTGGGTGGTTAACGCTGCCATAAGTATTCAACCTGAAAGGGTTTGAGCTCACATTCGATATGAGGCGCTGAGACGTCCTGCTTCTCTGAGAATTTAGCCTCAAAAGCTGATTTTGGAGGAACTCCAACACAGAATTAAGCTGATGACCTCATTCAGCAGCCTCATTAGTCTACGGAGATCTACACAGAAACATGGGGGTCATTAGTCTCCTTCAGATAAAGCACTTTAACGCCAACCAGAGGATCTGTGCCATAGGATAGCAGATAAATATACTGTCTGCAGGGATCTGGACCCTGTAAAATGAATAGAAGCACAATCGGGGGTGGTAAAATCTCTTGGCACTGAAAAAAAAAAAAAAAAAAAAGGATTTTGGATTTGCTGACGGTAGGGGCTTGTCTTATGAGCCCTGCATTAAGTGAATTAAAGAGAAAAGTACATGAGAGGAGATGAAAGCATGGCTGACTTTTTCTACATCAGTGAAGGTTAGAAAGGACTTAATCTGAGCTATAATCCACGGCTGTCGGAGAGAACAAACAGCTGACCTTTCAAACAACAGACGTACAATCACTATTGTAAAAAGCTGCTTATTGTCGCCTTTCTTTTAGCCCTCTACCGACGGAGGAGCAAACCGACTGCCTGAGGGGATGGAAATTAAAGTTACCAGAGTGAAAATCTCATTTAGTTTGAAAGCACATTTTTCCAAGAGACCTCGGCAAGAGGGAGTGGTATAGATACAATACAGAGAAGATAATAAGGTTAAAACAGGCAGCAGAAATCATGCTTCAGTGGGTACGAGTATATCTGAGACGTTGGAAAATAAAGTTAAATCATAATCTTAAGATTTGACTATGGGTGATGCTTTAAAACTGGCGTGAACCTGATTATAAAGAACTACGAATCCTTATGCATGAGTGTACAGACAAATAGGAGGGAATGAATTCAATTACAGGAAAGTCTGGCGTAGAAAAGAGAAATAAATGAGGCCCAAGCAGAAAAGGCTCAACAAGCAGAAGAGCCTCCATTTCAGCACCACAGACAGCTCATATGGTCATAGAGGCAAGGACTCCGCAAGGTTTCCAGCTAGATAAATCATAGCTGTACACAAAGCCGACATGCTCCTCCATCAACCTCATTTGCTGATAGGCTTTCTTTACACTCTGCGTTATTAACAATGGTGGCTGAAGTAGGCCCTGTCTTTATTCTCAGTTTATAGCCACAGAGCTGGGCCACATCCAGCTCCTCCCACACAAACACACACACTCCCCTCTATGGTTACCAGCTGCTTTGGAGGTTTCTGGTTACACACGTTTCCTAGAAGTAGAGTAGTCAGTTCACATTTCACTGCTGCTGCAACACGTTGCTGATAAAAAAAAGAAAAGAAAAAAAAAGCCAAAGCTGCTTCCAGCCATCTAAATTAATTCTCCTCAATAAATAGGCCTTATTAGCATCAAGAGGTCAATTCTGGACACCGGGCCAAGACTTATAATTCAGGCAGGAGCTGAGATATATGTTTAGGGGACAAGGCCAGCCTGAGTAGCTCCCTTTCACAGGACACTTGCTGTGGGTTGATTTATACCCCATAGTAAAAGCTTGAGTGTGCATTGTGTAAAAGCTGCCAGGCTGGTGAAGTCAAAATAAATAAATAAACGTACCTTCACCGCGTCAGCATGAGTGACTTTGTCAAAGACTTTGTCGTTGACTTTCATGATCTGGTCCCCGATTCTGAGACCCTGTTTCTCCGCCAGGCTCCCCGGCTCCACCAGGGACACGTAGATGCCGACCCCGTGCTCCGAGCCGCCGCGGATGCTGAACCCCAGCCCCTCGTTGCTCTTGTGCCGCTTCATGGTGACCTGCCGCAGCTCCCCCGGCGGCTCGTGGACGAAGTTCTTCCCGAGCAGCGGCACCAAGGGAGCTGTCCCGTCGCTGCTGGTGCTGAAGCTGTCCGGAGAGCCGCGCAACGCCACCTGAAGCTCTGACGGGATGTTGGGCGAGAGATGCCCAGATGGAGTGGGGCTGGCGCTGGGGAAGTCGCCCGGCAGGGTTTCGGAGTCGCCATTGCTTGCAACTAAATCCGATTTTAAGTAGAGGCCCTCCGAAGTGTACTGCTCGAACAGGAGCTGGTCAGAGCGGGGGATGACCAAACGCAGCATGGGCAGAAGTTGCCGCTTGCTGGGCGCGTTGAGGATGACGTTGAGAGTCTGCACCAGGTCGTACACGTTGCGTTTGGAGTGGTAGACGTTTAGGCAGTGGATGAACTGCTCCCTCTCCAAGTCGTTGAGCAGGAGGTTGAGCGCGCTGTGCAACTTCCTCACGTTGGCCGACAGCGTCCGCGCGCTGGAGGCAACCGAGTTAGCCGAGGAGCTGAGCGACATGCGGTCCAGGTCAGTGCTGCTCATTCTGGCGGTGTGGCCAGGACACGGCGCCACACTGGTGCGGGCTAGACAGCAGGCATGACGGGCTGGTGGCACGGGATTAGACCGGCGCTTGGCATCACGACCGCTGGAGGACGTGCCCCCCGGTTATATCCATGCTGTCTGGCTTTGACAGATGATCCACTTTAACAGGCTGGTCGCAATTTCCTCGTTAGAGCGACGAGAGAAGCGACTTTAAAGAGGCAATTAAGCCCTACTAATTCAATTCCACGGTTGACAAATTAATTACAACTTACCATCATTTAAAAATAAGTAATTGGATTCTGCAAACTACACGTGCGAAACGGTGCGCCAAGAGCGGACATGCAACAGCCTCGTAGGGAACTCGGCCCGCTCCGCCAGAGAGCTTAGTCCTGAGCTGCGTAAGGATCCCAGCCTGAGCGTCATGAGCTGCGGTCTTATTTTCCAGGAGGTCAGGTGGCCGCCGAGCCGCCGCTTCTCTGGTGTCCGCCTCAACGCAAGCTCCTCCACATGGCGGAATAAAACACGAACTTAAACGACTTGGTCCAACTCGGAAAAAAATTTGATGTTTCCCCAACGAAGTAAAAGAAAATAAAAACTTATTTGTGCGCTCCTGCCAGCGTCAGGCCGAGTTTACTGTACCCACTCCGAAGTCGGTTTTAGTTCCAAACGACGCTCACAAACATTCATATCCAGCAGTGTTAGACGGACCGAACCACGTGTCCTCCAGCCGTTTGTTTGGTGGTCTCCTCGTTTTTATCCGTCCGGTGTCACCGTTGAGGTGACCTCCTGCTCGGTGTCTCCGCTTCCAGACGTGAACAGAGACAAGAGAGGATGAGGAGAGCGGCGGCGAACGAGCCTCCGTCTGCGCTGTCAGGAAATGACGCAGCTTCGTGCAGCCAATAACGACCACACGCGCTCCTTTCCCCGTTTTGATGGCGCCTCCGCAACCAATAAATTACTAAACAGGGATTAAGCGAGACCTTCCATCCATAGCTTGAGTTTAGTTTCCCTTCTTTAAAGTCTGATCCCGCTATTAAACGTTTCATAAAGGTTAAATATGAAGAGTAGTTTCAAAAGTCTTATTTCTTGCAACATTTTGACAATTTAGATTTGTTCTTCTGCAAGTTTCTCCTATAAACTCAATTTAAATTTATTTTTTAGTAATTTTCACTATTGCCAATCAATCTTACCAAACTCAAGATTATTATTTTTAGAGTATTTTTAGGCTGTTAGAGTACATTGCACCTAAAGAGAAAATGTACACAAAATCACTGTCAATTTGTCTTTCCAGGAAATGCACAGGTATTATGAATAATATTAACACCAGCTCTGTTCTACTTATGAGTCTCAGTGAGTCATGACCACAAGCACAACCCTGAAAGTGAAGCAGCTAAATGGAATTCAGCCATCGTTATTCCTTTTCTCCTGTGATTTTCTTACTGTGACGTGTCAAAAAAAGTCTCCTGAGGAAAAAAAACAACAACTAATTAACAACTATAAAAAAAAAAGAAACAAACAGAACAACTACCCCCACATAAAGTGAAAGAAATGCAAGGAATTAAAGACAAAACATGACATCAAATTCATTTTTTGTCCTTCATTTTGTTTATTTGATGTACAGATAAATCATGTCAGACATGCAAAATAGACCTATTTAATTTTTGAAAAAAATAAGTAAACAAATATAATAATTTCAAAAGAAAAAAAACTCTTTTCTTTCATGGAAACATTTTCCAAGAAAAAGACTAGAAAACTAAAGGATCATTTTAGTGATTTTTTTTTCTCCATTTCATTCCACCCTCATGGGTCCCTGTGCAGCTGTATACTATATACCTAAGGACATTTGAGATGTGGATCTTCTGTAATTTTCCATTTTCCTCTCATGTTAATCTTTAAGTATCACTTACTATGCACGTTTGCTCACTGGGTGATAGCAAAAAGGCATGTACTGTGGAAGGGTTTACACTCAGATGTCACCCAAACTATCCAAACACTGCTACAATAGTGAGAAGTGGTACATGACTAGAACAACTACTACTAGACCTACTGCAGTTAAAACCTGAAAATTTGTGTCAGAGGACACAGATGCCACCACTGCCGAAAAAACCCAATTTGTGCTGATGCAGATTGACCATAACTGGTCTACACACTGTATGTGAGGTAAACCTATATACCCCCTTTGGCGGGGCATAAGAAAAGCTTAAATGGGAAAAGTTGTGTCTCAACAGATGACACTGTAGCTCAGTGGAGGTATTTAATCATTGACTGGTTCTGCCTTCAAAAAGTGTTGTAACCAAAAAGTAAATATATACATGCAAAACAACCTCAAATAAAAGAGGGCAGCCTCTTTAAAACAATGTTCATCTGTTTGTGTTGAATGGGAACAATGGTTAATTTGTTCTGAACATATTTCAAGGCCCATCTGTTTAACAATTAAACACATTGATGATCAATAACCCTTTTCAATCAGATGTATTTAGGCCAGAAATCAGATGAGATCAGAGATCGTCCTGGTGCACAATTACAAGATGACCACAGTGCCATTGCTGAGTACCATGATGACATCAATGCTTATCGGAAAATGACTTCTTTATGATAATGGTGCATAGAGGCACCAGAACAACTTTTAATTCTATTTGTGTGTCACATTTGTTTTCAAGAACATTAGGAAGTGGAGGAACCAGATTCAAATAAATAAAACAGTCCAAAGGGGAGCAGGTAAGAAAAAGAAAAAAAGAAGAAAATGTCCAAAAACAAGCAGGTTGAGGGAAGCAAAGTGACCATTTTAAAACAAAAGGTACAGACAGACTGGCAAACTGAGGAACCAGCACCAAGACTAATTCTAGAGGAGGCTAATTGGTGACATGTGAAGCTGATTGGGGCAAAAAAAAGACAGAGAGTTTAAAGTAAAACATGAAACAATAAACTAAACCAGTGGGTGTAGCTGTCAGCTGATGGCTTCAATGAGGTCAGAGAGTCTCAGCTTATTTGTGATCTGCATCTCAATAGTTTACACTATAATGAGATACTTCTTATTGATATGTCCATTTATTGCTGTTCCAGTAGTAGCGTTTGGAAAGCGCAGCTTTGCAATACCTTATATAATTGATTTATCATGTCATTTCCTGTTTTTCATATATTACATTTCTTTCTTTCCTCCAACAGACATCTGTCTTTGCCTAATCCAGCCTGATGCATGAGTCCTTGAGCTGTAGCCAGAAGGAGCAGAGCAGAGCTGAACTCAGCTGCCAGAGCGCTAAATCACAAGTTCAGCATGGTGACAATATCAGCTGAAAGTGAAGCCCTGTGCTCCATGGCTGCTGAAGCATTTGGAAGTCTGTTCTGCTCTCTGACTGACTGCTCGCAGAAAAGGAACCAGAGTGTCATTTTAATTTAAAATTGTATCTAATTGTGTTCTGGGTGATTGAATTAGTGAGGTCGAAGTAATTAGCAAGGTTGAAAATTAGCAAGCAGGATAAAAGCAAGAGCATCTGATAGCATATGTTTTCAGGGGCACAAGGTTTAATAGATAATAATTTCCTTAAGTTTCTGTTTTCAATTTTCTTCTAATTAATGGTTCCAATTTCATTTCACAAGAAAAGATAAATGATACCCGAGATTGGGGTTGCAACCCTGGATTATTCTAATCATTGATTCATCTATTAATAATTTTTAGGGTTATAGATGGATCATCTTGGCAGCACATCAGAAGAACAGAGGCCAAGATGATATCTTCAAATTACTGGGAACCAAAACTATTAAAATAAGATGGCATAAAATGAAGAAAAGCAGCAAATCCTCAAATTTATGATTTGAGTTTGGAGTCTTTGCTTCACACACAACTCATCCAGTTAACTAATTAACTAAATATTCCATTTATTGATTTATGTTTGACTATTGGCTATTTTCTCAATCAATAAATCATGCAGACAAACAGACATGACTGATGATTTTGACTCCTTTTCCACAGCTGATGTTTTAATTTGAATCTGTGAACTCTTCCGACTTTACATGTACAGTTTATTTTCAGCCGAAAGCCAGGTTCATAAGGACAGCATGGAAGAGGTTGACTGACCAGAACAGAGCTCTGGGATGACTGATCCATTAGATCCATGATTGCATCCTGTGTGGTGATTGTTGGTGTTGTGATGCTTTATCATCACTGAATAACCAGTGATTCCCATCATTTGTGTGCAGAAGTATCCAAAGACATGTGCACAAGACATGAAAACCTGTATCAGGTTAATCTGTACGCAAGTGACAGGAAAATAATTTTGTGTCTTGGTGTAATGAATCGAGTCGTCATCTAACATCACAAACCAGAACAAATCTTGGAAAGCTTTCCATGTCTGTCGAGGATGAAATTACCCACATGGCTGAAAACTGTTTTCGACCAATATACCTGTCAGACTGTTTTGAATTACAATTTTCAGAGTCACATACAATTAAAGGTGATCATTATGAAGCCAGTTTTCACAGTGCCATTACAATGACACTTGGAAAAGAGTCACATTAGTCTTCACAGCAACAAAAAAAAAACACATTAGTTTGTCTGTCTTCAGATCAGCCTTATGTTGCTCTACTGGCTTTTTTAAAGATTGGTGATATATAAGTCTATGGGTTGAAAGATTAAAAACAGCTGTTCCATTTTAAACCAGATGACCATTTACTGCATTAAACAGAGTATTTAAAATGGACAAAAAATACAGTCAAAGATTTAAAAATGCACCACTCATTTTTGGCCCAATTTGAAAAAAAACAACCTTTTCTGTATTTTAAAATTGGTTGTACGTCTATGTGTAGGGCAGGGTTTGTGATCATTCTAAACATAAGAGGTTTGGTCTCACCTGACTGATTTTTGTGAGTTTGAAAACACAGTTCTTAGAGAAATAGTCATGATGTCTTCATCCAACTAATCCCAAATCACCACTCCATTTTTAAACTGACCCATCACTATAAAAAGGCATGTTGATCATGAGGCATATGACATCTGCAAGAATGTCACAGCTGGTGCAACATGGCCAGGATTGTGCCATTGGTAGGCTGGCGGCGGGGCAGTCCACCAGACAAGTTGCCAGGGCGGTGAATGCTCCCCATTCTACCATAGAGCATCTTCATCAGGTTTATGTCACCAGAGGAACAAAAACAGACCACCCACACCCTGGTTGAACACATGTAAGGACTCAGAATCAGGACTGACATCCACCTGCTACACCTCAGAAACAGGCCCAGAGACCACTGGTACCCATAATAGGCCTGCGCATGCTAAAATAAGAGATATAGAGTCATATAGTTGGTGCTGCCCTAATCAGAGCAGAGCCGTAAAGCAGCAGCAGCACAAAAGACCAAACATATACCATGTTTACGGTGCTAAAAAGCGACATTACAGAGTGTTACACAGTCTACATATGAACTGCAACAAAGTGGGTCAAACGGTGCGTTCAATTTACCTCGGAAGTCGGAACTCGGAGCTGGGAATGACGTCAAGTTGGACCATACTATGTGTAGGACTGATTTAATGAGACACAAACAAGTCAGTAGTGCTCATAAAAAGTATATTACTAGAGCTTCCGCCACTGTTGATATGCGGTGTCCATCTTAGATTTTGAGTTCTTGGGTGATGGGGTTCCACCGACTTTCCGAGTCGGAAGTCCGACCTCGGGGGACTTTCCGCTTGAAAATTCGGACTTCTCAGTACAACTTGAACGCACACTCCGACATAAACAGGAAGTAGAGTCATGTGACTCCCTGTGATTTGGAGGTGCTGGAGAAGAGCAGCAGACAGCATGCAAAGCTTTAAAAAAAATGACTGTTGGGATGTAACTAAATATCGAGAGCCAAATATTTTCACTTCACCACATTAAAGAATTAAGACTTAACATACAAAATATATGATGATCTTATAGAATAAGATGCTTTGTTGTAAATTAAACAACCCCTTCGTATTTAAGAAGTATTTAATTTAGCTCCGCCACGACCAACTCCAACATTGACATGCTGCTCATATATTGTTATGATAATCTAAAAGTATTTTTCATGGTATTCTGACAATATGGGCCATGCGCTTTTTTACTTTGAATGCTTTTGTTGTCCAATTGTTGAGTAATATACTTATATAATTACAAAGCAGGATCTGAAAACCACCCTGTAATAAATTAACATGGTCTGCAAGACTTAAACAGAGTCACTCTGTCTTAAACCACATCATCAACCACATCTATGTAATTGTGTTATGATGATGATGATGATGATGATCTCTATAACTCTATATATCTCTGTGTTAAGTTGATAGATGACAATAATTAGAGAAGTTCACAGGTGGGAAACACGGAGAAGCCAAACAGTATTACGGTGGACAGAGCGGCCTGCTGTTCAACAAGCAGAGCAGCAGAGAGGAGGAAGATACAGAAAGTTGACTGTGCAACATAATTTCTTCAGGAACCCCCTCAGAGCTGATGATCCCGGTTATCATGACATTCATTCTAACTGCAGAGGCTCTGTGTTGAACATGCAGGAAGGACAAAGATAGATCAGTCATGGTGGCAGAAAAAATGATGTGTTAATGAAGAGATGACCGCTGTGAGAGGAACGACTGCAATATCATAACAGCTCTGTGTGACTATGTGTGTGCCAGAAACATAGAGATGTAGCTGTACCACCGGCTATCCCCTCAGCTGATCAGTATGACCAGGACGCTCAGCCCCAGGAGAAGATTTCCTAAAATAAAGAAGACTACCTACTCACAATTCAATTACCACATTTCATGGTTAACTGTAATCATTTTAAGGGCTTAACAAGGCTTAAATACTTAATAGGCTTAACTGCATATGACTAAAGGCTTAACCGAGTCATCAGTTTTCATCAAATGGAAGATAAATGGTCTCTAAACAGGTGGGCATTCAAAATGTTTGTTTTTGGAGTATTTAAAGCTGCACAAAACACGTTTTTGTATGAAAAAAGACTAAAATAATGTAATGTTCTCACAGTGAACACACAGTTTTTCTACGTTTTCTGTAAGTTTTACAGCTGTAGAGTCAAAATTGTGGGCATGTGGGCGATTTTGTTTGTCCATTTCTGTTTTATTTTCTGTCCTCTCTTCACTATAGCAGATCCCAGCTCTCACTCTAAGATTGGGCGAAACGCTGAAACTACATGAAGTTTGAGGAAGTATTAAGTAAAAACTATGAGTGATACAGAAATAGTTGAATGATTTTTGAAAAGTTGAAACCTGTCTGAACACCCAGAAATATGAATGGTGTTTCTAGCTGAAAGTATGAAGCATAAGTGAATCGTTGAAAAATATGAAGATCTTGAAGTTTTGAGGAACTTTTCCCATAAGAATGAATGGGGAATTTTTCTTGGAAAATTGGGAATATCTTGGAACTGATGAAAGATGTGAAAAATATAAAATAATAGCCACAATGTCCTGAATTTTCGGAATATTTTGACATTCGAATGAAGTTTCTATGTTGACGTATGCGGAAGTAGTTGAGTGACAAAAAAACGTATGGAAGAAGAAGGAAAAAGAGAAAAAGAAAGAAAGAAAAAGAAAGAACAGGATAACTATAGAGTGGCTGTAAAGCATCCAAACTAATTAAGATTAGTGTTATCTCAAATATTATTTGGGGTTTCAATTGATGATAAAAGAATCTCAGTATACATCTGAGGTTTGAATACTTAAATGCATTTTAAATTAGGTTTTTTGTTGCGGATCAGCAGTTTGCACCAATTCGGTAGAATGGCCCATGTATGTTTTTTAAGAATTATGGCTAAAATAGACTCTTTGTAATCATCTCATTCATTACATTTTATTTGATTTCTGGAAATCATCTCCCGACCCCACCATTGGCGTCTTGCAACCCCCCCCCCCCCCAAAAAAACAAAAACAAACAAACAAACCCGAAAAAAACCCACACAAACAGACACTGCGCCGCCGCTGACACCCCCACCCCCCGAGGGGGTCATGTGACAGGTGGGGACCAATCACAAAAGCTAATTTTCGCTGGCCCGCCTACAGCTACGCTTACAGCAACTTTTGTTATTATGACATCATTGTGTATCCATGGATACACTTTGATCTTTTGGTATTAAAGACATCAAATAAAATTGTCTCTTTTGTTATGATGAAATCATTGTGTATCCATGGATACACTTTGATCTTTTGGTATTAATGACATCAAATAAAATTGTCTCTATAAGACCAGCTCAAATAACACATTCCACATACTTCAATAAATTTCACTAGAATTAACATATTTATTTGAATCCACCGACCATTATGGGGAAAAAAAGACAGGCCAGCCCCAGTTTCTTTATTGATCCAACATCTGGGCTCTCTGATGATGAGCCAGAAGCAACACACACAGGAAGAGCCACAGACAAGAAGAAGAAGAGTGTCCCTGAAGACCCGATGGGAAATCCAGGACGCAACATGTTTATGTGTCTGGCTGGAGTCTCTGATGATGAGCCAGAAGCAACACACACAGGAAGAGCCAGAGACAAGAAGAAGAAGAAGAGAGTCCCTAAAGACCCGATGGGAAATCCAGGACCCAACAGGTTTATGTCTCTGGCTGGAGTCTCTGATGATGAGCCAAAAGGTAATTCCGCACATACGCACTGTTAGCTCATAAGCTTTTTGCAAACTATTTGCTCTTATGTATACTTACTTATACTTACTTGGGTTTTTGCTAAATGGATTTTATAGGTACGTGTTATAGAATGGAGCCCTTCTGGTGA
This sequence comes from Chaunax sp. Z400, assembly GCA_037577475.1. Taxonomy (NCBI): domain Eukaryota; kingdom Metazoa; phylum Chordata; class Actinopteri; order Lophiiformes; family Chaunacidae; genus Chaunax; species Chaunax sp. Z400. The sequence continues at coordinate 5,279,685 of CM075199.1, forward strand.
CATTGGGGGAAAATATAATAATGCGTGGCAACGTATTAGTATGTTGTGGCCAGGACATATTAGACCTACTGTCATCTCCATGCAGTCACTGTTCATTGTTGCTTTAGCCACTTTGCTGGGTTCTTGCAGACTTGTTACTTTATTTGACACCTGCAAGATGTGACCAAACTGTATATTTGCTGCGCTACAGCTGCTCCGTTCACTAGTTCGCGCACTCAGTCTGCGTCTCCATTGAGTCCTCTGACTCGGTGCGCAGTCTGTGTGCGTAATGTGCATGGCGAACTAGCGAACGGAGCAGCTGTAGCGCAGCAGATATACAGTTTGATCACATCGTTCAGGTGTCAAATAAAGTAACAAGTCTGCAAGATGACAATAGGTCTAATATGTTCTGGCCACAACATACTAACTCGTGGCCACGAGATACTTAACGCATGGCCTCGCATTTTTTTCCCCCAATGTCACCAGAGGGGCTCCATAATACTGCAAAGGTCTCTGTACTATCATTGTAGAGTCTGTAGATTTTCCCTGGGTGTTGGGAGTAAAACACCTCCTTTGGTATTGAGAGGCAACATGGGCTGGAAAAGTTCTTTTTATAAGTAGCAACTTGAAATGCTATGTTTTTGACGCACGCTGCAAGCTTGTAAAAAATACTCCAAAATATAAAGTGTTCTTTCTCGTCGTTTGCCCAAACACCCCAACTAGTTTCATGAAATCATTATGCTTAAATTGTAAGCAAAGTGTGACACCTTTATGAAATCATTTTTGCCTTCTCATTCACTAATGCTGACTTTCGGTTTACAGCTAAGCCCCCAAAGAGCATCTCTCCTCCAGAGGTGAACAACGGACCAGAAGTCGCTAAGGGAGCCCAACAAAAGACGAAGCCTCCAGTGGTGGGTGACCATATAATAAGAGATGTTATATATAATATTTATTTCATTTTTTCAACTCATTTGACCTGTTACTTTTATGTGCCACTGTTACTCAGACAATTCTAGAAGTAAGTCAGCTTAAGTGTAAAACTCTGGAAGAAGAACTGGAACAGACAGATCAGGACTACCGGGAGAAAATCTCAAGATTCGAGAAGAAGCTTGCTGAAAAAGAGGAGACTCTGAAACAGCAGCTACTCCAGAACGACGAAAGCTACAGGAAGGAGCTCTCTGACCTGGAGAAGAGATTTGAGAAGCTCGCTGAAAGAGAGGAGACTCTGCAACAGCAGCTACTCCAGAATGACGAGAGCCACAGGAAGGAGCTCTCTGAGCGGGAGAAGAGATCTGAGAAGAAGCTCGCTGAAAGAGAGGAGACTCTGCAACAGCAGCTACTCCAGAAGGAAGAGAGCCACAGGAAGGAGCTCTCTGAGCGGGAGAAGAGATCTGAGAAGAAGCTCGCTGAAAGAGAGGAGACTCTGCAACAGCAGCTACTCCAGAAGGACGAGAGCCACAGGAAGGAGCTCTCTGACCTGGAGAAGAGATTTGAGAAGCTCGCTGAAAGAGAGGAGACTCTGCAACAGCAGCTACTCCAGAAGGACGAGAGCCACAGGAAGGAGCTCTCTGAGCGGGAGAAGAGATCTGAGAAGAAGCTCGCTGAAAGAGAGGAGACTCTGCAACAGCAGCTACTCCAGAAGGAAGAGAGCTACAGGAAGGAGCTCTCTGAGCGGGAGAAGAGATCTGAGAAGAAGCTCGCTGAAAGAGAGGAGACTCTGCAACAGCAGCTACTCCAGAACGATGAGAGCCACAGGAAGGAGCTCTCTGACCTGGAGAAGAGATTTGAGAAGCTCGCTGAAAGAGAGGAGACTCTGCAACAGCAGCTACTCCAGAAGGACGAGAGCCACAGGAAGGAGCTCTCTGAGCGGGAGAAGAGATCTGAGAAGAAGCTCGCTGAAAGAGAGGAGACTCTGCAACAGCAGCTACTCCAGAAGGAAGAGAGCTACAGGAAGGAGCTCTCTGACAGGAGGGAACTGTCTGACATGTGTGCGAGCTGGGAGGCAAAGGCACAGCTTTTGGAGAAGGAAAAGAGGAGTCAGGAAGAGCTGCTACTGATAAAAGAGAAGAACTGGACATCTGAAGATGCCCAGAGGAATGAGGAGCTCCAAGGCCTCAGACAGGAAAACGCCCGGCTACAGGTGAGCTGCCTCATATTTTGATTTTAATGACTTCTTTTAGATGTTTTCAGATCATACGTGCAGTTTGAAACTGAAGGTTTGGGATTCAAAATAAGATCATGACTAAATTTAATGTGTAATTTTCAATGACATCAGAATTACTAATCAGGGTACCTGTAACTGTTCTGTGTTTTAAAATACTGACATTTAATCCCTACATGTTTTGTTGCTACGGCCACTAGGAGGTTCAGTGAGCCCCTGAACCAACAGCAACACCTTTGGAAATGAAATCAAACATGCTGTCTTTTTCTTTTCAGGAGCTCCAAGCGCAAAATTTGAAGAAGAAGAAGAAAAAGTGCTTCTTGTTGCGTTTATTTCAACGCAAAAAGTAGAAACACCATGATCCGTCTGGACCTAGCCCCCCCTGACCCCTAACTTCTCCTCTATTTCCTACCTTAACAAATTTAATTAAATAACAGAAATCTCAATTTGTGAATTATTGTTTTACTCATTTGTATGTTGTTGACGACCATTCTTCCTCATAACTGCATAGAAAACATTAAAAGCAAAGGGATACTAGGAGTGAAACAGGTTTGCATTGGTTATTAACAGGGGTGCACATTAGATTTGTGGTCTGGTTCTCAAAGGAGCACCTGAAGATGTTGCTTGGTGCTCATCTTTTGCACTGCATGAAGCAGACATGTTTTAGGTCAGGAGTTCCCAAATCCCTAGGCTGGACTGTGCAATCTGTACTTTAGCCACTTTAATCAACCTTTACTGTTGTTTTACTACTTAATTTTGACTTTAATTGTATTACTCTATGTATACCCATGTTGTGCTTTTCACTATTTATCTATCACTGGTTTGTGGAAGAGCAGCTGATTCCCTAAATCTCCTTTGGGATCAATAAAGTGTCTGCTGTCTAACATTTTTTAAAGTGTTATTTATGTTATGTTATTTTAATTATTTCATTGTATTTTGAATCAATTTTGTCTTTGTAAATGGCCTAAAGTTGATCATTCTGATTTCAAATTTTAGGATTCATTAGTTTTAACATAACATCTTATTTGAAAATTCAATATACTTTATTTTTGACAAAACATCCCCAAAAAACAATCCATGTTTTGGCTGTGACTGCACAATTTCGGTAGTGACAGTCATGTTTCGGTAGTGACCAGAATGTTTTGGATCAGACTGACAATATTTTACGTTTCTAAAAATATCTCAGAACTCATACATGTTGCACATAGGTACATATGCATATCTATGAAGACATTTTTTTAATAACCGCCCGGCCAAATAAAGGAATTAGTGATCCCTTTTGTCGCTACCAAAACAATCATGTCACAACCGAAACTGACCCCGAAACTGTTTTGTTACAAAACCACAGTCATTCTAGCAGCTCTGTTAGGTTTTACTGAGGCACAGTACAGCTTTGACTTAAATGTGAACATCAGTTTGCTAAGATACAAACAGCTGCAAAGCTAACAATCTGACTTTTAGCAGGTTAAATCTCTGTTTGCCATCTTAGTTTATTGTGTGGGCATAACAACACATCTCCAGTGGTTTCCATCCACAGAAGTCCTCCACCCACTCCTTCGTCTTACTAGTGAAACTGCAGGTGGTTCAGCCCACAAATGCAGATTCCACCAAAATATTCTACAGATGGCAGGATTGACAGTTGTATCTGAAGTCCAAGGTGTAGACTTGAGGGTAAAAAGAGGGTCAGACACGCAGCCCTGCAGTCAAATACTGTGGCAGACCAGTCAGATTTCCACAATCCTGTATGGAAACAGCTTGACTCTCACAGAGCTGTAGAGGACCAGCCTCTGCAGTGACTTGCTCTGGAGCTTCTAGGGTCTTCTGTGGTACAGGAACCAGGCAGGATGTCTTCTAAACCGCAGGGACCTTCTCCAGACTCAGGATCAGGACAGCACTTTCTTCACTCTCTGCCTTGCCCGGGCAGATTCCACCCAGCTCCCTTTTCACCTGCTCCACAGTGAAGGCTGCTGTACACTGTGTGCTGGGTCTTGTAGTGTTGTTGAGGATTGTAGGGACTAATCAAAGACCAGAAGGAGAGGTGAACAGGGCCCCCATCATCAAATATGTCGCTGACTAGATTAAACTCTAGCTGTGAGTTTGAGTTCTGGTTCCAGTTTCATTCAGAAGTAGGACCAGGTTGGGATTTGGTCTTCTGAGCAGAGGAGAGGGTATTGAACTGGGCGCCTCCTTAACATTTACATACAGCCGGACTGGTATCTTACTTCCACTGGTTGGACAGTCCACAAACTGCTTGAAAGTGGGAAGCAGCTCAGAATGAGATGCTGTGTCTGTCATCTTAAACCCTGTATCAGCACTGACCTGATGTGAATGAGAAATGCCTCCTTCACGGTTATTGAAAAAAAAATTCCATTTGAAATGTAAGTGTAGGCAGTTTGCCGAAGGAAGAAAAAGGTTGTGTCTTCCTGATTATTCTGGATTATCATCTTGGATCTTAAACGCATTTTAATTTTCTATAAAAGGATGTGGAAGATGAAAAGGGTGGCTCCCCTGTGGAGAATCCTTCACGATGTTTAAAAAAAGAGCCTCAACAGGCTGTGAGACATGCACTTACTGTAGAATCAGGTTCTTTATGCGGCCTTTAATTTCCAACAAGATGTACTGCAGTATAAAAATGATCCATGACCCAGAGGAAAACTTTCAGAACATGCATATCAAGCTGCTGTGGAGCAACCAACTATTACTAATCCTTTTACTCGTCCATCTCACTCCACAACACCACATTGAACCAGATCTAAAAATACCCCGACTGTGTTTGTTTCATTGATCAGTTGATCTAATCACAGTTGGCTGAGCTGCTGCATTAATGGCAGCTATGGATGGATGGATGACACAGATCCAGAGAGAAGCGCGCACACACAGAGGCAGCGTTCAAGCCTATCATTTAGCAGCCCGCAGCTGACTAGTGAGATAATCTACGGGGATAAGCCGGACATCAATCATGAACTGCGGCAGCGTCCGGCGCGTGTTGTAAAATCTGGACTGCATGTTGTTGAGCTGATAGAGCCAATCTGCCTGATCTGGCTTTGGGAACAGACGCCAGACACCCAAAGCTCTGCAGCGCCATGCATGACCAGAAATACCTGCAGTCTGCATTTCAAAGCAGAAATTATGGATTTATTTCTGATCACAGGTGCTGGTTTCTTGTTTGGCATGTTATAGTTCTGTATTGATCAATGCATGATATAAATCAAACACAGAGACCACAAAAAACTAAATAAAGTGCTGAATTGAGCTTAACAATCACTTACAGTAAGATGGAAACACAAATCACGTGCATATGTTCGTTCAAATACATCGTCTCTCCTTCCAAGATTCTGTCAGTTTTTTGTTTGAACTCACTTTAAGAGGAAACATCTCTCTCACTCTTTGTTTCATTGCTGTAAACTGTGTTCAGTCCTCTTGGAGATCCTCCTCCTTCCTCTCAAAGACTGGACAGCTGCTACCAAATCACACAGAGTTGTTTTTTTTCATTTAGGTGTGATGTCATGTCAACTAGGAAGGCCATAATATCCATTTTCCTCTCATCTTCCAAAAACTGAGCAAACCGTCTGGCCTTCTGTTTCTTCTGTTGTACTGAGAACATTTCTATCTCATCTATAATTGCCTATACTGTGCAGCAGTAAGTCAGAATTCACTTCAGTTTCAGTTAGGAATTCTTCAAAAGAGGGGATGCTGATGAGATGAGGATGTCCTGAGAAACCTTTTTCTGATTATCTGTACTGATAACTTCTTCAAACTCCTCTAGACTGGAGCACAGTCTGATGGATGAAAGTGAAAGTGGACACGAAACAATGAAACTTAATGAAAGTGGTTGAAATCTTCTGCTACAATAAAAATGCTCACTTCTGCTGTCTGCTGATGAAATGGTGCAGCACATCCAGCCAACTCCTCGTCCTTCCCTTGTCTAAACAGAGTCAGATGTGTGGTCTGCATGGTAGAAGGTACAGCCTGCTAGCCCCTTAGCTACGTTGGGGATGTTGTCCTCCTCTCCCATCACCGTACTGTGTCTCCTCTTCATGCACCATGCCGAGCAATTAATTTCCTCCAGGACAGACTGAAACACTCCAGAGGCACATCTGGTACAACAGTGTCTTCAATGCAGGATCTCAATGGGGTTTAAGTCTTAATGTTAGGCGTACATCTGACCCAGGCGGCTCTACTGAGCTTCGCCATGTCGTGCATCTTCAAAATCCCTTTGATGACAAAAGCTAAAAACAGGCCATCTACTGTATCTTTTTTCCCCATCATGTTAAAAGGCTTTGTGGTCCAGATAGAAGCCTCATGTGGTCTGGATTTGGACTGTGGGCTGCTAATTGACCCCTGCCATAGACCAATCTCTCTACAGGCCATGAAAAAATGATACTTGCTGAACAACATGTAAGCATATTTCCCCTCATAAAAGCCATGATGCAGTTGATGTGACACAATAACAAGCTGTCACATAAATGCTCTGTACACTGTTTCCTGAAGGGGGGGGGGTCACTTTTCCACTTATCCCCACTGGACATTTTAACACTAACACATTACAGAATGATACCACAGGACAAAACAATACGACACTACATACAGTCAGAGCCTTAAAGTCCTCCTGCAGTAAAAACATGTCTCTCTTCTTGTTCCTCTGGTTGAATGTTTGAGCTTCTCTGTGGAGAACGACGTATGAGCAGAGGCTGACACTGTGAGGCTCTGCTCACATTCATCGCAGTAAGTGTCTCTGTGCTCCATGATTTAAAAGAGGCAGGCCTACACACCATGATTTGTGACATCACAAATCATTTGAAAGCCAATCCTGATCAAATATTCAGCTTGTGTGGTGAACTTGAGGGCTCCAGAGCACAAACATGTATTCATATATTCTAGACTTTTTATTCTGGAGAAGGAGGAGGTGTCATTTTAAGGAATTAAATCTGATAATTATCCTTTTTTTGTTAGAAAAAATAAGAAATATTTTAATATATGAATTAATACATGTATGGAGGGATTCTTTAATATTTGCACCTCATTTTTCAGTAGAGAAATCCACATGATGCCGCTTCAGGAAATAAGTCTTAAGCCGTTTCTGTATCGTCTCTGGCCAGCTCACAAATAACATCCTCTAGAGATTTAACAGGATGCATCAAATAGAGTCACCAGCTAAATCAACATGACAGTTCATATTCCACCACTAAGCACATAAACAATGTGAAATCATCTCAATGAACCTGCCGACAGTCATGTAACAACAGGAAAAGGAAGTCAGCTTTCAAAAGAGCATAATTCACATTGATAAATGAGATGACTTCAACCCTCCAGCAGGACCAAAAAAAAAAAGAATAAAAAGTTTTAAAAAGCCAGTCCACAGCTTGAGGTGACATTTGAGGCTCATCTCCTGCAGAAACTTTCATAAAGCAGTTCAACATTTGCATAGCTTGACTCACTTCACCCAAAAATGAAAGTTCAGTCACGATCTACTCTTCCTCACGCCCTTAGATGAAGTTTATTAGTCCACAAACTATTTCTAGAGCTTCACAGCAGCTTTGTGGCATCCTCCTACACAACTACAGATGCAAGAAAACAAACACAAACATATATAAAATGAATCCATACAGCTCATAGAGTGGAACCCAAATCTCCAGAAGATCGAAATGGATTGGAAAAGATGTTATTTAAACCCTTATATAAGCTGAAATCTTCCTGGTGGCCTCTAAATGTAAAGCTTTAGCATACATGCCATCTGAATAACGTACATGAGATCAATCTTATGTGCAGAACGTGATCGACTAGAGCTGATGATCCCTGAATAGTTTTATCAGCTACCAACAAGTTGTGTCACATAGAACAGAGAGACCTCTGCACAAACTACAGCAACAGGTGCCTCTGTCTGATGTAATGATCATTATGTTTTTTTTTTATGTGAGAGTACTGAAGTATGCAGAGATCCTGAGTTATTATTGATCACATCCAGCAGTGCATGTTCACCTGTTCAAGCTTGGGGACCGTATATAAACCGTATATAAATGTAAAAATCTATATGAATTAAAAAAGATGAAAAACTGATTTGTGTTTATGTTTATGTTTGTGAAAAATGAAAATATAGAAACTGACAATGAACTGAAAACAAAATTGTCTACAGTAAAAGTGAAGACTGAAAATACAGGAAGCAACAATAAGCCTAATAGACATGTAAAATATTTGAGAATAAAAGAAGAATGAGAAAGTTTATCTCCTGGGAATATTTATGTGCCAAGTTGTCCGGCTGCTCAGATGAATCTGGCTCTGAGTCTCACTGTGCTGAGTCTGCACCACGGCTGGATCTTCCTACAATATCATCACATTTCAGACAAAAGGATAACAATAACAACCCTCACACGGCTTTGTGTATCATCATAGATATGACTATTAACCAGGACATGAGGTGTGACATACGTACATAATCATTTAGACAGGATGAAGTAAAGACAGCCATGAAAAGAGGACATGCATACAGCATGTAGCAATGTTCCATTAGGGTCTTAAATACAGTAGGTCAAAACAATTATGTCTTGATTTTCAGAAATATGATCATAAACATTTTATTTATCTTACACTTTATTCAGTCACTAGACATTGTGTAAAACCTCAAATTACAAACACACACCCACCATGGAAGTTTCAAATCATTGTGGGGGAAGTGAAATGTTTATAAAACTTGTATGACTATTTGTTGGCAAGAACCTTCCTGACAGCTGGTGACTGCAGGATGAAAACCTCCCTGAATTCCTCCTCAGGCAGCAATTAGCTTGTAAAACAATTATTCCTCATATTCTTTGGGGAGAGAGATTCAGCCTCAAACATCACTCTGAGAGCCAAAACACAGACTACTGTAGCACACACAGAATCCCACAAGTCGTATTGTTTTAGTCTGAATCATCTGGCTGAGGCAGGATATCCCACACTGGTAAGAAGTCAAAACCAATGGGATCCATGCAAAATTATTCTGCACAGAATTGGCGATGCTTCAATCCTCCAACCACCAAAAACATGTGATATAGGTGATTTGGTGACTCTACATTGCCAATAGGTGTGAATGTGAGTGTGAATGGCTGTTTGTCGGCCCTCTGATGAACTGGAAACTGTACAGAATGTACCCTGTCTCTCTCTCAGGGTCAGCTGGGATAGGCTCTAACCCACATGTGACCCTACACAGGATGGATGGAAGATATCAACATTGATTGAGAGCACAATCTGTAATTCTAAGTTACATTTAGCACATCTGCAGTATGAAGTAAACACTGATAAAGCAGAGCCAGAGATAATCATTCGTTTTGATGAAAAATGAAGAATCATTCATTTTACATGTCAAAACCTGACACCCATAATGCAATTTGATTGACGATTCAAGTTTGTAAAGCTGGTGGCAAATGTAGCCTTGATGCACTATAGCCTCAAGCAGAGATGAGGAGCAGGCTGTGAAGGAACCCCAAATGACACTTGAGGCAGATTTAAATTGGTAGAAGGTCTCCTCTTTAATTCCTCCTATTACGCCCTGATTGGTCGGTTGTTTCTCCAACAGGGGAAACAGCACATGAGTCCTATTGGAATTGTTGAAAAGGCCATCTTTTGACCATCACTTCAGCAAAACAAATGTTCAAAATATTATTACAAGGCTAAAAAAATAAATAAAATGTGAGGAATTAAAATCACATGAAACATTTTTAATCCTCAAGGGGATTTGGACGTTTTTAAAATCGCAGCTAAGCTCTGACCTTTGATTAGGTTGAGATACACAACTGCTGATTTTCATATTTTCTAAGGCCATGAACACTCTGTGTCTCTCCTACGTATCTATTGTAAATACTGATTTAAAGATTTTAAAATGTCACACATGCTGCAGCAGCTGTGATGAGGGAGAATGCAATAAGTGTTTGGAGGCTGGAAATCACAAAGAGTTTTTTATACTGTCCAGTGGGATTCAGGATGCAACAGTCACACACTTTACCCCCTGCTTTGACTGTCAACATGGCATCCTGTTTTATTGTGTGGATTATTGTGTCGCCTTTACATTTTATTTGAGTGGAGGAAGCAGTGACTTCACCGCAACCCTGACAGAGTAAAACACAGTGAGGGGATCTTTGGTATAGGAATATTTATTAATAGCTTAAACGGATCATTAATACCACATTAAAAGGGGTAAAAACAGACATTTTAGGGAGACAAGATGAAAACTCGCCACTCTCTTAATTATTGGTAACTCATCAAATGTACGTAGACAAGCGAGATAAGAAAGTGCTGAAAAGAACGATGATACGTCAACATTTTCCAACGGAAACAGTCATTTTAGTTACGCTTTAGTCATGTTAGTCTGCAGATTTTGATGCCCTTTCACTCCCAAAGTGTGTCAGCCAAAGGAGGAAACAGTCAGGTAGTGTAATTAGTTGAAGCATCATTGAGGAAGCTCTGCTGTACTTCCTATGTGGAGAGAAATAAAGGAAAAGAAAAAAAAACAACAAAGAAATATCTCTTCTTTTGAGAGATGACTCAGACATATGACACTGGTGTATTATGGTGCGCTGCCTAGCACCAGTAGCATAGTACCTGCCACAAGGACTCATGTGTGCACATTTGAAGGTGAAGATTTCCTTGCAGAGCATTGCTGTGTGCATTCATCAGCAGCTGTAAGCCATCACATTTATTAGATTCATTATGGGATGTTTCTAGTTTAGGCACTGATGGACGGCTTCTGCTGCCCCCTGATGTTGGAAGTTCTGACAAAGTCTGGCACTCAGCATTCAGAGGCAACTAAAGCTGATGGTTTTTGAACATGTCATTTCAAAACCACGAATGTCTTCAAGGAGAAACGATGCACCGTATGATGCGTCTGTATGATGTGTGTGTGTGTCAAGATTACAAGGATTTACTCCTCATGGAGAAACACGGAAGGCAGAGGGATGCAGTCATGAGGAGGTTATGAACCGGCTTCATTCAAAGGCATAAATAAGCTTCTTCAGGTTTCTCTAAATTAACGATACAATCATAAAACCTTTGTTGAAAAGCTTTATTTAAAAATGTGATTGGCAGGAAGAAAAGTTTACATTGGGTGAAGCATTACAATAAGCCACAACTTCATTTACAAAGTACTCAGTCATCTCTACAGGTAATGTGGATTTGATAAAAGACAGTTGAAAGACAAACAAAAGGCCTGGTAACAGACGTTTGTGTAAAAAAATAAAAATAAATAAAAAATGAATCATTACCAAGATTAAAATAAATACCTCACATGTGAGAATGTCTTCAACATACGGAGACGAGTTATGGACTTGTGACCCGCAGTGTCAAGATGTGTTTTTTTCTTCTTCTTGCATGGCTCAATGAATGGATGGAACCAGTAAAAACAATATCGATCCATGTCGTTGGTCCCTGACACGGGGTCACAGTCACTGACGCAGGAACATCTGCAGGCACCAAACTGATTCATTAAGCTGATCTTCTGTCATCCCCATCCATGTAAAAATAGTAGAGCTGTCATTTTGCTATGGCTTGGATTCACTGATAATCATATTAATGATAATCATCATCATCATCACAATCTGCCAATCAGCTAATAAAAGACAGAAATGATCAGGACAAAATGCTTTGTACCAAAACAGCCCTTCAGCATTTGTTTTTTTTTTAAAAATCAACATTTTTGTAGCACAACGTCCAGTATAAATTTGACTTCTTTTACAATATTATATATTAAATGATATTAGATTGTCCAGATTTTCATAAGAATCATTTTTTCGTGTGTGGGAGAATCAGCTGTGATGGAGAATTAGACAGTGAAATGGCAAAAATGCTTGAATAAACGACTTCAGTAGCAGCTCAACGTGGATCTAAACGAGTCATTTCTGCTCTCTTATCTTCTCTCTAACCATCAGTCTCATAAACCTCACTAGTGATCATGAATGTCTGACATAAGGATTGGTTTCTGCCAAAGATAAGAGACGCAATTATACAGAGAGACAGCAGAGGGCTTATCAATGGGGAACATTGGTAGAGAACATACTGTGGTACAGCTCTCAGCTTTGTGATTCTCTTCCAGTATCTTCAGATAATGAATATAAATGTATAAATAACTCTGCTCTTCTTGACACTTTTTGACCTTCAAGCTATGAGACGCTGACATCACTGCCCTTTATCACATCCCTGGCATGTAACCTCTTCTCAGGACAGCGCTGTGATCAATCTCTCACTTGATCACTAAAGCACCAGGAATTCATATAGGTTTAATCCACAATGATATACTCTGAATCCAGTGTCCGGTTTTACACAGATGTTATTCTCACACCCAGTAAACCTGTTTAGCGACGCATTTTTAATTAGGATGTTTAATTTGCTGTCCTTGCAGTGTGAATCACAAGGGATGAATTATCACACATCAGCCTCACTTAATGCTAAACGTCCATTTATGCCAGCTGCTTCGCAGGATTCAACTCCAGCAGAACCTATTAAACGCAGCATGTGAGCAAATGCAGATATTAAAGAGGACCCGTGAACAAATGTCCTGTCAGTCTTATCCACACTAACAGCATGGCTCTATGGTGGTCTGCCAGATCGATTGCCTTTCATTTGTAAGTACAAAGAAGAGTAGAAGGAAAAAATGATGGCATAGAAAGTTAAGTCCACAAAGGGCTCGGCCATCATCATCATCATCATCAGACACCATGGTTCGATTCAGCAGACACATTTACACACAATATTTAGAGCAATTTGTCGTCACCCATCCATCCAAAGCAAAATTAAAAGCCATAAATCTGCTTTCACTCAGAGCACACAGCACACAGACAAACACCACTGATACAGCAGCAATTAAACAAACAGAACATACCATAATATACATTTCAATAGGCACAGCAGAGCATTGGCTGACGTAGTGCATATTCAATGATGTCGGTCATTATATGGCTCTCTGTCAGACAGAAGTTCATTAATGTGAGGTGATGACTAAAACTTAAATAGTCTCTTATGAATCATTGTAAGAGCGAAGAGTTCAGTGATGGCAGAATAACAGCGTGTGAGTTCAATATACATATATGTCCTTCAAACTGATTGGCCAATGCTACCGTATGGAAAACACGCCCACCCACACTGATAAGACATCACTCTGGGAAAATAAGTATTCATCTTCATTTCAGAGCAGGTTGCCTGTGAAAACAGGATGAATGAAGGCATATAGTCCCTGACACTGGAGATGATGATCTGCTGTCAGGGTTTATTTTGATCTAACCGCATGGCAGCTTTAATCATCCGTCCCTTCATATAATGTAAAACAATATCACATTTAATCAAATCCAGGATGAGACTCAAACCCCCAGAACCAGATGCATCCTTAGAGAAAAGTGCTCCTCCATGACAAAAAGTAATACACATAGAAAAGTCACAGACTAAATGTATACATTCATGAGTAAAATAAGACATCATTAAGAATGTAGTCCAGACTGAAAACCAGACAGGACTGATTCACTCATTAGATCTTATATACATTTAACGTTCAAAAGTTTAGACCATATAAATCGACGTAAACCCCGAAACGACTCGACAACCATCAGATCTCCCTTTAAAAACACACAATCTGTGAATGTGCAGTGAACTTCGCCACACTTCATCTCTCCGGATCAAAGAGAATCACTGCTACATGCACATCAGCGATGCCCAGTGAGCAGTCCATTTAAGTAACGAGAAGTGCAATGCATTCTGGGGTTTAGAGTTCTTAACAGTCTCATCTTGGCGATTACACAAATTAAAGCGAGTGTTTTTAAGACAAACAAAATCTTTGCCTTGCTAGTCATGAACATCCTACTACCTTAGCTAAAGTAGTTATCAAATTAAAGATGTAGCATGTTAAGCATCAGTGATGCTCATTTGTTTTGGAGCGAAGCAATGGCCACAAACCTGAAATTGGTTCCTGGACTCGACACTGGAGAATAACTGAGACAGACGTCCTAAGAGGGAATCTTAAGTATAACTCTTTTAAGTCATTCCACTCACTTTGTTCATGGCGGTGGATAATAATGGGATTCGTCCACTATAGAGCAATCTGTTTAATATAAATTAAGCTGGCCATCCTCTGTAGTTTTCCATTATTGCTTCCTGCACCTTCGAACATCTGTGAATTAACAGAAAGAATTAATGACGTCCTTCCCAGTCACCTGACCACAGAGGGCATCTTCCCCTCACATGGCAAAGGCAAACTCCAGGTATAAATGGCTGCTGATGGCACATACATTTACACAAGAACAATCCCAGTCACCGCAGTAATAAAGCCCACACACTATAGTCTGTCTCATCTCCTGTTAGCGCCACCTAGTTTTTACCTTAGAGACCAGCTCTAACATAAACCTTTTCCTTAGGAAAAATAAAGAAAAAACAAACACACAAAATAAACCCCTCCACATGGAAATGCATCGATGTGCAGGTGGAGGACACAGATCTGGTTCACTGCTCAGCACAGCAGTCCAGTGTGGACGGATGCTTAAGAGACGCACCGGTAACAGTCTTTGACTCGTACAGGACTCTTTGGGACTCATCTTCACAGATCTCTCCATAAGGTGACATCACTTGGGAGGGGGCGGCCATATGGGGAGAGGGTGGGCCTCTGTGTTGAAGACATACTTGTCTAGACTGAGCAGCTCCATGTCGTCAGAGAAGAGCAGATACAAGTACTTCAGCGTTTCGCCCAGGAAGAAGCTCTCCATCTTGTCCCGGGGCCCAGGGTTAACAGGGTCGCGGACGTTGTTGATGGATGTGTAGCCACCATCGGGCACCTGCAGAAGTGGTGGGGTACGGTCAGGAGCTTTATGATTACATAACACTAGACTCTGGTAAATGCAGTTACACCACTGAGATGGGTTTAGTACAGTTGTGATTGTGCTCTTTAAGTCTTTAGGCAGTGGTTCTTTAAGTCTTTTCATTGGTTGAAACAAATATAACCTCTAAATAAAACTAAGTAAACAAAGGAACATGTTCAGTCCTGAGCCTTATAGTAATATGGCTCAATTATATACTGTAATTAAATTGCCTTCATAAGAAAAAGATGCTATAATAATAATCCTAAACTGAGCTAAAGTTGTCAGTACCTTAGTGTAGTTATTGAAGCTCTGCAGTATGTCCCATCCCCAGTCTCTGTACTTGGTGTCCTTTGTGAATCTGTACATGTAGAACAGACTCTCCACTGTTTCTGGTCTCAGCAGGTTGTGTCTGTCTGCAGGCTGAGGATTAAATGTGTCAATAAATATCTAAATCAGCATCAGAGAGCATCATCAGTGAAAATTGCAAGAGACAACAACAACAACACTTGTTTCTGTGCTTACTTTACAACACTGAGGGGGAAAATGAAAAACAAGAAGTAAAATTGCTGAGAGCATTTTGGTGCAACCACGGGAAAAATTAATTTTGTTCAGAGGAGGTGTTTAACAAGTGTTTCCATTACCTTATTTCTGAATCCTAGAATCACAATGAGCTCCGGTTTTATATTTATGGTGGAGGTTAATGAAGGCAGCAGTGGAGACAAGTTAATAAAATAAGAGTGCTCCGAAGGGTTAAGGCTACAAACCCCATGATAAATTTAAACTGGCGGATTAAAACTGTATTTAATTGAAAATAGTTTCTGCATTCAATAAAAAGGATCAATATAAGACGGTAAATTAAATCCAGGACGGTAAATTAAATCCAGTGCTTCCAAATGCAGGTCTATAACAGACACACACCTACTGACAGAGATTATGCCTGAAAATAAAGGACATAAAACCTAACATATAATAAAAAAAAGAAAATATTCAGAATAAAATAATTATTTTAACAACTATCTGCTATCAGCCTCACCTTGACAGAAACATCCCGGCCGTCATTAGACTGCAGGTTGAAGTGTGCGATCTCTGGGCTCAACCCAGTCTCCATCTGTTTGTACATCTGGTGACATGTCTCCATTAGCTTCTCAGCCAGATCCATGTGGTCCCCCGGGAGGCCGTTGTGGGCCCCCAGCGCCAAGGTTCCTGGCAGGAAGCACACAAGGTGGTCCTGTAGAGTGAGAGGGGGAATCAGGGGGGACGACACTGATGAATGATGAGAGTTAAAGATAAGAGCTGTACCCCATCTGTATAATGACAGATTCAACAAAAGCACAAAGGCTGATTGATTTAACAAGGAGGACATTATATGTGGATGTGGGTTCAATGAGTTTTGGCAGCGTGAGAAATACCTTATGACAATCTGGGGTTCTTGTGCTGCTCTGGTACACAATAGGCCACCAAATTTACAGCCTATATATAATATTGATTTTGAGGTTTTCAGCAGGTCCCAGGGTTCATTTAGGACCCTGTGACCTCCTGAAACCACCCATATATTATAAGAATGACTTCAGATGAGCAGCCTTACCATCTTGGGGTTGAAGCGGTTATTGGACAACTCTCCAACAAAGGTTAATCCGTTGGGCCCCGTCTGCCTCACAAGGTGTTTTTTCACTCCCTCTATGGCCTGGATGTAGTCCTCCAACAGTCTGGACAAATCATAAACAAGAAATGTTAATTATTATTTATTATATTTGACATAGTATGCACACATCAAACAAAACTGATATATACAGTTTTTAAATTACTTTTTAAAGGTACTTGGTGTCAAATACATATTTTTTGTAAAATCCTAAGATAATATGATGATATATTATTATTATGATATATTATCATGAATGGAGATATGATAATATTGAATTATATTGAAGCTCTGACTTGGCATAGTTACACTTTGTCACAATGACTGTCATGTTAGGTCACATTATCCTCCAGATCTGAAACTTTAAAACAGTAAATGACCAGTATGTCTCTACATTACTGTTTTGTAACCTGTCCCTGGCCTAATATACAGTAAAGTTTGCTTTCCCATGGCTTTGTTGTTACCTCTGCCAAGGAGGTTATGTGATTGGTTCGGTTTGTTTGTCTGTTTTTTTTTTAGCAGGATTACGGAAAAACCCTAGCATATCCTACAGGTGATTACATTTGGGTGATGATCCGGATGATTGTTGGGCCTTGGCGGAGGTTTTTCTAATCCTGCATTGTCTCTCACAATCACAGAAGGACTTCTAAGTTTCAACTTGGACTTACTCGTCTTCCGTCTTGGCTCCCTGGATCCACTGTTTGAGCAGGTATTCATAGTAGCTGTCTGCCCTGGCTCCAAGCGTGAAAACTCCTTTGTGGGTGAACTGGCCGCTGTTGGTGTTGATGAACATGGGCACCAGGCCATCATGTTTGCCTGGCAGCTTGTGGACCAGCTTCATTACCTCATTCACAACCTCCTGTGATGAATAAAAGCAAGACATGAGTTAGCAAAGTCAACAGCCTCACTTCACTGACAGCTAACATGTGGGTTAATAGCTTTAAAATTACACAAGTGTTTACGAGCTGCGCTTAATGTCTGGTTTCAACTGAACTGAAACCCAGGTAATATTTATAATGACTGCCTTCTACTGTTTTTCACTCCATCTACTGTAATGAAGGCCCCCCTGTTGTCCTGACCTGGTACTGTAGGTCCTGAGTGAGGCGGCTCAGCTCTCTGAATTCCAGCTGAATGCTTGTGACCTCAGCCAGCGTACTGTCTGAGGTCCATCGGGGTGGGTGGGCTGTTCCCTTCCCGATGTTTACATCTGAGAACGGGATCTTTGAGGGGGTTTTGAAGGCAGGCATCAACCTGGACCCAAGGTCTGTCTTTAAGTGGAGAGAAGAAACATAATTATAGGGAAGATGACGACTTTTCTTTTGCTTATTCTGTTCAAACTGGAACAACAGAGGAAAACTGGACAGTAAGAATAGTCCTTTAGGACTGACTCACAGCTTTTTCTAGGAAGAGCTGGTCTCCTGTTAGATGGTAGGTGCTTAGCAGGCCACCAAGGACACGGATGGTTGTCTCAAAAAGATTCACATCCATGTTCTTGTTGAAGGTGAGCTCTTTCTCTACCCAGTCCTTTGCTTCTAAAAACTCTATGTGAAGTGAGTGAGTGAGAACAGGAGTGTAAAGGGAAAGGCAGAAAAGGAAAGAATTACATTTTGATGATATTAATTAAATCTATAATAATCGAGTTATCAAACAGTCTCATAACATTCTTAAGAGGACAGTCAGTATAGCATTCACAATGCAATAGCAGTATAACATTGTTGAACTCATAATGAAATTGAAAAAAAAAGAATAAGAATCAATGCAGCAGAACCAGCAATACTGTTTTATTTATTGCATTCTTCTTCCTTAGCAAAGCCTGTGCATGTGTGTTAGCTACTAGCAGCTAATATTGCTAATAAAGATGGTCCCTAGAGTCAGAGCAGAGTCAGGACAAATGCATTTAGATACACTGCGTCCTCTTCATGGAATAATTTACAGAAGGACCTGAAAGTATCAGAACCCGTTACTTTGGGGGGATTGAAGTCTATTTTAAAGGACTGAGAACATAGAACTCGAAGTCAATGTGATTGATTTTAAAATTACACTGGAATCGTTTTGAACTTGTTCTTAATTAGTCTTTGATTTTATTGTATTGTATTTGTTCATTTCTAGCGTATGAAAGTTGTTTGATTGTACCGTCTACTTCCTATTATAATAATTTCTATGCTGTTCTCTTAGTCAGGTCACTTTTGGAAAAATAGATTGACATCTCAATGAGGATTTCACCTATATGATCAGTAGTACTCCTCAATCCTCAACACCTGTAACAGACTTTTGAGTTGTGCATACAGGTAGGTCTCCTTTAACATTTGTTGGGATCAAACATAAAGCTGACTTTGAGAGACAACTATGTGTAAGATGCACAAAAAGGAAAGATGGGAGTGGATGAACAGATGCAAATGAGCTCCCAGCTCAGATTATGGCAAAGATCTGGCATCTGTCCAGGGGGGAAATGTTTCAGTTTAACAAAAATCATACCCAGTCCCAAGAGAGAGAGAGAGAACAGCTGATATCCAATACCTTCTTTAAGACCCATAATCCACATGGTGTCCAGAGAATCAATGAGTGTCAAACCTAGTCCGAACCACTCGCCAAAAGACTTGGAGATAGGCTTGAGCTCATCGTGACCCCAGGCGTAGTTCTTGTAACCTTTCCACGCATGTCTGAAGGCATCACGTACTGCCTCCAGTCTGTCCACAGTTACAGCTGGAACTACAAACAAAGGACAACAACAAAAAAAGAATAAATAAACAAAGTGAGGTTTTAAAAGTCATCGTTTCTCCTTGGAAGGTGTTTCAGTGCAGGAATATTCTGCGTCCTGTGTTGATATTGTTGCTTAGAAGAGCAGGAGTTTATCCTGCATGGTAGAAATGTTCAAAGATTTAAGCAAAAAAAGGTGTCGAGGTGTTAAGATTCTAGCTGGATCCGAAAAGTACGCAAAGTTTCAACTCCTGTTTTCTGAAAAGAGCAGAAAAATAAGGGATCTGAGGATCTCAATGATGCAGAGTTGGAAAAGAGAGACAGAAGTTTATGGTTTCTCAGTTTTACATCATCGTAAAGTGATTGTGATCTTTGGGGTTTTGGACTGTCTGGTCAAATAAAACAACATGTGAAGTTGTGATCTTTGACTTACTTTAATTAGATTTTTACATTTTACAAACTAAACAATTCGTTGATTATTTGGAAAAACAAATGAGAGATTGGTGGAGAATTGGCTGCAGATCTGTATTATATATGCTCATTGTGTTAGAATCTAGGTAACGTTTCCAGTTAATTTCCATGAGTTTCAGATTAGCACTGACCTTCCTGTGGGACTGAGTCAGCAGGTTTGGCTGGGGGGGCTGCAGCATCTTTCTCATCGGCCAAGGGCAGAGGCTCTGTGGCCTGGTCAGCTTCGATCATGGCTCCCCTCCAGCTGCATGAGAAAAAAAATGTCTTATGCCTGCATGTACTGTAACAAGGGCAATAGGGCCTGGACACAGCTACAACACTTTTACTTTTGTTAAGTGTTAATTTTGTTAATGGAAACTAAGACAGAATATGTTTTCTAACCAATCCTCTTTTTAACTATGACTATCAATTTGCAATATTATTGATGAAAGTAGACAAGACTAAAGCGTAACTCAAAAAAACTTCACTTAAATCTGTTTACTTTCATTTACAAAAAAAGGAACAAACAAAATATTATAGTGTTTTTTCCCCAAAGGAGTAATCCTGTTTCCTCTGTGCTGCATTCACCAGCAGCACACGGGTGTGTTTAAGGAAACACAAGTGAGATGGGGATGCCAACATGAACCTGACGTGACATTCAATTTATTATTATTATTATTATTATTAATAATAAAAAGAAGAAGAACAACAAGAAGAACAAGAACGACAACAGGAAGATGACCTGGAACAACAAGTAGAACAGGAAGAAGAAGAAAATGAAGTAGAACAAGAACAAGCAGAAAAAGAAGAAGAAAACTGACCCGGGGTTTTTCTAAAAAAACAATGTGAAGGTGCAAAAGGGGGCAGCCTTCGGCAGTGCAGATCCCTGGAAAATCTGAAGTGAAAATGGGGCAATCTGAGGCTACCTGAGGGGGAAAACTATTGTTTCCTCTTGTATTCTTGCTGAAAGGTGAGACAGCAAGTTTAAATAGTAAACAACACAACACACCAAAATCAGATTTTAATCATTTATAACCTTCTTTGGAAAAAAGTCTACTTCAATGGATGTCTGCAGATCATGTTTTCCTGATATCTTGCAACATTTACATCAGGTCACAAGAATGTGAGAATCTTGTTCTAAACCAGCTGCTTCTCTATATAAGCTTCATGAAATCTCACAAACAACAAGAGTTTGAAAGCTGAAGATTCAAAGGTGAAATCAAAGTTGTTTAAAGCCATATGATGGTCTGTTTGACACCATTTTGATATTTTGGAGTAATTACAGCATTTTTAATTAACAAACATATTGTTTACTGGTATTATATTAATATTTGTACAGGAATAGGATCACTTTAAGCAAGACTACATGTTGTGTAATAGAAGAATGTATGGCATTTAAGGCTGAATCGGCATTTTGGTAAGAGTGTGCATAACCACAAGTAAGATGGTGCAGCGTCCCTGTAACTCAGTTTAGAAAAACTCCTGCTGCTGATGATGATAAGATAGAAACCTATGTGGAATAAGTTTGACTAAAAATGACAAATATTTATTGGTTTTTGCAATATTAGATTGATGTTCAATACAATCTGATGAGTAAACAAGAATAAAGTGACTAAAAGAATTGAAACTATTTTCACTGACTGAAACTTGACTGAAAAAGTTGCAGCTGTCTTTGAAGATACGACTAAAATGCCCAACTTTAAAGACAAAACAAAACAGGATGAGTTGGAATAAATATGTATAACTATATGTCTAACTTGGACATTTGACACTGGATTAAGACCAACCTAGAAAATCTATATCCAAGGAATTGCAGAAACCAATTAAGAGACTCACACCTTTAAGGCCCCTACAGAGCATGTGTGAAATTTGAATTCAGTCAGGCCATGTGGATAGACTATTCCCCGTTACATACGGATGAACGGACGAGGATAACCCTCTATGCCCTCTCTGGTGGGGCCGTAATGAAAACTAGCTGATGACTGACACTATTTCTGATCTCCTGAGCCAACACATAATATTAAAGGTTAACAAAGCCTTCTGAGTCGTTGTTGAAAGATAAAAATATCAAACAACACACAGATCACCTGACAATCTTCTTGTCTTCATCCTCTTCTTCTCCTTCTTGAACCGCCTCTTGCTTTTCCCCATCAACTGTGTCTGACAGAGCTGCGTCTGCAGCATTCTGCAGACTCGGTGGACTTCTTTTGTTTGAGAAGGTCTTTTTCTGTGGATAAAAAAAAACACAGCTAGGACTAGAAATAGGAGGGAAAACATGAACTCTTAATGGGAAAATAACTAAAAAGTATCTCAATATGTTAGTCCGTGTCGTGTGTTGGTATCAAGAGTGATATTTTACAATCATTGCAGCAAATCACTGAATCACAAAGTGGAGCGGTCCCATCAGAGATTGTTCTCATTGGATAATTACAAACCTATGGGCTGGCACTGAGCACACAGACACATGAACAGAATACCCCCATCAACAATAATGATGAGTGTTATCCCTGAAATAAATAAATACAAATGCAAGTCTCACCTTTATAGGGGGTTTAGCCAACATGGGGATGTCTGGTGCTCTGGGCTCAGCCTCAGCCTCTGGACCGACATCCGGTTTCAAAGCTGGCCCCACATGTGGCCCTGCCACAGGAGCCACGACTTGACCCAATGCAGACTTCACATCCGGCTTCAAGACTCTGTCATTCAGCTCCAGCCAGTCTTCCCTGTCAAGCAACCCTAATCACACACACGATGAACAAGGAAACAGGCCGAGACTAAGTACACATGATACCTGACTGAGTCTGAGCAGACATACAGTAGATCATCCTCTACCAGAATCAGTCTGCGCTAAAAATAACTTTCAGATTAATCTACTCTGTCTCTGTCTATGTGTGTGTGATAGCTTTGTGTTGTGGGGGCATTGTTTACCTCTCCACTGCTCTGTGATCCTTGGTAAGGAGAACAGTCCAAATAAGAGCAGGACACACAGCAGGAGCAGCATGAGGCTGCGCTGGAGCCGAGACAGCTGCTTCCATTTCTGTAGTGAACAAAGCAGACACACAAAAACAGAGCTTACTACGCTGCACATCCTCCGCGTCTTAGAATATCATACATATCAGTTTATTCTACCTGTGAAAACAGGAAGAATGTGAGACAAGGAGAAGCTTGTCGGCCTTCTTTGTGTAGCTTACCCTGCATGAGCTCAACATCTCTTAGTCTCCATCTGATGCCTTTAAGCACAGTGACGGCTCACAAATAGACAATCCAAGCAGCTGAAGCCAGCAGTGCAGAGGGAGGGAAACCCTCAGGAGAGGAGTGGAACCTCTCGGTTACCTGCTCTAATTAACACCTGTGCAACACCACAAAACTGTTGAGCCACTGCCTGCGAGCTCTGATGAAACACACAATAGACTTCATCTCAGAGGACATTTAATTTTACTGGGCTGTAGCTCAGGTGACGCAACAGAATCAACACGATCTGTTCAGTCCAATGGTGCATCGTTACAAAGTTTGCATAGATTTCGCTGTCCTTTCCCAATACAGGGCTTGGAATTGCACTATTTATTATTTTTGTGTGTTTGTCCTTTAAATAACACCATCATTTATTAGGCTATTCAATCGGGTTGCATGACATAAAGAAATTGATCATTATCAAGTGCAGCCTCGCTTGACGCAAAATAAAATTGATAAGTAATAAAACACATTTTTTGAGCATATATGATGTTGACCTTTGGAAGACAAGTTAAAATATTCTACACTCATGGTTAATTCACTAGCCTTATAAGTCATGTGATGAAACCAAAGACAGTGCCACACACTGGAGAAGGCAGTGAAAGTCGAAAGCTTAGATGGGAGATTAGAAAATTGAATTCCTTTAAAAGATGATGCCTCACTGGGCCGGAGGCAGGGAAACTTAAAGATAGGTTGGCTGCTGAGACTCCGAGAATCACTCACACACATGCCAATGAGAGATTCACAGCCTGACTAGCATGTGATCCGAGAACCACAGTGATTAGGGGTTAAACACCTAAAGAAGTCCTTTTCGCTGTTGCTCCAACAAGCCACTCAAAGAACATGACTCTCAGAGATTGGCTTTCTCAGGAGCTATAAACTGTAATCACATTTGACAGCCCACAGATAAAGGGACATATCTGCCATAAAGCTGGCTTTATAGCAGAAAAGTGTGTTGATATACTGCAGAAATAAAGAGCGCTTGTTTGCCTATCAATTCAGTGAATGAAAAATGAATTGCCTTTAGGAGAGCGGACCGAGCCGTTCTGCTTCTGTGATGTTGAAATGAACAACAAAGAAGAATCCTTGCTTGTGATCGATGTATCTGCAGATTCTCTCCAAGCCAAAGTTAAATAACCTTTTAAATACTACTTGATTTTTTACCAATTCAAGGAAACTTCTAATCTTTGCACATGAAGCATCTAATGCCATTAACATGGCTAAACTGTGATACACGATAAATCAGAAATCAGCATACAACCGCACAAGGTCATGAGACCAGTTGTACAGGTTGAAAGAGGAAACCCTAGATGAAAGTAAGAAGAGAAAGGGAAACAACATCATGAGTCATGAAGAGGTTTATGCAACATAAAATACCTGTAAAACCTGAACAACAAAGGGAGGGGCTCATCGTGAGAGGGCAAAAGGGAGAGTGGGAGTATATGAGAGGAGATGGAAGAGAAACAGTGAGGTGAACCACACTCATTTTATCACACTGTAGTGATTAGACTTTTTCTGAAGAGTTTCAAAGTTCAGGCTGCTCCAAAACGAAAGAGGAGAAAGAAAGAAAGGCTGAGACCTAAGAATCGATTGGTCACAAAAAAGACTGAATAAAAAAACAGAGATGCTCCATCTCAATGAAGCCATCAAACGTAACCAAACAGCGGAAGCCTTTTCACACATCCTCAGTCGGAACTGAGCAACACATCCACTAAGGCTGGGCCATGTGATCATAGGCTCTATACCATCTACAGACAGTTCTCTCTACCGTTTATATTGTGTAAAGCTATCCTTTAATATCTCTTTATGGATAAGGTTGCAAATCAATGAGCCACACTGATTTTAATCAATATGAAATACCTTGACCTCTCAGGTATTTAATTCACTTGATTTGTAAATGATATTCCCATTTGGTTATTTTCTCAATAAATAGCTTCATCAGTTGGATGACAAATGAAAGGAACAAGCAACACAGAACAGCCTCTCTAATCCTTTTTTTATTAATTAATTATTTCTACATTATTACAGCAGTGGTGGAGAACACTGTGGAACAAGTGGCTCCAATCCAATGGGATTTTAGTTACTATAAATATCACAGCATGTGAGAACCATGAAATATGACATAATATATGGAGGCAGTTGTTGCTTTGCCACAGTTATTCAGGTTTCCCTGTGAGTTATCCCCTCTTATCACAATATAAAAGTACATGTACTGTGGACCTACAGAGAAAATCACAGCCTTGTGTGAATGTCGACAACCTGACAGTCTAACAAACAAATTCAATATTTCATCATCTCGCATCCCAGGATATCTGGGTCAAAGTCTTGAACTCAGGTCGGTCTGGAGCCATGATCTGCACACTGCGCTGCAGGTTCACTCACCCTCCAGCAGGACTTTCTCCGATGTTTGCCGTTGCTGTAAGAGTAAGGATCACTCAGTGTCAGTGAGATGAAGTCCTTTCTGGAAGGTGGGTACATCCTCTGATGGGGTCAGACAGTCGTAGCTCATAGAAGCTGCAACCAGAAGAGTGAAAAACACAGTGAGCCTAAACATGATGACATTTCCTGAAATAAGTTTAAATGTAAAATGTGAAAGTAGGGTCCATCCTGTCATTGTGCTGAAAGGATTGGGCGAATACATTAACGGAAAATTACCTGATGATTTCATCTAGATGGGTCAAAGATATTTTATTTATTATTCATACAGCAAAGAATACCAAACCTTGAATCAAGTTCAGGTACAAAGGGAGGCAGTGATTTGTGCACCACAATACAGTAATCCTGCTGTGTATAACTTGCTGAAGGTTTGAAGTCTGCAGCACAATAGTAAGCTGGAAAGATTCAGTGACCCTGTTTTTCTTACATAACTAACAGGGTATATATGTCAGGGTATCTACATGAAAACTAGACGTTTGGCTGACTGGTGTGAGGTCAGAGGATGTCATTTGAAAGAGATTCTGGTTATTTCAGCTGCATTTAACTGACATAGATTTACAGGATTACATTTTGCTAAAGGGGAGTGTGCCAATTTTATCAAATAAGTAAACAGAGAGGGAACAGATTGTTGATTTGTTACAGTCACACATCTTTCATCCTTTGACTGATTTGCACTTCAACATATATGTTGTGTGAAGCACATAGCTATCACAGAAAACATGTTTTTGTGGGTGTGAGTTATTGCTTATACCTCCAATACTATTTTCATTTTATTCTAGCCGACATGTCACTCCTCCAAGGAGGAGTTGGAAGGTGTTGTTGGCGAGAGGGACCTCTGGAATAACCTGCTTAGCCTGATTCCACAATGACCTGACCCCAGATAAGCAGAGGAAAATGAATGGATGGATGATATAAAGTAATATATACATGTATACTTACAATACCTATATTTTAATATACATATTGTTTGTCTTACATCACACTGTTGAGATATTCTCTCAGTCCTAATGACAGATGATCCTATCTTAGGTTTACACCTGCTCTTGGGTGAAGTTTTGAAGACGTGAATTCAACTGAAACACAGCGATGCTCCTTGAAATGGTCAAGTCTTACAGAGAAAGCTTCATCACATGTTATAAGTAAAAGGAAAACTAAAAATGAAAGCTAAATGGACTATAATGACGATGCAGTATCATAGGTTGCACTGTAAGTCCTGTAGTTACTTCATTCAAGTCTTCTTACTATAATTGACAATGGATTTATTTAAGGAATTGACTCAAACATGCAGTTACTGTACACAAAAAGCTAAGTAATGTCGTCAACTATAGCAATGAGCCATATAGGGTAAACATGCTAATTTATTGCCTTAGTTGAATACCCATATTTCACACGTCATTCTTTACTGACATGCAGTTGAAACACACCGTAAAATCCCAAATAACAGTCCGACATCCAGCTGCCTCTCCCCCTCACCTTAGTGCCTGGTTGGCTGCTTCACAGCGACGGTGTTCCACTGAGAGCTAATCAGGTGTTTGCTAGCTCCGAGACGCTAGCTTAAATCTTCTCTTGAGTGTGAACGGAAGTGACACTGTTCGGCTAACACACGAAGCAACATGTAACACAACAGTCCGTCCGACTGTCACACACTACGACCTGCTGCTACATGAAACATGAAATAAACTAAACTGGAGGAAGCATGGCTAAAGTTAGCGATGAAGGAAGCACAGACAGATGTGGGAAAAGTAAGAGCTGACGAAAGGGGATGGTGCGTCACGTGACGTGGGCATGTGTCATGACGTTTAGAGAGTTAACCCATAACACTCCGTGACGTCATATTCCCCCACATATAACTCTAGCCTTTTGGTCAGCCCATCTAAATTTAATTAATAAAAAAGTATTTTTTTAAAATAATTAAAAGACAATTTAAACCCATGTAACTATTTCTTCTTCTTCTTATTATTATTAATGAACATTGTTACAATGGATGTGTAACAGAAAAAGACAATTTATAATGATATGAAACAGGATAAATATATATATCTTTTAATGAATAACAATAACAACATGAAATGAACTTATACAAAAGAATAATAAAAGTAAATAAATAAAATAGAAGAAAAACATGCATGAGGTTTACTTATATCTGACAGGATATTGAAGAGCTTCCATAAGTTAATATTTTTGGTTATTTATTTTTAATGTATTAGTGTTTGAAGATACATTCTTAGATCTGTTTGATTTAATGTGATATAAGATGGCGACTTTCTCAAGAGTTTCATTTTATGAATGTAATATCTAGCCAAAATGATGAGCAAATTGATGACATATTGTTTATTCAATATCAATAACAAATCATGTTCTTTAAATATAATTTATTTAGCAAAAAGTTTCTAAAATTAATTAGAAATCATAAACTACACTCAAGGGATTTAAAAATGCACCTAATTTTTTTTGGCCTAACATACAAGAGTTGTTCACACTTGGCTGATTTTTGAGAGCCTTGAATCTTAAAACACAATTTTTTTTAAGAGAAATGTCCAAGATTCCCTTATCCATCTAATCCTAGATGACCCCTCCCTTAGTTACCTTAATCACCCCTATTTCAGTTCAATTTTGTGGAAAGAGAAGGGAACAGGTGATTTGATTTTGAGGCTTATCATACTCACTTGTATTCGCTTGGTGGAGGTATGTGATCTTCAAGTGCCCTCTAGTTACTGATTGTGTAAAATGTTGAATTGTCAAGTTGTGTTACCTGATAAATGTATGATGTCTAAGAGAAATTAGACGCACAGCCGCTTCCCTCAGGATGAGTAACTAACAATCCTATGATTCTTTGTCTGGCGACACCATCTGGTCAAACAAACTTATCCAATACTTTTATTGGTTCATTAGTTAAAAGCTGATGGTGATAAAAACACAGGGAGTCAACCTTTGGTTGTGTATCACCATGTATAATTTTAGATTCTTTGACAGAGCTGACAAACAAATCACATTAGACAGATGTCCAGCATGTTATTTCCCATTTTGGAAAATGCTAATTTGTACAAAACAATAAGGTAATAATCGTCTGTTTCAGTCAGCTGAAGGCAATCATATGGAATGATGATTGGACAAATATAAAAACAAAAAGAAAACATCGAAACATGTATACACTTGACCAGAACTGCAAACCAGCACCTAAAATGTTTAAATTCACAATTCATCTAGTTAAGATTAAATACGTTTTTCCTTGTAATATACCAGTGCCTTGCTCCACCTTACAAGGCTTCAGCTTAGAATCTATTATATAGCAAGAAAATCACATTTGTTTTTCAGCTGCAGAGCTGCTGTTAGGCTGAGTCAGTAGACTCTGCTCTCACCACCAATGCCCTGACATCTCACTCAAATGAATCCTCTATTCCCTGCAGACTGTACACCACTGCTCATCAGTCACTGCTGACTGCTTCTCAGAAACAAACACCAAATCCTGGTTCTGCTGCGAGCCCCAAGGCTTGCTTCTTTTCCTGGACCCAAGCACTTCGTAGACTGAATAAAGTGGAAATTCAGTTTGACAGCAATTACTCAAGGTTAAGTGAATGGTGACAGGCATTTATTTTTCATCAGGGGACCAAGCAGGTCTGCAGGTCCTGAGGATTACTTTTGTACTTTCTCTACAGCTAAATTTAAGCATAATCTGACAATACAGTGAAAGAAATGACAGAATGTTCACCTCAGTCTTTGGTTTACATGAGAATAACAGAAAAAGAGAGAATCTCCTAAACACACTTGAATTTAACATTTTGATGACAGCAATCTCTGATACACTGTCAGACAAACAAAATGTATTAAAGAACCAGTTTGGTCATAAACCTTCAGAGAAAATGAGGAAAAATAGCTGATAATCAGATTGAATCACCATTTTGTTTCTCTTTCTTTCTCTCTGACACTGCTCTGCATCATTAGCCGATGTTTGTTTGAAAGGCAATCCTTGAAGGTTGATTCAGAAGCAACTGGACTTCTTTTCTTTGTTGCTTCTGAATCAACCACCAAGGACCTGGATGACTGAGAATCTGCACACATTGCTTTGAAAGGCAATACTTTCCGCCTCTCTTCTCCTGCATTGTTTTCCACTTTGATGTGTTGATTAGTCTTTATATGTATTTTGACAGATTGTTGAATATCTATTCATCACAGGTGTTTTGAGCAGCCAGTGGCTATGTTATTAAGATGCTACGTATTGTATTGTTTAAAACCTAATAAAGAGCTATGACTGAAACGTCTTCAACATTTTTTTTTATTGATATCACTGTGCAGGAGTCACCAGTTTAAAATACAAGGCTGCCTATTATTCTTATTGTCAAAAAAATCACATGAAAATAAACAAACAAAAGCAACAACAATGATTTAGTCCATCTCTCAAAAGTTGACAATTTCCCTCAATCATTCCAGACCCAACGGGTCCTCCTGAAAGTGAAACCTTTACCTATAATACAGTTCATAATATCTTGTTTTACTTGTTAAAAATATTCAGTTTCCTGATAGCTGTTTGCTTTACAAACTTTAAGAGAGCTACCAAAGCTAACGTTAGCAGAAGTAATATGTAAATGACAGTGTGGCCAGTATCATTGAACTGATGGTCCAAATAACACTGTACACAGTAACATTACTTTAAATTGATTAACTTATTTTCCAGCATTCAGTGTCTCATATATGCCACTGGCCGATGTCATGGATGATTTGTGTAGACATAACTAAAATCAAACAAGGATGATGCTTGCAGGATGCTGACTGCAGCTCACTTAATGGCAACCAGTGTCATTATTAACAAATTTTTTTTTATATTTCACAAATAACCCTTTACCTTGTTTTAATGCTAAACTACAAAGCTGACCGACATCCTGTGGCGACATCAGCTTCAGTGCCCATGTGTATACCTGTAATGTATCATTCCTGAGACGTACAAAAACACAATAGCATGAAAATGTAAAAGCAATAAACATGTTTTATATTTTAACAACACGATATTGCAGTTGATGACAGGCAGCATCAGATATGCATGAGACAATATAACTGCACCCCTCTGTTGTGTTTGGTATTAAAGAAAAGTTGGTCTTTAAAATAAAACCTGATAAGCACCTTTACAAAAGTGACACCTCTGAGTTCACTTACAGTATTAAAGTAGAGGACTAACAGCGAGAGAGTTTATACATACGGCCAATGGGACGACAGCAGCTGTGTCCCCAATGCAGAACACATTGTTCAGAGGTCAGTTAGGACAATGTGACTTTTACATAAACAATAGACAGGATATTTGGAAGCCCAAAGTATAAAACGAAAAAAGGGAAAAAAAGACGCAGTATATAAAGGATAAAAACATACATTTTTAAATTATTCAATACAAGGTAAACGTCTCTGTAAACAAAACTGACTTCTCCATGAAGAAAGCCTGGGGATGCTTGTGTTCTCTCATTCAGGAATATGGAGTCATAAGATTGAGAGATTAAATCGCCCAAAACAAGAGGAAAACGAAGAGAACTTCCTCAGAAATAGCAAGAGCTGTTCCAGTTCTCCTCTTGGGAACCATGATTTGAGGTTTGTGTCCTGGACCCGAGCCTCCCTGGACCTCACAGCATGCTCTAGCTGAAACACACAGGCCCGACGGTGAAGCCAAAAGGATGTGTGAAGTTTTCACCTCCCATCACTGCTACATCTCTCAGAGGAAGCAGCTGGAGGTCCTCAAACTCAAACACGGACTCCCGAGGTCCAGAAACGGTCTCCTCTGCAGGCTGACACACAGAAACAGAATATTTATTTTCTATACTTTTACTTGCTATGAAGATTTTTCAAATAAATATAAATGAAGACATTACACACTGGTAGATGTCGCTGACAATTGTCAGGACAGCTAACAATATTCTCACTGAGAGGAAGTAAACCTTTTACATACCACACAGTCTTTAAGACTGTGAGCACTGAGGTAACTTTGCTTCCCTGCGTCCGTGAGGAATTTGACGTCTCTGTCTGTCTGGCCCAGTCTGTGTCCTGGATGGCACAAGTAGGTTATAGTCTGGATGGCAGTGATGCTGTGCAGCCTCAGAAAACGCATCTGGACCACATTAGCACCGGGATAGTAGAACTGATAAGAAAGGAATAAGAACATAATGTATGAACAACATCAGCTGGTGCAGCTACTTCACCTCTTTTATCTTGTGTGTTTGGTTTGTGTGTTTCAGAATGGTGTGGATTTCCACTGCTTCCAAGCATCTAACAGCATCAGAGAATATGGTTTCAGGTTGTTCCCTTCAGAAGGATTCACTCACCTGGAAGCCCTGCTCCAGCCTGCTGAGCCACTGAAAAGATCCTTCTTCAGATGATTCTTCCATCCAGGCTTTGATGGCCAACTGCAGGCAGAGAAAAAAGACACACATTTGCAAATCTAAATACAGTGCAAGTCTTGCTTTCATGTAAGAGACTGTGAATGTCAGCAATGTTCAGATTAGCATGCAGCTCAAGCATGAAGGAGAAATAAATTGGCTACCTTCATGTATTATTCTTTGGTTGAGTGAGTCAGTTCTTTATGTTGTATTGACTGCATTAGTATGAAGGTGAGAGATGTGCTTAAAGCAGACAGCACTGCTGAATAACATTTGTCTACTGATCATCCTGATGTCTTTTTGAATGAATGTGTCTCATTTAGCCACACACTGCTCCCCTACTACCTGCAGGAAGGCAGCATCTTTCATTTCAACATTTATTTTGTCCATCTTTGGATAAAAAAATTCTCTTTCACAAGTTCAAGTTCACATCAGGAAGAAAGTGTGAGCTAACTGACAACTCATCAAATTTAGATTCAAGTCATGCAACACGACTAGGGGAAGGTAATGGGCACGCCATTGATCAACAAAGTACAATTTCCAGTGGCCTTTCTCTGGGGATGTCTTTCTACCTGAGAGTCTTGAGGATGAATGCAGGTCTGTTTTGACGTGGAAGAGAAGCTGCAGTAGGCCAGCAGAGCGTCGGCTGGGCTGCCTTGGTTGGGGTCGATGTAATACATTCCTGCAGAACAAGGTTAGCAAAAGTTCAATGAAATCTGAAGGGATGATTTGTACTCCACAGACCCGGAAAGTCTTAACATGAACACTCAATAGCAACATCTGATCAACCCGTATCGATTAGAGGCTAAAAAAAGACACTTTCAGTTGACCTTGCAAACTTCTGGATCATCACTTTTGTCCAATTTAGGCCCCACCCACTAAGTATATGGATATGGAAACATTTAGTTTGTTGAATAGATAATGGTGCACTAATTACACATTAGTGCTATGCTAGTAATGGGAAGACAACATATTAAATTTATGTAACTAACGATATAGCCATGATTTATTCCCAAAAAAAAATCCTGAAAACATGCTGACTGATGAAGAATTTAAGCTGAAAAACTTGGAAATAAATGAAATACTGAAACAGTTGAAAATGCATTTGAAGTGTTTGTTTGTTTTAATCCAAGTGTAATGAGTAAGTTTGCAGTGGAAAAAGTTAGTTGACTTAAATGGGAGAACAGGAATAGACATGTATGGAAATCACAATACGAGCCAACTGATAGCTAAACAAACAAATGCTGTCGTATAAATGTTTTATGCCAGAGTTTATAAAGCGAGGAGAGGACAGTGTCCAGCATCCCAAATAAATGTTCTGTGCTTTTACTGTTATGTCCTTGTCTTGTACTGACCGCTGCTGTATTCAGGGTGACACAGCCAGAGCTCCAGACAGGTGGTGGCAGGATGCTCCATGCTGCCATCAGGAGGATCTACCAGCAGTCGAAGATCATACTGCAGAGATTCTAGCAGAGTCTGTATCACAGCATAGTTGGGCTTATCGGATATATACAACAGGCCCTGGACATGGAAAGAGATGAAAGAAAGAAAAATGTAATGTTTAGTTTGACTAGTAAACGTTGTGTTTTCTTCATTCATGGCTGTTTATGTAGATGCATGCTCTTATATAAATGCTTTTAGGATATAACAAAATACTTCAATTGACAATTATATATGAATTACTTACCTTGAGCTGAGACAGGGTCATGTTCAGTGACTGTCCTTTGGGTCCAGGAACTCCAGGAGGACCCTTAAACAAAGACAACAGGCACAGAGTGGGTACACATGATATGCTATGGCAACTGGCATTTTTGGATCAGAGGAATCTTTTCATTGTGTCCTTTTTATTGTATCAATACTGCAAGAACTAGGAACAATAGTTCTTAGAAATGATTGTTGAGGAACTTGTGCTCCTACTCTCTCCCAGCACAAGAGGATCCTTGAGTGATGTGTAGTAAGTGTACGGTGACTGAACATGAGCCATTGCAGCAAACCTCCATTTTTAAAACCACATGTGTGAAACATTAGCCATGTAATAGCTTGTAATAGTTGCCTTAAAAAAGGAACCAAAACAAATGTCTGTTGAATTGTCGTTGTTGTATGTCACATAGAGGTGACTTTGCTGTACCAACCACTGGCCATCTTCAGTGTTCCTATAGTTAGGGCAAATGCAAACTGAAAAGAAGGCTGTTGAAGGTATTACGATATCAGAGGTAATGGTAGTTTCTCTCAGAGTGCCCCACAAATGAATGGTCCAAAAATGCCAAATATTAGATGCAAATTTTGAAAAAACTTTGTTATCCATCACATTCACAAAGTGCTCTCCTGACAGGGCTCTAAAGTCAAAATGCACACATATAACATACAACAACCCTCGTGTTTAAGATTTTCAAATTTTGAAGTCATTATGATTAAAACAAAAATCTTATCCTCTGCTGGTACAGTAACTTACTGGAAACCCCCTCCTTCCATGCAGACCAGGCAAACCTTGGTAGCCTTTCAAACCCTGCAGGGAGAATTAAATATGAAGCGCAACATACAGGTCTCCAAAATGACACCATTAATCATAAAACACATTGATATGGAAATAGACTGCGGCAAAACCCCATCATAGTTTAAAACCAGCTTAAAGTGTGACAGCTTTACGATTATTAGTGCCATCAACATAAACCAGAGCAATCCACACCGTAAGAATCTGGCAGGGCGTTCGCTTCAGATAACAGTGAATAAGAGCTGAAGTGAGTTTGATCTGACAGGACAAGAGTGCTTGAGTTGATCATATCATACCTTTAATCCAAATGAACCCTGCAACAGAGGAGAAACCAGGAGAAGAGATGGGCATTAGCATCCTTTTTCAGTGTGATGTGAATTTATCACCATGCCTCAGAGTACTTCTATCTGCTGCATTAAGAACCCATCAGTTATGGCCTTGCAGATTTTATAATCACAGTCAACGGACGTTTTTACCCTGGGACACAGTAGGTTGAACACAATCATGTGCTGCTGAACTGTGAATGATTTAACATACTGGCAGCCGAAGAAAAGATTGGTCGGCTGTCAGATAACAGTCTGCACTTTACAGGAATAAGTTATTGAGTTATTATAAAACAATAACATTTCCACCACACGTTCCACTTCTGTGCTGTCTCCATTTTTCAGCCACAATCTAAGTAAAAGTATCTGAGTGATAGGTGAACTTGCATAAATCCAAAATATAAAATGTCCCAGACAAAGAGCAGAAAATGCAAAGCCTGAATTAACTTTAAGGGAATTTTAAAACAGCTGCAAACTTTTTCCATAAAAAGAAAATAAATGAAAGCCAAACTAAAACTAGTAAAGTTGTGTCCAAGGACACAGATACACCCCCCCCCCCTACTGTGAAAAATCAGTTTGCTGATGTGGATAGACCATAACCTCTACCATGGGTGAATGTGAGCAAAGTTCAAACGTGCCTAAAAAATAAGCAAATTAATGAAGCCACTAATGAGATGCACACCTTTGGGGCTCATTTGGGCTACAAATCATGTGTGACACTTCATTGAATTCTGTCCAATGGTTTTTCAGGAGATGTGGCTGGTGTATATCCCTGTTAGGTCCGGACATATGGACAAAGATAATCCTATATGACCCCTTTGGTGAGGGCATAAAAATGCAGCATAATGAAGATTAAGCCATTTAATAAACAAGACGTATCTATACACAGACACGTCAACACACATTTAACTCAGGTTGGACCCATTTACATGAGTCAGCTGTTAGGTGACAATCTCTCTCTCTCTCTCTCTCCTTTAATATTTTATAATAATACTTTTTTTGACTTTAGTTTTTAAGCAATTGAGTTACAATAATTTCTTGTTGAATGTGCCATGATTAAAACTGAGACTAGAAAATTTGTGTCCAAGGAAACTGACATGAAAATTGCCTAAGTTCAAATATGACTAAAAATGTGAAAATAAGTAAATTGAAAAAAACAATTATGAGATTCACACCCCTACAAAGCATGTGTGAAATTGTATTTAATTCTGTCCTTTAGTTTTTGAGGAGATGTGGATGGACACTTATGGACTTACTAATGGACATGGGTAACTCTATATGCCTCCTTTGGCAGGGGCATAACAATACCAATTATAAACATTGTTAAATATATAACAGCCAGCAACAAAAAAGCACCA
The DNA here is from genome assembly GCA_037577475.1 of Chaunax sp. Z400. Lineage (NCBI taxonomy): Eukaryota > Metazoa > Chordata > Actinopteri > Lophiiformes > Chaunacidae > Chaunax > Chaunax sp. Z400. The sequence goes on from CM075199.1 coordinate 5,315,609, forward strand.
TATTAAAATATAAACTGTACTGTGCTTGAAACTTACAGGCAGTCCTGGCATCCCTGATGTACCCATCGGTCCAGGTAGACCAAAATGTCCCTAGAGAGGGGGGTGGGGGAGGGAGGGAGAGCGAGTGAAACATATTTGTCAATGTTGAACATCATAATAAAACATTCTACTGAAATGAAAATGCAAACTTCAAAACACAAAAGGGAAAATAAGAAGATAAAACTGCATTCTTATTTTATGCACCTGCTCTCCCTTTAGACCCTGTGGTCCTGGAAAACCAACAGTCCCACGAATACCCTGGAAAAAAGACAGACATAATGTTTACAGTGACACAAAAGAAATTCATACAAGCAGAACATTTAGTCATGGTAAGATTCTTTCCTTCACAATGATTAAATTCCAAAAATAAGTCTTTTTTAAGCTAGGAGTCTTCATTATCCTACATTTATATGAGGGTCCAAAATGCATCATCTCTAAGAAATATATAACCGAGCCCAAACCCATGTGAGGCCTTGGAGAGCACTGATATATTAGCAAGATGCATATCCAGGTAAAATTACTGCCTCCCCTTTTTCATAGATTGCAATCAATCTCCTATTTTCTCTAACCAAATGTCCAACTATTACCGGAAAATAACTTTGAGCTAAAATTCATTAAGAATCTAGCATCAAATAATGATATAGTGTAGTTTGCCTGAAACCTCTGCCATAACTATGCCTCCCCCTTCACTCTTTGACAGCCCTTTTAGGCTTTGGAAAAATAGAGTTATCACCACTGTGGCAGATCTTTATATTAACAAGACCTTTGCAAACGTCACACTGCTGAAAGATACTTCCAGAAATACATTAGTTCTGTTAAAATCTGTCTGCATACATGCATCACACTTTGAGTCAATCCCAGCCCCCATCAAACTGTATATTCTCATGAATCAGATCCTTGAGTCGAGCCTCATTTTGTTGATCATTTTGGAACAAATAAGCTGATCAGTGATTAAAACTGTGAAATTTAAAACATCCACAGTCACACCATGAACTCCATAAATGATTAATTCAGTTCTTCATAGACTTCACCACTCCTGTACCAAACTGAACTCTTCTCACCCTGCTGCTTCTATAATTTACCCAACATGAAAAGCAGAGATCATGCTGAGACACATACTGGTTTCAATCCAAACCAATAAGCCCTGATCAGATATTTTTTACGGTCTTCTCTGAAGTTTATAATTGTGATAGCACTCCATGCACTGCCATTCTGGGTGGGTCCTGGCATCAATTAACTGGATCCCCCCCGCCACAAAAGATAAGAGAATGTGGTGTGACTATTGCAAACAGAAATATTTTAACTCAGTGGGAAAAATCAACATGTGCCTTCTTTTAAGTTCTGATAAGCAGAAATGACTCATTACATGTGAAGAAGGCCTCACACAATGTTTCTCTAAGCTCTACAACCTTTCATAAAATCTGGCAACCAATCCTGTATTATCTCTCAAGAATATAAGAGTGTATAAACTGAACACATGAACACAAACTTTGGGACTCTACTGCTAAACTAGAAAGAAGTCTATGAAGGTTGGCACAGTGTTTTAACAGCTGATATGCAAATGTGTGGTCTAATGAGGGATGCCACTGATGCGGCTGAATAATTTTGAGACTGCATTAGTCAATTCAAAGAGAGCTCCCCTCTGGGGAGCTATGTAGGAAGATGGGTGGGGGGCTGGCTTGGAGGATGGATAGGATGGTAAATTGTCCTCCAGTTCACTTTAATAACTGGATGCATATTTTTTCTCATAGTATAATATCCTCTTAAAGGTTGCCAATCCTGTCCCATCCTTCTTCTGCAGGGTATGGTGATTGTTGATGTTCTCTGTATGCTGGGTCAGGCACAAGTCGAGTTCTCTCTGGTTCTCCTTTTGCCTTATCTTCATTTTCAGTATGTTTCTTTTCTAAAAGCTGATGATCCAGGCCGTTAGTCTTGCCCAGTTTTTCCTATTCTGAGTGGTTTTAGCTCAAGATCAGAAACAAAAACCATTGCCTGGTGGATGGAAGCCTCATGGCCAGCATGTTCTGTAACTTCAAGAGATTCTGCTAAAGTCTCTTTATCCCTCTTAAGATTGCTGGTCTGTGCTGTGGTTCTGCCCCTGGGGTGCTGAAGCTCAAGCTCATGGACATTAAGTAGGAAAATATCCAATCCAACATAGGCTTTGACTCTTTCAGTCTGCTCTGGTTTGGCAGGGGCATGCTGAGGGCTGGCTAGGCCTGCTTTTCCTCATGTTTGCTTCAAAGTCTTATAAGGTTAAATTCCTACACAGTAATTGTCCTCTCTATTTCAATTTGATTAATTTTACAAGAGAACCTTCTGTGACCCTTTACCAAAAGCCAGTTTGGTAATCATTAACTACTATCCTTCACAACATGTGCACTTGGTTTGCGAAACACTTTTCAGATGGATTAATAAAACAAACAATGCCTTTGATGATATTTTTACTCCTTTAGTGTAAATATTGGTACAGTAAGATGTGTTGCCTATCATACCTTCATGCCATCCACTCCAGCTTGTCCAGGAAGTCCTTTGTCTCCTTTCTGACCCTGAAGACACAAAGAATGTGAAAATGAGCCTGAACACAACAGCTCAGTACCATTTTTTTATTGGAGCTTATTAACACAATCCTCTCCTATCAGGGATCAATATATACTGTAAATATGGGTTCAGTTATGAGCCACTCTCAAGATGGGGACAGAGAATGTAAAGAATACACAATTGCTTTTGAAATCTGCTTCCTGTCTTATTCATTGGTTGTGATGCTGTTGAACATAATGGCCTACAGGTGATTTTTTTGCCACACTTTTCAGTTTTAACCACATGTTTATATTAGTTATGATGCAGTTATGATCCAATGGTTACTGTGAGTTTCAACAAAAAGCTAAAATATTCCACGTTAGCCAAATAAGTTTGCAATAATATTTGACACTGAAAACAATTCAATTTAATGACATAAACATATTTTTAATAGTTATTTATTTATAGTTTGGGTTTGGACCTGCACCAGGTTTGTTAATTCTTACCTCTCTCCCCTTTCCACCTTGATCCCCCACCTCTCCACGTACGCCCTGAATTCCCTTGGGAACAAAAATAAAATAAATATGTGAGTGGATATTAACTCACTAAATGATAAAACATACTTCAAATGTGAAATTCATTAATCTGTTGATCTCTTATTCTCCTCTCCTCAGATTCTTGAATAGGTAGTTTCATAGCTAATGTGAGAATATGTTAAATTATGAAAAAAAAGAAAGAAGTAAAGCTTTCATGTAAAGTGAAATAAATAGATTTTCTTACAATCAGCCCTGGCCACCCAGGGAGGCCAACCTCTCCTGTGTCTCCCTTTTGCCCCTGAACAACAAAACACAATCTATTGTTGACTCATAGAGAGAAAATAAACAACATGTGCACAAACCCTGTGGCCACCTATCCTACCTCTGGTCCTCTGTCTCCTCTGGTTCCTCTGACTCCAGCCTTACCCCGTCTCCCCTGTGGACATGTTTGCAATGTTTTTTTAATGAGGTAACAGAAAGCAATAGAGAACACATAGTAAACAACCAAATGCTTTGTGTATGAATCTGTACATGCAGTTTCTGTCAGAATTAATATTTATGTTTCCAACACTGAACAAAGGCTCTTCTATCACCAAGTTGTCAAAAGAATAATAGCTTTAGAAGTCCAAACAGAGATAATAAGAGACAGAATATTGAGCTTCTTGGACTCATCACAACTGTTCTTTTGCTCCATAATTACTTTATTTAGACCTGCATTTCACTTGAATCCTTTCACAAGACTGAAACAGAAAGTTCTTACCCTCTTTCCAACTTGACCTGTAATCCCTGGTGATCCATTCTTGCCATCATCTCCCTGTGGGGGTAAAACACAAACTGATCAGTGAGAAAGCAATTAAGGACAATTTTGGACAACAACCAGCTGGAGAAGATACCATTTAGCAACTGCAGCTGTCTGTAATGTAATGAATAGGAAATAAAAAGGGTTAAGGTGAGAACAGTCATAAATACCAATATATGTCTGTTTAATTATACATTGAGCATTTTTGAGCTGCTCACACATTCATGGAGACTTCATACGGATAATTATGTAACTAACATTAATTACATTTAGTATGTTAAAACTCTAATGGAAGGTGGGTTCAGCTCTCTATTTCATTCCTTCAAGTGTTGGAGGCTACAAAGCAAACCCTGCCCCATCACACTTTTTGAATTTGTAATGCGTATATGAGGAGGGGGTTTAAAAAAATATTCAATACTCTTCATCCACATGTTACGGTCTGTTTAATGGCCTCACAGACCACTGCCGCCGTACAAGGCTGCTTTTTTTTTTTAAAGCTATATTTTGGCCATTTTGGCTTTAATTGTATAGGACAGGTTTAGAGCTTGACAGGAAAATGGGGAGGGGCGGGGAGACATGCTGCAAATGGCCATGAGTGGGAATCGAATGGACACACGCCTTAACCTCCACTATCTGAAGCCCAATTACACTGCTTCCACTTTTGCCCTTTCTTATTTACTAGGTATATTATCACAACCTTCCATATGAACGTAAAGGACTCATGGAAATACATGGCTGTTGACGGATTCAGTGTTTGAACGAACACATTTATTTTCATAGGTAGAGTATAAAGGAGGCTTTAGACATTTTGGAAAGCTAGAGGAAATTAAGCTCACATATCACACTGGAACATGAGGAACTTACCTTCTCCCCTTTTATGCCCTGTTTCCCTTCAGGTCCTGGTCTTCCTTTCACTCCCTGCAAAGCAGCAAGTTTTCCATGAGTTTACTGTAAAGATAGCAGACTTTCTGACAGACGAAACACACAAACACGCAATGATTTCATTGTATTTTAATCAATAACGAATCACCAACGACAAATGGTATAGTCATAGACCAGATGCTGGGAAAACATTATTTCATCATCCACAGTGTTTCTGTGTTGTACACATCTTCATACTTACAGGAGCCCCTGTGGGTCCTGGGGAACCCCGGGGCCCCGTCTCTCCAGAAGGCCCCTGAAGAAGTAAATAAAAATACCAAATAAAAGAGTTAGAGTTGTTGAACAATAATTACTATCAGACAAAATGTTGATCAATGGTGGTCGAGCTTTCACCTCAATCCCTGGCAAAGCTGGAGGACCTCTGATTCCTGGCAGACCATCATCACCCTGTACAAGAAAGTTTAATGGATATCTGCATCGACATTTATTTATCACTGAGGTGCAGTACCATGGAGGGATGCACTTAGTTCATATGTGGTATGGTAGATTTCTAAATATCATGAGTCAAACGTGAAAACCTCACCAACCTGTTCCCCTCGTGGACCTGGAGCTCCTGGCTCTCCCTTCAGTCCTTGAGGCCCCACTTCCCCTTTAGGTCCTAAGACTCCTTGTGGCCCAGCTACTCCAACTGGACCCTGCCAGCAAACATTAAATAAATGTGATACAATTACCTCGACAAGTTATTAAGTAGTGATTTTGTTTTTCATTTGGGTTCAAACATTTGATTTTACTCAAAGTCAAAATCAGCTTCAGAGTCGGCTGCTTAGTGTCTGGATTCAACTTTATCTCAACCTCTTTCAGTTTAATGTAAAAACAGTGCACACATAAATACCGTACTGCTTCAAACTTCTGCCATGTGCCTAAAAACAACTGCAAATAACTTGTGTAAAGGAAATCTAATGGGCTGATGCATAGAGACTTCAGGGGAGTATTTATTATGGCTTGATGCCTCAAGGTCAATAAAAAACAAACAAACAACACAAGTGCTATAACATGCCCGAGTATGAACTGTCCTCCTGAACAGGGAGTATATGTAAAGCCAAAGTTCTTGCATTATGAATATGACCTATTTATGAGCTTATTTTATCAGGTACACACCTCACATTGTGGCCTTCTGCTCACATGTAGTGCATTCTAATTCATCAGGCTTTTCAGCCTACAACAGAGACAGACCTTATCTTCAACCTTGGTCTCTCTGCCAGAGACAGTTCAGCCTTATAAAAGAGGCTGCACAGAATAGCCAGACTGTGTCCAATGAACTTCTGAATAAGAAATACAGACTAACCAAATGAAAATAAGCTTTAAAAGACTAAATCTAATAAGAAGACATAGTCATCAATATCGACTACCACATGGTGCTTGTTTCTAATGCCTATACTTTGTAAAAAGAGACATTTATAAATGAAGTGAAACGATGACGGTAGATATGTAAAATTAAACTGTCATAATAAATGTTAGCTCAGCACACATTTATTGACAATGTTAAAATAAAGCTTCTACATTTAATAAGATGTGTAGTGACCTCCAGATGTTGGAGAGGGAAGTGTGTAACTCTCAGCTGATGAGCACAGAAGTCAATTCTTCTATCTTCAGCAGTTTTTTATAAAACTTTTTCACATGACTAAAACTGCAACTCCACTAAAAATCGTTTGTCTGCAGTAATTTTAAAAATCAATCTACTATAGTGTATAATGAACCTATCTACAATATTTCATTCTTCTATCTTTAATGGTTTAGGAGAAACCTGGTATAGTTTGAAGTGTGACACACACTTACTTCCTGTTACCAGCAGGTGGCACTATTACTTTAATTGCATATTAGCATTTAGACGTCTTCAGGCTGGGACTCTTATCAAGTATTTTTATTTTGGGGTAGACTGGACCATGGACACTGGACTTAAAACAAAACAACAACTTAACACAACTTAGTGATTCATGCTATTCATGCAGATCATGACATGATGCACATTTATACCAAATGCTTCCAGATGAAACACATGACGGCGGCTGCTTCGATGAAATCTTCTAGGGTCGCTGTTGTGCTATTTTGCAACATTCTAGCCTGAGACCTATGTAAGACTGCAATGTTTGCCACTTCAGTTGAGTTTAACAATTGTATTTATCTTTGAGAGAAGTTGTTCAGTTTGCAACATTATGAGGGAAGTGCAAATTTTGAATTAAGTGCCACTAATCTGTAAAAAATAATTATTCAGAAATGGTTGTCAGACTCATTTAAGACAGTAGTAAAATTTCGCTCATCTCAGTGTATCAGATTTTGACAAAACTCATCCCCTCTGATTGACGGACAAACTCAATTCCAGTGTCCTTTCCCCATTTTGTAGTGGGGGCTAATAAACCTAATAAAAAAAAATTGCTTATCAAACTGCACTTCCTCAGCTGTTGCTTATCTGTTTACATGTGAATAAGCACAGCTTAAGCTGATGGGGATGTCATTACGTTTGCAAGTATTTTGTCACAATGCAACATTCTGACCTACCGGTGAGAGTAGGTTATAAATTAGAGCATCACAAAAGTTAATACAATTCAACCATGGGGGGACATTTGTGTTTGAACCACATTTTATGGTAATCCATCCAATTGGTATTGAGGCAGTTCCATTAAAGACAAGTATAATCAACCTTGTGACGGTGCTAGAGGAGTAAGATGATCACAATAGTCATTAGGATTCCTCCTCCTCCATAAATATCTGCACTTACTTCACAGCATACATCCAATAGTTATTGGAAGATATTGTCTGGACCAAAGTGGTGGCTATAAACTAAGTTGGAAAGATCTGATGCACTTTCTCAGATTGGTTATACGATTTGTTATAAGATGAAAAGATCATCTGATTCATTCAATATGTCCTCTAATTACTTAGATTTCTCTGTAAATCACTTATTCCTCAATTAGTTCACTTATGTTTGTTGTAATAGAACAAAAGGCACAACATGTATTTCAAGATTTTTCTGTCATTTGCAAATTGGCCAATACACAAGAATCAGCACAGGCAAACAAAGCAAAGACAGGGAACAACTTCCTGACACTTGAGGATACTTACAGGTGGTCCCAGCCCCCCTGTGTCTCCTCTGACGCCAGGTCCACCAGTTATTCCCTATAAGGGAAAGAAAGCAAACCAGTAGCTTTTGTCAAATTCTGAAGCTGTAGTGTACACAGTGTTGTATCATGTTAAAGGGAATCACAGTTTACCTGAAGGCCTGCTGACCCTGGAGGTCCAATAAGTCCTATAGGCCCAGACTCCCCCTGGAGAGATGGATGAAAATCTCTCAATACCATCCCTTAACTGATTTGATTCAAGCAGGGTACTGTAGGTGATGAACAGCGTTTAAAACACAGAGTACTTTACAAAGAGTGCACTGTGTGCCCTGGCGAGGTAGGGGTCCCCTCAATCAGGTGACAATTACTGGAAGCCAGTTCTGATTAGTCCCTCTTGCTCTCTGTCATCAGCAGCTGTTTGTCCACAGTAATAAACCTGGAACAGTTCTCACAAGTCCACCCGCATGACCTTGAGCATAGATTTCATCTACAAGAGTTAATTTTTTCATGGGTTACAAAAGCTCACGTAAATGCCTCAATGTTTTGTTCAAATTTACACATAAGCAAAATACACTCGGATGTAGAATATTATGGTTGTTAAACTGCAGTTATGCTTCCTGAAGAATAAAAAACACAAAACTAAAAAACTAAGACCAAGTGCAATCTGACTTGTAGCTGTTTGGGTTGATTGTTTACACCCAACAGTCACAAACAAAAAATGCCCATGAAACCATAAAATGAGATATAGATCCAGAGAGATGAAGATGTCATGTTTGAGTCTAAAATTGTGAAAGCAATTATGACTAATTCATGAAAGCAAAATACCATCGATTCAGTATCAATAAAGGTCATTCATCCTTTTCCTTTTTCACAACACAGCAGATAATAACAGAGCACAGCAAAATGAAACAAAATGCCAGCTCACAGAAGAAATGCACATGTGGATGACAGTCAATCAATTGTAACGGAGTCCCTGCAGTCAAGACCAAGTGAGGTCAAGTAAGGCCCAAGAAAAGGTTAGAAAACTGAATCCTGTCAAATCAAGACAGAGCCCACTGCAGTCCAGTGCAGTCAGTTCACAGGTTGACACCTCTTCCTCTTGATATGTTCAATAAAAGGCACGAACAGCAAAAGCCAAGTCCCCTTTAGTGACTAGATGGGATTTAGGGACTATGAGGAGGGCTTTACTGGAAGATCTCGGGCAGTGGTCATAAGGTCTATGACACATGGTCTTAGAGTGTATTTAGGACACGTCCTTCTCCCTTTTGCTGGTTAAACGGTGCCAAATCTGAGTGTAAAGTAAGGTGCAAGGGCCAAAGAGGTTGTATTTAGTCTCTTAATTAATCATGTGTGTTTTGGACATATTATGAATCAACTAAATGATTATCATCTCCCCTTCCCCGACCCTCTGCCTCCACCATCTCCCAATCCTCTGTTCCATCTACAAATTTGTGTGACTGCCTTTGGAAAATGCACCAATCTTTAACTGAGGAGGAGGAGAGCTGCTATTCATCCCTGTGTGTGTTAAAAGGCCCTGTGATGTGCACCGACTTCAGTCCCCACAATGGGCATCCAAGGTCATAAAAATGATCACTGATTAATTACGTATTGGATGCGGGTGGGTGAAATAATACATCATTTTCATGAGGAAAATATTCATTACATTACCTGCAGAGATCCCCTAGCAGCACAGCAACTTAACTTAATTCATTTCTAAATCTCCCGAAATGCCGACAGGATCTAATGTTAATTAAACTTCTGTGTTCATCTACACATCCAAAAATTCAAACACACAGTCCAGGTTCATACTGTCAAATTTTTAGGAGTAAAGCAGTCATACTGATAAACCTCTACATAAACCTCCTATCTCTAAATTGGAGAAAATAATTAACTCGAGAGGGTGGCAGTGGACAAAAATGTGAATGATGTCAGAGCCGATCTGTGCATCACTAGTGTGCAACAAGCCGATTGTATGTGTGTTGAGAAGCTGCCTGTGTAGGCATGTCTTACTATCTAATTAACGCATCATTCAAATAGTAGAGAAGACTTCACCACTGACTTTAGACCAGGTTTTTGTTGAGCAATGGCACAATCGCTGTCTCAAGATGGCAATAGCCAATAATAGCCTGACCAAACCTCATTTTAAGACCAACACACACATGGGTGCATAGATGGCTGCATGCACATTTGATACTTAATCAACAGGGGCGCTGGGTGTGAAAGTGACGTTGGTTGGGTGCTAGCAACAATACTTGTGGTGAGCTGTACACTATTTTTTGATGGGTGCAAGATAAAGCCCTAGAGCTTGTTGTAAGGCTGGGGTGAGAGTCAATCAGCAGGTGGATCAACCTAATATCACAGAGAGACTGTCAGGGATTAGTTGATCTTAAGGCAGGACCAGAAACAATAAGCTAGGTTACCATCATCTCACGTATGCTAGCAGAGACTGAAGGGAAAGTACAGCTGATGAATGACTTTTAATGTACTTGAATGAAACAAATCCTAACAGTATTGTGAGCATATGACAGTGGCTTGTTACTGAAAGAAAAAAATATTACCTTTTGGCCCTGAGGTCCATCTAGTCCTGGGCGTCCCTGAGGGCCTGTGATTCCCTAAAATAATCAGAAACACACCACAGAAAAACTATAAATATTATTTGAACAGGAAAAGAATCATCTCTGAGATGGAATAACAAATGTCAACTCAGGGTGTGAACAGTTCAAATTAAGGTTAATTTAAAGGTTGCTGGGAGCAGCACGATATTGACAGCAACAAATTCACCTTTAACCCGACCAGACCAGTAGGCCCCACTTCTCCCATCAGCCCCGGTTCACCCTGTTCAAGAGGACAAACATGACATCAACAGACTCTACTCATCAGTGGTTAGGGTCACAAATAAATAGCATATAGTTTCATTTTTAGAAAAGGCTCAGTAGTTGAACCTGGGCCCTTTAGTTTGGTCAAACGTTACTCAAACAGGGATAAATAGTGGGACTATTTTTAGTGCTGTACTATTACATATACACATATAAATATATATATACATATTTATTGTATTTATCTAAATATAATGTAGTGTGTTTATGGTCATGAAGGACATGTCACCAAGTGCAACAGTGTGTGAAGTGTCATTAAAAAGTAATGAAAATACCAAACACACAATTTTCACCACCTGCTGCTCACCATTAGTCCAATGTGGCCCTTCTCCCCCTTTGGGCCTCTTTCCCCATTTTCCCCCATGGCTCCCCAGGGGCCTTCTCGACCAGACAGACCTCGACGTCCCACCTCCCCCTGCCGACAACAACCACACCCATGAGAAAACTGAAACCACTCAGAGTCAAAGCAAAACAATTAGCCTCCAAATAAGAGAACTTGAGCAATTTTCAAAAAGGATAATCATTATACTGACCTTGTCCCCTTTAGGTCCAGGATCTCCAGTTTCACCAGGAAGTCCAACATCACCCTGCAGAGGAGGAAAAAGAATGAGTCTGGAGTTGTGCAACAGACTTGAGGCACATTTGGTAATGAAAAATTAGTTCAGCAGTTTGGGAAATATCTGATTTACTTTGCGGCAGAGAGTTTGATGTGAATAGTGAGACTATAAATATACAGTGGAAAATTAGGCTGTAATAAATTAAGCTATGTGATGTGATCAACTATTTCTTGCTGGTAATTTGCTTCTTTTTGCCTTTATTTTGCTCATTTTTTAAATCCAAAGTTCAACCCTGAAGCCTGCATGGATGAAAAATGACCATCACATCATTTCAGATTCACAAAAGCAATTACACACTGTATTAAGGCTCTGCTGAACTGTGCAGAGTGTAGACGGCCCTGTTGAAAGTGCCAAACATTACAGGTCATGCCGGCTCACCTTGTTGTTATATAATCAACATCTGAAAACCTTCACAGGAATCTGAGTTAAGCACTGCCATCGTCACATCATCAGGAACATTCTAATTTTATGCTTTATGTAACTGTGGTGTGATTGAATGATTTTCAATTTTCATTTCAGTGTACCTGTGATGCTGACGATAATTTGCAAAGCTAATAAGACATTAAGGCTGCCACTAATGATCCTTTTATCTATGAAATGAAAAAAAAAGGTGAAAATATTCTCGAAACAATGTCTCAGAGCCCAAATTGGCATCGGCAAATTGCTTATTTTGTTCCATCAGCAGTCAAAAGCCATAAGACTCTTAATGTGCTAACAGTGATGACAAAGAACAGCAGCAACTCTTGACATTTAAGAACAAACAATTATTTGATTGATTTGATTTGAATTTTTGCTTGAAAACTGAGTGAATACATCAATCAATCATCCAAACAGTTGGCAATCAATCATGGCAACAATACAATGAAAACATGCACACAAATAAATTGAGCAATTGAATTGTGTCTACCAAAACACTGTTTGTGTGATGCTGTAAAGCAAACAGGGTGGAGATAATGCTGATGTGATGAAGTCTTTAAATTCTTCACTGAACTGTAAAATCACCTCCTGTGGAGCAGTTACACATGTGTGAGAGTGTCTGCAATCAGCTTTATATAAATAGAAGATATACGAACGTACCTCTTTACCCTCTGGTCCAGGTGGTCCCTGTAAGCCTTTTAGGCCCTCAAGTCCTCTCTCACCTGGTGGCGCTGGAGGACCAGGCTTACCATGAAACCCTTTGTCCCCCTGTCAAACATGGCAACCAGAGAGAACAGGAAATCAGATACAGTAACAGACCGCAGGCTTATCAATGCTGTTACATATTATTGGCTGTCAATGGGTTTTATTCCCTCACACTGGCTGCAGGCTGCTCCACAACCTTAAACAAAATCGCCTTGGCCTCACGTTGAATGACACAGATGTGAAGTAATTTCTAAAACTGTTTGTTGTGTGAACAAAGAGTGATATAAAGACTCAGAAATGATTCTGCCATAATCACCTGCTCTCCTTTCTGTCCAGGTGGGCCCTCAGTTCCTGTTTGACCATGGAGACCCTGATGAGTGAAAAGTCAAACAATCATCAGCTGACAATAAAATGTTGTCCTGGTACACAAATGGTGTACATGAACACACTTATAATGTTTGATCCAAGTACATTTTCCCTCATCTCATTTTCTCTCTTGACTCTATTTTCATCTTCCAACAATTTTTCCCCCATTTAAAATAGTCTTAATATAGAGTATGAGCTTCTCTAGAGCTTCTCTAATAGTTAAAAATGCTGTAAAATTGAGAATGGAATTTAAAATGTACTAAAATGCACTGGCTCATCCTGGTGAAGCTTATAAATCCTCAAACAGGTTATTGTTCTGAACACCAAGATGAAAATGTAACGTGATCAAGGCACCAATAAGTCTAGATGTTAAATCACTAGCTTATGAGAAATTATTCTTAATGAGTTTCAGATGATAGGAGATTTTAAAGTCTTTTCTTTAAAAGGCAATTGTACCTTTATTTTCATTCTGTTATTATTTTAATATCACTTTATTATGCTTAATAAAGAGCACAAGAAACTTTGAAAACAATGGTTTCTTTGCTGTACTATAAAACTAAACCAACCTGCTGTCCATCTTGTCCTGTGGGGCCATCATCACCAGGGAGGCCCAGTAAACCCTGGAGGTTACAGTATCAGTTCAGAAACTCCCATAAAAACACTCATATTACATGATTCTTATATGAACTGTCATTTACCTTCACTCCTAATTCCCCTGCTGCTCCTAATAATCCATCAGCACCCTGTAAGCCCTGAGGACATCCAACACATGGTCAAATAACTTTAATGTGAGAAAACAGGTACCCATGTCTGCAGACACTTGTATTTACAAAATATTTATCCATCCTTCTGGACTATAAGAGGTTTTGAATATATAAGTTAAAGCAGCGGATGATGGTTGGTACCCACTCACTGGGATTCCTACTGGCCCCTGTGATCCCTGAGGTCCTGCGGGCCCTAGGCTGCCCCTGGGTCCAGGTTTACCAGTTGTCCCAGCAGCACCTTGAAGACCTGGAGGGCCCTAAAAGTCACACAGGACAGGCATACAGGTTGAAGCTCTTAGAATAGAAGTGCTGTCATGTCAATGTCAAAATTATCTGATCTTCACGTTGGATTGGACACGGCTGGTCTGAGTCAAACGTCAGGACTCACCCAGTGATTTCACTGGGTCAGAACTGGGCATTCACTGGTCAGTCACTTTTAATTTTAAGTGGCCATTGACAGATAGATTGGAGATAAATACTGACAGACACACAAACAAATGGACATATACACAGCCAGACTCCCACACTGGTAAATTTGTGTCAATAAATCAGTTGTCTATGTCAACGTGTACAAAAAGAATGACAGCTGCCATTTTCCTAATTCAGTGATTATTGGCTCCTGGACTGATAAATTATCATCAGGTACTTTAGGGACATCACAGATAAACAGTCAATTACATCACCTTTTTTTTAGTTTGATTTGAAAGCAGTGAGCTTAGATTACTTCATTACTGAGTGAATTCTTCTTCAATTAAATTGATGCATTTGTTTAGATTTAATGAAATTCATGGTATTGTATTTTTACTGTGATGTTTTCTTTTCCTATTTTCAACTGTATCTGTTCTTCAGCTACTTTTATCTGCAGTCTCACTCTTTCAGTCCTTACCCAAAGGTCATGACGGAAGGTGAGGGTTGGAATGTAGATCAAGTGGTAAAAAGATGCATCTTAAAGCTTGACTCTCTCTTATCAGAATTGTCCAGTATAATGCCTGAATTACTGCTGCTACAGCTGCAATCCATCTGTCCACCTCACACTCAATAGCTGTCACCCATGAGCAGTATTTTTAAAGCAGAGAATCATGGCTTCAGATATGGAGGCAATGACTCTTATCCTGGCCACTGCACACTCGGCAGCCAACTGCCCCAGGACATGCTGATAGTCACAGTCGGCATAAGCCAACAGAACCACATTATCTGCAAAAAGCAGAGATGCAATTCTACAGACACTCTCCTCACCATGGCTGTGGCTTCAGATCCTGTCCATGAATATCACAAACAGGATCAGAGACAAGGAGCAACCTTGGCAGAGTCCAGCAACCACTGAAAATGTGTTTCCACATTACGACGGCCCCAGTACCCTTTACTCCCACGGTATTGTCCACAACGTTCCCATAGAGATGAGATTGTTAGCCAAACACACTTGTTGACTCTGTGAACAAACTCCCAGATCTCCCCTAATCTGGATTGCTCATCCTGAATCTGTGGTTGGTTAATCAGTCACAGCCTGCTCTCCATAGTGTACAGCAATGCTGATTAAACTGAGCTTCAAGAATCGGAACAGTCTGACTAGTTAAAGAAATACGTATGAGCTTGTTCAAAACAGAGCAGCAGCTTCTGACTTCTTCCTGTGGGGAAACAAGTAGCAGCAGTCCAAATCCTACTCTGACACAAAACCTGAACCTTGCTGCTCCACAAACCCCCTTCAGTGCTCATCGTCTCTCTTCGCTATGCAAAAAGACAAGAGAAAAACTTTGTATGTGTGATTCAATTACCACTAAAACACAAACATATCACACCGTGACCCACAGTAAAGTAATGTGACATTGTGAAATTCAGTTCTATGAACTCTGAATGCGAACTGGTTCACTTCATTATGAACTATAACTTACTGGAGTGCCCTGTATCCCTTTGGGTCCTTCATCTCCAGGGCGACCCTGTGAGAAACAACAAAGCTGTCAATAGTTAAATCATTGGCTGATTGGGAAAGAAAGCTGAAAAACAAGATCTCATGGTTCTGCAATTCTCCCAGTGAACCCATTACACAATCCAAAACAACAGAGGTACCATGACATACTGATATCGACAATATTTGAAAAGTAGGATTAAGATTAGGATTATGTTAAGACTTTTTTTTTCAAATTTTAAGTATATATTGTGATAATATCATAGTGTGAAAGTGTAAAAGGTCTACAAAGTGTCTTTAATGTCCCAATGGAAAGCTGCAGTAAGTGCAAGCTAATGCTCAAAGCTGAGATAATGTTATCCAATAGAGACCACGTTTACACTAACAGTTCTATAAGTACTTATTGTAATTACAGTAGTCTTCATGTATATTTACTTTGAATTCTCTCCTTTTCCTTAACAGTTTAAATCTGTAATCCTCTCTTGTTTCCTGACATGATTTCTCTGAGTATAATTAGACAGAAAAGGAGAATCATCTGTCAACATTGTTAGCTTGTGTGCACAGTGTTGTACATTATGCTTTCTGTGTTGGTTTCACAAACGTATTTATGGATAATATGTGACACTGTGTAATATTGAATCATAATTAAATAATAAAAAATGGCAACAACATGTTTTGGGAAGGAAAATACTCTGTACTCTTGGATTTAGGGCACAAACACCTATTAAAGGTCTCACCTGAGGTCCCCGGCGTCCTTTCTCTCCAGGGGGACCAGGCTGACCCTGAAACAGAGGAGAAGTCATCTGAATATGCTAATCCCACCTACAGCTCACACATCTGAGGACAGTGTGAGGAAATAAGAAAGAGAAGATCTCAGAAATGTATGTAATTTATAGACACGGCTCAACATTTTCACACCTGTGGAAAAGAACAGACAAAATGTAGATGGTACTACATAGAGTCATTGTTTATTGGTTTGTGAGAGATGTGAGGTGAATAGCTTAAACAGACTGTGTGTCTGAATTTGATAAAGTCAGAACATTAATCAGATCATATCACTGTGTTCTTTCAATATTTTTCAGAACGTCTTTAATGAGGACATCGGTTTTTACCTGCCTGTTTTTATCCTAGCAGGACCTCTGACAAAAGTTTAGTTTTTCTCTTTTTTCAAAAAAACTGTAAAGCCTGAATATTTAGCCTGTCACTGTCTCACTAAGGACAGTGAGGATTATATCAACCTTTGACAGAAAACCAGGTTTAAATGTTTGATGACAGGCTCTGTGTAGTATGCAGAGCAGTCATTACATTTTCTTTTATTCCCTCTGAGAATAAATTATAGACATGGTGTTTTGGTAAACAAAACACAGAACCTCCCTCAGACTGTTCCTTTTGTTGACACAAATATTTACCACTATAAGGGGTCTGGCCTTCAATGCATTCAGTGATGTTGGATTCAGCTTAGTGTTCAAGTCAGGAACTGATGAATCCACTTTCTCTGCACTGTGTAGCCTAACTCTATGACAGGTTGATGGATTTCAATGCAACCATGTGAGTGAGTGAGTAAAGAGTGTGTCCAATCACACGGCAGGGAGAACTGTGGGCAAGTCCCACTTCTATTAACAAATGCAACTCTCTCCATGCAAGAGAGACTTTCTTATTTTCAGATCTAACCAACCGAGAGAGGAGGAATTCTATATGAATGTACAGAAGTTTAAAGTTTCCAGACGAATGTTTGACCTTTCATCTTGATATTGAAAAGTTTGTTTTTTGCATAGGTTGCTAGATTACTTCTTATATTCATTGTCATGTTCTTCCACACACACATCTGCTAAACAATAAGTTTAAAGTCAGTGTGATACTATTGCAACAATGGTCATATGTAAGCAACACACCTAAAAACATGTTAGTTTTCACCTGCAATTAGTCCATGCAGCATGGAACAGGGCTGTGGAGAAAACTGTTCTGTCATTGAGGATGTCAGCTAACACTCTGGATTGCAGGGTACAGGCTGGAGGCCAGAGATTAGAACAATTCAATGATCAGATAGACTTGCCATTTCACTACCATTAGATTAGACCAGTGGTCCCAACAAAAATCAATCAGTGTGACCTGATGGCAGTCCCTGCACATAAGAGTCATACTTCACTGGTTTACTTTAATTTTCCAAACCCCCCTTTGTTGTGACTCACACAGACCTGCCCTCAATCAAATCTTCTGAACGATAATCTCATATGTCTCCTAACCGTAACCAGGGGTTCAAAATAAAATAAATAAAACACTGATACTTACTGCAGGTCCTGGCTTCCCAACAGGCCCAGGTAAACCTCGTAAGCCTTGCTCACCCTGGTGCAAAAGAAAAAGAAAAGTTTATTATTACTGTAGTTCATGCAGTTGAAGCTGTGGTATTTTTGGTTACAAAGATATTTTAACAGAACATCTAAAACATCTGCAAACTCAACAATGTCCAAGTGTAAATTTCCTCCTTCTTCTTAACTTAATTTATTTTGCCTTCTATAAATGGCTGCCGCCCCCTGAACCCTTCTGTTAAAATCCTCTACTGGTCTCATTTATAACCTGGTTTAAGCTCCCCTCCTGTTCCTCTCTCATCTCACCTTTGCACGGGTTTAGCATTTGAGTGTGTTAAATTAAGTGTGAGAAAGATGACCTTACCCTTTCTCCCTGGAACCCTGGAGACCCGCGCATGCCCACGTTCCCCTGGTTACCCTGACGAGACAAGGAACAGCAGATGGAAGCATTTCATTAATCATCACTTAATGACACAGAAGCCTTACGCACTTGGGAAGAATAATTATTCTCTCTTCATTAATGCCATAGTTAATTGGTGTGAGAAATAGAAGATTTTTCATAGCATGAATTCACCATGGAATAACAGGACATTTAATCTAAACTCAGTGAATATTGTTCATTTCCTAGAAAAACAAACCATTATATGTGTGTGTGTGAGAGAGGGACATCCATCATGGAAATAAACTACAAGTTAGATTATTTTCATGAAATTGTGCTGTATCAGAATAACTAACTTGTTGTATGACATTAATTTAATCAGTTTCTAACCAAACAAACATGTAACACGGTGTATTTTGCTAAAACAGTCCTGCTCCATCAGTTTCTTGCTGAAAGCTTCTGAAATACTTACATCAGCATAATTACCAATAATAAGCAATGTCCTTTCTACTAATTAACCTGTGCAAGCTACACGTAAAACTCCTACCGCCCATGTCTACTGTGGATTCAGCATATATCATGTACATCATGTATATGCTATGAATAGGTAGTACAGGTGTCTTTCTTGTATGTGCCCTGCTGAAGAATCACTTACATACATGCCTACAGGGCCCTGAGGTCCCTCCATGCCTGGTTTCCCAGTGAAACCCTGGGAAAACACACAAAAACACAAATGTACTGAACACATACAGTAATAACAAAATACACACACACATCAGTTATCTGTGCATGCTGATGTAATGGAGGTCATGACTGCTCTGTGACTGCAGACTCACCCTGTTTCCCGGGGGTCCTGGTGGTCCTGGAGGTCCTGATTTTCCTGATGGCCCCTGTAGGATAAAAACACAGTCACCAAAGATCCAAAGTACCGACTACAACTGTTTATCTGTTGAGCTAATCAGACTCACAGGACTGCAAAGACATTATATCAACAGAAATAACATTAACTTTATGGTAAAACTGATAATGAAATGAAGGGTAGATGTTTTAATTTCTCAGAAATTTGGCGAAAGTTAGTCTAATAACTTCAAATGAAAACCTTGTTGGCTTATTGTTTACACAGAGAAGGTGTATAGAATTAACCCAGCAGCTCTGAGGATCTGTTCATCTCCAGACTGCCTTGTCTATGAAATATTCTGTCGTCATAATAACACAACCAAAAAGTGTAAGAAAAGCGTACCGGAGAACCTGATGGGCCGTCTGCTCCTCTTTCTCCAGCAGTTCCCTGAGTACCCTGGAAAAGTAGCAGAAGTAAGAAAAGATGGAAGAGAATGTCACAAGAAGTAGAGGAAAAGAAAAAAAAACCACTAGAAGAGGCAATGACCAAAAATATATAAGTGCAAAAATCGACTGTCATGTGTTCAGTTTCTCTCAGATCTTAATGAACAGACGTGCACTGAGCTGTTACATTATTGGTTTAAATGAGCTGATTCAACATTTTTCTAATAGTTGCTAGATTTGGCATTTAATTGTTTCTGGCCCATTTCATCAGATTGGATTCATGAGGCTACTGCCTACATGTGAGTATGGATAATGTCTTGGTGATCAAGAGTTTAAAGTAAGACTATTCTACATTTGTCTTTGCTAACTTGGGCAAGTTGGACAGACAAAACTTTAGAATCTGCAGCCGCACATCTGGAGTTCTTCAGAAGTGGATTCAGAGAATCTTCAGTCTGGAGAGGGCCCTTCCCTGTTTCAACATGATGATGTTACATTTATTATTATTAATGGTCAAACTGACAAACTTTCTTGTTTTTCATGCTGTAAATATATGCTCATTCTGAATTTTAGGTGTGCAACACATTTCACAAAAGTTTGGACACACCCATGTTTACCATTATGTTACTTTTTTTAACATATCTTTTTTTGGAAAGAGAGGACAGTAATTGTTGAAATTTTGAAAGTGGAAATCTGTCCTAGTCTTGTTTGATAGACGACTTAAGCTGCTCAGCAGCTTACCAATGAACCTCTTGACCTGTGAAATGGTCCAATCCACAGTGTTTTTGAGCATTCCACAATTTTCTCAGTCTTTTTGTTGCCCCTGTTCCAACTTTTTGAATTGAGTGTCAAAAAGGTTTAGTAAATTATTACATTCTGTTTTATTAATGGTTTACAGAGCATTTTCTGATTTTTGTTTTGGAATTGGGGCTTTATGTATGCATAATAAATATGTGTTTAATAATACACACATGGTTATATAAACTCTGATCAGTCACTTTGAGTCATCTGACATCTTTAACTGTCAGCAGGTTCTGTTATGTCCTGTTAAAACCTCTTTTCTTTGTGTTTCTCTGGTCTTGAGTCAATAAAATCCCACCCATGTAATGCTGGGCTGTCTAGTAAAAGTCTAATAATGTGTTTTTATTCAGCTGGACCCTGCAGCTTGTGTCAAAGAGCCCACAAAGCCAAGCTGGAGGGATGATGTCATGAGTTGGAAATGAGGTCATTTTGAGGCAGTCTTACCATCAGCCCTTTATGGCCAGCACTCCCAGCTGCACCCAAAGGTCCCTGTAACACACAGAATGAGACAAAAAAATTCAATTTTTCTCAGTGGCAAAGGTCATTCAGCGTGCAAATGGTAAATGTAATCACTGTAATGAATTCAATTATGGACTTAGAACATGAATCTCCATCTTATCAAGTGGTTTAATACTAAAGTTCAAGTTTAACAGTTTAGAAATACACTAAGATTCTAAGATTTACTTTCTTACATGACTGAGATTGATGCTATTTTAATATCTGCTCATAAAATATGAAGCCAAAGCCACAACAATAAATATCATCAACATTAAAACATAATTCAACATGATTAAGTTAGGGAAGAGAGGTGAATGTTAGGGAAACAATGTGCTGATTGCATGAATTAAATATTTAACAGTCATTTCCAGTGTGAGGTGATATGACCACAGTAGTAGGAGTACTACACTGATGCTCTGCTTCCCTCATATACATTTAGTAGTATTCATGTTCTAATGTACAAAGAACCTCGGAGAAGCAGGGTGTAAACAAGACTCCTGCAGATGGACTGATGGTACTACATGGTACTTCTATTAGTAGTAGTAAATGGTACCCTCAATTAGAATTAAACACATATCCAAGAGTTAAATGCTTCCTTTCAACATTGTATAAATACAATGATGAGTGAGAATAAGACAGAAAGAGCCGGCATGAACTCTGCACCACTGAAAGCTCACAACAGTTCTTCTGTACTCTCCAAAGACAGCCTACTGCAGTCTGAACATACAACTACTACATACAGAAGTAACCTCGACTTAACCTGGGAGTCAGTTTTAACAGTTTGAATCCATTTCCATCTCAGCAGTCTGTCAGTGTGGTACTTTTTTTCTTTCATCCAACATCCATAAAATGTTGTATTCAGAGAAGAATTTTTCAATAAAGAAGGGAAGTGTCTCTACCTTCTATCTATCACCAGTTTTACCATCAAAAAGACAAAAAGACTAAAACAAAGACAGGTAATGAGATATGTGTAAAATAAGTCCTTGTAATTATAAAGAAAATATTCTAAAATCCCAGAATAATGCAGACAGTGGATGAAACACAGACACCAACAGTATATTTATGGGTGATTGAATTGAAATATGATAGAGAATGGGAACCTGTGTACCAGGCTTTCCTTCTGCTCCCTCTGGTCCAGGTGGTCCCGGCAAACCCTGTGAGGGATAACCAAAAACACACACATGCAAACTGTTCATCCTGTAGATGTAGCCTTTCTGCAGTGTAAAAAATCGATTTCATGTTTTCACAGTCAGTATTACATCCAATTAAAGAGGAAGGTTTAAGGTTGATCTAGAACAGAAACGTAGGTCATTAAATCCTCTGATTATGCCAAATAAATTTGCCTAATGATGATAAAATAATAAAAAATATGTAAATGTCCTCATATAATTAATTAAACTGTATGACAATTTAGCGACTCTTAGGGCCTTGTATATCAATATTCCTAAATCAGGATCTTCATTGTGTAGCAAAGCCATTAACAAGATGAGCTTGACTACATCTCCAACAGGCTTGAAGTTTACCAATGGGCCCTGGTGGCCAGCTTGGCCCCTCTGTCCAGTCCGGCCCTGGAGAAAAATCAAAAGAGAAGAGGAAATCAGTACCAAGGCGCTTATAGAGAAATACAAAATACATTCAAAGTTATTTGTTAGTAAAATGGAGAAGACAGAGCATAGCCAAGACAAATGTGTTTATTATGCAAGTTTAATTACTTTCATACAACTGTAGTCATCTATTATTTTAGTTAATACCTTGTTCCCTCTGGGTCCTGGTTTGCTGGTTCGTCCATCTGGTCCCCTGTTCCCCTTCAGGAAGGTTCAAATGTTAATGACTGTGGTTGAATATCAATATCCACAAGTACAAGACTGCCTTCATATGTGATGGTGTTACTTTGAATATTCTCCTGATCTTTATTGTTAACATGGGTGAAATACGTCCACATCACAAGGCAGAAATGTTATGAATAAGTTGTGTCATGAAGTTACATATTTCAACATTACTACATTTACAAACATTGCTACCGTTATGGTTTGAGTTTTGAAGGTTCTGTGTTTTCTGTTTCCATTTTTATTTTGATAGTTATGTTCTCCATGTTGTCTCTTTTGCTTTACACTTCCCGTCTTTGTTTTCCCTCCGTTGAGATGCTTTCATCTGTCTCC
Organism: Chaunax sp. Z400; assembly: GCA_037577475.1. NCBI lineage: Eukaryota > Metazoa > Chordata > Actinopteri > Lophiiformes > Chaunacidae > Chaunax > Chaunax sp. Z400. The sequence continues at coordinate 5,338,567 of CM075199.1, forward strand.
CCTCCTTACCCCTGTGTTGTATTTGGTCTGTGTCCTCTCTGGCCTTCATTGTTTGATTGTCTGTGATCCCTTGGAGTGATTTTCTGTGTTCTCCTCCCAGTGTTTTCCCCTGAGCATCTCGTGTACATCTCACATACTTGTAAGTTAAATTTGTCCTCCTTTGTTAGCTTCCCAGTGATCTCCTGTATTACTCATGTGTTCTTTCTTGGGTTCCATTCTCCCCTCATGTCTTCAGTTTTTTTCTTGTGATTTTGATCATTCATTTGGATTTTGAACTCTGTTTTTGCCAGAGTTAGTTCAGTCTTGGATTTCCTTTGCCTGTTTGGACTGCTTCTCTGTTTTGTTTCCTTTTTCCCCCCTGTAACTTAGTTTGCTTATTTTTATATTAAATATCCTGCACTGAACTCTTTGCATCTATGTCTTCTGCATTTGGGTCCATTCTTTGAAAAGAAACAACTACCTTTACAAACATCACTACATTTGTGATAATAATAAAAATAATGATAATTTACAGATTGTCCTTTTGTCACAGAATCAAAAACATTTATTAAATGTACTTCTATTTGTCGTTATTGCAAATTAACAAATACTGACATTACACTCCCTCACCTGTAAGTGTCTTTCAGGACTGTGCACATTGCAGAGGGACTACAGTAAGGATGTACTGCAAGCAGAGCAGTATTAAGAGGTCGAAACCCTGAGAGTCACTAACACTAAACCATTGAACCACTGTAAGCAGCTGCTGAGAATTACTTAAGATGGATCACAGATTCCTGTACATTCACAACATCCATTACTGAAAAAGCAATTATCTTCCATCCATATTCACTCATTTTAGGGGAGATCTAGAATACCTCAAAGTAGAGTCATTGCTCAAACTATGAATTCATTTTATTTTTAATCATGGGGTGTCTAAAAGCTTTTATTCTTTAACAATAGATTAAAACCTTTTGAACATGACTCAAATTGTGATGATTACATGCTGCAGGAAAATGGTTTCATTACTTTTGGCTTTTAGTGATTTTAAAACACTAAGTATTCCCGTGGAGTGCGGAGGCAGTTAGGAGTGTGTTAAATTCATGTTACTGCAGTCGTTCACCTAATATCAGATTGTTAAATTAACACACAGGCTGCTGGAAGCTCTCGTGTTTCACAGTTTAATGTGATGCTTAGATCAACATATGAGGTCATCTGACATTTCTCAGTGTTCAGACGCACAAATCATCACTGACCTTTAACCCACGGCTGCCCAGTTTTCCCAGAAGGCCAGTTTCTCCACGTGTGCCCTGAATGAAAAAATATGAAGTAAGTCAAGCTCATCTCATTTTTCTACCGCACCAGGCAGACTCTTTTTCCTGAGTAAAAAGAGCATGTAATAAAATAGTATGCTGCAAATGATATGCTACAGTCTTTGTAGTTGGTTTCATTTATTGCCTATGTAAATCAATTAAATACCAACACAGCTGACATGTTCTCTTAAAACAAGTATGAGCCCCATCATCAGGACAGTTTATGTTTTTTAGTTTTTATATTCACAGCTCATTCATGACCTGGAGATACGTTTGGTCTTTATCAGAAAACATCAACTGTACACAGCTACTAATGTAAATCAGTGTTACAAAAAAGATGCCTCCTAATCACAGTGTTGTTGAGGGTACCTCTGGTCCTGTGGGGCCTGACTGGCCCTTGGTGCCTGAGAAACCTAGGAAGCCGCTGGGGCCCCTCTCTCCCTGAGGACCCCTAATACCTGGTGACCCCTGAATACCCTGAGATATATTAAAAAAAAGAAGAATTACAATTATAATGGATTGCCGGTAAAACACTCTTATTAATAGACTCAAATGAGTGCCTGGTCAAGAAATAATCCTAAACACAACGACCGTAATCCCAAATGACCTCATCCAAGAACCACTCATAAGACTCGATTTATTCTTCAGTGAACAAATACATTTTGAGAAATTGCCAGTTGACTTAAAAAAAGTCAGGAAACATCAAAGTCATTAATTTTAAATTGTTGAAAAAGCTGGAACTCATCTGCCTTATATGCAGCAATATTGTTGCATTTTGCTGATGTTGTCATTTTTTTTAATAAGCTTCTTAGTTCTCAATTATAACCATCTGTTCCTCTTGACTGAAGAGGACGGCACAGGATTGTTCCATTTCTTTGTGAGGAAAAATGGAAAAACTCCCAGAGCCTGAAGTGGGCGGCATTTGTTAACTTGGTCAACAACCTCTTACAATATTTTCATAGCAGACATGAGACTGGTAGCAATCTTCTTGTCTAACTCTCTACAAGAATCAGCATATTTCCCAAAATGTTGAACTATTCCTATAAGTAGCTCTACAGTATGACATTGTATAATTGTCTTCTTTCAGTGTTATTACACAGAAAGTGGCTGGTTCTTACTTTGTTGCCTTTGGGGCCTGTATCACCCTTGTCACCATCTGGTCCTATGCTACCCTATAAAGAGACAAATGTTCATAGAGAGGTTAGACCAATGTTTCAAAATATACATGTAATCTTGGTACCTACAGTATAAATGAGCACATACCGATACTCCAGGAACACCCATAAGACCCCGTTCCCCTGGTGCACCCTGGAAGAAAATCCCAAAAAAGGATGACGATGGATTAAATAAAATTATTCAAAGTAGACAGGAGAAGTTATCACATTTGATATTCAATTGAATTTAAAAAAATAAATGGCTGATTAAATTGTTATAAAAATGCAAATCTGAAGGATTTCTATGGGAATAAAGAATAACTGTGGAATGAGTTACACTACAGTGAAATGTGCCAAGAGCAACAGACAGCAGCTCCAGTGTCTCACAGCATCATGTTATGACCCACAGAGACACTACAACCAGTAGATGGCACTGTGAGACTGCAGTAAGAGTGCCTGTAGAGATCAGTGAGTAAATGCTAACAGTCTGTGAAGGTGTGAACACTGCCCCGTGGTGAATAAAGTTGGAGCAGCACTTAGAAACCCTGCAGACATTTGCTTATAGCAGCCTTATGTCTGGTCTGTTCATAGATGTGTACCTGCATGTGTTTGACTACAGTGTAATGACGTAATAACCTGGAGAATGTGTTCAAATGTAACTCACCACGGACCCCTCAAAGCCAGAATCTCCCCGGGCACCCATGGGCCCCGCAGATCCCTAGCAAGAAAAGAACAACATAGATGGATAAGCCATGATAAGATACGGTGTCTTCTGTCCTGTCATAGTCAAACTCACACAGTCTCCAAACTTCTCACTGTGCAAGTTAACCTCATCTGTAGAATGAACAACCGACAACAGCCTAACCTTCTGTTCTCCTCTGTCTGTATTCAAAGGTTAGACTCTTTGATGGGAAAAATACAGAATGTACTAACAGATGTGTCTTCATATCATCATATAACCTTGTATGCCTGTAGAACATAGTGAGATCTTTGTTCATTGTTTAATCTGTGTCTGCTGTCGGACCTCCTGAGCCTACGTGGGGGGGCACACTCCCTTTTCAGGAAGCAGAAAGTATATTATCTTTTACTGTTTTACTGTTTTCTGCGCTCTGCACATGTGAGCGTTGTGCCCTCACATTGCATCTCCTTGTGAACAGCCCAAATGTGCATTTGTCTTTGAGAATAAAGAAGTAACATTGACCTGATTCAGAGGACATCTCTTTATTTCGACAAAACATCCACGTGTTAGAGGCTTTCTACCTAACACTCTTCTTGAGCAACTAAAAGATAAAGGCTCTGTTTCCCTGTCAAAAATCTTTGCTAAATATTTTTACATTTCTTCTTGCCATCAATAAATCTCTGCTAACCTGACAGCTGCTGGCATGAAATGCACATTTGTTCATTTATTGTCTTCACATGAGACGCATTAAAGTCATGCATGGTGCTGCACCTCAATTATAAACTACCAATATGTTTCTTAGGGCCTATAAACAGACCATATTCACAGATCTCATTCATACCATAAGTACATCTTTACGACGTAACAGCAGAGATCATCCATTTAAAAATAATTCTGGCCGAGTGTTTTTTACTGTTATGATTTCTTGTCTAGAAACACAATGACAAGGTTGGACACAGGTGATGTACAGACGGATGAACAAAGCTAACCCTATATACCCCCCTTTGCTGGAGGCATAAATACAGACAAGTGGATTTATTTGAACTAAGAACACTTGCTGCTGTTCAGAGATTAAGGATTGTGTCTTTGAAACAAAATTTTTTTTTAAAAAGCATGAAGAACTCAGGATCCCCTGACATGTGCATTTCATTGAAGAAAGACAAAAGCCTATCACTGATTCATAACAAATGAAAGACACACAGCTATGATCTCATGTGCTTGGATCCTCTTGGTGAAAGTAACTCAGATATGTTTTTCATATTGTAGAAAACTAACAAAGTTTTAAGACTTGATGAAGTAGAATCAATATGACCTCCCTGTTAATGTCAGATATTTTTAATTGCATATCTGAGAGAAAGTTAAATTTTCAGAATTAATAAATACAAAAATAAAATGCTTAAAATTAGTCAAATACCAAAAGGCACCTCTCCAGTACATGGGATATGTTTAAAAAACATTTTGTGAAAATATCTTGAACAGTTTTTGAGTTATGCCCTGGTTTATTCAGTGAAGTCATGTCTTTAAAAAAAAGAAAAAAGAAAAGAAAAGGCATCAAAATAAACTTGATGAAAAACTTACAGGATCTCCTTTAGGTCCAGGAGCACCGATCAGTCCTTGATGACCCTGTTAAGATGAAAATCAACTTTACCCTCCTGCACTTCACTGGCTGCATAGTGAATGAAACGGCACAGCAACAACCCAAAAGTCTCCATTAACAGTCTTTCCTTGACCTGTACTCACTTGGGGTCCTCTGAGTCCTGGAGGTCCCATCTCTCCCTCGAAACCTAGAGGCCCCTAGTCGAAATAAAAAGGAAAGTAACACATGTTAAATCAAACACAGTGTCTAAACATTTCCTGCAGGTTGAATAACTGTAGCATATATAACCTAACAAAATGTATACCTGTGGGCCTATGGGGCCAACACTGCCAGCAGGTCCCATGTCTCCCTGAAAGAAAAAATAAACTATTGATGCATAAAAAAGTAGCTGGCAAAGGAGGGACACTCAGTTTGAGTCTGAAACTTTCTTGGCACGATATGAAAGTCACTAAATTTAATTTTTAATTGACAGGAGTGAACAGTAACCATGTTTATTTACTTGAGTACTATATTATTTTCAATATCTGTACTTTGCTTGAGTTTTTCTTTTTTTGCAATGTATAGACTTTTGATCAACTTCATTTGAAAGACATATATTGTTCTTTTGGCTGCACCACATTTCTATGTTAGTTCTTGTTAAACTGAAGCATGTCTTTGAAGTCAGTGGACAAATTTTATTTTATTTTGTTCAACACAAAAATTTCACACTTTGTAAGTCAAAACTCCTTGAAAGTAAAAAGTACAGTAAACTACTCCTCTAACGCCTGTCAGTCCAGTTCGAACCTTACCTGAAGGCAACTTTTGAAATTTTTAAAATGAAGAAAGATTCAGTTCGTTTAGAATATTTGCTCCATTTCCTGTATAAAACCACTGCCTACAAAGTTCGACATCCAACCGCATAAAGGAAGATGAGGTATGAATATATTTGTTTGATTCCAGAAACATATTAAACACAGTTATATGTGCTTGTTGTAGTTGCAGTTTTATATTGGTTGTTAAAAAAAACTTTTTATAGATTTTATAGGATTTGCCTGCTAAGTTTTCATATTGGGAACAGGTCCTGTGTAAAATCACTGCTGACAAAGACTAATAATTAGCCAGAGAAAATTCAGAGTTAAAGTGGAAACATACAAATTTTCCACCACTAAATGTTGTCATTGTTGGCAATGCTGTCAATCGCTTTCCATTTTCCTCAGAGTAATAACTGCCATCAACTCAGGACGTGTGTTGAATTTCTTCATTTATGTTTACTACTGTGTTATGTTAACGAAGACAGTCGATAGCAGAAATAATGAAAGTTTTACTGGAGTCAACGACAACAATGCAAATTATCATAAGTAAGACGAAAGGAAGACAGAATGATCAGTTTATAAACACCTGTTGAATGAGCAAAAACACAAAGGTGAAGAAATATGAATATACTCAGAACCAAAACATGTTACAGTTAAATGTTTCATCTTGTTATTCTATTTTTTATGTTAAACTAAAATTTATCTCATGCAAACTGTATATTGTAACTAATTTTTCATATTGATGAATATAAACTAAATTATAGTGATAATATTTGCCATTTAATCCAGCCCTACTTTAACTTGCAAAGTGCTAAGTTATAATAAATATATGTTGTAGTATAATCTTACCCTTGAGCCATTAACTCCTTGAGCGCCGACTCCTCCTGTCAAACCTTGTGCACCCTGTCACACACACAGAAACAAATATAAATATACTCATTCATTCATTGGCACTAACAGACAAGTATTTCATCATCTCATCTGTCCGTCTGCTTACCGATGGTCCTGGCAGACCTGGGGAGCCTTCCAGTCCACTCTCCCCCTGATAATAATAAGTTCATAATAGCATGAATACATTGTCCTACATATCGTCCATCAATCTCTCCCAATGAATACAAAAAATGAAAAATAATCAGGCTGTAAACACCAATGACTAATTAAGTCTATTAACTACATTCATGCAGCCTGTATACAGTATGTCATTCTCATTCTTCATATCACTGATGCACTTGTTACTGCAGCTAAAACAACATGCTGGACACAGTGGAGTCAAATATTTACTTTATACTGACCCATATTTTCCTAAACACTGGATTCAAAATGAGCTTGACTGATGAAAAAAATATTTTAAGGATTTTTGGAGCTAAACCACAAAAGACGAAGCCAATCACAATAGTTTTTATATTATATATTATTCTTTGGGCAGGTGCCTTAGGCTGTATATAAATGTGCACGATGTGTCTCTACTATCTGTCGGTGTAGAAATATAAAACAAAAATATCCTGGATATGAGCACTAGCATCTGGTGCTTGAGATGTCATTTGGAGCTAGAGTCAGTGCAGTGATCAGGCAGTGGAGCCACTGTATCAAGGCTGTGCCCATACACAATCGTGAGCAGGGCTCGGGTACCAGTCATATTACACTTTTTAATTAAACAATTTAAAAACAGCATTTTAAAAATTACACTTGAACAAAAATATGTTTGGTGTGTACTTTGAATTTTTAGTTTGGCCCATTCTCATTTGAGGTGGGGTGAGGCGTGTGTGACCTATACTGCAGCCAGCCACCAGGGGACGATGAAGATGTACTGGCTTTCACTTTGGAGAGCAGTTATGTTATGTTATATACAGTCAATGATAGTGAAGAGGTATACAGGAAAAAAGGGTAGAGAAAAAGGTGTAAGGACATGCAACAAAATTCGCTGACTGGAACTGACTTTGTTGTGACCATGGAGCATGTGCTGTAACTTCTGAAGACTTTTTTTGTTGAACTAATCTTTAAATATAATGATTAACACATGATTATAGCAGTAAAGCAAGAAAACAGGACAGAGCATGAACTTTTCTTTTGAAAGGCTTAAGAATGATTTCTCAAGCACATCACTCACATCAGGCCCACTGGAACCCTCTGGCCCATATCCACCTCGGATCCCCTTAGGCCCCTGTGGAGAACATTCATGTAGTCAATGTCAAACTAATAACAGTACATCATTAAAATACATAGAAAGCACAGCATTAAAAGGGAGGATTAATCAATCAGACGACTTCCTACGGGTCAGAGTGTCTGTGTTAATAATAAGAGGCAGAGATTCTGGTTTCGTGCCAAGTAGAATCAAAGTAAACCTGAGAACAGAGTAAAGAGAAAATGGGCCTCACTGCTCGGAAATCAAAGTTCAAAAGAGACTGGATTAGAGATGAAAAAGGATTCGGAAATGAGCGTCTTTCTTTCACAAAAACTGATTCATTTTTCTCCTCATTGTACACCAGCTGGATGTGTCAGAAATGTATTACACAAGGACAGCTGAGGTGTTTGAACTTGAACTGTATTTATGCTGGCATCTTGTCCAGCAGCATTTTTGTACATAATAATGCATAAGCATATGAACTTCCTACTTTCCTTTGAATGGTTATGAATATAATGTAAAACCCAAGCAGAAAATCTGAGTGTGTTGCATTAAAAAAAAAGCTACTAAACAGAGAGGGTACCAGACACTCACTCGTTGTCCAATAGGACCAGGTGGACCCAGTGCACCAGCTGAGCCCTTTACAAGAAAAAAACAGATGATTATTACACAATACTGTCATGTTCAAAAAGACATGTCATAAGAGCTGTAGGCTGCCTATTTTAAACACACTTTGTACATCATAAAAGAAGAACAACTAAAGGCTGTTTTATTAATGTTGCCCAGCATCATGTGTCAGTCATGTAAAACCTTTTGCTTGGACAAATTTAAATTTAATGTTCAAGATGCTTTAGAATTAAATTGCACCACTGAGTACCTTCTCACCAGGTACACCAATTTCTCCTCTTGGACCCTTGATGCCACCGAAACCCTGCAGAGGTAGAGAAAAATACCATTATCAACAATGTTAAAGTAATGTCTTACTCATTATATTCTGCTTACATGAGTTTTAAATGTAGGCTTAAAGCAGAATATGTATTACTCTTAACTGATAAAAAATGCCAATGATTAACTGGCATTACAAGTGTGAGGTGGCCAGAAACATAATGTGGCTTTATGTTTGTTGAATGTGTGAATAACAACAAATACAACGTATCAAATATAATATTTCTGTCAATAGCTTCTTTCTGCTGTATACAGAAACCAGTTACAGCAGATTTAAATCATGGGGACTAAAAAGATCTCTCAAAGGTAACACTGTTACCAGCTCAGCAGCTCTGGATAGACAGAGACCTCACTGGGCTGGATGTCAAAGCTCAAAACATCATCGCTCAGGCTAAAATTAAGATCATGACTTACATTGTATAAAAGGAACATTTTTAAAGTTATGTTTTGCTATATTTGAGAACTAAGGGAATTAATTTAGATTTGGTAAATGTTAGTACCAAAAACTCAAATACTTTATTATGATAATGCTATGTTAATGTTCAATGTTATTCATGAACTGTAGCTCAAACTGCATACAGTGTGACTTTGCCTTTTTTTTTGGCTCCAATCTCACAATCAGCAAATCTAAAACTTCAATGAGTCTGACTGGATTTCCTTTCAGAAGCAGCTGTATCCTTTCACTCCTCACCTCATCTCCTTTATCCCCTTTGGACCCTCGCTCTCCCCTGTAGCCCCATGGCCCCTGAAGCAATCAGAGAAAGGAAGAAAAAAAAAATCAATGACCAAAAAACTACATGAAACAATTTTCTACCAAAACAAACTGATGCCGCGTGTGCACTATTTGAGTATGGTTTAACAATAAAAGAGCCATACAGAATGTGCCCACCTGTGAACCAGGAGCACCTAGTGGCCCCGGCAGACCATCTTCGCCATTTTCACCGTCTCTCCCTGGTGCCCCAGCTCGTCCTGGAGGGCCCCTGTGACCCCGTTCGCCCTATCGACACGGATACGGTGATACAATACGCAGGTTAGACTTTTCAGCCTTTATCAAATTGTCTCACTCACCAAAACCCTGTTACACACTAACACATTCACACACAATAAATGGCCATTTTCATTGTCAATTATTATCGTTATTATCATAAAAGGGCTTGAGTTTTTAGTCAAAAATAATGATATATTACACAGAGATGTTGCAAACGCTAACATTTGAAAAGCTGGAAATAAATTGTTTGGCATTTTTGCTCCTTGATTAACCAAAATTATTGAAGTTATTGTTGATTGACAAATCATTTAATCACTAATCACATCTGGAAGCTGCCTGTATAAAATAAACTTTTGATCATTGAGCAGTTGGTGGTTCAGGGCCGATGGGGCTACAAATAGGGGAGGGGATGTTGTTTTTCTTTCACTTTCTTTCTGTGACTTGTTTCACCCAGATTTATCCTGCTGGGAATCTAATTGATGAACTTGAAATTCAGTGGAGCATTGTCTTGGCATGTGACTGTTTAAAATGATTAACTGTCATTGTGTAGCCACTCAGTTTTGTCTGTGTGTGTCATTTCTCTCCCCTGAGATTTATTTATTCCACTATTTCTTTTGCAGAGCAGTGTGGGAAATTTGCAAGAAAAAAGATTGGATCATAGTGAAAAAAAAAGAAATACTTATTATTCTGTGACTTATTGTGGGTGGGCCCAGAGGCCCAGTGCTGGAACACGGCAAACTGTTCTGTATTTGCCAAGATTTCAAATCTTACATCTGGAAACTAGAGATTTATGATCTTGTTTCAAAAGTTATTTACTAGTTTATGTCTTAGCCTTCTTATTTCTGGATTGTAACCAACTTATTAAAAAATTTCTTCAAAAACAAAATGATCTTGCTGCGTGGTCAGATAGTTTCACTAGTTCTAAGCGATTTTCTCCTGAAATTCAGTGTTTATTTCTTGTATCTTAGCTACTCTTTTTTGCAGTGCATTTGGCATGAACCACATAAGCATCACATAAACTGACACCTTATTATTTGATTACATATATATATATGTATATATATATATATATATATATATATATATATATATATATATATATATATACACACACATACATATATATATATATATATACATACATATATATATATATATATAGTGCTAACAGAGAATGAAGGACATCCCTTTGGCTCACTGGCTCTTGTTCATTCTGTAAAAACAAATACAAGCATTCATTTATGTAGGCTAAGCCCAACTTAAATTTTATAAGCACATTAAAAAGGTCTGTAAAACAGTAAAGTCCAATCTGAATATCACTGAAGGCAGCCCAACTCTTCATGCACTCAATGATATTTTCACATCTCTCATATTGCGTGACTGTCTGGGGCCAAGCCTCACAGTCAACACTTAAACCACTCACATGGCTCTATAGGCAAACACTGAAAATAATGGATAAAAAACAAATTAAATTTCACCACTGTCTAGCTCTAAAAAAAAGTACCAACTGCTTAGTTTTGAAAACTTCATCAAGTTTTCTTTCATCAAACTGATCTTTAAATGTGTGAACAATCTCGCCCCAGACATCCTCAGTCCATATGTAAAAAAAAAAAAAAAGAATACCAATGGAGTTACCACCAGGGGATTAGTCAACGGCAACTGCAGAGCACCAACACATAAAACTACTTTTGGTCAGTCATCTTTTTCAGCAATAGAAATAAAAGTTTGGAACATTCTACCAACAGAGTTGAAAACACAAACTGATTTGAAGACATTTAATAACAAAGTAAAAAAACTGGCTTAAACAAAACCGAACCCATGATCACTGATGCTGTAATATGTTTTACCATGTGTCTTACTTTAGTGTTTTAATTTTAGCAACGCTTTTAATTTATGATGATTTTAGCAGAAAAGCCTAACCAGGGACAGAGATTACAAATTAGCCACCGCAACACATATGTATCTTGTAATTGTTACAATGTTCCTTTCATTTGTCACTGACAATAAATGACAAAACAACAACAACAAAAACCACAAACACTACATCTATATTCTGTGCTACACAGACACTAAACACCGCCAACACCAAAGGCGTTTGTATGGGTGATTGAGGGTTTCCAACCATCCCAAACCACACTGTTAGTTTGTGAGTAACAATTCATTTCCAGCTGAGACTTTACACAATATATGACCACAGGCTCATCATTTCCATATTGTCACACTGAACCCCCAAGACACATATTTCTGTGTTTTCAAATGGTTTCTGAATTTAGTTAAATTTATCTTGGCAAGCTTTTTACCTAAACAAATTACATTAGTGGTTTTCAAGTTTGATGTGAAATTGCACTACATGACACAAAGGGCGAGAATGAGAAACTATTGAAATAACACAGGATAGAATGAGACAACTGGGACAACTACAGCTCAGTGTAATCAAATTAAGAGTCAAATATTGGAGTTCTTAATTCAGTAATAGAATAGAATCATTGCTTATTCTCTCAATATGAGAATGATTACATCATAGGGAGTTCCATGTGCAGAGGGTTTCCAAACACCCACTCCCTTTAACCACACAAACTCTGCTCCAACATCTATGTTACACTTCATTTAACTCAATAGTCAACTGTTAAAACTCTGCTGGATCCAAGGGTGAGTTTATTTCTAAAAACTCATCATGTATGGTCAATCATTGAATTCAATACCACAGAAATTCATTCTCAATTTTGATCAACATCCAAAATTTCCAATGACACCAAATATGTCAGATTCTATTAAGGGGGAATTAATATAAAATGATGCCCACATATCTGTAATCATTCCATTTAAGGGACATTTTTATTTTGACTACAAGCCTCATCTAACTTAAGTGAAGGGTTAGAATGAAATAAAAACAGAATTCAATCATTTAACAAAAAACTGTTAAGATTTAAGGTGTTCTGGAGCCCATGTGGTAATATCCCCTATACAATCACATGTGTCAGCACCAATGTTAGCAGGGTAGAGCACCAACATAGCCCCTGTGAGTAGCATAGCTCCAGCAATGACTCAGCTAGAGATTTGGAATCTGTCAGTATTTTAGCATCACAGACACAGTTTCCAGTGAAAACTGACCTGAAAATTATCTTTATCACCAGTTTCACTGTCTACATCTGGAGAATACATCACACACATTAAAAAAACAACAGATGAAGGGCAGTATCTCTTGCTTTGGTGCACACATTAGGGACTGTTCATTATTGATGAGATTTTTTTGTGCATAGGATGGACATACAACTTTAAAAGGTTGTATATAGTAATTATTTTAAATATTTTTTCTTTCCAAAGTATGTGGTTTACTACTGTACGGTGAAGGTACTCCTTACACTGGGTGGGTCCATAATTACCACAGGGGATGGGTGATTACGTACATTGGAGATTACCATTTCAACATTTGGAATGGACACAACATCAGATTCAAACAAATCTGATCTGTGCTTCTTGAAAGTTAAACTGACTCTAAAACACGCTGGATGTGTATCTTGACAGAAAACCTCCTGCTTGTCGTTTGAGTTCATGAAGCTTTGGGTCCGTCCTATAGGTCCTGTGGACCGCCGCTGCTCCAGCCCTGAATGTCTTGAGCCTAGCGCTGCATATTTCTGGCCCTCAGAGCTGGTAGTTTATAGAACATAGCCAGATTAAACATGGAGCGTCACACGGTGTGGGGAAAATGGAGCAGCGTGTATTGTTGGCTCTGTTTGCGCTTGTGTCATCCATGCCACTTTGCATACACCTTCATTTCGAGTTGATGCAGACTTAACATTAATTGGACAGGGTGGAGGCATGTGACTGAACATGGGTGCACGCATTGGGCAACATACTTTTTTAAATAACCAACATGAGATTAAAATGGTGAAAGGTTCTAAATGTTGGTTTTCAGTTACTTTCATTTAATTGCCCAGCCATATTTCAGACCCAATCAATGATTCCATCACCTGTTACCAGTGAACCGCTTTACCTGTGGCATGATCCAATCAGGTGTTTTTGAGTATTCCAAAACTTTCTCAATTTTTTGTCACCCCTGTCCAGACTTGTTTAAAACATGTTACTAGAATCAAATCCAGAATAAGTATATATTTACAAAAAAACAATGAAGTTGATGAGGTAAAACAATATATTGTCTCTGTACCATTTTCAATTAAGCATATGTCAAAAAAGGATTATCAAATTATCACATACTGATTTATTAATAGTTTTTACACCGTGTCCTTTTTTGGACTTAGAGTTGTAACAAATGTAATACATCTAGAAATCCCTCAAAACTTAAGATATGTAAAAGGGAGATTTCAACTCAAGGGAACATATGTCTCAACATATGTTTTTGCTCTGTCTTGATTGACAGGCCATTAAGAATACCATGTTTAGCAGTGTTTGCCAAAGTTTACTCACTTTTATTTGAATCCTATCCTGACAACAACCAACTACCATAAAGTTTTATTTTCTGGATCTCGAAAGACAGATTTTGGCAAGTCAGCGTACATTGATAACGAGACTCTTGGATCAGGAGGTGATACTTTGGGTGCTTACCATGTCTCCTGGGATCCCAGGTTGTCCTCGATCCCCAGGATCACCAGGTGGCCCCTGAGAAGGAAAGGAAAAATGTAACTATTTTATAATTAAGAATAAATCAGTAAATTAAAAAAATAAAAACAGTGAAGAAAAGTTTATACATTAAGGTTTTTTATTTGTATTTATAATTGTGAATGGCGTCCATCTCTAACCGGTATGCCAGGCATGCCCATCTCTCCAGGTAGTCCTGCAGGGCCTTCATCACTCTGCAAGCTCACAAAGAGGAAATCAGCTTCAGGTCAGCAGGAATTTACAAAACAGCTAAATCCCCAACAATAAAGTAGATTAAGTGTCACATCATACTTACAGGCCAACCAGAAGAAAGTAACTGGTAGACGCTGGTTTGCTACAGGAAAAATGGAGATACTCAGGTTAGGTTACAAACAGCAATGAAAGAAAATGAGGAAATAAAAGCTATCGTTGTCTTTTCACTGATCCTCAGTCATAATGACTGCAGGTATGTGAATGACCTCAAAAACCTTAAAGCATATACAGTAACAAATCACGTCACACACGACTAACAGACTTCATTCATCTTTGTGCAACACTGAACTTACCAGCCGAGGACAGAGCATCAGCTTGCATGGATCATTACTGCAGGGTCAAAGGTTTAACAGATAGTCTGGGGATCTTATGGAACTTAAGAGACATGTGTCTCTTAAGTTCAGTGTCTCTTTGAGGTAACTGACAGTGAATTACTCAAGGGCTTAAGGACACAAGAGCAATGGAAAGCCATCCTGTCTGGGGACTACAACTGGAAATACATTAGGGAATGTGCTAGCTTACAGAGATTTAAATGAAAAGATACATGGCCTAGTTTAGCACACAAGTTCAATGAAACTCTAATATATCTTCCAAGCATTTTAGTCCCCGCTACATTCCACACCCCACTTATTTTTGGTCAGTGTCCCAATGGGTACACAAACTCCAAATGATGCAAACTACAACATAATATCTCCATTTATGTGTTTCATATACAAGAAAAAACATGTACAGTACCAGTCAATAGTTTGGACACAGTTACCCATCCACTTGAATGGGAAACTGTGTCCAAATTATTGACTGGTAGTGTATATATTACAGCTTTTAAGTTGTTGGAAAGCATTTAATAAGACATACCACATCCATCTGTGTATTAAGCAAGGCTAATGCTGGGCTGTCTCAGAACAGACATATGAAAAATGTCATGGCTTTTCATCCCTTACTGAGTGTTTTTTTGGGGGGGTTCACTTTAATTTAGTCATTAATATTTATCAGAAAGGATTAATACACTACAAACATGTACCACATGGCTGTTTGACTATTTGTCAATAATCCAATGGAAATTAGACACATTACAGACCAGCCTCTAAATTCTGCTGTATTTCCAACATTGAACTTAAACCAAAACTAAATAAGCAATAAAGACTACAGCCAACTGCAAATATGTAAATACTTAGGGTAGACTACTGCCCATGCAGTGAATCAGCGCTTTCAGCTTAACGTTAATGCCTTAGATTTTTTTGCTCAACTAGGATATACAAGAGAAACTGTGTAGGAGGGACTTATTAAAAATATTTCACAAAATAATTACTTGAGTTTGAGCACATTGTGGTCACCATGTTACCTGAAAAGCAGTCCATTCCTCTAATGTGTTCTTCCACAGGTAGAATGTTGGTAAACCTGCTGGTCCAGGAAGTCCTGGATCCCCCCTCCTTCCTGGCTTCCCTTCAGGGCCCGTCTTACCCTGTGAAAAATTAAAACAAAGTAGTACATTCATGGTAATTCAAACAGCAATTCAATGCACTCAATACCTAGTATCATAGCACAGCCTTATTAACATTACATTATTACAGAGATTTGATGCAACGTTTGGGCTCTGGCATAAATGATCAATAGATGGAATTACTGGAGGAAGAGACGGGGATTTATTGCAGGAGGCATTAAAATGTCTGAAGTGAAGCTGAGCTTTAAAACAAGATACAACCTCAGATATTATTTCAGAGGTGCACAGAACAGAGGGGCGTTAAATCCTGAAGACACATCACCTGAGAGTATTACGTCGTTAACAAAATTCTCTTACCCGATCACCTTTAAACCCAGGCCGGCCAGGCTCACCAAGAAGGCCCTGTGAAAACAGTAACAACCCTCTATAAAAACGTTCAAAAGACAAACACACAGAGGAAAAAGCACTCTAGGATAAAAAATAGGCTTCATCAGCTACCTATAAAAACAAGGAAACAGTTGCTCAATCTATGAAATTGGGGTGTCTTTAACATTTCATTTTAGAAATGTAATAATAAAAAAAATTATTACTAGTCCTCAGGGGCAAATAACTTTGACCTAAGAGACAAGCAAAGCACTAGTTCCCTGTAAAACCTCCAGGTTTGTTGCCTTTTTAACTACCAGTTGAAAATCAAAAGACTCATTTTAAAGTCTAGCTCCCGACACCTCGAATGCCAATAAAATAGAGTAAACTTTTACAGCTTACATACACCCAAAGCATCTGTATGAGATGACCTCAGTATGAGGATCAAATATTGTTCTCCAGAATTTATCACCTTACCTTTGAGTGAAACTTCCTGCAGGATCAGGACGTGTCAAATTTTCCTATATATTTGCTATGATATCTTATTGAGTCTGAAAACCCAATTATTGTACTTTCAGTACAACTTGTTTGAACAAAAGGTTCACATGGTTCTTGATATGTTGGACGTGCAATGGCATTACTAAAATAAATAAATAGTAATAAAAATAACATAATATACATAACAAAGAGGGCAAAGGAAGAAAATCACAGGATTTCATTCTGCTTAGTGCATTAGTATTATTGCACTTATGTAATGGCCAATCAAGGAAACGTGTTGAAGTCATAATTAATTTTACAAGGTTCAGCTTCATAAAGCAAAAGTAATGACTGGTCGCTTGAGGCGTGTTGTTATACCATTTTGAGTATGCCTGCCAGACAATCAGAGTATTTCTTGTGGTTATGCCGTAGTCTGATATTCTAAAACATCAAGTTTAACATGATACTTGTCGGCTAATGTTACAGTTCAAAAAAGCTATGCAAGCAAGACATCCAACGCAGCTAATGAGACGAGAGAAGGAAAGTATTTCAAAACAATAGGATTTCTTCCTTCATGTTCTCTACAGCTGTCTTCAATCACAGTAATCGTACTTTAGTGATTCTGTGGATTTTAAGGCAGCGTGACTCCAGAGACTGACCCAGACGTGGCCAGATGTGCAGTCTGGTTCTGGATCGGTCAGCCCTGCCGTCTCTGTGATGACCCACCTCTAATACCAGGTAAACCTTCTGACTAGATAATATGAAATGACTTGATTCCTTGGCACAAATCAGGTCTTGACTGTCCCATTGTATAATGCTTTGACAAACTGCTGACACATCTTAACCATGTAGTTCCCTTAGTGCTCAGATTGCAGCATCAAAGACATTAGGATCAATGTATGTTTGAGCAGTGTGACCTTCCCTGATCAGATTCAGATGGTAGCTGATTAAGAACAGGTCTTGTAAGTTGTAAAACATAAACAGACGTCACACTTTTTTTTAACTCACAAGGCTTCTCATACCTTTTTTTTTTTTAAATTAACTCATCTGACAACAGATCGCTCTAATATGATCTATCGAATGTAGTGTTCATTCAGAGGGGAAACAAGCATTAGCCTTGATAATTAACATCTAAAAATGAAATAATATAAACTACAAACAAAAAAAGATTCTCAATAAGTAGTTGTGGCATCACAAATTAAGACAGCTTCTTGCTGTCTTTCTGTTGTTTGGAAAAACTGAATTGTTTACAGCGGGGTACACACGTTACGTTAAAACGAGGATAATAAAGCAAAAAGACCACTCACTTCCTCCCCTTGGGGACCCATTTGGCCTGGTGGCCCTCTCTTGAGGCGGTACTTTTTGCCATCTAAGCCCAGGACCACGTCTCCGTCTCTGTATGCAGTGGTCGCAATGCCAGGTTGCTCCTTGTTTGATAGTTTACCATTGTGTTTGGCTCTATAATCAGTGGACCTGACGACTGTTGTTGTAGACAAACCAGTGATGATGACATGATGTGCAGGTGAGACAGACAAGGATCTTTCAGCTGTCTCCTCCCTCAAAGTTCTCGAGCCTGAAGGAATCTTCCGATGTACAGGAAATTCTACTGCCAGCTTTTTGGTGGTACTGTCCGCGTCAATGATGTCATCAGATGGTTTTCCGGGGAACAGCGATGAAGTCCTCACATGGGAGTCTGCTGTCTTTTTGTCTGTAGTAATGTTCTCGTCCAAATGTTTCGATGACAGCTCAGGCTTCCCCTTGTGGTTGACTTTTCCACCATTTTGGAAGATTGGATCCAACAAGTCTGTGTCCTCGTCCACCATGAAGACATCCCCATGACCTGCTGAAACTTTGGACCGACTGGATGCTGAAGGCACTGTCCCATCCCCTCGAGGTCTCCCTTGTCGCAGAAAGAGATACTGTTGAGAAACAAAACGCAAGTTGGGGTCATTTGAGAACAGCCTTTCAGATAGTGTGTTTTTTTGTATAATGTTTTGATGAAAATAACTAGATTGAGTACAGATGTCTTATTACGTGGGAGAGTCTGTCAAAGAGGTAACACAAATTACTCACATAAATGTCAACCTATTTGCAATTTCCTAACCAACTCTACACTTAAACAAAACAATGTTAAGTTATTTTTCTTGTCATTTTTTCCTTTATTGTGGGAGAGAGACAGTGGGAGAGGAGACAGGAAATGTGGGAAAGACATGCGGCAAAACACATCAAATCACATTGCAGTATACAAACACAGACAAACAACAGAACATATCAGAATATTGGGCCTCAGGGAACAGTGGAGCAGGGGAAGGGACCAAAGGGTTGTAAATTTTGTTTGATGACCGTAGAAGGTTAATACTGAGCTCTCAAGTGCAGCATAGGAAGAGCATGACAGGGGGAGGAGAAAGGCATGATATGCACCGTCTGCATTGTCGTAATCATAATACAAGTCAGACATTGTTAACCCATTACAATACTTGCAGCAGGAATAATTTACAAATCCACCTTTAGTTCAAGTCAAACTCGTTCATTTTCATATAAATATCAACTGACCCTGTGTTGACTTTGTACACTGACACAGACTAAAACAAAAAGACTGCAGCAGTCTGTAGCTCAGGTTTGGGAAAGGAAGTGAAACAGGACATGATGAGACAGAGAGAAAGAAAAAGGTGATGGAGATGATGAGAGAGGAAGAGCAGGTACTGCCCACTGTGACTAGGATAGGATCAGCATTATGTTCCTGTGCTGTTCAACATAAAAGACTCACCTGATGACATTCAAACAATGTCAGCCTAATTACCACAGAGATTTAAGTTCTTTGGTCAGTACAGCGGAACCTATAGGCTCAATATAACAACAACACAAACCTAAGAAATAAAAGTTAGAATATAGTATTATTGTCTGACTGTATTATTGTAACACATCTTATGTTTTTGAACTGTTTGAGGCACATTTCTGTAATTCAAATCCAAAATGAGGCAAACACAAAGATGAAATAAATAAGGTGTATAGAATTTCACTTAATTATTTCACAATTATTCAGGGAATGCCCCAAAACCCACTAGCAAGCTCAGTTTTTGGACCTCGGTATGGTTATGATGTGTTTCTTTTATGTGCTGTAATTTCTTCCAGTGACGTAAAGTGCGGTAGTGTGTAATACATGCAGTTCATTGAGTCAACCTCTCCTTGTGATCACTTTGTTTCAAGTGTTTTGCATGGAAATAAATAACCATAAATGTGGTGCACGCGCATAGTCTCTATCAGCTCTTACCACCGGGCCTAAAACAATTTCTAAGGGAAACACTGGACAGGAATGTTTGTAGGATCGACAGAAAATCAACGCATGTACTGGCAACACTGGAACAGAATTTTAAGCTATCCAGTAGTTTGGTTTTTTTATCAAATAAATCATACTTGCAAAACTAATGTCATTCCCATCAGCCTCTTAAGCTGATGTGTTTAGTGCTAAACAGCAAATCTTAGCATGCTAACACACTGAACTACTGTACAGTAAGATGGTTAACATGGTAAAGATTACACCTGTTAATCATCACCATGTTAAAACTGACATGTATAACACACAAGACCATGCAGCAGAATAAATCCTGCAAAATAATTACCATTTTGTAAGAGGCGAATGTATAAATTTGGTCAGCAACAATGTTTATGCATCTGTTGCAGCCACGTGATTTTGAATTGGTATTTAGGGTTCCGACGTGCCACCTACTGCAGCATTACACCAACAACAACATGTGGTAGGTGTGGGAATCAAATATATATCATATAAAATGGTACCATACTCATTTTATGAATTAGTACGATTATTACAGATGAGGGACTCGAGTTCCCACATTGGTCACAGCATTTGTTATGGTAAATTTCAATTGAGCATGCTTTCAATGCATTGTCTAGCAGAATGACATGCACAAACATTACCCAGAGTTCAACAGTCAAACCTGGTTTTATTTCATCAGATCTGAAATATTAGAACAATATACAGTGAAACCAAGCACTTGGGAGAAGGTTGGCTGTGTATTACAAGGGCCAGTGAATGGATGAGATAGACAACAGGCCAAACATGGTGCCCCAACTGGAAACAAAGGCTCTTTCTCTCACTTATCCCGGACCGCAGTCAGGCAGCCAGGCCTGGTCGATAAGCCGACACTAGATCTCCTCTGGTCAACGCTGTCCCCTCAGCTTATCTCCCCACCAGTCTGTGAGATATCTGTAAGCCAGCCCAGGGCATACCTAGCTTGGAGTACTATGATATATATTAGGGAGATCTTCATCTGGTCCATAGCGGATGCTACAATTTATGTAATTAATGTACTTGTCTCAGGGTACAGAACTTCCAGCTTCATAATATCCTCTTTTCAAGTTATTTTTTCAGGCATTTTTAGCATTTAATGGAAAGGGACAGCCGAAGAGGAGACAAGAAATGTGGGAGAAAGAGTTATAGACATGCGTGGGCCGTCTGTGAGAGAGTCCTGTAGCCTTGATACGAAGGGCTCAGACTCTACCGACTGACCTAAAAGTGCCCCTCATAATATCCTCTGAAGTCTTCTTCTAATGGACTGTATTTATATAGGCCTTTTCTCCATTAGTGAAGCAAAATGGTTTACAATTTGCCTCTATATTACTTAAAAGGTTTGAACAAAGCTTAACCACATACATGGTAAATGGGGGCAACTTCATGAGCTGTCATCGGCATCATTAGCAATGTCAAAATTCAATATCTTTGTGAAAGAGTCATCAAAGTACACAAATTACAGTGATACTGTTTATAAATCAACAACTTTAAAGAGAGTCTACAGAGCAGATCCTGCATAGCATGCAGCTGGGTAGTTATCCTGTCAAACAATGTGTATAAGTAACACTTGAATGTTGATTCACGTGCCATGATTTTGTTGACAGTTGTCATCTTTCTATTAGCTCTGTCGGAGCATGATAAAACAAGCAAGGACACTGTGCCATATTATGTGTTTGTTCATGCCTTTGTATCCTAACAACAGCCTGTCTGAGCAGAGGCACAAAGTGAGTAACGCTGGCCCACCCTAATCTATGGGTGAACAAATGACAGTCAAGGCAGCAAGTGATTCAGTCCATGTCAGTATTTATAGCTGCAGGCTGATGAGCAGGCGAGACAGTTTTACATGCCTCTATGATACTTCTTTAATGCTCCTGTCACAGTAACTTTGGATTTTTTTTCTCTCTTGACTTTAAAGATTTCATGCTCATGTGTATGTATTTCATTTGTTTTCAAACCCTTAGGCCCCTGACACTCAAATGATCTTCATATATGTGAAGTAGACTATATGTACCAAACCCTGTCCACATACTTCTGCACATTTCTGGTCTTGGGCTGGTTGGTTGGGGTTCCAATAAATGGGAACCTCAGTGCTATTTCCCAGTTTGTTGCAGAGGACCTTGACTGGTCTGGAGTGAGTCCTGACCCCATTCTTCAACTTCAGGATGCACTGGAACACGAGCCGGGCCTTACTGCCCAGCATCAGTGTTGAACCTAAATAATGCTGTACTGGGAGGAAATCCTTGGAGCCTGGACACAAAATCTTCTGAAAGTCTTCGGAGAGGGCCATTTCTCATAATGTAGTTCTTAAGCCCAATTTAAATAAAATAAATCAAAAATAAATGACAGCAGTTTGATACTTCAGTAAGTGTTCTTTATCAAGCATACCAATTAAAAATCACCTGAATGCTCCTCAGTCCTTTATCAAATAAATATGACAAACATTCGTATCTCAAAGGCCAGGATTTAACATCTTTGGGAATGGGAATTACTGCTGGGAATTGCTACTGTGACCACAACTCCAAAAGTTAGAATTCCAACTAAGTTTACTAGTGTACTATTACCATTATTACAACTACTACCACTGCAGCTTTTACTACAAACGACTTTAGGGCTATTACCACTTGTAATACCACCCTAGTACCACTGTCAATGTTGCTAGGCAACAGGAGAGCTTCGTGACACCAGGGTAAAGATGGGAGGAGCTGGTAACTGGTCCTGATTGTCCCATATAACAGCACTCAGTGCACCTTTTAGTGGTCTATATAAGCCACGCCTTTGTAGACGGCGTCCTTTGAAGGATGCGGCCCCTGAACTGAGACACAGGAAGCATTCGCACAAAGATATTTCACAATTCCTACCTACCTAATGTATGAGCATCGTCAACCTACGCTGAGAGGACATCAATATAACCATTTCTGAGTTGGAAAACACTGCCAATCAAAGTTAGAGCAGATTTTGACAGGGCACACCTGAAATCGATCACTTTTTATAAGAACCTGCTGTGTCCTTAACTCCTCAGAGTCTGTCTGCATGTGTATCTGACAGATCCTCTGTCATGAGTAATGCGAACTCTATGATGGCCTCAAAGCCTGACACAAGCGCTGCAGGCTAGAGTGCTATCATCATCATCACACACACACAGACAATAAACACTTGGTCCTAAAAATCAAACAGAAAGGTCCATAAATCTAACTAAGACACAGGTATGCAGAGGCTCTCAGACTGGCTGGGTCTTGCAAGACAATTCACAATGAGTGATCTGATGTGTCCGGACAATGTATAAAAAAAAAACTTAAAAAACATGAAGAAAAGCTCATTATTCTCCATGACTATTAACATGAATAAGACCAAAATATGCTGCCAACATTCTTGAAACAAACACAAGGAAACTGCTTTGTGCGTGCTTTCATGTTCATCAGAATGTCATGTGCACACAAATGAGCATGTGACTTTCTGCTGCGACTGACTCATTGTGGTTCAGTAGCTCAGCAGGCTGAGCGCAGCATTAACACCACCATGACTGGAGATTTTATTCCCAGCAGGACCACCCATGTGAGCCTTTAAAGTGACCACCGAACCATAACCCTAACCCAAAAGACCAACAACACAAAAATCTTGCTCTGAAACCTCTTGCTTGCCTCCATTGCAGGCTTCATTTTCACTCTAGACAGCCACAGAAACCAAAACGTCAGTGGGAAAGACAGAAGAAAGTTGTATTGTTTTACTGTATGTTTTTGAATACCAATACGATAGACTGTTGTATCTTTCTCCACTTAGTGTGCTCTAATACTGCAGAGAAACTTCACTGGGATAACTGAGTAAAGAATAACAAACAATCCTGCACATTGTGAGTAATTTATACTAAAATTGATGTTTCAGTCCATAGAACTTCATCCAAAAACACGCATTTAGCCAAACAATCTATGATATATAAAAATATTTCAGTGTACAGGATTATCTGGTTGCTTCACTAAAAACTAGAAATAGAACACTCATTTGAATGACTGTTAAAACAAAATTGCCAGCAAAATAATTTCTTTTCATATAAGATTAACAGTAATAATTTTGACACCCCTGGCCATGACATCACCTGTAGGACATCTTTCGTTTTGATTCAAAGCTGTAAGCTATAGCATGTGCAACCTTGACCATTAAAAAAAACTCAATAATAACATTTTTAAAAAGTCTAATCTCCACTGGCCAGTTTCCATTCTGAAAGAAGAAAAACACAGTCATTCCAGCAAAATCAAAGCACTGCCAGGTTGTGCACAGAGCATTAGAACAGTCTGCAAATAATTATTCATCCTGCTTTATGTCAGTGCAGAACAAAAGAAAATGAAAATGCACCAGGAAGTACCTGGTTTCCTTTCTGTTGCCTTCGACCTTGCACATGCAATCCATCTAAATCCAGCAGCAGGAATCCCATCAGCAAGTACAATCCAACATGGTAGAACATGACTGCAGGAGACTCTTTAGGTCTGTCAGCACAACTCTGTTCACATTGTACTCACAAGTAAGCCTCTGCACAGGAGGCTGATCCAGCTCACAGCTGACACACTCACACACCTACTGGGTACACACCCTTTCACTAGTGCCGACCATTCACCTTGAAAAAACAATACCTTTCATCTGGCATTTGTAGGAGACTGTAGCTCAACACATTAACCCTTATGGTTAATGCAATCTAGTCAAATCTAGGACAGTCTCTTCAATGATAAATACATTCCAGCACCTTCACGCATAAAAAGGGAAATCCTTGCACACAACTAAATAGCTCTGGAGTGGAATCAGAGAATAACCTCAATACCTTTATTCAGGGAAATCATCAGAGTTGAGACAAAAATTGAGGGGGTGTATTTACCAACAATTGTCTGAGGTGGACTTGATTTAGGTAGGTAAATGGTTCAATGCAGAGATTTCCTGGTGAGGAAAATCATAGCTGGGCAGCTGACTGTAAGTGGAAGCATTGCCTTATATCTATTAGGATCAAAAGTAGAGGCGGTCTTGCATAAAAAGCAATATAAATAAATAACATCTAAAAAATGTGTGTCAAAGGACACAGATGTCCCTGCTACTGGTAAGCTTCCCTTGAGTGGGAGCAAACTGACATGAAAATCTCCTAGGTTCAATATGTCTAAAAATGGAAAAATTAGCAAATTGAAGGAACTAATTATTAGATGCACACCTTTAGTGCCCCAACAAGGTATATGTGAAATTTAATTGAATTCTTTTTGAGTTTTGAGGATGTGGATAGACCATACCCTCTGAATGTGAGCAAAAAGACATGAAAATGCTTAAGTTCAAATGCACCTAAAAAAGTAAAAATTGGCAAATTCAAGAAACCAATTGAGGGATGCACACCTTTAGGGCCCTACAAAGCATGTGTAAAATTTCACTGAATGCTGTTTGGAGGAAATGTGGAAAGACCATATCCTGTGTCGTACGTACATGTGTATGGACACGGGTGACCCAATGTCCCCTTTAGCGGCGGCATAACAAAAGGAGGATGATTCGAGGTGAAGACCTTCACAGGCGTTTTGAAACTGCAGGGCAGATGTGCAGAGGAAATCAACAATCTCTTTTTAAAGTCTAAACAACTTCCTGGCATATCTTTGTCCTCCGCGTCATGTAATAGCTTCCAGAGACCACGGCTGTCTGCACTGAAAACATAATGCTTGCATTTTCAGAGTGAGACCAGCAGCGTAGGAGTCTAAGTGCTCATGCAAAGAAACAGAAACAAGCACAAGTTGCTGATAAAGCACTCCTGTGACAACATGCCATAACTTTTTAACCACATCTGATTTATCTTCCCAGCATAGATATCCTGTACTAAATTACAGTTTTGGAGAGGAAATGATTTGCTTCAGCATGTTGGGGCTTCTCACACTGAGAAAATTGTTCCATGCCTCTAAGTGACAAATATAAAGAAACAACTGTGGCAAGAGCTCTGTTTCCATCTTCTTCTTTACAAATCCTTGACTTGCACCCCTCCACTTTTATATGAGCATTGTCTCTTTCAACAACACATTTCCTCTTGTACTCCATGATTTGAGGGAGACCTTTTCTGTAATTACTTTATTTTATATTGAAAACAGTTATGTACCATGCCAAGCAGATAAACAGTCACTGCTCAGTCGGTCGTACGCATAAAAGAAACGCTTGACAGTGTGCAGCAATGCCCTGTTGACCTGACAACAAAGGAACACCATTTCAGATTTGTACAGCAAAGTCAAAGCACATTTGCTCGTCCTTGTGTTTTAATTTAGAAAAAAGTTTGCTCCAAGCCTTGTGCCTTACAGTCTTTGATTCATCACGCAACTCAAGAGGAAACCCCCCCCAAAAAACATGGTTCCAGCAGGATTGTTTCTTTTGTTTATTATTCCGTCTTAGGATACAAGAGCTCTGTATCCTATCTCCATCGTGATGCTGCTCTGACATGTTTGTGTTGCAGTGTATCATTCTCCTGCCATGCCAGTATCTTGAGACATTTAATTATTGTTTTGACCTCACTTCAGTCCTAACAGAGCTGATAAACTATTATGAGGGTTAGAATATGAGGATCATCTGGCTCTGATCTTTTGACTGAATCTACATTTTATTCCTACAAATCAGCTATTTCAAAACAGTGGGCCGCAATCCAATTAACTGATGCAACTGTGAGCAGACAACAGCCTGAAGCTTCAGCTCACACAAGTTGACCTCCCTTCATTCTGGATACTGGCTGCAAGTCAACATCCTTCTCTGTGTCAAAACACGTAATCTAATATCTGTTACCTTTCACCAATGTTATGCGAGGCAAGGTTTTCAATTATGCCTGTTACAAAATCAAAAGCAAGGATCAAACTGAGAGCGGGTGTGGATGCAACTCTGCATTGCAGCCTCTCACTCATCCCGCACCACAACTTGATCTCATTATTTCACAGATACATGCCCAAATGTCTCACTGAGTGTAAGCAGAATAGTTATTATGGTCATCACAACTGACAGTAACATTAAAGTTGTTTACAGCCACGTTTATTTTCTTCATCTTTTTTTTCTCAATTTATTTGGGAATAATTATAATACGTGGGCATCGAGTTACAAAAGGTCCCTGCTGTAAACTACATATAATTCACATAATCAAATCAAACGGTTGGGGAGAATTGAAGGGGGCCTGGAGGGCTCTGCTTAAAAGTAAGAGGGGAAAAAGACATTTCAATCAATCAGGGATACTTGATCCGTATGAAAATGCCTTGACCTCCTCTCATTATCTCAGATGCACACACACAAAACGGAAGTGAACGGATGGACGGAATCCATTCCTATATTCATCCCCCTCTTCACTTTGTTCGTGGAAGGGGATAACAAATACACAGCTGGGAGGGAATTGCGGGAACATGACTATTTCTACACAGTGTCAGATGGTATCTAATAATCTTTCAGCACTAACATTAAGGGAGCACTGCATTAAATCACAATATCATCAACAATCATTAAATCATTTACTTTACTCTGATGTGATCACTGAGCATGACATCCACCAATCACACAGAGACTTAGTACTGTGGTAGAGCCTTGACAGAAATGTAAACAATCCTTTCTCCAGATCCATCGTCTTTGAGCCAACCCAAACAGGATTTATATTTTGCATGCTGGCAGAACAGTCAAAAATAAAATCCCGTGACCTGAAATGGGTCACTCATCTTCTGCTGGTCCTTACCAGAGTTTCTAAGCTGTGTATAGCAGATATTTAGAGATATTGTGATTCTTTCAACACCTCAACCTGCTTCCATTTCTTTTTGTTACTAGGAAAGCTAGAAAACGGGTCAGTTTTAAGCAACCTGATTCTCCAACATAGCAGCATTAAAGAGCCTTAAAAAGGGCTGTTGGCTAATAAGAGCGCTGTTAGCGAATAACATTATGTTGATGGAAAGAAAAGGGCAGAACTCAACTGCAAGAGCAGTGCAGCAGACAGTCTGGTGGCATGAACAAAACAACAAGCCTGCTGTGGAGACGGCTGAAAGCAACCACCCTCTGCCAAACTTTGTATAAAATACTACATGGACCCTAGGGGTGTAAAGTCAAGTGTTAAAATGATGGAATTTTCTTTCCTTTTTGTTTGTGTGTGTGTGTGTGTGTGTTTGTCTTGGTTTGCAAGTGAAGCAGTTGTTTGACAAGTTTTATGAAAGACCCCAAACACCTGGGCATGATAGATATGGAACAGAACATAATATGACCACAGGCCTGTATATGTCTGCCTTTCTCTCCCTCCTACACATGCAGAAATCAGGTGTCGATCAAGTGAAATCAACAGTTTTATAACTATTCATATAACTAAAAACTCTGAGACAAACTGAATTCACTCATGTGGTAACATTTAACTTAGAAAAAAAAGCTCCGTCATGCTACATCTCACCCTTTCGTTCTGAAACATGCATACTTGATATGCAAGAAAATCAATATACACAACTTTTTATCTACTCTGTCTTTTAAAAGACTAAAAACTTCAATCACTCAACAAGGAAAACACTGATCACTGTCAAGCACATAAGTCTATAAAATGTCAAAAGTTACCTGATGTCTTTACTTGTTTTGTTTGATCAAAAATCTTGCACTTATATGTCTAAACTTTTGACAAGTACTGTATAAAAAAGAAAAGAAAAAAATACATTTGGGAAGCTGAAAGCAAGTGTGCAGCTATTCTGCTGAAAATACTGTAAATATTAAATATAAAAAGAACTACATGTACAAGTCATTCTGACTAATAAAGGGCATGTTAATTATGAGAGTTAAACACCATCAAATTACACTGGAGTTCATAGACCTGGCTTTGCAATGACATGTTCTGCTGAGATCCATAACCTTTTGGTGTGTTTAATATCTTAGTGTACTTTGGAGGAGGGGCTGTCTCTAAAGTGAGCACCTGTCAAGAGCTGGTCCCAGACTAGACATGCTCCAAAGTCAGGAAACGGCAACAACATGGCCCCACAGTCAGAAATGTTACGCTTCAAAGACGACAGCAGTAGACCTTAGCGGAACAGAAACAGTTCTTGTTAATGTAATGTGTTATTCTACTATACCTTCTGAGGAGACCCTTGCTCTGTGTGGATTTAATGAAAGACAGGCTGCAGGAAAACAAAATGTATCCAAAATCACTTCCTCAATTATATATGATAGGCTGAAATCAGGGTTTCCAGACATTAAACATCAGATTCAAGGACTTTGCTTGCTCACCATAAAATTTGATAACCCAACACAGTATAGATGGAGACACAGATCAAGGGTGATTAATGTTACACTAAGAATTTTAAAGTGAGAGCTGCCAAGCTTCATAGAAGCTCACAAACAACAATTAAAAACAAAGTGTGGCTTGAATCTTTTTTTCAGGCACAGCTGAAGGATTGCTTAACGTTAGCTTTCTCACTTTTGCTAGCTATAATCTGCTCATCAGACTTCAATTACGCATGTACAAATGTGACCATTGGACTTCCAAGGCAGACTGCATGTGAAACACCACTGTGCAATTAATAACTAAATATATAAACTTCGCACATTTATTTACAGGCAGGTGCGTACGAGAGGAACGAGTTGATAAGAGCTTACAAAGGGATTCCCACACACTCTTAACTTGCAGAATCAATTTATTATATTGCAACGTTTCGGTACTGGACCTTCAACTTTGCAATATAGTAAATTGATTCTGCAAAACAGTGTGTGGGAATCCCTTTGTAAGATCTTATATAACCTTGTGCAATTAACAATTATTTTGACAATTCATCTACTGACTTTTGAATTATTCATTTAGTCAATTAAAGTCAGGAAACTCCATTAAATGAAGACAAAATATGACATAAAAAACAGCAAACAGTCTTTTAGAAGCTAGAAATAGTGACCGTTTTACATTTTTTACTCACTTTACTCACTCAAATGGTTAAAACATAACATAAAGCTCTGTATCATATTCAGACAATCTCTCGAGCTAGTTACATAGTCCATATAGGAGACTTTTGTAAGACAACTCACGAAGAAGCAGAGCAGTCACAAAACCCCAAAACCTTAACCAGTCCAATGCTAAGAATGAAGGCCCTGAGCTGGTGAAACGTCTGATCCGAGCAGACGTCTGAGCTAACAGATGCCCCTGTGTGCTCAGGCGCTAGATGCTACTCAGAGCCTCATTGGGCCCTGCAAGATGGAAAGTCCAGTGACCATAGGAGTGAAAGGTATAGGCGGCAGCCCAACACTGGCCAATGAACGTCAGGCCAACAGTACTGTCGGGGAACCAAGTAACATGCAAAACCGACTCCACATAGGGAGCAGATGCCTCGCACACAAAGCCGTGCCCTAAGAGGGCGGAGTGGGGACCGTCTCTGCCTCCGATCTCCCTCTGCTTGTGGAGAGAGGAGAGGACTGCTTGATTCAGTTGTGACTGACAGCACCGATTTTCAACCTGATTATTTATTCTCTTTTTCGCACATTTCTTTGGACTCTGGACCTGGGTATGCTCTGCAGTTTTCCTGACACATTTATCACTGGAGATCTACTGTAGTTCCTTGCACAAGGAAAAGTTCCTGTAGTCAAGAAATAACCTTTTTAATTTCTCCGCACCCCCAATATAAAATGACAAGGGGGAATATATATTATACACTGATGGTGAGTAATCTGATACGGCAATCCACCAAAGAGCTTTCCGCCTGTTACGGCCTCCCAAAGGGTAACAGGCAGAATACCACGGCTCGTTTGGAGGCTGTAGCATAAGAAAAGAGGACGCCGGACAAAGAATTCAAATTTTTATCCACAAGCTTTATTAAACCTAAAACGAAGAAACAAGTGCAACCAAACAAAGAAGGACTGGAGACACCGAACAAAAGGAACAAAAGATGAGGAGGCACTGGGCCAGCCACGCAATGGGCCGTCATACCCAGTGCTACCCACTGACCTCAAAGAGTGAAAACCTTAACAGACATTCATACGAATAACTCAACTATCAGTAATCTCTAGCCCAAACTAACACAACAAACTAACACAATAAAGGCCAACAATCTAAACATGCTAGGACAAAGTAAAGCTGCTTTGGGCTAAAAATTAGGTAAGGGAGGAAAAGATTACAAAGAACTTTACCAAACGTTGACCATGTGTGCTGTGTGCTGTGTGCCCCAACCCATCCTCACTCTGCTCCTCTATATCTCCTCCTCCACCTGAGTGACCAATGCCTGACCTCCACGTTGAAGGACTGCAAAAAGAGAGCCCAGCGCATTAACCTTTGGTTTGTGTTCCGCGTTTGATTTATGAAGATAAGAGGGTTGTGGTCAGTGTAAACTACAACGGGCGCCCTGGCAGAGCCGACATTAACGTCAAAGTGTTTTAATGCCAGTATAAGTGCAAGCAACCTTTTCGATCATAGAATAAACACGTTGATGACGGTTAAATTTCTTGGAGAAATAAGAGACAGGATGCCCCATCATCTCCCTGCTCATATCTCCTCCTCCACCTGAGTGACTTGTGTTTTACAAACTGGCGGAAATCCCAAATGTCCCCCCCAATAATATAATTGTAACAGATAACTATATAATATAGTATAATTTTAATAATATAATAATGAGTATTGAAAGCACTTGATAATAATAATTGATGCAAACAAAAGACAAAAGATTGATTGATGCTTTGGGGCTGCTTTGCTTCCTCTGCCTGTGGAAAACTGCAGCGTGTAGAGGGTAAGATGGATTCCATCAAGTATCAGGAAATCCTTGAGGAAAACATCTTGCCACCTGCAAGGAAGCAGAATCTTGAGTGTTATTGCACATTCCAAAAACAATGAGCCCAAGCAGACATCTAAATCCACCAAGGCTTGGTTTGGCTTGGCAAGTGTTCTAGAGTGGCCGTCACAGTCACCTGACTTGAATCCCATAGAAAATGTCTGGTGGGACTTGATAAAAACGGTTGCAGCACAAACATCTAGGAATTTTACAGAATCGGAGGCCTGGAGATCTGGATTCCTCAGGAATGCTGCCAGAGGCTGGTGTCCAGGTATGCATCACATTTGCAGCAGGTCATATTAGCATAAGGGTGTGCTACACAGTACTGGAGACACTTTTTCATTAAGGGGTTGAATTTATTTGAGACTGCAGTAGTCAGTAAAAATACTGACATGACACTGACATGAAAATGATCTAAGTCCTAAAAATGGAAAGATAAGCTAATTGAACAAACCACATATGAGATGCATACCTTTACGGCCCCTTCAAAAGACGTGTGAAATGTCATGAATTCTGTCAATCGTTTTTTGAGGAGACGTGGACAGACCATATCTGGTTATGTGTGTTCGTACATACAGATAGGGGTAACCCTGTATGGCCCCTTTGGCGGGGCCATACAGAACAGTAAAACAGAAACAGATGAATGAAGAGACAGCTAATGAGAAAGAGATGCAGCCTGCTGACAGGATTTTGGTGAAGCTTGTTCTTGCAAACATTCTCAACCTAAAATAGCAGGAGAGGTCTTTGTCATATGCATCATCACAAAGGCATCCAAATACGATAAGAAACTGAGCCTGATGGGCACAGCCCTGCATGGTATGGTCTAGTGTGTTTTATTCCCTGCTCCGCCTGGCTCTACACCACTGTATTTAGCCAGATCCTTGCTCATTTTCTGAGGCACTTTGCACAGAAAGCAAAATGTAAATTCAAACCATCTTTGCTTTTTCTACATTGCCAAGCATAAGGTCTTTATTTTGTTCTATGCTGTAAGTGCCAGTATAAACACCATTTTGTTTGGTTGCAACGTGTGCAATCATAACAATATGGATTTCAGAACGTAAGCCAGATCATTGTGGATTAAAGGGTACCAATCACTTATATTCATCATCAATATTCAGCACCAACCTATTTCAGGCCACAACAAAGACCAGCGAGCAGACACAGAATGATAAACCACTACACAGACAGGTCAGGCACACAGGCGTCTCACAGGACACACACACAATCACATATACACAGAGGCACTTGAAAAGTGGACCTGTCAGCTAAGGCCAAGAGGTGTGATGGCTGGCTGGAGTCTCTGACGCCTAAGGCTCAGCACCGCAGCGCTAATTAACGACAGATGCTGAACTGGTGCTTTTACAGACAGAGACTGAAAAAAGACTGAAACCAGAACAGTGGTAGGTATATTCGACTGTAGCTGCCTGCCTCCAGGACACAGTGAAACCAGGCATCTATGTGTGAATTTTTTCTTAGGGTAGGTAGGGTGGGGTGGCTGTTTTTAGCCCGAAAGTGAGCAGGCAACTGCAATGTTTCTCAGCAGCTTATCCCACTTACAGTTCTGCCAAAGCTCAAAAATGACTTGTCCTCAGGATTCCCCGGCAGGTCCTCCAGGTCATTTGAGGACAACAGCATGCTCTGAGTGGAAACAAAATGCAGTTCAGGACAAAAGCAACAACCAAACACTCACAGTTATCAATTTCACCTGACGGGAACAATCCCAAAGGAGTCAGGGAAGTTTTTGTTTTAAATCCTTAAATAACCTTTACGAATGCTTCAGATCCAACAGACTCTGCTGTAAAATTATTAACAGCAGGTGTCTGATTCTCTGGGCTAAAAAAATGCGTGTCTTCACCTTAAACACATCATTAACATGTCAGAGCCTTGTTGTTTAGATAAGTCAGAGAAACAGTGCTCAGATATAGCCTAACATGAATTGTCCTGATTGCATATGTGTTACAACAGATAATATGACAAGGATTTCTTTTTTCTATATAGTTCCTGAGAGGTGCACACGCCAGTATATGTTTGGTGTCCGTCCCAAGCCAAGATAATTGTGGAGGGTTGCGTCAAGAAGGGCATCCGGCATACGGCCAATGCCAGTCCAACAATGTGGATGGAAAAATCTGCTGTGACAATCCCCCATCGGGAGCAGCCAAAAGAGGAATTCTTTCCAACTTCCCTCACCTCCAGGGCGTTGTTGGTGCGTGGGGAGCGAGGAGGCTTCGGGGTGGCTTCACTACAGCGGGGTGGGCGGTGGCTGCAGTGCTGCTTAGCAGCATCTGGGTCGCCCATCAGGAAGGACAGCTGTCGGAGATTACCCTGCACAGATGGAAACATAAAAAATACAATAAGAGCAGCCACACTGTGAACACTGTGAAGAAAAAGTCTGGACAGATCACAGTTAATTTCATCTGTAAAATCATCGCTGACAACTCCAGTAGAAGATTAAATAAAGAGAACAACATGCAACATGCAGTCATCTTATCACAGGGTTCATTCCTAATAAAGACCCTTGTGCGGATCAAACCTTTCTTAAGATATGGGAGCATCAAAATAAAAGCTCATCAATGTCCTAATTAAGGAATTCAGACAAAATAGAGGTGAAATGTGGGATAAAGTGAAAGCATGTATTCAAGCCCACTACACTGAAAAGGATTGCCAAACCTTCAAAACACTTGACTCTAAAATTAAACCTGCTAAATTAAAAACGATTTAATTGTCAAGATTTATTGTTCATATTCACTATCTATCCTCATAAAAATACATACAACAAAACTAGAATAGCAATCAGTAGATAACCTGTCTAATTCTTACTATACAGTGGTTAAATAAAGAGCACCACCTACAAATTCATACATATTTTGATTCAGCAGATCTGGATTATCTGATGCAGCTGCTTTGTTATGGATGACATTGTTATGACATCAATAATATTAGAGAAACAAGAACACAATGAATCCTTTGCCCCATTGCAGGCTGAGAGCGTTCCCAACACACTCACCTCATGTAACTGCAATGACAGCATTCATTGGACTGCAGAAATGAATTGAATTAACAAGTTATGTCACGTGTAAAGAACCGTGCCCAAGCCTTGCTTAGTTACATTTTGCTGCAGTGCAATGGATGAGAGCAGAGTATATTTTAAATTTGCAAAATGCAAAAAGCTGTCAAGAGACATGAACTTCACAACCTTTGAGCATGGAAGTGCTCTGTCGTTGGAGCTCGGTAAAAACGGTCAGCATGGGAAACAAGGCAATGGAGAATGCATTTTATCTGGTGCTAAGAACAAATCCATATGCTGCTGGTAATACAGACTTGCTGCCCTCTGTGATCCTCAGGCTACAGGATGGTATAACTTTATTTTCTACCCAACTCCATTAGACTTTGTTCTCGACATACTTGTCGCTTTCTCAAAACAGCAATTATACCATATTTTCGCCAATTAATCAATGTGTTTGATGAGCGACATTTGTAAGTCGAAACAACTACAATAAACTGTTGAGTCCAACTGCCTTTAATTTAAGAAGATAACAGTTTGCTTTTGCAGTCTGTCATGTTTGCCAGGTTTCCATGTTGCAGGATTTTGTGCCGAGTGGGCATGTTCCAGTGGCAGTGTGACATGAGTGCATACCCTATAGCAGAATGACTTCCTTCTCTGTTTTGTCACCTACACCATGTCATATCAGACTAACACATACAGCCCATTTGACCACCAAACCGTGGAAATCTGTGGATTTGTGGAAAATTGCCATCCCTGAAGGTAACATGATGATTTTGATTAATCTGCACTTAAACTGTATTACCACACAACAATAACGTAACACTGACAATAATTCAGCCATATTTGTCGTTTCTCTGTGACAGATTACACAACTCAAGAGTCTACAAATAGATTTATATGTCATATATAAATGAAAACTAATGTTCAAATGCCTACTACAACTAAAGGCGTTTGAAAATTGTCAACAAAAATATAAAGTTCTCATGATTTGTACCCAGGAGCTTTTTTTCTTTTTTCTTTGTGGGTTTACCCATACAGTCAGGTCTGGTAAAATGAAAAAGTAAATATGAGTAAGATGTGTGTAATTCTACACTATGTAATGCTGGTGCTTTGAAGGTAACCGAGGTGGAGATTAGATTTAGTTACTTGCATACTTTCTAAAAACAAACACATGGTTTCTAAGCATTAGGGGCTAAACGTCTTTGTGTCTGTGATGAAAAGAGAGTGGAGTGAGATATAGCCACAGGGCTAGAATATCTACTTGTGTGTTCTTTCCAGTGTGTGTGCCGAAAGGATGAGCAGGGGTGCATGCCTTTTTGGACTGAATTCAAATGAACGAGTGAATGAGTGTGCAGATGTGGCTTAATCGCCGGCAACAGTGGGTTTACATAACATCTGGTCATTACATAACTATCTGGTCATAGGTATTTTTACACTCATATGCATTATAGAGCAACGTTCTAGAATTCTAAAAGTAGAGATTTTAAAATCCTAAGAGGGACATTCAGACACCATGAAGATTATTACCTCAGCTGAAAGTCTGACCTGAAGATGGTAGAATTAAGCTTGATGAATTTAGCTTTGGGACATCTTGTAACTGAAAAAAATGGGATGACTTACAGGATAGGTGATCGGGTTGATTATTTAATGTAATGGTCTAAATTGCAAGGTTCCTTTTGTGTTGTTCATTGTGTCTTTTCATGATCACTTGGAAAATAAAGTGAGAAAAAGAACAGTTGCAGAGCCACTCACTTCAAATGGAGTCTCAAAGCCCTCAATGATGCCTCCGACAATGAGCAGCCCGTCGGTACTGATCCCCATGCCGTGGTACACCCAGTCCACACTCTCCAGCAGAGAGCAGTCCACATACAGTGCAAGCTGCTTGGCAGAGACGCTCACAGCAATATGGTGCCACTTTCCATCAGAGAGACCATTGACTGGGAACCTGACAGAGAGATACATGATATTATGAAATCTCATTACCTCCACTAAGGAGGTGACGCTTGTTTGGTTGTTAATTTGTTGGCAGACACACCTGATTTACACAAAACTTCAGTCAGTCAGGCCACTAAATTTTGGTGCAGATCCAGCTTGAGAGGCAAATCAAGGTTTTTTTTAAACTTTCCATAGTATTGCTAAGACGCAGCAGGCTACAAGTGTATTAAAAACAGGCTATAGAAAGTGAAGAAATTGCAATTGACAGCAGACATGCCTGCAGAATTTGGAGGAATTAAGCACTAGTCTCAAGTAGAGATCAAGAGTTGGCTATAGAGGTTTGTCAACCTCACTTCTCTCTAACTCGACAACCAGAGATTTAAAAAAAATTTTTTAAACAAACCTGTTGTCTTCAGCTCTAATTGACAGACTCAAGTGAGCTGAGGCTCTTTGTGGCTTATCACCTTTCTTTTCACATATGTAGGAGTACATCTGTAAACAGACTAAACTATGGAGCTTTAATGTCAAAACAACCCACTAGAATGTTCATGAGTTCAAGCTAGGCTCTAAACCCAACTGAACCTTGTGGATGGAAGCTGCCAACATGCTTGACAGACATGCTGCAAAAATTTGGTGAACTGAAAAAAAATCTAAAAGTTGTAGAAGATAAGCACAGTATCTATGTGTGTCTATCTTTTGGCCCAGCTCTGTCGGCTGTCTTGCAGTGATGAATTGCTTTGTGCTCTGTTCCAAAAAGAAGACAAACCTGCCAAGAGCAGCCTAATAAATCATTTCACCAAAGAGACAGCCAAAGACAATTTACAGTCAAAGAAATACACACATGCACACACATGTATGTGCTGCAAACAAATACAGAACTGTGCTATGTTTTACAGACACATTTCCATACACTTCAGCCAAGCATCAGGAATGGGCATGACGGGTTTATCATTACCTGAGATGCACGTTGATATCACCTTCTGACATGTGGATTTTTTTTAAATAATGAGTAATGCATAAAAGCAAAAACATCTACGAAGTCGTCTCACTGGTAGATGTTGAACATGAGACATAAATAATAAATAATCATAAATAATCATAAATAAAAGCTTCTTATATCTGTGGAAGAGGTTTCATGACACTAAACACATACATATCTAATACATTTTTATCACTTTGGTAAAAAAAGTAAGTAAAAACTCAAAAGCTGGACTCACTCATAGTGTCTTTGATGTGTACCTATGAAGATTACTGCATAAGCACTGATCCGCAACTGCATCATAACCTCCCTGTTGGTGCTCAGCATGGTGAAGACACTGCGTTCGTCTCTCTGAGGACTCTGCAGCTGCACCAACAGACTGAACTCCTCTGCAAACCTGAACGCAAACACAGACGCACACAATTCAGCCATAAAACTGTTACTGTAAACATTTACCACTAGATTTTAAATTTAGTCATCCATTCATTCTGATTTTGCAGCTCAGTTCAATGTAGAATTTCAAAATACAGTTTTACAAAACAAAAAAATACACTTTAACCCAAACTAATAATAAGCATTTCATGATGGAAGAAGAAGCAAGAGGCAGAAGTAAACTTGCCTCTTTAAATTACATAAATTATAACCGTGGGAAGGAAATTAAAATGTAGAGGTGACATTTTAGAAAATGATCAACGACCAAAAGTAAAGTGAAGCACCGACTTTTCTCAAACAATAGTAAGGCACAGTTAAAAAAAAGAGAGAGGTAGATGAAAGCATACTCGTCAGTGAGGAACTGTTGAAGAGGGAGAGCCAAGGTGGAGTACTGTCCCACCTGCAGGACAGGACACCTACGGTCATCCACAGTCACGGAGGTGTTACTTCTGTCCGGCAGCTGAAGAGAGAGCTCCTGCAGAATGTTCACCTCATCTGTGTGACACAGTTCAGGAGAAAATACACTGTATTAATAATAATTAGGTGTCAACATGTTTGCTGCTTGATCCTTTCCTCCTCTACCTCAATGGGAGAAGAAAGATTCAACTGCTGCACATGTATGTAAAAATGGCAATACAAAAATGTAATGAGAAAAACATTCAATCCGATTTCCATTACAGACAGAAATGGAGAACTCCATCTTTCATGTATCAAATGTTAATAGCAGCCTCACAATGTTTAGAGAGTCATAACCCCAGGTTCATGAATCCCTAGGAAAGGCCATAATGAAGAGAAATTCCAATACATACAATCATATCTTAGACAATTATCAATCTTTGTGACAGCAGTTTGGGGAAGAACCATTACTGTTTCAACATGACAGTGCCTCTGTACGTTAAGCTAGGCCCATTAAGGAAAGGTTTGTTTGGCCAGAGTCATGACCTCAACCCCATCCAACACCTTTGGGAGGAACTGGAGCACCAAATGTGACATCATCATCATCAACATCAACATTACACTTTGGCGTCACTAATGCTCTTGTGTCTGAAAAAGAACAAATCTCTGCAGCCAGGTTAAAAAAACCTGTGTAAAATCTTTCCAAGGGTGTGGTGACAACAGATGATTAATGTTCACACTTCTGGAATAACGTATTCGAATAATTTGTGGGTTTTAGATACTTCTGGCCATTCAGTGAATGTTCTACAACATCTCAAGATTAAGGGGATCCAGCCTGTGATCCAGCCATCTGCAGCAGCTAAACCAAACATTCCTCTACTGGCACTTAGGAAAAGCCTCAACATGCTGTGAACAGACCACTAATGGCCGTAACGAAACACGGAAAACCACTTATTGCCATTGCTTTTCAAAGCTGCAGAGGGTTGCTATGAATTCCATCCTGTTATTGGTGCCCTACAGTTCCAAACATTGCTGTTGGCCTACTTCTCACCTGCTTGGGTTTTTACATCATTCAATGCAAGTCATGGACAGTGTACTCTGTGAGCAGGTAAAATACCATTAGTCATGTCCAGCCCACAGACAGGCTTACTTGAGTAATCTTGCACTTTAACAACTTCTCCACAGGATTTCAAATTAAGCTCTTGATCATATTTGGAGAAAATGAGTCACCTCTCAAAGACTGGTATTGTTGTGAGGTGATAACCCTCTCACCTGGGAACAGACTGAGATCATTCCCAACTTAAATGTCAATGTCATTATGTAAGAAGCTGTGCCGAAACTAATTAGTCAATAGAGAAGGTGCAAGAAAAGAAAAAACACTTTACTAAAGCGTATTCATGTTAGAGTGATGTAAACAAGCAGCATGGAGCTCATAGAGAACAATAGCAGCCCTAAAACAGCCCTCTGTGAGTTTACCACTATGAGCAAGTCTCATACTGCTTCAAGACTTTTTCAAATGAAATGGGAGCTGCTTAAACTCTACTCCTCTCAAACACTTCAGTAAATGAATCCATGTCAGTCAGTCCTATGTGCTCTTTAAACTTATCCTGACAGCAGTGCCAGACAAATCACTGGTCTATGAAGAGCTGTTGTAGTCACACTCTGCTGCCCCGAGGAATGGCACTGAGGGAACATATCTGGTGTCTCACAAAAAAAACCCAACATACCAGCCTTCCAGGAACACTCAGAAATATATGGACAAGAGCCACTAAGAGAGAAGAAATTATATGAATAATGGCTTGCTTTGCAAATTGAACCTTTAGCTAACAGTCGCAAGGTAAGGTCAGATAGTTTACTAAGCAGGTAAACAAAAGTCAGTTTTTAAGCTTTAGTCTTACAGGCACAATAGCTCATAAAGGACAGACATTTTTAATTAATCTCAGGATACAATAAATCCAGATGATGAAAAGAAACTGAAACTGTTGTGTAGCCAAGTATATTCAATACAAAGATTACAGCATCCAATGGCTACTGTGCATACAATTGTAGGCTTGCAGACCTACTTATGTCAGCAGATGAGCTGATCATTAGTACTTATTAGATATTTTTGC
Organism: Chaunax sp. Z400; assembly: GCA_037577475.1. Taxonomy (NCBI): domain Eukaryota; kingdom Metazoa; phylum Chordata; class Actinopteri; order Lophiiformes; family Chaunacidae; genus Chaunax; species Chaunax sp. Z400. The sequence goes on from CM075199.1 coordinate 5,379,181, forward strand.
AGCATTTTTGAGCCCTCATAACATCATAAGTACAGGAGAATTGTTTGTCTTCCTATGTGGCCCTGCGATAAACTGGCGACTTGTCCAGGGTGTACCAAAATCAGCTGGGATAGGCTCCAGCCCCCGCAGCCCTACACGGGATAAGTGGTTACAGAAAATGAATCATCTTGTAATCATGATTCCTTTTGTATCAAAACAAAACAATCTTCTAAGAGAATCATATTTTCACTCAGTGACATTTCACCAGAATCAATTGTAATGTAAGTTTAGTGTGTAACAATTTACAAAAGTGCAGTGAACTCATAATATCGACATCAACATCAGTCACACAATCCACCAACTCCACTGTCATATCAAGATGTGTGTGGGATTACTGATGCAAGAGTGTCTTAACGAGCTGTGATTTATGGCCTCAGGAAAATGGTCTCACATACTTGACGCTGCTAATGTTGTGATGGTCTTCATTAAGTCCCACCTGTGCAGGAGAATTCATAAAGGAACATTTATGTGCCAACACTGTGGCTCAAGGAAAACCTAGGATCATACTCATGTGCTTTTCTCCCAACATAATCAAAGGATCAAGCCATTATGATGAAAGGCCTGCCTGTTCTATTTCCGGAAAAATTTAAACAGATGTTTCAGGTCTGAACCAGGCGAAATGTGTGAGCTGTGAGGACGTTTAGGTTTAGCTCAGTCTTTGGGTAATTTTGCTATATGCTTTGTTTACCCATTGTCAGACAAACTTTTCTGTCATTGTGTGAAGTCTGAAGGTTTTAACAGAAGCACTGGTTCACCTTCAGGCCCACATGGAATGGAAGGTGTTTTGCTTTTGTTCCTCTGTTGCTTTTTCGGCAAGCTAAATGCTGCTGCCTCTTGCGTTTAAACTTAGAACAGCACATGCACAATTGAAATCAGCTTTTTGTGTGGTTGAGAGTGACAAATCATATCAGCATACTTTGATGTCAAAATGCATAGCTGCCATGCAAAAAGCAATCATTTACTTTAGGTACCGGTAAATGATTAATTCATACATCCAATTTGGAGAATCAGTTGTTGTCAATATGAGAGATTCAACGCTTAACAGTTTATCGATATGTCAGTTCCTTCTCTATAGGCATCTGTGGTGAAACAGCCATAGATGGAACAGCATTCAGTCAACCCACGTAAAAACACTTTCAGACCTGTGAGGAATTCAGGGGCAGCTGTACTGGAATGAACACATATGGTAGACTAATGCAAACAAGACCAAGTCAACTAACCAAAAATAAATAAATAATTATGATAATTACAAACACACATAGTATCTATCCAATCATTTCTATGTAACCACAACACATAAATCATCCATTGATCCTGCTAATTTGTCTCAAATAATACTGATTGCAAAATTCTGTCATACACTGATAAAAATCTCTTTCACAGCGATGAGAAATGATTTGTTCTAACAGTCAATTTAAAACCATTAATGTTCTTTGCAATGAGGGGAAGAAAAAAAAATCTTTGAGTATGTTCTATACTTTCCAACATGAAAAAAAAAGCCTCAAACCTTCAGATATACTCATTCCAGACAGATGACGCTTTAGTTTGATCATAGTAACTTTTGAGTTGCGGAACAGAGTGAGGCCATAAAGAAACCTGTACTCTTCACTACAGTCTCCATTCATAAATTCCAAAGCATCAACCCTTCGACAAATATCTCTCAGACATAAGGGGCCCTGCAGACAGACTGTTTCAGTAGGCACCAAAGTCTAACAATAAAGTACAGCATGAGGCCAGAAAAAGGCCAGCTTATATTTCCTGAATTTTTGAAACTCCAGAGTTGGAGCAATTACCTGGATTGGCTGATACCCAGTTTTGAATCAGTCCACTGCAGGCATTTTGAAAGGAAGAAAATTAGCTTGCAGGACAAAAAAGGAGCCTCTTAAGGGTCAAAAAACAAAGATGTATCCAATTAATCAGCAATCAGTTGTACCTGGACAAAAGACATTGTAATGAGTCACCATTTGATCTGCCAAATGATGTTATAGTTTAGAAGAAGAAGAAAAAGAAGGCTGTCTTAATTCCTAATTATAATGGATCTGGAGTTCATGAGTGGATAGCATTATAAACACCTTTGCCCAAATTGGTCCAAAACATGTGGGTTTTCCCACACACTGTGCTACCAGTGGGATCAGTTATGGAGGTGAGGCTGCTGTGAGTCAGTGGGGGTCAGACCTGGCATGTAGGGGTCACTGATGCGGGACACTTAATGTACTCCCACCTCCTACCACAACTTGTCTATGGCACATTGATTTTATGAGCTGATCAGTGGGGCCTGTTTTCTTTCTTATATACATTAAAGGCATGTTTCTACTGTTGAAACTTTATTGTATACAGTTTGCACCGTGACAAACCTCAAGGGAACCTCTAGCCTTTATGATTTCATGGTATAGACGATGTAGAGCAGTCTGAGCAAATAGGTTCCTGCAAACTCTGGGACTGCACGTTGTTGAGCGTCAAAGCTGCTGTAAAGAGAGAATGATTTAGGACTTTGGGTGGGTTGAAAGTGCATAGGTGGAGAGTGTAACTCTTGTCAATCTGTTGTTTGATCCCTATCAGTTGTATATACAGCATGTTTTACCCAGTAAAATACCGATTTCAGTTATGTTAGTTCTGTTACAACATATATTGAGCCTTTTGCTATTTGCAGAGCACGTTGTAAAAGCCAAGACCATGTGTTCCATAAATCTGGTTCTTCGTGAAAAAACTGTTAGACTGCTGTTATAGCTGGTAACAACAGGAAGCAGGACCCAAAGACTAAATAAAATAGGAGGCAGGGTTAACACGGTATAGACAATTAGAACAATCACAGAGCTGAGGAAACAGAAGAGGGGGGAGTCTGAAACAAGAGGGATGTGAGTCACAAGACAAAATATGAAACATGAATGAAATAATTGAATATAAAAAAATAATTGCCTGGCGAGATGTGTCAGCTTCTCTGCTTTATCTCTGCTGAAATCACTTAGCTCGCAGAAGAAGAAATGTGCCCTTTTCCAAATATTGTGTACATCTCTCGAAAGTAAAACTTGGTTGTAAGAGTCATGCCTTTGTCTGTGGTGAACCGGTATTTTTTAGTGGCAGGTTACCACTGAGATAACCACAAGAACATCATAGGACATCCTCCCTCCATTCTAAATCAAGTCATCTTCCAGACCACCACTGCCTCCTGGTCGGGCCGACCTCCAGCAGCTGTAATCAGGGGAAGCAGAGCCGGTTGCCACATCATTCTATGGTGGGATCACATTACTTTAATAGTCTGAGATGGACCAACAGATAGGTCAATCACTGAACTGGTGTAATTACTGGGCTCTGCTGTGGTAGAGGGGCTGGCACAAATAGGCAGAAGATTAAAGACTTCCACCTGACCTGGTGCAAAACGAGGGGAAAGTCATCGGGTCAGATAAGTAGGAAATGAGAAATTGAACGTTGGAATGAACACAGGAAGTGAAAAAATCTGTGTTTCAAAACACCTCAATAGGTCAGCCATTAACAAAGCTTTGAGGGATGAACACAACTACTGAAGCAAACAGCTTTAAATGATAGTGAAACGCTTACAGATGCAGCGCTTTAATGGAAATACCTCCTGTCAGAACAGCCTCAGACTGCTGACTTTATGAGCTCTCGCTATGAGAGAGTAAGACATCTGATTCTGGGATATTATTTCAACAGGTGTCCATTACAGAGGATATAGTGGGCTTATGTAAAATCTGTGTTTGTGTGAAGACAGCCTTGTTAACTTGTCCTATAGCCAGAGCAGAACACTGATGCTATTACATGGACTGCATGGAAATAACAGCCCTTCTCATCTGGAAAGGTAGGAAATATGTGCAATCTGGAGGGGGAATTAGAGTGCCATGAAGAGATTTTTAGGAGGAATGATGTTAGAAAGTCAAAACTAGAGGAACAGGAGGGATGTGCACACACAGTGAGGTATAGCAGTAGAATGTAAATTACCTGTACACTATAATATGTTTTAAATTATATTTTAAATGTGGAATTTTGATTTTATCTGCTTTCACTCCGACTGTTTATTCCTAAACTATATTCCTATTTTTGTTTGTTAAGGCAAAGTTGTTCTTTATTGCATGAACCAAAAAGCCCTAAAGTCTAGTTCTCTTCTTCAGTATACAGAGCAGTTATCCAGAGCGAGTAATCACTCAGTCCTGAACGGTTGAGAGAAACACTTCCTGTGTGGTTTTTCTCTTGCTTAACTGCTGTTGTAATTCTTTGAAGGAGAGCCTTAGGAACACTGGAGCCAGTCATCAGCAAAGTAAATTAAACATTATGGTGGCACAAGTTTGACTGGAGGGAGAGTCCCTGTATGATGCTTAATGCTCAAAGCTTTACATCTGCAAAAACATGCAGCAGTAGACAGCTGTGATGCTCCAGCTTTAGCTGTGAAATCATGATGGATCTTAAATATTTGAAGTAATGCTAGTAACAATACCTTTTTCATAAAAATCAAAATATATCTTCATCCTATTTTTGGTCTACATTTTTTATTAGTAGCCATTCAATGTAAATTAATTTTAAAATTACATCTCTAGTTATGTAACATAACTACACCAGAGAAACAAATTACAATTTGCAGGCAGAATCACAAAAAGTTTGTCAAGGTCTTATTTTTAAAAAGAAACTTATATATGAGAGTAATGAACTACAATATTTTGAAAAGACTAAAGTGGGACCCCTTGAACATTTTCTCATTTCCCCTCTTGGGATGAATAATATTTAAGTATGACCCAGGAGTGCAGCTAGTCCAAATATTTTTTGTTGATGTCTGAATGCCATTTTACGGCACAAGGGACCCATGCTTATGGACTCGCTAAAGCTTTCAGCACACAACAGCTTTCCCAAAACAATGTCAGTGTTTCCTCGGGACAATTTTAGGAGGAGGAAACATAGGAGAGCACCAGTCAACACTTGCCCTAGTCTGCTTCTTAACTCACCTGTTAAATGCAGAGGACTCCAAAGGAAGTGGACAGAGAGATAAACATGGCCTCTGGTCGATTTCGCTGCTGATTCTGCAGCCCAAAGCTTGGAGGTACTTCTGAAAAACTAAACCATTTCAAGACATTGGGTGTGACCAATGTCAAACATTCGTCTTCATTTTTTCTCTTACTTTAAATGCAATGAGAGGCACTGAACTTGAGGAAAGAAATAGGTGAACCCTGGCTGACTGTGGAGAATACAGCCCATCCATCAGAGGTTTGTTCCATTGTCTGAAACACTCCCCCTTCAGCATGATGACCCTCAGGTCTCTGAGGTTACGGTCAATGTTAGTGTGACTGAACAAACAACCAAAGAGGATTTTCAGATTTAATGTGAAAACCTTAAATGGCAGGTTAATACACAGTGGCATGACAAGTAGTCTTGCACCTAACCCAGTATTTTAAAGAGTCCAGAAGACCTACAGCCAGTCAGAGCAACACAACGTGATGTGGCACTGGGCTAATGGACTGGTTGCATAACAGACATTTTGACATGTTATAGCAAGAAACTCACAGGGGTTTGGGAATTGCTGCATTCAAATTAGGCCTCACAGATCTAATATGAGTCAAGATTCAGCAATGTTGCTTATGTCTCAGCTCAAATGTCTTCACAGATTTTGGTGGAATGAAAAGGTGAAATAAGTGACAATTTATTTACTTCTAGCCTACTTCATACATTGGATTTCGAGCACCACCAACATATCAGTGAACTGATATTTTTGTCAGATATTGACCTATTACAGTAATTATCTATAGTTAGGCATATTTTGTGTTGATAATTTATATTCCTAATGAAGGTAATTGCTTCAGCAGCTGTTCAGTAATGGATGTTATCAATTTGCAGCTCTAGTTAAACTACAGTTCCACTGCTTGACACTTTCATGTTAAAGACGATAGTGTTTATAGATTCAGAAATTTCAACAAAAGCAAATATGCTGCATGTTTTCACAGATGTTCGGCTGACAGCTTGCTTTGCATGAGAGACGCTTCATTTCGCACTGAGAAAGGCACAATACACATCCAGCTCCTGGGACACGATCCATCCCTGGACCCCACCTATAGAGGCTGCAGAACAGATGAAAGGGGTGAAAGGGCTTTAGCAGATGAGCTCCAAGTACATCTGGAGAAGTCGACTTTGCAAACAGCCAGTCCCCAAGGCTGCACTCTGACCAGACATATATACAACACCTCTGGTAATCCACTGGCCTGTGTCCTACAAGCAACATGAACTATTCCTTAACCATGTCAAGCTCAGTATTTAGAGAGATTTATTTAAAGGCCTTATCTTCAAAACCACAGAAATGTGAGAATATGAGGCACTTATTGGGATTACATATTTTAACACTATCTAAATGACTGTTTCTTCCTTCCCATGCTCTTACTGACTTTTAGCAATTCCAAGAACAACACAGCCAGATGAGGAATGTGTCAGCTGAACATGCAACAGATGGGTGTGGGGGTGGACTTTGTGCTACATGTGTCTTACATACCACTGAGAAAAACAAAGCTGCAGAGGGCGTGAAACCTGTAAATTAGTATTTTACATAAGATGGGGAAAGCAGAGAAAGCAGGGAGTTGGTGAGACTGAGGGAGAAACACATCTCAACTGGAAAGGAAAGCAAGGAGTAAAACCAGGTGTGAAAAAAAAAATTAGGCTATCAGAAAAAAATATTTTCCAACTTAAAGAGGCTAATCTATTTCCACAGAAAACACTAACATCAGCATCTCCACAGAATTAAATTAAGTTTTAATTTACAACCCCTTTACCTTTGTTGATATATTTTCATGATTGTTGTTATATGAAATATATAGCCATGAAGTAGAAAAACAGAGCAGAGTTTCCACATTACATAACTGATACATGACTGTGTTTTCACACTGACAAATTAAATAGGATTTGGCCTAACACGTTATAGGAACAGCACTGTAACAGAGGAAAAGCACCACTCAGAACACTGCTACTGCCTGTCTTCATGTAGACAACACTTCAGAATTAAGTTTAACAATGAGTGAAGTAGACCAAATCTGTGTCAAAATTCTCTATCAAGTGAAACCATGTCTCTCCAATGAAATAAGAGTTAACGACCTTAACAGTTACGGGTATGCTTTTTACAGACAACACGTTTTAAAAGGGCTGAATAAGCCAAAACGTTTTGTGTCCACTGTTTTGATCCACACGGAAGAATCTCAACTAAAGGATGTATCGTTGAAATCGATCGTGAAACATACTGTATATCCAGCGGGTCAAGGTTTACATTTCTCAAGTTAAAAATCTTAACATCTGCAAGATTAATTAGACATTCATGGTTCCCAGATGGTGGATCCTAATGACTTTGTTGATACCCTGAATTTTCCTCCAGCACAAGCATGAGGTTGATATTAGGGGTTTCAAGTAAAATGTCTTGACAGCTAATAGATCCATTAAATTTAATGCAGACATTAACGTTCCCTTAAAATGAATAGCAATAACTTTGGTATTCTTTCATTTATCATCTGGTGCCATCAAAGATATTACCATCGACCTCTATTTCACGCTAATTAGCAAATATTAACATGATAACATGCTGACATAAGATGGTAAACATGGAAAACATAACACTAGCATGTTGACTTTCAATGTTTACATGTTAGCATGCAGTTGCTAGCATTTAGCTCAATGGATGTACAGGCTCAGAGAGCTAGTGACGTGGCTTTTAAATTGAGATTTAAATTTTAATACAATACAGATATTTCCACTTCAAAATACAATTAAAAATGTGACAAAATGTATTGGTGCTGAAGCAGTTGACAGAAAATGAAGAAGAGTATTGATAACTAAACCATCTAAGAAAATAGACTTTGAAGCATTCGATTTGCTTTTTTTTTCTATTGTAATTTTTTGTAAAGGACACATGTTTGAATTTGTGGAATTTAAAGACATTATCCAGGATGGAAGTTTGCAGTTTACATTTTTTCAATGCTCTTGAACCCAGCAAATACTTTCAAAAATTGGAATCAGATCCCAGACTGTCAAAGAATCAAAGAATCCTCTGCACTGCCAATCACATGTACTCATTTCATTCAGTGTTTCAGAGCTCAGACATTCAAACCACATCCTCAGATCGTGGGACCATTAAACTTGTGAACAAGTCATTTGAGAATTTAGACTCTTTCACCATTGTAGATTAAACTATTTAAAGACTTTTCTGACAATGAAAAGATTATTATTTGCAGCCCTAGATGTTATATTGCAACATACTGTAATGTTTTGAACACTGTACTCCAAGTCACTAGTGCCGTACTACTAATACTGAGGTATTCAACAGGGTGTGAATTTATGTGTAATACATATAAAAAATGTGATGTATTGGTGAGATATCAGATGTCTTCACTGCCCTCATAACCATTACTCTGTCTTGTTAAGGTCATTATTATCAAGTACACCAAAATGTAATGGGTAAGAAAACACCATAGTTATATTGACAAAGTCATTTAAGTGCTTGTAAAAACTTTTTAAGACTCTCACCTGTCAAATGGCCCTGTGCTTGTATGAATCCTGACCCTTGAAAGTCAAGTGCAAATGAGTTGGTTACTCTTCAGGTCTCCCGTAAACCACAGACTGACTTAAAGGTGGTATGAATACAATTACTATTAATTAGAGGGCAGCCTAAAAGGTGACCAAATGAAAATGAAAGCATATAATCATTAAAAAAAGGCTTTTAATTTTCAAGATTTTATTATTTACATATTGTTCTTCTTTGCTGTCAACATTTTAAACTGTGTTAAATCTGATTGGATGTAATTTGGATTAGAGATTGGATTCAGTGTAACATGAAATGTGGTATTCTCATTCTGAGACTTGCGAATGGTGAAAAGGGAGTTTTCATGTACAGTCTGTCCTCAGACTGACCTGTCTTTTATCAAGATGAAAAGTCACGACTACATCAAGCCTCAGCGTGGCAACACTGTAAAGACAGCCACACTCAGACATCCTGACAGGCATATGTCTGTTTGTAAGGGTGCCAGCAGCACAGATAGTGATGGCTTTCTTTTCACGTCTGTCAGCAGCACAGATTACAGAAGATTCTGTAACTCATCATCATTCCTCATCAGCAGAGAGATGAGAAAAGTTCTGGGTCATGGGAACCAGGTTAAACTCAGTGAAGAGGGATGGAGTCAAAGGTAATGAGGAAATAGACAAAACAGAAACATGATGCTGATTGACAACAATTCATTTCTGTTTCCAGGCAGTTATCCAAGTAGGCATCTGTCTGAGAAGCACTCACTCATTTTCAGCTGAGAAACTTGAAAGATAATTGGGTGATATGACAGAATAAACAATGAGACAACATTGTCAATTGATAGCAGCAGCTCTATTCTGCATCCAAAAACATCCTCTGGACGTCCCCATTTGGGTCAGAATGGAAGTTTTTTATGGACGTCACATCAACTTTATCAGTATGACCTGGAACACCATATCCAAGTCGTGAATACAGCGTATCATCCGATGTTCCAGATGTGAAACCACAAAGTCCATTTGCTTTTTATTTAACCTCTAAGGATTACCATGACCTGGATGAATGAGAATCTACACAATCATATTGTCTTACTATTTTAGAGGAACACCATTCATTTGGTGAGGGAGTATGAGACGTTTGTCATAAAGTATTTTTGAAAATACATGTTGTGGAGTAGGGACTGTTCATTATTTATCAGAGGATGGGGTGCCAAAGGTGTGAGCCCATCACATAAATAACAATGCTTTTTTTATATATATATGCAAAATCTTTTTGGAGCCAATGCAATGAGCAAACGGCACAGGAGTGAGAGCTATGTATCGACATATGAGCTGGTTTCTAAAGCTAAATCTATGATAAAAAAATTGTTACCATCACACAAGCTGTGCACCTCAGCACAATATAGGTTGAGTGCAAGACAGCCACACCTCCTACTACAAAAAAAACAAAAACAAAAACAAAATTTACATTTAAGTGCACACAGCCAGCATTAGTGACATGTGCATATGGCAATTTCCAAAATAAACGTTAACATACATAACAAATAGCAGTTAGCCACATAAAAATGTCCTGATATCTGTTATGGGACTTGCTTTATAAAAGCAATCTGTGTGTAGCTGTGTAGACGTATAGTAGAACACAGATCTTTAATTACCGTCAGATGCTGGTGTGCTCATCCATAAAGGTGCACATCACTCTCAAATTAAAGACAGACACAGAGCTAGCTGTGGAAAACAAACAGAACATAAGTGCTGACATTTCTATGAAATCCCAGATGATGTCATTGACACCTGAATGACATTATTGTAATATTCAGACATTAAAAAAAAAAGTTTCTGGCCATAGACCTGAATCTGCAGTTTTCATTATGGACCAGCCTGTATGACGAAAGGTGGAAAAAAGCAGACAACTCCAGTTATTATAAAAATAACTTCACTGATTGCATAATAGCCACATCCATGGCCTGTACTATGCGTCTTGTTATGTGAGGCTCCATATTATCCCTCCCTCTGGGGTTCCAAGGCTATGTTACATAAACTACCGGCTCTGAGGAACAGAAATATGCAGGGTGATACTCAAATCATTCTGGGCTGAAGGCAGCGTCAGTCCACCGGATCTAAAGGATGTAATACTTAATCACCGTGCTGAACGCTACTGTGTTGACTGTTGACATGAACAAGACACAGGAGGTTTTCTGTGATGACACACATCCAGTGCGGCTTTGGGTCTTTTTTAACTCTCAGTATTATGAGGAGAAAAAAAATCAGCAATGAAGACCCTTCTCTAAGATGCCTTTAGTTTGTTAACAAGGTGTGACATAAAACACAGCAGCGTCAGGGTCTAGTGTGACATTTTACATATGTGTCGAGCAACGCTTCATAAAGTATGGATTAACATAGTAAAAAACAATGATATACGTTCCCTGTTTGATGGCGACTGATCTCACCCTCTACTTGGAGGGTAAAGAGCTCCTTGACCTCATGCTGTTTCCCCCGTTTGAAGACATTGTTGGCTGATTTTCTTCTTCTTTGAGTTAGCTGCGAAGTGCTAATAACTGCCTTTGAAGTCTTCCAGTTATGGGCAGCACCCATAATATGCCGTCAAAACGTCACATCCCCATCCTGCCTTTCCTGCTCATGTTTCCGAGGTCCGAGTTGGCACTGTTACTACCTCTGCTGTCATTTCAGAAGCGGATCAAAACAGAATGTTTGGATGGCTGACTTGCCTGTGTATCAATGATCTGGGCACTCTGCTCATGCCTTCATTGCACATGACTTCCACAAGGTAAAGCACATAAATTACTAAAGCTATATTAATGAGCTGGTTGCACAAGTATGACAAAGAAAGTGCAGCAAAAATGTCCCAATGCCAACGTGCTGGTTTAACAGCTGTGTGACTAACAACAACCATGTTAAATGTTTACGCTCATTATGATAATGTTACATAGTTTCTTACAAAGAAATGAGATATGAAGTAGTTGGATATGACAAGTGATGACATCTTAACGCTGCGCCCACAGTACACAGCCTCTGAGCTGTGACAGACTTGTTCAGCAGCTAACACAGTAATGTTAGCACAAAGCTAACACCCACAGCAGTGAGCAGTAAGTGCCGGGCTGGGTAGCCTTTAAGGACTGAGGTACTTTCATGGCGGCTTTTTTGTTCATGTTTATATGATTGTTAGGAGGCTAAACATCTGTCAAGGCATTTATTGAACATCAGAGGTCTGGACTGCATCACTGATACAGAGGTCTTCACAATCCTCACTCAGAGATGTCTCCAGTGGCTGGTTCATGTGCTCCGTATGCATGATGGACGCATCCCAATAGACCAATATGGCGAACTGGCTGAGCAAGACAAAATCCACTGGCAGGGAAGAGAGACATCTGCAAAGCAAGAGCTGCCACAACAAACGAGTCCTACTACATCTACACCCACTGTTGGGAATACTGTTCTCTCAGAATAGGACTACAAAGACATTCCAGGAAGTGTGTCCCAGTGCTACTCAATCATCCTTTGAGATGGACAGATGGCATATATGAATATGGCATTTGACAGAGTTGTTTATTTATGTACATATATCATTAAAAAAAGCTAAAAGAGCTAGTTGAACAGAGCAAATTCACTTCTTATACACTCGTCAAAAGCTGGATACTGTTCAGTCAGTGATGTCAGGCAGTGCACGTTCATTTGTTTGGGGAAATGGCTTTGAAGAGAGGCCCACAGGAGGGGGTTGGATTTCTCTGGTCACTTCTAGTTTGATCTTCTCCAATGTTACCACCTCCAGTTTCAAATAAATCATTTTTATGCCCCTGCCAAAAAGGGGATATTGAGTTACTCGTGTCCATCTGGTTTGCACCAAAAACTCGGCATGCTTCTTATTCACTTGTGTTAAGTTTTTGGACTAATTTCTAAACAAATTTGATTGGAACATGTAGAGTTTGTAGTGTGCTTCAGGTTTTCTTCATAACTATGACACTGGTCTGTGGCACCGATAATCACCTTCATCTTAACAGAGCAGCCAAATGTGTCCAACAGACAAATGTAGCAGCCAACAAACCTACACACTGACAAACACACAGGCACACTCTTTCAGCACAAAAAATAAGGTCAATGCCTCGTTTCTTGGTGTAACTGTTTTGATGAGAGTGGCAGAGCGCCATCCATCCAAGCTATGAATAAAGAAAGAAAGCCAGCAACAGATCCTCTGGGGCTGATAAACTTTGAGCAGTCTGGACTAAAATATGAGCAGAGAAGGCGACACACTGGACTAAGCCCACACTTCAAAACAATTCAATCACATTAAAGTAACCAAAAACTCAACATGTCGAACAGGTCCTGACAGACAGTGGCCGATAGGAGTGTTAACGTGGCAGCATGGTTCAAATACAGAAAAGAAAGGGGGGGGAAAAAACTCATTTGGAGTTTTTCCCTCTGGCTTCCTTTGAAGGATCTGCTTAACTTCTGTTAGTCATAACACAGTCACCTTCATCAGTCAAGTTCAGCCAAACTAATAAGGATAAGCATCTGCATATGTTCATCATGATGGGGGACGTTTATGAACTAGTCAAGGGCAATTAATTTCAGTCTATCACACTATTCATTCAACCTCAACTTCATCAAACAGGTTTAGAGACCAGATTAAAAAAACGAGGAAGGCTCTCCAGCAGCAGGGAAATGCCACGACCAGAGGATGTTTCCATTTAGTTTAATTCATTGACCATGTACAAAAACATTAATCTAATGAAAGGAAAGGAGATGTAGGTGAGTTGAAGAAATCCCAACTTCCATATTTGGTTTCTTTTCCATAATGAGATTTTTATGCTTGATTTTTGTGAGGTGAACATTCAGAACTAACACTAGTGTTAATAAATACTTTTAGTATCAAAAAATCTCCTCTGGACACTTAAAGCAAATATGTTTGTACTGCCTAATACAGATAGAAAGTAGCTCATGCCTCTATGCCACAGAAATGTATTGTCATCCCACAGCTGCAAAATATACATACTGTTGCACTTGGTGAAATCTTCCTTCATAACAATGGCCTTGTCTTTTGTAGTTACCTCCACCATGGAGTAGGGATGATCATTGATTTTCAAATATTAGAATACTCATTAATTAATAAAAAAAATTGACTACTATACATAATTTCCCTTGTTTTTACCTGCGCCTGGTAATAATGCGGTACTACCAGCGTAAGGTGGCGGTAATACAACTACCAGCCATTTGCATCCACTATTAACAAAAGGAGAAGAACGTACTATGATCACAAAGCAGACAACAGAAGCATGCTAGCCATTAAAAAAGTCTGTTGTGGAACTCTTTTTAAAAAATAAAGGAAAATGAGGTGCAGTACCAACTCTGCCACATATCACAAGTCAAAGCATCAGAAGAGAGCCAATCAACAGTTCAGCAATCAATAGCTAGCTTTGCCGGCAGACGAAATAAGATGTTAGACGTGCAGAATAAACAACGGTGGTCATCTCACAGATGATAGCTAAAGACATGCTTCCCATCAGCATTATTGAAGACGAGGGTTTTTGCCATCTATAAAAACTATCACCGCAAAACTGGAGAAACTACATGATGATAATAGCAAGAGCGCTGCAAAGTCGTTTAGCGCTAGTTGAAAAATTTGCCCTCATCTCTCGCTCTGTGTGTTCGTGTGCATCGAGGGATGGGGTCATCGATTAGTGACCGATTAGTGTCAAACGTTTATCGATTAGTATTTTTGTTTCCCTCCCTACCATGGAGGTTATGTTTTCACTCTGTCTTCATTGTTTGTTTGTTTACAAGATTATCCTATTCTTGTAATTCTAATTAGTAATGTTGCTTGTCATTATAACTTTAAGGTTAGAGTCGGCATATGCCTCCATTAATTACATCCATTCTCTATTCTATAAATGCAGTGGTTATGTTTGTGAGTGCATGTATGGTGTGTGTTTTTTTTCTTCCTGTGAACGAGTGTGTTTCACTGTTGCTTCTGACTGGAGTAGCCTACCCACTACTTGGTTGTGTGTTTTCATTTTACAAAGAGGGTATTTTCCCCATTGTATGACTTGAATCATTCAATTCATAGTTATCAAAGGATGTGGCAGAGAAGTATTCAAGTTTTTGGTAAAACTGTTAACCATCAACAGTAATATTATTAGGCCACTCTGTCAATGCAACTTAAAGAGAGTTTTTTGAAGTGGGGTTGTATGAGGTACTTATCCATAGTCAGTGCATTACCTAATGTTGCAGTTGGTACGCCTCAAGTTTGGAGAAACAACGCAGTAAGCTGCCAAAGAAAGCTAAGCAATGCACTGCTGTGGACAGGGTCAGCAGTAAAAAAGTATTTTAGCAAACTAAACAAATTATATATCAGTTTAAGTGTGCACTCTATTAATATAAGAAGACAGCAGAAACTATATAAACCAAATATTGTTATGGGGGTGTTTAGGGGGCTTTTTGAAAATTCTTTCAGTATACAATAATATAGAATAGTCACATAATTCAATATTGTTTATATGCAAACATTATAATAAATCTATAGCTGCTTGAGGCCCTTTTAGTTGAGTGCACCAGTTGAATGATATCATGTAATATAATGTTAAACTCTGCCCCCTTGAGTAAGAGTTTATTTCCCTGGGGCATACTTGAGGTGCTAACTCATAAAGTTAAGATTATCAAAGCAAGTGGTAGAGGAAGTACTAAACCCCTTTTCAGAAGTAAAAACATTATCTATTAATACTGAGACTATCATAAAAAACATCCCAAATATTCATTGATTCATTTTCCACTGTGGAAAGTCAACAGTAGTGTGCATGACCTCAGAGATTAACCACATACTGTGACATTTTCTCTTTTTGCAGATCACCTTTGCTGATGCTAACATGTCTTAACATAGCCATGCCAGGCACAGCGTCATGCATATGCAGCTGAGTCAGACGAAGCACAGGATGCATGTCCAGAAAGCAATGCTGCGCACGTTGCTAACATGAGGGAAGTGGAAACACCACAGATGCAAGCAGAGCACTGTGGCTTTTTGACTTTTGCTGTTGGATGCTGGTTACTGTTCTGTGTTGAGGCATGTTTAGAACAGGTACTGTACCTGTACTAATTTATGCAAAATGTGCTAAATTTTTATGCTGCCAGAAAGTAAATGTACTATGAGTTATAACAGAAGAGTGTGTGGCAGGAGCAGAATTCAAGTGTGTGTGTGTGTGTATGTGTGTGTGGGTCTACTGTTTTGAAACAACAATGCATCACCTGGCATCTATTTTGTGGAACACAAGCGTATGAAGGCAGTTACACATGCCACAGCTGCAGCATTTAAAACTGGCGTCCTGGCTCCACCTTGACTTTTTTAAAATGATGAATTACAATAAATGTAGCTTTAATGTGTCCCATGGGGCAAATGACTGCCAAATAAAGTCAAGCCCTGCTATTAGACATCAGATTTAGGTCTGCAAGCCTGCCAGGATTAAAGACACCCTGCTAGACTCATGCCAAGAGCTGTTACTGCATCCTATACTCGTAACAATTGTCTGGAGAGAGTAAGAAAGTGTGGTTTTCACCTTAACAAGACAAGCAGTACAACATGACAAAATAAGAGACCATACTGCCAAAAATTTGACCCTGCCCTCTGCCTGCATTTTCTTTGTTTGCTGTGTTAGCAATGCTTCCAGGCATAAACAATACTCGATATAGATAATTGATTGTCAATCCCAGGTTTGGTGATTGCATTGATTAGCTAAAAGGTTGCTGCTCTGTTCACAGATTTGCCCCGGCTACACTCTGCTAATGTAGTTTGATGTACTCCTCATTCTCGTCTCTTTGCTAACATCTCCAAAGATGTGTTTCACATTGCAAAAAATGATGCTGATGCTGGAGTCTGGAGATAGTGCGTTGTGACACACAGAATACCCTGGATACAACTGACCATGATTCCCCTGCCTCAATTCCTCCGATGCTGCTGCTGTGCTTCATTCAGGCGTGGCATGATTAGTGTTTGGAATGGCTGCTGTCAGAAAATGTTCAGTCAGCCGAAGGCCCCACAGTTATTTTTCCAATTCCCCATGTTCCACATCCATATAACACATTTTTCACAAGGTACTTGTTTTTGTTGTGGTTACATTTTGTGTGAAGCACATCTTCACTGCTGTGTTTCTTCCTATCAAGCAATGACATTATTTTTGGGATAGGAAATGACATTATCTGTGCCTCCCACATATTGATATTTTTTTCCCAACGGTATTTTTATTGTCACAAAAATGGTCTATACATTTCTTTTTCTTTTCTTTTTTGCTGAGTTTCTACTCTAAACCAATAAACAAAAATAACTTAACACATTAGAGCACTGATCATCCTGTCAGACACAGAATTCAATCCAGTGAGCTGAGGAGTGGATAAGATAATTACAATTACTGTTGCTGCACGGTGACACGTATAGGCCATTTGTTCATTTGAATGTGTGATTTGGTTATAGCTCTTAATCATAAAACAGACTAAGTAAGTCATAGTCTCTCTAAGATTTGTAGGTTTGAAGTATTAATTAATTCAAGTTGTTAAATTGATGTAAACATGTTTAAACACACTCCCTTAGAGAGGGTGAGAGAGAGAGGCTCTTGTGACTTTACACTGTAGTTCTTTGGTAAATCGTTGAAGTGTATGAACTACAATGCAGACTGGAGTCACTGTTAATGGTAACAGCTGGATTAACAGCTGTCTTCAATGAACAGATGTGCTGTAGATCTATACACTCCTCTCCTGCATGAAACATCTATAGCCCCACTGCACTACATTTCTTATTAAAAATAATAAACTGGCCACGACACATATCTCACCCATTTCCAGATGCTGTCTATTTTCCTCTTCCTTTCCTGTACATTCTCATGTATTAGTTCTGTGTTCTTAGCTGTGGAGTAACCGTGGCTGCTCTCACATACAGTATTATTGGTATAGTGTTGGTGTGAAATGTTCTAAAATTGTT
Organism: Chaunax sp. Z400; assembly: GCA_037577475.1. Classification (NCBI taxonomy): domain Eukaryota; kingdom Metazoa; phylum Chordata; class Actinopteri; order Lophiiformes; family Chaunacidae; genus Chaunax; species Chaunax sp. Z400. The sequence goes on from CM075199.1 coordinate 5,396,681, forward strand.
GCAAAGTATAATTATTAGATAGAAATTAACCTGGCTATTCAAATGAAAGCAAAAACCATGATAGTCAGCATTACTATAACATGAGCATATACCAGTAGTCTAAATTTCTTTTAGCAGCCCCGACTGTGACTGATGTCCACTGTTCTTGGTGTGTTTAGCTGTAAAGCCCACAACTTCAGTTTAGGTTTATGTCACTGCTATCCAGAGTTGTGCATGCATGTGTTAAAAAGAACGCGGTCACTGAATGCGCTCATGTTTTTGTGAACGGAAAACTGAAGGCAACTAAGGAAGGTGAACATGAGTCATTCAAATGTTAACATGAGTCCTCATTCGCACGAGAGTCAGCTAAGTTTTTCTGTACCTTTGGCCAAAGATTCATGGCAAAATGCAGAATTGCTTGTTCAGACAATGCAGGTACTGACACAGGAGAAGTCTGCCCATTTGAACATTTGATTGAGATTTATGATCACATCAGTCCAAATCCAGATGAAAAATATCAAATTTTTATGTAAATTATGCCCGCAAGGACTAAAAAACAAGTAAGAACAGCCCCCCCCCCCCCAATCAGCTTCAAATCTGAAGTGACAAATCGAACTCAAGCATCCAACAAGTCTTGGAAAATACATATAATAAAAGTGAAAGAAGATCACAAGAAATCAAATGATAAGACAATGTGCCGAACGCCACAGAGTTCCACCAGCCAAGTATAAAAAAATACAAAGTATACAAATTAAAAATGTATATAGAGCTGAGTTACATTTGTAAACATTCTGTTCTGTTAGAAATTCCTAACTATAAACTATGAACACGAACCAGTTCATTTTAATCAGTGTGAATGAGTTCAT